>OY992774.1:5476625-6817619 GCA_963921325.1 Logfia minima | reverse complement strand
TTTGATTGCTAGAACTGAAATGATTGGAAGTGAAGTATATAATTTCAAACGAAACGGATTAGTATTCATCAAACAATCATGGAATTTAACACCTTTAATCCAAAATAAGATCTTTTATAATCTTTTAAATAAATAAGATCCAAATGTGCACCATCACACCCAAAAATTTGAGATGTCTACACCAAAAACACGAACACAAATTCCCGGTTACACGTCATCCAATTCTCGGTTTCAAATGACACACAACATACAAGAGAGATTTTAGCATGTTTACATCATACAATAGAACTTTTAAAAGTTTACCACGTACAATGGAAAAAAGTTAAAGTTCAGCGCATCACGAATCAATTATTGGGTCAGAATATCGACGTGGCCGTCTACGTGGACCCTAACTTACCTGCCAAATAAGCATAACCGGTTACAAGTCATCCAATTCCCGGTTTCAAATGACACACAACATACAATAGAGATTTTAGCAGGTTTACATCATATAATAGAACTTTTAAAAGTTTATCACATACAATAAAAAAACGTTAAAATTTAGCGCATCACGAATCAATAAACTCTAAAATTAACATGATACAATGTCGTGGGTATGGTTTAAAATTAACATGAGACAATGTCGTGAGTTAAACATTATAGTATGGATTATATAAATTCCCTTAACTAAGTCTTTTATTTTCAGTGAAGACGTTGTATAATGTCTTATGTTACTAATTAAGTGGATTAGTAAGGGCATGTTGAAATCATAAACAAAAAATATAAATGCTATAATGCACGAAGTTAAGAATTTAAATCATAATCGAAAGATTTAAAGGAACATCTTATATTTAGACAGATACCTCTTTTGTAAGTTCTATACCTGCATTAGAATGTTCAGTTCAGATGTTAGTAAATGATGTACGCATAAGAGTTGCAACAAATGTTTCACTAGTCTTGCTAGTTGATTTAGCCTCTTGTTATACACTGGAAGTGTTAATAAGTAAGAAATGAAGTTGCATTAGCAGCTAATGATTTTTATAAATGGATGAGAAATCAGTGGAAAGTGATTGATAATTTGCTGAGTAATTGTAGTTGTAAGTAAAGGCTATCGTTATTATAAAGTTTTTGTAGTAGTTATCGACCATTAGATCAAGTAAATAGCTAAGTGGGGGAGTAGTAGTCATGTGATGAGAGTAAGAGATTAATTGTTAAGTTTTATGTACAATAGTTCATGATGAAGACATTTGGGGAAGTGTTAAAATATTTGAAAGTTTAACTCGAGAATGTTGTTATGTATATCTTGTATTAAAGAATGGTTAAAGGTGTTTAAAAGTTGTTAATTTAAATAAGAAAGATAAATAGTGGAAAATGGGGCAAAATATCACACGTAAGTATCAACAGGTCGGGAAAAAAGAGAGAAGGGAACGAAACCTGTAATGTTAGTTGTCTAGTAGATTGAAAATGTAAATTAAAATGTTGGCAAATATTGTTTAGAAAGATAGTTGAAAATCTGGGTTGTCGTGGAAATAGGTCAAAGAACCCAAATCTTGTGAAGTAATGACGTAAGTGACGTTAAAACTTTCTTGAAAGATTATGTTAGGAACTTGGGAAAATTGTTGTTAGGCTGGAAAAATGGGTCAAAAGTGTCATTTGGGTCGAGAAAATCAATCTTTATAATGATAATACATGTTGACGTTAGTGGTTAAAAACAGTATTAAACAGGTTCGAAAACTAAATTTTAACAAATAAAAGTATTGGAAACCATTTAGGGACTTTTTAGGTATGTTTGGGAAGAAAATTTTCAGAATTTGGTGGGCATATCGCTAATCGCATGGTGACATTTAAGTTGTCGCGTCATGACCAAATAGCAGAAACTTGAGTAGTTCTGAAAAATCATAGAAAATTAACACTATATCCGTTTGAGGTGATAGAAAGTTTAGACCATTGTCAATGGCTAATCGGTTTGGAAAACCAACGCACGTCAGCTGACCGACGCTATTGGCACCGTCGCGTCGGTTGACTGCGTCACTTTTTCTAACAAGGTTAACGACAAGTTGAGCGACGTGAGTGTGGGGCCCGCAACTTTTCTTTTTTATTATTTTTTAATAAAATGTAGCCGTTTGAAGTTAAAAAGTAAATAAATTTTTTATCCGTTATTAACGGATATATAGTCGTTTTTAATAAAATTTTCTATAAAAAATTAACTTATTTATCCTACCCCAAATATATACTATAATTATACATACAACTAAACTTCAATTCATAGAATGATTTTGAAACCCAATTTTAACATTGACCCAGCTTGTTGACTAGGTTGCCGGATTACCGGTTGGACCGGTTCAACTGTCGATTCAATCGTTTTCTAAAGTAGCTGGAGAAAAGTGGACATTAGTAGATAATAGGTATTTGTTTCCAACTCCCAATGTACTTTTGTCACCATTTTCAGCCATTTTCTAAAGTAACTAGGGTTTGACGTTTGTTTTTAACAGACACCATCAATTCATCTTTTGTCACCTTTTTATCTTTATTTTATGCACTTTTTGGTTCTTAAAACTAGCATCCATCAACTCCATCTTTTTACATTATTATTCAACTATTCACTAGAGTTCATAAATTCATGTAGGTTATTTCTTCCATGTTCATCTTCTTAGCATCCAGTCTCATTACATACACCCATTCTCACACACAAACACACCGATTTATAGTATTTTACACACACAAATACATATGAGTACAATAAATCACATGTATACGAGTATCTTAACTCACTAAATCAGTATCACATAAAAATATACAAACCACATCTAGCAAGCGACGTCGAAAAACAAACGCCAGAAGAAGTGCTGGAAAACTACGTCGGAAAACGAACGCCAGAAGAGGTGCTGGAAAACTACGTCGGAAAACGAACGCTGAAAGAGGTGCTGGAAAACTACGTCGGAAAACTAACGCAAAAGAGGTGCATGGTTTATAAATCACATTAAAACCGGGTCAACACTGCTCCGGCTCACCGAGTCAACCCTGTTCGACAGGAAATCCGGTCGGATTTGACCGAGTTTGATTTGTACGTTAACCCGCTGTGAGTCGGACCGGTCTGGGTTTCGGGTCGCGGTCGGACCGGTTCAACCGGCCGGGTTGACCCGGATTTCAAAACATTGATTCACACATACTTTTCATCATTTTTCTACTATATTTAAAATATTATTCCACCCAACTATTCTATATAATTCACACACACTTTTCATCACAAATTCTACTACTTCCAAATATATTATTCCACCAAACTATTTTATATAATTCACACACTTTTTATCACATGTCTACTGCTTCGAAATATATTATTCCACCCAGCTATTTTAAATTCTACTACTTCCAAATATATTATTCCACCAAACTATTTTATATAATTCACACACTTTTATCACATGTCTACTGCTTCGAAATATATTATTCCACCCAGCTATTTTAAATTCTACTACTTCCAAATATATTATTCCACCCAACTATTTTATATAATTTTCAAACATTTTTTTTATCACAATTATACTAATTCCAATATATTATTCTGCCCAACTATTTCATATAATTCACACACACTTTTCATCACAAAAATGCCTAAACAACACCACAATAATTCCCAACCGAGACCCGATAATTTTTTTCAAAACTTACTAACCATGGATATGACTTATCCGTGTTCACCGGGTTATTCATCTTCGGCGGGTCAATCTAGCAATTAACAAACTAACTTCGGATTCTCACAATTCCAAAACCAACAACACCAACAATTCCAAAACCAACACCCACCATTCTCACAATACCAACACCCATCATTATTTCACAAAACCAAAACCAACAACGCCAAATATCAATACCAACAAACACCACTTAGCCAAAATTAATACCAAAATATTGAAACACCACCACACGAAAACTAAAATGAAGAAGACGAAGGCGGAGACGAGGTCGAGGTCGAACCCAAACAAAAAAGAAAGAAAGTAAAATTGACAGACCAAGAATGCAAAATATTGGCCGAATGATGGGTCGACGCTTCTCAAAATTGTGTGCCAGGAAATTTGCAATCGGAAGCAACTTTTTGAAGGCAAATTGAACTGGGCCTATAATTCGCTAGTTGATGAAAAACGTAATAAACATCAACAAACGGGAAAATGGAACAAAATTCGCCCGAACGTCAAGATATTCTCGACTATCTACAAAAAGTATAATGAGCCTCGAGCAAGCGGAACTCGAGACGAAGACATTTTGAGGGCAACCCGGGAACACTTCAAGCAACAAGTTGGTCGAAACTTCATTAACGAGCAAGCGTGACTCGTACTAAGAATTATCCCCAAGTTTTATGACCATTCCGGTGTCGTCAACAAAAAACGAGCAAACCTACCCGAGTCTTCCTAACCATTAATCTAGAAGAGGACGAAGTTGACCCGAATCTTCAGCAAACCGAGCCGCTTACGACCAACATGCAAAGGTTATTCCAAGACGACCAGATTCGTTGTCCACCGGCCGTTCGACAAGTCGGAAAAGTCAAAGAAGTACGGTTCATCCGATGCGACTTCATCGAGATATACGAGCGATGAGACCCGGGCGGCAGTTTTGGCATCCGCGCAAATGCAACAAGAAACGTTGACAACTATTAAGGAGGCTAACAAACAAAAAATGGCGTTGAAAGCTTGGAGTTTTCTCCACAAATCAATACTCGCAGGCATACGAAAAAAGGAACTAAAACTACTTGAAGAAGCTCGGGATAAGGTCGTAGCCAAGTATCAAGGGGATTTTAAAACGATGTTTGGTGAAGATGCGCGACAAAGCGGGTTCACTATCGATGAAGACTAAATTAGTTTTTTAAATTTAGTTTGTTATTTTAATTATTGTAATGTTTTATTTTATTAATTAAGGTAAGATTTTTAATTTTAATGAATTGTATTATTTAAATATGTGTGGGACTCAGAAATTAAACTGACATAGCTGTTGTGGTCAGTTTTGTATCAGTTTGGAAGGTGTTGATGTGACGTTGAATTGACACAAATAACATAAAACTAACACAATAACAATTGAAAGTGGTTTTTAGATAGTCTACTTTTTCATATAAAGAATGTTTTAGAATTTAATTTAAAATTTAAGTTGATCAAAAGTTTGCAATACTACAAAGTGTCCAAAATCAAAGTCAAATTGGGACATAGTTGTTATAATAATGGTTTTAAAGTCTTGGGTCACATGACTCATACCCTGGGATATTTATAAGGGAATGCTATGGTTCTATTAACGTGATCCCAGTCAAAGATTGAGGTATAAACTTTATTAAATATTAATTACAGTTGTAGAAGATTAGAGGCATGAGTAAATGAAACATGATATCAATTTTAGGTAGGTTTGAGAAATCATTGTTGGATTTCTTATAAAAGTCAAATATAACAGAAGATTATCTTAGTAAATTGTGAACCATTATATCATGAAATATGCAGAATGATGGCAAGTATATATATATATATATACGTAGCTAAATCACTACGAAATTATAATAGTTCGTGTCTGTAGTCGCCGGAGATGGCAATCTTGGTGTTTGGAGTCGCCGGAGATAGTTTGGAGTCGCTGGAGATAGTTTGGAGTTGCCGGAGATGGCAATCCTCTTTATGAAACCCTCGAAAAACACACCCAAATGAAAATTCAAAACTTGCCATAACACCGTCACCGCGAGTGACCACCGTCTCCGGTCAGACACCGCAACCTTTTCATATCAATCTCTGGTGAATTCAACCCGTATTGGCTTCATCATTGGTGATCTCAGTGAAATCAACCCCTACATATCTATGGTCAGACACAAACGCAATCGTTATTGTTTATAACTTTTTATGATAATGAGAGGGGTCATGAGATGCGATTATGAGATGTGATTTGCTAGTTGTGGGGTAGATGACAAAAGCTTTGTAGATATTTGTATCTTTCTACATATTTGTATCTTTGTACTTGTTGCACTATAGTGATAACTAAATTGTTTGGTTCTTGAGGAAGCAGAAGAATAGGTGAAATAAAATAAGAGAGAGGGTGTGGTGAGTGTAAATGACTGGATTACTTTCATGTGCAAGTCACTTAGGTTGCATTAACGTTCAGTTAAAAATTTACTATCAATGCCAAAGTTTCAAATAATAGACTATTAAAAGAGCTTCTAGAATTTTGGGACAATCGATGGAGAAATCCAGAAAATATATAGACAATTTAAATAACTTACTCTTATAAGTATTATTATATAAATAAATATAACATATGCACTTCAAACGGTCCTTATCGAGATAGCGCCGTTGATCAAACATTTCAATTTAACTGCGGACGATAGGGATTATTTCTTTTCACCCCAATAAATATGCGCACCTGGTACCAGGAGTATACTCATTGAGGGTGGTAAAAAATGATTATCAAAATCATTCAGATGATTTTAAGAATGTAAGAGGTACCTATATATGAAGATGGGGCTTTGTAGTAAGACTATGGATATTTAATATCAATAGGGGAGAAATGTATGAAGGCTCGATCCTCTTCATCCTATGGAAAGATGTTACATATCGTATGTTGCTAGAGTTCCCCTTTCTGAAAATAGAGGGGAGCTATTGTTTGGAACTGGGCTCAATAGGGAAATTTACGGGTCAGTTCATGTTTTGAGCCCAAAGTATAAGATACAACACTAATTCAATTTTATTTTATTTTTATTTATTTACAAAATCTATATAACCTTGTTCGTAATTTGTCGTATCTATTTTTTCAACATGTCTATGTATTGTATTGCATTTTCTTAAAAAACGGCACGTAGTTTTTTATTAAAAAAATTAAAAGGACGTCCGGTATATTTCCTGTATATGCGTTATTAATATTAACATTACAATAATGATGAGAATCAAAGGTACTTTTATTTATAGTGTTTTTTTATTAGTTCAGATATCCTCGGTATCATTGTAATGAAATATTCTTTATTAAACACCAAAGCCCAAACTTTTAAGAACAAATACATATAGGTGAGCCCATTACCCATACCCATACGGCCATACCCATAGTCAATAAGCCCAGTTCCAAACAATAGCTCCTAGAACGACTTATCGTACCCATGTGCATGGAAGATTGCGCCAAGTCATGCGACTTCGAAAACAAATCAACGGCGACGATTACTTTGATCATCGAGTAGAACAACTTAAATTCAAATGCAAGACTACATGTGATCCTGAACTTTGAAAAAACTTGAATTAAAGTCTTTCACAGTTTATTCATTTTTAGAGATCCGTGACAGACCCACGAGTGTGCTCAATCAACTGACACTCACAATCGTCGATTTATTTTTGAGATACGAAACAAAAAAAAGTTAAGGAAGAAAATGTCATCGTCATCAGGAGTACGTAAACCGAATGCTTCAACCTCTGATCTTCTGAGTTGGTCGCAAACTCCTTCTCCGGCTGCTAATTCTTCCGGCGCCGTCAAGGTTTCCGGTAACGGTTCTCGTTCTCACCAGGTTAGTGTTACGTTTTTTTTTATATTATTATTTTTATTTTTATTAGATGTATATATAAATTTGTGCGTTATGAAAATTTGATTAATTCGGAAACCTAACAGCCATCGGATGGAATAAGTAAGACGTTATTTGGAGGTCAAATTACTGAAGAAGAAGCTGAATCTCTTAATAGAAGGTACTTCACATTTCACAGTATTTCTTTATTTTACATTATTTTTTAATATATTGGATTTAGATCTGTTCATATTTAATGATGTTGGTTCCTGGGATGTAGTTTAATTAATGATAATTTTATTTAAAATATTTTAAAATACATTTAACTTATTAAACTAGTAAGGAAATAAAAACTTGTAAAGAAGATCTAATTTTAACCTTCAATAATTGTTGCTGATTCAAAATGTAATAATAACATGAAGTATGTATGTGGTCTAGCGGTTTTTATATTATTTTTTTTAATATAAAAATGATTAATATGCTAAAATGATTACAGAAACTATAACGTTTAGATATAAATCTGATTTTCCTTGATGTGGTTTTTATACATTTAGATGCAAACTGCGCTACTTCGACTTGTTTGACTGGCTAGAGATAAAATTTACCTTTTATGTTATCAATGGGTTAAATTACCTCCTGTAATCTCCTTTCTTTAATTTTCCTTTTGCATAAAAAAGTTACCATAATGGTCATTCTCCATCTAATATGTGACAAAATTGTTGACCGAATGTTCATGGGTAACAACTAACATTATAAACTTGCCTATGACGTCACACATGTATAATGTTGGGTAACGATTAATGACACCATCTGTGAGGAAATTAAATATAGTTAAACTTTACAAATAGCAAAACAGAATCCACAAACCTTTGATAAACATAAATGTTAAAATGTCGAACATTTCAAAAAATGAAATGGTTTTCAATTTTGGCTGGTTGCTACTTTCAGGAAGCCATGTTCAGGGTACAAGCTTAAGGAGATTACTGGTAACAAAATTTTTGGAGCCGAATCACCAAATTCTGGGGCTTCTGGTAAAAAGACTTCTGTTCGTATCGTTCAGGTGATTTCTATCATTTAATGACCATATTTTTTTAACATAGGCAGCAAAATAAACGTGGCTTAACTAATGTGCCCATATGAAGTTAATACTATGTTGATTTTAGTCAAGGAAAAGTCCATATAAAATGTTCATTATGGCTGGAAAGTGTGATCAGTTGCAAAAGGGTGAACAACAATAAAAATAAAAGGTCCATCATTGAATTCCATTATGATCTAAAAATGGTATGCCCATTTAACTATTTAATTGTAGTGAAATATAAAAGTCAATCATTTTCTTCTTTGCATGATGTACTACTTCAGTGCTAGGAGACTTATTTTACTTGATAGTACATGGGCCAAACCAATATATATCTGAGTACGTGTTTCTAGTTAATTATGCAATATCATTGTTATAAAATTATAAGTTCAAAATAAAATGGTTTCAGCAAGCAACAAAAGGGATCAGCCAAATATCGTTCAGTAGTGAAGAGAAAGTATCTCCAAAGAAGCCAGCTTCCGTTCCTGAGGTAGCAAAGCAACGTGAATTAAGCGGAACATTTAATGATCCCAACATGAAAATTAAGAAGCCATTGTCTAATGCCAAATGCAAAGAGCTTAGTGGAAACGACATCTTTGGCCCTCCCCCAGAGATTACCCCTCGGACTGTAGAAGTTAAAGCAAACAAACAAGTTGCTGAACCAGCACCAGCACCACGGAATGTTAGAACTTCCGTAAAAGTATCAAATGTAAGCCTTCATTTTCTACTTTCTATTAAAATGATTATTTGGCCTTTTAGATATTAAGTTCATGTATTTGTTCGTAGTACCTAGAGGTCACAATATCATCTCATTTATATCTAAATGAGCAAGTATATTGATAATGGGTCAAATCTTAATGATTTATGAAAAGGAGGTAATATAATAAGAAAAATAAATAAATATATAAATAAAGAGAATCAACAGGTCAGCCACTCCTGCTTCGACTAGTTCGCAGCTATTTTGGCATCTTTAGTTGTATCGCATTTTCCGTTTACCTTTAGTAGAGGTGGCTAAACGAGCGGTTGGGGTACTTGGGTAATGGGTGAAAATGGGTTTGAGGCAATTTAAGTGCCTTTAGATATGGGTCAAAATGGGTTGGGTTTACCTGCCTAACACCTGTTTTCCTCTTTAAATTTTTTATATATACCTTATGTATCTTTTTAACTACGGTAACTATATTATTCAAGATGCTGTAAGCATGTATATACGCTTTAGGTGACTTAACCCATCCATCTCATTTGATCCATTTCAATTACTGCTATTTTTTCCACTTTACCTCAATAACCCTCATCAATAGTCACAGCCTAATTGTTTCATTTTTTTTATAAAGCACGTTGTAATCTGAATTTGTCCAAAGTAATTTTTTAGTGAGGCAACTATGTCAGTGATATATTCATGACAAATTTATGGTCAACTAGGTTAACGTTTTGTGTTTTGTTTTGACAGCCTGCAGGAGGTCAAAGTAATATAATGTTCGGTGAAGCAGCTGACATGAAGGCAACCAAAAAAACAATACATAACCAGAAATTTGCAGAGTTGACAGGGAACGATATCTTCAAAGGAGACGTGACTCATGGGTCTACTGAAAAACCACTAAGCAGTGCAAAGCGAAGAGAAATGACCGGAAGCGATATATTTGCTGACGGGAAGGTTGAATCGAGAGATTATTTGGGTGGTGTACGGAAGCCACCGGGTGGTGAATCCAGCATTGCTTTAGTATGACTTGTTTTGCCTACTGAAACCTTAATAAAACATGATGCATCATGAGTCTATGTTTTAAACTTGGAAGACTTGCTTTATCACATGGTTATGTTAGTTTAATACTAATGTCTATTTTATGTTATAATTAACCATTGTGCTTTTTCAGAACTAACTAATGCACTAGTTCAAATGTTAAACTAACTTTAAACTGGAGAGTGGGCTATATTAGCTATACTAGTCAATAATCAATGGTTAATTTGAAATGAACTTTATCATATATAGTGTTCTCTATGTAATTTAATATGTACGGTGGTTCATTGTAATGAAAAATACGAGTAAGATGATAAGATAATGAAAATGCTTGGTATGCTTAAGAACGTACACTTAAATAGGTGCATAATGAAAATGCTTTGTATGAACATATTTTTAGATCTAAAACTTAGACATGTATTTCAAAATTCTTAAAAAGCTTTTGAGGCTTTGGACTGCTTAGGTCGAACTTAAGCAGTGTTTGGATACCTTGGATGTATCATCTTGTTGGGCTTTAACTAGAGTATGATCGAGTTGGTTTTGTTAAGCTCTAACTCCATTTGATTTAACGGACATTCAAGGTTTGTCTCAAGAAAAATTCAAACTCAAATGATGCAAGTTGAATGATGGCCCAGCTAGACAAGATTCGAGCTTGATTTCATACGAGATTAGATGGTTTGAATATACTCGTCAATCATTCAATAGAATCAATAAGGCAAAGTAGGATCATAGTTTAACTAACTAGAGTTCAAGTCGAAAATTTACACAGAAGTTCGCCTTATTTTGAGTTTGATTTCAAATTTGATCGAGTTCAATTGATTAAGCTCGAGTTCCTAGATACAATTCGAGCTATTTCCTATAATATTTTACCTCAAATCTTATATACTTTTATAATTATTATAAAAAGTCTTATGTAATTGTTAGTAATTTTCTTCGATATTTTAACATAAATGTACATCAATAAACTTGAATTACTAATCGATTAATATATATAGTTAATCAAGTTATTAATAAATTGAAAATTGATATGTATATCTAAATTTGTAAGTCTAAAAAGATATTTAAAAATTTGATTGGTTGACGTGATAAAATTAGAGCACATGGAATGTTGATCCTTGTGTCTCAGTGTTTAGGAACAATGAAAATGGCGGAGTGGGAACAATGTTAATGAATTTATTTTTGATTTTTTTATTTGTCAGAAAATTCAGATAATTGAATAAATTGAAATAAATACAAAATAAATTAAATAAAAACTCTTCATTAAAATATATTCCTAAAATACAATAAAAAAATTCATTTAAAAAAATATTTCTAATATACAATAAATAAAAAGTCCTAAAATACAATAAATATATGCACTACGACGATTTTTCCAAATATGCTCCACAAGATCATATCGAAGGCACTCGTGCATGTCTCTATCATGTAATTCTCGGGTTTTCCTCCTATATGTGTCACATCTCTCGAGCCAAGTACTTTGCATATTCCTCATAGGCACATAATACTCTTCATTTATTTCGGAAGTCACTGGAGGACAAAGAAGCTTCCTCACTTACTGCGAGTTAACATGCTCTTGTAGAGTGACTTGACATAAGTAAATAATCAGAATACCCTGGGGTAGACCTATTCCTTGGTAAAAATTATTTACTTAGCATTGATCTTCTTCATTTGCAGTGAATCACATTATCAAGTTTTTTCATCGTTCAAGGCTTATTGCAATGGAAACTTTAGTAATACGAGTGACCAGCAATTAGTGATAGTTCACAAGGTATTATCTTCATCTTCTTAGTAATGACTTGGTTGACCAGCGACTGATGACCCAACTTGTCTTAGGAGTTTTGACTTCATTATTTCTGTAAAGTACTCTAGTGATTAAGTCGATCATAGATTAGTGACTCAACAGTAGTAGATGCCAACGACCTTGGAGGACACCAAATTTCCGCTTAACATCCTTTTGGGCAAACGCTTGTGCTCGATTAAAATGCACCATCTTTTGCGTCAACAACACTTGAATACCTCTTAACGAACGTTGCCCATGACGGACATATCCCGTTAGCAAGATAGTATCCTCTTGCGTAATCCACATCACACACTTGATACGGGATTTGGGGTGCGGAGTCATTTAGCAAGTTTTCGAACAATGGAGATGAATTAAGGACGTTTAAGTCATTGTTCGACCCGACAACCCTAACGTATGCATGCCAAATTTGCATGTCGTATAAGGCAACAACTTCAAGTATTATCGTCGGATACCCGTGATCGCCTCGTATGTATTGCCCTTTCCATGCATTTGGGCATTGTGTCCAAGCCCAATGCATGCAATCTATGCTTCCAAGTATCCCCAGAAAACCATGAATCTCTTAATGTTTTGCATACAACTTACATATGTCTTCTTCGGTTGGTTCTCTTATGTAAACATTTGCATATAGGTCGATCATGCACCTTGTAAATTTTGTAATGTTTCACGTGACGTTCTTTCCGACATTTGCAAATATTCTTCAAATGCATCCGGTGATATGTTGTATGCCAATTGGGTAGGGCGGATGTCACTTTTTGAACAACGCTAAAACCCGAAACACCATGTGCATCAGGTCATCGAAAATATTGAAAATACTCGGGTATAGGTTCGATAGAGTAAGTAGTTGTACCTTCAACAATTCGGAGGAATAGTCCTTCTCTCACCTTAAAGCGACGTTTGAATTACTTGTTGGAGTATTTCGAGTTTTCACCAAAGTAATCATCTATTAACGTTTGATGTTCACCAACCCATCACGATATATGTACCGACGTGTACATGACCGGTAGGAACTTTCGGCTTCTTCTCGGGGAATTAAAACTTCATTATGATAATTACAAGCATGAATAAGGAATCGCAACGTTGTTTCTCGTTGGAAGAAGAATCGGAATACATTATTGTGAAATATTTTATTTTTGAGTGTGTGTTTGTAGATGAAAAAAAAAGTGTTTTGATGTGTTTAAAATTATGTTAGAAGGTTGTATTTACAGATAGAAAATAAGATTTTTAAAAAATATATTTTTTTAAATGTCACATGACTGTTTCCTTTTTAATTTTTTAAAAATCTTCTCAATCTAGCCGTTAACTTCAAACATAAAATAAAAAAACCAAAATAAAAGAAAAAATTAAAC
This sequence comes from Logfia minima, assembly GCA_963921325.1. Classification (NCBI taxonomy): domain Eukaryota; kingdom Viridiplantae; phylum Streptophyta; class Magnoliopsida; order Asterales; family Asteraceae; genus Logfia; species Logfia minima. The sequence goes on along the minus strand of OY992774.1, from coordinate 6,804,182 downwards.
AACGTCCGAACCAGAACGTTGTGGCCTGAACGCCGCCCCAAACACCTTCTAGAATGCCGTTTCTGAAATAAAGAACACTGTTTCGACACCATTTTATGTACTCTTATAGATGAAAATCAAGATAGAGAAAATACATAAGTGAGATATATGATAAATAAATAAATGAATTCTGTTATTATGTTTTCTTTAATTTTAGGTACTTTAATAATTTAATTTAATTAATTAATTAATAACTTTTTTAGTTAAGTTTAACTAAATAGTAAATACAAGCTATCACAGACGGCTCGGTTAGCTTTCAGGCCTAGCTTGTATGCACTTCTACGAGTCTGTTTCTTCTCTGCACGGCACGCGTACTCGTACACTGTAATCAACAGCAAGATCTGTAACTGAAAAATCTGTCCGAAAAAAAATCTCAATCGATCGGTCGATAGAATACATATATGTGAATTCAACGAGATACAGAGGAACAAGATGGCGTTTATGGCCGTTTTGGAGTCAGATCTACGCGCGCTTTCAGCTGAAGCTCGCCGTCGTTATCCCGCCATCAAAGATGGAGCTGAACACGCAATTCTAAAGGTTAATTCTACTTTAATTCTCATTATGTCATTACTTATTACCCTGGGCTGTTACATTAGATTTGTTTAATTGGTACTCCGTATTATTATATTTGAACATTTATCTTAATTGGAGCAAGTGTGACAAATTTCGTGCTAGTTGATATATATTTTGAGAATAATTGAGCAGCCTAGGGTTCTGTAGTCTTACATTGAGCTAAATCCTGCTGTTAGTACGAATAAGATGCTTCCTTACAATCGATTTTTCATGGAATATGTTTTACTGGATTGCATTTGCCAAAGGAGGTGAAATGTTGTTTGGATGTAAGATTATTGATGTTGAGATTTATGTATGTTATGTGTAACTTGCAGCTTCGCACATTGTCGAGTTCTAGCGAAATTGCACAACATGATGATATATTGAGGATCTTTTTGATGGCTTGTGAAGTTAAGACAATTAAATTAAGTGTCATTGGGTTATCCTGTTTGCAAAAGCTTATAGCACATGATGCAGTAGCCGCACCAGCTTTGGATGAGATTCTTGTCACCTTGAAAGATGTGAGTGTTGTTGAATCTTTCCTGGGTTTGATCAATGCAATGATTTTTTACAAGAAGTAAATCAGCTCTGTTTGTATATAATTTATATGTGTCACCAAAGCCTGATTGTTTCATTTATAGTTCTCTGACAGATTTAATTTTTAGGTTACTCAATTGGTGTGTGATGAAAGCTTTGTTGTTCTTATCGTTCTATGGTATTAAAATTTTCTTATCGTTAGTTTCTAGGGTTATTATAGAGGGAAGTAACAAAATGGATATTCACATTAATAGAGTAATCAATAAATTTACTTTGGTATATCAAGAGTAGCCTTTTCTTCCGAATCAATTTATGTTACTCTTGTTTAATGTCAAAAAACTCTTTTGTTTTAGATATGACTATAGCTGTGAAGTTTCATTTAGGCCAACATGGTTAATATAGTAATATCAATATTCAATCCTTAGAGAATATAGTAAAGTGGGCATGCAAACATGGTAAACTAACCTAATCTTATAATCTTTTCATATGCCTATATGCACCTGCACCGAAGTTGGACCTGTTAGTGCATTATGCACTGATGTTTGATTTCTAAGAATATACTTGTATGATGATTCTTGATGCTATCAACTGTTTAATAGTCAGAGATTCACCAATAAAAATGCTACCTAGACTTGTATTATGAAGACTAATCAAGGTTATATCGTAATGCCGTAATGATAGCAACCTGTTCATCTGTATTCTCTTGGTTCTATATTCTTCATAAGTGGGTTTTGATCAAGTAATATTGTAGAGGTTAATATGGAGGTATCATCCACAACTTAGTCTCAAGCTGCTATAAACAATTGCCTCTGGAACTTCAATAAAACCCTCAAACGTTCCTGTATCTTTGCTTTTAATCTTGTATTCAGGTTTTTCCTTTCGTTGTGCCATTCAATCTGAATGACGGCCTTCTGGAGGGTAGTACCCATTATTTTAGGATGCTCTATAAATTAACTTTCCTATATGTCTGCATACTTCCTGTCATTAGTTTATACCTTAAAGATATTCCTTGAAGGATTTTCATTGAACATTTACTTTGTAAGAGAACTCATTTCCCTGTAGCTTCAAGATATATGAATTCATAGTTGTACATGTATCATTTTTGTTGCTTTTTCCAGCATGGTGAGATGGCAGATGAAGGCGTTCAATTGAAGACCCTTCAAACAGTACTCATAATATTTCAGTCCCACCTACAACCTGATGGTGAGGTAAGAATTGCAATAAAGCTTATGAACTCTACCTTTGCTGACTTTTCTCCCCTCTCTCTTGGGTCATCCTTTTATGTTATCTTTATTTGTGTATCCCTTCATGCAATCTGTGTTTGTGTCTCCTCTATCCATTTGTTTATAACCTCTATCTTAGCCTTTTATACCAGTTGTAGCTTATAGAATCACAATAAAGCACAATTTGTCTATGGTCTTCATCTATTGATGTAGGGTGAAATCACCCAGTTAAACTGGAGTGAAGGAATGCAAGTTGCATCCATCAGCCCCTAAAAATGCTTCTTGCCTATTATCTTTTTTCCGTTATTATCTTCCACTCTGTATGTGATCTACGGTTATGTTGTCCATATATCATGTTAGGATAACATGATCGCTGGATATCCAAAATCCAAATGAACATTTGGCATCTTGCTAGTTAAAGATATGGTTGACAATGTCATAGAGATTCTTTTTGACTTAACTATGCTGTGAATCTCAGGAGCATACTGCCCAAGCTCTTGGTATCTGTCTTCGCCTTCTCGAGAACAACAGATCCTCTGACAGCGTACGGAAGTAAGATGCAACCGAATCAATGTACTATACATTTGCATAGGTTTTAACCCAATCTTATTATGGTAAATGTCAGTAACATATTCCAATGTCTCACAATATCAATACCGACTAAGTTATCCCTGTACGTTGCTTTATTATCCTAATAGGACAAACAGCTACTACATTTTTACTGAACTGTACACAACAAATGCTAGCATTGGTAATCTACCTCTCATGCATTTTGTCATTAAGGATTCTAAGATGTCAAATATTCCCGAAATGTAGAATTACTGAGTTTGGACAGTTAAATTAAGCTTCGATATCAATTAAAGACCCTTATCATTGCACGGAAATAATCCTATCCAACGCTGCATCTCAATTTGTTCTTTATATATATATATATATAGAGGGATGATCTAGAGGGAAGGGGGGAAGCAAATTTGGGCCGTCCGTTAACATTCATCACGGTGAATGTTAATTAACATTCATCATGACCAGATGAATGTTAATTAACATTCACCGTGATGAATGTTAATGGACGGCCCATATTTGCTTCCCCCCTTCCCCCAAGATTACCCCTTCCCTTTAGATCAGCCCCCTATATATATATATATATATATGTTTTCCATTAGGTTTTTAGAAGTTCAGTTTCTCGAATACTTGGGACACACTTTGACTAGTTTTAGCCTTTCATTCAGTTTAAAGATATTTAATGTAATGGCATATTAATACAAAGATACTTCAGTATGGTCATATATAAGGGATTTCCATGGAAATTTCTCATAATTTCATCTTCTTGTTTGAGTTAGATTCGTTCTGTCTTGGCTAATTTTCTTTTTTCTTTCTTTGGCATGGGTTATCTCCAGTACTGCTGCAGCGACTTTTAGACAAGCTGTGGCATTAATATTTGATCATGTCCTTTCTTCTGAGTCACTTCCTGCTGGCAAGTTTGTTCATGGAGGGTACATTTCACGAAGTGCATCAGTTACTTCTGACGTTAATCATAGTATCAACAATTCAAAGTACGTAGCTTCTTTTGTATCATTACTTGTTTTTCAGTTTTTGTTTTGTATGAACTTATCTGTATTGAAACTAAAAGAGCAAGTATTTATTCCACTTCACGTGACTGAAGCTTGCTTTATAATAGTTCTACTACAAAATTCTAAAGATTCAGACCTTTTATATCAACAATGATATAGAAGTATTTATGGATGTATAGAGTGTATGTTTTTTTTTGTTTTCTTCACTCATGTTTTCTCTCATCTTACAATTCATTTTTCTTGGTGCTCTTGATGAGCCAACCTTTTAAATATCTCTATGTACTATGTGAGGTTGAAAGAATTCTGTTCTTCCAAGCTATTTCACTTATCTAAATTGTGCTGAGCAGGTCGTTGGAGGAAGACTTTGCCTCTTTAGGCAAGTTAAAGATGAGGGAGACCCCGACCAAAGCTGGAAAACTTGGGCTACGATTGCTCGAGGACCTGACAGCTCTTGCTGCAGGTGGATCTGTATGTGCTAATTACTGCTTCTATTGTTTTCAAGAAGTATCTAAAATTCTTGCGTCTGGGAAATTCTTACTTCAGCTAGTACGTTAAGAGTTTATATGCTTGGAGATTTTTAGTATTCATTGATATGTGTCTTGTGGTTCAGGCCATCTGGTTACGTGTTGGCTCCATTCAGCGGACTTTTGCACTTGATATACTTGAGTGAGTATTCTTTCTTTGCGCTTACCTTTTTAGATCTCTACTACATTATAAAGCATTTGAACTTTTCCCTGATCCCTTAAACTCCAAGTTCGGAAATTACCTTTACATCCTTTTCATATGTTGACATATGGAAACTATTGTTTCTGACTTGATTAAGTTGTTTCAAATAAACCTTTATCTTTCTAAAAAAATTTATAATTATTGGAACAAATCAACAATAAATAGTTGTTTGATATAAATATATAATACAATACAATGATACAGTACTTAACATAATTGGAAACTGTAGGAAAACTCTAAAATTATCAGATCTGAATCGACAACATCCATTTTTTCTTTCTAAAATTTTACCGCTGCATTGCACAGGTACAATGCTAATTTCTTAAATGTGTGTTTTATCACGTTAAAGATGTACTGGATTCATTAGTCTAGTGGTTTTCCAGTTTATAATGTACTCCTTATTAATTAATTGGTAGCCTGCTCAGCATGGTTTCATTAGTTTTGTTTTTCTTCTTTCTTCAAATCAGCCAACAAATGCACTTTATGGGAATTGTATGGTTGTAGTTCCCAAAATGGGTAGGCTCTTCCATTTCAGTTGAATGCGCTGCTATACAAATATAATGCAAAACCTTATTCAAGGAACATTTCCAAGCCTGCATTTCAGTTTCATAGTTTTGCGTCATGTCTACTGTAATTTTTATTTGCTGATCATCCTTGGCTGAAAATATCCATTCATGCATTCAAGGGTTCCATTCATGCATTCAAGGGTTTGATAAGGGTTCTCACTTATGAGTTATGATGATGCTTAGAACTTCAGGTGTTAGTATCTCATAAAATGCAAAAGAAAGGCTGCGAGGGGTGCTCCCTCCTTAAAGCCTTTCCAAAGCAGAGGAGCTTTGGTGCCTCTTGGTCACCCTTTTGTGCATCTAGATGACCCTTCAGCTTATTAGGCTAAAATTTATTGACGTTCAGCTGAATCTTGCATGTAATGATGCATCTTTGCTTAACTTCTATATCATGTCAAATTATTGCTGTGCATTTTAATCACTAGTGATCTAATTTGTATTATGCCGATTTATTTTTTAGAGTTTGGAGGATGATTTTGTTCTTAATTTTGGTGCTTTCAACTATTGAAGTGTTATGATCAAATATCTTTCTTTTGAGATCCAAGTGATCTAATATTGTTGTGTTTTGCCTTATGAATCTTTAGGTTCATTTTGTCAAATTATGTGGCTGTGTTTAGAACTCTGCTACCATACGAGCAGGTGACCAATGCATTTCTTTTTTAATAATTTATCTATCTGTATGTCTCTCACATACAAAGTTACTTGTAAAATAGTTCTGATTCGCTGCAAGGCTTGACTATGTACAGGTTTTACGTCACCAGATTTGTTCACTTCTAATGACTTCACTTCGTACCAATTCTGAGGTGACTAGTCTAGTCAGTATTTTTTAGGTCAAGTCAAATTGCATTCTGACGTTACGTAACTCTTTGTTTCATAATAGACCGAAGGAGAAACTGGAGAACCTTATTTTCGCCGCCTTGTCTTGCGATCAGTGGCCCATATAATTAGGCATTATAGTTCATCCCTTATCACTGAATCTGAGGTATGGCTTTTCCCCCTGTTGATGAACATGCTTTTGGTACAAATAAGTAGCAATTGTGAATGTTTAACAAATACAATGCGGACCATTAGTTATGTAAATTATTATAGAAAATCCAGCGTTTGCATGAGAATGATAAAATACTAGAGTTAATAGTTGCATTTCTGATCCTATTGCTGCCCATGTGTGACTGCATCCACATTAATATTTGGATTTCTACCCTAGATCATGATGATACATTAGATTTAAGATATCCAGTTAGATGTTTGTTATTTTAGTGCAGTATGTATGATAATTGACAAGTTTTTGGTCAGGATCTAGGTCACATGCTTAATAGAAGTACAAATAAATTAATGTGTGCTGTAGTTCAAGTTTCTTTGACTTGCATCTTGAACCATGTTGGAGATTTGAAGTTTGGACTAATAAAATTATACTTTCCTTGCCTAAAGAATAATAATAGAAACATCTAAACCTTGGATCAAACTCAAGATTAGATGTTAAAGTTTAGATGTTAAAGAGGCTGTCAATCAGGAATCGCTGGCATAGATCTTGTCCAAAGTGTGTCGGTGGATTTTATTGTTAATGGTTGCAGTTTGTAGAGTTCACCATGTTAATATACATATGATGCAAGTTTTCTTGGTGGGCTCCTGTTTATGATTCTTTATTTTAATTTGGGGGCCTCAATTTGTGGACAGGTATTTCTCAGCATGTTAGTGAGGGCTACATCACTTGATTTGCCATTGTGGCATCGGATTCTTGTACTTGAAATGTTGAGGGTAAATGTCGCCTTTTTAAACACAATAGGCTACTTATACGGTTTATTAAATGTTATTTAGAAATAGATATTGTGTCAATTTTTGTTTTCTTATCCCAATACTTTTTCTAACCGTCATATTTGGCAGGGTTTCTGTGTAGAAGCACATACTTTGAGAATTCTATTTCAGAACTTCGACATGTAAGCTCTTTAACATGTCGCTGATTCCAAACCAATGAAAAATTAGTAGATCACCCATTGTTGTTTTTATCTGTCCACCTGTATTATTTCACACATAAGATAAGATCTGCTATGTGCTACTACATCCTTAATGCGTCCCTGAGTAGTCACAAAATACTTTCACTATAAACTAGATAATGATAATGATATGCGATGTTGTTTTTGCAGGAACCCAAAGAACACAAACATAGTTGAGGGTATGATAAAAGCTCTTGCTCGGGTGGTTTCAAGCGTGCAGGTACTGCATGGTTTTTATCATTTTCTACGCAACCCTCTTTGGTTATGTAACTAACTTATTGTTGGTCTAGAACATTTCATCTAAACGACTACGGTACAACTTATGGCAATTTTTCTGTTCTTTAAAATGTAGATCATTCAATGCAAATTGTCTATTTTCTTATACATTTTCAAGCAAACATTATTTTCTCCCTTAAACATCTTTGTTATTTGTTCGACTTAATTTTGAGTCTACTCCCATTATTTTGGGATGAAAGGTTTGTTGCTCCTTCTGTTTTCTAATACTTTGGTTTTGTGTCGTCATTTGTCTTCTTGATGGGGCGTGATACCCATAAGTTATTAAATTTAATAGGCTAATGACCTTATTTAGGATCATACGTGGGCCATACTCTCTAAAACGTTAAGAAAGAAATATTTAGTTCTTACTATCTAATTCCACCTTCTTTGTAACATCTCCTGAATAGAGGTCTACATGATTGTGGTACTGATTGATAGCAAGTTTGTTATATTTTATCTGTTACTTTTCAGTTGTCCTATATCTATCACATGAATCAATCTATGTAGAGGGTCGTCAGGTAAGGGACCTGAAAAGTATAGCCTGGTCATGAGTAATAACATTGTCAAGTCGTGTGACCCTTGAAACTGCATTCAATTTAGATGCAGTTATGCTCTCTAATAATTACACAATTTCAGATCCTGTAATGTGATTATGCACTTGCCGGTGAACACAAATAGAAACAGTTATAATATCTCTGCCTTTTTCAGTTTCAAGACACGAGTGAGGAGAGCTTGGCAGCTGTTGCAGGAATGTTTACTAGTAAAGCCAAAGGTAATGACTAATGATAACCAGTTGAGATGAAATGCTTATATGCTTGTATACAACTGCAATTACTCGCAAATTATATGTACGTTTAGTTAGGTGCTTCTATGCTTTTCTCAGTTTATATCTGCACTTCTGTTGGTATATTATACAATATCATAATCCCCAGTATGGTGTAATCTATGCGTAACACATTGTGGAGGACTGGAGGTGTTACCGAATCATGAGTCATTATCTTTAATAAAGTACTGAGAGTGGCTTGTGCTAATGATGGAACCACTCGCTGTCCAGACTCCTGTATATGATAGAATTATAGAAACAAGGGAAATTTTGCAAGAAACGGCTTTTCTGGTTTACTTTACCAAAACTGGTTTGCAATTGCCCTTCCAGAATCAGTTGCTGCAAAATTAAGCAAAAAGCCGGTCTTTTAAAGAGTTTGCGAATTCACCCTTGTTCTTTTATTTGATTAAAACTTCACCCTCGTTCGCAGAGTCGGTTTGTTGCGGAATTTTCTAAGAAAACTGATTTTTGTGAAATTTCCAGCCAAAAAACGTTTTTTTGCGAAATTTCTCAAAAAAGAAAACATTTTTCGCAAAATTACTTAAAGGGAATTATGGGTGTTACAACCTTGTATCCAAGTTTTCTTGATCTTTGTGGAAGGATCAATAGGGAATTATAATGTTTATGGGGAAGCATGGAAATTGATTTGTTTGCCTTGAATATTATTTTAAACTTAATATTCATCGAGTGAAATATTCATCAATGAATAATATGGGTAAAATGGGTTGCTTCCCTTCTTCCCTCAAAAAATTATACTTCCCTCTTGATTACAACAACAACAACAATACCCACTTCCGCCAAGGGCGGGGTATGGGGATACTTCCCTCTTGATTCTTTCTTCTAATTGAATTTAGAGTTCTTATATTAAATTAATTTCTATAAGTAATCAATTTCATGATTGAATTTCTAGAAGTTTTGAAACTGCAAGGGAAGAATTTGAAAGCATATGTCCAGCCCCCACCCGTTTTAACTCTACAGATTGGGCCTCCTATGCGGATATCTTTAAAAATAATACGAAACTACATAACTAACTATGGCTGTTAAACATTTCACTAAATTAGTTTAAAAAGATTGATAATAATATTAAGAATACTTGTGATGAATTATAATTACAAGTTATATATAATAAAGAAGTAAAGCAACCAAGCACACAAAAAAAAGGAAAGAAAAAGTTATAAAAGGGGAGCATGAAGGTTCAGGTATGTCCTGTGTGGGGAGAGTGTCTACCTAACGGCTATAGGAAAACTCATTTGTTTATTTTCTAGGATTATAATACATATAAAACAAATGCAGAAAAAGAGAAGCGGCACTATTCATAATAGTTTGCAAATTGAAATTATAGGGTATTCTGTGGAAGCACATTATTCTTTCAGATCAGTTACTGATAAACCTTCTTGTTTTTCAGGAATTGAGTGGAGTTTAGATAACGATGCATCCAATGCTGCTGTTTTGGTTGCAAGTGAAGCCCATGCAGTAACTTTGGCTATTGAGGGCCTACTTGGAGTTGTTTTCACTGTGGCAACCTTGACAGATGAAGCAGTGGATGTTGGTGAGGTAACATTGCATCTGCTTATATTTTTATTTTATTTAATGTATGTATATTCTAATTCTTCTGTAACATATGACTTGGTCGTTTCTCCCAGCTTGAATCCCCAAGATGTGAGTCAGATCCACCTGCAAAGCTTATTGGGAAAACTGCAGTTCTATGCACCATGATGGTCGATTCAGTGTGGTTGACTATCCTTGACGCGCTGTCCTTGATTTTGACAAAGTACGGTGTTTGTAACTTGTAAGTTCATGTGTTTATATTGCAAAACTAAATTGTTATTTCTCATTGAATTATATTCAACAGATCACAAGGTGAAGCTATTGTGTTGGAGATATTGAAGGGTTATCAAGCTTTTACGCAGGTAGTCACCAAATTCTTTTCTAGTAGGCTAGAAGAACAATATATCATATCAAAAGGAATTGATCCATGGACATTGGTACTTGCTCTAGTCACATGTTTCTTTTTGAAACTTGCAATGTGAGTAAAGTACCCCACATGAAGACGAGAGCCCTGTGGACCATATATCCTGTAAATTTAGAATATATGTAAAAGAAAATTCTGATCTAGTCTACTATGGTCTGGATAAGTTGAATACTCCATTGGTCATAAAAATTGCCTCACTTCTCTTGTTCGGTTGTCCAAAACTTGCGTCAATTTACCTTTTCAAGCAAGTTTTGGAAAAAAATTAATTTCACCTTGTTATTACTATACATCGATAACTCCTATTTTATTAAGTTTTATTTATTATTTATTATGTCCTTATTGAGGGGTACTTTTGATGTTTAACCAATAGTTAAACATCAGAATTGAACTTTGTGCCAAGTGAAACAATGCATTTCTTGACACGATGTAGGAGTAGCAACTATAATGCGAGATTGTTTCTCCACATGTAATTCTAGTTATGGTCCGGCTTTCTTTCTTCTGAGTCAGAATTGAGATATTTTCGTTGTACTTAATATTTAATTGTTATTTTCGTAATTGGGTACGTTGGATGTTCCCGCTTTCATGCAGGCATGCGGTGTTCTTCGTGCTGTAGAACCTTTGAATTCTTTTCTTGCATCACTTTGCAAATTCACCATAAGTTCATCAAATGAAGCTGAAAGGAGAAGGTACTCAAAATTTCTCTTGGTTTTATATGTGCTTTATTTTCCCATCTTTTGTTCTACTGGTGAGTAGAGTGTTGGCAGATTCTTTGACCTCTAGCTTGTGTTTGGGCTCATAGAGCAGTCTTATAAAGTGCCATGTTTTGCTTGTCCTTGAGGATGTTGCTACTCAATGGCTATGTGCACTATTGATCTAGCATATTTAATATTTATGCAATTTTATCTTTCAATCAACATCCTCGAATTGTACATGGAGGGATAACTTCAAGATTATGCCGTGTACCTTTATCTGTCTTGGATGATGTCATGCACAACACTGATAATACAGTAGTAGATACATAGATTATCAAATGTGAAAGTTCAGAAAATCTGTTCTTTGCGGTTCTGAAACCAATAATGGTAGACAACATCTTGGTTTAAAAAAGTGCGCCTAGGCGCTCCGAGGCTCTAGGCAGGGCGCCTCAAACTTAGTCTAGGCGATAGTTGTACGTGAGGCTCCATCAAAGCGGCGCCTAGGCTCTCGCCTTAGCGCCTAGCGCCTCGGGTTTTTTTGAAAAATTGAAGCAAGAAACAACAAATTGAAGTGAGAAACAACAAATTGGAGCCAAATTGAAGCCGGATTATGAGTTAATAGAACTTCTAGTCTACATATTCTTCAGTTTGGATCTTCTAGTCAACTTTTTGGACCTGCAGTTGACTTTCTGCAGTTGACTTTTGTTGAATTTCTGAAATAAGGTATTTACGTGAGGCTCTCGCCTTAACGCCTAGCGCCTCGGCCTTCGGGACCTTAGCGCCTCGGATCGCCTAGCACCTTTTTAAACCAAGGACAACATGAAGGATAGCAAAGCAATACTTACATAAACTTGAATCGGAGTCCGAAGGCCAATTTTTTGTGAAAATATACTCATTAAGGCTTACTCCGAGTTAGAAGGATCATGTCCCTTCAAACATGTTACCCGTAGTTAACTCCGGGATAAGCTGGTCACATTGATCTTGTTTTTTTTGTATTGTGTTTTTGTAGGCTACTTCCGTTTTAGGTTTTCTACTGTTTCAGTATAAAACTCTACACTAATTTGTGTATCTGTTTCCCTCCTTCCCCTAGTAGGATTGGAAATGCTAATCATTATTGTGTTTGTTCATATTAGCCGCAGTTTACAATCTCCCGGGTCAAAGCGGACAGAATTAGTGGTGGATCAAAGGGATGTCGTAGTTCTTACGCTTAAAAATGTTCAGGTACACTTTGTGTGAGTTTCATTGTTATAAATGAAATCTTTTTTGGCTACTACCGGTATCTGATTTGTAAGGTATTCTCTCTTTCATATAAGTTAGGCCCTCAGGACTCTCTTCAACATAACTCATCGATTATACAATGTTCTGGGACCTTCCTGGGTATTGGTATGATTATTTACTTTTCTCAGATGTATATTTCCATGCATTTACACATTGTTTCTCATCGGCAATTTTTTGCATTGGGAAAGTACCACTAGTTTATATTCTACATGATAGGTTTTGGAGACTCTAGCAGCACTTGATCGAGCAATTCATTCTCCACATGCGACAACCCAGGTAACACTCAGCATTTTATTGAACTGCTTTTAGACCAGTATGATAATATGCGTCATGAATTTTCTCCGTTAGCTCTTGAATCAGGTCTTAAGTACGACGACGTTAATTCTCTCTTTGATAATTTTTTTTCTTTATACAGGAGGTATCTGCAGCTGTTTCAAAGCTTACTAGAGAACCATCGGGTGGCCAGTACAGTGACTTCAGTATTCTCTCATCATTGAATTCTCAGGTGACTTCATTGTCACACTCTTGACTAATAGATACAAGTCCATTCTTTTACCAACTATGATGTTCTCTTCCCCTGTAAATTTTTTACTGTAGTCCACAATTGACCTCTTATTTTTCTTCTGTGAAGTTGTTTGAAAGCTCTGGACTTATGCATATATCTGCAGTCAAGTCACTTCTTTCCGCTCTCCGGCAGTTGTCATATCAATCAATGGCCGGAACGTTAAGTGGTATTTCACAAAAATCAAGTCAGAAAACAGGAAGCATTAGTTTTGCAGTCGAGAGAATGATATCCATCCTAGTCAACAATCTTCACAGTACGTAGTTAAATATCAAAAATCCTAGTCTGCAGTTGTCTTTAAATTTCCTTCAAATAGTAATATCTCTGTGGAGATAAATAAATTAATATCAGTACCTTCACACAATATAATTTGAATAAAGACCATCCGCTACTCTGAGAGTGATGGCAGCAATATAGTTTTCCTACATAAAAGAGAACCGATTTGCTAAGATGCAACTACTTTGTGCCTGTTTAAGAGCCAAGACAACTTATAGCAGTTTCCATGCACTTAGGAATATGCATTTTTGTAAGCTGTTTCTGCTAAAGGTTAAAACCGCCGCGTCAAAAGAACATCAGTAGCTAATTGCTGTCAACTTGTCATGGTAGTTTGTGAATACAATATTTGTAGGGAAAAACTTTGCATATCATGTACAGAAGGACGATCGGTTACCTCAATAGGCATAGGTTGAAGTAAGATTGTTATAAAACGTCATATAACATATCTCAATAGAAGCAAGAGAATACTAAATAGATAAATTCATCTATTGTTCATGGTCGATCCTTCTCAAAATCATTTGTCTGGCGATGATGTTGACAAACCTATGATATAGAAAACTAGCTAGGCCTCGACTATGAGACATGCTAAAGCCAGTTCCTGAACTAAAAGAATAGCCAGGTCCTTCGCAATTCATTTTTGTGTCATATCTTGTATGGATGTTTCAGAGCCTTGTATAGTTCAGTAATGAATAGCCTATCCTACTAAGTGGTGCTGATTACTTGATTAGGTGCTTAATTGAGAGGCCTAAACCAGAAAGGAACTTTTTCATGTTTGCCTTTTAAATCAAAAAGATATGTTATGAGCTTTTGTTATTTGGTTTAACATGTGGCTTACCATTATCGTTTCAGGAATTCAGCCATTGTGGGATGAAGTCGTTGGCCATTTTGTTGAGGTTATTCCATGACACGTTATATATTCTGGAACATACTGTTATCACTTTACATCTTCTTATTGATATGATTAGGATAATTTTGCAGCTTGCTAGTAGCCCTAATCACCACTTGCGTGCAATGGCGCTTAATGCTTTGGATCAATCAATTTCTGCTGTTTTAGGTTCAGATCAGTTTGAGGAGAATGCATTATCAAGGCATCATGGTGTATGTGATGATGTTACATCCATTCACTGCTTTTCTTGACGTGCCTTTATTTCTTTTCATAGAAGACTTACGCTTCCCTTTATACATTGTTTTTGTTAGATCAAAGCTGAAATGAAGGCACTTGAAATTTCTGTCATATCTCCCCTACATGTCCTGTATGACTCGTGTCCAAGCAGTGATGTTCATGCTGGATCTTTAAAAGTTCTTCTGCATGTTTTAGAGGTAATGTGTTGCATTACTGACTTGTTGAAGTTTGTGTATTTGGTGTTTCCTCTGTCCCATGTCAATTGTGTTGGTTTTGATTTTGAGATGCCCCATATTATTGACAACATCTCTTTTTGGTATACCTCAAAGAAAAAATTAATCTATTTGCCAGCGTCATAGTTGCGACTTTATGAAAATGTTTAAATTATTTGACAAGATTCCCAATTTCTTTTGAAATTAAAGGGCATTTTTTACAGTTCTCAAAATATTTTTGTCAGACTACATGTAGAATAGAACATTACAATTTTGTGGGACAGATGGATTATATGATTTGGTTTGTTCGTAGCTACTTATTCTTTCTTTTCTTGGAAACATTTTTCCAGAGACATGGAGATAAGCTGTGTTATAGCTGGCCAAATATTCTTGAAATGCTAAGGTAACTAATTTACACATATCTGTTTGCTCTTTAGTGCTGTGATGTTAATATTCTCATTCCGTTCTTCTTTAGATCAGTTGCTGGATCATCTGAAAAGGATCTTGTCACTCTTGGATTCCAGGTTAGTAAATACTAACCATGCACTTAAAGGTTCTCAATAGTATTGTACTTGTAATAAATTAACAAGTTGAATCTACGGGGCTCATAGACATAGTGATATAGTGGCCACATTAATATAAGTTCCCATACAAAGGAAATCCAGTGACTAATTTTGTCTACGCTTGAAGATCAGGAAAGTTATCCAGTCAAATACCATGGAGAAACCAGTCTTGTTAGGCTTTACTGATACTTAACTATAACTGTTTGTATTTAGCTTATTAGGCTTTACTAATACTTAAGTAGATTTTGGTATTTAGATATGCATATTGGTCTGTCCTGAATTTGTCTACCAAGCCTACAGTTCAAGAGTTTTCAAAACTTAAAAGAACTGAGATGTGAGTACCTATGTAAACCAATTAGAGTATTAGGAAAAAGTTTTACTTTTTCCAAGTTGGGCCATAGCTTTGTGGCATAATCAGATCAAAAAGTTATTTAATCATCAAAACTGAATAAAAACTTTTAGCTAGTAAATGTATATCAAGATTAGAAATAGTCCATATTTTGATGGAGCTGCTGTAAATTGTGTTCTTTCTACCTTGAAATACAATGCCAAAAAGTGGAAGATCCCACTACTCTGCACAGATGTTTTCCTTGTCTTTAGAATCATGTAAGTCTTCGGGGGGCTACAGCCCAAGCTAGACCATTGCAGAAGGAATATCCTATGTGATATTAAAGTTGATGAATTTTGTAGTTCTGGAAAAAAAGTTGATAAAAAGTATAACTAGCAGAATTTTTTTTGACTTGTTTCTCTTTACTTTTTGGCAGTGCATTGATATTTCGTCATTACTTATTGCTTTCCGCTTCCTCTCTTTTCTTGTAGAGCCTACGAGTTATCATGAACGACGGGCTGTCAACTGTACCTCCAGAATATCTTTATGTGTGAGTTATTTTAACTTGTACAGGTCATGTTTTGATTTACATCTCTTATTTAGGTAATATCTTTCTGCTACTGCATTTATCGTGTTGCGGCATCCGTATGCTGATACAATCAAGTACTTGAGCTAAGGATAAATATTTTTATGTTTTGATCAGTTAGTGTGTTTAGGGTTGTCAACCTTTCCAGCCCATGCCTAGTTTGGAGGTTCAAACTCGTCATGAGTCTATTGGGTTTAATTTTTCTGTTGGTTTGGTCCTTTAGTTTACCAATGCCTAGTTTGGGGTAAATAGCTTGTTTGTTGAATTTCCCTTTGGAGGTTTTTTTAACTGTTCTTTTGACTGTTTCAATGGTTTTTGGACTCCATCAGATGTATAGATGTTACTGGTGCCTACAGTTCTCAAAAGACTGAATTGAATATCAGCTTAACAGCCATTGGCCTGCTTTGGACTTCAACTGACTTTTTTGCCAAAGGTCTGCTTGAGGGTCCTACAGAGGATAGGGAAAGAGGTTTGGCTCTGATTTGATCTCAGCTGATCAGCTTTCATTATAATAAATTTTCAAATAGTATAATTCTCACATGGCCTGTTCTGCAGAAACTCTGGAGGTTGGTGAAAATATAGAAAAGACTCGGAATACTGTTAAAAAACTTAACCAACAAGATTCCTCCATTACTGTAGCTGAACATGAAAAATTGTTGTTTTCTGTTTTTTCGTTACTCCACAATCTGGGAGCTGATGAAAGGCCAGAGGTATTTTCTTTTTCCTACCAGTCAAGCTTCAAGCATTCTGACTGCTAAGTTGTATAATACTTTATATTTCTATGTTATACCATAACTTTCTAGGCGGTACTGAATCGAACAGGATACCGTACCTATTATCATCCAATATCTACGCTAACTTGTTTTAAATTTCTCATGATTTTGTGTACGCTTTGTTTGTAAGATCCACCATACATGTACTCTCTCAACATTATCACGGTAGTCACTATTTAGTTGTAGCTTCTGGCTATCACCTGCCTTATTTATCTGTAGATTAGGAACTCAGCTGTCCGGACACTTTTTCAAACCCTTGGAAGCCATGGGCAAAAGCTTTCAAAGAGCATGTGGCAAGATTGTCTTTGGAATTACGTTTTTACTACTTTAGACCGTGCTTCTCACATGGTAAGATGCAGTGACTGTAAGATATACATCATGATCTTTTATGCTGTATTCTCTTAATCGTGCTTATATAATATAGGCTGCAACATCATCGAAAGACGAATGGCATGGAAAGGAACTTGGTGTCCGTGGTGGAAAAGCAGTTCATATGCTCATACACCATAGGTATCTAAATGTAGACTTTGCTTGATCCATAGTTCTTGATGGAGGCATATGGGCATGACGTGCATGTTGGGTAATACGTCAAAACGGTTGGGATTGAAACTTATTGTTTATTGTAATGGGTAAAAACTGGGATGAGCAGCAACGACTTTTTTATTCATTCTTTTTATTTTGTTTTAAATTATTGCAATTCTTAAAATTACAAAAATAAAAAAAATCATAATAATCTATATTTCATAAATAATTGACTTAGGAGATTTTATCCTTAAAAATAGACCTGGGAGATTTTTAAACTGTTTGATCAATTTGACCCATTCCCTCTTTAGCTATTTTCGTTATTTGACCCATTCGACCTATTCAATAGTAGAAGGATCATAATTGCTACCTCTGATATTTCTACAGTCATTAGCTAATTCTTTACAGTCCTACAATAAGTTTTTATGGTATTGTAAATATACAGTCGGAACACAGCTCAAAAACAATGGGATGAAACACTTGTGCTTGTATTTGGTGGAATTGCTCGTATCCTGCGAACTTTCTTCCCACTATTAAGAAGTATAGCCAATTTTTGGTCTGGTATGTCTCTTTAGTACATCCATTACAAATTATGTACGCTTGTTTCTAACAAACCTGAATAATGTTGATTCAAAATCTTATTATGTAGGTTGGGAGTCTTTGCTTCAATTCGTGAAAAACAGCATTGGGAATGGCAGTAAAGAGGTTGCCCTTGCTGCAGTAGGTTGTTTGCAGTCAACAGTTCTTCCTCATTCCCCCAAGGTAATCCAATAGGACCTTGGTTTTATATTTTCCGTGCATAAAAGTTGCAATGTTTACCATCAGGTCTACTCCTTTAATAGGAAATCTGTCTACTTTCGGAAAGTTTATGAGAGGTTTTTTTGCCACAATCTAATTTTAAGATGCAAAGCATTTGTATTTTATAATCAAAAATCAATTTTAATTCTTTGTCCCCCGTGCCTTACTCTTATTGATCCTGTAAGTTAAATATCCTTTCAACAATGTTTGAGTTGTGTATTTTCATATACTCATTGCATAATTCTTTGAATCAGGGAAATCTGCCAATGCCATATCTCAAATCTGTTCTTGATGTTTATGATTTAGTTCTCCGCAACCCAACTGCAGGCAGTGATATGGCAGCAAACAAGGTGAAGCAGGAGATAATACATGGGCTAGGTAATTAAATCCCTTGCTTTGTAGGATTGACCAATTGACATAATCTACTATTTTCATAAGCTTTCAATGTTCTGCCATATGCACCACAAATTTTCTTAATTATTTGTGTTTGTTTTTTTTTACAGGAGAAGTATATGTGCATGCACAAGGAATGTTTGAGAGTAGCATGTACTCGCAGTTGCTTTCTATCATTGATTCTGCAATCAGAGAAGCAAAAATCACTCAAAATAACTTTGAAGCTGAATTTGTGAGTGCTAATCTCTACTTAAGGAATTATATCACTTGAGCTTTTAGCCTCACTTGAGCGTTGCATGGTACTAAAGTACTAACATAGTAGTTGCACTATTTATTTTCGATTTTTGTGAGCAAGGTAAAATATGTTGATTAGTGACGTGTCACATTTCAGTAAAACAAAATCTGAAGACCGTTACTGTGAGGGGTTGTTAGATATTATGACAAAAATATACTCCCTCTGTCCGAAATTAATTGTCCATGTTTCCTTTTTCGGATGTCCCAAAATAATTGTTCATTTTCAATTTCAACCGATCATAATTGATCTAAGTGGGTGAAAATGAAATTGATTGGTTAACAGTTTAATCATTACAATTTCCTAAAACTGTGTGCAATTGTCTAGTGGACTATTAAATTGGGATGGAGAGATCATGTAGATTCTCTGAAACCTATCGGTAGATTAAACATTAATCTTGCTTGTATAATCCTCCTAAGCTATTAAAGGTTCCTTCACTACCCATATAGAAGATGGATTCTCAACTCTATACACTTGTGTTACTATAATAATCCCATCCATCTTCATGGTACTATCTTTTTTAGTCAGGCATCATTTTAAAACACATATAAATTGGAAACCTGGGCAGTACATTATTCTTCTTTATAATCTGCTATTACAGGGACATGTTCCACCAGTGCAGCGTGTAGTGCTGGAAATCTTTCCACAATTACGTCCACCTAATCATCTCCCCTCACTGTGGGCTGTCTTCTTCCAGAAGCTATTACATTATCTTCCCAATTCTGATTCTTCTGTAGAGAAAGAAGGAGATGCCGCAATCCCTGTTGAATTGAGAAGCTCATCGGGTAGACATGACCAGGATTTATTTTTATGTCTTGATATTTGAATATTTTTGTTTCTTCTCACCTACTGCTCAAAGAAGCTGAAGCTGATATTATCTCCACAGGATCTAGGAGGGTTAGTGATGTCGCTAATGGGACCACTACTAATGAACAAATAGAAGTAGAATCTTCGTCTTCAAGCTCCACTTCGAAAAAAACTTCAGCAGTTAGCATCTCAAGTGATTTGTTTGCCGAAAAGCTTGTTCCCGTCTTGGTAGAGGTGTTCCTACAGGCTCCAGTAGCTGAGAAGTCTATCACTTTTCCTTACATTATTGAAGGTCTTGGAAGGTAAGAACTTTTCTCTGTATTCTCTTTGCCAGATTTATGCTTAAAGGCACACTTGTTCTTTTCTTTTTCTTTTTTCTTTTCGTGCATGAGGGGGCCAGGAGCACCAGAAGAATGTTATTTTCTGAGACTGCAATGATGTTTTAGGGATATGATTGTTTTTTTAGAGTTGGCGATATGGATGGCTCGGGTAACACCGTTACAGGGCAAAATGGGCCATATTTTCATGCAGGTTGAAACGGGACAGGTGGTGTTTGGCTGACCTGCTAACACTTTTTTTGTATATATATATATATATGATCCAAAGCATTATTGTATTACCTATGATAGATTATAGAAAAACAATATTATTGATATACTAATCTAAATCTACTAATAAAATCATTTAGGAGGTTGTATGTAATGAAAATAAGATTTAGGAACACTTTCAACCTATTTGACCCGTTTGTGGTAAAACACGACCATAGAGAACCATTCAGCAGTAAGTTAGAGCTACCACTTCAGTTTGTTCTTTGCATGAAAAGTTAGAGAACCATTTAGAAAAAGAGTTTGTCCTTGCAGGTGCATGATAACAAGAAGAGAAAATCCTGATGGCGGACTTTGGGGACTAGCTGTTAAAAGCTTCAACCAGCTGCTTGTTGATGACATCAGGAATTTAGTAGATCAATCAGGCACTGATTTAAGCAGCAACAGGCCTGCAAGAGTTCGTCTTTGGAAAGAAGTTGCTGATGTCTATGAAATATTCCTCGTCGGATATTGTGGACGTGCACTTCCTTCCAGTTCTCTTGCTGCAATATCCAAGGAAGATGATGAATCCCTTGAAATGGAACTTTTAGATGTTTTGGGGGATAAAATTCTCATGTCAGATATAGATGCTTCTTCTGATGTAATGTGTTCCTCTCATCTATTTACTTATATCATATTATCAGAGGTGGCAAAATGGGTGGGTTGGGTAATGTGTTGAAACAGGTTGATCCACGAACATCTTTTTTTCTTTTCTGAGTTGTTTTATAAATCGTAGTGCTATTAATATCATTGCAATATGTTATTACATTAATAATTTTAAGTTCTGAATATAACGAATATACGAAATTGTATGCACTAAAAATACAATTTTAGGCGATTTTCGACATGTTAGGCCTGTTTCTTTACCAAACTTTTTTCTTGACCCATTTGATCTGTTTGCGGTGACAACCTATATGGGCCCATTCTTAAGTAAACGGGTGAGCTAGAATTATCGTATTCATGGGTAATCAGCACAAACCTGCTGAACACGGTATTGGACATATTTCAAGTGGCTACGTAGTTCCTGCTGAACACGACAAGCCTCATCATTATGACTTCTTTACCCCCAGATTATATCAAAATATATCGAGTTCATGCAACTTAGAGTTTACGGTTGTATTTAAAACTATTTATTGTAAGTGAAGTTATACCAATTTCAGCTCTTCCTTAGATCACAGAAAAATATACATATGTTTAAAATGTTGTGTGTTTTTGACTTGAGAGTAGTTGTCTATGTAATATTTACCTGAATATTAATAAGAGGCTTGAAATCTCATTCTGAACATCTTTTGGATTTTATGCTCCTATTCACATTTACAGATCTTGGAACGGTTGATAAGTACCCTTGATCGATGTGCTTCTCGCACATGTTCTTTGCCTGTTGAGACAGTTGAACTTGTGCCTCCTCACTGCAGCAGATTCTCTCTCACTTGCTTGCATAAGTTGTTTTCCTTGAGCAGGTAATCCTTCACTATAAATTCCAGAACCTTTTTGTCTTGTCTTCTCTTTCTAAAGACATTTTTGCTTTCACTATATTTAAGTTACTGGGATACTGTTTGGTTAAATAATTTACTGTAAGATGCATAGTTTTTTACAACATTACTTGAACAGGATCTGTTCTATAGGCTCGTACATGTACTCTTGATTTCTAAGAAGATGCATAGTTATTTTTGTCCAAATTTCAAAGCTTTATAAAAATTATTGTGTCAAATATGATTACAGAAGATTATATTCTTTAGCAAAATCTAAATTTTGAATATAATGATTTAGAAAGTTATGCACAAAATACACTTTGAGATACTTATAAACCGTTTGACCCATCTGAATTGTTTTATTTCAAACTAATATTTTTGTTCAACCTGTTGGAGATATAGCAATACCCAAATGGTTAACTGCTTATGAATCTTTTACCAATACTACAACGTACTACTTTATAATCTAAAACAACAACCTAATTTCAAATTGCTACCAATTATAAGTATACAAAATATATCAAATCAAATGATGACATGCCACACTCTGTTTAATTTAACATGTCGTGTGACGAGGCATGTCATATACTCAATTGTATTGATGTGGACTATTGAGTTTCTAATTAATTTACCGATTTTCATATAAATTGATCCATATGCTGCTACTGTCATATGCCATGGCACATCTTACTTTCCAGGATTTATTTCAGTATCTTATTGTCGTATGCTGCTACTGTGAAATCATCTAAACAGTTTTTAGCTTGATGCTTCCATTACATTCATATATAACCTATGACTTGCTTCTGCTCAGTTACAACAATGAATCAAACAGCTGGAATCCGACTCGAAGCAAAGTAAGCAAAATTTCTGTCATGATACTCATGACAAGATGTGAATACATACTCAAGAAGTTTTTAACTGATGAGAAGGAATTAGGTATGTATTATATATTTTATATATCCAACAAAATCTGTGTGTCATAAAGGTTTATTTTGTAATATTTTCTTAAAACTTCAATCTGAAGGTGAACGTCCATTCCCACCAGCACGAATCAGTGAGATTGCTTTTGTGCTCCAAGAGATGGCACGGGTTATCTTGCATCAAGAAACGGCTTCAGTTCTTCCACTACATCCTTTTTTGAAGGGTGGTCTGTTAAAGGAGAATACTGGCCAACGTGCACATTTGTTTGTCCTTTTCTCACCCTTATGTGAGCTTGTTAAATCGAGGTAAAAAAGTACTTTAAATGCATGCACTTTTAGACTTATCATGACCAAAGGACGTAATTGTAGTTTTACATGTTTATGTCAATTCCATTCTCAAATGAAAAGATATGAATTACAAGTGGTTAGTGTTAAAATCATAAATATTATGACATTTTTATGTATTTATAATCAAATTAACTGACGGTCATTATGGGAAGATGATGAGAGGAAGATCATCTTGAAGGAGATAATATTGACATCTCAAAATTTTCAACCGTAATAAATGATTTATGTTAGCCAATAATTTGGTCAGGATTTACTGCATTTGATGCAACTGATATGAGAACATAAGTAGGTGGCTGATATTGTTTCATTTTATTCTAGTATACTATCGGATAGTATGACATTACAATGGAGTCTATCCATTTTCTAAATGATATAGTTCACCCGTCAACGATTTTTGTTCATTTTATTAGTTTTATAAATACTTAATGTATTGTAAATACTTCTCTTCACAAGTTTCTAATATCAAATAAAAACTACTGCTCATTCGTAGGCAAGTTTGTGAAAATGACCCATTTGACTCGTTTTTAAAGTAAATGGGTTATAATTTCTACCTTTAGTTCACAACTACTCCTATAATCATCTTGCTGGTGCATAGAGAAGTATCATCTTCTTTGGGTTTTGTACTTTCCTTCTCTTTTTTCTCTTTTTTCAGAGTCAGATAGACCAATAATGTATTACGGAAAACTTATACAGAACTTGTAAGAATATCAGTAAATGTCAATCATTTGTACAATCCTTCAGCTATATAACTATATTTGTAAATATGTGCTTATATTCTAGCATCTATAGCAGCATTCGTTTACATAATTTGAATTTCCCATCTACAGGAATTCTCGGGTTAGAGACCTGGTACAAGCTGTACTTAGTCTTGTCAGTACTGAACTCGGGCTACATAATATATGCTTGACAAACTAAAGTTCATCCAGTGATATCGCCTAACAATCATATTTCTTGTCCTTTGATGTCAAATGAATGTAACTTTTAGGGCTAGTTTGTGTTTGTACAAGTGTTAGTGAGGTATTGTTAAAGTTTTGATCTTGGCTTTCTTTCTCATTTTTTTAAAGTGTATTTTAAGTTACAGTTTTTGCAGTGTATGTAAAATGGGGTGTAGGTGTAATATGATTCAGACAATCATATTGTAGTCAACCATACATGTTTCCCCCCTGTATTTATAGTATAACCTCGATATATATGTTCTCATTTGTGTATGACTTACCAGTTATTTGTGAGTATTTAAGACATATTTGTTGGAGGACCCTTAAATCTCTTGTTCTATCATAACCTTTAATATAAATTATCTCATTTTCTTTCTGATTTATTTAGTTGCAAATGAGTAAATGTTGTTGGGGAACTTATATCGTAATTAATTTTATGTGAAGGGTTAAAAATTACTTTGAATTAAGACCATTTTGTGAAAGGGACTTTTCGTATGCTCTGCAAAATCAAATCAAATACTTACTTTTATCTTTTGGGTGTGTGTTACTGTGCCTTGCATCTATCCTTTTTTCCTAGCATATCCTCTTATAAATCTTCGATTTTCTTTTTTAGATTATTATTATTGTTATATTTATTTATTTTTTATTTAACACTCTTCCCGCCTATCAAGTCAAATTCTTTAGTTTTTTTAAAATGATCATTTTCTTTAAGAATTCATTTTTAAACATAAGAAAATAACAGAAAATAAAAAATAAATTTAGAAGAAAATAACAAAAGATAAAAATAAAAAAATTCTCCATGGAAAATATGTTAGAAAATATTAAAAAGGTAAAATATAAACTCACAATTCTATTAAGGGATAATACATTTAAAGGTGATTTGGATATATTTTTTATTTTTAAAGACGGAGACGGTATGAAGGTTATTTCGTAGGTCAACATAATATGTATTCTTTTTCCATGTATATTAAATTCGGTTAGAACTTTATTAGGAAGTGTCAAAAAAAATTACTCTTTAAGCTATTTTACATATTTGAACTTTTTGTTCAAAAAGACATAGATAATTGGTTGCAGAGCAAAACTTTATAATTAGATTAGCTTTTTCAATAAAATTTTAGTTGAATTTTATGAATATGAAACAAACACAAATTTAGGTATCCTACCAATCATTTTTATAGTTGTGGTATTTTAAAAATAAAATGCTATATTTAAATGGCATCTAGATATAGCATTCTTTTTTAATGTCACAAGTAGTATTACAATGATAATATATGTGGACCACGATAAATGACAGTGAACCTCGTTATACAATGCTTTATTTCTGTAGAGTACGGTGAAACCTATTCACTCCTTAAGGATTTATCCTTTAGGGCATGTTTGGTAGGAGGGAATGGTAGAGAATGAAATCGAAGAATGGAATCGAAGAGAAAGAGAATGAGTTCAGAGAAACGTAATTCATTCTATTGTTTGGTACCAATAAATAATCGAAATAGAAAAATGGACTTAAGAATCATTCGCACATGTCTTTATTTGTTGACTCATTCTCTCACTTTCTCTACTTGTTTTAGAGAATCAATCAAGGGGAAAGAGAATCAAAAATTCATTCTCTGTTTCCATTCTCATGCGCAAACAAACTAGTGAAATGACATTTATGGAGAATCATTCCATTTCTCTGCTTTTCATTCATCCCTACGAAAAATACCCTTAAGGGCTACCTTATACTTATTTTAGAACAAAAGAAGTATATCATTAGTTTCATACTATAAATTTGTAATCATTTATAAAATTCAAATAGATGATATATTAAACAAATTTTCCGGCCAGTTACACGAACCATACCCGTCTTGATCCAAATTTAAAAACAACCGTCTTAACTTCCAACTCAAATTAAATGCAATGGTTTTCTACCTAAGCCAATATAGCACTTTAACCCATTCATTTCAACTCTTCTAAGTAAAAATTGCTACGATCAGTATGACCAGTTGAATAGAAAAAAAGCCTTCGGTTTAAAGCAACTAAAGATTATTGGTTTCGAGTAAGTTAGGATCGTTGGGTGCTACTCAAAAGACCTTGGTAGAGATCCAAGTAATCTGGAATAAAGGGGGTTAGATCTAGTGGAAACTCTAAGTATGAAGATCAGTAAACACTAATCAAACTCATGTGATACAACTGTAAAGTAACTTGCCAGCCATAAACTTTATTGCTGCTCAAGAGGCTTTGAAACAGAGAAACCACTTTTGTAAGAAGGAAAAAAGGAAAGAAAGAAGCAAAACACCATCTTACATATTTTGAATAAACATAAAAAATGTGGTTAAAATTATCTTTCTATCAAACAAGAGGAAATTTCAGAACTTGCGACTAAACATAAGATGATAATTATTGTGTACTTAACTATGATACCATTATTTCTTTCACGATTATGTTTTCTTAAACTTGAATACACATATATAATATACGGACCCCATACTCATGTTTCTTTAGAATACTTAGAAGTGCCATTCATGTATCACGCACCCGTATTCCTAGCAACTTAAGTTTGCATTCCTTTCAGCAATGTGATGCATGAAAATAAACGAAAAGTAACTGGATGCAGATAAAATGAAGCAGGACCGATCACATACTTAGATTATGGAAAAGTAAACAGACTTTAATATAACATTAAAACACTGAGGATGTAAATGACAATTAAGGATGATGATGTTCAAGGGCAGAAAAGCATGAAACTCCTAAAACTAGATAGTAGTCTGGCAATAAGTAGGAATTACAATGAAAACGGAGAAAGCAAAAAATTACGAGAGCATAAGGGTCGCCTTTGAGCAATAAAAAACAATTACTCATCAGCCTTGGGTGCTTCTTTGATTTCTTCAGCACTGTCATCCTGTGGTCAAATCAATATTATAATCAATCATCAGTGAAATGGTTATTTTAAATCGACAAAACCAGTATGATTTTACAAAGATTCACCATATACCTGCATATCAGAAGTCCACAAAGTGAGGTTATCACGAAGAAGCTGCATGATAAGAGTACTGTCCTTATATGAATCCTCTCCTAAGGTATCCAATTCAGCAATTGCTTCATCAAAAGCCTGCCAATACAAAACACAACACCAGCCCACATTACATCCAAACTTTCAGTTCATAACTTCAAGCTTATCAAAATACCACCGTGTAAATAAGTAAATTATATGAAGGTAAAATGTGAATGTGAGTACTCATATCTCACCTGCTTTGCAAGATTACAAGCACGATCGGGTGAGTTCAGGATCTCATAGTAAAACACGGAGAAGTTAAGTGCCAGTCCCAGACGGATCGGATGAGTGGGAGCTAGTTCCGCATTTGCAATATCCTGCACAGATTAAAACTTCAAAGCTTATTCACTTGCTTTCATTCCATAACCTTGTAATTAACTTTAAAATTTCAGATCAAACGAACACCGATGGAAAACTTTAACTTATTATGTAACAAGTACAAGCACGACAAATTTCACTGTAAATATTTCATATCATACTCAAAATACTATCGATTACATGATCATACTACTAACAAATCAACCATTGTATATGCAATCATAGAGCACTTAGTATCATATAACCAAGGCAAATTGCAAAAATAAGACATTCAACCTACACACAGTTTCTGTTTAAGGTACATAACTTTCTAATTATCAAATTAAGGCATACTTTCGACCTCTTGAGTGTGTCACCAAAACTTAACAACAGGTCCCTAAAGAATTAACACCTATATATGTGCACATATGGTTCATGAAGCTACTGTAGAATGGTAGAAATTAACAGTCACCACCACTACCAACTCCAAATTTCTCTCTTTTCAATCAACATTTTCTATAATGCTTGAAAAATAACATCGATTAAAGGTTGGTGTTATTAATACACAATAGATTCCTCAAAAAAACACACTGGTTATCTACTCTACAAGAAATTAAAAAATAAAAAAAATAAAAAAAATTGATACCCTAAAGTAACAATCAAAAAAACTTTGTTCCTAGAAATTGTTTATAAGTTGAAATAACTTTCTGTACCATTTGCCCCATTACCCTTTAACCTAAGTCTAACTTATATTACAGATCACATTAACCTATTAAAACTATACAAACATACATTATTTCTAAACATACCAAATTTATATATAATATATCTGCACCAAACAAACAATAGTTAACACAACTTATTTCCTCCAAAAATCATACAAACCTAATCATGGATAAGTAACACATAAACAAAAATATAAATATAAAAAATAACTAACATAAGTATATTCAAACCCAAATTAATTTACTTATATAGATAAAAACCCTAATTAATTAACGAAGTGAGTAATAAAATTAACCTGAGCAGCTTTATAAGCAGAAAGAGTATTCTCAGCAGCTTCTTTCCTTTCAGATCCAGTTTTAAACTCAGCCAAATACCTAAAATAGTCCCCTTTCATTTTCAAATAGAAGACTTTTGAATCACCATTAGCTGCAGATTCAATCAGTTTCGTATCCAACACTTTGAGTATTCCATCACATATCTTCGACAGCTCCGATTCAATCTTAGATCTGTAATCACGGATGGTTGACACGTGTCCTTCATTACCTCTACTCTCTTCTTTCTGTTCAATCGATGATATGATTCTCCACGAAGCTCTTCTTGCTCCGATCACGTTTTTGTAAGCAACTGAAAGAAGATTGCGTTCTTCGATTGATAATTCTTCACCACCGTCGGCTGATGTCACTACTTTTTCCATGAATTCGACCATTTCTTCGTAACGTTCGGCTTGTTCTGCGAGTTTCGCCATGTATACGTTCTCTTCGCGAGCGGATGCCATTGATTTTGTTTGATTTGATTGATTTGTGTTTGGGAGAAAGAGAGTGAAGAAAAGATGGGTTTTTGTCGATGATGTTTGGACCCTAAATTTTCAATTTCAATTTCAATTTGTTTGAGAAAATGAGTGACGTGGGAATAGCAGTGGATGATGCCATATTTGCAAGTGGTGAATTCAAAATGATTTTAATTTTAATTTTTAATAATGAAATGTTATCAATTATGTTTTCTTTTAAATTATAAATAAATAAAAATTATAATTATAATATAATAATATAATATAATCTAATTATATTATAATATAATTATATTAGACTATACGGTCTAATGTTTATATTATCTAGTTTAGATAATCACTAATTTTCTCATGCTACATGAATAATTATTATATCACACTCACATTACACAACTTGAGATAAAAACATCTTCAATGGAACTTATCTTCTTCTTTTTTTAGAAAAAATTCTTTGCAAAAGTTTGTTCGATGACTCCATTACTATTGATTGTGCAGTTTTTCAATAAAAAATAATTTATATATATATAAGTTTTTATGAAAAAGACTTTTACAAAGTTATACTATTTAAATGTATTTTCATCAAAGTAAGTCCACTAAATAATGGATTGTCAAATATCTATATCTATATCTATATATATAATTCAATACATCTATTGTCCACGCTCTAATATTAACGTTACATATCATTTTCCCTATTTAAACATATAAATGACATATAGATGACATGATTTTTGAGGTGTTCACGATTTAATTTTGATGGATTAAGATTGAGAAATTTAAATCAATTAGGCTAACCTAGTTGACCACCGAAGTTTTCTTATTGGCCCTTGGGAAGAAGATATTTGGCTAGGGGAAGTCTCAAGTTCGAGTTTCACTCGGGACTTTTACCCCTTCAAGCAATAAAAAAGGATGAATCGGAGGGTCTCAAGGTTAGCATACTGCCCAATTAAATGTCAATGTTAAACCTGAACCACTAACATCTAATAAATTGTTTTATAAGAAAAATGAAAGAACAGATTAAAAAATTTAAATCAATAAAATTAAAACTGTTAACCCATTATAATTTTTAGGGTAGTGACTCAAGTTGGCATTTGGGTGACCTATTTTTAAATTTGGGCATGTTTGGTACTTTAGTAATTCAAGAATTTATATTTGGTTGATATTTACATGTATTTTTCTTTTCCTTCTTTTTTTTTTAAAGTGCATGTTGTACTTAAAATATGTGTTTAAACTTAATAAGAATAATTGATGCAAATAACAAAATAAATATAAATAGTAAAATTGAGGGAAAGAAAAAACACAATTTATATTTTAAATAATGAATGTAATATATTTATTTGTAAACATGTATTTCTAAGCACATTTATCAACTCTTTGCGGTTGATCATGTGGCAGAACTTTAGTCGGGGCACGATAGGAGTGTTGTTTGGATAAACTATTCAGTTTTGGGTTATTCGGGTAGGGCTATTCTGATTTTTCAAGTTCAAAATTTATCCGTAAACTGAATAAGATTCAGATTATTTGGTTTCGGGTTATTTGGATTTGGTTTGGATTGGTTCAGATGCATATAATGTGTTTGTTTTAATCCAAATAAGAAAAGAATCTTAAACTTTCGCGTCTTTAACATAATGTAAACTCCATAAAATAATACAAAAAACTTTATATAGATCATTATAAGTGATGTATATGCATTGTATATAAATAGTATTTCTTTCGTGTTGTTCGGATTAATCAAATTACAAAATATCCGCTCATAATTCGATTCAAATAAAATTTAACTTACACAAAATTGAATTATTTGGATTTGATTAATCGAATATTCTAATTCATTTAATCTAAATCCAAACTAAATGGGATCGATTATTTGAATTCAATTATTTTTTTACAGCTCCTAGGCAAGGGAGGACCCTTACTTTGATGGCATTAATATAATTTTCATTAACAGTTTAGGGGTGGATTTGTTTGTTGACCGTTGTGGACCTCCCTATATAATGTTTTTGATAAATGAAGCTGTCTCTTAGTTTACACATGTGACAGGTGTTCTCCCAGTAAACTATTTGCTTGCTACTATTTCAATTTTATTTTTGGAACTAAAGTTGTTTCAGTATTAAGTTTATTAATTCGTGTTAAATCTTAGCAAATTAAGTTTCAAATATGTTCACTGAAATATAACAATATTAAGTCAGCAACATACATGGGCTGAAAAGCCCAATAGAGTAATTGAAGTATGTAAACAAATAGAGCGGGCTCAAGTGGATGGTTGCTGAAATGATATAACACAGTCGATGTGTCTTTTTTCTTTTTTTCTTAATATAAAATAAATATTTGATAAGAGTGACAAAGGTTTTCCTACATTGGCTTTATGATGATAATTTAACATTTGTCTAAACTATTACCTAGATTATAAGTTGTTTATCCACAATATCGATCAATCAACGATCATCAAATTAAACCCGTGTTTTGATTACTCCGTAATGACTATGTTTGATTTTACGAACGAATGATATATTGTATAAGTATGTTTTATAGTTTAGATTTCTAAGAATAGCAAAGCAATTTCTTTACTATAAATAACATGGATTAATAACATGATCTGGAACATTAATCTTGTCTTTAAACATTGGATATTTGGATTGTATAAAACAAAAGGGAAACATGTAAACGATCGAACATCATTCTTTTTTGAAAGACAGAATAATACTAGTGCTCAATTGTATTCCACTCAATAAGTCTCATGTTTTTAGTGTACATAATAAGGCCGGCAAACAAAATGCCCTCGTGGCTCCTTTCTAGATATTTATATGTATATTTGCTATTAATTATAACAGTATCGTAATACTGTTACATCCAATTTTTGACATTTTAGATTAGCTGTTTAGACTTTAGAGTGTCATTTTTAGCTGTTGTTTGCAGGTATATTTCTTTAACAATTTCAAGGAGATAATATTAACTTGTTTAAATGGAAATCGAAGTATCAAGGATGTTGATTTAATGGTATCGAAGAGCCTTTACGATTATGAGGGTAGGAATTTAAGTCCTCAAATGAAACAAATATATATGTTTGTAGATTAATGTATACATATTTGTGATAGATAACTTAATTTTATTTAATCACTCTCATTTTTATACAACAATTGAGAAAAAGTTCAAGTAATAATAAACAATAATAGAATATCAAAAAAGCACCTTCCATATAGAAAGAAGAGTGATCAACTAATCTCAGTCATTCAAAATTTTGATTTACGGTCCAGAAATTTCTTGGGCCACGCATGAGTTTTTTGGTACTTAGCTTGAACTTGAGGACTAAAGTGTGAAATATTATAAAAATCGAAAGGAAATATACCATCATTATGTATTTAAGGTCACTTGGTTTCTTTTTAGTCAAAAACATAATTAATTTCACTTGATCTCTCACAATAAAAAAAACACACACTACCTTTCCTAAAAACACTCTCTCAATTTCAAAATTTTAACTTCAAGCCTAAGGCTTATTATCATTCAAAGTTTCACAAATATCTCAATCGCGAAATCGCTCTTAATTTGTTATTGTTCGTGAGATGTATGACAAAATAGGTAGAAGAAACGTCACCACCGAGCAACCTAACTGACGCCACCACCAAGGCTTGACCGCCGCCATCGCCAATGTCCATTTACCCTGATTTTTATGATCTATCATCGTCATCACCGGATCTTTCAATTTCTTTTCCAAATCTAGAGCTCAAAGATGATGCTTGTTTGGTTTTTCCTTTTTCATATGTAGTAGTAGGTTATTTTTTTTCAAATCTACTACATAAATGTAAGTTATGTTAAATTCTTGTATTCATGTTATGTGTATGTTACTGTATTTTTAAGTGTGATTCGTTTGTGCATTTTGTTTTTATTTAAGTTGTTGGTACTAGATCATGCTGTTATGTTTATAATGTATTTTGTTTTAATATTTTCTGCATTTTAATGTTTGTTTAATGATTTTATTACTGCATTTTATATATACTGTATATTTGGTGTTTTCTATTTTGTAGATCACGCTTTTATGTTTATACTATATTTTATTTATGTTTTATTGCATGTTGATATTTATTTACTGATTTTGTTGATGCCTTTAATATATACTGCATATTTGTTGTTTTGTATTTGTAGATTATGTTTTGTATATATGCAGTATATATAAAATGCAGTAAAAACATCAAAATGCACTATACAAAACAGAAGATGCAAATACAAAAACACGAAACATGCAGTATATATAAAATGCATCAACAAACATCAAAATGCAGTGAAAAATATTAAGAAAAATTTGAAAAAAAATATTTTTAAGAAAAAAAAATTTGAAAAAAAAGTTGCAAAAAGAAAAAAGTTTCAGTCGCTGAAATCCGATGGTGACAGGCGGTTAAAGGTAGATGTGGAAGTTGGTGGTAGGGGTGGGGTGTGAATAAGGAATAAATAAGAGGAGAAATATAGTATAAGTAAATTAGAGGAACTGAAAATAAAAATTATTAGGTGACATGTGACATTTTTTTATTGGCTTTAAACTTGATCTATTCTCTCTGAACGAGAAGTGTTCTCATGAACTTAACTCATACAATTACTTAAATTTTTCAAAATTAACTATACAATTTTATCATATTGTAAAAAAAGAATATTTTGTAATCCATCACTATTCTTTCTAGTGCCAATAATAATTATATTAGCAATGATAAATAAGTTTAAAATACATGTTTAAATTTATGTATATTTCATTTTTCGTTTGACAGTAGTTGTTAGATTTTACGAGTTACGTGTCAGATCACCTTAAAAAACGATGCGACTCAAACACCGACTTTTAAATGACCCTAACTTTTACAAGTCATTCATCGACTCTTCTGAGTCGTGTCGACTAGTGACTCCTACAAGTCATAAAGTTAAGAATTTTCGTGTAATATATAAATAAAAGTAGAAAAATAGAAAAACAAATAGCTATAGTTTGTTTTAAATTACTCAGTTGTATTGAAGTCCATTGGCGACTTCATCATTGACCCTTAAACACTCGGTTATGCATATCTAATCTCAAATTTTAACTGTTACTATATAGTAAGTACAATTAATTTTATTTGTTTATTATATGTTACTTAGATTTTATAAATTAAATCTATTTGCTTACAAATTTTGTAAACTTGTACTGTCAAATTAGAAGTCATTAGGATCTATATGATATATCACCACTACTTATTAAGGTTTATTTTATATGTGATTTTTATGAGTTGAGACACGAGTACCAGTCAAAATTGAGTCATCAATTATGCTTATGGACATAAGTTGTGAATTTTCTATTTCTCCATCATCACCTATCATTTCATCGTATGTACTAGTCACATTTTTAGGCTAATTTTTTTATCACACAAATTAAGCATACATATCATCTTTCTAAATATAATCATATCACGTTATAGGATTGAACTAAACTGAACTATATATCTTATGATAGATTGAACTCATGATACAATGAATCATGGTTCATATGCACCAAGTAAATTAGATTCAAAAGAAAATATTAAATAATCAGCTTATTGATGATAAAATTGGTATGGCTATTTGGGTCATGTGAAGGGAATAACTTTTTAGTGAAAATGGCAACTAGCTTAGCTATTGGGGTTGGTTGGCCGCCCCAATTGTGTTGTCAAGTTAAGAATATTTCATCCATCAGGCTTTTCTATTTCATTAATTATATTATATTCGATCTATATACATGAAAATAAGGTATGTAAAGTAGGCTTTCGGTTGACATTGTTAATTGACAACCAAGAAAAATATATATCCAATTGAGAATATTAAAAATGACGAATATGATCGATCGGTATCAAAATTTTTATATCATATTAATCTTATGCAAAGATATACATATATTGAAGGTAAAAGATAGTAGTATACTATATATCAAATCTTAAACAAACAAACAAACAGAAACACTCCATAATCATATATACTTTTAGCATGAGATCTAACATCCTTTCATCATTATAAATTGGAAGTCTTTTTATTTTTTATAACAACTTGTTAGATGTTAGTAGTTCAGGTCTAGCGGTGACATCCAATTGGGCAGTATGCTAATGACTCTGAGACCCTCATATTCCTCCTTTTTTTTTTATCGTCTGAAGGGGTAAAAGTCCCGGATGAGACTCGAACTTGAGACCTCCCCTAGCCAAACATCCACTCCCCAAAGCCCCAAAAGAAACCTTGGTGGCCAACTAAACTAGCCCAATTGGTTAATTGCAATTCCTTTTAATTTGAAAACTACAATAATCATAATATGAAAGTTTTGAAAGCGATTTTTATTGTCAGGGTAGAGTTGCATTGAAGATAAAGGTAACTCTAGCTACGATCGAGTTCGTTTGACTGGGAAAATAGTAATACTTTTTAAAATAATTATGTTCTTTTTTTGTGTTTACAGGTACAAACGAATTTACATATTAGTCCTACATGTTAACAATATGACTATACTTAGAATTACTGTCATTTACTATTTATTCTATTGCCACCATTTTTATTGTTAATTTATGAAACGTATGTTATAGTTTTTGAATTTTAGTTTTAAAAAATCAGTTTGTGTATAATATTATTAGAAAAAAGATAGTTGCAATTATAGATGTTAGTAACATTGTATCATTAATTGGTAAAAGAAAATTATAGTTAAATGTTCTAAAAAGCCAATGCTATATATTAAGATAATACCTAAAAAGTTTCAATTAATATTGTGTTTTTACATGATAAGTAATCTAATAATTTAATTTTCCAGACACTTAAAAAATTGATTATCTAGATTATTGCGACATCAAACAGTGGAATCAAAGCCAAACACTATATTTTTAAATCACGTTTTGTTACACTTAATTAGCTGATTATGATTATTAAAAACGCATAATCTATAATCAAAACACAATTCCAAACACTCCCTTAAAATAAGATAGAAAAGATTGCCAAGTACTAAAAACCTGTTATTTGTTTACTTAGTAATCAGTTTTTACTAAGTCATATGTTAGAACATTTATCAATATTACGGACAAACATTTTGTGTTACAGGTCATTTTACATATGTAAAGTGAACAATGGCTTTGCATGCTCCCCATTTATTTGGGGACTAAAAGTTCCGTTTTCTCCTTTTAAATTGTTCGAATTCTAAGCCATATCGATCCACGAGTATAGTATCTCAACCTTCGCACCGAATGCGCGCGAGTGTTTATGATGTACTATGAACACAATCTTTGATCCATGTACATTTTACAAACATGATAAATTAAATCGATATACCACACATGAAGTTTATTTCTTTAAGCAGAAAACACAAAGAGTGCCTCATGACAATTTATAAGCAGTTTACATAGATCTAATAGTTCTCAACTATTTTTGTGATTCAATCTTTATTTATTGTACATTCTTGTGTCAAAGAAACCTGTGAGCAATGTTTTATAGATATAAAACAACTCTGAAAATCTTCTTCAAAATTAGCTTGGTGCACAATTTCCATGATAATTAAGCGCCAATAACAACACAATATCATAACTGTATTACCGATTCAAAACAAAATACATTTGAGCTTAGCATGTAAACATTTGAATGGAACCCGATTTGAAATAGTTTACTAGGAATTCATGTACCGTATATCAGTTCTCAGAGGCCTATATGAAAAACATTTAACTACTCAATTAAAAAAGACACACAAATAATTAATTAATAATAAGGTAAAATAAAGATGATAACAAACTTTTCCTAGTATACATGTTAATTAGATTGGAGATTAGACATTAGTACAGCTAACTTGCTACCTAATATAAGACATTGCAAATTTACACTATAATAATTGGCTAAATGTAACATTTTTATTTTTATATGCATATAAAGAAAAACACATTTTGACGTGTGTGCCCATTTAGGAAATGTCTCACCTGATTTTTCAACTATTGGTTCACCAGTTTTCCTTCCCTACTATTTGGGAATTGATTAATGTCACAGACGCGATCAAATTCAAGGGTGGCTGGAATGTAAACGGAGAGGGTAAAACAATTTTATTTATTTATTTATTTTTATAGTTTTAGTGACCAAAAATTTTAAGATGACATTAATAACTTGTAATATTCTTTGTGTGTAGTTAAATAAATTTTATTTCCATCTTTATGTTTCTATTATATTTCTGGTTTTTAAGTATTTAAAAGTGTTTTATGAATTTAGTAAATTCATGAAAAAAAAACGCGTTTAAATGTAAGGGTGTAAGACGCAATGTTAATTTTTTTTACTTTGCGAAATAGAAAATATAGAAAATAAGAAATCATTTCATACTCGTAGTTATAAAAGTAAAAATAAATATGCTTTTATAAAAAGGTTTTATATAAAACATGCATTGTGAATGTTCTAAATGTATCTTAAATCGTTGATGCGACTTCTGTCCGCCCTCCACTACTAAATATAGATTGTACCCCAAATTTCAAACTTCATCTCATCTTGATTCAAACTATTTTACACAAAAAGATGTACGATACAATTCACTTCCGATGGCAATAACTTTAAATTCATGGTTTAAGAATCTATGTGACCCACGAAGAAGACACACATAACATACATGAAAATTTCTACAAGATGAAGACTATAAAAACAATATATTCTAGTCATTGCTTCTAATGTATAGGATATATAAAGTTACCAAGAGTATTTTTGTCTTTTACATAATTTGAAAGACAATTTCATCATTTAGTATGTTTTTATTTTGATGTAGATGAAATAGATAAGTGGCTCTATAAATAAGGCTGCTTCAAGTTTCAACATGTGAACGACATTTGTGGAATAAGAATATCTTACTAGTAGTTAGGTGGTCCTCATGTACATTATCACGATAAATTTTGAGAGACCATTCGATCTAACTTGAACGGCGATTAACACTTTTAGCCTAGTAATTTAGGTATAAGTTCATTAATTCTACTGGTCAACTTGTTGACGTACTTTGACTTTGTGGAAAAGTTCAGCAACTGTAGAATATGAAAATATAACATTATAACCACTTTGGTTGAATTAGCAAGTCAATCTATTTGTTCTGATATTTATTTGGCTTTCGATAATTCTTTAATTTGTATAATTTTAGATACGTGGTCTTTGTTTCGATCCTGATGCGGGTTCTTAATTTGATAGTTTATACAATATGGTTGGTCGATCTGCTGGTCAGCTGTATAGTTGAATTGTTGGTGATTATACAAATTTGTATGTATGTTTTCACTTAAAAAAAGTTTCATCCATCTTTAGATGCATCATCATCATCATTAATTCATTATACTATACTTTTTAGGTGTCACTGTATCAGTTGTTTATATGACTAACTCTAACTAGAAGCTAGGATATTATCTTTTTATTTATACTCTCATTAAAATACATAGCGTGTAAGAAACGAAAATTAAAGTAGTAAGCGTAGCAATTCATGTCATTATTAACTGTTGATAACTTTTTAGTTTCAAAGTTCTTTACTTTCCACATTCCAAACGGTATTCGGAGAACAATTTTTGTCAAAGAAGTGGTCAAATTAGGGGTGTTAAAAGACCCTTAAAACGGCCCAAGTACAGGTCGTTACGACTTTTAATTTATATTTTACGGGTCTAGGAATGAACTGATATAAATTAATAAGTAAACTATATACTGATTGCACATACATTTTTATTACCTTATATTAGAAGATAAGTATAAAAACTTGTTATTAAACTCATAGCAACGTTTACGAATTATACGAGCATCATCCTATAATTAATATTTAAAAATGTCAAAAGTTTTCTTGAACATATGATTGTGATTATATTTTGAAAACGTCAATAGTTCAATTGTTATGTCTGTATGTTTTTAGTTTAATTGTTGTAACGAG
Organism: Logfia minima; assembly: GCA_963921325.1. Classification (NCBI taxonomy): domain Eukaryota; kingdom Viridiplantae; phylum Streptophyta; class Magnoliopsida; order Asterales; family Asteraceae; genus Logfia; species Logfia minima. The sequence goes on along the minus strand of OY992774.1, from coordinate 6,765,733 downwards.
ACAAATTTAGCATTATTTCATATGTTTTTATACTACACAATATGTTATGGGTATAAGTTTGATATATTTTGATAAATCGTATAGATTACAGAAATGTTAATCAATGGCAAGATGAAAATTACGTCGACTGTTAATAAATTTTATATTTAGATTGGTTTGCTTTGGCGAGGTTTGGGTTTGAGCTCTTTTAACAAATAATTAAGCTACTAAAAAATCAATGTTATAATCGGTAATAAAATTGCAACAAATACATGCGTTTCCCTACTAATTAGATAATGATTATGATAAACATATATGAACTTTTATGTACTTTGTAAGTGTAAGGAAACTATTTAAACAATAAAAGATTCTGTTAAACGATATTGCTGTAAAATTCATAATAAACGTGATTAGAAGTGAAATGATTATAAAATATTTTTCATATTACACATGATGACTTCTAATATGATTCAATTTTTTTTCCTATTTTGTATTAATTTGTTTTAAATTTACAATCAACTTATACACTTCAGCACGAATATATATATATATATATATATTTAGAAATATATATATATATATATATATATGTCTAACCACAGATTTAAACTCACAACTACATAGTTGAATGATCACTTCAATACTGTTAGACCATTGACTCTTTGATTATTTTGTACTTATAATATTATAGTAGTTGGCATTTTACGATTTTGAATTACTAAAGATATATATATAGGGTGGAGATCAAGAGGGAAGAAAAAAATTAGGGAAGGAGGGAAGCAAATCTCAACCATTGATTTCATCATAAATGAATTTTAAAAATTACAAAAAATTTCAAAATTTAACATTCATCACCAATAAATGTTAAAAACGTTTTTTAATAAAAAAGTCAAGGGCTAAGATTTGTTTCCTTTCTTCCCAAAATTTTGAAGCTTCCCTATGGATCATTTTCATATATATATATATATATATATTTAGTGGATTAACAATTTAACATCTATCATAATATTATTTAATACTCAAAATGTAATCTCATTTTCCTCATAAGATTTTTTCGTTTATTAATTAATACATATAAAATCTCTATGTATCCATTATTAACAAAATTTATGCAAGTTGTTTTTCTTAGATATCTTTAACTATAGTAAAAAAGAACAAAAAAAAAAAACGCATGTGAATGTATTAAACTTTGATTTTTAATCTTTATGCACAAAAGATTTTATATATTATAAGCTATAGTTATTATTAGTATCAAAGTTTATATATGTGGGGATTGAAATATGGGAGTATAAATCATAAATCACCTAATACCTTGAAATTAACCGAGTGTTTATTGCCCCACCCAAATTGATCCTTTAAATGCGCTATTACCAAATCATTTATCAACTATTTTATATATTATGTCAGAATGAAAGAAAAAAAACAGTCAACCTTGAAAATTGAATTTTTGTAAAGGGTAGCATACCTAATAAATTAAAACCTACCTAAACTCACTATAATTCGTCCATTCGTTACATTATAAATATTTCAAAATCCCTTCCCTTTGAGGGAATAAAAGTGGTATTGGGATTATAATCATACCAAGTTTATTTGTAACGCTTGGTATATACTGTCCCACACCTCACCCCACAAAAACACCATTTTGGCCTCTCTTGCTAGATTCTCAAACAGGTTTTGTTTACTTTGACGTATGCTTCATAAGCTCAAAAACATTAAAACATTAATCTAGTTTTAAAGGTTATTAATTTTCGTCATTAACGATTCAAACAACAGTTATTGTACATTTACTTTGAATTGTTGTTATGTGTAGTACTTATTTATTGAAAGTTTTGCAGGTTCAAAATGGGGAACAAGAAGGAAGTGTCACTAGCAACCAAAACATTAGTTGCTGTCTTTTTCATTCTTTCTGTTGAGTTCACAACCTCATTGAATACACAGTTAGTTTCTTTCCTTTTTATTCATTTCATTTCTGCATATGTCTTAAAATTTAGTTTTCTGTCTTAATTTATTTCTTTTTCATTTTGGTGTCACAAATTAAGATCATGCATACAAGATAGTTTATCAGTTTCATTTCTTGATGATCGGTTGCTTAAAACATAGTATATACATTCAAGATCATGTATTGATAGAAAGATGAGAATGTTTTACTGCAAACGGGTTGGGTGGCAATTCTGACCCAAAATGGTGGAATTTGGTCGGAAGTATAGGTAATGAGAAATGAATGCTACCTGCTATTACATGTAAATCGAGTTAGTGAGGCTTAAGTGTCGATCTAACCGGATGCTAAAACTTTGGTTTTCAAATGCATGCAGTATCATAAATTTTGTTATTGATTAATTTCTATTTTTATAAATACTTTATTTTTAAACATATATTTTGTTCTAATAAGGATTTTATGTTTTAATTATTATGGGTATGATTATGTTTAATGTTTGTTTAGGATTTTGTTTCCTTAAAAGAATATATTTATTGGGAATCTTTTACAAGGGTGATTAAAAAAATTGAGCACTCACAATACATGGGTTTATTCAAAAAAGTAAAATGAAAAAAATGGGCTTCTTTTTTGTTCTTGAGAAGACAAATATGAACAAATGAATAGAAATAGAATCTACTTAATCCAAGTATTAAGATTTAGATAATGGGTTACATACAAGGCTTTGTTTATTTCTATTAACCTTATTTTGAGAGAGCATATAACGTGGTATAGTAACAAATTATAATTATAGTTACTAAACCTTTTTCAGTATAGCTTAATTAATTAATGGAGTTAATTAACTATAGCTGCGTACATAGTGGGTTAGAGTTTTCTTGTTTGGTACTCATTCTCTTAGATTTCTTTTGACTTTCTAATGCTTTATGGTAGATTTGTTGACCTATTACTTTGACTTTATGACGACAACTACACGTCATTGGTTGGCATATATTTCAAAGAAAATAGCAAATAATTAAGTTATACTATGCTAGCTATTGTTTAATTTATATATATGAACTTTTATAGTATGATTAGACATGAGAAGTTAGAACATCTAAATCGTTTTCAAACCACATGAAAACATGCAACTTGTTGCTAATGAATTTTGAAGCGTTACGTGATCACTAACTACATGCAATACATACAATTATACCATTTTCGGTGATCGAATACCATCCTTAATTGTGAACCCCATGATTTTGAAACATTTTGATCTAATTTATACTTCAATAATACTTCCTCCGATCCAGTCAAAGTGTCCACTTTGACTATGCACACAGTTTTAAGAATGTCCACTAACTATACTTTTCACCAATCAAATAATATATCAACTCACTTAAATCAATTTTGAGTGAACATTTGGAGTGGGACGGAGTGAATTTTTGTAAAGGTTTCATTATGTATAACATATGACAATTCAAGTTAATAAAACATGAAGAAATTAATAATTAACAAAAAAGTAATTAATAAAATTAAATCCCATATTGGATTTGGAATAATTTGTTCCTCTTGTTGAGTTACTTTAATTAATCATTATATACTACTAATGTAATATAACTATAAGAACTCATAGTTACCAATTTAAGAAATATTTTTTACTGTGAGCATGTGTTTACCTTTTCACATGTCTCAACACAATCTTGTGATCTTTATTTTGTCCATTTTATAATCAAAAACTCTAGTATGGTCTTCCGTAAGTTTACGTGGACCACTTTCTTACAATTATTGCCTCGATCTTTCGAAGACTTACAAATAAGCCCCGTAATTTTGTATGTCAAAAAAGATGATTCATTTTCGTGATTTACAAATCACCACCCATTAAAAAAGAAGATATATATTATACGTAATGGTTACATAATATGCTTGCCTTTATTTTTATCACAATGTTCTTTTTTTTCCTTTTTTTTTTTTTAAATTTTGCTTTCGTTACTGATTTAAATATTCATACATTTTTATGCAAGAAAAATTATAGATACAATAATCAAGTATTTAGTTAAATTATTAGCTAAATGCATGATATATTATTATATGATAAGAATTAATAAACAATATATTAGGTAGGTACGTGTCATAGAAATGAACCAAAACTTAGGGGCTTCCACTAACATGCAAAAAACATTTGACACCTTTCTAGAAAATTGACAAAAACAATACCTGTACTCTGTTGTCGCATAAAGTCGAAAACGTATAAATTATTTATACTCCATTATATAACCCCCGTGATATTTCCACTCACATTGTTTATATATGATATCACCACAAATAATAGCTTATGTTTTATATTTCCTACACCATATATTATATTATTTGGCTGACTAATTAATAACTTTTTTGGGCTCAAGAAACTAATTAAAAAAAAAGAATCTTAAATGAATCAAAATTAATGTATATTTAATGAAATTTTTGTTAGATATATATATATATATTATTTGATAATCATGCTCATGAACTCCTATAATTGGTAATTTTGATATATATATATATATATGTAATTTTCCTTGATGAAGATACATGCAAAAAACATGTTTACTACAAAAATGGCGTTTCATGATATTTATGTTTTGTTTGTAGAAGTGGTGCAAAGTACAAATCGGGAGGTCATCAGATGTTATATCCTCCAGTGCAATTGCATAAGTACGATGATCATGTAAATTCACACAACCTCATGTCTTGACTTTATTTATTTATTTATTTTTAAATAAATATTCGATTAGGACTCTAGGAAAAAATATGTTTATTACTAATAGCTTAAGTTTATGATGATCAATATGGAAATGTCTGTCGAATAAAATTAACTTCATTATGTATAAACTTTTTTTACTAATTATTTTTTTATAATATATTCGTTTTAAAACGAAAAATGCTGTAACTTTTAAGTTCTATGTGTGGTTCCAGGTTGTGGTGGATAACGGCATCTTTAGCATCACTTTCGCTAGTCCAGAAGGGACAGTCACGGGTATAGAATATAACGGAATTGACAATATCTTAAACGGTCAAAATGAAAATTCAGATTGCGGGTATGAAAATTGTTCTAATTACTTAAAAGAACTAAAATAATAGTAAAATGTATAAAGTTTTTTTCTTTTTTTTTTGAATATATCGTCAAAGTTGACGGTGAATTATTGCAGTTATTGGGATGTAAATTGGAGCGATCCATTGAATTCAAAAGACAATTTGGACAAGTAAGTTGATTTAGTTATTCATCGGGTGATTAGCTTTCGAATAAATTTTATGTTTTAGAAATAGAGTTTGCATTTTTGTTGATAAATATATGCCCTCTGATTATGATTTTATGCATATTATAAGAAGGCCAAAAGATTGTTAAAGGCTAAATATGGTGTCATGTAGTTTGTGTTGTTATACATTTATATATATTGTGCAGGCTTACCGGCGAACGATTAGATGTTATTCAGAACGATGAAAACCAAGTCGAGCTTTCATTCAAAAGACATTGGTCGTTTTCTCAGAAAAATAACCATGTTTCCTTAAACGTCGACAAAAGGTGTGTAACACGTATTGTAATTCGCTATCACACATGATGAAATATCGGTCTTAATTATAGTTTGAATATTATCTGTATTCTGATCTTTTTTTTTCATTAAGGTTTATTGTGTTGCGGGGTTCGAGTGGTTTCTATTCGTATGGGATTTTCGAACGTTTGAAAGGGTGGCCGGACGCAGATGTGTACCAAGGTCGGATCGTATTCAAGCTTCAAGAAAAATTGTAAGAGCAGATGCATTTTAGTTTCTTTTTGTTTTTATTCTAATTGTTGGTCACAAAGTAAAATGTCCATGATAATAACAAAATGATCATTTAAAGTAGCAAACAAACGAGAATATACTGAACTTTTTTGGGGACATGAATCGTATTTTCTATTATAAGATCATTTTTCTATGATTAATATGCAACACAAGTAAATGACTCGATCTTTTTTCGATCTATTATTTGAATACCACATCATTTACATTGTGTAAACAAAAGGTTTTTTTATCTGATACATTGTGATAAAAGCTTAAAACAGGGGCTTAAGCTATTTACTTTATTCTCCCATTGAAATTTGACAAGCCACTTTTGTATAAGTTAATCTGATCAGTGATCACTTTTAAGTTACCTAATATCCTTAAGATAATACAAAAAGCTATTAAGGTTTTTAATAAATCCAAGCTAAACACCCACTTAGTTACACAAGTACAACTAAAATTTCCATCATGAACTTAAAAAAGAATGAGCTTGATTTATTAGAAAAGTTCTTTAAACAAGGTTGAAACGTTAAATTGGGGCCATCAATATCGGAACGTGCTGTTACTTGATTTATCTCTCTATTTTGTCACGCTTTGACGTGAGCTGGTTGGGTTGCCAGAATATCAACCTTATACCATTCTCTAATAAAATCATTTAACATTATAGTATATGACTTCAATTATTTTCTTATATATTTGTTTAATTATTTGTCGAACGAAAGGTTTCGTTACATGGCTGTTTCGGATGAAAGGCAAAGGATTATGCCATCATTTGATGACCGAAAAAAGGGCGTGCCCCTAGATTACCCTGAAGCTGTTCTGTTGACTCATCCTTCTATTGCTGTTCTCAAGGGAGAGGTACGATACAGTTTCTTTAAGTATAGCGGTTATGAGTTTATTAAGACAATGTATGTTGTTATCTTCTTTTAATAAATGTCCATCATTGTAACACAGGTAGATGACAAGTACCAATATTCGACTGAAAATAAAGATAACCGGGTTCATGGTTGGATATGCTCTGACCCGCCTGTTGGGTTTTGGATGATCACTCCCAGTAACGAGTTTCGTACTGCTGGCCCGGTTAAGCAAGACCTCACCTCTCATGCTGGTCCTGTTACTCTCTCTGTAAGTGTATATACTCCTCATTTTCATCAACTTACTTTTATGTGCATGAGTTGATATGCGGTGTTTTTTTCTTGGCTAAAATAGAAACCGGTCGAATTGGTCAGACGGGTTAAAAGTTTCAAAAGTCTAATTTTGTTACACACAATGTTATAAACTGATCTATTCAAAGATCTAAATTATAATATTTTGTTGTTTAATCTCAGTTAACCGTACAATATTTTGTTTGTTAATCTCAGTTAACCGTCAAATGCCTAGTTTCAACTCTGCATAAAAATAAAAATGACTCGTTCAACACAAACCTATTTACCCGACCCGCCCATCTTGCCACCTCCACCACACCATTGATAGAAATCTGGTGAAAATTTTGAACCTTTCGCAAACTGTATCTACAACTGTTGGTTATTAATCCTTTTTTACATCTTCCTTCAGATGTTCTTTAGTACACATTATGCGGGGATCGATTTAGGAATGAAATTTCGACATGGTGAGCCATGGAAAAAGGTGTTTGGCCCAGTGTTTATATATCTGAACTCAGTTACAACCGAAGACAATCCTGTTTCACTTTGGATTGATGCCAAAGATGAGGTAAGATTCTACGTTATACATTGCATATGGTGGTTTATAAATTTGCAATGTATTATGTTGGTATACAAGTAATTATATTGTTAGTTGTTAATCTCGATGGTATGTGATATAATAGATGCTAAAGCAAACGGAGAGTTGGCCGTATGATTTCCCAAACTCTTCAGATTTCCCTGGTGCCCATCAACGTGGTGTCGTATCAGGAATCCTACTAGTTCGTGATGTAGCATTAGCACGTGCTAAGTCTGCGTTTATTGGCTTGGCTCCACCAGGTACTCTTGGATCATGGCAACAAGAAACTAAGGTGGATTTTCTCATCACTCAGTATTATTGTAGTTCGCCAACTATTCTTGAGTTTAATATTGACTCCTTTTTTCTTTTTCTTTTCTTTTTTTTTTTTTTTTTTTTTTTTTTTTTTTTTTTTTTTCAAATCATTAGGGATATCAGTTCTGGACCCAAACTGACGATGAAGGTTACTTTGAGATTAAGAACGTCCGTGCTGGATACTATCATTTATATGCTTGGGTTCCTGGGTACATTGGTGATTATATGTACGAATCCGTCATTAATGTCTTGCAAGGTTCTTTCTCCTTTAAACTGGTTTCTTTATACATTCATATTTATACATCATTATCAATGTTTTAAAATTTTAATTGTTACCAGGAAGTAGAATCAAAATGGGTGCACTTGTATACAAGCCACCAAGAAATGGTCCTACACTATGGGAAATTGGGGTCCCTGATCGTGCAGCTGTCGAGTTCTATATCCCTGAACCTGACCCAACCCTCATGAACCAATTACTTGCAACCCAAAAAACAGAATCGTAGGCCCATTCACTCTCTCTAAACTTCTTTTACTTCATTTTCTTTATACGAAAAGGGCTAATGTGATAACATCTGAAATTATATTACTTCAGGTATAGGCAATATGGGTTGTGGGATCGCTACACTGATCTGTATCCTGATAGAGACTTGGTCTACACAGTTGGCGTTAATGATTATAAAACAGATTGGTTTTTCGCTCATGTCACCAGGAATGTAGGAAATAAGACGTACCTTCCGACTACATGGAGTGTTTTATTTGATCTTGAAAGAGTTGTTACTACAGGAAATTATACACTACAACTAGCATTGGCATCAGCCACCTCTGCAGAATTGCAAGTACGAATCATACTGAAATGTTTTTGTTTTACTTATTTTCTCATATAAAAGGAAATCAATTACTAATCGTTGTTTTACCTTTTTATTAGGTACGGATCAATGACCCAAGAGGGGTGACGCCATTTTTTACAACAGGGCTAATTGGAAGGGATAATGCGATTGCAAGACATGGGATTCATGGGCTATATTGGTTATATAGTATCAATGTTGTGCATTCTCAACTTCAAGCTGGAAAGAACGTTATGTATTTGTCACAAACTAGAGGTTTGAGTCCTTTTAGAGGGGTTATGTATGATTATATTCGATTAGAAGGTCCTCCTCGTTCATAGAATTGAGATTTTATATTATTCAATTTATATAGATAGATGTAGTATATATTGCATAGTTGCATATGTTTATCTGGTTAGCGAAAGGAAATGGAAAGTTTAATCCGTCAATGTGTAACAAATACGACTTAAATATGTACAAAGTACATGACTTATGTAAATATAAGTGATGTAAACTGATAGTTTGTAACATACAATCAGTCGTTTTTAAGTATTGTAATTACTATCTGTTTAATGGTGGAATTTTACATCAGGTCCGGTTTGAGTGAGGCTTAACGGGTTGACTCGCCAACCCATCAAACTTTAACCATTTGACCTGATACCGGCCCTCCAATCTGAAATCAACCCGCCAACACTTGACCTGCTTTACCCAAAATCAACCCACCACTGAAAATAAACTGTCGTATTTGACATGCATGTTTGACCCAAAATCAACATCTCAACCCAAAATTCTTTTGACCTCATAAACGAGTTATGAACTGTGTCCGAGTTGAGTATATTCGACCTCTAAACAAGTTTATGAAGTCAGGCTGGATTCGGGTTGGGTGCTTTTGGTCCTCCAATCTCATCAAAATGTAAACCCCACCCGGCGCAACTTGCCACCGCAAATTTATCCAGCCTAGAAGCAATTTCGTAAGACTGAGAGGGAGTATCTACTACTGTTGATGGTTTTTTCTTTTCTTTTTTTCTTCTTTCTCAAATTGTGCGTTTGTGTGACATTTGTTTGAAAAGATTCTGACACAGAAAAAGAAAAAATTTAAAAAGCCAGAAAGATAAGTATTGAATCTAACAACAATAATACAATAATACGCAATTTTATTATTACAGAATTTGTGAGAAGTAAAATATAGACAATCGTACGTTTATTTGAGGGTAAAAAGACTGTGTTTTTAGGGAGATCTTCAATAAGCACGAATGTATATGTAGTAGTGCAAAATGAGTATAAGTGAGAAAATATATATATGTCAGTAAATGCGTTTGTATACTAGAGTATAAATATATATAATGTAAATATATAGATATATAATGTATAACTATATAGTATGGATATCAATATAATATCAATATATAGGTATAATGAACTCGATATAAAAATAAAATAGAGATCGTAAATAATTGTGAATAGGTATATGTAATCGATATACGAAAATATATAAGAATATATGGATGTAGTAAATATAAATGTAATATATATATATATAGTACCAGGATCTAAAAAGAAATAAATTTTGGGGGAGAAAAGGGAGAAAGATATATTTAAAACTATGATTCAGCAAAAAACAACTATGATTCAATAAAAAATAAATATAATTTAAAACTGAATCAAAGAGTTATTTTACCGAATCAAAGGGTTAAAAAACTTTTCTCCCCTTTCTCCACCAAATTTTCTTTCTCTCTTGAACCCACTCCTATATATATATATATATAGATAATATACGTAAATATTAGAGAGTACATAAATCTAACTACATATATGTATATATTATACCAAACATGATCCCACTATATGTATATAAATCTAACTCCTTTCGGTTTCATCTCAAACATGATCCCACCACATTGCACCTTAGCATCCTCATTTCTACTACTTCCATCCTAGATTCTAGGCCCTTCGTCATTGGCCAACATTCTGACCCGTATAACATAGCAGGTCCAATTAGCATCTTACAAAATTTTCCTTTCAACTTCAAAGGGACTTTCTTGTTGCACAATACTCCTCTGGTCACCCTCCTCTTCAACCAACTTACTTGTATACGGTGTGTAACGTCCTTGTCTATTCTCCCCAACCTATGTAGCACCGACCCTAGATATATAAAAGACTCTTTTGGGTGTAGAATCTGGTCACCAATATGGATTACCTCTGTGTCATTCCATTCTCTCTTTTTCATGTTAAAATCACAATGCAGGTATTCCATTTTCTCTCGGCTGATGCGTAGACCTGCGTCTTCCAAAGCCTTCCTCTACTACTCCAAAATGCTATTTAGACCATCCGTCATTTCTGATACTAACACAATATCATCTGCAAATATCAAGCACCATGCTATACTCTCCAGTATCTCCCGTGACAACTCGTCAAGGATTAGGGCAAAAAGGGAAGGGTTAAGGGCCGGTCCCTGGTATAAACCAACTTCAACCGGGATACACTCCGAGTTACCCACTGGGATCCGTACACAAGTCTTCGCTCCTTGGTACATATCTCTAATAGTTCTAATGTATCTCCCTGGGAATCCTTTAACATTTAGAGTCTTCCAAATCAACCCACGTGGAACGCGACTATAGGCTTTCTCTAGGTCAAGGAAAGCCATGTAAATGTCTTTTTTTTCTTTCCCTCAATTTCTCCATAAGCCTTATGATAAGGTGTATTGCCTATCGAGGACCATCCTTGCATAAAACCGAATTGGTATCTGACACCTTAATTTCGTGTCAAAGTCTTGTCTCAATAACTCTCTCCGATAACTTCATCGTATAGCTAAGTAGTTTTATTCCCCTGTAGTTGCAGCAACTTTGTGCATCGCATTTGTTCTTGTAGATGGGGATTACCTCGCTAAGTCTACATTCCTCTAGTATTTTAGCGATTATAAAATCTTGTTGAGAAGGTTTGTCAACAATCTCACTCGCTTGTCTCCTAGGCACCGCACTGCCACACCTCTACAGGGATTTGAACCACCTGGAGAAACAATTGTTTTCTAAGACTCATGCTCTCTACTTCCTCTCCTATCGTGCTTCCCCCATGCTTCGTATTCTCATGGAAAAGAGAGGTGAAATATTCTGCACATCTAATCTTAATTTCAACCTCATTTACTAAGCTTCTTCCGTCCTCATCTTTGATAAATTTGATATTTCTTATATCCCTTCTTCTTCTCTCTCTGATTAAGCTATCTTATAGATATTATTTTCACCCCATTTGGAGTTCAATTTTCTACATTTCTTCATACGCTTTCTCCTTTGTCTGAGCTACTGTGTTTTTAGCTTCCCTCTTGGCTTCCTTGTACATTTCCTGTGCAGTAGTCCTATCTGCATGAGTCCCATCTAAACACAAAAGAAGCTCCTTGAAACGAGTTTGTTTCACCTCTATTTTGGCTTGAACCTCCTCACTTAGTCACCAAGATTCTCTATCGTCTCTATGTGCTCTCGTGGTGCCGACATCTACGTCTAGGAATTTCTTAGCCACCTCCTTAATGGTATGTATCATGTTAGTTCACATATGATATGCATCATCATGAGTTATATATTCTACTTCCGTAGTGACCCTCTCAGTTACTCTCGCTCTAAAAGTTTCTATTAAAACTCTAATTAGATATTTTCATAAGATTCTCGATTTAAATTGAATCTAAATATATAAAAAATCACCCGGGTTCATAACCACAATACTCATCAACTAAGCTTAGGAGGTCTTTCCTATGAAATCCATTCCATATATGTCTATGAAGAATATTTTAGTCAATCAACGTGAAGGAGCGACCGAAAGTGCAATAATTTTTGCGTTTTTGAACCAATAATATAAAAATAAAGTATAAGAACAGAGAATGCAAATGTATGTAAACTACAATTACAATTCATGCAATTAACTCCGATTCTTAAATCCTTTATTTTTCATTTTAGATGTCTTAACCTTGATGATATTTAAAACCATGAAAACATGAACACTAATGTCACATGTAGAGACGTACAGATCTATAAAGGGGAACTGCCCCTAAACGAATTTCAGATTTTATGTAAAGAAAATTTATTTTAAATGTACTAGTGACATTTTATAATTTTACACGCTCATTAAAAATAAAAGAACAATTTTTTCTTACCCTCTTAATTAAAATATCCTTACTCCACCTTACCACATGGATATATAATACTCTTGAAATGCTATTTGTAGTGAAGATGATCCAAGTTTTATATCTTTAACTAAAAATGCAATACAAAAATATGTCATACAACATCGTTGTTTGTCACTTTTCAAATAAGTTTCTTACTTATTCTTTTAATCATCATTCTTAATACAATTCCTGAAAAAGGAAAGTTTAATGTTAAAAGCATGAAACTAAATTTTGTTTTGAGTAGTGTAACTCATCAACTAATCAAAAGATTAGAAGTTCAGGTGTATATCACCTGATACAACTGCATGTATATATAACATGTGAGTTAACTCTATGTTTATGTTTTCTTCCTTCTTTTCTAACTTTATTGATATCACAATGATTGTTTTAAGAAGATGACAATTTCAATTATGATACAAACATACACCACCGCAAAAATTTTAATAGAATCCCCTTATATTTATATACACAAAAATTATTTTCTAATATTAAAAAAGAAAATAGAACCCGATTATAAAACTTGACCTGATTTTTACAAAAATAGACTTCGGTTCTATTGAAAGCAACACGGTTTTGATAAAGGAACCGGATTCTATTTAGAAAAAAAAGTAGAACCCGTTTGAAGTAAGCGACTGGATTCTATTTGTGTTTTAGTAATGACACGATTTTTATAAAGCACTCAGATTCTGTTAATGAAATTTTGTGACTTTTGACAAAAGAAATCACCAAACTTAATATATATTTAGTCCTTCTCACTCGTTATAGATAGACAAATTTTCAAATTGGAAGAGACGGAAAAAAACACAAACTCATACCACTATATTCTACAAATATTATTCTTAACTCCAATATTCTACATAGGTACATAACATGGTTTAATTATATGTACAATATTTATATGTTTAGATACTCTAACCACTTCATAAATGTTTATATCTATAAAGTTTTGACATAGGTGGTGGCTTGGGAGGCGATGGGTAAAGAAAATGATAACCGAATGAATAAGATGAAGACTTGTATTGAAACTGGTGGTGATGGTGGCTGTGGCGGCTATCAGTCACTAGCAGTAGTAAAAGCGGCAGTGCCATGAGAAAAAGAAGACGAGAAGAAATAGTTAGGAAAGTTTCAACTTAAATATATACCAAATAGAATTTGGTTTTTAATCATGTTCTTTCTAACATGAAATATGATTCCCTTTCTTATAAAATCTGGTTAAATAACAGGATTCCATTTCATATATATTTAACCGAATTCTATTTTGTAGTAGTGATATAATTCAATTCATGCTTTTCTTTCATTTTTGTGGGTGTGATAATTGTGATACCGAGCCTTCCGTTTAGTTACACAAATGACTTTTTTTCTATTTTTTGGTTGCCAGAAGAAAACGATCTGTTACGCTGTTAAATGTACTTTATTATGTTTGAACTAACCAGAAATTGAACATAAGTATGCTTACTCATGATTTACACGTTGTTTTTATATGCCAATTATTGTCACATGATTTACAAGTTTTCTCTATTTTCATATGTATTAAAAGAAAATTTAACATTTAACTAAACAATAATTAGCTAGTTATATCAAAATTTGGGTTAAAACAATATAATTTTCATTAAACTCTAATTGGTGTTAAATGTTTTTCACTGATTCAGGTGTGAGGAAATATAAATAATAAGTATGTAACTGCATGTGAGTTTATTTATTTATTTTTTATTATAATTAAATTAAAAGCACAAAGACTTAAGAGTTGCTCATCATGCACAATTCCTCCATGAATCGATGTTACACTTTCTAAAATATTAAATATAGAAAGAAATGTGTATATTTAGCATATGGGTTCAGTGTCTGTTACACTTACCAGTTCCTCACAAGATAAATGTTGGTTTATCTAAAAAAGTACATTAATCTTAAACAATCAAATGAAAGATCATGATGAAAAGCAATATTTAATTGTAAATTTTATATATTGTATGCATGTTTTGTGTAGCTATATATATCATGAGATGCAAACCTTCTAAAGACAGCCTATAATTCTTTCTGAAAATAGAAGCCTTATTCTACATAATTGATGAACTTCACAAGTGCCCCTCAACATCCTCCTCAAACATGAAACCATTCAATTCATAGCTTTACCTCTTCTATAGGATATTCATCAATTTCTCTCTCTTTTACTTAAATTCCTATTAGTTTTTTTTCCCTTCTCAAATTTAATCCATTTTGCATCATGTCTCTAGACAACGCCACCACACCACCAAAAAACCCTACAAAAGATGAAACCCAAATCTCTATTGGTGGCGGTGCTAACGGTAATGGTAGTACTCGAAAAACGTCTGCTTTGAAGCCACCGGAACAAACCCTTAAGTGTCCTAGATGTGATTCACCAAACACAAAGTTTTGCTATTATAACAACTACAGCCTCACTCAGCCTAGACACTTTTGCAAGACATGTAGAAGGTATTGGACTAAAGGTGGAGCCCTTCGTAATGTGCCGATTGGTGGCGGTTGTAGAAGGAGCAAGAAAACAAGATCGAGTACTTCAAGATTTATCAATGGAGATTCTTCTTCCTTCAAAGACTCATCTTTAGATATTGGTGGGTTAAATTTGTTAAATGGTCTCTCCCAACCAGCTATGGACTTTCAACTAAATGGGCTAACCCAATTCTCTTCTTCAACTTCAATCAATCATCCACCTTTCATGAATCTTGATCAGTCATTAGGGTTTCGTCTCCCTTTGATCAAACAGCCAAATCATCATCCATTGCATGGAGTAGGGTTAGCAAGTTTTCAACAAAATGGTGTTCCCAATCATGTTGCTTCCTCAATTGAATCTTTGAGTTCTATAAACCAAGATTTACACTGGAAGCTGCAGCAACAACGGCTGGCGGTGTTGTATGGTGGCCGTGGCGGCAATGATGGTGTTCAAGGTGGTGGTGGTGGAATAGAAACTGAGCTGCAAATTAATCAGCAAAACCAAATTGTTACTACATCTCAACCAGCTCAAAAGCTACAGCCTATTTTGTTTCAAAATCTTGAGGTTCCAAAACCCTCTCAAACCTCAATGAATGATGAGTTTAAAAAAGATAATGGTGGTTTGGAGACTGAGTGGTTCATTGACAACAATTTTGGATCGGTGAATGCGGATCTAACGATAGCTTCGACAGATGCAAATGGTGCTGGAAACTATGAGAATGGAAGTCTCAACAATTGGAATAATGGAATTCAAGGATGGGATCAATTTAATCAGTACAATCAACTTCCATAGGTTATGGTGAAGATTAAAATGGATAAATGATCAGCGAGTTAATTAATTATCAGAGTTAAATCAAAGTTGTCTATTATGTTTCTACATTTTTAATTTCTGTGTTTTTGTTTTTTTCTTTATTTTTTCATATATATGCGTATTGTGATGGAACAAAAAGCATGATCATGAAGATAATCGTTGTTGTTTTTGTTTTGTTCTTGTGAATGTTCTCATTCTATGTTCTTTAGCTTCAAGGGGAATAAAATATATTTTGCATTGGTAAATGTTGTCTGCATATCTTATAGTCTCTCTATTGACAAGTATATTTCAAATAAATTGTTTTTCTCCTTGTCAAATATTATTTATTATTTAATATTTGTTTCGAATTATCTTAATTTATTATAAATAATGTCGTAAAATAATCGCTTACTTAGTTAGAGTAAATATCGAGTATTGACTGTAGAACAAAATTATTATTTTTAAAATGCATAAAATTGACCTGTTATATACGTTTATAATCATAAGTAGACTCTATACATTTATAAGTGTATAAAATGACAGTTATTTTACTTAAAAGTACTGTAAAGAAGAAATATTCACACTCATAATATATACAAATCATATTTTATACACAATTATAAATGCATGTGGAGATCAATTCTATACAATTGTCCTCATTTCTTTTGTATTAATTAAGGGATAATTATTATAGAGGCTTATATTAGATAAATAAATTATTTTATATTTTGGGGCAGCATATCTTTGAATTGGTTTTGTGGCACATATATATATATATATATATATATATATATGAATCTGGAAACTGTGTTGATAAGCTTTCTGAATTTATAGTTTTTTGAAACACAACAATATCCAGGCATCTTCTTTCCTTTTACTACCACTAGACCTGTCATTTCGCACCTCTACCCATACTATGCTACAATCAGTCACATAGTAAATATGTAACACATAAAAAAATTAAATTATTCACATTGCTGAAAAAAGTCATTATCGATTAAAGTTACTTATCAGTTTGAATCCGATCTTTGGGGCCACGTCTACTGAATTACGTACTATATGGATACTATAATATATAGAACTTACATACACTATTTTCTTCATGATTTATTTATATCCAATGCAATTTTTCATTTAGTGGGTTAATAGATATATATATCACTTTATTTCGTAGAAATGTTCAATTAAGTTATTAAATTATGACTTGTTTGACTGAATTACTACACTTATTAAGTTATATATGAGTTATTTAGCTTATAAATATTATATACATAGATCAACTTAGTTAACTTATTAATTAGTTTATGTCACTTAACTTTTGAATTTAGTTCAATAACTCAATCAAACAAATTAATAGTACAGTAACTTAGTA
Organism: Logfia minima; assembly: GCA_963921325.1. NCBI lineage: Eukaryota > Viridiplantae > Streptophyta > Magnoliopsida > Asterales > Asteraceae > Logfia > Logfia minima. The sequence goes on along the minus strand of OY992774.1, from coordinate 6,748,409 downwards.
GAATATTTTTACAAAGTAGAGTAACATATTTATCTATTAACCCTTGTTAAGAATTAGAAATAATTTAGTATGTTAAAGTGTTGGAATCGACCTAATTCTAATACCACTAGTTGAAATTGATCACCACTACAAATAATCACACAACAATGTATAAGTCAATAATAAATGCATAAAACAATAAAAGTATAAAGACATCAACATTTTGTGTGGAAAACCTCTTAAGTGAGTAAAAATCACGGGACCCTTAGGCCACTTAACATCCACTATCATGAATAATAAGGATGAACGCTTCTCCGAATACTCTTGAATACGCTCACAAACTCTCTCAATGAATAATTATAATAACATAATTCGCCGCCATGATTATTGAATTTTACCGCACGGGACAGAGAGATGCAACTCTTATAAGCTCTCACTTTTTCTCTCAATCTCCTCGTAAAAAATCATAACACAATGACTCCTATTAATATAAGCAACATACAATAATTTCTTAATTAAATTACAAATCAAATTATTAATTTTAAATTAAACTTACTCTCCAAGTGTCACACAAAATTAGTTATTTAGAATCATACTCAATACAAAGAGGATTTCGTAGAAGACATGAACTTTATAGTTTAACACAATATATATTAACTATTAATCGTGCAAATATGATCCTTGTTTAATTATTAAAGTGTAGTGCGTGTATAGAGCTAATTACCTACTTAACAGTAAATAAATATAGCTATTTTTTATTTTTAGCTTTTTACATCTATGAAAGTAACAATGACAATAAAGGGGTGTGAAATTATAGTCCGAAAAAAGCGAGGATTGAAAGGACGATGAAAAGCGTAACAACTAGAATCAATGAATTAGGAAAGTATAAAGTTTCCGTTAATAGCTTTTTAGAATCTTAATTGGATGCTTTTATATCCCTACATTCCATACACCATTACACATTTAATGTTAGACAAAATATTTAATAAGAAAGTACATACGTACACATAACACATCCTGTTCTATACGATACAACTTTTAAGTAAACTAAAAAGTAACATATGGTCTAGACCTTGCTTTTCCTATTATAAGAAGAACAAACCCAAAGAAATTTTGTTGACCATGTGTGTGTTTAATTAGCTTGAACAAAGAAATTTCATAAAATAAAACTAGTGTTAGACATTAGAATGTCAATCTTGGGAATTTGATTAGGGCAAAATTTTATATCAAAATTAGTTTTCAAAGTACTTTTAGTCGTGAATACAAGGGTTAACAGACATGTATATTACTTTACTTCGTGAAAATGTTCAATTAAATTACTTGACTATTAGTTTATTGAATTACCGAATTAATTCATAAGTAAAGGTCATTTTCGGCCCCTAAAGGAAAACAAATTCAAAATTTCAAAATAAAGCTTATAAGATTAAAAAAAGGCCCTTTCGGCCCCTAAACGATTCCGAATGGTCGAAAAGTGCTAGGGCTCATGGCGTAGCGATGAGTATTGCTCGTTTGGCCATTTTCCATCAACCGTGCCAATTTTGTTAAATTCCACTACCGGAATCAACTTCTTGAAAATACTCGCACATTAAATTGACGTCGTTGGTGTCGTTAACTACATCAATAGTCTAATAACTTAAATGAACATTCTAGCAAAATAAATCAATAACATATCTGTCTATTAATCTTTAATACAAACATATAGATATAACATGCATGTATGTAAAATATTCATATTTACAAATTCTTAATAATAATGATAAAAATAAAATTTTGTTACAATTATAAGTAAAAAAGTAAATAATGAAGAACAGAAGTGTCGGTAATTGGTTTATTTAGCAACAAAATTAACAACGGAATATCATGAATATGGAAAATGAAATTGACCACATGTGAGAGAAGCTAGAGGTAAACACAAAAGGTAAATAAGGTAATTAATGATTTTAATTATGTGAATTAATTAAGTTCCCTCAAAAAAAGGTTTCGTAATTCACTGGAACTTGTTTTATGGGTTGGGGTGGGGATAGGGGTAGGGGAAGTTGTGCATGATTAACGTGAAGCTTGGGTGGCTCAGCATACGACACCGTATGTATCATATGTGTATGTATGCGCTGTTTTTAACTGTCAATTTTCAATGATCTCAACATGCATGAATTTCATGACTTTCTATCTATGCATTGGGTGTGTCCTTAATCACATCTAATTATATCCCTTCTTATTGTTAACAATCATTATAATAAGTCTTATCATTTTTTAAACTGCAATCTTACCCGTCTAACACATACTATATACAAAGTACAGATCTACAACTATATATTCAATTACGAAATTCGTAAAGAGAAAATATTAACGACTTGGTGCGAAAATATATATATATTCGAAAACATATTTACATATATAGATACATATATTTAAGGGAATTTTCAAATGATAATCACTTAGAATCTAAAAACTTGTGACAATCACACGATTACGTGTTAGTTCACATGTAATTAACGTTAATTACATATGAATATTGATAAATGTTTCAATGAGAACTTATTATGTTAGAAACCGTATTATCATACATAAAAATACATTTGTTTAGATGTGAATGACTTAAACCGTTCACCCGTTCACCTGTGAACAAATTAATAAAATGTGTTTTGAAATGTAGTTTAATGGTCGGTTTGGTTCACTTTATTAAACATACTTCTTATCAATATTTTGACACAATTATACGTGAACTAGTACATAATTATGTGATTTCTACATATTTTCGATGTTTACGTAAATTATCAATTGAACCCGCATCTAGCTATACATATGTATCAAATACAATTCATTTATATGTTCAAGATAAAATCATGATCGACCACTATATATTCTCAAACAAGTTTTTTGTGGGATGGAAATTTTGATGATAAAGATTGTGTATTTTGTTACATGTTGAAGTAATGATTAGCTAGATACCCAAAAAGCTAAAATATACGGTTCCTTTATCTATTTTTAGTAAACTAGTACTTGTACTCATCATGAGATTGGAACTGTCAATCAACGTTTTATATATGATGATGATGATCATATGTTGGTGTCTAATTTTGTTTCATTCCATCATTAGTAATTGCATCATCGTCATCCTCATAATCACATGCTCTTCGATCTCGACCGATCGATGTATGAAACAAGAAAAATGTTCTACACCCTATCACCATTTCACACTTATCATCTTTCTTATTTTCGATCTTTATCATACATGAAATGCCATTGTTAGTAAGGTTCGAAACCCATATACACGTGTTACTATATATCGAATCTTCACTCATACGCTAGGTAGACGAATTTCGAAGTATACCTAAAATGTTCCGTCACCATTGTACAAGAGTATTATAGATGTAATTGAGCGATTTTGGTTTAATGTGAAGAGATAATGACATAAAACCATAAATTGTAAGTTAATGTAATATACAGCTTAGTCTTTTGGATAACGAATTATACTGTTTTACTTATGAAAGTAATGAAAAGAATTATGAGTTCAATTATACACCAACTTCTTCATACATATGCCGTTTAGACATTTATTACCTTCAGACTACAGATCAATTACAATTAGTTAACTACCAAGAGTCCAAGACTAATGCTGTTGAAAAAATAATTAAAAACATTATCACTTTAACACAAACATATTAGAGCAATTGAACTGTCCCGAGCAAGTAAAATTAACGTTGAAAGTTTGATGACATGTATGGTTTGAATTAGCCGTCGTTTCGACCATTGTATTTAGCTATTTGTTACAAAATCACATTATACCCTTATCATACCGAATAAGCTTATACATAAAAAGATCTATGTAGTTTGACATTTGTAAGCAAGCAAACATCGTTTTGATGTACTTCAGATAGATTTCGCAACCGAAAGTCAAGAAAAAAAAACTGACTCAATCATCTAAGAGTACAACACCGGATGGTTTTATTCCATGAGTAAGGGTCCGCAAGAAAATTATTGACATGTCTGCTTGTGCAAGGCATAACAAGCATTCTACCACAAGCCTTACTGTTTTGAAGCTTTTCGAGCTTATCCTCTTAATTAGTATAGCTCAATAAAAAGGACTATCACTCATTATATTTCTTAAGTTTATAAATAATGAAATGCTAACAATAATATTAAGGGCTATTACTAACAACTAGCTCTTAAAACACAAAAAATCAAACATCTTTAAGAAACTCATTTATGCAATCCTGCTTGTTCTCACCTAAACCCAGTTATATTCTCTTTCTCTTCTTGATGTTTGAAAACCCTTCTTTATACCAAACATAGATGTCAGTTGTATAATAAGTAATAACTGGTTTTGTAAGTATAATATTAGACATGGTAGCATGTAAAATTCTACCTCATTAGGGCCCAAACCTTAAGAAGTTGGGCCATCTTGGACCATATATAAACAGCCCATCTAGATATCTTTTGTACCTGTTCATTTTACTACCTCTACCTTAAATGAAATGAACAGTTAGCGACTCGAATACCCCAACCAAGTCCCCCTCCTTCATTATCTTAAACAGAAACTTAAATATTAATCAAATAAATCAAATAATAAATCAATGCTCTTTATTTTGAGGCTGTAACATGAACAAAAAAATGCCACCAGCAACTGAAACATTTAACGACTCGAATTTCCCTACCATTCTAATGCTTACTAGCTCAGACGCCTCTCGAGATTTTCCAGAAAGCCCGCTCCCTTCACTACCCAAAACCAGACATACTTTTGTATCTCTTAAAGAACTGGCAAGTTCATACGAGAGATGAGATACTACTTTTGACTCATCATTGCTCCCGGGATGGCCCGCAAGGATTTTCATTTGAAGCCCATCAACAAGAGATTTTAAATGAGACCATTGACCAGAGACCATTGGGAGCTGAAAGGATGCACCGCGGCTAGCCCTAAGTGCTTTCTCGTTGAATGGGTCACAACATCCAGGAAGCAGAAACGCACCATCCTGTTACAACTAACAATTAATTCACTCTTAAAGCTAAACCCATGTAAACGCACAGCAAAACTACACTATTTGTATGACCCATTCTATTATCGGTGATTTATCAGATTCTGATGATTCAGTATTACATATTCACTTTCAAAACGTACATCCAAACACCACTTTATGAACACAAAATGTCTGTATAAGCTTAGTATATAAAAAGGCTGAAATTTTGTTAAATACCCATCCGAAGGCCACGGCTGATCGTAATAAAGTGCCGAGATTACCAGGGTCCTGTGATTAAGAGAATATCAAGTAAAATAACTGCAACAAAAATCAGTTAATAAGAATGACAGTCAGGTCATGAAGGCCGAACCATAAAAACACATTTTTCTGCCGATTATAAGTGTTATATAGAACTACTAAGTTAAATATGATAACAAGAATTATATTATAACAATACTAATATGACTATTTTAGGTAAGCAGCTTAAAAGATTTTATGCATTTTAATACACGGTAACTTGCAACCAGTTTGACCCATTTATCGTGTTTCCTTTATAATTAGAAATCTTTTAGCTCAACCCATATGACTAGTTACACATACAAAAACAAACCCATTTACCTAGAAATGGGTCAAAATTGCCACCTCTAAATATGACACATAAATCCTATTACCAACTGAATGCAAATAACCTGGATTCCATCAAGAACTAGAATTCGAAATGCAGATGGGAAGCATCTGGAAAAATCTTGATGGTGGTCATCATTTAGACTACAAAACGTTGACGGAATCCTCACAAGAGAAATAGCATCAATGGATTCGGTAGATTGCACTCCAGAAAGTTTTTTCATCACCAATGAATTAACACGAACAATATGAACACCGCTATCAACTAACTCTTCTGGAATCACAGCTTTCTCATGTAAAAGTAAACAGTCGATTGTAGTTGGCTTCTCTTGCATCGATTCTTGAAAGTTGTACATCTCCCTGATGTAATAAGTATCATTTTATAATTGAAACAACATACTTTAGATTAATGGGATGCATCAAGAAGCATCATAGTTTTATGTTATATATCTTAAAAGTATGTTATCACAAAGTCGATCAAGGAAGTTTACAAAATGTATCAGGGTTGTAATAGTTATTGATAAATAAAATGATACTGTAATTTTAATTTATTTATTTTACTAACCCCAATCAATTAACAAGTTTCTAGAATCCATGACCGTAATGAAATGTTCTGTAATTTAACTAAAACCCCAAGTAAATTTGATAAACCCTACAAAGTACAAACCCTTATACACATCAAAGTTTGACTTTTCAAAGTAAGAATTTTGACCTTAAAAAAGTCAACCTTTTCACTGAATTCACCTTATTAGTATAAAATTAACACAAATTCTACAACTTTGACACAAAATCAGCATAAACCCATAATAAAAGACATAATTAATTAAAGAAAAAAATTAGTTCTAAGATTAGATGCATACCTTAGTGGAGTAGTACCAACAAGAAGAACAGACCCATGAAAATGGCGATAAGAAGAACTGTTGCGAAGCTTTACACAGTGTTTTACAAAAGGGTTTGATGTGCTTGTGATGGACTTCAGATGGAAAGGTAGAATTGAAGGTGTCGCCGGGGAACAGTCGCCGTCGCCGGCGTTGCAACGGCCGACTGAGGTTTTTATTGGTGGGATTGATGAAAACCAAACTGTATTTGCGTTCATTTCCAAATAGTCCGATAATTTTATTTTTCTTTATGAAACGAAGATAAGTAGATAAAGGTTAAATGTATAAATTTGAGGTGAATTTTCTTTTAAATTACCAAAAAAGATTTCGTGAGTTAGTAATATAAATCGAACGAAGCCGAACGGGTCTTGTTCATTTTCGTTTGTTCAACTTAAATTGCTTATCGAATGATTATGAATGTGTAGCGAACAAATATCACGTTGTTTTCTTTCATTTAATGAATAAATAAACTTTTTACAAAACGATTCACGAATTATTCGAGACTAACAATATAGCTATAAACTTTCTGTTAAACGAATTACGAATTATTCAAGACTAACAAAATAGCTATAAACTTTCTGCTAAACGATTCACGAATTATTCAATACTAACAGCATACAAGTTTGAAGTAGCGAGTCTTATTCTTTATAAATATACAAACTTAGTAACTTTTAAGTATGTACATAAAAATATTTAGGATCTAAAAGTAAAAGATCAATAATTATATATGAAGTAAATTTAATCATAATTTTAGAAATAATCATTATAAAGTTATATCACTGATTAAACATAAATACGTAATGTAGTATTGATGATAAATCAATAATTTTGATTAATTTTTATAATTGAATAATACTCAATGTATGAACATGTATTGTAAATAGATATGTTTGTTTCGTCTCCAAATTTATTTTAATTTTAATAATTATTTTTTAAATAAAATAAATGGAACAATTACAAGTGTTGGAACCTAAGAGTATAAATGTTTTTTACATAATTGTCACATGATTAAAGCTAATAACATACTAGTTTAGACTCGGAGATGCAAGGTAATTTGTAAATACCCAAAAATTAGTCATATACTTACCATGTTTTAAGGTAGTGGATACTTACCATGTTTATTTTAAGTGGTGTACAAATATCGTTCGAGATTTGTATTGTACCGCGTTTCAATAAGGACAAATCTGATTTGCGAATTAGGTTAACTATGAGCCCTCCTCAACCTTCGAAGTTGTCGTTTTTGGGGAATTGAACAGCTTTATCATGGGCCAAGAAAAACGCTATTGGGCTTAACATGTTTTATTTTAACTATATGGACTGACATTTTTTGGGTTAATTTTGTATAACCCAATATCACAAATAAGAAAAATATTGGTTGAGCCTCATAAGAATGCCATATCCACTATCATCCAACCTATTACCTACTTGGAAGTTGGCTAGTTCTTCTAGTTCTATATGCTGTACAAGAAAAAGAAGAGAAAAATAAAATAAATGTAAATGGTTCTTACTTCTTACTTCTTAATATCTTTCAATTATAACATTAAATCCATTAGAACGCTCTAATTCCCATTTTATCCATATGTATTAATTATCGTATTTATTTTTGGGAAATTTTATTTCAATAAATAAATGATTCTTAACAGGTGTAAGTTAGAGAATTTCTAAGCAAATTAGGGTCTATATAATTACATTTTAATTTTTGCTGATGCATTTTGTAGTTTAATCATTAACGAAACCATTGTTAAATCGTTCCATTAATGAATTCGAGTCCGGTGGCACTTACAATTACTTAAATTAAATATTTATTTAAGGGAATATATATAATTTTAAACTTTGAAAATAGGGGTTTTCACGGTGTGAAACCGTTTAACCCGAAGATTAAAGCGAAAAAAATATTGCTATAAAACCAAACCGAATTTAAAAAACGGTTTTCGGATTGATCGAAACCGAAACCGAATTTTGAATTCTATTTTCTATTTTGAAAATTTTGAATTCGGTTTAACCGAAAATCGAATTTAAATATATATATATATTTATAATATATTAAATTACTAAATAAATACCAATTAAAATTAGGGTTTGTAAACACGTTTGGGCCTCCATTTATACACGCACGCAGAGCGTATCTGGGTTTCTCAAAATCACGCACACAGACACAAAATCACATCACGGATCGATCTGGTTTCTCAAAATCGCTCACACACGAACATAGTTGGGTTTCTTCAAGGTTTGCTTTCGTTTTCAATTGTGATTTTTGATTATGTTCAATTGTTCATTCTCTAATTTCGAATCTGATTTTGATTGTGATGATTACAGCATCTGGGTTTCTCAAACCATTTCAATTGTTCATTCTTGTTACATGATCAAACATGTTTACTGATTGTTCGTGACTTACTGTCACTTCGTGTATATATGTTCCTGTCACTTTCATTATTGATTGTTTAGCCCTTGTTGTGGATTATTAATTGTTACATGATCAAAATGTATGATCATGACTTCCTGTTGCTGACTTCCTTTCAATTTATGTTGGGTTTATGGCTACTTATTCATGTTCCTGTTCGTGTTCCAGTAACTTGTTCATTGTTGACTTCCTGAACAAGTAGGGGTTTATGGGTTTTGATTTCTACACTTGCTGACTTATTGTTACTTGTTCATTGATGATTACATATTTATTTATGTTGGGTTTATGGTTACTTGTTCATTGTTGACTTCCTTTTCCTGACTTCCTTTTACTGATTTCTATACTTGTTGATTTTTTATTGTTTTTTGGTTTTAACCGAAACCGAACCGAATTCAAATTCAGTTTTCGGTTTGGTTTCCAAATTTGAATTCAGTTTTCGGTTTTACTCTCAAAATTTTCAAAACCAAAGAAACCGAACCGATTAAACCAAGAAAACCGGAAACCGAAAACTGAACCGATGAACACCCCTATTTGAAAGTAGCAACTTAGGGTTACACGAGGTGTGATACAACTAACGTTATAGCTAGCCATTATATATTTGTAGGCGTTGGACCCTCTATTTGTTAGTATAATGATACCATATAGTGCTACGATATCAATTGTTTTGAATATAATGGCTTTTTAAACTTAGGCTAATGCCAAAATAAAATTTGAACTTCTGGGTATAAATATTTAACGTTCTATTTGCTTTATAGGGGGTTGGACAGTCGACATCTAACGAGTATATAAGAAGCCAAGCTAATCTCACATGTACGCTTATTCTATGGTGGAAAAAAGATGGAGATATATATATATATATATATATACTAGTTGCCCAACCAACCATTATCGAAATTAGGGTTCTTATTGGCTGTTTTGATGTTTGTTCTAAAAGTGATTATTTAATCACTGTGGTTTCAAGTGTGGATAATTAGGTGTAGTGTTTAAGTAACTTACTTATGATTATTAAGGGTCAAATAATAAGTTTGAACAGAACCGTTTTTAAAGAATGTAATGAAGTTACTTGTATACCTTTATTCCTTTATTTTTACCTGGTATATCCTTATATAATCACATATAACGTTATCGAAATACTATATGCAGACCAGCGTTTTGAGCTCGCGATTTGCTGCAAATCCTCAAATATCGAAGATGTTATTACATGTTATGGTATAGTCATACACTATATAGGACATGAACACATTATTATAGAGATGGAATACGCGTACAGTAGGAACAATAACAAATGTTGGTCCCAAAGATAACAATCTTGTTGAGTCGCTTTCTGAGCAGCAAACATTTGAAGCAACTTCACGCACTTATACTTGTTCATGGACTTAACCATCTTGAGAGACTAATAATTCGCCATCTTATAACCTCACCATCGAATACTCGTTATCTTCAATTAATTCTTCAACATTCAAAACAACCAGATGTATTTTCTGCAACGTCCGCAATTCGTTATTTCTGCAAGCATGGTGGCTTTCAGGAAGCGTTTGATTTGTATGTTGAGCTGCAAAGATCAGGACTTGTGCCTTCTACATTTACTGTATCAGCTGCTTTGAAAGCATGTGCGAGGATTGGTTATAGAAACGGTGGGTTCATGATTCATGGTCAAGTGCATAGGTACGGGTTTTGTGGCAATGTTTATGTGGAGACTGCTTTAGTTGGGTTTTATACAAAACTTGGTGATATGGAGATTGCACGTAAGGTGTTTGATGAAATGTCTGAAAGGAACGTGGTGTCTTGGAATTCGATGATAGATGGGTATTTGAGATTAGGGGATTTATGTATGGCAGAATGGTTTTTTTCGGGTATGCCAGATAAGGACGTTGTTTCATGGAATTCTATGGTTTCTGGGTATTCGAGAAATAGGGATATGGAGAAGGCGTTACGTTTGTTTCAAGATATGCCAGAGAGGAATTTGACTTCATGGAATGCTATGATTAGTGGTTATGTGGAGTGTGAGAAAGTAGATTTAGCTCGAAACTTTTACAATTCAATGCCTGAAAGAAACACGATTTCTTGTATCGTGATGATTAGTGGATTCTCAAAGTGTGGGGATGTTGAATCTGCACACAAGTTGTTTGACGAGATGGGTGGTAAGGATCATTTGTTATATAATGCCATGATCGGTTGTTATGCTAAAAACAGTCGACCAAAAGAAGCACTCCAGTTATTTAATGAAATGCTTCAACCAAATGTAAACATCCAGCCAGACAAAATGACGTTAGCTACTGTCATATCCGCGTGTTCTCAGTTGGGAGACTTGAGTTTGGGATCATGGATTCATGAAACTTACATTAAACAAATTGGCATTACAGTGGATGATCACTTGTGTACAGCATTAATTGACTTATATGCAAAATGTGGTTCAATCGATAAAGCTTTTAAATTATTTCACAAGTTGAATAAAAAAGATGTTGTCGCCTATACAGCCATGATTTTGGGATGTGGCATCAATGGTAAAGAACATATTGCTATCAAATTGTTTGACGAAATGATGGAATCTAAAGTCCGCCCAAATTTAGTCACATTTTCAGGAGTGCTAACCACATTAAGTCATGTTGGTATGGTTAAAGAAAGTTACCATTGCTTCAACTCCATGAAAAGATATGGGCTTGCGCCCACACCCGACCACTATAGCCTCATGGTTGAAATTTTGGGTCGGGCTGGACGGTTAGAAGAAGCACACGACTTAATCAAGCACATGCCAATGCAGCCCCATGCAGGAGTATGGGGCGCATTGCTTCTTGCGTGTTGTACGCATAATGATGTAGAGTTGGGTGAAATTGCAGCCAAACGTTGCTTTGAATTGGAGGATGATTGCAGCGGTTATGGTTTGCTTCTTGCTAATATATATGCAGGTGTGGGAAGATTTGAGGATGCTAAGACATTAAGAAAGTGTATACATGAAAAAGGTTTGATTAAGGTTCCTGGTAGTAGTTGGATGGATCATGTACAAGAGTCAATAGTGGGGTTATAAAAGTTAAGTATGACATGTATACAAAATTGTGACGTCTATAGTTATTAGTTATTGTAAGTTTAGGTTATATTTTAATCAAGGAATTTTAGTTAAGATAAAGATAGTTATGAATGCATTCGAAGAAGTCGTAGGTTTAGTTAAGCGACTACTCATGCGTATATAAGAATGAGTCCGACAGTGACGACATTTGCTGATGGAATGGATTCCTTAATTATGCGAAGTCATGTTAATTAATGTTCTTGTCCATGGACAAAAAACTAGTCTCCCATTAACACATTGTTTTGTTTCTATTTAATTAATCAACTTCAATTTGAATGTCATCTGCAACATACTCTGCAAGCAAGGGTGTTCAAATCTTAAAGAAAATAAATAACTTGGGTAAGTAGATTAAAAGTAATCCATTTTACGTTTACATTCTCACTAAAAATATAACGTACTAACGTAAATTTAGTAGCAGCAATATTAAGATTGAGGGGGCATTTGGGATTATTTATTTGTGAGTATTTACGAGTTTAAAAATAAAGAGACGTGTTAACTACTTATTTTTAAGTGTCAATTTTTTTTTAAAATAAAAGACAAATTAATAATTATATATATATATAGGTGTTTAGATCTGATTATCTGTTGTCAGAATAAATAAAATACTTAAATAGAGAATCAAGTGTTTAAATAAGCAATTTGAAACACCCTTTAATCACGAATCTACCGACTAATTCAAAACAACAATACCAACATCTAAATGCAACATGCAAGTACAAACGTACCCTTTATTAAGAAATGACATATTTATTCACTGTATTAACAACCGAGCTGATCGAAGTAGTGCATTATAAGAGATTTGCCCACTAAAAAATTCCTTTTTAATTTTGTACTGTTAGCATCCATAAAATCTCATTTCAAACAGATTAAATGCGAGTGGATTCACAAGCTTACTTTCTATAGTTAAATAGCATGGAGTCACATGTGAGGTATTCCAAGTAGACGAGATAAACAAATTGTAAGGAGTATAATATGTGCACAGTGTAGTAAATTGTTGTGTACGTGGTGATAAAAATTTGCTGCTTTTTTAACAACAATATTATAGTGTATCGATAATAGAGTTTCTTTGGACGTGGTTATGATAAGTCTATTACACATGTGAATGCTATATTATCTGGAGATCGATTGAAAGGGTATTTACTATTTAGACAGATGCTAATAACAAAAGGTGCCTAACTTGAAATGCGAAATTAAAAGCCAACGTAAACATTTACCCATAAAACAACCTGATTTAATATGTTAACTCAATTTTAATTCCAGTTTTAACAAACTTTTAAACACAACTTAGAAAGTGAACCTACCCACCACTTCATTTCCTTTCAGTACGTCGACCTAAGATCACGTTATCAATTATGAATTATCTGATGTACTAATGTGGTGTCAACAGAAATAACTGAATGAGATGTATGACACTTGAATAGTTGACAAAAATATTGTTTGCGATTGTTAGACTTGTGTTTTTCTATAGTTGTGTTAATTGTCACATGTGACCTTAATTAAGATGGTGATGCAACAATCAATCTTACCTTGCTAAGTTCGTTAACTTTCATCGATGAAAATAGTGTTTACATTAGTACAGATGTACTCTAAGAAATGAGCAATTTCTTTCGACGATCCTAGCAAATATCTTTAACATGAAGCTTATGACCTAATCAGTGTTACATGTTGTCATTTATCGTGAAAATCGATTTTGTCGTATCCCTCAAAAGAAAAATATCCATTTATGAGAAAGATGGGTAAAATCTTTGATATATTATAAAATTATTTATTGTGAATACACATCTTTCTAATTAATATTGTACCATCTTCATCTATAATTACAAGTCATATTGTAACATATAATTTTGACTCTCTTAATAAGAATTTTCCCATCTTTATCTTCTTTATTAATGTGTTGTTCTTCATCTTTATTTTATGTCACATTATTAGCATGAATTGTTTTAAAAAAGGTACTTAATCCTTTTTACGTATTCACTATTTTGTTTTGTTTTGTTATGTTTAATTATATGTTCATAAGAACTTAAAATTCTTCTATGATTCCTCGAAGTGAATCATAATCAAATAATCATTTATCATTATTAAAGAACTCGAAGTTCTTATGATTTTTCAAAGAAAATAAAAAACAAAACAACTACAAATTATTATTTTAAGAACATGAAGTTCTTATATTTCCCCGAAAAGAATCAAAACTAAATAACTAGAAGTTATTGTTTTAAGAACCCTAAGTTCTTTATGCTACGGCTCTTAGATTCTTAATTAGTCTTGCAAATATAGAAAGACTTCATATGCGTCCTATGGGTGTTACAGCTTGCTTGTATGGATTACTTGATAATTGTATTTACATGAAAATCCTCGAAGAATTGAAAATGCCCGAAGCATGCATATTGAAACCTTGAGAAATGTTTTCCATAAAATATAAAAACAAGATCGCTATATGGACTAAAATAGTCAGGAAAAATGTTATATAATCGACTGACTATATATCTTTTGAAAATAGGATATAAAAGTAACCATTTTAGTCCATTTGTCTTTATCAAAAGATCAAATATTGGTTTTGCAATTATTGAAGTATATGTTGATGATTTAAATATCATTGGAACTCTTGAAGAGATTGAACATACCGCTATAACTAGGTTTTGTCCTTCATTCAAACTTTACATAATAAAATGTTGAAACATTTTAATATGGATAAAACATATCCAATAAGTTCGCCAATAGTTGTGTGATCCGTTAATTGAAAAAATGATTCATTATGCCCTAAAGAAATTGTTGAAGAAGTTATTGGTCCTGAAGTACCATATTTAAGTGCAATTGGGGTTTTAATGTATCTTGCTAATTATACACGTTTTTTCCAAAATTGCATTTCCGGTAAATATATTAGCAAGTCATAGCTATTAACCATCACACCGAAATTAGAATGAGATCAAGTATACATTTCGTTATCTTAATGATACACATGATATGTGACTATCTACCAAAAGAGTTATGAGTCAAAATTAGTTGAAAATGCCGATGTTGGATTCTTTATATTTTCACATATGGTGACATTGCAATTTCATGGAGATCAACAAAGCAATTACTAACAACTACATCATCAAATCATGCCGAGTTAAATTGCATTCTATGAAGCTGGTATATAATATATGTGGTTAAGATCTATTATTTATCTCATCTAAATAGAATGTAGTCTCTCTAATCAGAGAAAGTCCTACACTGTTGTTTGAAGATAATGTTGCATATAACTCAAATGAAATAAGTGCACATTAAATGAGCCTGAACGAACTCATTTCATTGAATTTTTCTTGACACAAAATTTACAAGAGGATGACATGATTGATTTTTGTCAAATTAGATCAAGTAATAACATGGAGATTCTGTTGACTGAAACATTGCCGATGGAAGTTTTTGAGCATCTTGTATATAAAATTGGTATTTGGCGTTTGAACAATATACATCGAATTGAGGGGAGTATTATACGCCGTGTACTTTTTTTCTTTTAACTAAGTTTTGTCTCAATAATTTTTTCAAGTAAGGTTTTTAATAAAGCGACCTATATTTGACATCAGTTCTGGAATACCAGATTAATTGCATATAATAAACTGTAAAGAAAGCATTTTGAAATTATTTGTTGTAGATATACATCTTCCTAATTAATATTGTGCCCTCTTTACTTATAAATATAAGTTATATTATAGAATATTATTTTAACTCTATTAATTAGAATTATTCCGTCTTATTTTCTTTATTATTGTGTAATTTTTTATCTTCATTTTATAACATAATGGAAAATATTGAAAATAACCCACAAGTCACATCCACTGCGTTATTTGATTGATATCGTTAGTTGGGACAAAAAGCATCACTACAAGCTCCCCACGTTTTAAATTTGTGCTTTTTAGTTTTTTACTTTCCATCCAAAAACTAATGAAAAATGACCATCCGATAACACACCAGTTTTGTAAACGTTTACCTTGCCTTGTTAGAAAAATATACACATAACTACTTTTCTAGTTTTTTCTTTCTTTGGATGTTCTGTAAACACATATTTATACACAAAGTGTCGAAAACCGTGAACATCAGCTAGACGTATATCAATGTTAGTGATATTTCAGACATAACTTGTACAAAGTCCATCATATAAGTCTAATAAGATTGCATCTTAAAATAAATTACTGATAGATAAAATAACCGCAGGAATTTTCAGTGATAGATGAAATAAGCTCATGCATATGAGGAGGCTCGTATGACTCATTAAGTTGAAATAGCTTGTTCGACTCAAAATAACTAAATAGGACTGGCAAAAAATTAGTGGATCGAATATTAAATTTTAAACTTAATTAACTTATAAAACTTAGTTTGGAGTAGCTTTTGTTCGAGTTCAACTCGAATTCAAACAATGTGAAGTTTGAACCCAAAGTAAAAAAGCTCAAACTCGAATACCGTATTAATAATTTGACTCGTCACAACTTTACAAGTTAACTATTGCAAACCTAACAACAAAAGAACCTTTAATTGAGACTATGGACTAAACCACATTCTTCAATCTTATAAACCACGTCCAACATGTTTCATAGATACTATTGAGTCAACCACTAGACCAAGTACTACACCCATCTAGATTCTAGAATATCGCTACCATGGCTAGAGCATATATGCAGTTTGTACCACCCAAATAAAATATGACACTAATTTAATTAATATTTGGTTTTGGATTATAGTATTTCCGTAATTACATTTTTTATTAGTTTTCAATATGAGATAAATTGGTGAAAAATATTAACTTCAATTATATATCAATTAAGCTAAAAATTGCAATTAAACTAATATATTTTGAGGCCAATATGATGAACAAGAATTTGACAAAACAAATTTTAACATGCTGATTATTACGAGTAGTATCGATATCAATTAATGATTAGAGGCAGCTGAGAGTCTCATGATTAGCATACTGTCCAATTTGAATTTCACTGCTAGACCTAAACCACTAATATATAACAAACTGTTCAAAAAAAGTACCATTTACTTATAAACAAAATATTGATACAATTACTATGTATGATCATGATAATGATAAGATAACCATGTGGATATTTATTATTTTGTGTTATTATGAATTTAGTATTTCTCAATATAACTAATTTGTTTTGAATAAAATATCACAAAACAATTTCCACCATTTAGATTAATTGGAAAAAAGGTGTAAATAGACAAAATAGTATATAGTTTGATAACACCACATAAACAAATAAAGCCACAACTAACATTGTTCAATTCTATTGTCTTCCCTCCTCACACACTCCCTCCCTTCAAATAATATCTGCCTCTCAACTCATCACCTTCGCCATTCATTCTCTCCGCCACCAATCCCCTCCCCATCTCTGCCACCGTCACCATCATCTTCCACCGGACCCATGGCCTTACCAATTATGGACATTGCTTGAATCCCAAAAAATAGAAATAATCTTTTTCACAATTTACCCTCACCAACATTAAAATGAAAGGTAAATTTTTCTTCAATTTTGAGTACTTCAGCTTTTTATTAACATAAAATATTGAGAATTGAAACGTAGGATGACTTATTTAATGTGCTTATTTTCGACGAATTTATCTGATTTTATTTATATGTTGTTGTAGGACAAAGAAAATTCTCGAAAAGTTTAATGAGACGAGAAAGTTCGAAGAAAAATCCCGAAAACGAAGAAAAAGAAGAAACTCTGAAAGACAGAAATAACGATAACGATAATGATAATGAGAGTGATGATCAATCGTCTCCACGAGGCGTATTAGAAGTCTCTGGATCCGGTTCAGATTCAGATAACAACAACAACAACATTTTATTATGTGAAAAATCTTTGGTGATTGGTGGGCCCGGGGACGAGGCTGGGGATGGGGAATATGATGATAGTATTGAGAATATGGTGTCACCGGAGACGGAGATGGTACAAAGTATGGTATGGAGGAATTGGATCGATAATTTGAAGTGTAAATCAAGATCGTTGCGTAGGTTTTCGACGGGGAGTTTTATGCGGAAATTGGGGCGTAATCATAGCTCGGAAGCTAACATTAACATCGATGATTTTTATATGCCAAAACCTTCATGGCGAAATTTCAGTTTTCATCAACTTGTTGTGGCTACTAATGGCTTCAGCCTCGGTAAGTATATATATTTGCTCATCTTAATTTACTAATTCTAAATTATATGCATTATTGTTAAGAAATTAACATTATACGAGTAGTAAGTTTGAGTTGATTCACTAGTCTTTTTAATTGATACACAGTACGTAAGGGAATATGCCTTGACACTAAGTCCTGCTCACTGTTCTCTATTTAAGCGTGCATATTAAAATGTGAAATTATCACAAGCTTCTTTAATGAAAGTTATCTTAGAAAGTTTTGAATTAGTTGTAATATAAATGTGAACACTTATTTCGGGACACTTCAAAATGTACTTAGAATCATTTAAATCGGAACCGAGAGGTGTATTATGCATCAGTTCCTTAAATAAAGGTATAGATATATTTCATATTTATGAAGATGAAGATAACACTCAAGTACTAGGAACTTGTTGTCTATATTTAAAGAAGGGGTTATGATGGGAAATTAGAATGATATTTAGCCTCAAAGGCATGCGAAAACATAGTAAAGTTGCAAGCAGGGTTTATGATTATGTACAACCTTTGACAGTAGTAAAAATCCAACAGTAACTTTTATTAGCTTGAACTATTCACTGTCTAAAAAGAAGAAAAATGCATAGTTTATGATTGTGCACAACCTTTTAATAAATGTTCGTGGTTCTAGTATTTCTCTAGTCGAGACGATAAAAAGGGAGAAAAAAATTCTCAAGGGAAAAACAGAAAATTCTGTTATCGCGATGTAAAGTATAGAGTTGCTATAAGAATCGTAAGTTTTATTTTACAACGAGGTAAAAGTTAAAATTCTGTTACATAAAGAGACAAAAAAACAAAATTGGTTTTATTGAAAAAGTTATAAAAAAAGATGTCGACCAAGAATTGAAGAAATAAATCGGATGGGGTCAATGAAACCTGACAGTCGATCCGGTTGAAGAGCATATGTTGTAATCAAATCCAGGTGTTATGTCACTTCACTCTTACACACCGCTTTTGCCCATCATCTACTTGCAATGTCTTTTGCTGGATTACATTTACAGTATTTTTTTTCAAATATTTGGTACGGTAGACGAATAAAATATTATAATTAATTTTTTTATATAATTTACAGACTTTTTAATGTTTATAAGTGAATAAAATATTTAGTCTAATTTTTTAATTAAAATAAATATATCAAATATTTAAGCGGTCGAATGTATAATTATACGAAAAAAATTAAGATCGTTAAATCGTAAAAGGTGAATAACAATTAAAGGTTACGATTCATCTATCATATCTTCTTTTAATTATATATAAAGAATAAAGATTTATGTAGCAACTAAATTTTTAAGCACATCTTTTGATTTGCATTTTAGGTATCGAAATATTTTTCTCGTATGCGCTGATTGGTGTGAAAAAAGGAAAAACATATGTAGATAATTAATTTTTGACACATCTTTTAGGTGGATATTATTTAATTTTTGATACATGTTTTAGGTAGATACATAACTCAATTTAATCAGTCCATTTAAATCTTGTAACCAACTATTTATATCTTATTTATGTCAGCTTCTATTTGTTTCTTCTCTTTTAAGACAACTAACCCATCCCACACAACCATAAATTCCCCCATATGCTCACTCTGCTTTTAATTGTTTCTTTTTTCTTATAACAAAAAACTATTTTAAATCGTAAGTAGGTTATTTAATACCGAACGTAAATCTCTCATTGAATGAGTGCACTTGGATCATGAGGGTCCAAAAATATGGGTTATTTAATGGGCAGAATAATCCTAAATACCCCACATGTTTTTCACATTAATCCTCTCTTCAATCCCATCATATTGATATACATGGCCAAAAATGCACCATGAGATGTTGCTCCATTAAATTTTCTACCAAAAATTATAATAGTTGCATAGTAGTTCCTGTATTTAGATACAAATACAAGCAAATTATATTTAAAAGAAATTAGTATGATGTAGTATTAGCTATTTACGCATTTACGACGCTTCGTGTAGTTATCTGATTCTGTTAATGATAATCCTTAGAGTTGTCGATAAAAATCACTTTCATGTATTAATGGTTATACAGTGATGGTTTGGTCAAACCATCTGTGATACATACAATTAACGGTAAGATATCATAGATGCATTTATTATTCATTACTTGATCAACGGCTTGTAGAAAATCAATGGACGATTATACCTCTTTAAATGTCGTAATTGTGTTATTATCATTGTGTAGACAATTTGCTCGGAAAAGGTGGGCATGCGGAAGTGTACAGAGGATGTCTACCCGATGGTCAAATTGTGGCGGTCAAGAAGATAACTAAGAAAGATAAGAAAGATGAAGATAGAGTCGGCGATTTCTTAAGTGAGCTCGGGATCATTGCACATATCAACCATCCAAACGCTGCTAGGTTGATCGGTTTCAGTTCTGATAAGGACTTGCACCTTGTCCTACAATTTGCGCCTCATGGCAGCCTTGCAACTTTACTGCATAGTAAGCCACTCAAATTTATCATTTCACTCTTGACAATTTACTAGTAATTTAGTATCTTTATTAGGCACGACAATTAAGTTCCCCCAACCCATGAAGTTTACAAATGAGAAATGATATTTACGCCTGTAAAGTTGGCCCAACATCACATGTTAACCATCAAAGATACTGTTTAAAGTGGATCCCTTTTAAGAGTTAATGGATGATGAACACATGTATTTGGGTCACTGTTTAGGGCTACCAATTTGTTTTTGAAAGACAAAAACTATTTAATTTATGATTTTGGTTTCTAAATTCAGAAGAGAAAGTGGATTGGAAGATAAGGTTTAAGATTGCTATAGGAATCGCAGAAGGTTTGCAGTATCTTCATTATGAATGTAACAAACGCATAATTCATCGTGATATCACAGCCTCAAACATTTTACTAACAGAAGATTATGAACCTCAGGTTAATATCTCTGTTCTGCTACTGCTACTTAGACAAATATTTTGATTTTTACTATAATCTAACATTTGATGATTATTTTCAATTGATCAGATATCGGATTTTGGTCTAGCAAAATGGCTCCCAGAAAAATGGGCTCAACAAGTTGTATCCCCCATTGAGGGGACTTTCGGGTATCAAATGTTTCATCCTTTATTCATATGTTTGTAGCACATAATCCTTTTGTTGAAGTTTTGATGAATTTCTTTTCTAGATATATGGCTCCAGAGTATTTCATGCATGGAGTAATTAATGAGAAAACCGATGTTTTCGCTTTTGGAGTCCTTTTACTTGAGCTTATCACAGGTCGTCGAGCAGTAGATTCATGTCAACGAAGCCTTGTAATTTGGGTACGTAAAACTAAATGTTGCAATTTTCACATATTTACTTAAATATCGGTCAATTTGGGTTTTATTTGTAATTTTGATGGGTAAAACTAAAGAGATGGTTAAAGAAACAACGGGTCAAGAGACTCCAACATTAAAGTGGGCAGTGTAGTGTATCGCAATCATATCAAACACATATTATTGCAACAAAAGAACTAATAAATTTGTAGAAAAGTGTTTCGTATCAACCCAATCAGCACCAGGTACTGACACGTTTTGACCAACCAAGACCGCGAGGGCTTGCCATTTCAGTATTTTACCACATCTATATAAAGCTATTAAAAATTGTTCATAAATTGCTAAGAAAATGCTAACTTCTAATGGATTTTTAACAGGCAAAACCGTTACTTGAGGAAGGTGATGTGGAGGAACTTGTAGATCCTCGATTAGGAGATGCATATGAACTTGTCGAAGTAAAACGTACAATTGTGGTTGCTTCATCATGTATTCATCATATGCCTGACATGCGTCCAAATATGAAACGAGTGGTTCAAATACTAAAAGGGGAGAGCACAACCTTGAAGTTGAGACAAAATACATTTGATGGGAGATCAATTATTTTAGATTCTTGTGATTTGGAGGGTTATACGTCTACAACTTATCTTAAAGATCTCAATCGTCATAGGGAACTTATCATGGAATGACAAATCGAGCAAGAGAACAGTCACTTTTTCCGTTCTTTGTTATGCACAATATCAACGGCTGGCATCAAAGATGGTAGAATTGGCTTTCTTACAAAGTTTGTGAAATTATAGAAATTTCCTCTATTTTCTGTTTCTGTTTTCTCTTCGAATGACCGTGGGTTCTTAGTTGATTTAGGTAGAAGTTTGAAGCAAAAAAGGGCTGTAAATCGTATATTTATTATGGATATTGTATGTTATGCATCTATCCATACTAAAAGTTGGAAGGCAGAAAGAAATGTTCATACTACGTCCGGATTCATGCATCTTCTATTAATAGAAGATTACCATAGTTTTACAATGATTTGCAAGACTCGAAGTTTGTCCAGTGCAAACGAAATATGCCATTAGTATGAAGCCATTAGCTATTCGAGCCAAAGACATTAGCGACAACTGTAAATACCATTTTCTGAAACCATTACCAATGACAGAGCTCGGAAGATATATGCAAATCATTCCAAGTATTAATGCTTGATCTTAGACCAGCCCATATCAATAACAAACACTCAAGAAGCCAAGACAACTTACAATTTTCAAAGATGTTACATGACAGACCTAAGTCGGAACCCAGTTTATATATATGTACCTATCATGGTAAAACTTATTATTACCAGAATTAATAAAGCGTTAATGAAGGCTGAGGTTGTAATGAATACGATAATGAACGGTTAACCTGGGCTGATGGTCCTTACCATTTACATCCATAACAATGAATCCTGGTTGGACTGATTATGAAACGCCAGAAGCTGATCAGGAACCACTCTTGTGAATCAGCCTCAGATCTTTACAAGAGTGATTGCTGCATATATTAGTACATATATCGTCTTTTTTCCAATGCTGAATACCATAAACAACATGTACCATAAATACTACAAGCAACATACACAGCACAGGCCTTGCACCACATTATTCCTTTGCTAGTTCGAAAACACATTGTTTTGTTCAAATAAAAACACATTGTTGTACATGATTGTTTTCCTATAATTATGAACAAAATGGAACAGAAAAATAAATATGTCAATACTTGCTTTACAGTTTCCAACTCTAACCCAAAAACAGTCATAAAAGCTGATGATTTCAATTCCATATCCAAAACTACAGGATTGTTCCTTTCTATATAAACTCACAAACACTTATTTGTAATGTTTAAAGCAGAATATTGACACTAGTACCATGTATCAGGAAACAACTTTTAATAACGATATGACAGCACGGATGATATCCCCTAATATATGCGTATACATTATGGATCAAAATCTGCTGATAGTCTTCCAGTTAAAATCAGCACTTTCTAAACCACCAATTGCAGAACTCAGAACTTAACTAGATAACAAAATTAAGTTAAATGCAGCTTAATTAAACACATAAATACCAAGGATCAATCATCAAATTTAATGGAATAGAAAAAAGGAGACTGAATTGAACTATCATTATCATTATTATACACATATGGATGTAAACGAACTGTATGCTCAAAGTCTAAAGTTCAAACCAATTCAACAACAACCATAAACTTTCTGTTATTTTCATTCAACCCTAACAATTTATTTGGGAACCGAAGAGTGAGATATAAGAAGAGCGAATTGATGTTGTTGAGCTTGAAACCTACGTTTAAGATACGTTTCAATAATCTCCATAACTGATACGAATCGTTTCATTTCAATTAGTTTTTTACTCAATTCAGCTTCTCGTGCCCTAGCTCGTTGCAGCCTTGCTTCCGTTTCCGCTAACCGCAATCTGAGTCGTTCAACAACCGCGGTGTTTATGTCTGTCGGTGGCCGTGAGCTGCCGGCGGTTGGGTCGTCGCCGGACGGAGGTAATCGTTGCGCACCGTAGCACATGTTGTATCAGAGTTGTTGAATTGAAATTTAGGGATTTTATTCGTGTCGGGGTTTTGAGAAAGTTTTGATTTGGTTGATTGGTTCTTTAATTATGTGGTCATTTATTACTTTTGTCCCTCTAAATTGAAGATTTTAGAATTTTGGCCCGTGATTTTTATTACTTTCGTTAATTAGGCTATATATAGATTAAATAGATCAGGATTTTGTGATCAAGATTATGAAAGCTTGGGTGGAAATTTAGAGTATTGTGATACAAAATTTCAAATAAAAATGGGATAATTATATAAACTAAAATTATGAAGTTATAAACATGAATATATCTATGTACGACCACCTTTTGTTTTCTTATGATTGTTTATAACATTGAAGATCGATGGTTTTTGCTTCTTTGCTTTAACCCCAAAAATGAATGATCTTAAAGGTATGCCTGGACGACTCGTTGGTGACTGCTCCGAAGTTTGTTTGTACGGGTTTTGATTATCTGAAAGACCAAACTCGTCTTCTAATCTTCGTAAAATCCTTTTTATTTCGTGGTGTAGAGCTCTAACATGATCTAAACCCGCTTCAAGTTCTTCATTAACTCGGTTATTTTCCTGTTCCATGTTCAAAAGCTCACCTTGAAATTTTGCTGCTTGATGAGTACTAAACTTGATTTCATCTTCTAACATGCCTTCCTTCAATGCCATTGTTATTTCTTCTTTAATATTCGATAAAGATGAGCATCTCATTTGTAACTCTTCTTTTAGACTCTTTGCTTGTTCTAACCATAATGTAAGTTCACCTTGAATCTCTTTAAGGTGTTTGTATATCGGCCTAATTTCTGATCTTAAATCAGTTGTGAATAATTGGTTCGTTTTTTCTTCATTTGATTTAGGCTCTACGCGTTTAGCTTTAGCTTTAACTTTATATATCTCTTTCTTTAGATCTTCTACTTCTGTCTTGAACTTTTGTACTTCGTGGAACTGCGTACTGAATCTCAACCAAAACTCAAGATTTTCATCAAGTATTACATCGATGTCCGTTCTGAACTTCTCTTCAATCTCTGAAACGGGTTCGGGTTCATCAATTGAGATATTAATTTCTTCATCTTCTAAATATGCATTATCTTGTTTCACTTCTTGCCAATTTTCTTCAACTTGAAGTTGGTTAAGCTTCTGTTTTAGCATTTGAATCTCACTGTCTCTTTTCAATATGCCGGTTTTCAGTTCTCTTACTTGCACTATCAGTTCAAATACCGTATTTAGTTTTTTCTTCTCTTCCTCACTAAGTTTTCTCTTCGTTTCCTTGTAGTTCTTCAACGTCGTTGTATACTCTTTTAGTGGATTCTTTTGACATTCATCTTTCGCGTCTTTAATGTCCTCCCTTATATTATCTTCCGTTTCCATTCTAGTATCCGATTTCTTCTCCACATCATCATTCGCGCACGTGTTTATTTCATCAATCTTTTCCTCAACCCTTACAATTTCAACAGTTTTCTCACCATCATCGTCCATTTCACCTATTTGTTTAGTATTTTCATTTTCCACATCATCAAGATTAACTCTTTTCTTAATAATTTTTTTATTCATAACAACATCATCATCACCCGTGCAATGAATTTCCTTCTCTTCAACAACACCTTCTTCCGAATCCAAATTTTGTTCATTAACATCATCATCATCACATAACACATCGACAACACCTTCTTCCGCCCTAAAATATTCTTCTTCGGAAGCAGGAGAATACATCTCCACCTCCTCGTCTGGCTGCACATCATGAAGCTTCTCAGAAAGATGCTCGATTTTACAACTAGCTTCAGTAAAACTTACTTTTAGGCTGCTATTTTCCTTTACAACATCCTTCTCCAATTCCTCTAAATTGTGCAACTTTTTCTCCATTCTATTCAACTTTTTACACATTTGAGCCCTATCCGCCTTATCACCTTCTAAATTTTGAATTTGTATTTGTAGTTCCCCGGCCCGAGTTCTTAACTTATCAATGTTTGCAGTTTGAGACGAAACCTTGCTTTCTAAACTAATCACGTTATTCGCAAGATTGTCAACAGTGTCTGCTAATTCAGAAACTGTTAAAGGTTTTCTTGATAGTTCTTCTATCTTTTCTTTAATCTTTTCCATATCTTCATCCTCTTTTTCTTGATTCAAGATCTGCGACTCATTTTCACTATCTTGTTCCGATTCGTCAACTTTGTCTGCAAGAAATTTACGCTTCTGTTCAATTATTTTCTGTTTTGCATCGACGATCTTCTCATGATCTGCTTTAGCAGCTTGGCTTGAATTCTCTCGTTTTTCCTCTAACTTTTTGAGTGTTTCTTTACATGATTTTAATGCTGCTTGTGCCATTACAGTTCGAGCATCACCATCTTCAATAACTCTTCCAACTTTAAACTCATCTTGTAGTCTACAAACCCTTTGTTGCATTGTGCTTATCTTGTTTTCGATCTCCCAGTACTTGGAAAGCCCGTTTTCGTAATCGCTTTTGGTGAACTCTTTCATTGTTTGCATTGCAAGTATCTCCTTTTGAATGTTGTCGATTTCTTCAATTGCTTGATCTTCACTTAAACCAGATTTGGGCACAATACGAACCGGGTTCTCTTCTTTGAACGCTTTGCTTATCTGCATTTTCTTCGAGGCATTACTAATGAGACCCTTTAAGTTTTTATTTGGAAGTTGTGGGACTTTAGGAATCTTTGATGCATTTGGACCTTGATTTTGAGGGGGCATGTTTTTGGGGATTTTAGGAGGACCAAGATCATCATCGAAATCATCATACGATACTTGATCTGGAAAGATTGAAGCAATGGTGGTGTTGGCTTTCTGCAAGTCTTTTGACAATTTATCGTAACGCTCTGCTAATGATCTATAGGCCCGAAATGTTTCCTCCACAAAGCATATTAAATCCGGTCTATGGCGATAATACATTTCTGCCCTCTTTGCAAATGAATCACCATCTTTTTGTATAATGTTTAGGGCATTATGAACCTTGTCTTCCATATCTACATAAACATAAACAAAAATTTGAATGGAATAACATTTATAGAGAATCAATAATATAAAAAGTCTCTTGTAACATGGTATGCAAGGACTTAATAAAAAGCTGCAAAGTTATATCAATTGGTAGCACATGAAATGAAGTATTTGAAAAGATGTATTGCCTAAAAGGCTCTGCTCTAGCCATTTAGACTGCTTGGTTCGAATATGGCTAGCCCACCACCAAGAAAACGCGTTGCTAGCCGCCCTTTGTAACATCTTAATCGCCTAGATGATTTTCTTCTTTTCCGTTAATGAAGTCCTCTAAGAAAGATGATCGAAAGATAATGTTTTGTCGTATTGATTCGGAATGGAATCAGATAAACAAGACACAGAGGAATTTAGGGAAAGGTAAGTTGGGTTTTGAGACTTGTTTTTGTAAAAGAAATGAAGAAATATTGAAAGTGATGGTTGTGAATGGAAATTTGGTACACTAAATGAAACTAATATAGGGTTATGTGGTTGAGAGATTTTATAGGAACCGTGATAAGTGCACTGCCTTTGGCCTAATGCATAAGGATATAACTTTGTTTTTATATACTTACTAAAAATGATATGTTCTACTCAATTTTTTGTTTTTTAAGAATTAAGTCAATGATAATACAAAAGAGAAGCAACTACAAAATTCTGTATAGGAGATCATACCGATTATTTGTTTATATAATTAACATAAAACACAACATAGGTCACATAGAATGTGATCAATGGGCTTTTACAATTCATCAATAAGTTCATCACATTATTTATTTATTTATTTCCTTTTTATCTTAACTATGGATGGCATAGTGATCAAGATCAAGAACTTCTTCTCGCGACGTAAGAGGGTTCCTCTCTTTCTTGAGTCGTGCTTCCAAAAGCTCTTTGTAGAAGAACCCTTTATACTTTGGTGCTTCGCCTATCTCTTGAGAAAATTTTGGCAATGGCTCAATCCACTTTTCGCCGCCGGTAGTGTAAAAGAATGCGAAAGAATATCGACTTCTTCTTTTAGGTTTCCACACCCGATGCCGAGGTGCCACCATTTTGTTGTTCGTCAGAGCCTTTAAAACACAACAATATATCCATTTGACTTGAAGGTTAAAAAGTATAACATAAAAACTTGTGCAAAACCCTTATTCCATTGCAATTTTTCTTGTTGAGGAGGCAATGAGAAGGTCGGATAGGTCAACTAAAGGTTCAAAACAAGTAATATTTTGTTATGGGTTCAAAGGGGTTGGGTTGGTGGACCTGAAACACTTGTTAACCAATATTTTCATTATATAGAATTGATGTGTCAAATATGATTATAAAAGCTTTGTTATGTAGTATTTTATTAGATCAATATATTCATAGAAAAGGTCTCTTGACATATTAGTGTTCTTATATTTAGTTTCCTTTATTTTTTTTAAACCTTGATTTTGTATACAAATGAGGTCTTAACTCACAATGAAATAGAGAAACATCTTTTTGGACAAAATTTTCTATTATAATCTAATTACCGAGTAAAATGATTTGAGAAGTTTTATGCATCGAAAATTCACTTTGTGCTAATTTCGCCCTGCTTCCTTTTAAGCTATTCTTTTTACCCATATGTGCTACTAGGAACTCATACATAATCAAGTTGGGTTGAGATTGCTATCTCTACTCAACCATAAGGACTGCCCAATTATATTACCTGGATAATTGAACCAACATTAACCACAATAGAGTTTTCCATGGGAGTTATGGGATTCCAAGAGCCATTGTTCTCATATTCAAGACCACCAACATCATCTTGAATCAGAAATGTAAAGCAATTATTGTCTCGGTGTTCTTCCCTTCCTAGCTTGTCAGGGTCGCCTGTGGCCAAAGGTGGATAGTGCCAACACATAAGCACGTCCCTTGATCTGTCATCGTTAAATTGATTGAGAAAGTTTGATGGGAGACCCAAGTATTCATTTACTATGTTTTCCACTAGTACTCCAAGCTTTTGGAAATGCAGAAATATCTCCTCTAATGTTTCCCTGTTGATTGACGAACTTATAAATAATGAAACGATATCTCAACTAGCCCAACCTCCCAATTTTAATTCAGAAGACTAACTATTAACAGTAGCAATGTAATTATTGTAATGGTAAGGTGTTTAGTGTGAAAATAATAACTTCGAAAAATCTCAAAAGTTGACTTTTTATAAAATAATAGCGTATTATTTGCGTTAGTATTTAGTATTTACATTAAACAAAACAACTAGAAGTACTGAATATTTGATTGAAATTTCTGCAAGAAGTTTGTGCCAAAAAAAAAGGTCATTACACTAAAATATATAACAAGATGAAGGATACCGAATGTGGGGGACGCTCGAAGGAAAGACGTTGACACCCGAACACGGTTGACAAACCATCATTGTTACCATAGAGTCCATTCATTTTGCCATAACCTGCTGGAAGAACAGTTGACACGGGCTTACACTTAAGTTTTTTGTCAAAAGGATGATCAAAAAACTGTTGTGTGAGTTCACGTGTGCGATTTATAAGTTCATATGGCAAGCCATGGTTTATTATCTGCAAGAAACCAAATTCCAAACATGCTTTACCAACTTCATTCACCACTTTCTTTCTGTCATGTTCATTAGAAAGTTTGAGAATTGAAGTAAGATCAACAACAACTGGAATCCCCATTGGTACCAAATTAGTTATCTCATTGGACTCTTAATTTCTAATTTTATATGTATGTATTGTAATCTCATTAGGAAGATTCCGTGGTTATGTATAGACAAAATTCATATATTTTGGAGTGACACCGAATTTTATTTGATGACACTATCTTTGATTTTTTAAATATCAGAATTATTTGTTTTGACTTTTTATAATATTAATGGAAAATCAACATATAAAAATGTGAAATATTTGTCGTTTGGGCAATTTCAAGGGGATTACAAAAGTTACTGTATGACTTATTATTTAGATAGTTCAAATCTACTGTATGTACTTAATTTAAAATATTTTTACTGTGTATCTTAAACTTTTAGATATTGATTGTCATTGGGGAGTAATTTCACGAAACATACCATCATCTTCGAAGACTCTTACAGATATTTTGAGGTGTTAGACCGTCAATCTTGACACACGAACTTGTAATTGTAAAAAATAATGATTATCTGTTTTACCTTGCGAACACATTAGAGCAGTGACACAAAAATACAACCAAATAACGTAAGCTCTATGCCGCAATATATTTCACGAATCACTTGACCATGGTTTAGCAAAATATTGGATTAATTAACGTTTCCTCCATATCTACAAAAACAAATTAAGTAATGGTCACATGGTCATGCACTCATGCGGTTCTACTGAAGTTAACGAGGTTTGCTATCCTTCTTGGGCATCTTGGCTCTTGCAGGCCCATCATGTATGGGCCTGGTGCTAGTTTGCGATTTACGATCCTTCCAAAACGTTTAATTAAGTGGTTTGCTCTTAGTAATCATGTAGTTATTTGAAGAAAATAAATAATTTGCAATATTTTGTTCCAACAAAAATATTAATTCAATACACATATTAAACATTTTAACGAAAGTTCTTTATATATAACTTCAAATTTTTATTGCCTTTCGTGGCATTGATCACTTTAATATTATAAGTTTTATTATTATTATTTTATTATTTTAAAATGAAAGAGGTGAAACCAACAAAGTTAGATGAAAGGGAAAACCAGCTGTCGACAGGAGTTTTCAATTGGAAGCCAAGTCATGAATGGTTTTTTTTTGTGTGACTTTTATATTCGAATTATTTACGAATTGAGGGGAAAAAAGAAAAAAAAAATCGCTGCAAAATGTGTTGACATGGTGCATGTGGAAAAAGTATTCGATACGACTTTCATAAGCTGTTATTAGATTATATTTATTTACTAGTTAGTGGAGGAACATGGGATATATTTAAAATATTCAGATTGCATATTATATTTAAATATAATAATAACTACTATATTGCGCGGGATTGAAAATATAACTCTTTTATACTAGAGTTATTCATAATTCATCTAACTGAACATATAAGATTTTTATTGATTTTAGATATATAGTTTCATATTCATATAGATATGTGTTTTTTCGCTCCTTCGTAATGTAGAATTAAAATAAATACATGTATTATTGATTTTATTCTTGTAGCACTAAATGATAAATAAATTCGTATATGAAAAGGGGTTTATTTAAAAGAATACATAAACTAAAAAGGTTAATTATAAAATATTAGTGTTAAAAATGACATATTTAACAAACGTAAAAGAGTACCATGTAAATGAGGAGGATTGTTTTTGTCAAATATGAATAGATATAGGCACATTTAAATCAAAATGAAAAGAACCTAATCAATTGTTTAGATTTCTTTATGATATCCTTTTTAATTATATATAAAAGTAAATATCTATTCGTGATCCATTTCATTTGATGTAATGAGGTATGTTGTACCCATTCAATATTATCTTCTATAAACATATGAGTTAATTTTATCGGTTTTTAGCTGTGACAATAAGTAAAAAATTATTTAGATTATAATTTATTTCGTTAAATAAATATTAATAATAGGCAACACTAATAATTCCACTCGGCTTACAGAAGATGTCTAAGTTGATTCAGTCGATACTAAAAAGAGTGTTCGTTCATATTAAAAAAACGTGATGATTTTTATAAATGAAGATTTTCAAAAGGTTGTAGCCTGTGAAAATGGAATACAACTATGCATTGAGGGTTTCTAATTATTGAAGAACAGTGTTGGATTATGAAGTATTTTAAATGTGTCAAAAGTATATATATATATATATATATATATGTTTACAATTAAATAAAATCAGCTAAAATTTAACATGTCGATGAATGGTACGATTAAAATAAACTAAACTTGAAGTTTAATGATTATTTACCTTCTTAGCACCTCAGATTATTCTTGAAACCATATATCTATCTATGGCAAATAATAATTGAGAGCTTGTTACCACGTCCACTAATAAATCAACATGATTAAAAGCCTTAATTAATACTTCAATTATTAATAAGACAAGAAAAAGTACGGTAATATTTCTGAATCTAACCTTGAAACACGATGCTAAAAGAAGTGTACCAATTACGAGTATATTTTTAAAGAATAGGGAACATATATATTCTTTTTCTTGATACATATCTCAAATTTAATATAAAAACAACAACAACAACAACAACAACAACAATATTAACCTCAGATATGATAGAAAAAAAGAATGTCAAGATCCATCAAATGAACAAAAGAAGAATTAAGAATTTAATTAGCTCTTCATCATCATCATCTTTACATCATAGTAATAGCAATGAATGATCCAGCGACTGCAGTTCCAGCAATAACTGCTCTGTGGACCCACCCATCAACAAAAGAGCCACTAGGAACATCAGCGATAGGCCCACCAGGTGCGGGTGAAGGACCTGCAGAAGGACCAGGTGAAAGTGCACTGGGTGCAAGTGATGAAGGGGAAGGAGATGGGGCAGATTCCATGGGAGATGGAGTTGGGGCAGCGGGGGCAGGAGCGGGGGCCTTGACCGGGGTTGGTGCAGGGGAGGCCACTGGTGGTGCAACTGGGCTGGCAATTGGTGAGACTGTTGGTGTGGCAATTGGGGCTTGGGCTATGCATGAAGTTGCAAAAAGAGCAACTATCATGACCAATTGGAACATTCTAGAAGAAGCCATTAACTGTTTAATTTGTGTGTGATTCAGAGTTGGGGAAAAATAGGAGATTGAGGAGGTTTTAGATGATTTGATAGTGTAGAGAAATTAATGAATATATATAGAAGGGAAAATGAAAGAGACTTGTTACTAGACAGATTGTAATGTTGGGTAGTTTAATATTGGAGTATAACTTTTTTGTATTTTTAAAATACTTTCCTTCTATTATGAGAACAGGTCATTAAGGCAAGTAATTGATATGAATGTTATGTCTAAATGTTGGACCTTTTCTAAGAAGGTTAAACTATATGTAAGCTAGTTTCAAACATAAATATGCATATGCATGCATGTATCAGAGTTACATGGTTGAAAGAATATACCATCTTTGATGTACAAAATATATGTAGATTTAACTAAACATATTACATCCATTTGTTAATAGGGGGTAATATTATATATATATATACTTTATAAAGTTTTGACTATTGATTATGTTTTACATTTCTATTTTTATTTTATATTGTAAGCAAATATATCACGTTATCAGCTGTTAAGGTTTGAGAGAAGTTGTTGAGGCCAAGTCATGAATTGGCATTATTATATTTTTATTAATATTTAATTTTATTATTTTCTTTTATGATATTTATGTTGCTATTTAAGATATATAAAACTTATAAAGTCCATAAAATATTAGCGTAAACTTTGTTTAATCTTTATTTATTTATTTCTGGGCTAATAAAACTCTATTCTCTTCATTTTCATCTATTTTGGTTTAACTCGTTAACTTTTTTTTTTTGCAATGTTTAATCCTGATTTTAAGTTATTAAATTAAATAAAACGAACTACATTAAACATGTGATCACGTTAATCATCTCCAAATTTTCTTTTATTAAAATGCACTTAATTAATTAATATCAACGTAAATCTTTGGACTTTTATTTGAGGTACCTTAATATGTAAATGATTAATTATAACAGATAGAACCACATGCAAATGATGGTTATCAATATCATGAAACCTCGATGATTACAGGATATGCTTTAATTATTGGCGTCAGAAAAAAAAAATGAAGTTAAGCATAAACTCGATTTTTTTGCTCAAGTATAAAACGTTGTCAATTTAAAATTTAGATCTTAAAATATTGAATCTTTAAATTGTTAGAATTTTATTGTGAAAAAGTCAATAATTTAAATGACGAATATCTCTCTGTAAATCGTGTATGAAAATTACTTTACAAAAATAATATTTCGACCTTTAATTGTCTGGGTGCCTGAAATTCATCTTGAGATAATTCAAGTGAATATTCAAATTTATGACAATCAAAACTTGAACCTGTATGCTTCTGTGTGTTGAATTTCATGTTTGCATACTTTAAATATTGTCCAGATAAGTTCCTAAAACTTAGGAGCATTTTTCTTAAATTTTAAGAGAGGTTACGTTGCGGTTAAGAAAGCACATAAATAATTATGATTTGGTTGCTGATCACTGGTACCTGGTCGTTGAAATCTGATTACTAATTTGACCAATTTTTCACTGATGAGTTACTTGCTAGTGTTATTTGGTCACTGATTCAGAAAGCTCGTCATTGATACATGCAGATCATTTGGTCACTGATTCAGCATCTAGTCACTGATACATCATCAAGCATATCAGCATCAACTAGCGCATTTCAGCAACGTACCATCATGCGTTTCAGCAGTGATTCAATACACGTTGTAGCACGCATTTCATCAACGTGCTTCAACAACTTTCAGCAACACGTTTCAACAACTCATTTCAGCAATGCATTTCAGCAACGCGTTTCTGCACTCATTTTGCACTTAGTCTAATTTGACTTCCGCAATTATCATGGACCCGAAAAATAGTAATTTAGTCGAACGTGCACTCTACACCACTTAACACGTATTCACTAAACTCACCATTACACTAAAATAAATATCATAAACAAAAGAAACTAAAGACAATACTATGAAATTTCTCATTTGCATAAAAATAATTAACGTCGTGCACTTGTTGTTAATTACTTAGTTAATGTTACAAAATTCTAGATGATCGTTGAAACATCAACTTAACAAAACGCCAGCAAACATTTGATCGATCACTTTCCATTGGTAAATAAGATTTCATTGTCATTGTATTTTTTTTCATTGATTTATTCAATGTAACACCAACGTTCTAACACTTGTAATTTAACAAACTTATAAGAATTATCTATATTCAATAGATTATATATAATTCACTGATACTATTAGCAATATTATTTAATTTATGTCCATTATTTACTACCCATGTTTATTACAACTTGTCTTCAACATTTTTCAACCAATTCCATTTGGTATTTTTATGTCTTTTTTATTAAAGGTGCATGTTACAGAAACATAGTTTGAAAACGATAAACAAATAAATTTGTACAAAAAGACGTATATATATATATATATATTATTTTTCACTTATGAGCGTTAAAGTTTGTAGACGAATAACTTGTTAATGAATCTTATATAAAATACGTGCTTTTGACAACACAAATGATAGATGTAATTGACTAAAGAACACTTATACAGATTTTAGATTTTTATACTTTACATGTTTATTGTTTAAGTTTAACCATCATCCTTTTCACACAGAATCAATCCTTCATTTATACCTAAAAACATGAAACTTGTGAACACCAAAAGAGAGCATTTTCAATCAATGATAAGATTCTATATAGCTTTTACAGCGTACATTAATATTTTAGTTGGGTCAATGTTGCATACCCATTGATCCAGCCCATTAGGAAAGTTCATGTTTACTAACATGTCCTGCATATCATTTAACTGGGTCTTTCTGGCCCAATAATAGGCTTCTTTCTCCAAGGTCCGGGCTGTCAACATTTTAGGCAATTTCCGACGGAATATAAAGGGAATTTCGAATGTAATCTGTAGTCTGTACAAAATCGGAAATGTTTAAAAGGAGGTTTTCTAGCCCACGCATTGCGGCGTTGTTGAAACTCTTATCTCTTTAGCCTCCGCGATTAATACGAAGCTTTCACGTACATAGCTTAAATTCTGATTTGGTTATCCTTTTATCATAAGAAATTTGTGGATACTCATCTTTTAGTTATACTCGCAGGCTTATAAAGATTTGTATGATTTATATAAATTCTGGGTTCTTGCGATTTAATATAATTCAAATTCGAATGCAATTAAATTTAAATTTGAGTGATTGGTTTAATTTTCAGTTGATGTTTTGGTAAAATGCTAACTATAGATTATAACTTAAGTAGATTTTTTTAGCTTTTAAATAAAATTGATACCAAGTTGATATAGTGGTAAGAAATCTTTATATCTTTATAAAAAATTTCATTTCGAACCCTCATAATTAAACATCTTGTAAGTGGCCATAGAATTTTGAAAGTGATTATATGAAGAAATCCCGATTAGATCACGTATATTTAAATATAAAGAAAATATTTACCCCTTTCAAGTAACATGATTAGAAAAATACTTTTAATGTCCATTTTATAATATTTTTTTCTTTAAAAGAAAAATAAATATTACACTAAACATCATTGCACACTTAGGTTCATATATTTTTTTTATCATACCGTTACATCCTAGAATAGAAATACACGATATTTGTTATGTATATGCTTGGAGGTTTTAACGAAAATAGTTACATTTATTTTCAAAAAGATAAGGAGTTAACTAAAACAACTAATGAAAAGAAAACATTTTATAAAGATTTTTTAACAATACAATATCAATATAAACAAATTTTTTTGAAAGAAACTATACCAAATTAGGAATATTTGACATGTTTTGAAAATATAATAACCATAAACTGTAACTAAATAATAAAAAAAACATATAATAAACTTGATAATGATAATATGAATATATAATAATGGTGAATAACTTATGGAGTGGTGGCTTTAACAAAAATTTGTAAAATGGATGAAAATGCATTTAGAAAAATATAGGGGTTATTTGGTATTTATTATAACCTCATAGTTAAAGACTTTAGTAAATTTTAAAACTTCATGGGTATTTCATAATTTGAAAAAAGAGAACTAAAAATAATGATGTTGGAACTCGAACCCAAGCTTCTCGCTTTCATACTAACCGTGCTAATCACCAAGGTTGACTTTAATTTTATCTAAATATATCATAGGTATTCATCAACTATAAAAAATATAACGATTTGACTAAGAAAAAAACTTGACAACTATGAGGAATATATCTTTATGAAAGAATTAAAAAAAGATATGAGATGGGGACTATTAAAACAACTGTCCTAATATTCATACACAATACAAAAAAGACAACTCAAAGCATCATAATCATATATAGACCATATTCTAAATTTTAGTTGCTTCTACATAGGGGCGAACCCACTTTATAAGCATCGGTGACTCATGACACTAGTAATTTAGGTTGTGTAGTGTAATTTTTTAAAGATTTCTATTAGTGACACCATTAAATTAATTAAGTGCTAACGGTTAGCTCAAAAATGACACTAGTGACCAAAAACTCTAAATCCGCCACCGCTTCTACATATGTTTCAATATCTATCAATGTTTTCGTCTATATATTTTCTATTTCGTGTTGGGATCATCACTACTTAGAGTTGTCAATCTACATGATAATTGGCTTTGTGGAAGGTACTATATATACAAACTAATTGATATATAGACTTATAGTTACGATGATAGATTTTGTAGCAACCACTATCTTGATACATTTTTAAATCATTTGTACGCATTTATAGATGCTATGAAAGTCCATATTTTATTTTTACATATGTTGCATTAGTTGCGAATATTTGTGCTAAATAAATGTGTTTCAAAATGAGTAGTGTTAACTGTGCTTAAAATATATGTCGTTACGCAAATTATACTAATTGTGTGATGTACTCATAGCTTATGTAGTTTCTCTCAGCATCTATATATGATTTTTTCATACGTCTTAATGATACTGTATATATTTTTTGCAATTATTTAAGCATATTTAATTCTACACTTTTATGTTTGTAAATATATTGATTAAATGCTTTCGTGATCATTAGATATCTGTAGTAATGTTTAACGATGAGGTCAAGATCTTTAAAGAACTCGAAATTAAAGGATGTGGAGAGACAGTTAGAAGACGAAATAAAAGATGGTATATCTCATCTTGCTTTACTATTGCATCGACTTTATCAACATCAAAAGGAAAGGTGTGCAAGTGATTAATCATTCGATAAACCTAGTTCGAAGCATCAACAACATATAAAGAACAAATTACTTTCGGAACTTAACATAAATATACGGATGGAAAATGGTACCAAAATAGAACTCAAAGAGACAAAAAATAGAACGACATCACAAGTTAGTCCTCGGCGTCCTAAGAGTACAACATCGGTGAATATCAAAGGAACTGGTCCTACCAAAAAGAGAAGTTCAATTGGGCAAACACTCTTCGATCTGAACCACTTTCTACGAAAGTTGACAAGCCAACTACTAAGCCGAAATCAGTTACGAGAGTTCTTGAAAGAGGTACGAAAAGTAATATTTGTGTCGTGGCACATAGCATGGAGAACATTAAGGCGACAAAAATCTACCCAAAGTCATTACGAAAGATTAAAAATATTCAAGATATTTATATAATATATGACGTGGTTACAAGCATATTAAACATTGTGTAAATACTGTAAATTCTTGGAAAATGTCATATGTCTAATTGTCTTGTATTTTTTAATTTTTTTTCAAAATTCAATATAAATGTGTTCTATGTGTAAAGGTGAAGGAAGTGAGTTTAAATGAGTACACAAACTTTTATAAAAATGGAAGAATTAATAAGAGAAGTTTATCCGGTAAAATCCAACTTTTCATTCACATTTTTTAAAATTAAATATCTCAAAAATAGCCGGTCAAAAAATCATAAGAATTTTACCAGAAAAATCATTGTTTTTTTCTCTCCGATTAGACATGTTACATGATAACTTTCGACGAATCTTTTTTTATTTTTTGGTGGGTTTTAAAAAATGACTATCATATGCGATATTTAGTTGTTATCATATGTAAGTCATTTTTAAAATTCACCAAAAAATGAAGAAATTTGTGATAGAATACCATGTGAGATGTTTAATTAAAAAGAAAAAAATGATAATTTTTATAATCTAAATTTTTATAATTTTAAGATATTAAACTGTTAAAAGTATGACATAAAATAAAAGTTTTGTTACCTTATTAAAATTTAAAATAAATCTGACAAAATTTTCCATTCTCAGACTTTTCTCGTAACTTTATA
Source organism: Logfia minima (assembly GCA_963921325.1). NCBI lineage: Eukaryota > Viridiplantae > Streptophyta > Magnoliopsida > Asterales > Asteraceae > Logfia > Logfia minima. Next base: position 6,709,572 of record OY992774.1, on the reverse strand, counting down.
AAATGAAATAAACAAAATTTTCCAATCCAGTTTGTTTAAATATTTATTGGGCCCCGCCCATATTTTCATTTTTAATCGATAGGAACATATTCTCTGTTTGCTATGCATTCAGCTTATCCACTTCTTTTGTCCAGAGAGTGAACAATTTTGAGAATTACAATCAGTTATCATAAATGTGGTTCTCGAAGATATATGGTAAGAAGGATTCATGGGACTCTGTTATTGATGACACCGTACTTTTATTCATGCATACTAGGTGTTTGATAAAATGCCAAATCAGAAGTTATGATCGGACTGTGTTTCTCTTCCGGTACAATTTTACTGTTAGATAGAAATTTTGAGACTGCTGTCCATCTGCCTGTTGGTTTTGTCTTCATAAGCGGCATTGCCAAAAACATGAGCATTAATTGGTGAATAATGGTGCTCAATGCCTGCAACTTCTCTAAATACCGACAACAAAAAGTAGTTTTCAAAATCTGCCATTAAGAAACATTCACAAATCAAATTAGTCGCTTGCATTACTTCTCGGTTAGGCCTGAAACATAACAAACTTCAGGCATTAACAAAAGGATTGAAAAATTAAGTAAACAATCTCTCTGTAGTTTTATGTATAACTCTATAGCCTCACTATAGTGATCACTATCGTCTTCGCAGCAGCATCTTTGCTGCCAACGAACTCGGATCATTGTTTATGTTAGGAATTTGACAATTATGAAACAGTTTAAGGTAACTGAAACCTTCTGTATTCTTCCGGTGAGAAACACAGAGAAATTTATTCTAATTAAATTATTTTTTATCTTCTGATAATTGAGAAATAGGTGTCTGCATTTAAGTTCAAGGGTTACTATTTCTTCCACTAGTTAATTGGTTTTAGAGTGGAACCTCTCGGTGGTTAAATAATTTGCGTATACATGAAACCGTAACATTTGCTTTATTATTTGTTTTATCATCCTTTCAGTATTCCTCCTCTTAGTGTAGTAAATGATTAAACATAGATTGGGAAAGAACATACAAGAAGATCAATTTGGAGACCAACATTATATATATGATCATGAGTATAATATAATTCTAAAGCTAGAACAATCTTGGATGAAAAAATGTTTATAGAATACATCCGTATGACTGTCATTTTCCTATACACTAACGAGTTATGTAACATTTACATGAGAAATCAGAGTTTTAGATAATCAAATGTCTCAATCCATCATCTAAAATTTTGACTGATGCTAATTCTTTTCAGGTATATGCTGACGTCCCAATTAGCAGAAAGAGACCATGTTAAGGAGAGAGGCCCGTGTTGCAATCAGGTGCCTCGACATTAACTCAAGGGAAGAATTGGTACTTTCAAGAGTAGCCTCTGATGCCTCAAGTTTCTTTTGTACAACTTGAACGAATTCATATTTGTCTCCATGACTGTATCCAACAAGTGCAGCATCAAGGCATTGCAACTCATTAACATTTGCATTAACTTTCTCTTCTGGTACCACTTTACCATTGGAATTAAATCTTGAGACAACTGTCCATTTACGTGTTGGCTTTGTCTTCAAAAGTGGGGTTGCCAAGAAAACAAGCGATAGCCGGAAAATTACAGTGCTTAATGCTGTAACTTCCCTAAAAACACGGATCATTGAGATCAGAAGATAGTTTTCAGAATCTGCCCTGAAGGGACAGCCACATATCATTTTCTCCACCAGCTTTAAACTAGCCATAGACCCTTTAATGTCTCTTTTCAGTTTACTTCTGAAAAGAATATATTTCAAAATGACACTTTCATTGCTGTGTCCACCATTCCGCCTTAAATCACAGCCGAGATCTCTCAAATGTTGTCTTGTCTGAGAGATGAAATCAGTTGTACTACTGCATATGTCCAAGAACTTGACAGATATATCAAGTACTTCGTCTGTCCATTTCATGGTCTGATTGCTGGAATTTGATGAAGTTTGAGAAGAACTTGTTTTCAGAAGTTCATCCAAACATTTATACAATTCTGTTAGCTGATTGAATCCGTTGCAAATGATCTCTGCAGATGGATTGGCTAACGATAAAGTTGACTCCCAGGTTTTGACCTTGTTTAGCAATTTTTCTATTCTATCTGTACATGGATGTGATCTGCAAGGCAAACTAATAGAACGAAATGGCTTCTTAGATGTTGCTTTTGAGATAATACCCATTTCCCCCCCTCTTTTTGGCTCGTATTTTTTTATGAGTTTAGAGAATGAAATAGTATTGTGGCCTTGTGGGTGATGCTAAACTAGCAGCACTATGCTTCGGTATTTATAGGTAATCAAACAGTCTGTTAAGATTTCATGATATTTCTCCCCATATCGTGGACATAATTATTAAACGCTTTTATCATTGTGATGCATGTGCTTGAAAATGTGGGGCATTATACGTGGAGCCATTACTATCTCTTGGTTTTCACCACCTCACTGAATCAACTGATACGTGTCGAGCCCTGATTCCTCTGAGGTTAGAATTAGACGCAAGTTGATACATGATTGGTGGTTATGAGATAGGATTGTTTAATACAATCTTGGGAATGTACTACATACAGATATCCATGTGAAAACTGTTCAACGTTGAATCTTTTTCTAATATAGAAAGATATATAATATATATGAACATGAAAGTCTTCTATGATTCGAACTAAAGTCCATGTTGAAGCAAAATATGGTCAATAATTTATTGAAGGGTTTCAGATGTTTACTTGTTGTCACACGTGGACTGGCAAATAGGACTCCACGATATGATCCCTTTTTTCAATATATATCTCGCACTCCTTAGAAAAATGTGAGGGATGACAGTAGAAATTAAACCCAATCATATGCATGAAACAGTTTGCTTTTCGGGGATTGAAGAAAAAAGAAACTACAGGGTATTAACAGAAGGATTGAAAAACTAACAAATAATCTCTCGATTATGTATATGGCAATAGTTGAAAGAGCGTGGTTACTCCATTAGGTTTAAGTTAGAGAACAAAAAACATGAAATTCTTTCGAATTCAAGCAATGTCTTCAATTTCATTGTTTTATGTTCAAGGTTAGTTGTAAGATGATTACAAATTTACAATAGAATTTATATTTCAAGAAAATGTTCAATAGGAATTCCTCTCTATCAGTGCAATCAAAAAGGACATTACATGCATCTTGCCTCCTTCATTTGTAATTTCAATATCAATTTCAAAAGTGACATTGCCAAGAACATAAGTGTTGAAAGATGCATAAAGTTATGAGAAATTCAAGTTTAGGATTTAAACTTGAATTCATACTGTTGGAATTTATGATTAGAATATTTACTTTCTTAAATGCTGTGAGTTTCAAAAATGTCTTAATTTTAGAAGTATTCAAAAATGTTTTGGAACACTTGATTGGTTCTGTACATACACCCCTAAGATGTACATATCTTCCTCACATGTTTTTCTGGGATCGAGTTTAAAATAAGAAAGGGCCATAAAGGAAGATGATCATGTGGGAGCATGGGATATAAGCAGTGCAATAGAAGAAACATGGGAAAGACCTGATAATTTAAAATTATTTAAAGCATTATATAGTGACTCAATGTATAGCGAGGAGGACACATCACCACCTTTCGCCATAAATAAAGCGAGCAATGTATTATCTTCCCAGTTGAAAAATGCCCATACTTTATAATCACAAGCTCTATAGTTTGCAGCTCAGAAGATCTTCATGCTTTTATAAAAAATTATTCAAAGTTTTGAACTGGATCATTCAAAGTTGAATAGTTTGCATATGTATATTCATATGTATTACATTCCCAAGATGCATTAAAGAATACAATTTCACAAGGACCATGTTACTGGCTTCTGATTGTAATCTTAAGAAATGGGCGATCGACACGTCTGAATCATACAATGCAACAGAATGGAAACCAAGAGAGAGTAATGGCTCCACGTATAGTGTCCCACATTTTTTGGCACATGCATCACAATGGTAGAAGTATTTAGTATCTATGTCCTAGATTTGGGGCGTAATTTTTTGTAATTTTTATTGAGCTTTTAGTTGCCTATAAATATCAAAGTATAAGGGCTGGGGTAGTTAGTATAACTGCACAAAGAATATCTTATTTCACTCATCACGGGTTGAGCAAAATAAGGATGGTCTTTTCTCAAAACAAACATCTGCAAATGTTCATTCTATTAGTTTGCCTTGCAGATCACATCCAAGCACTGGTCGAATCGAAACATTCTTGAATAAGGTCAAAACATGGGAGTCAAATTTATTGTTAGCCAATCCATCTGCAGAGATCATTTGCAGCGGATTTAATCAGCTAACAGAATTGTATGAATGTTTGGATGTACTTGTGAAAACAAGTTTTTCTCAAACTTCATCATCGTCCAGCAAGATGAAGTACTTGATATATCTGTCAAGTTGTTGGACATTTGCAGCAGTACAACTGATTTCATCTCTCAGACAAGACAACACTCGAGAGATCTCGGCTGCGATCTAAGGCGAAATGGTGGGTGCAGCAATGAAAGCGTTGTTTCCAAATACATTATTTTCAGGAATAAACTGAAAAGAGACATTAAAGGATCAATGGCTAGTTTAAAGCAAGTGGAGAAAATGATCTGTGGTTCTCCCTTCAACGTGGATCCAGAAAACCATCCTCTGATCTCAATGATCAGTGTTTTTAGGGAAGTTACAGCATTAAGCACTGTAATTTTCCGGTTACTGTTTGAGTTCTTGGCAACGCCACTTTTGAAGACAAAGCCAACATGTAAGTGGACAATTGTCTCAAGATTTAATTCCAACGGAAAAGTGGTACCAGATGAGAAAGTTGATGCAAGTGTGAATGAGTTGCAATGCCTTGATGCTGCACTAGTTGGATACAGTCATTGCGACAAATATGAATTCGTTCAAGTAGAAACTTGAGGCATCAGAAGCTACTCTTGAGAGCATCAATTCTTCCATTGAGTTAATGTTGAGATGCCAGATTGGAACACGAGCATCTCTACTTAACATGGTCTCTTTCTGCTATTAAAACGTCGATCAGCATATATGTGAAAAGAATTAGCATCTGTCAAAATTTTAGATGATGGATTGTGGCAATTGAGTATGCAGCATGTAAATGTACAAATTTTTTAGTGTAGGAAAAAGACAGTCATATGGATGTACTACATAAATATTTTTTCATCCAAGGTTGTTCAAATTATAGATCAACTTCTCACTGTTCTCAAAATCTTGTATATTTTCATCATTTAGTAGACCCAGAGATGATATACTGAAAGGATGTTACTTTTTTTTTTTTTCATGAAATTCATTTGCAATATAAAGTAATCAAATACATTATCAATAGTTATATATATCCACGCATATTCTGTTTTCATTTTTTTTTTCAGGAACCGCACGCAATAGCAAATAAAATATGTCACCAATAAAAAACCATAATACAGTAAAGGTGTTTGAAATCATATCAAGTAACTTTCATAATCTTATTAGATAACTTGTCATGACATAATGCAAGTCCTTAGTGATACTCATGATAACTAAAGTTTCAACAGAACCACAACTTATTATTAGCACCTACTCCTTGGAACTTCTGGAAGTTAACAGCCATTTGGTAAACTCATCAAGTGTGGTGTCGTCAACTCTGTGGTACTTTTGGGTGAAGTTGAGAAGCTCATCCCATGTGAAATCAGGATACTCCGGTTTCCCATCTCTTTTGACCAAATCTTGAGGTGGTTTCAGCTGTTTATCTCCTTTTGGGGACAAGAAGAACGTAATCGACAACCTTGGTTTCACGTTGTTCACCATTACCCTATGCAGGCAGCTCTTGTATTTCCCATTGGAAAGTGCCTACAAATTCAATACCAAAATTAGTATCACGGATAAAACAAATTCATTGAGCTAACATTAGATAAAGTATCGAATTAAGAAAGAATGTACTTTGAAAGTGTCACCAATGTTGATGACTAAGGCTCCAGGGTGGGGTTGAACAGATTTCCATTTGTTATCAGTAAGCACTTCCAGTCCTCCAATGTCATCTTGATATAGTATAGTTAATGTATTCGGATCATGATGTGGCTGGACTCCATAAGTAAGCTCAGGCTTGTCGCACCGCGGGTAGTTGTTACATCTTACTAGTGAGACACAATCATTGAAAAGCTTTTTGTAGTAACTATGCCCATCAACACCTAAGCTAATCTCCAGTAATTCCATTATTTCCAGAGCCAATTTCCTCATTGACCCACAAAGCTTTTGGTAGATCAAGCTGCATACATGACCACACAATCAAATGACACTTAGTTACTTATGTAGCATTAGCACACACAATTCACCAAATCAAACCATATAAGGAATATACATAAGTATATTAAATATAGTAGCTATGTTTTAAAATTGTGTTTTTAATTGAACCAGTTAGAGGTACAGCCACGGTGCAACTGGTTCAACCGATTGAACCCGCAAGTTGAGTCGGATGATAATTATATGTTATTAATTTTATAAAGATACTTAAAAATAGAAATAAATACAATAAATTTTTCAAAAAGTTTCAAACCATCATCAAGTAAGTTTATCGACTTTAATTTCATTTTTCCCTGGTTCAGTTTGCCAGTTTAACCGGAAAACTGACCATTTCACACCGGTTCAAAAATTAGGATTAATTAAACCATTGTAGATTGGCCCGGTTCCTGTTCAACCTGTCATTCAACCAAAAAAATGAAAGATATAACATATTAATAGTTACATCCATGATCATACCCGGTTTCTTTGTATTGACTTCCCAAGGTTGAATTAAAATATTCTTCTACCACTCGTTCAGGACCATTTTCATGGTGCTCAAAAGATAAAAACTCCTTCCATGGTAATTTTTCAGCGAACCTATCGACATGTGCAGTAACATAACCAACCATGCTTCCATCTTTCTTTTCGCACTTCAATTTCTCGGTTATTGGGAGGTTAAAGAAAGCACGACCATGTTCTTCTGCTAACGCAAGCAATTTAGGATCAATACCATGATTAACGACTTGAAAAAAGCCGTGTTTTAGACACAATTCCTTAACAAGGTTAGCTGCATGTAATGTGGCATCCTTATCACGTTGAAGAAAGCCTTGTAGGTCTATTATACATTCACTCAGCACTTCGGTAGAAGTTTCAGAAGATTGATGATCTTTTGGCCAAATGAATTGCTTTGGAAAGTGATCATGGGTTTGTTGAAAAAGGATAATGGATGATTCAATGATTTTATCTGCATGGTTAGCATTCTTGATTTGCTCCATTAGGACACAATTGAGAAGACTTATGGGGGTCTAATATTTATAAAAGAGATGATGAAATGTTGTATTAATGTATTTACTCCATATTGTATTACATCACATTACATTGTATACTAATAATAGGTAAGTATATATAATAATAATAATAATAATAATAATAATAAGAATAATAATAATAATAATATTTGAATATTATATTATTACATTACACTATATTACGTTACATAATATTATTACTAATTAATTTTATTTTGGTTTATTTGTCTTCATATGTTCTTGGTCAAAAGATATCTATCATATTTCTTTCCTTTCTTACTTAATAGCTTCAAAATTTATTAACTATTATGATAAGATTGTGATAGAAAAAGTGTAATATATATTATGATACTCAGCTTATCAATTAAATATATATTTAAAGAATATATGACGATAAGTACTCTATAATTGACTGACCTAAGGAAAGATAAGATTTTGTCATGGATTTACCATGATGTAATGATAAGAATGATGATAGTAAAGTCGCCTGTCTTGTTTAGGGGGTTGTAGCAGGAGTGTCGTGAATAATCTAACTGAAAAATATATCTGAATTTAATTGGATTCGGGTTTAATGGATTGATTTATTCGGTTAATCGAATTCATATAACCTGAACAGAATAACTTAAATCTTATTTGAATCGAATTACGGATACATATTTTTTAATTTGGTTAACCCAAATGGGGAATGTTCAAACGAGAACCACGTAAAAGTTAAGAATTTGTGAGAACTACTAATTTACGTATTTGTTTACGTGTAGTTAACTTGATTCATATGTGAACATTGATGTATGTTTAATTGACAAAGAAAAAAAGTAAAAAAAATTATATCTAAAAGCACGAAAAGACAAATATATGTTCACATGTGAACGATCTTATAAACAAATATGTTAAAATGTGTTTTAAGATGTAATTTTTAGAGTTTTTAGCTTCTTTTTCTATATCAATCGAACTAACATGAATGTTCACATATGAATAAAATTACTCACATGTGAATAAATACGTAATCTAGTGGTTCTCACGAGTCCTCAACTTTTAGTTGATTCTCATTTGAACCTCTATCTAACTGAAAAAAGATATTAAATATACAAACATAATTATATATATATATCTAGGGTGGGGATCAAGAGGGAAGCAAAAAACAAAAGGGAAGTAGGGAAGCAAATACCCATTTACCATCAAAACATGATTTTCAAGCAATATTCATCAAATTAAAGCTTGAAATATAAATGAATAAATTATATACATCATTTAATCAAACAATGCTCTTATATTTTACGTTTTAAACAAAAAACTCTCAAAATCGACATTTATCATTCATTTGTGATGAATGTTAGTCAAAATTTCAAGTTAATATTCTTAAAACATTAATTTTTTATACATATTAACTCATATATGTTATTATACACTGATTATATCATTCATGGGTGAATGTTATCAATAAAAATTCATCAAGAAATGATGTTAAAGTAACATTCATGGATGTATAATAACAAAATATGAGTTAACATTCATTTGAAATGAATGTTATAAATGATGAAATCAAAGGCTGAGATTTGCTTCCCTCCTTCCTCAGAATTTGAAGCTTCCCTATGGATATGGATATATAGGGGAAGGATCCATAGGGAAGCTTCAAATTCTGGGGAAGGAGGGAAACAAATCTTATCCCTTGATTTTTTCATAGATAAATGTTTTTAACATTCATTTGTGATGAATATTAAATTTTAAAATTATTTGTGATTTTTAAAATTCATTTATGATCAAATCAAGTTGCTTCCCTCATTCCCTAATTTTTTTGCTTCCCTCTTGATCCCCACCCTATATATATTATAATTTATATGAGTCTATATATATATATACAATGCACATATACATCACTTTTAATGATTTATATAAAGTATTAATGTTATATTGTGAAGTTTACATTATGTTTAAGATGTGAAAGTATAAGATTTTATCTTATTCAAGTTAAAACACATGACTCGCATCCGAACCCGAACCCGAATCATTCGAATGTTATTTGGTTCGGCTTATGGAAAACTTATAAACTTGAAAAATCCAAATACCCTATAACCCAAATAATTTAACCAAATAACACCCCTAGGTTGGAGATATATATGAGATGTAGTGGTGAATAAAGTAAGTAAATCTTAAATGCCACTAGAAGAAAAAAGGGCTAAGACGATGAAGGTTTTTTGCGACGACGCCTTCTCGAGTATAACATTTTGCCGCCACTGCTTCAATTGGATGATCACCGTGTAATGTTGGTCGAGAATTTATAGTTCTAAAATCTTGGTCTTTTTCAACACCTCTTCTCAAGCTTACCGCTTTGTCGTATTGTAATATAAAATCATTTAACATAGTTTTAGAGTTAACAAAACCATCAAAAAATGAATGCATACTTTCACATCTTCCACTTGTTGTTATGCCAGCGAAAAAAGTATCTTTCAAATATGTTTTTACCCAATACTAACATAGGTTATACATGTGCGGCAACCAACTATTATCAGGTACCTCGTACTTATCCTTCAATTCTTCCCATTTTGATTCAAAATCTTCAACATTTTGGAATTTTACCCATCGATTAAATGTATCCTTAAAGTCATCATATCGAGATCTAAATGGTTGAAGATGCTCCAAAACATGTTTTTGAATATGCCATGCACACTACCGATGCCTTGTCTTTGGAAAAACTTTGAAAATTACTTTACATATAGCCAAATCTTGGTCAGAAATAGGCGGACACTTATGCATGCATTTTAAAAAGCTCTTAAACAACCATGTAAAAGTCATCTCGATTTCATTTTCCAACAATGCACCTCCAAATAAAATAGACTGACCATGGTGATTTACTCCAACAAATAGAGCAAATGGCAAGCTAAATTTATTTGTCTTGTAAGTTGTATCAAAAATAACATCACCAAAATGACAATAAGAAGATCTTGATCTCCGATCCGTCCAAAATGCACTTTTAAATGTACCATCTATACTCAAATCAATTGTAAAGTAGAAATAGTGATCTAACTCGGCTTTTTCTTTAAAATGCATTATAATTCCATGACATTCTTTGCCTAAATTGGCTTTCTTTATGTTGTTCACGATATTCGAACATTGGACACGAGTAAGTCTGTCTTCTTCGTTACCTCTAAATGCGTTAACTATTTTGGTGATTTCGGAAGGTTTTATACCCAATTTGGACAATAAAGCTACACTATCCCTACATTCATTGGAACGATGAAAACTGTTGTGAGACCGTTGCTTGAGTACTTGTGATTGAAGATCAAGAGGATGATTATGTTCATCAAGAAACGTATCCAAAACCCATTTCCCTTTCTTTGACAAGCTAACTTCTATCATGGCTTTACATCCAGTTCGCATAATACTACGACACTACACATTATCTCTGACCTTCTCTTATCATGTAGATTTTTAAAACCTTCTTTGTTACACACAAATGTTTTCTTGTAAATTTCGTTTGTGTTCTTAGGCCTAGATACTAGGTGCTTTCGAATACCAAAACCTTTAGATAACCCATATTGATTATAGAACTTATATGCAATATCTACGTTTTGAAAAGTTTTTCCAAGCATAGAGTACCCTAACAGATTCATCAAACGCATGTGATGGCTTCGTTTCTTCTTCATCATGCACAATATAGTCATTATTGTCGATTTCTTTTATCAACGTACGCTCACATTAATCATTCATTTCATCTGGTCATAGTACAACTCAATTAAATCATATAACATACAAAAACTTGAGATGATACGAGAGATAGTATAAGGTTTTTACGATCAACTAATCTGATGGCATTTCATGATCGTTGACTTCACCCATTGAAAAATGAAGAATTAGAATTGAACGTAATTGAAGAATACTTGAGGTGTAGTGATAGGTTAAAGACGAAAAGTAGATATCTTGGCTACAATATGATCCGTATATTATTGGGTGGGATTCGATTTTTGATAAAAAATGGTGGCAATATATTTTAGTTTCAATTGAGTATATATTTAGTCTTGGACTTGACGGTGATTTAGGAGAATAGTTAGGTAAGTTTAATTTTAATTAAAACGCTATCGTTTTTGTGCGTTGTGTGTAGCGAATAAGCTACAAACCCATGTAGCTAATTGTAACACCCAATTTTTTTATTTATTTTTAAAATCAATTTATATAACAACAAAGTCAACACTTTTCATATATATACAAACATTACATTGTTTATAAATTTCATAACGTAAGTTCTTCTTCTTAAAAGACTCCCACAATATCCGAGCATGATTTAACGGGAGAAGTCAAACACTTACTACCAGCAGTAGCAAGCACACCACTAATTGTGCTGCGGCTCCTTCCCAAGACCCTCATTTCCCTTACTTGACCCACCTGTATTATCAGCAATAACAGAAATGGGTAAGCACATCGGCTTAGTAAGTAATAGAATCATAACACTGATATAAGATAGAAATCTTATAAATGTAGTAACCACATTTATCACTTTACTCAATCAAAACTCAATATCACGACACTAGGCCATTTATGACCACTCAGTATAAGAATGGCCAGTAGTAACACTATTAAACCATTTACGACCACTCAGCGTAAAAATGGCTAACATTCACTTTATTATAACTCTTATGACCACTCAGCATAAGAAGGATTTACATTCACACTTTTATGCCGTTTATGACCACTCAGCATAAAGAGGGCTGCCATTTATGATCACTCAGGATAAAGAGGGCTCACTTTCACTATTATGCCATTTATGACCACTCAGCATAAAGAGGGCTGCCATTTATGATCACTCAGCATAAAGAGGGCTCACTTTCACACTATTATGCCATTTATGACCACTCAGCATAAAGAGGGCTGCCATTTATGATCACTCAGCATAAAGAGGGCTCACATTCATCATACAACTATTGCTGAATACATACAGTACACTCAAGTACTTCTGCTGAATAAATACAGTACACTTAAGTACTTCTGCTTAATCTGGATATTCGTATTCAATTGATTAATATTCTTCTATTACTTACCTGGAGAATCGTACAGTTGGATATCTTGGTCAGATACGTACAGAACGCCGGTCTGTAAATTGAACATAACAAAATCAACTCTTTTACAAGCTTAGCGACACAATCATTGTGTCGCACCATAATCTCATGCGACACTACCCTTGTGTCGCAGTACAGAACTCTGCGACACTAACATTGTGTCGCAATACTCAATATGGCCGCCTTTAGCGACATAACCATCTGTGTCGCAGAACATTCATGCGACACAACCTGCGACACAACCTTTGTGTCGCAATGAAGAACAGATCATAACCCAGATTCGAAATTCTCAATTTCAGGCATATTATACTCAAATTAATCCGTTCTAATCCATTCAAAACACTTAACAACAGTTATAGTACATAATAATTGAAACTTTACCTCGAATTCACGGATTAAAAGCTCAATTTTTGATCCAAACTCAACTTCCACTTCTTTCTCACCTTTCTCTCTTGTTTTTCACTTAAAAACACACACACACGTTCACTAATGAGTTCTGGAATGTTTTAGACGTGTTTTAGAATATATAACTCGTAAATTACACTTAAGCTCCTCAATTAATTTCGATCAGATGCGTTTTGCGACACAGTCCTTGTGTCGCACCAACACCCTTTGCGACACTACCCTTGTGTCGCAGAAAATCAAAATTTTAACATTTTGGGATGTTATACTAATATTTTCCCTTTAAACAAATATATGAATCTAAAATAACCATTCGGTACATAAGTACAAAACAAATTATGAGTATAGTTTAATTGCAAATTCGTATGTTTTCAATCACCAAACTTTTCATATTTGGTGCAAAACAACCACTCGTTTAGCTGTTTAACTTCAGTCATAACACAAGAAACTATAAACTCCGTTGATATTTTCTGCAATTTCATGATTACATAGTTTATAACTGATAGATGCATGCAAAGGTTAAAAAATAGACCTTGGAGTTTGTAAATGCATCAAACTTTGTTAAAAAATCTATTGTGTGTATTGTACTTTACGGGGTTCTATTAAATGTTTGAACTCGTAAAAACATATAATTGTGTGTAATATTTTGACGTGAAACTTTGTATGAGTGACACATGACCAAATTACATACAATTGTGTGTTTTTACGAGTTGTATACATTTAATAGAGGCGTTCAAAGTACGATACACACAATAGCTTTTTTAAAAATGTTAGATACATTTAAAAACACATAATCCTAAAAAATATAAGATTTCGAAATTGAAAAATATTTTTCTATTGACCAAAAGAGGGAAAATAAAAGTTATAGCATGATCATACCCGCTTTCTTTGTATTGACTTCCCAATGTTGAATTGAAATATTCTTCTACCACTCGTTCAGGACCATTTGGGTGATGCTCAAAAGATACCAACTCCTTCCACGGTAACTTTTCAGAGAACCTATCAACATGTGCACTAACAAAACCAACCATGCTTCCATCTCTTTTTACGCACTTCAATTTCTCGGTTATCGGGAGTCTAAAGAAAGCACGACCATGTTCATCTGCTAAAGCAAGCAAAGCAGGATCAATGCCATCGACTTGGAAAAAGCTGTCTTTTAGGCATGATTCCTTAACAAGTTTGGCTGCTTGTAATGTGGCATCCTTATCGCGTTTAAGAAAGCCTTCTAGGTCTTCTTTAGCATTTCAGTTGAAGTTTTAGAGGGTTGTTCGTCTTTTGGCCAAATGAATTGCTTTGGGAAGTGATCATGGGTTTGTTGGAATAGGTTTATGGATGTGTTAATGATTTTGTCTTCTAGGTTAGCATTCTTGATTTGCTCCATTAGACACAACGCATCAGAGTTATGGGTATATGATATTTTAGGGACAAACAAAAGTTTTATCGAAAAAGATTTGGCTCCATGAAAGAAAAAAAGAAGTTTTTTGTCTTACATAAAATATTAAAAGGTACATAAATAACAAGGAGAAAGAGTTTAAAAGTCTTTACATTATCTCTCCTCTTTACTTTACTTGTGTAGTTTTTATTAGTTTATATTTATTATAAGTTTTTTTATCAGTATTAGCGCACAATACAATAATAGTTATATTACAAGTTCATTGTTGAGAAAAGGTAAAAAAATGGTTATATCCAAAGAGAAAAGAATTGAACAAAAGGTTTTTTTTCTTTTTTTTTTCAAAATGTATTACAATTCATACATTTTACTATTTCACATTTTCTAACTTTGTAATGTTTTTTTGTATATATTTAAATTTTAAAACTGTAGATTGCACGTCTTTAATTTACTATTGTACGTATAAACTTTAAAAAAATCAATTTATGTAACTAAAAGCATACAATAGACCGTCCTAAAATTTGAATAGATACAATATGAGGTTTGGAAATAGGACACATATAATAATAAATGGTGTAAAGTTAAATACACCTCCAAATAAACCCTTAATTAAAAAATTGCACTGTTTTGATGACAAGAGGTTTCATTCATGTTGTATTGATCTTGAAGACACACTAAACAATTGTTGCCAATATTACATTGACGCGAATGAACTTCATGTGAAGTTAAAGTTACTTAAGCAGTTCTTGCCTTATAACAAGATTGGTGCCTATTGATATTCATTTGACGACCCTGGTCAAATGTATTATTGGAAAAAATACATAAAGTACTCTATTTTGCCCAATTTTCAATTTAATGTACAAAATGTTATTTTGTTCAATTTAATGTATCCAACCTATCAATATGTCATCAAAATAGGAAAGTTACGAACATCACTAACACCTCAACTCATATTTGACATGTTATGATTTACGAAAATACTATAAGTTGTTGGATATACTAAAAATGAAACTAAATATACTAACTAACCTAACACTTGTTCAATATAGTAGGTGAATTTGAGTAGTCCCGATCAAACTCATCACCACTTTTAACTTTAGTTTCTCTTCTCTCACTTAATATTTAGTAAAATTGTTTGATAAATGCAAATCGATTAAATATATGTATTATTTATAGAGAAGAATTCGCTGAGAAATCATCATTTGTGAAATGACGAATATTAGAAATCCCTAATTTAATAACAGATTGATAATTGCAATCTTAATTAAACTGCGTGTGTTAGTTTGCCTCGGACAATAAATTTAGGACGGAGTGAATAACATTTCAAATAAAAAGTCACTAAATGGGAATGAAATTAACTTTGCAGTGTACTGAATTTGAAAACCTTATTTTGTAATAAACATTGGAAAAATAATTGGTACATCTAACATTATGGAATGTTAGGTTCTGCTAACTTCTAAAAAATATCATTTCTACATTTATAAAAGTTAAAATTTACAAATATAAAATATAAAACTTTATTTCCTTTTTAATTGGTCAATAACACAAAATGAGTGCGCTGTTAACAACATGCATGCATGCTACCCCGTAAACTTTTAACTTGTAACCACTTAGAGGTGTTTTGATGGCTTATTATTCAAACTTATCATTTATTCCTTATAATCAAATAAACTAGAAAATATGATAAGATTTTTGCTGGGTCTTTATATGTCTTAATTTGGATCATATGAAAATGGATAACTCGATTATTCATGCTTCTTCTAGTAAGTTTGAAAATGTTATACACAAAGATATTTTTTCATCGGTCCAACAACTCCCTCGTTTTTGGTTGATGAATAGGAGTTCCAAGCTGATCCCATCTTGGAACAATCGGATATGTGATCATTGTAGGCTTATTTAGTGAGTTTTTTCAATTTGTAGCTTTTCTGGGTGTTCGAGTATAGATTTTTGGTATCGTTTGAGGCCCATTTTTGGGTCTCGTTCTCTTTTGCCCGCTTTGGGCTTGTTTTAATGCAATCCTATAGTTTTTATAAAAATATATATCTATATATATAGGGTGGGGATCAAGAAGGAAGAAAAAAAATTAAGGAAGGAGGAAAACAAATTTCAACCATTGATTTCATCATAAATGAATTTTAAAAATTACAAAAAATTTCAAAATTTAACATTCATCACCAATGAATTTTAAAAACATTTTTTAATAAAAAAATCAAGGGCTAAGATTTGCTTCCCTCCTTCTCCAAATTTTGAAGTTTCCCTGTGGATCCTTCCCTTTTATATATATAAAACGTAGAGTTCCAATAATGACACTTTAAAAATAGAACGGGTAAGAATGTTTCATATCTACAAATGTATCTCATAAATCAATAGATTCACATTCATACATCTCAAATATGTGGAGACAAAAAGATGCGCATCCTTATAAATGCATAAAAATCGAAAAAACAATTGATGCACGATTTTAGATGAAAAATGTAAAATTGTGCATTAATCGTTTTTTTTCAAATTGTCTACAATTTTAGAAATGTGCATTCATTTTTCTTTGCATATTGAAGATATACAAATGTGAATCCAATAATTTTGTCGATTATAAATACAAATTTGAAACGTTCTTACTATTCTTATTTTGAAAGTGTTTTTATTTGATTCATACTTTATATGTATACATGAGCTTTTATTTTCAACTCATTAAATTCCCTTCTGAAATAAGCATATAAACTTAAGAAATAAACTAATCCAAGCCCTATAAATCTTAAACTTCTTATATTCAAATAGACTAATAAGCAATCATAATAGGCACACTAAACACCCACTTTAATACATCAAATAATCGAAGACCGTTTAAATTGGTGACATTTAAACCGTTTTTAGCGTAAGAAGAGCCACCAAGCATCTACATTCATGCCACCTACCAAATTGTTCAGTCCAAAAATAGTTCAATTAGACAATTAACCCATATCTGGATAGTAAAAATACCTGATCCTTATATCAAATCCTCATATCACATCATAATGTCCTACACATGACACAAACTAAGATCACTTCCGCGTAACACTATGTTAGCACCATTGTCATTGTATACTTTGGGCGACGGGTGGTATAACAATGACTAAAAAATAACATGCTCCCTCCAACAAATACAAAAACTACATTTTATTGAATATGAGAGGTTATAGAGCTATAGTTGGCAAAAACTATTGGTAATTAAACAGCAACAAAATCAATCAATATTAGTTATGAATCTAGTCAACATTTTCTTCAATAATATGATATCCAAACTTAAAATGACCTATTTGGAATCGAAGAAGATGAAGACTTGGCTTTTGCAAAATCAACAAGATCTTTAAACAAAGCATCTTCTTGTTTCTCTTTCTTTGTTGGATTTGATGACTTAAGAGAAAGATTCCTAGTCTCATCAGCCAAATTATCGTAACCAGACCCGCTACCAGAAACTGAAGGTCCAGAAGGAAGACCCTGATTTTTCACAAAAAATTGCTGTCTCTGACTGTGCTTTGAAGGTGGTGGTGGAATAATCACAGGACCAGCATCGGCAGCAAATGGATTTATGTCATCATCTGACTGAGATGAATGTTCAATAAATTTGGTCAACTGAGTTGGTTTATCATTTGCAGCAAACATTGTCGCTGTCGGATTTATAAAATCATCGAAAGGAGGTGGTGGTGGTGGATGGTACGTCTCACCACTTAAAAAATCAACCTCCGGTTCGCCACCAGCACTAAATTATTTGCTTGATGATGGTAAGGTTGGAGAATGAAGCGGACTAGGATGCCCCCGTCTAGTTGACATACCGTTCTGTAGAGTATCACGAGATGACCTGAAAAATGCACACAAAGTTTTGCGGGTTTAACTTAAACTCAAATCCACATGCCAATTACAGTTCCAGGTCACATGCGAAAAGTAGAGGTGGCAACTTCAATCCATGAATGGGTTGATTTGGGTTTTGTACTATCTCAAACGGGTCAATTAGAAAAAATTTAAGAAACGTGTAAGTGAACTATTCATGCAGACATCCAAATCGTTCGATTTCAAAAACTTATATTATTTATTATTTTAATAATATTTGATGCATGAATTGTTTATACTAAATTAAGTAAATGGAGAAAAAAAGTGTTAACAGAATCACAGGTCAACCCAACCCAACCTGTTCTGTTTCATTAATACCCAAACTAAGAATTTACCCATTGTGACCCACTACCAAGTTAATGGTTTACCGCCTCTACTAAAACGGACACACTTTAATCTATTATACTGTCACAACATGGAAAGGGCAGAAAACGCATTTTCACTTCAAATATAATTTGGTCAATGAACTTTAATGATCATTAATAAACTATCCACTTTCAAACGGGTCAATTGTTTTTTTTTTTTTTTTGCCACAAAAACCGTCCACTTTCAAAAACCATTAAAAACAACTGTTCAACTTAATCAGCATTGTTATCTTCTTTTTGGTATAATTAACTCATCATAATACATTTTGCACAAAATATATCGGCTACAGTAATGGATTTTTAAGGTTTAATGACCAAATTAATAGAGAAGTGAAAGTATACCGCTCGACAAGAAGTTTGAGATATCATAAATATATTTTGAACAAAATGGAAAGAAACTATGTTTCACCTGTGGGCTAGTTGGGTATAATCATCATCGTCATCAGACTCATCATCCTCATGTGGTACATTTACAAGAGAGGCAACTGAATTTTCTCGTGCCCCTACTACTACAGAGCAAGTAGGAGTAGGAGCCCCTTTTGCAATATCGTCATGGAGGCCGAGAACAGGAGCTCCCTTTGCAATATCATCATGGAGGCCTAGAACATGCATTAAACTATCATTTAATGCCAAACCTTTACTTAGAAGCTCCTCGTCACTGAAAGAACACGTCGATGGCTTAGTTTTCTATACACACTATAGGTGGCAAGTTCGATCCATTTACTTATCTAAATCAAGTCAATCGGTTCAAATCAAAATAACGAACTAAGAGGATAATGGGTCAAATCTTTCGAAGAGGTGAAACGAGTTGCAAGTAGCACAAAGTCTATTTTTAATGTATAAAACCCTCATAAATCGTTTTATCAAAAGATTCTAGATTATTAGTGCAACAATATTCTCTATGTAATCGTAATGGATGCACATCCATAATTAATTATTGTATAGAAATGGAAAACAAAGTGTTTGAAGTCTCAACTCAACCCAGCCTGTGTGCTTCAACCCATAATAAAAAAGACCCGTTCAAACCCGAACAATTTTTTATATATTACCCAGCCCACCCAGCTAGCCACCTGGCCCATCTCTAATATTAACTATAGCTAAGAATTGCTAAAAGAAGTTGAATGTGCTTACAAGGTGCTGTTTATGAGGGTCATGACACGTGTCTGGTAAGAACGACACTGGTCAACAAGATCAACTATCAGTTCTTCCTTTAGACCCTGGCCCAAGATAACAAGATCTATCAAGAACATATACATATATAAGATATAAAACCCCCAACAAAATTATATTTTTTTCACGAATACATCGATCTGGAGTTTTATTTCTTATCTTACATCTTACGTGGACATATATTCCCAACATGTAAAAGGTCCCTTCACCAACACCATAGGTACCACATCATCAGTTTTACTAGCTAAAATCGTTTACGGGGTGCAAAACTGCCTAATTGGAGCACTTATACAATTAAAACTACCTAATGAGAAGTAATTAAAAAAACAAGTATATTGCATAAATTAGTTGGGAAGAAATTATTACCTCAGAATCCTTAGGATTTAAAGCACCAAGCATGTCCATCAGCACATCTGCTATTCCTTCTGCATTCACAATTTCTGACAAGCTGCACAGAGCGAACATATGTAGTACATATACATGAAACACGAAGCATCAATGTGTTATTCTCTAATAGCTATAGATATGAAATAATGATAGCAATTGATACAACACAATAAAATTTCCGATACCACCTAAACCGCCCATTTTGCCATCTGTTAGGCCTACCCCCTATGAACATAAGAAAGAACTTGGAGACCACAGGTCAAGTAATACCTGAGTCCAGAGGCATCAGACTCAAGGGAGGCCTCCACAGCAGCTTCCTCATATGCAGAAGCAGGATCGACAATCGGGTAAGTTTGTGGTGGTGTAAATAGTGGTACACTGTTTTCTTCTCGGGGTGGGAATTCTACTCCAGCAGCCTGTCGATGATTCAACAAAAAGGGATTTGATTCATAGAATGAGCAACAAAAATGTAGCATGCAAAATTGAATAAAATAACAATAACAGAAAGATGAGACAACATTATTAGAAAATAAGTAACTAATAAACATCATTGAAAAGATAAGCTAGAGGTAGCCATTTTTATCCATTTATTTGAGAAGGGTTGATTCGGGTTTTTTTTATCACTACAGGTCAAGCAGATATTAAAAATAAATAAATAATAAAAAAAAAAAAAAAAAAGAAGAAGCTTAAAGGGAGTAGGGTAAGTAGGTTGAATGCATCCTAGGTAGCCCAAAGTGTATTATTAAAGCAGAAACCCTCCAAAACAATTTTATTTAAAGATCAGATAATATTGAAATGATTAAACTTAATATATCTTATTCAGTTATATCTACTTATCTGACAGTTCACCCGTGATGCCTTTCAAGTATAATCAGATGTAACAGGAAAAAAAGTTCAATTCTTTTTGTTATAATCAAGTTTTTGTAATCATGTTTGGCACATTATGTATTTATGTATATAACTGAAACTATGGATACAAAAGTGTTGGTGCGTTGGCCCAACCCGTCCGACGTGACCTGTCTTGACAGACACTGCATATAAGTAATCAAAGCACAAAATAGATTAAAAAATCACCTTAAGTTCTGCATATGCAGCATAGTATTGGTTATATCTTCCCCCACGCCCCCCCAAAGCTTCTTGCCAAGTATCAATCAGTATAAGAATCTTTTCTCTTACATTTAAATCTGGCTGCAATGCAGGTAATCAAGGTCACATACATTATTAACTAAGCATTTTTACTAAATGGGATTTATCATGAAGGAAGACATAATGGCACCTTTTTCTTTACAATTTTGACCATTTCGCGCAAGATGTCCCGTTCAACTATTTGTTGAAATATGTTCTCCCCGCAGTTTTTGCTTAGAGTTTCCTACACCTGCGTACGAATTTACAATGTCACATATATTAAATATGATTACAGAACACATAGTATTAAAATCACAATCTGAATTTTTTGATGATGCGATTACAAAGATTATATGCATTAAATATTTAAATATACAGTTTGGGCGGCTTTCAAACTATTTGACCAGTACAATGGCCCCATCTTCTTTTGCAGGAGTTTTATTTGACCCATCGAGATACAATACAACATCAATCCATGTTAAAACTGCTACTTTTGATGTCTATGACCATGAAAAAAAACATAACAAGAATGAAATACGTACGAAAAGAGCAAGGAGTTGGATTTTTGGATTTTTGCTTTTAACTCGCTTCTTCAGTATCTTCAGTGCATCTTTAGCTTGCCTGCCATTCAAGCAGACATGGAAATCAGATTCTGTCTAAATTTCCAAATGTTCCAAACTTTATCAATCTTAAACACACATAATATTATAACTATTGTGATTTCAAGTCACAATAACCATTTTGTCTTTTCAGATAAACCCATGATAATTCTGGTGTTTCGATTTGCATAGTGGAACCAATTTCTGATCATTGTGCTTAAATGTTCCAATTAATCGGTGTTCAATGTTTGAATAAGCATATCCTCCTTCTAAAGTCCGCTAATCATTAAGGAGTAAAACAATCCTAGTTCCCTTGTGGTAACATAGCTTGAGAAGCTTCACTCTCAATTCATAAGGTGTCCCTCATATTTTTTTTCACAGTTATGTATTCTTGTAAGATTACATATCACATAATCACTTTTAAAACCATCCCAACACCCCATAAGTACAACTGACCAAACTAACCCAATCAATAAGCAACTCACTGTAGTCTATAAGTAACCCAAATGCTAACAATCATAAGTATAAATCTTAAATAATAATAATAAATAAATAAATAAATAAATAAAGTACCATAATATTGGGAAAAGACATAATACCCAGGATTCATATTAATAAGATCACAGAGCTCAATGTTAATAGCCCAATCCGGGCCAGTTAATGAATCACTTGTTGCCCTTTCTACACATTCTGCTGGATTGTTACTAATATTATCATTATTTGCCATAATTTTACCTAACGCCTTTTACAACACTAAACCTGCAAATAACTTCAAACAAACCCACAAATCAAAATTGGAACTTTAAATTCAAGAAACTAAATCAAAGTCACACCCATATGTGAAAACTTAATAAATTTTATAACTTTTTAACAAAACCCTAAAAGGGGTTGAAGTTGAAGGGAAAAAGTTGTGATTTTGATGATCAAAATTGATAATCCTATAAAATTTGATAGATTCTTGAAAGTGATTTGGTTGCTTACCGATAATTATAATAATTATGTTGAATAGAAAACCCACATGAGGGGTTTTTCTTCCGAGCTTAAAGTTTAGGAAAGAGAAAGGAATGAATGAAAGAGATCGAAATAAGAAAGGAAGACTGTAAACGGAAACAAAGAGATGAGTGTTTTCACATGAGCTGGATTTTATTTAATTTAAGTAACAGAATATATTACAAAAATCATCATGGTGGTTGTTATGGAAATGATCTCCCATCTCATCAACAAGAGGGTTAGAAAAACGATAGTGTTGTGAAATTTTATTTCGATGTACTCTCCTCAATGATTTACTTTTGTACTTATTGATTCTGTGGTCTCAAATTGCAAATTTTAGTACGATGGTTTCATAAAATACCAACTTACTAAAATTTGTCCGAAATCTTAACTAAAAGATGGTTTGGCTTTTTATTATGAATTTTTACGAGTTGAATCGGTGTTAATTCGATTATTGGATTGGGTGGTTTGGCTTTTTAGCCAATCTCAAATTCACCATTATGTAGGGGTGTTAACGAGTTGAACACGTAACTAGCTACTCGAATTCTAATTCATTTTACTCAAGTTCAAAGTTGATAATACTCAAATTCAAGTCGAACTTGATTAAGAATTTTTATTCGATTATATTCACGAGGTCGAGTTGAAAAAGTTAATATTTAACTCGGCTTGTTTGAAAGTTCGTTTGATCTCGAGTCAAACGAGCTATTCGAGCTTAACGAGTCGAACAAGCTCAGTTTATATAAGAATTATGTATAGTTAGAACTTTAAATAACTAACCAATATATTTGAACCTAAGACCTCAAGTATAAATGAGTTTATGCAAGCTCGATTTTCAGCTATAGAATGAGTTTATCGAGCTCAAGTTACTAAACAAGGAATTTGAGCTTGAAAATGTAGTTCATCAAAATGCCTTCTCGATAAATAAATGAGTATTGAATTCTAATTCGAACTCGAACGTAACAAACTATTTGAACTCGAGCTCGAATATAAACTTTTAAACTTATTTGAGTCAAGTAAATGGTAAAGAAGTCGAGCTCAACTCTACCTCTATGGATCAGTTAATCTAAATCACCCAAGTAAAAGTTCAAGTGATTTGAACCGTTTTGATACTACTTAAAATAAAAAGTTATTATTTAGTTATGCATATGTTCCATTCACTAAAAAATAATCTATTTAAAACATTTTAATATATGAATTTCGATAATTTGAATAAAAGGATTCATAATTAGCTTATGCATATTGAATTATATGAATAGTATTTAGGATCGTATTTTAATTATTTTAATTAAAATGGATAAATCGAGAAGGTTTTTATGCTCAATTTGACCGAGATGTACGCGATTCAATTAGGGTATTTAGTGACTGTCTTCGACTTTGTAGTCACCCTCAAGATATTTACTTAGAAAGGTTTCAACACTGAGACCTTTTATGATGAAATAAATACGTTTTACTACAAGACCACTTTGATGATAGTTTGAATTATATTAATCGGATTACCAAAATACTTTAGTAGATCGAGAAACCAAAACTATATCGTTAAATAATTGAAAACCAAATCACAACCGAATTATCCAATTAAAATAACCATGTTGATAAATAGATTGAGTGATTTATCTAATTGGTTGAGCCAAATAATAAACACCCTGCATTTGAGATATCAGCTGGTAGAACAAAGTCAGAATCATGAATTCTAAATCGTTAAATTATATTTAACTGTAACACCCCCGTTCCAATAATGAAATGGAAGGTCGCATTTATTACTAAATAAAAATTGAAGTTTGGATAATAAATGAACAAGGTCTAAATGTAACCATAAATGTCTTGAAGCTCTCACACTCATCCTATAGTACCCTGATTACCTGCCGCAGGAAAAAGAAATGCGGTTGAGCTAATTGCTCAGTGTGCGGATGTTGACAGAAATAAAGTATAAAAGTAATAATATCTCAAATGTAAGATTGAAATGAAATAAATAATATAATTTTTCAAATCACCCTTCGAGTAATACCACCCTTACACTAGAGTAAATAAATGAAATAAAGGTTGAAGTAACAAGGGATTGGGTTATTTATACCGAGTACCCTACAAAACAAAGTGTCTAAACTGCACAACACCGGTGCCAAACAATATTGCACTACACACTGGTTGCGACTCCAGGTGTTACCCTAAATCGGAAGGTGCACTACACCACACAATTGCACTACACAAATCATATCATAACATATCGTAGGATATATCCATACGCCTCCCAAATAATCCAAAAGCTCTCCCGCGAGCATAAGCACACAAATCATATAATATAATAGAAGTGGAGACGCCGTGGACTAATCTCACCGCCACGGATAGTGCCAAGTCATTGGCACCACAATGACAAGCATGTGGTACCTCCACAAGTATTTGACATGGTATACCTATCTTCTGTTTACAAAATTCTAGGGTTCTATGGTCACATAGTGAACATATAAACCAACCACACATCAGATTATGTCCACCATGCATATAAGACCTAAATCAAATGAATTAAGATAGCTCACAATAAATGAATCACCATGTTTTCCAAAATCATTTTTCATGCAAAGTTTTCTCAAAAGTTCCACAATATATCATCTCAAATAATAGTTAAACTTAGATAGAAAGAATCAGGACGTGCAAGTATTTCATAATGAATAACAAAGAGGTCACACGATAATTAAAGAAGCATGTCAAAATAACATTGAAAGAAGAATACGGATATCCGTACCTGGATAAATATCTAAAGTTAGCTCTCAAGATCAAAAGATACTCCATAATTCCCAACAACATCTACACAAAATAAATAATTTAACTAATTTAAAATCTTTATATTTCAATTCTTATTCTTCCAGTATATCTTAATAAAATATTAATAAGTTCTCTTTAGTTTAACTATCGTATATTTCTTACTAAAGTATTTTACAAAAGAAAGCTTATGAAGTATATGTTACGCACTGTTACATTTAGTTTTTCAAAACTTTAGGATTCCAATTTATTATGACTCCACATTTAACATTTGTTTTAAAATAGTTTCAATGGCATAGTATAAGTACTCTAGGGGGTAGACACGTAAGCAAGCATTCCATTTATTCTTTTTGTAATATTATACATAGTTCAGGGGCCTGAATGAAAAATCATAACAATTCTTTTGTTGACATCGTCTTCTTCATGTAACACGTAGAGAACCATGTTCGATATATATATATCAATATATATATATATATCTATATATATACTAAAGGAGAATAAAAGCTTGCTCCAGAATCTGCCACGTAGACAAAATGCCACGTGGCGATCTCTCATAATTTTAATATAAATTATTACTATTATTTAAATTTAAAATATAAACCTAAAAAATAGATTTAGATAGAGGTAGATAATATTTGAATATAGTATTAATAATTAAAAAATTTATGAATCTTACTCAAACACTAATTAAAAAATAATATTAAACTATTAAACTTATAAAAATTAGATAACTTATATTACCGTGCATCGCACTGGTTCAATCAAGTTCATGTAACTATTAAAAGACTACATCTATCATGTTACAATGTGTTAGTACGAATTCCAGATCCCCATTTACTAACTATATATATTTTAAAACCCGCAACTAAGCGGTGTCGAAATAAAAACGGTAATTTTGATGGTTGTTTCGGTTCATTGTAATCGAATATATGAATACACGATGATTGAAAATGTCTAATTACATATTAATATTCAACTTAGGTTAAGATTTACCTTCAAAACGAGATCGAGTTCGTACCGAAACTTGACCACAAGTCTCCTGCTTGAACTTGACGTGTGTTATCGCTTGTTTCTAAATATATGCCCTTAGATTTGTTTCGATTTTGTTGAGTGAATGAATGAATTAATTGTAGGGGTGATAGATTGTTTTGATTTCGTTGGATTGGATAAATGAAGAGGAGGTAACCTCTATATTTAAGTTTAGTTTGCCGATAAAAATTGGATAATGATTCCACGTCTCCGTTCCGTTCCGTTCCCGACTCCATCACACACTTTAGTTTATTTATATTTTATTTAATCATTTATTATCATTATTTTTATTTAATTACGATTAATAGTTCAATTTAAATATCCCTTCGACGGATCAGAGCTCATGTACATTAATTAATTAATTAATTACAATTACAATTTATTTCATTTAGATACTTTTACTTTTAATAACATAATATTATTATAATAGTTATTATTAAATACATAGATATAACTTTAGTTCGGGTTATTATATCAACCATGCCACCAGTGCAGTTAGATTTGACTCTTTCTGTTCGTGTTCATGAATGTTCAACTCCATTGTTCTCATCGTCTTTTTGTTTGGCCGGCAGAATCCTTACACTCATATTTTCGAATATGCCTCCTCAGTCGTCCAATTAATACCAAGAAAGTAAATATACTAGGAATCTACTGTTTTATCACAATGATTTTTGTATGGATATGTACATACATATATACAACCTCTATCTGCATATACTTTTTCCTCTGCATGGAAAATGGCTAGGCGAAAAGATTTTAACCGAAAGATTTATTTATATTTTCAAATAAGGATTCATTTTTGAAACTGATGTTGATGTGGAGATGGGAGACAAAAATTCTTTATTGATGGGTTGTGTGATGTTGGCATTTGATGCAACAAAAGATCGAAACGAGCAGGAATTTAAGAACGTTATCCGTGACATTATATCAAGAGGTGACGTGCTTAAGAGGGGAGATACCCTTGTGGTGTTTGGTGTTTTGCATAAAATTGCACATCCCTGTAAGTGGTTTTCGTAATGCCTTAGTAACATGAAATGTGTTTTGAAGTTGCTATTAAATTTTGTCATTTTTCGAATGCATGCTTGTTGCCATAATATCTTGGTATTCGTTATTTTGTCAACTTGATATATATTCTAGGGTTCATAGTTTAAGAGTGTACGGAATTTTAAATTGTATGCATCCAATTTCAAAACCTCATCTTGTAAGTGTTTAAGTTTTAAACCCGTCTATTATATGATTTTGGATACATAAATTGATGTTTTTTGGTAAGTTCTATAGATGTATACAATAGTAAGTTAAATACATACACTATACGATTTTAAAACTTGAATACATACAATAGGAGGTTTTGAAGTTTGATGTATATATAATAAAATGTGTAAAGTTCTATACACTTCCAAACCATAAACTCTATATTCTACATTAAAATACTACATATCTGACAAAAATATTCATTTTTTATTCATTTTTTTTTTGGTTTAGTTGGCTACCAAATGAAGATAGTTGAAGTTAACATTAGAGCTATGGAAGAAGAAATTAAATTAAAACTTGACATGTATGCCAGAATGCTACAGAAAAGTGCTCAAGATTGCAAATATGAAGGGGTAATATATATCTATCCTAATTTGTTGAACCATTTAATGAAACGTATGATGAAGATTCACAGACAACGACATGTTATATGTCATTTTCCACAATTCTGGATACGGAAGATGGTATATGCACTAGAAAATCTGGACTAGAGGTGGCAAGATGGGTGGGTTGTGTAACATAGGTAAGCTATGAAAAGGAGTCATTTTTTAGTACGGGTCATAACGGGCTAGGTTGTAATAGACTAATAGGTTATATTTAGAAATAATATTTTGTCCATTTTTTTGGTATAAATAATTAACGCTTTAACTATGAAAAAAATAATTTAGGAGGTTGTATGCATTAAAAAAAGATTTGAGTGACTTTCAACCCACGTGACCCTTTCCCTTTTGGCTGAATTTCTTAACGTGACCCATTTAGTCTTTTTGAGATATAAGTTATCAACCAATAAATGTGACCCATTCGTAAGTAAATGGACTAAAATTTCTACCTCTGATTTGGACTAATAATTATATGCCCTGACCAGATCAGATAGGAATATACACTAAATAAATCAGAGAATGGCAGGCAATCAATGGAAAAAAGTTAAGGTAAAATAATCCAAATATATGAAAGTAAAAAGCCACTGTTCTATAAGAACAAACTGTAGCTAAGACTGAGATGCATTTTTTCTTGTTGGAGGATGGCAAGTTTACATATTCCATCATCAGCTAATATTGCTACACAACCATGGTTTACATTTGAAGTGGCAAATTGGGATGGTCGAACGGGTTGAGTAAAGAGTCAAAATGGGTAATTTTTTGTTATGGGTCTGTTTACCTGAAACACCTTTTAACTAATATTTTTACTGTAAATAATTAGAATGTAGGATGTGATATATTATTTTAAATTGGTATTATTTCTGTTAGATTAATCTACTTAAGAATAAGGTCTCTTGATATTTAGGTGTTATTGTATTCAGTTTCCATATTTTTAGCTTAGTTTTTGTATAGAAAATGAGGTCATAACCTCACAATGAAATAGAGAAAAATACTTACCTCATGTATTCAAACAAAAAATTCAATAATAATGTAATTTATTGAATAAAATGATTTAGGAGGTTTTATGTACTAAACATTCTCTTTGGATGACTTTAGGCCCCCTTGCCCGGTTTGCCAGTTTCCTTTTAAACTATTATTCCTTTACCCATTTTCCCTTATAGAAATTAAACATAACTCAAATCAGCATGTTCATAAGTAAATGGGTCAAGTTCACCAACTCTATTTCTCCTTCAGTGCCTACACTAAATATTATCTATAGCACCAAATATTTCATAGGTGTTTGTAACTTTGTATCAGCATATGATTGACTTATTTTTTCTTATATGTACAATTCAGGTTGACATAGAAGTCAAGATTACTTGCGGAACTCCTATTAAGAAGATTATTCAACAAGAAGCCTTAGCTTGTAATGCAACATGGGTTGTCCTTGATAGGTAGACTCTAATTATGGTCTAGTTCTAGATCACATGTTACAAGAGGATAGTGAAAAAGTAAATAGATAGTATGGAGGAATTCTGAATTAAAATATATAATCTTGCAAGTTAGTTATCTAAAAAATTTAACCAATATATGCTAATACTTGACAGGCAGCTGAAACGAGATGTGAAGTTTTACCAAGGTCAAATTCATTGCAATCTAGCAACAGTTGTAGATAATTTGACTATAAAAACTTTGAAAACGGAGCCCACTACCGATACAGATACTACAGAAGTCAAAGTCGTTCTTTACAGGTCAAAGCATGTTCGGCTGACGGCTCCACAAGATATTGAAAACATTGACCAGTCAGTTATCTCTCATAGTTTCTCTGCATCATTTAGTTCCTTTGAAAACCTTGAAATGCCATCAAAAAAGGTTATTCCATCATTAATGCACAAGTCGCTGGGTGTAAGTTCCATGAAAACAGATGATACTGATGGTGCATCAACGCAGGACGTCGCAGGTCAGGAAGTTAATATTATAGTTATATCTGAACATCGATTAAAGTTTGTTTCGTTACTGTGGCCAACCTCTTGCTTGTAGATATAGGCTGCAAAATGGGAGGTGGCGTGGGTTGGGACGGGTAACGTTTTGGTACAGGTTGGGTTGGGTAATGAACCACTTTTTGTCAACAACAGAAAAAAGGTATTATTAATAATAAGTATGTTAGGTATGATTAATAAAATATTTTATGTTTCCTTAATGATCTAATTGTTTAAATAAGTTGATTTAAGAGGTTTAATGCATTATATATATATATATTTTTTCTTAGAAAGTCAAACACTAACACTTGCATTCAACACTGTAAGAGACTGTCATGCAACTTTTGATGTGTTCGATCCATTTGATACTTCTCCCTAAAAGCTATATTTTGTTTTGTATTGCTTGTTTGACTAATTAGAGGTAACCACTAGATATATAATGGATAGAAAAAATGTGAAAGAAGCTAGTACTGAAACGGGTCAAATTGGTCGAGCGAGTGGGTCAAAAGTCTCCTAACGTTTATTCAAATGCTTATAACATCCTAAGTCATTTTTTTATTTGAAGCTACATTATTTTAAGAATATAATATTTTTTTATCTATTTAATGTATAAATTAGTTACAAAATTCAAAAAAATGGATGAATATGTGCTGGTTAGTCAGCCCAACTTAAGTTGACCCATTTCAATACGCCAAATGACTTCATTGAATTACCCTCACCCGTTTGTTGAAAATAAATGGTTAAAGGCACATGTAAATTGTGGAAGTTAGTGGATGGTAGGAAGTAACTAATATAGATTGAAGTTTCTAGATGGTGGCTTTTTGGTATGTAGTAATTGTCAAAAAAATGGCTTGGTTGGTGCCAACAATTACATAGCACATATTCACCATTTTATTTACTATGAAGCCATCACATGTTTGTTATAAATAGAGCATCTTGTTAGTTCATTTAGGCATCCCAAACATATAAAGATTTTCTTCGCTTCTTGTATGCTAATAGTATAATAGAGAGTTGGTGAGGTATTCTCCTAATTACAATAGATGTAAAGATTAGTGATTATGCTTGTAATTAGAAAAAAAGTGTAATTCCTATTAATTATACTTAGTGAAATGTTTCTTTCCTTGCCCGTGATTTTTACCCATTTTGGGTTTTTTCACGTCAAATCTTGGTGCCCCTTTATTGCCGTTATCTCAAATTATTATTAGCAGTTTGCTTTAATTCAGTGTCCCTTTTCTCAACAAGTGGTATCAGAGCTAAGTTCTAATATCAAGTGTGTACTTATCAACTTTATCATATGCTCTATGGCTACCACGTATAATGGATCTTCCACATCAGAAAATAAGTAAGATAATTATCACTCGATAAAAGTTCTTGGGTACCATTTCACGAAAAAATAGTATTGTCGAAAAGAATATTGTAATTAAAGCAATGTCTACAAATTTGATATTGAAAGTTCAACGGGAGTAATTTCTCATTATGGAAACTAAAGATGAGAGATATCCTGAGAAAGGATAAGTGTTTGCTGTCCATCAGTGAATGGTCATCCGAGTTAACTGATGAAAATGAGAAGAGATGGACGGTCATGCTATCACAAATCTTGATCTGGCACTAGTAGATGACGTTTTATCTAGCATTGAAGAAAAGAAGATGGTGAAAGAGATTTAGGATCACCTCGTAGGACTATACGATAAAAAATCACTCAATAACAAAATATTCCTTAAGAGGAAACTTTTTGTGTTACGCATGAACGAATCTACTCTAGTGAATGAGCAATTTAATAGTTTAAATACTCTATTTTCTCAACTCGTATCATTAATTTGTAATATAGAGCTACAAGAATGTGATGAACTTCTACTTCAAAGTCTACCAACCAATAATGTTCTCTCGGAGTATTTAGTCTACGATGATGTGGCAGCTGTTGTTTTAGAAGAAGAGAATCGGCACAATAATAGGGAGGATAAACGGGCTAGTTCACGACAAATTGAGGCCTTGATGGTGACATGAAGGAGATCAACGAAATGTGGCCTAAGTGGAAGTCACAATCATGGTAGAAGTCAAGAAGAAAGAAGACCTATAAATGCCAAAACTATGGCAAGAATGGTCATTTGAAGAAGGATAGTTGGAGTTTGAATAACTCTAATCCTTAAGGAAATATTGCACGTATTTCAGAAGATGGGCCTTCTCTGTTTAGGGAAGCGGTGGTAGCAGATGAAAGCAGAAAGACATTTGCCGATGTCTGGTTAATTGACTCAGGAGCTACTTTTCACATGACCTTTAGAAGAGAATAGTTATAACAATATGAACGCATCTAGGAGGATCTGTGTACAGTTGCAATAATCATGAACTAAAGATCATTGGAATTGGAGATATCATTATGAAGATACATGATGGTATACTCCGTACTATTCAAGGTGTACGCCACGTGGAGGATTTGAAGAAGAACTTATTGTCTTTAAGACAATTGGATGATTTTAGTTGTAAGATGAAAATACAAGACAAGATCATGAAAATCATGAAAGGTACGTTTGTAGTTATGAAAGGAAAAAAGGTAGATGCTAATTTTTACATTCTGGAAGGCGAGATGGTACAGGAAACGAAAGCATCAGCTGCTTTAAATTGTTCAAATGAGAAAGTTGCTATAACATGACATCAAAAGCCTGGACATATGTCCGAACAAGGAATGAAGATTCTTTTTCATAGAAATCTTATTCCTAGTCTCACAAAGGTAACACTACCTTTTTGTGAGCATTGGTAATCAGAAAGCAGCATTGTCTGAAGTTTAACACATCAAATATTAGAAGTAAATTTGTTCTAGAATTGGTTCATTATGATGTGTGGCAATCACCGGTTCAGTCTCTAGGATGAGCAAAATATTTTGTATCCTTTATTGATGATTACACTAGGAGATGTTGGGTGTACCCAATCAAGAGGAAGGCATATGTCTTCGAAGTTTTTAAAGTTTACAAAGCACGGGTTGAACTTGAATCTGGTAAAAAGATCAAGTGTATGAGGACAGATAATGGAGGAGAATACACTTGTGATAAATTTGATAAATTCTACAACAATAAGGCATCAAAAGGCAATTCATGACGGCATACACTCTTCAAAAAAATGGAGTGAAAAAGCAGAAGAACATAACCTTGTTAGATAGAAACAGAGCAATGTTGGCAACTGCACGCTTGGGGAAAACGTTATGAGCAGAAGTGGTTAGTACTGCCTGTTATGTGATAAATTGGTCACCGTCAAATTGAGTTAAAGTCACCAATGGAGATAAAGAATTGGAAAACTAGTTGATTATTCAAACGCAGGTGATCTTGATAAAAGTAAATCTACCACCGTGTATATATTCACACTTTCTGGTGGAACAGTAAGCTGGGTTTCAAAACTGCAGTCAGTTGTAGCCATGTCAACAACATAAGCATAATATGTTGTAGCTACTCAAGCCAACAAAGAGGCAGTATGGTTGAAGATGTTGTTGGAGGAACTTGGGTACAACCAAGAGAATATCACTCTATTTTGTGACAATCAAAGTGTCTTACATCTTGCAAGTAATCCAGTGTTTCATTCAAAGACAAATCATATACGATTTATGTATCACTTCGTACGTGAGAAAGTGAAAGAAGGAACCGTAGATGTGTAGAAAATTCATACCGACAACAATGTGGTTGATTTTCTAATGAAGTCAATCAACTGTGACAAGTTTATTTGGTGTCATTCCTCATGCCACCTAGCAGAAATGTAAGGAACGTTATTCTTAAGAAAGGATAACGTTCAAAGATTGATTGAGTTTCAATCTAATCTTCAAGTGGGAGATTGTTGAAAATAACTAGTCAATGACATATGTATATTGTGCAGGTTAGTGGATGGTAGGAAGTAACTAAAATGGATGGAAGTCTTTAGATGGTGGCTTGGTATGTAGTAATTGTCAACAAAAATGGCTTGGTTGGTGCCAACATTTACATACCACACATTCACCATTTTATATACCATGAAGCCATCACACCTTTGCAATAAAGAGAGCATGTTGTTAGTTCATTTAGGCATCCCAAACATACAAAGATCTTCTTGTATGCTAATAGTATAATAGAGAGTTGGTAAGGTATTCTCCTAATTACCATAGATATAAAGTTAGTGCTTATACTTGTAATTAGAGAGAAAGTGTAATTCCTATTATTCTACTTAGTGATACGTTTCTTTCTTTGCCTGTGGTTTTTACCCTATTGAGATTTTTTCACGTTAAGTCTCGATATCTCTTTATTGTCGTTATCTCGTAGTATTATTAGTGGTTTGACTTAATTCGGTGTCACTTTTCTCAACACCGTTAACCAGACCACCTACTATGCCACTTCTAGCTAGCATCAGTAAATAATGTAAGTGCTAAGTTATTATATTCTTTTGTTAATTTACGCTTTAGGTATAATGTTATATTTTAAACCCACAAGGTAGTACATCATATCTCAGTCGCTCATATTAGTTCAATTACTTGCAGGTGGCCTTTCTCGAGGTGGGAGTAGTCATACCAATTCTTCACAGAAAAAAGTTGGAAATTTACGAAAAAGTCCAAGGCGAAAAAGATCCTCCAATACACCTGTTTTGTGCAATGCTTGTGGAATGACAACACAGCTGTACATCAAAGAGTCCATGAGATTCAGTTACTCAGAAATACATCTTGCCACAAATTATTTTTCACAAGAGAACTTGTTAGGTGAGGGAGGTTATGGTCTAGTTTATAAGGGTCAGCTCAATGATGGACAGATAATTGCTGCTAAGGTGCGGAAGCAAGCAAGCACACAAGGATTTGAGGAATTTAATTCTGAAATATATGTTTTAAGTTTCGCACGCCACAAAAATATTGTGATGCTTTTGGGTTATTGCTGCAAGGAAAACGTTAACATATTGGTTTATGAATACATCTGCAATAGATCACTTGAGTGGCATCTACTCGGTAAGCAAATTTTTGGTTGTTTTAATATACTCCTTCTTTTGTCAATCGCATTTTAGAGAGGCAGCAAAATTGGCAGGTTGAACAATAGGTCAAAACGGGCAGGGTTGGGCTGTGATAAACCGGAGATACATCTGTCCTTTTCTAAAAAAGCATTTATAAAAAGAAAATACTATTACAATAATAGTTTGCATTCTTGATTAAAACGATTTAGGAGGTTTTTGGCATTAGACTTTCATTGACTTCCAACCCAATTTGCTTGTTCCCCTTTTCGTTAAAAAGTTTTATTTGACACATTTATTTATTTAAAGATTAAAGCACGGCACAAATTAACCCATTCTTAAGTAAAAGAGTTGAATTTGTAAATTTGCATCTATAATACCTTACTATTCGCTATTTCAAATTTGCCAAGAAGTTTCACTTTAGCATATCTGTTCCGGTGATTATATCTTACATCTCGCTTGTTGACTCCTTTGTGTAAATTTTTTGTTGGTGTATTTTACTATTTTATATAGATAAAGCAGCAAATGTTCTTACATGGCATCAAAGACATGCAATTGCCATAGGAACTGCAAAAGGGTTACGCTTTCTCCACGAAGAGTGTCGCAGTAGCCCCATCATTCATCGGGATCTTCGACCAAGCAATATATTGCTCACTCATGACTTTGTGCCAATGGTAAATATCACCTCTGTTTTCCTTGACAATGTTCACTTTTTGAAACTTCTATTTACATTTTTTAACTGTTATCCTACAGTAGGTTTGCCATTCTGAAAAAATTTTGTTTTCCTACAAGTATAATCTTCTGTGTTACTTTGCTTATCCATTCTAAGAATGCCATAACCCAGGGTGGAGCTAGCATACTATTATTTAAAAAAGAAAAGAGCCTTTTTGAGGGGTAAAATTTTTGAAGTGTCACTAATACCCTTTAAAAAGATTACATAATTTGAATATTATTGAGGGGCAGCTGCCCCCTTGTGGATCCACCTCGACTCATAAGAATGTCATCTTTGTTTACCCTGCGTTGCTTGTTCATTGAGGTTGTTGCTTATAATCTTTATGATGATTTCAGTGATGAGCATTAAAGTTATGTTATATTATGTGGTTACTCCTAATGCAAGCTATGTTTATACACACAGTTAGGTGACTTTGGCCTCGCGAAGTGGAAGACAAATGATTCTCCTATCCAGACTAGGATACTTGGTACATTGGGGTAAGAAATATACTGTGTTCAATCAATATACGCTATTTAATATTTTGTGCTTCATAAATAAACTGAATGGAATTTATTTTGATAAATCATTCACAAGCTGATAATGTGTTAACATTTTGCAGTTATCTTGCACCAGAGTATGCAGAGAATGGTATGGTTTCGGTGAGGACAGATGTTTATGCATACGGTATTACTCTTATACAACTAATTTCGGGACGGAAGGTTGTTTGTTCAAATAGTGAAGACCACCATCAATCCTTGAGACAATGGGTATGCCTTTTTGGTTTTTACGAATCTTAATAAATTAACTTCTTATATTTGAGTTCTGTCTTATTTAGCAGAACCCAGTTGGCTAAAACTGGGTCGATTTAGGTTGTAATTAATCGACAAAAATGAACCTGATAAACTTTTTAACTTGGGCAAAAATGGAAATGGGTCAAATAGATCAAAAGTCACCCAAAGTATGTTCAAATGCTTATAACACCCTAAATCACCTGATTAAATATATACTATTATATAGCTCTATAGTTTTAATAATCTCATTATATACATAGTCATTTATGAAATTCAAATTAATGACTGAAAGTGATGACGGGTTGACTCGACCAAGGTGACCCGTTTGAGTCTGTAAAGATTTACAGAACTCACAAGTTCTCGAACTGTAATCCCAAACACTATTACAACTTAGTGGTCTCTAGTAATTTTATTTGGCCACTTAAAATCTTTTAACTCATGCAGGTGCATATATTTTTGTGATTTGTGTATCTATTAATTCGGTTCTTGTAATACAGGCGGAACCATTAGTTGAGAGCCTTGCTTTGCATGATCTAATCGATCCTCGCCTAGAAGATTCATACGACCCATATGAACTGTACCACATGGCCAAAACAGCTTATTTGTGTGTCAAAGTGGACCCTGAGAGACGTCCATCCATGGGGGAGGTATTATTTAGGACATAAGAACGTCTTATTAAACTGGTTGGTCAAACTTTAACGACAAAATAATAATAATAATAATAATAATAATAATAATAATAATAATAATAATAATAATAATAATAATAATAATAATAATAATAATAATAATAATAATAATAATAATAATAATAATAATAATAATCTTTACAAACTCTTTGGACCTTTTGTTTTGTTGCAAATTAACTCAACTTATTCATGCATATAACTGCAGGTTGTGAAGCTTCTGGAAGGTGATAGTGATCATTTTAAAGCTTTGAGAGATCAGTTTATCACACATTTTAACCCCTAATTAATGTGTAACATATATATATACGAAAAGGTACACTCTTTCGATGTGAGAATGTTAAATTTTAGTTATACTGTTATTTGGGCATGATTTCGTTATCAATAGAATTCAATGTTTTTGTCAATCTTGTGTCATTTATTATTGACATCAACCAATAATGTCACATCTTTAGTTAACTCAAATTAATGTAAAAGAAAAAAGTCATAAAATTGATTTGAATCTTCATAGCATAATTTGATCGGTTTATAATTATATTTCATGGTAATTCCCTTTATTATTATTTGCAACTTCAATTCATCAATTAAGATAACTTGGATTAAAAAGACTAGTATATTACCCGTATAATACGACAGTAACAATTAATTTAATTATTTTTATTGCTTACAACAATATATTTATTAAATTATATGTCACCATGTTACTATAGGTAATATAAGTTATAATATCAACTTTAATAATTATCATATATAAAAATAACTAAGTATTTTTATAAAATTTTATAAATTTTCTTAGAAATTTCTTATTATTTGAAATCAACTGGAAATAGATTTTTAGATATCTTTATATGTAATTAGAGACTAGATGTTTAATATTGAAAACAAAATACATTTATTTAAAGTTATTTTTATTTATAAGTATAACACTAGTAAATTAATAATTTTAATTATGTTTAAAGTTTAAGACTCTACAGATAGTTTTATAGATAAATATTATATGATTAATTTTCACAAAGTGGACACGAATTAATTGTGTTTTCCGAAGTTGAAATTAATTAGGTTGGTGGCACATGTCAAGTCTGCAAATTCACCCAATTGTTCGGATGTATCCTATATAATATGATTATTTTTAAAGGAAAGTTTAATTGATTAATTTAATATATATTGTATATTGTATAATTGATAATTGATGATATATAAATAATCCACTCATTGGAGGTTAGGACCACATAATGACGTGGATAACTTGAAGTATCTTCCAAACATGTCGTAATCATGCAAGTTTTTAACCAATCATATCATATCATAGTAATATATGGTTATGGTTATATATATTAACGATTAACGATTTATGGCCGGACATTGATATCTTGAAGTTTCCTGCTTACCAAATTTGGAAGTTTTTAACCAATTATTACATATGGTTACGATTAAGTTGACTATTTACAACCGCTCCATTTAATTCTTTTTTAAATATAAATAGAACTCTCGAGAAATGGTTATTTCCTTAAAAAAAGATTTTTTGCATAGTTCATTAGTACCAATAATTATTTCATGGTGACATATATAACTAGATAAAAAAGTAGATAATAAAAGCGAAAAATGATTTAAGTTGGTTATAATTTGTTTGTTAAGATAATGAATATAGTTAAGAGTATTCGCAGTGGAGTAAGTGGTGAGGAGGTTCTGACACTCCCCATGTTGTCGTGAGTGAGTGGCGGGGCACCGTGTGTTTATATCTCATTTGTATTAATTTGATTTAACTTTTGATACTTAACCTTTGGAATTGATTATAGGTGGTGCGTAAAAAATTGACAAAAAAAAGATGGAAAATTAGATGATGCTACAAATTTGACTATGTTTCATCATATTGGTTATGACTTTCTCATATAAATTTCAATTAAGTCAATTTAAAAGTTTAAATTTATTAGACAGAGAAGGCTATAACATATCAGAAAATAGAATTCTTTACAGTGAGTTTAACCCCGCCGAGATCCCTTGTGATCCTGTTAGGATTGCACCAGATACGAGATTTTACTTAAAAGGTGAATTAAACTGTAATTTCAACTTATGTTTTCTTTGGAAATTTTGAGCGACTTTAGACAATCTCTAGAGAGATCTTAAACTATCAATCATTATCTTAATCATTCTGGAAGTAGGTTTGATCGTCAAGCATCCAACAACATTGACTTTTTTAGTTAAATTTTAATCTTATCGAACATTTTATTGTTTCCTTGTGTGTTTGAGTCCATCGGTAATGGGTTGATTTCCTTATGTTCATTTAGACTAATAAACCCGTATGTTTGATGTATTTTATTGATCGATTTATGATTGTGTGTTGATTTGATGTTTGTTCAAAAAATGATTTGTATTTCAATTTAATTAATTCATTCAATGAGTAGTTCATTTGTTCCAATGAGTGAATACTCTTATATTTAATGTTCTGTTTACATTGATTGATGTTGTCAATCTTGTGCTTTTGATTGGTGACAGTAAAAGAATTTAATTGAATAAAAGTAATTGGGATGTATGTGGATCATGCTAAGAGAAGTCTTATATGATTGTTGATGTTTATGAAAGTAAAGTCACACGATTAAATCATCATATCAATTGAATTGTCTAGTTAGAATTGAGAGGTCTAAGGTGTCAATGAAACTTGCATTTTGTAATCTTGATTAAGTGAATGCAAATGCATTGTGAAAACAAGTAGTCCAACTAGCAGTCCCCACACATCATTTATCAATCTAGTTCTTAATCAGAACGTCCAAGGGTAAAAAGTCTAAACGAACATTAATCTCTAATTTAAGGTTAAATTATTTTTTATATGCTTTCTTTACTTAAGTTGTTAACTTGAAATTCATTTAATTGTCCGGCGTTAAGAGGCACAAACTCCTATCTTACTTGCTTTAATATTAAGTTAATTATAAACCGTTTAAACAATTTCATAATACGTTATCTATTCCTGCGATACAACAACCCGAAAACTTATCATAGTTATACTACTAGTCGATTATATATATTTGTTTAGTTGTGTAATAGTCCATTCCTTGATACTTTTTTTTATTCTTTTTATAACTCGATTTACACACATTAAGTTTTTGACACCGTTGTCGGGAAATAGTGTGTTATTTTGAATTTGTTTTTAGTTTTTAAATAATTGATCTTTTTATTGGAATTCATTTCTTTGGTTACATTGTTTGCATTTATTTTTATTTTTGTATTTATAGTTTATGTGCTTTTATTCGATCTGTTGATTTTGTTTTGATAGGTTACAGGTGCTACATAAACCGAACCCTTGAAACGTCAAATTTTGAAACGATGGGCGATATGAAAAATCAATCTATGGAAACACAGATGAAGACTTCTAGAGCTGGAAACGGTCCAGCTATCACTCAGGCCATCATTGACGATGAGTTTGAAATAAATGAGCAATTTTTTGCATATGATCAACAATAAGTGCCAATTTAGTGGGGCTCCAGATGAGAATGCAAATGATCATCTAAACGTTGAATAAATGACATGTGCATGACGTAGATGTGGCAGCAACTCTGGTACGACTGTTAGTGCTTTTAAATCTCGAAGGTTGAAAGTATGCCGTTATTAAGAGAAAGGTTAACTTACAATTTATTTGTAACGAGTTAAAAGAAAAGATTAGTAATGACGACACGAACGACTAAATTAACGCATTAAAATTTATATGTTCCTTCAAATGTTTTATTTAAAATGATTGCTCTCATAAAAGGTTTTTACTTTTTAAATTGGCAAGTGAGTTTCCTAACTGATAACTTTGAAAATCTAAGTCTCAAATAAATATATATACACTCGTATAAACATAGACACACAATGACATTGACGATAAAACGAGTAAATGAATGATTAGAATGAATACTTTTACCCAGATGTATAAAACCTTTAACATATTAGGCCCATAAGTTTTCATGTTGTGCTGGAGCATTCCCATATAAAAGGGAGACTATCATTTTGAAGGCATGATTAACACATTATTATCTTCACTTACATGATCAGAACATAACTTCCAGGCTCTCAAGACTAACCGCCATGCTCCCTCCAAAACTCTCATTCTCACGCAACAAACTCCATCTTCTCTAATGATGCTCATACAACCCGGAATCATCCTCATGAAGTCATGATTCCAATAATTGACTCTTATCACCCATGGTTAGATCATTATCTTCGCCTGTGGGTTTCGTGTCAGTCAGAGAGTAATAAGTTGATACCCACAATCTCCACTCAAGTCGAAATATGCTCGATCACACACTAGATAAATAAAAGTCACGTAGAATAGCATAAATCGGCAACATTTGTAATTATAAATAAAGAATTTACAGAACAAATAATAAAATATGCACAAGTAAAAATGAATTTTACCATCTTATTTATACACAGTAACGAAAATAACTATCTAGATCTCGTTCACACTAATGTTTAATTCACCAACCAAGAGACACACACACAAAAAAAGAATAATCTAAAAAAACATATGTTATATAATTGGGTTTATAATTTTAAAGCATGGAGTTTACACATTTTATTGTTGTGTATGTCCGACATTATTTGATTTTTAAAGATCAATCGGAATCGGAATACGCCCAAATTGAAGCAGAAAGCAACCGGCGTGATTTCCACCTTAAAACAACCTTATTACTTGCAGCATCCTCCGCCCTATAACCATCATTAAACAACCCTAACAACAATTTCGCTTGACAATGATTCGCAAAACTTATATTAACCGGATTATACCCTGATTCAGATGATAACCAATCACCCCACCAACCACATTCACCATCTTCACGATACACTCGTGCCAACGAGCCCAAAATTCGCGGGCCAAGAAACACCCGTTCCACTAAAGCCCGAGCCCGTCCTTGCATTGGAAACCCGGCTTCCAACGAGTCGTAAACAGCTGAGTAATGATGTAATGTGTCCATAAACCGACCCACGAACCCTCCTTCAACTTTGGGACCTTCTTCTTCAACAAGTGTTACGAGTTTAGGGTTTAGGGTTTTTGATCCTGTGAGAAATGAAGCTACGGATGCGGGTGATCGGTAGGTGAAATGTGGGAGATGTAACATACAGTTTATGATAATGGCTTCTCCTCGTACGAGTTTTACTGATGTTGGTTTGAATGTTTCGTCTGAATCGAGTTTGCATTGGTGGAAGGAAAATGGTTGCCCGATTGATGCTGCAAAAGCGGTTAAACGACGGCCCGTTTCTTGAATGGTTGAGATTGATTTTCGACCACTTCCTGGTCGTGAAAGGGCCGTGATTCGAAGGTGTGGGGTTGGCGGCCCATCCTTCCGGGAGATCAAAGCTTGCATTAGTGATGCCCATTGGATACCTGAAAAATTATGTAAATGTTTATTCCAAAAGTACATACTTATTATCTCGTGAAATTTGATGGTCATGTGCGATAACAAATACACATGAAG
Source organism: Logfia minima (assembly GCA_963921325.1). Lineage (NCBI taxonomy): Eukaryota > Viridiplantae > Streptophyta > Magnoliopsida > Asterales > Asteraceae > Logfia > Logfia minima. Next base: position 6,667,004 of record OY992774.1, on the reverse strand, counting down.
AATTATATAGCAACTAATTACACTTCTTTCTTTTAATTTACTAGTTTCATAACTTGTAAATATAATTCTTAAAGTGTAAAAGATTAATGACCAAATGGAGGGTAGAGTTAAAAAGTGTAAATTTAAATCACGTAGGGTTTTTTAATTTAAAAAGACTGCAATTACACACGTCATCTTCTTCATAATTACCTCATAATCCAATTTCCTCCATTGAAGAAGAACCTTCACCTTTGTTTTGTTATAAGTTATATAAAACAAATTTTCTATCAAAAAACGACCTTTAATCATATTAAATTGTCCAAAACCCAATTTATACTTATGAATAAATTTCGAAATCTGGGGTATTAGAAAAAGGAGATCTTGTGTGGTCGATCGCCCCGCACATGCTCAAATCTGGCCTTGCAGTGTATACCATTATAAAAATGAATGATCAGATCTTTAATACCTTCCATGATATCATAATCAATTATGTGTACTCGTTGTTCATGAGTAACCGCTTCAAGGATCGCTTGATTCGCTGTGAAATGACCGAATTTGACATATGGTGACATGTCTTGTAACAGTTGAAAAGCTGCCAAGACATCTGCACGGTGGTGGTTTAGATGGTGGTTTTGTTTATAATTAAACCCACCACCTCCACCACCACCTACGCCTTCAATTAAATTAAGTAAGGCGTCGGTGAAATAAGCAGCGAGTCTTTCCATATTAGTGCCCTCACTTGGGGACACTAAATCCTTGAGCCGAACCAGTATCACGGAAGCCAAATCATGGCTTCTGTTATCGTTCGTCATTGCTTCGGCCGCAGCCATCAAAAGATGGACTAATCTTAGCCCTTTTTGATCATCTGACAGACCATCAACCGAGGTTTCCATCATTAATGCATCAGGAGATGCGAGATTCCTAGTGTCATCGGAAGAGGAAATAGTTTTATCCATGTCTTCATCCATTTCGGGTTCAAATAGGTCATGGAAGTCTTCTTGAGATTCAACGGGAAATGAATCCCAATCGACCATTGGCGACCAATCACCCCAGTTACAACAGTTATCGTCATCTGGGGTGGTGGTGCTGTTGGTGGTGCTTGTGGTGGTGGTTTTGTCATTATATAAATAAAGTTCCGGCAACTCGTCAACAACCATGGCCATTTTCAGCCAGTTTGTTTTAAGTGTTGGTTGGAGTTGAGAGTACGAAGTTATACTAGAGTTGAGATTGTGTTGGAATGTACTTTGGTTTAGTATGCTTTTTATAGAGAATATAAAAATACTGTTTGTTAAGTACAGCAGTAAATATAGTTTTAAAATGGTGTTTGTTAAATGTAAAAAAAACAGAAAGAATTTGAATTGATGTGGGATTAACTATTCAAGATTTTTAAATTAATTTTTGCTAAAGGATAAAACCAATGTGCATAGTGAATATGGCATTACAGATTAATATATCGATATAATTATTTAAACTACATGGTAGAATGACAAAAACCTGTTTTACCTGAAAGTTCTGAAAAGGTGTTTGCTTTGTTTATTTATATTATTGTCTATCTATCGTTATTAGTGAATCAAATATCCCTGCTTTTCACCCATAGCCAACTACATATTTCCTTGGACAACCTTGATACTACGGTAACATTCACCGGTTCACATGTCTCGTCTGAAGATAATACGTAGAAGGCAATATTAAATATACGTTTCAGAGTGACACAACTATCTGTTGATGATAGTGTCCGTCCAAATAGGAAAAGATGATCATTTTCTTACAAACTATCATTTGAAACTAATTGAACTATGCACCTGAAAACTAATCCCGAAACTACAACTAAAGAAGATTGAACTCGAGCCTTCTCTAGATATTCTCAGACCAAAACGCACCACTAGGCTACTACCTCCAAGACGTCAACCACTAACTACACATTTTTATAGATTCAAATAGTCATTATGCTAATTGCGTATAACTCAGTTGTTAATGAGTGCAGGATCGTTGCGACAAATAGTAAAAAGTTATGAGTATAACTCAGTATGCCTTCCACATTATGAATAAATAGCGAACTATTAGTCAGTTTAAATTGTCAATTATCAATCTTTTTACAACAAATACTCATCGTAACTTATGATACTTGCAAAAAGAAATTTGTTGTATTATGAAAACACTATTTACTAATTCAATAATGGATATAAGCAAGAAAACACTATTCTATATTCTATCTGATGTAATTTACCATATTACCCCTTGATTATGTAAGAGGAGAATTTATATTTTGTTTTATGAGAATGTCACCATCACTTGGTTCCAACATTATTAGCAACAACTAATAAAAGGCATCTATTTATTATTGTATTCGGAAAATGACTTCATCACTTCCATAAACAAGGCAATAAAGTAGCAATCATAGCCGAACTTAGTTTTATAACTATGTCATTAAAACTATTACACAGTCATCGACATCATTAGTATGTGAAAAATCAAGTTATCACACAATTGTCATTAACTTTATATATATCTCCAACTTGATCCATTACATAATGAAATTATTTGCATCTCTCAACTTATTTAACTATGTAATGTTCCAGAAAAGTCCACCTTTATATTTTTATACATATAATTGTATTGGAAAGAGATAATTACACCATATTATTAGCATACACCAAAAATAATTATAGTACTAAAGCACATGGTACAACAACTAAATACATAAACTTTGATGTATGCATCAAACAATGTATGTTTTTAGTTATAGATTTTCTATACCTGTTAGGGTAGATGTTATTAAAACTATATATCTGAATTTCTAACGTACGTCAGTGTACGTAAATGTTCTAAACTTATGTCTGAACTTTTGAATTTTAAAAATTTTGGTTACAAATTTCGGGTAATTCAAATATCGTAAAATTACTAAAGTCATTTTCTTAATCTAGAAGAGATCAATATTAACAAACTTAAGAAAAAAGAAACCACGAAATAATTAAGTGGCAATTACAGATTTGCAAAGTGTACTAACATAATCGTGTTCTAAGATAAAAGAATCAAATTTAAACTTCAATCTGCTGCAATTCATATTTACGGCAATATTTATTTTAAGTAGACCTAGCTAACAAAAACAACACTTTGAATTAGACTAGTTGAAGTGTTAATTAAATTGCTTATCTACATAATGAATACAAATTAGTTTGACCTTAAAAGTCAAAATGAGAGTGAGTGGTTGACTTAGAAATATACAAATGAACCGATTACAACAAAATTACAAATAAAAAATGATTATTTTTTAGATCGATCACCACAATAAAAAATTACATAATTATGTATAAGCTGATATTAACCACGCACGAAACAGAAAAAACTCGACACACAATATTTTACATAGAAAACCTCTCAATTGAGAGTAAAAATCACGGGACTCATAGGTCACTTAACTTCCACTATATATGATGGATGATATGACGAGAATAGACATTATTCTCAACACTCTTAAATGCCCTCACATCACACTCACAGTATATTGCAATAACGAAACCCTCGACCTTATTGGATCACCGGAGAATCACCGAAGAATCACCATATGGGACAGAGGAGGACGACAATCATATGCTCTCTTTTTTCTTTCTTAAAACCTTCTCACAAAACCCTAACAATTAAGGCAACCCCAATCTTATTCACCAAGTTAGCTTTCTCCTCAAGTTAACTGATTTCAACAATGCTCATAATTTGGAAACTACATAATTAATTCAACACTATTTTAGGAAATTGAATCAACTATCATCAATTTCTCTCATGATTCAAATCTCCTTAATCTCCATAATGATATGCATCTCTTTTTCATCGATAATTAGTGTGATCTATCATTTTGCACTGTCACTTTCTCTCTTTCGAAACATGTTGCCTATCCATCTTAATGTTAGGAAGACTTTTGACACAATGAACCACCATGATTAACATACTCCACCGAGTCTCATCATCTTCAAACCACTAATCATCCCGACTGTATGATCTAACCATCTAGTACCACCGTTCTATCTACCGGGACATGCCGCTTCACCATACTAAATGTCAAGAAGACTTTCAACACAAAGAACCCGCATGATCAAGTTTCTCCACTCAACCATTATCATTGTGGAAACACAAACCATCCGAATCACTAGTTTAGCTCCATCAAACCCGACATTTCTCCTCCAAAATGAAAGATTGCACATAAAACCTCTCCAAAACAACATCAACTTTGAAAAATCATATCTCCTTATTCAAAGGTCCTATCATCATCAAATTTTCTCGACCGGTGTATCAATGTGTCTTGAACCTCATGTTCAAAAATCACGATGATCCAACGATTCAAGAACCCGAAACAAATATTTTTACACAGTGGTGTTGAAACTTATGAAAATTAAGCATCAAACTTCAACAATACATATCTCTCTGGCGTTTTCTCTAATCATAAATCCTAATGATCATATCGTAGAACAACACCTTATGAGCCCATAGTCCAAATTTCACAACAATCCACCGATTAATGAATTCATACCGTCAATTCTCTCGAAGATGTGGAAAATATGACGAACCGCACTCTGTTTCTCTCGTATTGGCTTCCTCCCGGTTATGTGATTCTTCTCCACGAACTTTGCTTTGATACCACTTGATGGAATCAATCACCACAAGAAGAAATCACACAACCATATATAAGTCAATATTAAACATGCACAAAATAGAAAAAGTACAATGCACAATATTATACGTCAAAAATTTCTCAATAATGGAGAGTAAAAATCACGAGACTTGTATGACTGTTTGACTTCCAATTATTAGGGAAAAAACTAGGCATCTATTTGGATCGTAGAAGAAAACTGAATTAATTAACAGCGTCCGTAGTCTATAAAATTCTACTTAGTTTGATGGTTTATCATATCAACGTTTTATCTTTCGCAACAATTTTACAATTTTCATCCACAATCCATACAACTTTCAATGGTCGAATGGATTGGTCTCGCTTTGTTTTTTATAAATTAGTTTGTTATTTCTTAATGTAGTTAATTATATCATTTTCCAAATTGCATAAATAATTATAGCAAATAAACATCCAAAATTATAGACATAAAATTGTATTTAAAATTACATTATAGAATATATGAATACTTTGGAAGTATTCTCCGGTATTGATTTCTTAATTAGATGAAAAAAGTTTCTTCGTTTTAAAATAAGTATTTATTTTTTTATTTTAGTTTGCTTCAGAATAAATGTTAAATTTTAAAGTTAATGAACTAAATTTATAATTTAGCCTTTATATGCTTTTTTACAAGACCAATTCATAAAAGAGGATACACAAAGTAATGATAAATTGTCATTTTTATACCGAACACTATTATGGGACAAATGTAGTATATTATTAAAATTGTATACTTAGAGTCGTATATTATTAAAGTTGATTTTAAAGATACGGCAGAAGCCTAAAATTTTTTAACACAAAATGTTAAATTACAAAGAGTCATTGCTCATTATTACGGTGTTGACCACGATACTTGAATACCAGATATAAACAACACCGAAATTAAGAAATAGTTATATAATATATAACAACTATTTATAATAACTCTTTTATCTATTTTTTATTCTTAAATTTAAAAAGAACTATGAAATTTTTTTATAATGCTCTTAATATAAAGTCAACTTACAAGATTTTGATATATTTATACTATAATATAAAGAATTTAGGTTTTTTATTTATAAAAGTTTTTATCACAATTTAAGATGCAACATTTCTATAAATATACATATGTGATTTTCATTCTTAAATCAATTTAGCTTTTGTTAATATATTTATCGTCACTCTTCTTCATTTTTACACCAATATGTTTTCAAGCCGTAATTGTCAAAGACGAAAATCCAGACCATTACTAATTTACCATCATAGTTAAATCAATTTGGTAAAACGAGAAATAATATATCAAATCGTTAATTTACTGCTAATAATGAATTGTACTCTGCTACATAGTGCGGGACTTAGGCTAGTTAAAATCTAAAACACTTATTTAACATTTTTTTCTTTTGCCTTGAAACTTGGCAAATGGAAGATGGGAAAACCCCATTATGCCCCTTAAAATAAAGTCAACAAAACATTGATTAACATAGTAATGTTATGCAAAATCAATTACATATTAATATTCATACAAAATGAAACAAATAATTTCCTTACTATTATGCATTACACAATTGAAAACAATTTCTCTATTTAATACAAAATCACTAGATATAAATAAATTGAACTACTTAAAACTATATAAACAAGCTTGATGCTCACTATACAAAATACACTATATTTTTGTTGCATCACGCGAATTACCAACTAGTAAAATATAAATTGTAGATGTCTAATTGCAAAGAAAATTCAAACATCAATCCGGATATACTCAGTTATGACAATAAGAATTAAGAACAATGTCATATTATTCAACAAACTTGGCAATGATCGAAAGACTAAATGGCATTCTAGTTATTAGACCGACTTCTATAACAACACATGATCATTTGTCTACTCCAAAATCATATTCAATAAATGACACATTTACAGTAAGTTTACAAAATTCTAGATATAATAAAATGATGTAGTAAAAGAAGTTCACCAAAATTAATCATGTAGCATTTCTCAATAATAATTGGCATGTTTTATTTGAGCTAGTACATTACTATATTGTTTATCTTGAACAATGAAACTTAAGAATTTAAACGAAAAAGCTACAGAAGTAGAAAACTCGTACAGTAAGACAATCTTAAAGATCTCTTGAATTTTTGTAGGTGTAGAAAATAAAAAATTTAATGCCTTCATAGATATAGTCTTCTAAATGATTAGCAGTGACTAGTGAATATTCGAGCTTAATTAGGGATTGTCTTTAATATACAAGAGTATAGGAATTCAGGTATCGGGTGAAATTAATGATATAGGTCAATTTATTCTAAAAATATAGCCAAAAAACGATTAAATTTTTTTTAAAATAATCATAATACATATTACATCTATTTAAATTCAATATCAAAATATAATTCAAATTTAAACATACAACTTTATAGCAAATGTGATACAACATATATCACATATGATAATAGATATTATTGATTGGTGTATAAATACATGTAGTTATTTTTTGTTGTTATATTCACATGTAATTATATCTGTAATCAAATATAAATTTCAAACTACAACTAATTATCACATGTATTACAACTAATATCACAAGTGATATTAGCTATTATCAACATAAAATTGTTTTCGTACAAAAATAATTATCTTAAATTAATTACATGAAAACATAAGAAGTTATGTCACATGTGAAATAAAAATCTATCGTTAATCATACATAAAATTTAAATCAATCGTATGCGATATTACATTATATAAATCTTAAAACGATCAAAAAATAAAGAAAAATAGGCTTGTTGAAAGTGTATTATGTGAGATGTCTAATCGAAAAGAAAAACATACTGGTTTTTATGGTGCAATTTATATGACTTTTCGACTATCCATCTTCCTTCTCAAATGGAATTGTTACTTTTGATATATTTAATTATAAAACATGTGGAAGAAAGTGGGGTTTTACTATAATGACCATCATACCCTTACAAGTGGAGCATTTTTATTGGTTCTCACATAATTTACTTTTTGGAACTCAACTCATAACTACTACTAATAAAAAAAAAAATTGTAAGTTAAAATATTAGTTGATGAATATTAAATGAAATCGTTAACATTGATTGAATGTTAATCAAAGTGGATTGTATTAGTTAAAACTCATCGATAAATATGTATCTGATTTATATTCATTGAAAATTTATTTATTGATGAATGTTAGTCAAATAGACACTGCTGATAACATTCATCAAGTTTATTTTCAAAACGTTCAATCAGGATGAATGTTAACGATTTTTGATCTAATATTTATCAATTAATGTTATAACCTGCAAAAAAAGTTTCATCAAGGAAGCTAACATTCACACTATCGATTCGAATTAACATTTATTCATTTATTCATTTTACATTTTTGGAAAAAGAAAAAATTAAGTTGCCCGAGAAGAATATAATATTTCTCCCCTTCCCCGTGTTATTGAGTTTATCACTCACATTTATCAATGGATATTAATTCTATGAATGTTAAATAAAGACACGATACTGATAACATTCGTCAACTTTATTTTCATTTTGGTATCATTCGACCAGGATTAATGTTAATGATTTTTTATCTAATAACCTACAAAAAAAAATTCATCAAAAAAGTTTAATATTCATATTATCGATTCTGATTAACATTTAATACATTTTTTTTTCTATACTTGTCGAAAAGAATGTCACGTATCTAATATGCATGTAGTGTTGGGAGCAAAACAATATTCTATATCAGAAACTGAAAGAAAATAATATTTGCATATAAGCTTATGGGTTACTCCCTCTATCACCAATTAGTTTTAGAGTGAAACCTCATTTGGGCTTATATGTTTGACATCTTGTTTGGCTAAATATATATCTTAATAAGTGGTATTAGAGTTATGGTTGTAGCCCGGATGTGGATGGCGCATCGTGACAACACAGTCGCTACTTTATAATTATCTAAAATAATTACAAATAATATTTTTTTTAAAAAGTCGACTTTCTTTCAAAAGTTGATTTTCAAAATTATTTAAATAAAAAGATCTAAACAAAATTTTAAAAAATAATATATTTTGAATATTCAGTAATATTATTCATACATTTACACAATATTTAACATTCTTGTTTGGATAACAGTATGTCCATGTTACTAGCTCAACTTGGAGCATTCAATGCCGGTGTTGAAAGCCTTCCACTCATACTTTTGAGTTTTGAAAAAAAAACGAAAGGTGTTTGCAAGCGATTGATCTAAAAAAAGATTACATCCCTCTCTTGAATATCAAATTTATGTCGGGTTTGAAGATAAAAATCAGATACCTGCTTGTCAAGGCGTAAGGTGCCTTATTTGAAAAGCAAAAAATATATTTGAGTTCCTGTTGGGGAGATATTTTGTGTTAATTTTGTGGATCAAAAGACGCAATTAACATGACAGATTAAAATTTTATAAGTGATTAAGACGTCAAATTAATTAATTAGAATACTCTTGTCCAAATATAATTATGTTGACCATGTGAATTATGATGACACCGTATAAACTTGTTTTTATCTATTAGATTAATCGGTCATCACTATTAATATTTATTTTTAACCGACTATTTTATTAAAGTTCTGACATAGGATAGAGTAAGCATCACTAACGTATATAATATAAATAACTAATAATAATACTCGTAATATATTGATAACAATAATATTAATATTAATTAATAATATACTCCGTAATAGTCAATAATACGTAATTTAGTTGATAATGAATTATAACATTTTGCTACAAATAAAACAATGTAATGAGTTCAACCGCTGATAATCCTATAGCAACAACTGCTGAATGAGTTAAGTATATCCGTCATTATGGACAAACAGTCGATTGTAATCCGGTCTGAGTTGCCGGTTATCAATCTTTTAGCATAAATAATAATAATAATAATTTTCGTCCTCATTGGAAAAGAATATTTTATTCGCTTAGTTAAAAAAACTTATTTTTGTTCTCAATACTTCGGTTTGTATTTTTATAAAATCAACAGTTGATGTAAGAAAAAAAATAAATAAATTCAAACACTTCTCGCAAACATTTAAACTCATCAAACGCACGTCAAAAACCAGTACGTTAATTTATCAATTGGAATTGGATTGATATTTATTTATGGAGAAAACATACATGAAATATATGAATAAAACATATTAGACCGGTAGATACTTAATTGGTCAAACGGTATCCAAGACATATTTTCAGTCAAATGGTTGTAGATAAAATATCGTTAAAAACAAATGCTTAGTACATGTAAGGGGATGTGGACTTCATTGTAAAAAAACAAAGGATATTGTTTTCTTACTCACTGTCTTTGATTTAAAAATTAACTTATGTCCGTCTTAATTGAGTTATCAACCCAAAACAACATATACCAAATTGACCGTCCCTTCCACCAAATTAAAAAGAAAAGAAATGCAACAGAGAACATAAACGATAGAAGATTTTGGCCAACTGACCCATAAATCTAGCTAAGTGATTTGAATGATATCATTAACAAATACAACTCAATATTATGCAAAATTCAAGTACACAATCAATCATACGTTGAGTATGTATATCTATTCAATCAAGAATAACTCGCACCACGTACCATTGACATTGCTGACGTTTCTCTAGTTGGAACAATCTTCTCTCTTTAGCATGACCGGTGAGCACAGACCCGATCTATATAACTCTGCTGACTATTGTTTGAGAGACGTCAAATACTTTATCTATTTTCTTTTGATTTATCAGTTCGACTAATCTTCCCTTCTTAATAGATTTAGGTCTGATGTCTACTCTTATCGATGCTATTAACGATTGTGTTAAATTCATCTTTCGACCTACCTTGATTATGATCAAGACATTTTTTTAAGTGTCCAGCATGAAATCGACAATCTTTGGCATGACATTGAGTGTCTTACCTTTCTCTAATGTAAATCCTTAAAACATCTAATGATGTTACTCGTATTACATAATTTACAAAAAATGATATGTATGTCTAATTTATATGCCTAGGAAAAAGCATTAAGATTTTATTAGGAAGAAGTTTTAATAATATATGAGGATGGAGAAAGAGCTAGCAGTGTATTAGTAGTGTGTTAAAAAATAAGTATAAATACTCAGTGTGATAAACTGATGATAATAATTCTAAACATATAATTTTAGGTCTATTTATTATTGATTTAATTTTAATTTCAGTATCCAATATATCATACGGGTCAAAGCTTCTATCTTTTTTCTTTGTTGTGCATGTTAAAATTATTATTTTCCATTTAAAATTTACGCAGAAAGATTCATTTGCGTTAATCCGCAAATTACCATAACTTCTTATGATCATATATGTTCCATTTAAGTTTAAAAAAAATGCAGGTAATAATGCTTCTATATATGTGTATATATATATATAACCAAGTAACACTTAGCATTGCAGACTTATATACACAAACGAACAATAATTACGATTGTTTAATGTAGAAGTATGGAAGTTTAAGTGTGTACAAGTCTTAGTTTGTGGTATGTTTAAGTCTTTGAAGTTTAATCTGTGTAATGTTTAAGTATGTGTAATATTTGAGTCTGTAAAGGGACTTAGTATGTATATTATAAAATATAGGGGTTCAAGTGTATCTTTTTTAGTTTGTTATATCCGTCTTTAATTTTTCTTTATATAGGTGGTTAGTTTGTTATCTTGAAAATTAATTCAAGTGAATGAGAATGTAGAAAGTAGTTCACTTAACTCTGTGTTTTGTACTTGTTTACTGTGTTTATCATTGATGATCATTGTTTCATGGTATCAAAGCAATTGCCGGTGATCAGAGTTTAAATTCATCATAATTATTTGCACTCATTGTAACTTCAATTAGGTTCATTAATTCTTCAATTCAATCAGAATTCTATCAATTTTCACTCAAAGTAGGATTTTACTGGACCAAAACGCACAAAATGCGTTGTTTCAAAATCCTTTGTTCCTCCCTCTGAAGGTCCTGGTTCTTTGCTAATTCAAAAAAGTTAATTGGAGCTCGGAATTTTAGGTCCTGGCGTCATGCAGTTGAAATTGGATTATCAACAAAATGAAAATTAGGCTTTCTAAGAGGTACTGTTCTTAAGCATGTTGATGATCCTCAAATGACTGAACAATGGGAAATATGTACTCATATGGTGATTAGTTGGTTGATGAATTATGTTAGTGAGTCTACTGTTAAGTCGATCATGTTCATTGAGACTGCATATGAGATTTGGATTCAATTGGAATAGAGGTCTGCTCTAAGTAATGGTTCCATGAAATACAAATTGCTTAAAGATACTTATGCAATTGAACATCAAGGCTCATCTGTTAGTGACTACTACACCAGAATGAAATTATTTTGGGAAGAGCTTGATTCAGTGAGTGAACTGCCTAATACCAGAGCCATTACTCCTAAAGTAACTTTGTTCCTAAATGCTTTGAACAAGCAAAAGAAAGAATAAAGATTATTTCAGTTTTCTAAATGGCCTTGATGAACAATTCAACGCTCAAAAAAGTCAATTATTGCTTGTTATGTGTTACAACACGAAAATCACAAAGGAGGAAATTTGTGTTCACTATGGTCATAAATGGCATTCTCTAGAGAAATGTTGGGAGATAATTGGGGCATTGGAAATCAAAACAATCCTAGACTAAATAGTATAAATATGTTAGAACTACAAAGCATGCAGGGAAAAGCACCAAACGGGAGGACTGTAGCAAATGTTGAAAACAGTCATGTGGTGCTAACCAAAGAGCAATTGGATCAATTCATGAAGTTTATGCATACTGCGGACACTGGGACAGATGATGAGTTGGATCATGAATGTGTAGCAGTTACTGCATGTTTTTCTTGTAATTCTTCACCTCTCGCTTCATGGATTATAGATACAGGGGCTAATTATCATATGACTCTTGTGTATAATACTATAATCAAACCAACTTATCTGAAGTTTAAGCCCTAACTAAGTTTACCAAAGTCAAACCAGTGTTATGTCCTTATGTTCATGATCAACTTAAGCAAGGTACTGTCAAACCTATATATGTGCCTACAAAGTCATAGTTGGCAAATGTATTCACTAAAGTGGTCAATGTTGATCAACATTATAAATTGTTGTCCAAGTTGGGAGTTTTACAAGGTTCTCACTCTCAACTTGAGGTCAGTGTAGAAGTACATAAATTAAGTCTGTATAAATATTAGTATGTGTTATGTTTAAGTTTGTGAAGTTCAATATGTGTAACGTTTCAGTTTATAGAGGGATTTCAGTCTGTACATTGTAAAATACAGAAGTTCAAGTGTCTCTTTTTTGAATTTGTTATAATTATTTTTAATTTACCTTTGTATATGCGATTAATTTTTTGTCTTGAAACTTAATTCAAGTTAAGGAAAGTAAAAAGTGGTTCGTATATTATTTGTGTGGTTAGTAGATGTATATCTAATGATCGTCAAATGAATTTAATATTTGAAAATCAAGTCGGTATACATGCTGGATAATTGGAGAAATATAGATTAAAAAATGGAATTTTCAAAGCACATTCGAGGGATCATCCAATGGAGTGTTAGATTCCCTGCGCATGACGTCATATGGAGAGAGATATGTCCACTACCAACCATCTTAACCAATTATTTGTTTAATCATAAAAAGCCAACTCTAATGATTAGATTATTGAAGATACTTACAAATATATGATAAAAATAATTTATTTTGAACCACGTCATGAAACTTTTTAATAAATATATTTCATGAATGGTTACTTGAGTTGTTTATAATATAAAATCATCTGGTTAGGTATGGATGTTTCATACGTATTTAACAATCTTAAAATCATCATTTTTTATATAGTTTAAATACATTATTAATTAATGTACAATTGACTAATACTCTATTTCAACACTCTATTGTCCATTGAAAAAGCTCCTTTCGTGAAAAATTATCACTTTTAAGTTAAAAACAAAAATAAGTTCATTTGGTTGTGACTTCTCTCTGACTCTCTGTATGATGTATTTATATATATTGTATATTCATCAAACGGTTTAATCGGGTTGACCCGCGGTCCAACCGATTCAACCGGACTCGGTAAGTGTGCCGTGTCACTTATTAACCCGGGTTTCAAAACCATGCTTTTAACCAAAGATTCCAATTTCTTAGCATAACAAGTAAAATTTGATTAACTAGTGTCTTTGGTCAATAAGTCAATTTATTGTTTTAAAGAAAATGCAGGAGAAAAAGAGATCTTAACTACGGTATAGAACTAATATTATGAAGCTGACCATAGGCAAAACAATACTTTCTTTTAGTCGTAACAACCACAGAATGAATTTTGTAGAACGAATATTGAGTTTTATAATTAACGAGGGCTTGATTTTAATTTTATCTTAAACTTTAATATAGTAAGCAGGTTAGGTTGATGAGGTTAATAGCATAGATATCTTTTTGTATTATATTTATAGAAATTCTATTTAATTAATATCTTATTTGTTCACACACATCTAGTTAACGAGTAGACTCGTTATTAAAAATTACTCTTTAAAAATTACTCTTTCCGTCTCAATTTTAGAGTCTATATTTTTCTTTTGAGATGTCTAATTTTATTGTTTATTTTTAAAACAGGTGAGTATAATTGAATAAAACTCATTTATTGTCTCTCATGTATACGTATAGTATAAAAAGGTGTGTAAAAATTAAAATGAAAAAATAAATATAATGATTTCATTTCAAAAACAGCATGTTTTTTGTTTATAAATAATGAATTTGGAACGAACAAAGTAGCTATTTTAATATATTGTAAGACTGTGAGAGTTCCAATGTAAGTGTAGAAAATTTTAGGGCCGGTTTAGTGCAATTAAACAAATCACATTATTAATCAAATGACATTGAGTCATGTCTTCAGTAAGGGATGCTTAAGTTGTTCTTTCTTTTTCTGTTCATGTTAATGTTAATTGCAACAAAGTGGGTAAGTTGTGTCATGAGTGCCAATTCACATCTAGTAAGGTTTTGTACACATGTAATTATACATGTACATAGTGACACTAATTAATGAATGATGCAAGTCTAACAACATAAATAAATCTATACTTTCGTATATATATATAAATACATAGGGGAAGGATTTATAGGGAAGTTTTAAAATTTAGGGAAGGAGGGAAGTAAATCTTAGCCCTTGATTTCATTATAAATGAATTTTAAAAATTACAAATAATTTCAAAATTTAACATTTATCACAAATGAACGTTAAAAGCATTTATTTATGAAAAAATCAAGGACTAAAATTTACTTCCCTACTTCCTAAAAATTTGAAGTTTCCCTATAAATTATTTCCATATATATATATTAATAAATATATATATATATATATATATTAATAAAGTACTTGAATGAAAGTCTTAAACGTTTTAAAAAGAAAATATCGTTATTTATTATTTCACCGTTCACCTTTTAACATATTTATAATTAATAAATATTAAATAGTTAGATCAATGCAATTAATCTTCAAAACTAATATTTTATAATTAATTTAGTTTCAAAAATATGTAACCTAAAATTAATTGATTTTTTTATCACTAATGTAACTGACTTAACATATTAGTAGATATTAAAATGTTAATTAAAATTTTTTTAATAGAAATATTGATAAGCTTTTTTATAAATTATAATCATCTTTATCTTTATAATAATATACAATAAGCTGAAAACTTATATCAGTATTAAACTTTAATAAACAGAAAGTATAAAACTTTTTACTACCTTTCTCTGTACATTATTTAACATTTAAATACTTAATCTATTACAGTTATACCAATAATTTGGGTGGTTTATTAGTCTTTGAAAATAATATAATTTTTACTATACTAATTTGCCTACGTGCTACTGTATTAATTATATGGAACAGATTGTTCACGGATATTTTAGGATTTTATGCTCGTGGAGTATAATATTATACATTTAGGACCACTCTCTACTAATAACTGATATATATTTTTTTTATTATTTTGTCTAACTCAGTATCATATTATTCATCAAAAATAATTTTACTACGCACACAAAACAAAATTAGAAAAATAAAAAATAATATAATGACCTATCATATGCTCCGTCTTCAAGCTTCCTAGTGAAGAAGCAATTGGAGGATGCGAGAAGAAAGACGGACAACGATATGCCGATGCCAACTGAGTATGTGAAAGGCAAAACAAAGACATGTGAAAAACAGTGTCGTTGGCACCGACCTAAATAATAATAATAATAATTCGTTTTAAATCCCAAAAAAGATGCAAATCTTTTTATTATTACATTTCTTTCCACAAAATATTCCATTTAATTAGAACCAACATTTTTATATTAGTGTTCGCAACTGACTACGTGTGTTTATTGATTAAGTGTTGAATTACAAATTAAGTGACACCAAAAGTACCAGAATTAGGTTATCTAATGAAAATGAAGATATTTTTGTCACGGTATTAGTAACTTGTGATCAAATTAATAGTAGAATATATGTCGTTTCTTGTATTTTGAGGGGGATAGGAGTGTTACATGAACTAGGTAAGGCTATGAAGTTCTATATAAAGATCAACTATTTTGTCACTATAACTCAAATGTACATTCAAGAATCAATGTTTATATTTTGGTCATCTTCAATAGTGACCAAGTTAAGATGTAATTAAGTTAATTAGTTCACATTTAGTAATCTTTGCGTTTGGGTAGTTGTGACTTGTGAGAGCTAGTTCAATCATATGTATCCATCTTTTGTATCACTAATCGACAAAAGAAATTATATGTTTTAATAATTGACTTGTTTTGTTATACATAGACCTATCAATTCAAATGAAAGAGATCCCTGTTTAAAACAAAGAATCTAAGTATTTTAAAGTGACTATAAACAAAAAGTTTAATAATTGGATATGAATTGTATCCTGCCAAAATACGAAACTTAACCAAAGTAAATAGTTTATATCTTTTTAATTAGTAACTTAGTGTTAACATGTCCAAAAGGAATTTGCAGGCTAAACTTTGTAAATTAATAGAAATGGTAGATATAATACATTAACTGATTTCCGAGTAAGTAAACAATTTATATAAAAAAAACTTATATGTAATCAGTAAATTTGGTTGATGTAAATTGGGCATCCAATGGGACAAAGCTAACATTCATTACAATTGGACGATGTATATTATTGGGTACCAAAATTATACTGTATAAGTCACCAATTGACATGTCTTCTCACTTATTGGTCCATTGTAAAAATTGCTATTTGTCATTAAAGATTAAATGAACCTATAATGACACAAACATCGAATAAAATAAAAGAAGAACATTTGATAAGATATATACGATTATGTGTCTAGAAACTTACCCACACAGTAATATGATGATTAAGATAATGGATTTGCCAACCATTAGTAATTTAAGAGTAATTAAACACTTAAAACCCATCTTCTTTAAGTCAAAACGTACAACGGAGTATTCATTATCTTTTTTAAGTCAAAAACTATTTAATGTCAGACATTTAGACCTCCATATTTATAATATATAGTACCTAATAGTCTCACTCACACAAAGTTCACTATATAAGCTCAATAAGTACAAAGTCGAGTATATAAGCATAATGGTTAGTGATTCTGGCGGGATTTCTATGGCGGTCAACAACATCATTTTTCTTGTTTCTAAAGTTACTTCCTCATATATATATATATATGTATATATTAATTCATATGTATTGTAAACCTTTGGATTACGAAAATTAAATAATAAAGTTATCTGGTTTGGCCTCATGGACTAAGCCGATCTCCACGTCGGAGATCGGTTTTAACCACCTTAAATTATTGTGCTCTTATTGTTCGTTTATCTTGTTTGCTTGTTATTCTTTATCCCTTTCTTATTTGTGGTTGTAACAATAATTCCACGAGTGTTGTTTGTGTTTGTTTTCCGCTGATGATTGATATCAGAGTGTCTAACTGATAGTTGTTAGTTGTTTGATTCTGCTTTCCTAACAGCCGATATTAGAGCTCCAGGGTTTGAAGATCGGGAAGGGTAACGTAGGTAAGGATGATCAAGATTATGTTTAAATAGTTAGGGTTTCAGTTTTTGGAAGATCTGGAACGATAATGTATGTTAGGGTTTCGGCTCGGTAATATAATCTCATCGCAATTATGGTGTACATTTTTCTGACCCGATTACATTGAGTAAATCATGACGCGATTTATGTGTTCCGCAAAGCGATTATGGTGTTTAGATCACGAGGCGATAGTGGCCAATCGTGACGCGACGAAACGGTAGGAGGCCGGTCGCGTTTTGGCGGTGAATGGTTGCTACGGGACGGAATTCTTGATGAGAGTCGATGGTGATTTAGTTGCGATGAGAGTTTATGAATTCAGGTTCATCTTTCTTTGCGATCCCATACAAGACATAGATGAATGCTATCAGATTTCTTCTCTTCCGAGATGTGAATTATTGATGAGGGAGTTTGATGTTGCAAGTGTGAGGATGTGAGTTCTCGGAACTTACTTGATACGGACCTGATTCTCAAAGATGTGAGGTCTGTTATATAACACAAGAGGAAGGTTTTCTCAGTTGGGTCTTCGGGTAATAAATAGTACGACGTCTGTTTGGTAATCGACAGTGGTGGTTATCGAGGAAGTTTGGCTATCACTCGCGGGTTGATACGGGAGACCATTTTTTTGGTTGGGTATTCCGGGTTTGGAATGACTAGGCGGGATGGTTCTCACACATTTAAGGATTATCGATTATGTAGGATAAGCAAGATAAAACGCATTTGGTGGGGCTCATTTATCAATTGATGATTTTGGTTCAACGATTGAGTAAATCTTTCGGAGGAACTGATTAAGAGTTTTTCAAGTGGTGTTAGAGGTGAATGATCATGTAAATACTAATGAGCTATCGGATAGTGTTGTGAGTTTCAAGAATTCTTTGGAATTCGGTAACTGAGGGAAGTGTCGAAACTAGTGGGAGCTTTGGAGATTTGTGTGCAACTGTTAGAGTCTCAGTTTTTACGGGTTTAGTGTGCGAGTTCCGGGTTATACTAGAGCATTCACACCTTCGATTTCATACTCTCCAATGACAAAGTATTTGTGACTGACCCAATATTACGAAGAAGGTCTTCTCAAAGAGCCACAATTACTATGTGAGTCCGTACAGTTGGAGTAGACTGAGTGGGACAAGATATGTTCATAGAAATCATATCTATGCTTTGGGTTAGTGTATCAGCGGGAAATCAAATGTTGAATATGTATGTCTTCAAGGTTGTGATTGTGTTCTCATGGTTAAACCTTGATTATGATATACGTGTGGTGTAACACCCACTTTTATGGCGTAGGTGTAATCTGGTAATTTCTCTAAATTTTATATTTAATTATTTAATTATAATTCTTTATATTATATTAATATGTTTATTAGATAGGAAAGTTAGTTAAAGATCGAATAGTTAATGGTGTCATGTAAAATATTAATAGTTTTAAATTTAAATAGTTGGCGGTAAAATAAAATAACTTGTCTCGTAAAACGGTTTTCAGGTTCCAGACGATAAGCCAAATAAGGGATTAAAATTAGTATACACTTGAGAGTGGTAGGTGATATAAATCACCAAACTTATCATTTTTCATCTCATTTGTCACCAACTAAGTTCTTTAAACTCTCTCAAGCTTCCTTTCCAAAATCATCCAATTATCATCAATTGAGTGTGTTAATAATTTGCTGTGATTTCTTGTTTTACTTATCATCATCATCAGATTGTTATTATTTCTAATTGTAAGCACTTTGCTATTTTTGGTTATAAACTTGAATTTTATAAATCTTTGAAATGTGAGTGTAATTGATGTTGAAAGCTTGTTATTTGATGTTTAGGAGATGCTAGAAAGCTTGTTAGATTGATAGGAAACTGAGTTTTTGTGTTTGTGAGTGAAACATTTCGGTTTTGGTAGCAACAGTTCATCCTGCGAGTTGAGTTTAGCCTTGCGAGTTGAGTTGCCTTGCGAGTTGAGTTTGGCTGCGAGTTGAGTTTTGCAAATTTTAAGTTTTAAAAGTGCATAAGTAAAAGGCTATACTTTTAGCGACCAAAATTTAACAGATTCTTATTAACTGCGGATCGGACTTTTATTTTTCCTAGATTACAAGGGTCACCTGCTTGGATAAATATGTTATACTAATGTTTCGAAATTTGTTAATTGAGTAAATAATTAAACAAACGAATTGTTATAACTTGATATAAATTGATAGTTGTAGAGCGGTTATAACTGATAAATTGCAACTTGGTGATTGTTTGCCATTTGATACTGAGTAGTGAAATATGTTATACGATTATGGAAAGAGTTACTAACTTCTTAATTATTATATTCTCAGATCAGCAGAAGACTCAGTAATATAAGATCTCTGAGTGTGGCTGAGACAAGTCAGGTGAGTGGATCTGCAACTCATGATTTGATTTAGTTGTAACGGTGTGGTTACAATTGTAACGGTGTGGTTACAACAAGTAACGTAGATATTGATAGACTGTTTAGTCTGATTTGTGATTGTGTATCTACTTGTCATATATGTGGCCTTCGGGCATTTGTGTTGTTCAGAGGTCAATGGTGATTGGACTTGGTTACTATTAGTGATCAACACAAGTTCCATGGACATGTGTTGTTGCTGGAACTTGTGTTGTTGTTTAGTAGTACCAAGTTATCGGTAAATCTTGTATAGGCCAATACAGATTGTGGTAAGCGTTACTTGAGGGCCACCGCGGCTGTAGGGTTACTCAGTAACCACCGATCCTCTTGAGTTTATGTGTTTTCGTGCTTAATGTAAACAGATTGTTATGCTAAGTTGAATTATTAATTGTACATTCATTCACTTAGCTTCGTGCTAATTCCACCATTTCTCTTCCTGCAGGTTATGTATAAGTTGTGGGTTGGGCAGGAAGATGGTCTATTGGAAGGAATGTTTGACATGCGCTTTAACTCTGATAAATATATAGATGTTTTGTTAGTTATCATGTATGTAGATTTCGAAGAACGATAATATATGTTTTGTTTCAGGGATATTTAAATATTGTAAAACTCGCGAAAAGTTTATGGTCCTTTTGTAATATATATATATATATATATAATATTATTTTATCCATCGCTTCCGAGTCAAATGACACATTTAATATTGAATAAATTGAGGGGTGTTATATGTGGTTATATTGGGGATTTTCTTATTGTTGGGAAGGAAAATTTGATGGACGAAATTCTATAGGGATAAGTCGATGATATGTCGGTGGAAGAATCAGACATAGTTGTAATTGACGAGATAAGGAGGCGCGTGCCTTCAAAGATGCATTGTGTAATCACTGCTCCCAGATTCTCAGTTTGTGATAGATAGAGAGGTGACATAACGTCCACTGTATTCATCTTCTTTCCACCATTTGACGTGTCTCCCGTCATTGATGTTTTTACTTATCTCACCAAAGGTAGAAACGATGAGAAAAGTCGTATGCAAGTTAGTGGCCTGGTTACTTCCATGAAGGAAGTTCTATAACCTGACTCTTATACCATAATAAAGAGATATTTAGAGAGAAGATCAATTTTTTATTTTCTTTAATAACTGAATAAGGATACAATGCATAATGTTTAAAGATGTAGCACTCAATATTGGTACAAAATAGTATTGTTAGTTGTTTAATTCCGCTATAATTCTTAAAATATTGTTAGTCATGACATGATTCATCTCTTATGTACACGGTTCCTTTTATTAGAGAATATAGATAGAGGGTTCTTTTGCAGTAGCATCGTATTTAATAAACAACTTTAATTCTAATTTTAATTTTATAATAATTAATAACGTATAATATTTCTTTTTATCATCATCATCATAGTTATATTTGTAGAGAATAACAAACTAAAACTATTTATAAAACAGAATGAGAGAAAAAAGGGACAGGACCATTTGCTTTTGTAATTTTCTTCTTCAATGGTTGATGACATACCAAAATCATTCGAGTAATTAAAGAACGGGTTTATTTGTCAACTAATTGTACGTGTACATATTGTAATCGATTAAAGTATGGAATTGCAACCTGGACGAAAACTTTCTATTGGTCTAAATATTATATTATATTTATATATAAACAGGTATTTGATTTTTATAGTTTTTATACTAAAATATATACTTGCTAATTAACAACATATTTTTAAACACGTCAACCGACCATAAACAATGTCATTGATCGATCATTTGGAAAAATAGCCAAAAGTGGTTAACTAGTTGCAATCGTTTATTAACGGCACATGAGCTCGTATCATCACACCATCCGGACTAGTTGACTTAATTGACATATAAAAACCAAAAAATTAAGAATAAAAGAATTTAAAAATACAATTGTTAAATGTAATTTGACCATTTTTACAAACAGACGATTCTAGTAAGGATGATTTATGCGATGATAAAGTTTCGAGGAATATATGAGAATTACCCCTTGTATTCAAGTCACAGACTAAATCTTCAAATTATCATGAGATTTTAAAGAATATGAGATTTCATGATATTATCATGAAATAAGCATATGATATTTCATGACATTTCTAAGGGGACATTATCCTTTCAAGTGATCATTGATCCCCACCGTAAACAATAAATACATGAATCTTTTTTATTTTTCTTAAATTACTTATTGATTCACCCAAATACCCATCTATTTTATTTGTCTGTAATAAAGATAAGAAACATATTTTAAGATAAATAAATGAAAAAAAATAAAACTTAAATTTCAATAACTTTAAATCATGAATTAATTTATTTATTTTGATCAAAGCATATAGTCATATAGATCATATTTTACTCTTTATTTTTCTTGTACCTTTATATGTTTCAAACAACTCAAACTCATTTTAGCACAAAAGTTGCAACAAGAGTTAAAAAAAAGTACGTTTAGAAGAAACAAACTGAAAATAAAGTAATAATATCGTTTAATTTTTGAAGCTTGAAGATGTCTTTCCTAAGATTCAATGTGTGTCTCTTCTTTGGATCTCAAATCGTTGCAAAGCATTGAAGGCTGATTGGAGATATTGGATCTCTTCTCCCCGGTTAATTATGGGTTTTTCTTAGTTTCAGGATTCGATCGTGGTCGTTTCTTTTGGTGTTTTGAGGCTTGTATTGTCTTCGTTCGGGTTGAGTTGGTCATGCTCTTTTTGGCCATCTCTTTCTTGTAATTTTGTTGTTCTTTTGTTTTTGGCAATAAAACTCTCCTTTGCTCTAAATAAAACATCGTTTAAGTTCCGAAAATAGATAGAAAGTGACACAGAGAAAAGATCGAAGTAAGCAAAATTATACAAGACAAAGGAAAAACTAATTAATGATTTTCTTTATTATTGGAAGTGGAATATTTCGTTATGATCATAACTTTTTAAGTTATACCGATAACATTAGTAAAGTTGTACTCCAGTATTGAAGTTTGTCATTATGAAAAAACAACCATTGTTGCTAACATTAGTAAGACGAACTGTTTATGACGGCACATAGTTAATTATTTGTTCTTTATTAATTTATTTACCGATTAGCATTGAAGTCATCAAAGTGAAAGGTTAGTTTTATATTGAGGAAACTAAGTATGACAAATTAATAGGCTTTGTAGAAAGCGATTGTAGAGAGAACAACGAGGAAGTTTGACTGGTAATAAACTAAATAAGACTAAATAAATCAGTGTTACTGTTTTTTGCCGGCATTAACCGGCTCAAAACGTCTTTACCATCATCCATTAACCTTCACTTTCTTAAACTGATAAATTTATTAAACTCAGAGCAGTTAATGATTCGAGTCAAATCAAATATTATAAAATCTAAACTTAACTTACTCGATTTAAATTCGACTCGAACTCCAATAATAAATAGAAAAAATTGTATTTGAGCCCTCGAGTTTAAATAATTTGTTATTGTTTGGGTTCGAATTCGATACTCGTTTAGTTATAATATTATTTTAATAAACTAATGTTCAAGTTCAAGTTACTCGTCTACGTACTTCAATTAAGGGTGTTCATTTTTGAATATCTGAAATTTCGCATACCCAAAATTCAAATATCGAAATATTTGAATAGTGGATTTCACTATCCAAAATCCGTATAAGAAAAGTATAATTTAATATATTTAGATTTTACTAATAAGATTTAATAAATAAGTAATATTAAATTTAAAAATTATAAGTCATAATTTTATTTTTTGGATATTCGGATACCTAAATTACCTGAAAGTTTGAAACTTACTACCTAATACCCGAATTCGAAAGTTCGGATACCCAGATTTCGGATATCTGAAACTTTGAATACCCGACTTTCGAATATCCTTTAGGTAAATTTGGATTGGATTTTTCGGATATTGGATATTTTGAACGTCCCTAATTTCAACCCGACAAACTCGCTCGATAGTCGACCTCGAACTCGTATTAACTCATTTATACTTGAGCATTTTTGTTAAAATTATATTGGTTACATTATATTGAAGTTTATAAACACAAAATTTGTATATAAATCATGTTTGCTCGACTAGTTAAGCTCGATAAGCTCTTTCAACTAGAAATATAACGAGCACTCGGACGAGCCGAATCGAATATCAACTTTTTAAGCTCAGCTCATGAAACTTATCCAACAATAAATTTTGTTCGAACTCGAATATTAATCAAATTCGAATTTAGGCTAAACGAGCTCGAATTCCAATAGCTTGTTAACTGCTCGAGTCGTTAACACCCCTAGCTACATCTATTTTATCGTAACATATGCCTTTGATGTCTTCAAAAGAAGAATTGTTCGAAATATATAATTAGAGCAAAGCCACATTGAGGTAAGTAGTAGCCCGGGCAATGAGTCCGTTCCGTTCATAAAAGGTAAAAATTTTAAAGAAGTTGGAACTCTTTGTTGATGTTATAGGTTCAAACTCATTGAAATATCCGTGGTTCAAATAATGAGCCCGTTGTTTGTGTTTTAAATTTAAAAAGTAACACTTAAGCTAGTTGTTAATCAAACGAAGATACGAGAGAATGCAAAACACAATTTATATAAGTTAACTTGTCAATCGTTAGGTTTTGTGAAACGAAGCCTTCTCAAAATATAATCGAGTTTATCTAACACTAGAAAGAAAAAAAATGTGCGGTGGGTCACTTAGAATTATAGATTCGCGACTAGCCGCTAATGTTTTTTTATATCATGGTTTACACTTAAATATTATATAAGGAAAGCTTTTAGGTTTAAAATTGTGTTTTTAAATTTGCCAAATGTCCTCCACTAATGCTTTGTGATTTCTTTATCAAATACATATATCCTTGATTGCTAATACTTGAACAAGAAAAATCCTTTTATCATTAGTATTTAGTTTCTTACATGTTTAATAAGAATAAGAATAAGAATATGTCATGTTACTAATAATGTTACACCTAAGGCTTTTGAAAATTGACACATCACCATAACAAGGCTAATCACAATTTTTTTTAGTTTCTTCTTTATATCCAACATTTGAAAATAAACACACCATTATATTTAATTAATTAACCTTCATTGCTATCACATTTTGTCTCATTTATATACATATACATATACATCATACATAAAGTAAAGCCTAATTACCTTCCATTTTTTTTTTTTTATGTATTTGGACTTTAGAAATCAACACATCATCATACTTAATCTACATATCTACAACTAACGACATTTCTCAATTTATATATATCATACTTAGCCTGAAGGTTAATTTTTACAAATATCTTATTACATTATTACTGCGTGTAATGGGTCGGCTTTTAATCATGTCATTACTTTGAAGTATTATTTTAATTTTTGGTCATGTATTACACAAAACTTACCGAGTCAATAATTTATTGACTTTTTTTTGGTTTGTAACATGTCACCGTTACATTAACGTCGCTCAACCGTCCACATAATACCTAAATTATTACTTTACTGCTATATTATATTAGTTTTAAATATTAATTCATAATCTATTTATTTATGAAATTTCTGTGGATTTATTAGAATATCTTTATCGTAATAGCAATCAAATAAAAGTTATTGATTTAAACTATCATGTTTGATTTTTTGGTTACAAACAGACCGAAATATATACAAATAGAAAACTACAAATCCACGACTGAATAATGTTGGTTGGAATTTGTCAAAATAACGATAACTTGATTATCTCTGTTGCAAATTTCAGAATTCAATGAAAATTATTTCTTGTTTATACCAAAACATTCATCGTTATATGATCAAGTACATTGAGATTTAAACGACGAATGATATAATTGGAGATATGATATGTGCTATCAACAACATATAATTCAGGATCTAGTTAGATATGTCATTTTCTTATATAATTTTTACCTTTTATATCTCTCATATATACACATTTAATCCCTCTTTTTAGCTACCATCACGTAACTTACATACCGTTAGCTACACACATTATTTTCTCAGATAACTTATTAGAGATGAAGTTTTCAGTGTAGAGTAGTCGCTTAATTTTGTTTCCATCGTCTCCTTTTTGAGCTCGTTTCATTGGTTCAGTTGTCTTGTTTGTTTTACCCTGGTCTTAATCACAACATTTTCCTTTAGCAAGCTTTCAAACTGTTTTCAGTTCAATCTAAGTCTTTTTCTTATTCAAGTTTAACTTTTTTAGCTTTGACGATGGTGCATGTTGTATTTGAGGTCAAAATTCAGTGTGTTAGTGGGCCTGTTTCATAAAACTTTTGATCATTTTTGAAATAGAGTATTTCCTTGATCTATTTTCATTGGCATTTGATTTTTCCGGTATTTTGCATGTTATAAAGTTACAAATTGAAATTGTTCCAAGTTATAAACTTTAATCACGATCATGAAAGTTGTTAACCATTTTTATCAACCAATTATCTATATGGTTTATAAACTAATTGAATTATATAGTTAAAAATTAAGTTAAATATTCATATAGTAGTCACAGCCTCTCAAAGAAAAAGATCAGTCACTAATATAAGCATTGTGATTATAAGACCGTCATTAAGTAAGCATTTCCACACAATTTAACCAAAACACACTCATCTAATCACAACTCCAAAGTAGAGTTAATATGACAAATCTTCATATCAATAAAGACGGAATTCGTACATTTGTATACCTTAGTCTAATCCACTCTAGACATGCGGGATAAAACACAACGACCCAAACAGTTACCGACAATTAACCCCATAAATTCGTTTGTGTTTCCGATATCCTGTGCACGGAGATTTATGTGTTCTCTATGCTTTTGGAACATCTCTTAGGTCCCTAACGTTACGATTGCTTCTTCAGAAGTAAACAAATCTTGCTAAAATGTATACGGAGTACAAATCAATCAAGTGATCCTTCCTGTCTTGTGGAAGTGTGGATGAATTCAGCTTCTTTAATGACCAAATTACCCTTGCTGGTAATCTTCTCAAGCTCCTTAATCTTCTGTGACACCTCCATAACATGAGAGCTGCTAGCTTGAATCAATTTGTTTGCAGTTTCTAGGGCCAAACATAGCTGCCACCAAAAAAGACTACTTAACATGCTTAGTAAAATAATTGTGATTCTACCCAAACACTTAATTACTAATTTACTGGCTAACATTGCCCCCATGTCTCAGGCCAAATTTTAGATTT
The DNA here is from genome assembly GCA_963921325.1 of Logfia minima. Lineage (NCBI taxonomy): Eukaryota > Viridiplantae > Streptophyta > Magnoliopsida > Asterales > Asteraceae > Logfia > Logfia minima. Next base: position 6,639,773 of record OY992774.1, on the reverse strand, counting down.
CTGGACTACTTTGCCCTTAGGGGACAGCCTTCTTAGGCAAAAAAAATTCATGTTTTTCTATATTTTATAAAATAACTTGGTTGAATGAAAGGTTGAACTTGACATGTGCTGAATGCAAAAGATGGAAAATTTGTTTGAATTCAATCTTTCAAATAAATTGACTTACCTCAAGTGTATGAGCTGTCCATGAATGGGATGTACCATCAAGTGCATCATTTAAACATTTGTAACTTTCCTGAAAGTAAATTAAACGACATAAATAGGATGCAAATCACCTGCTATCTAACTACACACATATTTGAGTAATAATCATTACACACCAGTTTATACCCAAAAAAGTAATACTATTAAAATATCAATCAACCAAATATTCTAGACTCCATGAAAAAACTTTTAACACACTACTGATTTAGAACTTGAACAATCGATGTTTAATTACCTATTAATGTACAACTCATGTAATGGAAGTAATGTCATATACGTAAGCGTAAAAAAAACAGTACTATAACTATACAAACAGTTTCATCTGCTAACATAATACTATCATATAAGTCAAAGCAAATAACTTAACTGCTACCAAAATATACAAAAGAACGAACTGCTAAAAAGAAGCATATACTCTAAGTCCATTTATGGTATATGATTCATACTCTCAAAATCAGCACCGAAGTTAAATTAGGGACTTATATAGATGAAATTTTCATAATTTTGGACCTTAAAACAGTAATTTTAAAGTACGAACCATATTTAGGGCCCATTCCTTGTTGATATCTTTTCATGTTTGTTGATTAGTTTTACAGGGTCAAATGGGTTGACCTTAACAAGTCTTGAGCCGAAAATATTTCGAAATAAATGGATATAAAACGATGATTAAGCCCATTGCAGCCAAAACGAGCAGGGATACATTTCAAAGGCTATTACAAACTTAATGAACATATATAAAATATTCATCAGAAAATGAAATGTTGATAGATAGCTATAGTAACGCAATTGTAATATTATTTTCGTGGACATGTTGTGTTATGATCCAAATAACAGCACGTTTCACTCACGAAGTAGGAACATGATCATTCAAAGGAAGGAAGCTCCAGTTTGTTACTTTTCAGTCAGATTACAATCAATCACATTCCAATTATCTTGAACTCACCTTCTTTGAGTGTGAATTTTTGAACCGATTCTTTAATCTTATTGCATTATGGAATTCGGCTCACAGCACCCTGCTAACTAACTTATCAAATTATTTTTTATGTTATATTTTCCCCTAAAGCTCATTAATTTTCATTACTGTCTAAAAATGCTTAAGTTTTTTAACTACATATTTATTTGCGATTGTAGTGAGTTAGATGCTAGGGCAAACATTCAGTAGGTTTTTAATTGCTTAATTTAGAGGTTGTTAGAGTTGATATCAGACTCAAATTAATCGAAGCCCTAAATTATCTGCCTTCTTAAAATGAAGCCCTAAATTGTATTTATGTAAAGCACAATGAGGAGTAAAGAAAGAGACCTGATATAGTTTGGTGAGATCAGAAGGTTGAATATTAGGTGGTTGATCGGTCACGTCAGCAGAAGTGTTTGTGGTGGTGGGAGTGGTGGGTTGTTGATCATCATCTCCCACGTCACTTAGCAGATCGCCGATGCATAGAAGCGGCCCTCCGACACCTCCCCCTCTCATCACTTTATTTTGTTTCTTGAAAAACCTTTTTCTGTTATGTTCTGTTTTCTATATCTCTAACTACATATAATGCATCTTCACTATTATCTTAAAATTAGTCTCAACACAAGGAAATGTCTAAATTACCCTTAACTTATTTATAGTATTTCTATTAATAAAATTATTTCCTATTCATAATTCATAATCTATTATATATAATTATATAATGTGTAAATACAACTCTTTGTTATATAAAATAAGATAATAATTCATACAATACATATAAAACAATTAAACAATCAGTAGTTTTTCATTATCACCACCGTTACTTATCATCGTTATTTCTACCGCCGCATTGCGCGGGTATCATTCTAGTTTTATTTATTATTCTATTATCTTTTAATTTAACTTATCACTCTTTCGCACAGCGACTCAGCTCGTAACTTAACTTGAAATCAATACTCGTAACTCAGAGTTCGAACTTGACTTATAAGAATTACTTTTTTATAATAAATAAATATATATTAATATTTGTGTATACATATATACTCGTAAGATACACTATTGTAATATCAAAACATAAAATAAAAAGTTTACAGATTACAATACATATCCAGATTTAAAGTCCAACATTATGTTTCAAAATTTATAAGAGACAAATTAAATAGTTCCATCTTATTAAAATATTAGTGTTAAATATGAATTCATAATTATAAAACGATTCCTGACTTATATGTAGCAAAATTTATAAAATTAGAATGTACACTTTTTAATTATAGGAGAATATTAGTTGATGATGAGTAGATGTGTAAATGAGACAATATAATTCGTGAGCTACTCAAAATCAGCTCACAAACTATTTGAAATTGACTTGATACAAGCCGAGTCAAGTTCAAGCTATTCGAGTATTCAAATACTCAATTCGAAAGGATCGTGAGCCCTATCGAGCTTGTAACATTTTTTACATTTTGCCACTTTATTACTAAGTGTATTTAACTTATTTACTGTACTTTATAATTAATTCGAGTCGAGTTAAGCATGGAAGTATCGAGCCGCGTTAAATCGAGTTTGAAAATATCAAGTCAATTACATTAAGCGCATATATTTTATTATTAATAATTAAATTACAATAATTGAGTAGAGTCGAATCAAGCTCGAAAGTATCGATTCATTAATTGAGTCGAGCTCGAGCTTAAAAATGCAAGCTCAATCGAGTTTCGAGTTCCGAGTTCTCTTACCTAGTCAAGTTTGACACTGTATCGTCTCGACTCGACTCGATTACACCCGTAGATTAGTATCATTCGACAGCTAAAGGATTCGCTACTAGTATTCAAAATAATTATCAACTAAATTCAAATTTTCTCTTGTATACTATTTGTTCACTCTTTTTTCATTGTTTGTGTACAAGATGAATGAAAAAGTGGTTACCTGTAGCTAACAACCATTTTAACACTAGCAGAAAAATGTTAACCACAATTTAACGGCTATTGTTTTTATTCTTTTCTTTTCTTTTTTTGGCAAAAATGAAAGTATTCTATTAAGAACAGCAAAAATTGCGTGCAATAATACAATTAGAGGAAACATTGCAACTAAGCAAATGTGACTGCTTAGGCCACATCCATTTGCACAGGCCCAAAATTTTGAAATGCACAGAACCACCTAAATGATAGCCAGCTAAAAGCTACTCTATGCAAAATTTGGCTTTAGCAAACAAACTTTTCTTGAGAGTTTTGAATTGAAATGCATGGATGATCATGCAGGAGCGAGTGCATATATAATTAATCTTCATTTGCTGCGATATCTTGGATGAATTCTTCCCAAGATTTTTGTCGCTTCTGGGTAGCATCATTTACGTGTAAAGTAATTCCAATTGAGCGTCCAAGATCTTTGACGGAATACGTTTGCATATCTCCGTTATCATCATCGAACCAAGAAACTGACATTGTTTCCATGTGCTTTTTCTTTGACCTTTTATCCTTTTTCTTTAATTTGGTAGTTTGATTTACTAGTGAGGGGTCAATGCTACCTTTCTTCAAGTTTATGTCTTTCGCTTTTTGAACATTTGCTTTTGCATGAAAACAGGTTGCATGCGATGGGTCATTTTCATGACATTGGGAAAAGCTGCCTCTTAAAAGTGAAACATCAACCTCGGTGTTTGCTTGATGGGGGACCGATTTATCATTTGGGGAATGGTCAACACTGTTGGCTGGTGGTTCCAAACCCAAATTTAAATTTTGAATTTCAAAGTCGACTATGGAAGGATTATCAGGTCGGTGTTGATCATCTCTCAGCTCCGGTTGCTTCCCGAGGTTGTTCTCGATCTTTGTTTGAGTAGACAAAGCTTCATTTCCTGTTGAAAAGGCCTTCGCAACGTAGTCAGATTGTTGTTCTTGCTGTTGTTGACGATGAGTCTCTTCTACTTCAATCTGCACTCTCATCCGAATTTGGTCCATTGATTGTGGGTCTGCTTGCATGTTCTTTGCTTTTCTCTTCTCATTTGAATTTGAACATGTAACACGAGAAGAAAACCCGCGTGGATAAGATGGTTCACTATCTATTGAAGACTGACTTTTCTCTAACTATTCTCGAATTTGGAGAACTAGATTGAGCATTGTCGCCCATTTTAATCCAAATCGGAATTTATCATCATCAAACGGGTCCAAGGAGCCGGTAGTTTGGATCTCCTGAATGAGAATTTGATGCAACTTGGATTTGATTTCTATATCCATCACTTCCTCTATAGGCTTTAGCTCGAAAGTTTCGATCATCATGAAAGCAGATTCAACTTCTTTCATTTGGGTTGTAAAGTCAGGGACACTTATTGTTTTGCCCCAACAATCAGCAATCTTCTTAAAAGTTGCTTTGGACCAGCAATAAGAATCAATCCTATTATCTCCAACCAAACATACCTTTTAAATGGACCTCCATTTTCATCTAAAAGATATGACATGACAAACTCAGGTTTTAGTCTTTTTCTTATTCAGCTCCCAAATCTCAATCTGTTCCTCATCTTCAAGATGCCACGATCACATATTTTCCCCAACGTGAAAGACAAGATGCTTTAATAACTGCTTCTTCTAGTAGCTCGTAAGTCCTTTTGTAGGTTACCAAATGTCGAGATACTAAGATTATACTCTATTTGAGCTGGGCAATACATGTTCCGTTAAGCACATCCTTGATGAATTTCTTTGGTTTTACCTCATTTAGGTGAATTTCTTGGCACCTTCTTCTTCCATCAGATGATGTTTCAACCATAGATCCTTCTTAGGTCTTTCCACTCTGACCCTTCTATTGAGAATTGAGACCCCATTAAACCATTTAATAGCATCTTTTGCTTCATTAGCATCCTTCAATCTTACAAAACCAAAAGCAGAACCGTTTTCTCGACAGTTTACTTTAGCCCTTTGCACCGATCCATACTGCTTACCAAATGAGGTCAACATGACATCTGAGATTGCGTGTGGAAGATCACCCACAAATATTGTGGTTGAAGAGTCCTCAATTCCCATTTTTCTTGAGTTCGTCGATATGTCACCATTATTGTTGCTGCCTAAATGGCTATTGTTAGCATCCTCCTCCAGTTCTTCATTTCAAAGTATTTTCCTTCCAACATTTTGCATCCAAATTTGGATATACATACGATGAAAGAATTAATTTTTAACAGTTTTTAAGCCAGTCGTTGGGCCCCTATAGACTGGAGTACCAGTTTGTAAATTCTTTTATCAGTGACAACAATTCCCAACCCCAACCTCTCAACCAGAACTTCCTCAACAACATGCTATGAAAGAAATTGGTCACTTTGAAATAGGGAAAATGTGACAATCAATTACCACAACCTTCTATCATTAATTGCAAAGTGCAAACAACACACACAACTCTTCAAACATAAAATATGTACAATATATGCATCTGTATACCTATCAGGTTGGAACTAGATATCCCCAGAAATTTGCTTAAAAAGTGCATAATACATGGGGGGAAGGTGACCAAGAATGTCATGTAATAGGATCATGTTATGTATGTACACCACATATGCATCCAAAGTTCTATATAACGGCCCTCATAGTAACAGATTTAGTTCTCATGACGATGGTCGAAGTTGTGAGATTTTGGATCGGAACTCACACTACAGAGGCTGCAACGGTTAGAAGGTCTTTGAGAGCACCAATCATTTGGAACAGTGAGGAAGTTTGTGTCGATGAATTTTCTAAATCTCTTTTTGTATTCTTTTGGAGAGATTATAGTCGGCAATTGGTTTTTAGGAACAACAAAAGACTTGACCCAGTTCTCAAGTTGCTTGTCCCAAGTATACTGTCTAACATAATCAATTATGCCACACACAAGCTCCTTTTGCTCTGAGTCCACTCCAACCAACAATGAATAATCCATCACATCGATTGACTGAATATATAAAAGAAATACAAAATAAGTCCTTAAACTTATTCTAAACATGAGAAGTCCTATCCTGGTTACATGACTAAAAAACGAATCAACATGTGGACGTGGATAAATAATGAAGATGTGTTGAAAGGGTCAAAAGTCAGCTAATGTGTAATTATTATGCATACAACCTCCTAATTTGTTTTAGCAAAAACATTAGATTTATATTGTAAAAATATAGATTTATAATCGTATTTATTGTTTAGATTACTTATAAAAGTTCAAAAAGAATAAGACAAATATCTGCTAATAAACACACGTCAACCTGTACTCAAATGACCCATTTGGATCCAAATTCCAAATTGACATGTTACAAACCCTCCCATTTCGCCACCTCTAAATTATAACAATGGAGCTAAGAATTCAGCTCTCATATTACCAACCAGGCCTTTTTTCATGTACAATTATTTTGACCCATCCCATGCCCTGGCCCACCCATTTTATGACGCCCAGTAAAGAGAAAAAGGATCAGTTAATGTGTAGGCGTAACAAACTATCCCAAAGACATGAACACAAGATCAATAACAAATAAGTGAAGATAAAAGTAGGGAATACTCACATTAAGAAAGGCAGTATCATTCCATACAGCCCTTTGCAAGTTCCGCTTTGCTGTTATACTAACATATAAAGGAGAAACATTCATGTCGTTCACAAAATTTTGGTCCAAAAGAACATCTCCTGCACCATCAACAGCAGCATTGAAACGAGCATACAGAGCTCCTTTCAGATCATACTGTCTAGTAATTTTCCGGTCATATGTAACATTCTCCATCACCATCAGATCATGTTTTTCCCCGCTCTTTCTTTTCTTCACCTGCAACCATTTATATTGATCATGGATAACATACAATATAACTTTAAAAAGAGCTAGACATGGTTATCTCAACCCATCAAAGTATCAGTGGGTTGATGGTTATGCTTTTATCTGTAAAATCAGACAGGTAATACAAAAAATAACTTAAAAGGACGCAGGTAAACTCATATTCTTTGACACATTGATTACTTCAACATATATATTTTTTGGGACAAAACGGTTTCTGTATCAACCAACCCGGCCCGTATTGACAGGTAACAAAAATTTACCTATTTTGACCCATAACATGCCAGACCGCCCGACTTACCACCTCTAAGAAAATCCAAGCAATTATAGAAAGAAAAAAAAAACAAACCTGATAAATCCCTAGAATTTTTGCTAAGCATGTCTGGTTTCCTAGATTATAGCACTGGTTCATGTACCCGAAATAGTCCGAAGCAAACCCAATAAAGGAGCAAAACTCGGTGTTCTTGATTTCCTTTATAATGAAACGGTCATCAATAGTTTTAGCAAAGAATGATTTACTCTTTCCTCCTTTTGCATTCCAATTCTTACAACGGCTTAATGAAGAAATATAATCCAATTCAGATAAGCCACATTGACCACGAAGATCCAAGAAGTCTTTAGCAAATAAACAACCTACTGAATATTTAGCTTTCTTATCTAATCTTCCCAAAGAAATAATTCGATGAGGTTGCCCTGAAGAAGCAACAGAATCCAATGATTCTAACCCATCAAAACTAGAAAACCGTGAGTCTTCTAAAGGAATACCAAATGACGAAGCATCAGACTCCATGGAGGCAAAGGAAGAAAAATTTGGAGAACTTAAAGATGACATTCTTTGTGCATTATCATATGATCTAGTTTCATCGTTTACATCTTCTGATGAAATCTTAGCCAATGCACATGCAATCAAACTAGATAATTCATCTTCATAATCTGATACTAAATGATTACCATAACCCAATGGAAAATGAAGCTTTGAACCCTCTTCGGTAATTATTTTGTATATGGTGGATCCAGCTTTATAGCTATTGGTGGGTTCATATTTTGGAAAGTATCCTCTTTGGATATCATTAAGATGCATGTTTTCAATTTGTGAGAAAGATGTCCACATCCATCCTTTAGAATCTGCTGATTTTGATGAAGTTAAAAACGAAGATCCACCATTTACCCCCATTTGAGATGACGAAGTAAGATCACCTTGGACACTATTTTCTTGATCAGCCTCAACCTGATTGGAAGAATCCAGAGATAATTCATCATCACCTTCAAGTGTGATTGTTTCACATCTTAGGCTATTTCTTTCTTTTGTTGAATCCGCTATCAAAGCAGGAATAATATCGGATGCTGATTCAACACTTTGAACAAGTACAGTAGAGTCTCTATCTTCAATAGATGATTGGTTTTCCTGACATATATCATTGATTTGAGGGTCGCAAACTTTAAGCTCAGATGAAAGAAGTGAATAGAGACGTTCATCCCAGATGTATGAACGAAGTAAGAGCTCCCAATGCATATGATTCAAGTAAAGAGGCTTGTGCAACCATCTATCGACTGAAACGTCACTAGTGCTTGCAGTAAGCTTCTTCATGTCACCCTATATTATATAGAATAACACAACGATAAGATTCCTGTATAAGATTTACATTTTACAGTTGTATATTTCAATCCTTGAATCCCATCTGTATGATTTGGAGATAAAGAGAGATAGGATCCATAAAATACAGACAGGCATATGACAGAAAATGGCCTAAATGCACGTAACCGGAAAGGATATATGTAAAAAAAATATAGCATCAGAACGTTATCCTTAGATGGCTTTTCAAAGGTCTTGAGAGTATCAAAATGACTATTTTTAAAGTAACTCCGAACTTCTATTTTATTTGTAAAAAATTTTGCGTTATGTCAAAATTAGTTCCTTATAATCCTTGACTAGGATAACTCGAAGGAGAACTTCTCCCACCAAATTGATGCATGGTAAAAGCATATTATATGTATCATCATGTCCATATTTACCACAATAAAATGAGATTACTGGATTATCCATAAATCTATTTAGTACTATATCTAAGTTTTAGGGTTGTTATTTTTCAATTTAGCCACTATGTACTGTGCCATCTTTCTAAGGATGACATTATTTTCAATTTATATTGAATCACATTATTCTGTAAATCAAGCATAACATACCAAGGGTAGTCTAGATATGAGATCAACAAACACTAAGCATGATTACCCTTCATTAACCAAAACCGATACTATTCTCAGCTTATGTAATTCAGATTTAGATCAAACACTTTGATGCCTTATGGACCAGAATCAAAATAGAAACAGATAGCAAGAAAGTTTGAAACTAGATATTTCATTTATCTATGAGTGATATCCAGCAATGAGAGAAAAAAACCAACCTGAAATTGATCTTGTTCTTGTTTCAACATCTCTTGGATGTCAGAGAATCTTTTAGATGATCCTTGAAGGTTCAGCAGTGATCCAACATACTCATTTTCAATTTTCTTAAGAGAATTCTCAACCTCGGTAAATATCTTATGCCCTTCTCGGAGCACCTTAACACCACAAAAAAGGTACAGTTCATTAATGATCGAGCAAATAGAGTAACAATATACAAATGCCACTTTCATCACCAAGCCAACAAACTACTCATATATATACATACATCCTCAATTTCTTCTTTAAGAAATTCTCCTTGCACTGAATCGCAATGCTCGACCTTCCAAAGCGGCAGAGACACAGAGTAAGTAGCTACTGTAGAGTATCTAAACATTGCAACCATGGATCCTAATCTGCAAGTTTCACAAAATCATAATATCAATCAAATAGGTTTCATAGACAAGTCAAATGGTTACTTTCGATTAGAGGTGGCAATGTCAACATGGTCAATCAGATAAAAACTTAATAAACCAGCTTCAAACGAAATGGCTCAAACGGGTATCCAGGTAGAAAGTAGCCCACAATGTATCTCTTAAATTATTTTGACTAGAAAAAAAAAACAAGATTACTATTGAAATAACATAATCTCGGGTGTCCATACTTGAAACTCCAATTACTTACAGTAAAACTTTTAAAACTTTGAACAGAGTGTTTCAGGTTAACCCACCGCAGCCTGTTTCAACCCGCACTTAAAGTTGCCCATATTGACCCACTATCCAACCCACCCAATATGCCACCTGAACTTTCAATTGCAAATAGTAATAGTTGAAACGGAACCGAACTTTAACAATGATATTTTCAAATCACTCTTTATCTATCATTATGACACCAACCCTCCCGACCCCCTATTTGACCTGTTTCCCTTTTAGTTAAATATTTAATATACCCGAATCGCCCAGTTAGAGATCAAATGACATGAATTGACCAGTTATAGATCATAACCCGAATTGACCCATTCATAAGTAAATGGGTCAAAATCACCACCTCTATCAGACATACTGTAAAATAGACAAGTGTTTGAGGTATTGACCATTCATATCATTGCAATTGCCATACCCAAAAAAGTGCAAGTAGTCCTTATAAAAGGAATGCCCACAGCTAGATGGTACTTCCCATGCAGAGTGGTTTGAGAATCCAAGTTCTAGAAACTTCCCAAATGATAAACCACGAGCAGCAGCTGAAACCAATACTCTTTTGGTGGACTTCAAACTTCCATTGGAGGGTTCACATTGGCCACAACAACTCCACATCCACAGCTTTCCTTCATTTTGACCAGGCAAGTGCTTATCTAAAGGAAGACGTTTGACTTGAATTGTGAGTTGCTTATTGTGATGTGCATAGTAGTGAAGATGAGCTTCTGGCAGTTCATTACAGGTTCCACACGAAAGCTTCTGCATAGGGTCACAACTGTGAGTGCCAATTACAAAATCATGCATAGCATATTTTACAGAGAAGGTTGAACGTTCAAAAATGGGGGTGGCAACTAAAACCCATTTGTATGAAAATGGGTCAATTGAGGTTGTATTTGTTTGAAAATGGGTCAGAGAGGTAGATTATAGAAAACAAACAAAAATCAAAATAAATGTATCTAAAGATGAAACATTTCAAACTGATTGTATGGGTTGGACAAGTATTCAAACGCTTATAACGTCCTAACTTATTGCAAAATTAGGAAAGAAAAAAAAGAAGGCAAAACAATGTTGGTGGGTAGGCCCAACTCTAACCGATCGGCTTTAACCCACGCAACAAACCACCTATTTGGCTTGTTATCAAGCCTACTCGTTTTGCCACCTGGCCCAACTCTACTCAAAAGTAAGCAGGAAAAAACTGACTATTATGGGTAATAGCATGAAGCTGGTGAGCTAAATCTATAACATATTTAAAAAATAAAGATAAAAGTGGAGTTTCAGGAAACCTGATTGAGTAAGTTATCCCGCAAAAACTTTCCAAGTAGAACATCAAAATTGCGGTAGAACTTGATACAGGAAAAAGAACTTTGCTTACAAGTTGTCCCTCTTGTCACATTCCGTCTAGACATCAAAACCAATATACTTTCAGAATCCAACACTGCACTAATGTCATCTTTAGGTTGCATATGGTCTTCCGAATCTTCCATTTCTGAAGTAGAGTTTATATATGTTGATGACGACTGAATTTGGTCGCTTTCAAATGTCTCTGCGTCATCAAGATCAACTTTGACTTCAGTATCAGCAGTATCAACAGCTTCTAGAGAGTTCAAATCTTGAATGGAGTAGTCAGTATGGTTATGTGTGTTCACACCATTGTAGCCAAGGTATGTGGACATACTCTGCTGAGCAGTATTGAAAAGTGGAAACCCGACAACTTTATGCAAAGAGGCTGAGAGCGAAGATAGCCCTGAGAGAACAATCGGATCATACGGCTCATAAGATGATAAAGTAGACCCTTCTAGACCAAGATTGTCAGATCCATTTTCATCAGAACCATTGGAGATGGGAATAACAACAGTAGTGATCGAATCAGTTTCAGGACTGGACTCGTTGGCTATTGGAACATTAGTATCATCAAGCTTATTATACAGAGGTTGACTGGTAAATGACGGAATGATCTCTTCGTTGTTATTTGGAAATATAGTCATCCCATTGGGGGCAGTTGTAGAAAACATTGCACGCTGATTTAGAATGAACGAATTCTCGAGGATCAAATGATATGCCATGATAACCGCAAACTGAACAACACATTTAATTCTTTTAAGTTCATCACTGTGAGATCCCTTCAGCAAAATCTGTACGGATAACATTCACGGTCATTAAAGAACAAGTTCTACTAAACAAAGTAAACAATTAAAACTAAAACTAACCGTAAAGCCCATTCTTGTGGGACATCCCTCGAGAAACATTAGAGTCTTCTTTGGCTTTTTTCCACTTTCAGAAAACTCAGCATGTTCTTCTACAATCTTTTCAAAATAAAACGATTCACACTGCCTCAGCTTTTGGTCACTCAAATTATCTGAGGACAAGATCGGTGAGCCGGTACAACGAGCAACTCTCTCCAATCGATGTTGTTTCATTTCCAAAACTAAAGTCATCCCTTTTGCAAGGATAGACTCCTGAATATCACGGGAAACAGTTTTCTCAACCAGGACAACATTTGGCTTCAGCTTCTCTATTATCCCGATAACATAGTCTACTCTATTGCTCTCCTGGTCACGGATAGCATTAGAGGCAATAACAGATATACCAATAAGAAATTTAGAGGTGGCAATCTAAACCATTAATTTAGAATCGGTTAATTTGGGTTATATATGGGTACTGTATAAACAGTTCATTAAAAATTAAACAGGTCAAATGAGTTTAATGGGTCAAGAACACTTTTAACCTCTTATATTATTTTTACTAACGAAATATTAGAACATATTCTTTTAATATATTCAATTCTCGTATGTTGATTATTTGTAAAACTCTAGGATAAAGGAACAATAAAATGCTGGCAGGTTAACCCAACCCGACCCCATTTCAACCATTATTAGAATCATCCTTTCTGAACAGACCCAATTAAGAACCATCACACAAAAAGATTTTATTACCTATGAAGAGGTTACCAAATGCTAAGCAGTTTACTCAATTTACCTGTTTCATTGCGTCGAAAGATGACAATCCATCAGATGAAACACTAAGTGCACCCTTAATCAATAGCAGCTTGGGCTTTTTAAATTTTGTCGGCATGCGCTTGTGAGCTGCATGCTTTTTAAAGACTAAGCCTTTAAAAACTTCACTGCAACAGTGCAACATATAAACCAAATATGAATAAAAACTAAAAGGCCAATAGAAAATACGATTAGTACTCGTGTGGCGTTGACAGAAACATTTGATTGGTTTAAAAAGTAAGCAAAAGTTTATACAAACAGAAAGTATACAAAAGTCTAGCAAACTATAGGGAAATAATATTAGCCGAATTTGGTATAGTAAGACACTATTATGTGTACACTCTGACGTATGCTAATTTATTTCAACAACAATTAATGGTTAGTCTTTGTGATGTCAGAGTGAAGTTGTTCTCATTGACAGTCATCATTAAAGTCATTTAACGATATAAAGGAATATTTATTATCATTCAAAGTGAATAAATAGCTAAAGTTAGGAATGAAGAAGTATGAGAATAAGACAACCTTTGACTTCGAGTACCCGTTGAAATACATTTGACCTTTACATATCCATCAGGATTCATTGCTTTTCCCTCAAAAGCATCCGGTTTCAAATATGAGGCAGCTTCCCATGATAAAGTCGTAACTGTATCCACCCATTTATCACCATCACTTTCAGAAAAAGAAATACACATAGATTTAAGTAGATGTTCCACAAGTGCCTTAAATTTTCCATTCATAACATCCACCATCGCTTTTTTTGTTTCCTCTCTAAACCTGAAACTTGCACTCCCTTCTTGTCCAAGACTACTAAGATTACTTGGCTTCCCCCATTTCATGCCATCACCATACTCTTCGTCGTCATCATCATCATCATATGTAGCAACACTACCCTCAATATCATCCTCATAATCTTCGGGTTCAGGGGGAAACCAAATATGGGAATCAATACCTCCATTTCCTAGATACCGCTGATTCTTTGGTTGTAAGCCTAAACTTTGAATGCTCGATTCTTCTTTAAGGGACCTAAAAGTAAACAATCATATAATTACGCAAAGGACCCACAAACAAATTCATGATTCATCTAACTTTGTATTCTTGACTGTCAATATGGAGAGAGAAGGTGAGAGGTGGCCATCAGTTACCTTTCATTTGAGGGAACATCAACAAGATACTCATCTGAAAGAAAACCGTCAAAAGATTTATGAAATTTAAAAGGAAAAAATAGAAAGATATGTGTTTGAATAACTAAATTGTATACAAGAAACTACAGGTCTTACTATAATACGAAAGAGAGCTATCGGTTTTTGCCAGGGACACAGCTGGACTGATCGATGATTCCGGAGGAGAAATCAAACTATCATAAGTCATATCCACTAATTTCTCTTTCACCAGAAAATCCTCATCACAAAGACGCTCCGTTTGAATCAAAACCTTTTGTCTAGAAACAATATAATAACGCTATCAAATACTAATGATAATCTAGATCATAATACTAAAAGCCGGAAAAAAATAAAAAACACAAGTATTTCAACGATAAAGGAAAACAGAATGATCAGCTTTCTTCCTAAAGCAACATCAAGTTATTAGAAACTATATTTATATAACTCAATTTCAGCAATAAAGCTCCACAATTCGGCAAATAAATAAGGAAAATTAGTGATCCTTGTACAACACGCTACCTAATTCAACCTAAACTGCAAGCATAAAATCGAATTAATATGTCCTTTTCCAATTAATAACGTCAAGAATTTAGGACTAAAAAACACAAATCAAAATCTGATGAACTGCTAGGCGATCACTAACAGAAGTTGACTTTTTGGTCAACATAAACTCAAATTCAAACATATAAACACAAAATTCAAACAAATACCAAGCATTGCATCAAATCACATCTTCATAACACGATTAAATAAGTAGATTGTATTAAAGATTACCTAGCAGTATTGGATAGAAACCCAAATTAATCCGACAAGATGAGATAGCGACCTTAATCGAATAGAAACCCTAATTGAATTGCTCTGCTGATTTGATGAGAATTTATAACAATTTAACTTGAATCGAAGAGGGAGAAGAAAATAGGCCCACACAGTAAGAACAGTTCTATAAAGAAACTCAAAATTCAAAAAAGAAAGAAAGAAATGAAATTTCAATTTTAAAATGAATGGAAGGTTGACATATGTTACAGAGGCAGTAGTTGGTGAAAATAATAATATTATTACAGCTATCTATAAGTAATAAATAAATAAATAATCATTATTATTTATTATAATTATTAATATTAATATAATAATAATAATAATAATTTTCCATATTAATATTAATATTAATATTAATAATAACATAACGTAATTACGTACGCGCTATTTATATTTTCATTTTGTACCCCTAAAATCTAGGGTATTCAGTTTTGGTCAACCAAATGCTCGGATTCAAGTATATGAATATTTGAATTTGATTATTTATCAATATATAAAGTATTTAAATATAGTTAATCTTTTAAAAGTCAAAATTACTTAATCTATTTTTTATTATTCTTATTTTTCAATTATCTCGTTTGATAATAATATATATATGCAACTTATGTTTTTCAATTTTGAAATATTATAATTAATTGAAATTCAAGTACAATTCATAAAATAGATATATATTATGCTATACTGACGTTAAAATATGAAAGTTAAACTTATTTATTATTTCAGCATTATACAAGTACTATGCTAATTAAAAAGTTATAGAGTTATCAAATAATGCAAAACTGATTATTTAAATAGAATTAATCAAATGAGAATGAGATTTTTTGTGAGAATGGAAGAATAATCTCAACCATCCATTTTATCAAAATAATAATACTCCTAACATTTAAAAAAATTTGAATATCTCACAAACGGCTAGTCAAAAAAATTAAAAAATTGCACCATAAAAATCAGTATTTTTTTCTCTTCGATTAGACATCTCACAAGGTATAATTTCGACGAATTTTTTTTTCATTTTTTGGTGGTTTTCGAAAACTGGTAACACATGTGTTAATCGCTAGTAACACTAACACATGTGTTACTGGTTTTCAACTCAAAAAAAAAAAAATCACCGAAAGTATATCATGAGGGATGTCTAATTGTAGATAAAAAAAACGTTGATTTCTATGGTGCAATTTTTATAATTTTTCAATTAGCTGTTTATTTTATATTTAACTTTAGGGGAAAATTGGATTTTGCAAAATGAATGACTAGATTTCATTTTTTCATTCTCACTAAAATTTTCATTCTCATTTGAAATTAAACCTATTTGAATACGACATATATAAATCGTATTATGGATATTAATTCATGTACATCAAATCATTAATGATGTTACAAACAATATATTTCTGGTTATTTAGTTCACCAAATTATTTATGACTCTCAAAGGGAAAGGAAGTTTGCCCAATCAAACTGATCTAAATCTATTTAATTATTCCTACTTAGACAGATATACCGTAGATATTTTCATATGTAATAACTAATAACTAAAAAACAAACTTCTATTTATTGCACATTCATTTATTTTGTCACTCGTCAATTTATGTTATATTCATATTAAAAAATTCCAGACCTAAAAGTTTGAAATTTGAAAAAATAAGACCCCTTGTCATTTTTCTCCTACTTTTTCCCCCGGATCAAATATTTGTTGATGCAAGAAACTGAAAAAGTGATGTCGCCACCTTGGACTTAGACTGGTTTTGTATTTTAAACTTGATTGAACTTAATAGCTTAATAAGTCATTCTCAAGAAGGCTTAGAAACCAGACTCACCTTGTAAAAATTTTCTGTTCTATTATTGAGTAAATTACATAAATGGTCCCTATAGTTTGATCGAAATTCCACTCACACGTCTTTACCATTTTTAATTACACGGATGAATCCTACTTTTAAAACTTGTCACGTACATGGTTCTTTATACTAACGGTCATTAGTATTTTCTTTTAAGTTAGCTCGCATACAAAACATGTGAGAGCAAGTTAGTCTTTTTGATAGAAACAGTCAATTGTGTAATTTCTATTCTTTTAATTTTAATATACTTCTCTTTATTAAACAATTCATCATTTTATCATTTAATAAAAAACAATAATGGAATTTCATAATCAACAATGTCAACTAACTATTTCATCATCAATAATTTCTACAATTAATTCAACAACAATTTCATCACTAATTATATCAACAATTTCATCACTAATTATATCATCCGCAAAGGTTATATTAACAACAATCTTTCGGATATCTCAACAACATTCATAATATGGTCGACCTCTACCTTGATAATAATGATTAAAGATTATTTTTCCTGTAGACCTGAAACTAGACAATCACCACTTAAACCAATACAAATCAATCCCGTTTGTTAAATTGGAAAATCTCTCAAAATTGTCGATACATAATTGCGTATGGTTCAAAGTGGTGAATGAGAATGGGAAAGGGAAAGGGAATACTTAGCAATGTAATGAGCATTTCCTAGTAATACTTTTTTTCTTTAATTTTCCTTGATTCATACAATTAATCATCACGAGTAAGGGTAACAAATTGGGCCGAGTTAAGTTTACGAGTCTAAAGTACCCAACTCAACCCGATATAATTAGATAAATAGGTTGGCAGGTCGAAAGTACCTAATATGGACACGAACTTCATTATCCGTTTAGGTAAACGGGTTAATGTGTTGGCATGTTGCTTTTGGGCTAATGTCGGTTTGTGGGTTGGTTTCGCGTCAAACGAGTCAAATTTAATGGGTTACCTTTGGATTGGCAAGTTGACTCGTTAATCTGAACCTTCACCCGAGCCCTACCCGAATAATTAAGTTGGTTGGTGGGTTTCGAGTTAATATCGATTGGTGGGTAGGTTTTGCGTCAAACGGGTTAAATTAAATTTACTGGGTTGCCTTTGGATTGATGAGTTGACCCATTAACCCGAACATTGACTTGATCCTAACCCATAAAGTAAACGGGTTGGTGGGTTTCGAGTTAATATTGGTTGGTGGGTTGATTTCAGTCAAACGGGTAAAATGTTTTTGGGTTGGTGGGTTGACACGTTAATCCAAACCTTGACCTGAGTCCGAATCGAAAAGTTAAATGGGTTGGCAGGTTTCGGGTTAGCCGGTTGACAAGTTGAGATAAATATATAAATGTTATATGTTGGGATAGGGACATGTAATGATATATGTTCTCCCCAATTTAGTGGGGATTGGTTATTACCGACTAATGGGTAATGAAACATTCCATTTTATAGGATACCAAGCATTATCATTTATTACCTTTTCCATTCCCCACCCCCTAATACTTTCAAAATAGCATCCTATTAGTGTAATACATAAAGTTTGTGTACCGCCAGAGAAGATCGATGAACTGCCTAAGACAAACCGCTTATATTTTGTGTGATACGAGAGTTTGTGTAACTTTATTTTACCTAGTTACGATGAGGATAATGATGATGGCGCCATGTTCGATGTGAAAAACTTTATTTGCCATATTTTGTGAATATCCTATTCAAAAGAAATGTAGATTTAGTCATTTATTTTTTATTTGTGTAACTTTTAAATTTATTAGAAGCAGATAAAATTATACAAATGGTCCTCTTTTTCCAGAGGATTAAATTTCCTCACATGTTTTGCACCTAACCTAACTTAAGAGAAGATACCAGCGACCGTTAGTGTAAAGAATAATGGACGTGACAAGTTAATAAGGATTATCCACGTAATTAAAAATGGTAATGTGAGTGAAATTTCGACCGAACCATAAGGACCATTTATGTAATTTACTTATATATATTATATATATAGTATATGTATGTATATTATCTAATTTTTTTATGTGAAAAAGACTCACAAGTTCGTAAAAATAAAGTTAGTCAAATACCTTAATGAGTTTATTATCCTACTATTTATAAAAATAAGCTAATTCAAATAACCAAGCATAACAAAAAAAAAGAAAAAGAATAACAATTCAAGATTGTCCTTATAACAAATTGATTCGAAGGTTAATAAAATAATATATTAAATCCAATAAAACCACTTACTATCATGACAGGATGAAGTAAACAAATGAACTGCCAACTTAACATTATGTGAATAAGTTCTCGGAAGAATTGACCAATGACTTAACATGATATATAAAGACAAAAAACTAAACTTTTATGAATCTCACATTTACTAATAATATATTAATTAATTTCTACTCACACCTCGTCTTCACCGTCTCTTCCGCAATGAAAACTTTAGAAAGACGGAAGAATTAAGATTGGTGCCTACGGTGTCTTAATAAGACGGAGCAAATATGCCCCAAAAGTAAGCGGTCTAAGAAAAATTCAAACCATTTGTAGACATTAACTCAAAAAGTATAACCGACCTTGTAACAGTCCCCACCAACTTTCCGACAGTCAAACTTTGTACATCTAAATTGAAGTCATACTTTAACTGGTTTAATAGGTAAAATAGGAAGCAAAATGATAACCAAGAAAGAAACAGATAAAGTCATAAAACATAATAACTGCAACTTCTTGAATGGTTATACTTAAAAAGAAGTTAGGTCATTCTTCTAATAAATATAGTTTCAGTAGTTGTATTTCACACATATCAATATAATAATAAAAGACATAACAATAGACACATACTATAACAATAGAAACATACTGCTGGTACAAATTACCCGTTCAAGCAAAATACCTACAGCATTTGTTTTGCCAAGAGTAAATTAATCATTCACCTAACTTCCGATGGATTTAACCAAACCAAGCATATCGTGATAGTTCAACCCAAAGATATAAAACACTCGTGTCTGCGTGAAGAACAATACATGCAACATCCCACAAGACCAAATTTACATTCATGATTATTATTTGGCTACATAACCATTAAAACTGAAAAAAAAAGTTACATGAACACAAAGGGGGTGGCAGATCAACGTTAACTTAACTTCAGCAGCATCCACTAGTTGATGCATCTGAAACTGGAGCCTTTTGATTAAATATATTCTTCTTCACAGTAGTTGATCCTTCAGCTGTCAGACTAGGTGTATCCAAGATCTGCATATTTTCATTTACAAGTAATAGTAATTATCAATGCTACTATATAATGGTATTTATTTGACCATTTCTTGTCCACAGGTGCTTTCCGGCAAAAACCAAAAATAATCTCATTTTAAGTTTAACACTTTAACAGTTTAATGCTAAGTTGCTAACATGTAGTATAAGATAATTAAGGTCATAATTCAAATACCTTCAGAACAAGTTCCTCAAAGCACTGCTCCACATTGACCCGTGTTTTTGCACTACATTCAATAAACAGACATCCATATTCTCTTGCAAAGTCAATTCCTTCTTTTTTAGTAACAACCCTCTCACTTTCCTGCAAAAACGATATATGTAACCATCTTTATATAGTAGTAGATTGCATACAGCAGATCTTAAACCAGTCAGGTAGGGTTGACCTTTTAACCCTTTTTTGGCCGTTCCTATAAAATTCTGCAAATAACTAATCAATTATATATGATCACATAGATTTTTTTTGTTAAGGTAACAATCAATTTTTCTATAAAGAACAATTTAGGAATATGCCCATTATACACGTTAAATATAAAAGGCTAACCAATATGGACCTATTCCTAGGTAAACGGGTAAACATTACTTCCTCAAATAGAAGTCAACTGACAGTTGCAACCCAGAATGCCGGAAGCAACCATTTTCTGCAATATAATTTAACGTGGAAGTGATGTCTATTTTATAATGATAATAGTTACCTTATCAACTTTATTGCCAACAAGCATCTTGATGCAATCTTGGTTTGTTGAGTACAGGTCAATTTCCTTTGCCCATATATCAGATAAATTTGTGAATGTGTCTCTCCGGGTAACATCATAAACTGTATTTATTCATCAAAAAAAATAAATAATCAATAAAACAGGTAATAACATAAAAGCATAAAGCTTCCTCAGATATGAGCCACCACCAAGAAAGAAAATGAAAAATATTTGACCGATAACAGGTCTAACACAAAATACAATTAACTAAGAAAAAGACACCGTGGAAATTTTGTCATAGAAGTAAATATATGAACATAAAATTAAAGAATCACCACCATTAACTTCTAATATCAGATGCAATATATAAATACAAATCCATACACCTTAATACCTAATTAAACAATGTAAGCTCCCGCCATGGTGTCATCATATAGTAACAATAAAAGGCTAGACACCAACATTAAGTAAAAAAATTAAGGGAATAATAACAAAAAGAGGAATAGAGATTGTCCATACCCATTATAATTCCTTGGGCTCCTCTATAATATGAACTGGTTAGAGTTCTGAATCGTTCCTGCCCAGCTGCAAATTAAAAGGTTAAAATAATTTTACACTATAACTCTGAAAATGAGATGCCATGTAAATCATTACTCAACATTTATTTTTTTATTTTTCAGTATATTAAAATCACATGTCTTCTGAACTATTACCTAAACAACGAACATATAATACATGGAGTAGTAGACTAAAAGCAGAACATAGGACGGCCTTTTATGCCAGAGGAAGTAGTTCTATTGAAGTACATTCAGTTCTTTATGACAAAGTCACTGGTTTTTAACCCACACAAAATCTCTTAACATGTCTCGCTAAATTGATTATGCTCTCTCTGGAGAGTTGGTATTTCATAGATAATCCATTTGAATTGGTAGACGATAAAGGCATAAATACGTGTACTATGAAAACCAATAACGAGTTTCTAGTTCTTATAAAAACTGAAGCACTAGAGCTTAATCCAAGAGCAACTGACTAATTTCTTCTTTCTTTCATATACTCCAATTAAGTAACATTTGGTTTCATCAGCACGCTCTCCCTCTCTAAAGTGAAGATCAGTATTATATAAAATCGATTTCAGATTTCCCAACTACTTATTAGATAATTAGTGTATTAATAGTGCTATGTCACATAAGTAGAAGTCATGTAAAGTGAATGTCAACTAATTCTTCATATCTTAAGATCATATATGTTATTGTTAATCTCAAAATTTCTACCTCCTCCCTATACATTTTATGGTTTAAATGAATGATAAGTAATTAAAGCCACACAAAATAATCACATATAACTAACATCTAACGTCCAACCAACCACTGCTATGATATGTGAAAACTTGAATATCCACTCAAATTACAGTGTCTCCACTCTCGGTTACTATTACTAATATGAAGAAGGAATAAGTGAGTGCGGACTGAGGACAGAACAGAAAAGACATAAGCCTATGAAATAGTTACAAACAAGAACAAAAAAAGAAGTTTACTAAGACAAGAGATCGCAACACATCAAAAACTATTACCAGTATCCCAGATAGCAAGCTTTAACTTCTTTCCCCCAATTGTAACATGTTTCACCTTAAAATCCACCCCTGCAAAAAATGAAAGTATAATGATGAGCGAACAACGTTCAGCTTAAAGCTAACTCCACTAAGGACCCAGTAACTACAGTCCTACAAAAACATTCACAATCCAAAGAAGCTCTTAATGTATTTAAAGTAAAAAGACATCTTACAATCCAAAGCTCATAATCTACTTTAAGAATATTGGGTGAAGAGGCGGAACAGAAGTACCACAAAGTTTAACGATAAAAAGCAACCAAATCTATCATGAATGTAACCCATGTCCATAATTCGTTTCTTTTTCATCATTTTTCTTATTTTAACATGATACTTAAAAAAGAAAACCAGTATTAGAATATGAATCATGCTCAAGGTAGGAAATATGGACAAGGACTTGTATGATGAGAAAACACCAAAAAAATGATATAAAGACAAAGCTCCCTTAACCCAAAGAACTGCTTTATATATCAACTGTCAGTGTAAGGTTACATCAAAATCATGCAACACCTTCTAAAACCTTTCCCCAACAACTTTCAAGTTACTACTGTCCTATTCTTTGTATTACATCCTCTGGACAAACTGAAAAATAAATAAAGTATAAGAACCCATGACGAAAACGGGATATCTTCTGGCATCACGACATACATTAAAATAAACATCTCATATCTTCGTACTTCTCCAACAATCCTGATGCTAATTACCATTTACCAACCCTCAGAAATGTGAATTTATTTGTCAATTCTCTTGAGTGATTCACAAAATTAAGCAATCCCCTTCAAGGCTCTGGATACCTATTTTCTTTTTGAAGCTAAGGTAAGATTGTATGGTCAGACTGAATATATATTGATTACCGGGACATTAAATCAAAAAGACCAACTCACACATCTTCATTAAGCGTAACCAGAAATCCTTGCAAACTGCAACTGGTTTGTAAAACATGTTACGGTTTGTTGATGAACCAACACAAATGTTTTACCAAGTCCTTCAATATTTTGGATACCTCTTTGTATGTTGCACATAGACTTTGACTAAACCAAGATCCTGGACGCACTTTGAAAAGGAACTCACACCTATACATCAGTGTTACCTAAACTCAGACACACTCAGGCCGAAGCTAGCGAGTCCTTCAAGACATCAAATATCAATTTATATTTCAATATTAACTACTGGTCACCTCCGTAAGTTTCTATGAAGTCTGACAGAGCATACTGCATTGCCACCTATACATGATAAACTATTGGTATATGCATAATCATACAAAAATATGCATAGCCTGTCAATAGACAACGTCAGACAAAAGAACTGGACCATGAATGCATGGCTATAAGAAATTTGTTTCCTTAAGGCATGTTAAACCACCCCCATCATATCTTGTTTACATGCAGGGGTCCCAATTACATAGGTAAATAGCATGGTATAAATGTAAATATACAAACAATCACATCACTAACTTCAATAAAAAAAAGGGTATTGCATAACCCTACTGTTTTTGCAAAAACCGAGCAACCATATGCAGTTATAAGAGCAGATATGACAAGTAACATCGTAAACCCTAATTTGAGCCATTAGACTTAAACATATCTTTTACCTAACGATATTCATGAAAAACAAACATATATGTGTAAAGTAGAAACAAATGGCTTACCAATGGTAGGAGATAGTTCTTCAAATTGATCAGAAGTGAAACTTAAAAGAAGACTACTTTTACCAACACCTGAATCACCAATCATCAACAACTTGAACAAATAATCAAATTCTGATCCTGAAGAAGAATCCATTTATGATAATCCAAAACAAAACCTAGAAAACAAATAAAAAGCAAACTTATTAAGCAAGTCTAGTCAAAAGGATGCAAATATAAAGACAGATGAGAGTATATACATACCAGTATATCTATTATCAATCTGAGGGAGAATCAAGGGGAAAACAGATCTATGATACAAAAAGTTTGGAAGAAATTGTACGTATAAAGTAATTATTTAATGTCTGTTGATATTAATTTAATTTAATATCTAATTACAGAAAAGGGGAAGAAGGTTGCAGAAGTGCCACTGAACTATACGAGTATTTCAATTTCACAGATTGATTGATACGTGCGTTAAGCCTGTTGAACGGTGCTGCCTTTGCGTTTGACGTTACATCATTTGCTTCTTTAGTTTTTTATTTTTTATTTTTTTTTAATATTAATATGTATAATTTTTCTTGTAAATTACAAAAATCGTACACGCAGTTTTCTGTAATTGTGAATCTGGTCCTTCAATTTTTGATATTTACACCTACAGTTGCAATTTTGAGCTTCGGTTTCACAAATGTCTATTCCGTCAAACGACGTTTGGTCTGGTCACGTGTTTGTCACATGAGAACATTTTTGTAATTTGTTCTCTCATATATTTACTTCTATTGTTTTTATAATTTGTTTTTGGTGTTTTATATTTTAGTTTGAGAAGTGATACTTCTATCATTTTCTTTATGCATGTATTAAAATGTTATATCATTCGTGTTCTTTATTTAGGATTAGTGTCATCAAAGTGTACGTAGTGTACTTTCTAATACATGTTATTCAGGTCACTAATCTTACCAAGTGACTCACATAATCAGTTTTGAAAGTAGAATGATCTAATCTAACAGTTTTGCTGTGTACATTATATTATATTAGATGATTTTAGCAATATTTTTTTCTTTTTACCTATTTACAAATTAAATTTGGTAAATGATTAATTAGGTGGTCATTGGTGATGTAGTTGATGATTAAATGATGTTTAATGTTTATAAAGATATTAGCATTACGTCCGCGTAAAGTAGCGAATAATTTTTATAAGAAGTGACTTAAATAGAATATATAAATGTTTATGATCTAGAGGTTATATGAGTTTCCATTTATAATGTTCGTTCGGGTTTGTGTTTTCACAGTGGCTCGATTTGCATCACATGTATGATGCTGTTATTGAAATTTTATAAATTAAAATGATTAAACATTAAATATAATGTTTGTAAAAGGAAATATTTAATTTTGATTTAATTACAATTTTTTAATTAATTTTTTTGAGTTGAATTTTCATTGTTAAGTTTTTAAAGTAGAGTAACTATTTAAGATGAAAATGATTATAAGAGGGCATTATAGTAGTTTTTTTTGTTTGAATAGAAATTTAAAATTATACAGTCAAATGCTTTATTTATACTAATATATAAAAATTCTTGGTGTTTTATATATAAAAATTCTTAAAGTTAAGACTTAATATTTCTAAATATAATTTATGTAATTTTTATTTAATATTAATTTTATCATACTCATAAGATTCACTACCGTATTCTAAAGCCTTTACTCTATGTACAAGTAAACTACAATTATCGAGTCACCATTATAAACAGTCCATGAAGAACAAACATAATATACGACTATCATTGTGTTACAGTTTATAATAAAATATTATATTCTACTACATAACACGGATATTATGCTAATATGTAGTAATAGACGATCAACGATCAATAAGATTTGAATGTTTAAAAAGTTACAACCCTAATAATAACAAATAAATAATACTAGTGAAAATCCCGTCGTTCTAAAGAAACTAATAATCCAAGTCTACATTATTTGATAGCTAATGGAATCTTTAGTATAACATTTTAGCATATATCTCATACATTGACAAATGGTAGGTGACAGTTGGGAGCTAAGCATTGTAACCTTCTTCACGACAATTAATACAAAAAGATCAAATATCAAATCAACCTAAAGAATATATATATATATACAAACCTAATTATCACGCTTTAAAATTGTCACTATAAATTAAAATTCGTTTCTCCTATTCAACCCCACTGTTTCATCTAATTACACCATGGATAAACCTCAAGAAGAGATGCAAGAGATAGGCTTCTTTGGCATCTATAAAGAATACTTAAGAACTATATTTTCATTATAGAAGATCTTCACTAAGATCGCTCTAACTTTATCCTCCCTTTGTCCATCATCCTTCTTGGTGATTTTGTCATCTCCGATAAAACCTTTTTGAAGACATGACCAAAGAGACATACACAATAGTAATAGATTAAACGAGCACCAAAACTGTACGCTAGCATACACTTGCATTGGGTTTTGGATCTTCAAAATAATTTATTTAGGTTGGTACCAATGGTCATCTTCAAGCTGCGTCTTTGAGGCGTCCATCAAAAACAATATTGGCACCATTCCGTCTTTGGTGAGCGTCGGTGTAAGAACAGAGAAAGACAGAAGATGTGGGCCCATTTGCGTATTAAAATTTTTTTTTTTTTCTTTTCCAATGGTAACAAACGAATAAAAATAATTACTCTTTTTAAACATTAATATCTTTGTTTTTTATAATATTCGTTCTTATCTTTTTCACACACTTTTCTCACCAAATTTATATATTTTTTCCAGATATTATCTATATCTATATAATTCAAACACAATTTAATATCGTAATAGATCCAAACAAAATTATGTTAAAGATTGGAGTGAAGATTCTGATATTGAAGATATCAACGAACTCAATGTTTGTTTCAATCCGATTGATATGCTCAATATTGTTGAAACGTTGGAAGAAGATGAAGAAAACGAAGTTGAAAGCTCATGAACAAGAGTACCTAGAAGATTCTTACGTGGAGATCGTCTTGGCGCTAGCGCACGTTTATAGCAAGACTACTTTGCCAAAAAACTAAAATCCCCGAAAGATTACTTTCGAAGACAATTTCGGATGTGCAAGTCATTGTTTCTCTGTATATGTCAAGGTATAACGTCTTACTCTCAACTACCAATACCTACGTATTTTAGTTATTTTCATCAATGGCATGATGTTACTGGTAAACTTGGTTTTAACGTTTTTATCAAAAGGGCACTTCCGTGATACGACAATTGACATACGGTTGTCCTACCGATGCGTTTGATGACTATTTACTCATGGGTTAACAAACTTCATACGATTGTTTGGACAACCTCTATAAATGTGTATTTCATTTATACTCGACCGAGTACTTGAGAAAACCAATACTCCAATATGTCCAACGTCTACATGTTAAACATCAAGAATTGCATGGTTTCTCGAGGATGATCGGAAGTATCGATTGTATGCATTGGCCCAAAAAGTGTCCAGTAGCGTGAAATGTCAATATACACGAGGTGATCAAGGTTATCCAACAATCATGCTCGAACAAGTGGCCTCGTACAATTTATGGATTTGGCAAGCTTACTTTGGTCCTTCGGGTTAGAATAACGACATCAATGTTCTTAATCAATCAATTTTTTTCAAAGATTTACTCTAAGATAGAGCTCCCGAGGTAGTGTATAATGTTAACGGGGTTGAATTTAATAAATGATATAACCTCGCTAACGGAATTTATCCGGAATGGGCGACTCTTGTGAAGTCGTTTAAATATCCCATTGAGGAAAATACTATGAAATTTAAGAGATTCCAAGAATCTGCAAGAAATGATGTTGAACGAGCATTTGGTGTGATTCAAGGTCGTTGATGAGTTATTAAAATCCCTGCAAGACTATATAGCGTTAAGCAGATACAAAAAATCATGTGCACTTGTGTGATTTTACACAACATGATAATCGAAGACAACGAACACGCAATATGTCAACTTAAGGAAAACTGCCCCTCAAACCCGAATAATCTTCCGCAACGATCATGGTCAGAGAGGGTTGAAGTGCAACTTCGTATGGATAGAGAATTACGAGATTCGAAGTGCATCATCAACTTCGAAATGCTCTTATTAAACACATTTGGAACCTCCTGTCAAATTTTCATATTTTGAAATAAATAATTTAATTTTAATTTTAATATTTAGTTAATGTAATTTTATTTTTATTTTTATATGTAATGTTATATTTTTTAAATTAATGAATGTATTTTTTTATTTTAAAAGTGAGTTTTTTGAATTATGTATTAATTGAAAAAAAAAATTAAATAAAGAGTGGGACCCATGAAAGTTCAGTTCGTAAGTCTACTATTGACAGTATTTAATTTTTGTTCAATCTTTTTAGGAAAGTATTAATGTGACGCTGAGCTAAGCAGTTCACTTCTTCAGTTCTTCTATCTTCCATTCCACTTAAAGTGGTCTTATGTTGCCTTCTTTTCTCTCTTCTCTCAAGTTCCACCATTATTTACACCATGGCCAACTTGTATTCTGGCAATGAGGTAACTTTCAAGAAAATCTTGTAATTGTACCAAACGTGTGAAAAAGACTTGCTCTAACTTTCTTGTGGACTTACTTTGGTTTTTTCATATACAATGTAATCGATATATTTGTATTCGTGATTTGGAAAATCACGCACAAAGGATCCACCATTGGTTTTGTGGTATTTTGCATGTTAATTGTTATGTATTTTATAGGGTTTTGTATATATAACTGCATCGTGGCAATTGGCTAGTGTTATTACAATTTCAGAAAGCTCGTGTGGTCTCAAAGCAATGATGAAGAGTAAGGCTCTCATTAAAGGAAAGAGGTCAGTATCATGGGATTGTCGAGTCAGCTTGGACGTTATTTGGGCGAGCTCGGACCTGCTTTTAAGGCAAACAAGGATATTCAACTAGGACAACTTCAACCTCACCTTCAAGTTTCATGGCTATCAAGTGATAGTATATGAGCATAAATATGCCACAAAATAATGTACAACAATATTGTGATTTGTATACATCCTATTCTACACGCTTTTAGAAAATGTGTAAAAAAATTTCATTTTTCTCACACTTATAATTTGTACATGTCCTTCTTTACACGATTTTATAAGTGTTTAAAAGTTCTTTATATTCATAAGTATGATAAAATAATAAAAATCATGATATGTTTTACACTTATAATTATATAACAAAAAGTTCACACTTATTGATGTATACAAACACAAACTAGATCACACTTAAAAGTGTGAATTCAATTTGTCACACCCTATTTCTTCACACAAAGACAAAGAGAAGTGTAAACAAATTGAGTGTGACATATTGATCACCACACTTGAATGTGTGATCAAATTTATATTTTTATATACTTATAAGTGTGAATTTTTTTTTCCTTGCAATTTTATGTGCGAAAGTGTGATAGTATTTCACGCTTATAAATGTTATTAATTAATACACATTTATATGTGCGATGAATTTAAAAAAAATTTCATACTTTTTAAAAGTGTGTAAAGAAGAATGTGAATAAATAATATATTTGTTGTAATGATTAACGTTTTACATAACTTTCTCTTTTGTTCAAGTGCATGTTATAATCGTACAAATCAAGTGTATTGTCTTTTTAAATACACTACTAATAATCATCATTTATAAATTACTAACAACACCTGCACAATACGACGGTATATATGGTGACGGTGAAGATAGTTAATGGTGGAGTAATGAGAGGTTAAGGAGTAGTATAGTCATTTCCTGTGAATATCTTCTATATATACATTGTAACATAGTGAAATTTGATTTACATATGATAATAATGACTATTAATAAGAAGTATAATTGTTAAAATGATTAAAATGTTAATAATTATATAGAAAGTATATAATTAATTTTTATAATTAAATTAAAAATTAAATAGATAATTCAAATGCATTATAAGTAGTCATAAATGAAAATAAACATTAATAATATACACTAATGAATAGTAGTTGCAACAATGTTTCTTAGGAGCTAAACCACTATATACCTTTCTAAAGAGCTTTTCAAAATACGCGTCAAAGATGATCCATATGTATTCCTCCGTTGCATTATTATATTGTCGCCATTCTTATTCTACAACATATAAAGAGTCACTAAAAAGTTGAATTTGATTATATTTTTAAATCTTATTTAAATAAAAATATAACAGGTGTATATTGGTACGTTTATAATAATATTGATTTTTTTAAGCAACAAATTTTATTAAACTAACAAGAAGTTATAACAAAATACTATAAAGAGGTCGATGGAGATAAACTCGGGTCACAAGATCATTTTACCCATTTTACATTTACATCACAACGCCTAGTATTAAATTGAAGAAAAGAAAAAAGTTTAACATCGTCTTCAAGAGTGTCACTTCTCGACCTCTTGACATTAAAGACAACTTCATTTCTATACTTCCAAGTGAGCACCAACTAAAAGTATCCTCTCAAAGCTTCTTGACAATGCGACACTTCGTAAAAAGATACAAGTCATTTTTGAGCACATCATCACAACACGAACATCTAATGGAATCAATATCAATTCCACGTTCCACAAATTCATTCAAGTTGGCAACTTCCCTTTTGCGACACCCCAAGAATTTTGTTCCACCTATATAAAGTAGAGTCATTTTGGTTCACCATATTATCTAAACTTGTTTGAGATAAACTCATGCATCGACTTCACGAATAACCCATTGGGATATCCAACAAAAAGATCCATTTATCTTGGCCACTAGTAAGTCCCATATTAGCAATCTAATCCAACAATTTTTGGTATTGAACTAGTTGGGGGCCAACAGTGGGAACACATCGCCGAGCTGACACTAGGCTTTAGTCCCCATCCAAAATTTGCAACCTATCACTCACATTAGCATACTTATTTGTTTCTAGAAGAAACAATCATGGATACTCTTCCTTTAAAATTATGCTCCCAATCCAATTATTGATGTAGACTGAAATTGATAATGCAAATTGGATTTGTTGCTTCAAAAGAATACCATGAACAATTCTTCTAATAATCGTTGATTCAAACGAATATCAGAGAAAAATTGAAATTTCACCAAATCAAAAACTAATCATTCCACAATGTTCTCCAAACCCTAAACAAGAACCAGAAATTTCAACGGGCCAAAAAAGATAAACGGGTCGGACTCTAGCTCAAAAACAAAGTCCACAAAAATAGGAAAACACATAACTCAAGTTGGATAAACTTTAACACGACGTTAGGCTCGGCCCAAGCTTCGATTCGCCAACTCGTGAGCCTAAAACGGACACTCCTAACTCAAGTTATGACCTTTTTCGTAAAGCCACTTTTGTTACACGATCTTGGACCTCAAGAAATACAAGGGTTCGATCCTCCACAATTGCGCCCGCATCAGTTATATGCCAAAAACTAGTATCTTTTCCATTTGCAATCTTCTTTTTAAATAAAGATGAAAGATTGATGTTAACCTTGGCAAGATCTTTTTCCAAACAAGTAATTTGCTTCCAAATGCTTAAACAATTACAACTTATACCCGCTCTATCTTTGCCGTAAATAGCTTTAATGATTTTACACCAAAGTGCATTAAGCTCCACACAGAATCTCCACCACCACTTAGCTATCAAGGCTTGATTACTAATTTGAAGCCCATTAACACCAGCACCACCATTTATGCGAGATAGAAGAATTGTATCCCATGCAATTCAAAGTATTCTTTTTTCCTCCAAAAAACCACCCCAGAAGAAGTTTCTTCTTATCCTTTCAAGTTCTTTTAAAACTTTTTTAGGAGCTTTAAAAGGAGAGGAATAGTATGTGACAATGGGGAAACATGTCGGTAAACATGTTGTTTCCAAGATCAAGAACTTCTAGATGCCTAGAATTCATCAAAGTTCTTGGAACCAGCCCTTGTAATCGATTACCATTGAGGTTTACGACTACTGTTCCTGTAACAATCTGGAAGCTCGCCACCAATGCTATTGTTCGACACATGGAAAAGTTCTAAAAGCATGCAATTACAAACTGAAGAAGGAAACTCTCCTGCAAGTTTATTGTTCTTAACAGAATACACAATTATGTTTATAGGTATTACAGGAGTTCCTTGAAGCATGTTGTCGTCGAGGTTGAGGAACACAAGGGATGTTATATTAGCGATTGTGTTGGGAATTGGACCTGAGAGTTGATTTTTGGAGGGATCTAAGGTAAACAAAAGACTCGAGTATCCAATTTGTGGGGGGATGCTACCGGACAACAAATTACTACTCGCTGTGAAAGTCCCGGCTAACTCACCTTCTTGTGGAAGAGAGCCAGAAAGCATGTTGTTATCTATCGACCAAAAAAATTGGATCCTAGTTAAGTTGATACCGTTAGGAATTGGACCCGAGAAAAGGTTATTACTAGCAATGAAAATCATGGCTAAGTTACCAACTCGGGGTAAAGGACCCGAAAGTAAGTTGTTTTCTACTGAAAACCAAAAGATGTTACTTAAGTTGGCATCTTTAGGAAATGGACCTGAGAATGAATTATTATTCGCTATGAAAAGCCGAACAGACTCACCAACTTGTGGTATAGGACCAGAAAGCATGTTTTCAACTGAAAACAAGTTGATCTTACTTAAGTTCATATCTTTAGGAATTGAACCTGATAAAAAATTAAAACCCACATCAAAGAACTCAACCAAATCACCAACTTGTGGTAAAGGACCAGAAAGTATATTGTTGAAAACCATGAACCTTCTGATTTTACTTACGTTGATATCTTTAGGAAAGGAACCACTGAGATTATTTTAGTACAATTCTAACGCTTCGAGCCTAGTAAAATTACTGAAAGAAGTTTTGGTATATATTTTACCCGTAAGAAGATTAAGAGATAGATCAAGATGCATGAGATCTTTTGCACCAAGTTCTGATGGAATAGTCCCATAAAGTTGATTATCAGAAAGATACAAGAGATTCATTAAAGTTAAGTTTCCTAAAGAAGATGGGCTGACGCCTGTGAGACTGTTAGACAAAAAGTCAAGCACTTCCATAAATCGTAATGTTCCTATCTCAGAAGGAATAACTCCCGTGAAGTCATTACGAGCCAAGTCAAGGAATCTCAGATGGGAAATGTTGGCTAGGTTCGAAAGAATGGATCCAAAGAGCGAATTACCACAAAGATCTAAAACTTGGAGATTATGAAACAAAGCAAAATTAAGAGTGTCAAGACTACCTTTTAGGCTGATACTGGTCACACACTTTTTTATTGTGTACTGTGGCTGCAATTGATTCCTATCCAGCTATCACAAGGTTTGTCTTTAGCCCATGATACGAGAACCAATTGGCTTTGTGTATCAAGGCTTGCTTTCCATTCTAAAAGGGCTGATGCTTCATTTTGTGCTTGTAAAAGACTAAATTTTGAGTGAGTTAATATGAGAACTATGAAAGTAAGGACCCTGTATAACATTACTGATCTCATACTGCTCTGGATAGTTGGTGATATATGGATAAGAAAAATGTATACAAGAAAAACATATTTATTGAAATGATAAGCTAATAGATATGGTTGTTATGGTTGCTTGGACCAAGTCAAAAAATAAGATAAATAGAGATTGATATTTACTAAAGTACAGCCCACTGATCCCACTTTCATATTTGATCAAGACATCTCACATGATTTGGAATTTTTGCCTGATTTTTATATATGTGATGCAGTCTGTGAATTGACTAATTAATGAGTTGCATCATTTTGATCCTCATTTTGATCCTCATTTTCTATTCATTTTAATTGTCAAGTGAATGCATATGCATGTATTGAAATCAAGTGTAACAAGATCTTCTATATATACCCATTATATCACATGTCCCTAATTTTGGGTTTGCCCTGTTACAGTACATTTTTATTGTATTTAATTACTCTTCTCAATTTCTGCTCATACAAAGAACCTATTATTCACATACTATTTATCATCTCATAATCACATTGATTGCAAATCTATAGTCAAAACAAAACTAAAGGAAAATTAACGTTTTACTCTATCGTAACTATTTGGTGAAATTGCTATTAGCATATGGTTTGATTAGATCGAAGATATTAAGCAAATCAATATACCTTCTTTTTTACGGCTTACGCATATGCCTTTCCATTGATAGTAATCAAATACAGTCAATATTTTCTTTTTGAGAGGTGTCAACGTAATTATTCACATTCAATATTAATCAATTAGAAAGGCTTAAGTGGAGAATAATAATATTTTATTGACTAATTAATTTAATTATTATATTTTTTTAAAACTGTATGCATAATGAACAATTAAATCGAAACGACAAGATTAGTGTATTTCAATTTGCATATTGTCAAAAAAAACTCAATGACAAATCTAATTTCATTTAAAATTGTTCAAATGGAAGAAGAACTTATTTGATTGATACAAATCAAAACACATCGATCATGTATATATTGTGTAAAAAGAAAAATGCTGTCACAAGCAAATCACATATGAATACAACCTAGACTCGGACCTTAAAGCTACGGTACGTACCTAATGAGTATATAAATAATTTTATACTATATATAGATACCAAAATAAATCATAACATATATCCACTAAATGTTTTATTTTTTCGGTTTTATGTTGCGTGAATAGGGGTATCCCGACGACCTGTTCAATTCGCGTCAAAGATGATCAGTGAAGGTCTTCGGTTGTCGTATTGTAATTTTCATTCCCACAAAGAATACTTTTTGATATCTATAAATAGTCCATATGTCTTATATTTATTTATGAAAATTATATATATATATATATATATATATATTTACGTTTTCATTTTAGATAGTAAAAGGACTATTTTCGAACAAAATATGTATACTTATTGAACTGAAAACGTTAAATGAATATAAAGACAATTTTCGTAAATCTACGACATGATTTACTCGTCTATAGATTTGATTTTGGATTTGATTTTGATGGCCGTATGCTTAAAAGTATAACAACTTAATTATATCTATTAACTTGTTTAGTATATATACCTACCCTTTTCTATTAATTATAACACAAATGAGAAATTTTTCATGATTTAGAGTAATGTGACATGTTAACCACCATAAAAAACAGTGTAACTTTTGAAATTTTTGGCGTTCGCCTACTGAGTTGAAATTTTTAGAATACTTATTTGATGTAGTAAAGTGACATGACCTTTAATCAAAACTTAACCTTATCGTTTTTTATTAATTAGGTGATTTTTTTATTGATTAATTAGGTGATGTTTCGATCTAGCATGTATATTTTAAGAATACTTAGGTGATATTTTTTAATTATCGTTTCTTTTTTTCTTTTTCTTTTTCATGTTTAACAATTTTATACGTTTAACACAATTTATCAGTTCTTTATTGTACATTTTTATTTCTTTATATTTAGATAAATAGTTAATTACTTTAAAATACAATTTACTTTTAATTTTATTCTTTTTCTCTAGCATATTTTATATATCTCAATTTTTCATCGTACTTTTAATTATTTTTTTTTATTTTCCCAATCTATGATATATTTTTACTTTTAAAAGTGATGTCAAGTTTTTTACTATTATTTTATCATTTATCATTTACAAAAAATTTATTTCAAATTCCTTTTGAAGTTAAAAAGTAAAATTATTTTTTTAATGATAAATGATAAAAAAAACTTTAAACAAATCTTGAATGAATTTATAAAAGTAAAGATATATTATAAATTGAGGAAACAAAAACGAAAACTGAAAGTATAATGGGAAAAATGGACAAAATGAAAAATATATTAGGTTTTTAAATAATTAACCTTTAAATAAATATGCCATTAGGAGTCCATCTTTATCACTTGTTTACTACTACGGCTTATGAGTATCAAATTAATAGATAGTATGAAAATGATATTCAAAATTCACCTCTTATATATAAGGGATAATTGTTTTGTAATAAGTTAATTTTTTTTCTATTGTATGAGTCAAATTTAAAAAAATTCAATTGTATGAAGTAAACTTTCAAAATCTCTCTATTGTATGTTAACTTACATTTTTTAACCTTCACAAAAAAAGAAACTTTCCTTATTTGAAATGGCTAAACAAATATATTACATACAATAGAGATGTTTAAAATTTTACTTCATACAATAGAAGTTTTTAAAGTTAAGTTCATACAATAAAAAAAAATTATTAAAGTTTAACGTATAATAAAATAATAAACCTTATATATAACAACTATATAACAACTATGAATTTATGACTTTTATTTTGATTTCTTTTTATTCTTCAAACTAGCTAACACCAAACAAATTCAACCGATTTTATTCCTCAATTTAGAAACCCTCAAAATAAATACACCCATAAATTTCAACGTATAAGTAATATATGTAATACTATTTTTGTCTCAATACAAATGTATGTATTTTTATTTTGATTGTCTTAAAATAAATGTTCACCTTCTATTCAAATCAATCAAAAGACTTTACATCATGATTAAAAATTATATTTGATTGATAAAGAGTATAATTAGTGAACATTTCTAAAATTATACGTATTTTTAAAATGAACATTTAAACTGAAACAGATGAATAATGTGTTATTGAATATTTACCAACAATATATATCTTCACTCAAACCAAATACATATATGTAGCCCACTATCATCGACAAACATCACCACCTCCCCACACTTCCATCTGCAACCACCACCACTCAGTTTCATCTATCGATTTACTAACGCAAATATTCAAAATTCAAATCCTTAATCTTCTACAAATAACATACACACTCACACACACACACATATATATATATATATATATAATCAATAACCCTCAAACTCTAGATATATTTACAAAAATTCTAAGCAGCTGAAACTTAACAAGTTTTGATTCGTTTAAATTCCATACTATATATAGGAAAGTTCAAACCTATGTATATATACACCGGTTGTTCTAAGAAAAAAGAACAAACGCGCAATTTCGCATAAAAGTCAGTAACCGCATCATCGTGCAGCTGACAGGTTCATAAGTCCGGCTCTAAGGATAATACGTGGAGGGTCAAGACTTTTATCATACCCAGTTTCAAAGACTTATTCGATACTTCAAGAGAAACGTTTGAAGACGAAAAATGGAGCATTTATCACTTCACCATGCAGGAATAATCTCATCAAACAAAAATCTCTTTATTTAGTTCCTCAGTAATACAATAGTGAATGATCATTAATGTTGGAGCTTGATTAATTCGACGTAAATATAACTTGTAAAGGTGAATGTACGTTCACGTATTTCTTATACACCTCTTGTGCTACACGAAAAAGGCCATTTATGATAATATAATATATACACTAAAAAGTAGAACGAGTGAATCGATCTCCATTTAAAAGAATAATAGAAGAGAAAAAAACGCAGCTCAATTGCAATCACAATTCTTTAATCATAGTTGTTGCCTTTCCGACAAACTACCATGAGTGTCACAATGATCGACCCGTAGAAGTTTCTATCTGGATCGAGTTTACCCAACTTCTGACTCAAATAATAATAATAATAATAATAATAATAATAATAATAATAATAACAACAATAATAATTAACAAATTAAACCTTCTGAACTCCCATGTTTAATAACATGTTCTGTTCAGCTTTCAGCATCATGCCAATGACACTTGATTTTCTTGTACTTAAGAACACCAATTTTGTTGAGATTCATGTCCTCTTCAAGGCAGTTACATACGCCAACTAATTATTATAATTTTCCATTAATAAAATAAGGTAGGAATCTTGACGCAATCATAATAAATTGATCACCCTGATATATCATAAAATAACTTCAATTCTTTGATGATATATTTGGTCAAATTAATTCAATTCTCAGATAATTTAATATTGTGCATGGAATATATGTTTTGTTTAATAACAGTACAAAATAGAGACTATAATAAATTTAAGTTAAAGACTAGTTCTACCTGAAAACCTATATATCTGATAATTTATGCACTTGTAATCAAGAAGAAATCC
This sequence comes from Logfia minima, assembly GCA_963921325.1. NCBI lineage: Eukaryota > Viridiplantae > Streptophyta > Magnoliopsida > Asterales > Asteraceae > Logfia > Logfia minima. Next base: position 6,601,798 of record OY992774.1, on the reverse strand, counting down.
CCACACCAAGAAAATCAATGAAGGGTATATCATTATTATTTTGATTTACGCCTTCATCTTTTTTCGTTTCTTTATTACCAACTTCTCGCATCTTCATCTTTGACATCGAACTTGAATATGTGATCATCTTGTACGTTTGATCGACTCTATATCCTCCATAATAATTTCGGAGGTCCAATGAACTATTCGAAACTTGTGCATAATTGTTACCTTGTTGTATTCCATGACTAAAATCCATTGAAGATGATCTTTTGCTTGCTAACATCGTTGTTGGTCTTAGAAAACTCCACGAGTTAATCTTTTCTTTATTGTCGTTTTCAAATTTCAGAAGAAATTTCGAGCTAGAATATTCATCAGCGCTCAAGCGTTGTTGGTGGACACCATTACCAAAACTATGTAAATCATCTTGGTATCTAGTTGATTTATCACATATTTTGGATCTTTCCCTTTGTTTTCTTGCCATAATAACATGCCAGTGATTCTTGACTGCGTTATCCGTTCGACCAGGAAATAATCGTGAGATAAGAGCCCATTTGTTACCGTGTACATGATGAGCTGCCAATAGCCTTTCTTCTTCTTCTTCTGTAAATGGCCTTCGGTTGATTCTAGGATCTAGTTGATTAAACCATCTCAATCTGCAACTCTTTCCTGCATAAATAATATCAATTACAATTCCAATTAGTTATAGCATATATCAACTCTTTTATACTAAAGTATTTATTATGCGTCATTTTCTTAATATCATTGCGAACTCGTATATTTGGAGATTGAAAATTTGATGGTCTTAAGTTGATTGGTGTAGCAATCCTAGAACTCTATATGTAATCTTGCGTAACTTTGTTTTTTTCTGCTAGTTTCTTACTAGCTTGTTATAAGAACACATCGTTCAAAATAAAAGAGGGTCATTTTCTTAAAAAGACGCATGTATTTCACTAGATTTTTAAGCTTTTATCGGTTACAAACGGAAAAAGTATACAATTTATGGTTATCTACATGTCGAAAAATGTTTAATCTGATGAATAAGGTCTTAATAAAGGCATATATATTCACAGAAAATACTAATGAATTCTTAAAGGGATCGAAAATAAAGAAAAATAAACTTATGATCAAACAAACAAGAACGAATTAACATCCTTAATTAATTAAATACATAAGTCAGTGAAAATAAATTTAGTTGGATCATACCAATAGTTTTGCTAGAAAAAGGTCGAAAAATTAATTAAAGCGATTCACTAAAACTATCATATGACTCTGTAAGTCAAAAATCATGATGATCGATGGATGGATGAATGATCTAAGATGATATCTACGATACCTGATCTCCCTTGAAGCTTCTCAGCAATAGAATTCCAGTTTTGCGGACCATATCGTTGGACAAGTTGCCGAAGCTTTTCATCTTCGGCAGGTCTCCAGTGGCCTCTTGGACATGTTCTTGTGTAATCACTAGATCCACCAGCCGCCGTATCCTCCATAAAACCGAGTCAAAAAAGGTGTAATACGCAAGATGCAGATTAAGGTAGAAACACAAAGTGTACATGAAGTTTTTATAGGAAAGTGGGTTGGTTTAGGGTTGTGGATAAGCAGTCACTTTTGTTGGTTGTGCACGACACTTTCCATCTCAATCATTTTTCTTTTTTAGTCTATGAAAACTAATTATGTGTGTAATTGTACTCAACTGTATCTACAGTATTATACTGACCGCCTAATTTCTTCTTTTGTATTTGTCCTTCCTTTCTACTTCTTGTGATATTTCCTTTTCTGTATCTATGACTAAAATATATAACTAACAATAAACAACTAAACAAGTGATTAAGGACATTTTGCAAACCCTAAAATTAATGGAAATAAGTGTGCGGTATTTAGACTAAACACTAACATATTTCTAGCTTGTAACAGGAAATACAATCGCGCGGTAATTAGACCATTCAGGACACCAACTAATTGTTTATCTAGTCGGGTCAAGCTACCTTCATGAACCATTCGCAAAACAGTTAAACTTTAATGACCATAATAAGTTAACTTACATAAAGTTATTGTCACCAAATTTTCTTTCTTATCAAATCACCTTTTTTCTCATACATTAGAACTCTCTTAGAGGTCTTCCGACGTATAAGAATTATTTGTCCAGGAGATGTATATTGAAGATATAGTACAGGATGATACCTCCGAAAACCACTACGTCTAGACAGTGACGGAGCCACGTAGGGTCAGTTTTGATTCTAGTGTAATATTGGTGTTATTTAGTTGTATTTTCAAATTAGGTTTATCTATGAACCCCTTGATTTTGTATACAAACATGACTAATTTTTTTAGTACGCATTTCTTATTTTATGTTCTCTCTAGCTCTCATTTTCTTTCTTCTAGAATTCACCTAAAAGGCATGCATGTGAGTTGAGTTTGCTTATATAGTAATGGTCAAATTGACATCTTTAATTTAAATATTTAAAATTTGTAAGTTGCAACTGTTTAACGCATACTTTATATTGATTAAGTTTAATATAATTAATTTTAATCTAATTAGAATTCAATGCTTTAAAAGATATAGGTTAGTAGGTTTTAGGGTTAACTTAGTTGGTGTTGTGTGTATAAATATGGTTAACGGGTCCACTTTTCTTTGAGATGGTTAGTCAAAATACCTATAACCACAACATATTCCTTTAAATATTTAATACATCTTAACCGATTGAACTATTGAAGTTCTATCAACTTTTATAAAGTTACACCCATACATATATATGGTAGCCACGTACCAGAATTCGAGGGTAATTTGTTTTTACTTGCTAGCTATTTTGCTAAAATATACTGTACTTTTTAACATTTTATCTCAACTAGGTTAACTCATTAAAAAAATGATATAAACACTCGGTATGTTTGGAAACGAATCAACTATACATGTTATCTATAATTTAATGATGATCGGAAAACATATTATATGTATCGAACTTGCAAAAATTTTATTGTATACATTCGACTTTAAATTATTGTTATTTATACGTAATATTTAACGCGGAAATTTGTATAAAAATTATGTAGTTGTTTATATAGACACGCCAACCAATTTACATATATATATATATATATATACACATATGAGTGGGTTCAAAGGAGAAAGAAAATTTGGTGGAGAAAGGGGAGAAATGTTTTTTAACCCTTCGATTCAGTAAAATAATTCTTTGATTCAGTTTTAAATTATATCTATTTTTTATTAAATCATAGTTATTTTTTTCTGAATCATAGTTTTAAATATATCTTTCTCCCTTTTTTTCCTTAATTTTTTTTTTAGATCCTGGTACTATATATATATATATATATATATAAGCAATAACCGAAAACTTAATACAAAATAAAAGTTTTGAAACTAAAATTGCTACATACCATATAACATGGTTATATATACACATCACTCTTTCATCAAGTACACATATATAGGGTTGGTGTAAAATCGGTGTCTAAACCATAACCAATAGATGATGGATGTGCTTCTTCGATTTAACCATCTAATCAACTCCTTTTAAATTTATATAATAAAAGTAAATGCAAAGCATTGCAAAAATCCAAACAAAATAGCTAGGTTACAACAATAAATAGTTATGTTTTTATTCGTATCATTTTTGACAAAGAGAGAAAGAGACGGTGTTTAAGAGTATTTCATAGATCACCGTACGTAGTATAAAGATTGGACCATCCGCCCATGTACATATATTATGATATATATATTAAATTAAATATGACTTAATTGATATGTTCACACATTAATAACTCTGTCTTCTAAAATGTTAATTGTAATTAACATTAAATGTTAAAACTATTTGATGGTGATTAAACAATGATCTTTAATGTCCGTCGTATAATATAAACTTATAATTAAACAAAATTATGAACTTATAGGCGTCTTTTAAGGTTGGGATCGGCACTTGAAGTTATTTTGGTATAGTTTTGTGAGTGTGTTCGTCTGGTTTTAAAAGGTCGTTTTCTAGGTTCCTAACTGTTGTTTTAGACTCTCTTTGGTCATTGTAAATTAATTATAGCTGCTTGTTAGTTTTTTAATGAAAATATTAAATGTCACTGAAAAAAGAAGCAAAAGTATTTGTGTTAAAATATTTGTAATATAAATATAAATATAGTCAAAAAAGGTTTTAGAAAAGAAATTTGAAATTAAAGTTGGTTGAAATACGCGACTTAATTTTTGCACTTTCGGCATTTTGGATTGAAATATAAAATCCGAGTCTTCATAAGATTTACACTTGTCATTTGCATTCCAATTACAAACCTAGTTGACTATTTTATGAGGAAGTTCATTGTATATATATATATATCTTTTCATGTCATGTTAAGACTAGTTGCAGTTTAAAGCAGCCAATATTGTTACATTTTTTCATGAGTACCAAACAAGGTGAAGAATCATGAATAGTAAAGAAGCCAGTCATTGAAGCCTACAATTGAAGTCATCCTTTTAACCTCAGTATGTCATAACATGAGATCGAGATAGATGGAAATGTGACCAACCTCCAACCGAGACTCGAAGATTATATATATGTGACTTGGCTAACTCGATTTCTAAGAATATATCTTTTTCTTAATGGTCTCGTGATAAGTTGGTATTCATGTTTGAAAGATATTGCAGCTTTGTTAACCCCATTTACATGGACTATCTGTATTTCATTGACTAGGACATGGGTTACACTTGATAACTTAGCCAAGACCCGAACACCAAGTCATCAAACTTATGAGTAGTTCACAAGTGTGCCATTAGTGGGATGAAAAGTACAAATTAACAAAATAGGATGCATAATCTAAAATCAGTGAAATATCCAATAAATCGGACATGTTAGTCGGGGTTTAATGAAGTGGCAGATCCAGAAGAAAACATGAGAAAGTCGGGGTTTAATGAAGTGGCAGATCCAGAAGAAAACAAGATTCTCAACGACCCCAAAATCTGTTGGTTCATAAAACACAAATAGCTCTCGGACAAGTTATATGCCTTTTTCAGACACTACATTGGCAATCCAATGATAGTTCATTGATTAGTGTGGTAAACCTTAGACTATAAATGTCTACTTCTACCTCGATTTATCACAAAGTTTCGAAAGATCTTTCGTCATCTTAGAAGGCATTAACCCAACTGATTAGATGAAACAAAACCAAAATGTCTAAAGCAGTTGAACTTTTTTGCTTAGATTGTGAAACGCAAACTATTGGCCATTTATCTATTAAATCAGACAACTAATAAACATGCCTACAATGCCGTTAAGGGGGTTGTTACAAGGCATGAATCCTGCTTACAACATAACTGCACCTACTCATTGTTTGACACCAACAAAACACAAACCTACTTCAGCCTGCGCCTGCAGCTCTTGAAGGACCTTTAAAAGATGATCTCGTGGTATGTTTATATCCACCTTTTCTCCAAGCATTTTCCTCAATCTTCATCCATGCATGGAAAAAAATAGTTAGAATACACTAGTATATGATAATTTTGCAAAGACTTTTAATAAGTTTATTTACCTTTGAACAATCGCAGTATCTCCATGACCAGAGCACACTATTAGCATCGCATTGCTAGGTAAACTGGAATAAACATTTTTAATTCTGGAATTCAAGCGACTGAGAACATCTTTCAAATCGGGTGTAATCGTGTACTTTATGCTTTTTCTACCCTTGGATTTGTTGTTGCAAGTAAGTAATGCTATCATCTCAGCAAGTTTTTTGTTCAACGCCTCAACATCCTCTGCTTGTTTCTTGTAATAAGAACTGAGCTCTGTAAATTGTGCCCACACAAAATGTACTCTGTCATTTTTTACCTGTGGTCACAAGTTAATGATGCCGTTGTTTGGTAAAAGGAATGATAGTAATATAGATAAAGAGTAGAGGCGGAAAAATCGCAGCCCAGTATCAGGGCAAAATGTGTGACTTTTGGTTTGGGTGTTCTGGGCCAGGTCAGGTTGGGTTTTTGCAGAAATAATCACTAGCGAGAGTGGCAAAGTTAACACCTTGAATAAAAACAATACCTCTTTGATGGTTTTTGATAGAGCTTCATCATCGGAAGAAACGGGAATCGAATGTGATGATTCGGAAGCATATCGCTTCACTATTGATATATTATCAATAAAAGATGAGGACTTGCCGGAGTCACCCAAAACTGTAAGAAATTTTTTCCGCATAAATGATGGAGGTCGACCAAAATCAGGCCCTGTTTCAAAAACATCATATTCATGGCACGTAAGGTCAGATATATTACTTGCTTAACAAATAACATCACATGGCCATTCACTAAAATGTGTAATTGGGGACAAGATAAGATAAAACTGATGCTAACATTGAAATTCAAGATCTAATATATGAACAAGTCAATTACCATGTTTGATCTTCGAAAGAAAGAATTAGGTAAAAATCTGTTAGTTAAAAGGCGAAAAAAGGTTCATATAAAAAACTTAATCAGCGATAAAACAAAAGCAAACAAGTGATTTACCATGTTTAATCTTCAAAAATGCTAGATCCATTGCAGCTTTTGCATCCTCGATACTATCATGTCCATTTCCTGAATCTTGTATCTCTCTGGAGAGGAATCTCCTAGTTAGCACACGAAGAGCAATTTTGTATGTTCCGCCGCGTGAATGCTTGTATAGAACAGCCGTGTCAATCACCAAACTATGAGAAATTTTCAAAGCTAATAAATCATTTTCCAACGAATGTCCAACCAAAATTGTTTCCTTATTAACAACTTGCAGAAAATCTTCCTGGAAAAAAAAAACCATTGTTGGTTAATTTAAAAGGCAGTCTTAACTCACCATCTTAACCTTTATACAAAAATAGCATGGAAACCTGAACATCTCTAAGAGTAGTTGTGACTCCATCCATCATCTCACTTGTTATTCCACTATACCTGAATAACAGGAAACCTCTTAAACATTGGGTATGCATCTACGTACATCTGTTTATATGTACATGTATACAAACATATATGTGTGCATAATATCTCTCGTTAGCTATACGTATCATACATGTAGTTTACAAGTATCGATTGACATACATATCTACATATAAAAATGCATACATGTCGTTTTACATGTATCTATTGATGTACATATCTACATAAAATATGGAACCTTACAAAGTAGAAACTTAATATTTCCAAAAGTTAGTAAATGCCTCGGAACAAAATACCTAGTGTTGTAATCAGTTATCGCATTTGATGGTTTAACCAATTTATCCAACAGAACCTGCAAAACAAATTAACCCATGTGAATTAGCACTAGATAATCAGTTAGGCTAAGTTCTCACATATTCAAAATATCAGGAACGAGTGTATCATACACATGGGAAATGATGTAACACTTCTACCGTTCAAATATGACAGTTAAAGTTTTTGCTTGTAGAACATATCACTATTCATGAAATGGTTGATACAGAAACGGGAGTATGTAATGTGTGGAGGTGAAATTTGATCATTTCAGCTACTGTTTTCTAAGAAATAAAAAATATAGTAACTCGATTAAAGCATGAAATCGATCATTGTAGAAATAACAGACTAAAAGCTGTACCTGTCCCCTAAAATCTAGCAGTGTTACTCTTGTGAGCTCAAACCCTTCACTTGTGATACACTGAAAAAAATAAATAAACTGAACATAAGAAAATTACAAACTGAGAAGTTTTTCACCAATTTATGCAGTGCTGCATGTAATTTCACTTACCATTTCACAATCAACGCCCACCATTTCATGTGTAGGCTTTCCTGATGGTGCAGGGAGAGTTGATATAAAACCTGTAAGTTTGTTAGCAACAAATTAATCGATGACTACAACTTTTGACTATTCGTCTCAAAACTCGAACAGAAAACAAATAAATATATAAACATAATGACAGTTATATGGCCACCTGGTTGATCATGAACATATCCATTATCTTCTAATTCCTTTGTTGTAAGAGTATAGTATGAGATGGGAAATGGAGCATCTTTCATGAACTCAGCCAAAGGCATACCATCGGGAACAAGACAAGTACCTATATAATTGACAATTGTTTTTAATTAATATGGTAATACCAAAATCTATTAATAACACAAATACAACAACAAAGACCAATCAAACAAAGTAATTAGATACTAGATATATTTTTCTTGCATGTTCTTGATGGTTAGGGAGTGAACCTACAAAAATTATTACCTGGTTCAGATATTTGTCCATATTTCTTTACATTTGTATCATCTTCCCTTTTTCTTTTAACCTTGCATGTAAGAAGTGCATCTATAGTCTGCATTCCATCTGATACGCAGCTAGCACAGGAGAGAATATAGAAGAAAATTGCCATTAGACAAAAACTCAAAACTAGGGTGGCAAATTCAACGCATCTACTTATGATCAGGTCAACTACAATTATGTTCTATATCTGAGAGGTAAATTGGGTAGAAAAAGTAAAAATTGATAAAAATAATAAAAATAATTAATAATAATAATAATAATAATGATAATAAGAATAAATATTAACAATAATAATCATGATATTTGTAGTTAAAAAAGTATATTAAAAGGAAGGTTCGAACAGGTCAGAATCGCCTATAGAATCTACTAATTCACTTTATTCAAGAAGATAAACTGATATGTAACAATATAATTGTGTCAAAATGTAACCAAAACCTACAAATTAAAAAGAAAGTGTTAATGTGTTATGGGACAACTTGACCTGAAATGGCCCATTTTAACCCAACCGAAAATTACCCGTTTTGACCCGTTACCCAACCTGTCCATTTTGTCACCTCTAGTCAGAATACTTCTATTCAAAAATAAGAAGTCTGTTATTTCCAACCTTGGTGCTAGCACTGCTCTTGGAACACCACAAGATTCTTTAAAACTGTGTAGTATTTTAGACTGTGACAAATAGATTGCTGCATCAAGGCCAGGAACATAAAGCAAAACCACTTTTGGAATCAAAGGTTTGTTCTGCACAGATCAAAAACTGCATTCAGTATCTTTAATGGGAAGTAATTTCTACCACAAAATAACAAAGAACGTGACCAACTTAGAGCATGAGATTGCATTTTATCAGCACAATAGTTCCCCATATGTACAAACATACTCCTATTAACATGAAAAGAGGAGTTGCCACCTTGATAAAAATCCACGATGGCATGAATCCCTCAGCTAGCACCCATGTGACAAGCCCTTGAATATCCTGTCATCATATTTACATAATAATAATATATACCATATCTAGGATCAGTAATAATCATTGATAACTTGAAATTAAAGTAATTTCAAAGAACTTAAGTGACTATTAATACCCACTTCCAAGTTCAATGTTGAGTTGGATTCTGGGGTCTTAAACTCAACACCTGCTTTCGCCTGCATTATATCCACAATATAAGTTATAGTCAGTATTCAAAATACTTCATCAATAGCACTTTTGAGAAACGATGAATTTAAAAGTGCAAATTACATAGACAAAGAAATAATCCACATGGAGTTTCAGAGTACGTTTTTTTGCATACAAAGTTAACAAATAGATACCCAAAGACATTTAATAGAACTAATACAGCCCAATATTATTTGAGTTATAAATCCATTTTAGGTCGGTGTTTTTAGGACTTACAATGGTAGTAGCAGTATAGTAGAATAATTAATTAATTAATTAGTATCACCTGTGGACCATAAATATCAAAATATGTGTCGGGTTTATTGGTGCATTCTTCTTCTTCTTTATCTTCTCCTTTACTGCGATTGTTAATCGGAGAATTCATTCCCTCCGGCCACAAGAAAATTAGGGATTGATTCTCTGAGAATCAAAAAGAATATTGAACCGCCGGAAGAAAACAGGGGTTAGGGGTTTTTGCGCGAATGCTCTAATGACAAAATTCACTTAAACCCATCGACCCTAGCTTTTTATTTTAGGTTACAAATTTAACTGGGAGTCTGTTAACCGGCTAGGGTGGTCACGGTTTGTTTCTTTGTGTATGTATGTAAAGAAAATTGAATAAACAAACTGGGCTCTGGGAGTCCGTTAACTGGCTAGGGTGTTCACAAATTTAACTGGGAGTCCATGTGGATTATTTTCAAAGTCTTTTAAACTTATATTAAAATATTAAAATTAAAATTAAAATATAAACGGATCACATTTAAAACCTTGTTCCTAGTTTTTTTAAGGAAAGAAAACAATATAATAAAAAAATGATAGAAAAGAAAAGAAGATGAAGAATATTATTGTGTTCTCGAGTTGAAAATAAAAGAAAGAAAATTTACATGTTTCGTTTTCTTGAGTTGAAGTTAAATGAAAGGAAATGTCATTTTCTAAGTTGTTTAATCTTCAATTCTTCTATTTCTTTCACTTTTGGAGAGAAACTTTAGAAAGTAAAAATGTTCAAATTCTCCTCTCATTTCTCTTCTCTTCATTAAAAAACTTCAAAAACACAATCTAATTTTTCTTCTTTTCACTTCTATTCTTCTAAAAAAAAAATTCACAAGCGAACCCTTATTTCTTTGTGTACATAAAGAAAATTAAATAAATAAACAAATTAAATCGATTGAATCCTACTGTGATGTCCGGAAGAGAGAAAACTCTAAATTGACAGCAAAATAACTCACAGCTCTCCCTCTCAACTTTCTTTCTTTTTCTCTCTCTACAGTGAAGAACAACACGAATCCACTCATTTTCATTTTCTCTATAATTTCAAAATCACTATTACTCCGGATAATTTATTAATATAAATACTATCACTGATCACTGACTAGTCATCTTCTTCTTAATAATAAATCCTTAGTAATACAGCACTTACAAACACATAGATATATTTGTGATTTGTGAAAGTTGAAGGAACTTAAAAAAAAAGTGATATTAGAGAATAATAGTATATTACAGCAACAATAACTGTCACTGTAAATTCGTTATTCTGGTACGTTTTCTGTTTTTTATCAGTTATATATTCTGTTACAGAATTTTGATTTTTTTTTTTGAGCTCATAAATCATAACCCTAGCTTGTCACACCTCATTTTAGCTGATCGACTGTATAATTGTTATTATTGTGATTCTTATATAGTTGAAATTTTTTTGCTGTTGCTGTATATTAGATTTACGTTACTGAACTGTAAATGTTAGATACTGAATGGACTGTTATCACAGTTAGGTTTAGGTTGTTGTACATATACTTGCTCATATATATGTTGAAATGGAGATTGAAGTTATATGTGAATTTGATCTACAGGCTGAAGATTGATGTGTTATGTGTGTTAGAATCCGAAGCTAAGTTTTAATTTTTATATTTTTTATGTAATTATAAGCTTTGATGGACTGAGTGATACGAGCAATGTTGTCGGTTAGGTTGTAATTACGAATTGAGAATTTAGAACTAAGCAAGTGGTTGACGGTTTTGTTGTTAGTAAAGATGGTGCCCCCAGGACCGCCAACTCAGCTTGGTGGTGGTCATTCTGTTCCATCCTTGTTACGATCGAATTCGGGTTTAATGGGTGGTGGTCAAGGGGGTTCTTCTATGTCTCCTCAGTCTAGCTTCCCGTCCCTTGTTCCGCCACGTACTCAATTTAATAGCCCAAACATGCTTGGTAATGTGGCGAACGTTTCTTCTATTTTGCATCGGTCTTATGGTAATGGTGGGCCCAGCTCCCAAAGAGATGTGATGGATGCTGGGGACGAGTCTGATCCTTTGTCTGTTATAAGAAATGGGATAGGTTCTAACGCCACATCATCATCGTTTAATTCATCATATATGGTAAACCCGAATGCATCAGGTAACCAAATGTTGTTGGACCAGCAATCAGCCCAACAACTTGAATCTCAAAACTTTCAACAGAGTCAGCAATTACTTCAAAATAACCGACTTCAGCAGCAGCAGCAGTATCAGAGTATTCGAGGTGGGTTAGGTGGTATTGGGCAAGTAAAGATGGAGCCACAGATGATGAACTATCAGCATGGACAAACTACTCAACAGCTGCAAGCGTTGAGAAATCTCGGGCCAGTGAAAATGGAACTGCAACATACTCAGTCAATGGGTAATTTACCGCCTGTAAAAATGGAGCACCAACACTCTGAACAGTCGTTATTTCTGCAACAACAGCAGCAGCAACAACAACAACAACAACAACAGCTCCTTAACGTGTCAAGGCAATCATCTCAGGCGGCTGCTGCTGCACAGATTAATCTTTTGCAACAGCAGAGATTATTACAATATCATCAGCAACAACAGCTATTGAAAAACATTCCTCAACAAAGGTCTCCAATGCAACCACAGTTTCAACAACAAAATTTGGCATTAAGATCTCCAGCAAAACCCGTGTATGAACCTGGAATGTGTGCCAGACGGCTAACACATTATATGTATCAACAGCAACATAGGCCTGAAGTAAGCATTACACAGTCTGTCTTAGTGTCTTTGATAGAATAAAATAGTGTTTGTTTTTAAAAGTGTTTTTCACTTCTTATTATATTGTAGGACAATAGCATTGAGTTTTGGAGAAAGTTTGTGGCTGAGTACTTTGCTCCTAATGCTAAGAAGAAATGGTGTGTTTCCTTGTATGGTAGCGGACGCCATACTACTGGAGTTTTCCCTCAGGTCCGTTGTTAGTGATAATTTGAAGTTATATTACTTAATTTAATTTGAAAATAACTCGTACTCTTTTATTTGATTATCGGTTTTATATTTTAACTAGAGCAGAACTTCCATCAAACATTAGTTCTGAAGATAGGTTTAATGTCAATGCCAAACATCATTACCATTAAGTGCAATCTCTGTTTATGCAGGATGTATGGCACTGTGAAATATGCAATAAGAAGCCCGGCCGTGGATTTGGCAAGTCTTCTTCTGCTTGCATATCAATTATTTACTTGTTATATTATTAAGTTTTCCTGTTACCCCTTGTATACATTAAAGATAAGATTCTCTTTTCTAGACTTAATATATAAATTACAGTTGCTTATAAAATATTTTGGAGCTCTCACTTCATCCTCTGATCAAGATTCTTATTGGCTAAAATATTCCCTGATTTAAATTGTTACTACTAGTAATAGATGTATGTATTAGCTACCTTTTTTCATCGTTGATTGAAGTTGATGGATGCAAAGGATCCCTTTACCTGTCTTATATCTTGTCAAACTCTTAACTATTTAACAGTGAATTTTTTTTTTTGTTGAGTTGATATCTGCCTAAAAGGTTGTTGATCTGCTTTATCAAGAAAAAAGTACCTTAAAAAGTAAAAACTTCTCTATAAGGAAGCACTATATGGTAAAGAAAAATTTACTTTAGTATTCGAGTATGTAGATAGTAATGTTTGCAATAAGGAACCATGAACTTATTTGTTCATCTTAGCTTTGATCTGTGTCAACTATTTAACCAAAAAAACTTGTTAATAGATCCCTAACTCCCTAAGTTCTATTTCACATTGAAAAGCAGGTTGTAGTCAGGAGTTTTCATGGAGCCTAAATAATACCTGTCATAATGTTTTCTTGAAAGCTGTGTGCTAGATTAGTTTTATCACAACCATCTAGGGGTGTATAGAAGTCGGAATTGGACCGACAAAACTGAAAAACTAAACTAGTAGCGTCTTTATTTTTTTTGGTTTTCAGAATTTCAGTTCTATATATTAGACCGGAGGCTTAGTTCTGGATATTATAATTTTTTTATTAAATTGTTATTATTATTCAAACTCGAAATAGCATGGTTATGTAGAAACCCAAATTGTTTTTAATTGAAGGTCTGGTTTAGGACCAAATCGTTTCTACCCCAGTGATTGGTCTTGTCCCAACTAACACCCCTAACCCTTGAAGGTCAATTGACACAATCTCCTTAGATGGACTTACCTATTATGTATGCTTAGAGTTTCTGCTTTATTTGCAGTATCTAACATATGTAGATGTACTTTCAGAGGCCAGTGTTGAAGTTCTGCCCAGGCTTTTCAAAATAAAATACGAAAGTGGTACTTTGGAGGAGCTCCTTTATGTCGATATGCCCCGAGAGTATCAAAACTCATCTGGACAAATTGTTTTGGACTACGCAAAAGCTATACAGGAGAGTGTTTTTGAGCAACTACGTGTTGCCCGTGATGGTCAACTAAGGATAGTTTTTAACTCAGATTTGAAGGTTGGACTTGTTTCTTGTTGTATTGAGGTATTAGATTCTGCTTGAAACTATATACTTATGGACTCTATTTTGTAATATGCAGATATGCTCTTGGGAATTCTGTGCTCGTCACCATGAGGAGCTTATTCCGAGAAGATTATTGATACCCCAGGTTATTTCTAGATTCCACTTAATACGACAGCCATATATCTCTGCAAAACTACACATGGTCTGAGATGGCACAACTATTAATCATTGCTGATCAACCAAAGATTTAGTCTTGTGTATTTTCACTGGTGACATGATTTGTTTTGTCTGTAACCACTATGTGTGTGACTAATATCAAACTTTCTTTAAATCTTGTTGTTAGCATTCTTTTATAAGTTTGCAGTTTGCTTATCGAGGACCAAAGCATTTTGATTTCACTATATAACAAACCGATCATTCTCATTGTAGTCATACTGAGTTGTTGATTTTTGTTGCAGATCAGCCAGCTTGGTAATGCAGCTCAGAAATACCAAGCTTCTACTAATAATGCTTCATCAACTCAATCTGTTCCGGATTTGCAGAGCAATTGCAATATGTAGGTCGCAGGCCTGTTGTCCTTACTTTATTTGAACGTCTTGCATAATTGGATGTCGAGTGATAAAATGTTTTGAGATTCTATAGTCGGCTTTCTAATATTCTCTGGTTGTGCTATAATATCAACAAGTAATATTTTATCAAATGCTGATCATCAAATAAATGAACACATCTGATACTTTCTTACTATAAATTGATACTATGGTATTATCCTCATGTTTTATACACATATCCTTATCTACTCTGTTATATAATTGCTAATTGTCTAACTGACTATGATGCTAATAAAGTATAAGTACCTTTCTAAAAAGGCAAAAGAAAGAAGGCAAGGAATACAAATTTTATGAAACCAGATCTTTGTATTGATTGTTGAGTTAAAAAAGGACTGCACATACTACATTAGAAGGAAGTGAATTGGATGATCACTCCATTAAACACGCTGTTCACCAGCCTGTTGTTTTAAGGGGTAGTGCTTCTGAGACATAAAAGGAAAATGAACATAGCCATAGTGTTTCACTTCAATAAACCACATAAAAAGTCGATAAGATATGAGCCTTGTAGTCTTGCATCCATACTGTTGAGTTGATTACCATTTAGCTACTGTTGAGTTAATCACATTTTGCAAACTCTACGGCCTGATCTTAAAGTTTTAACTTTATGTTCCAGGTTTGTTGCTTCAGCCCGTCAGTTGGCGAAAGCATTGGAAGTTCCGTTGGTCAATGATTTGGGATATACAAAAAGATATGTACGGTGCCTTCAGGTAATTTGCTTATTTAAGGACAGAGTAGTAGATACAATTGGCCGATCACACACCCCCTGTTCTAATCTGATTAGGCGTTAGGTGCCAAGTGTCTCTCTCTTCACACTTAGTCCTATATTGTCATAAATGCACATGATATCATTACTATAACCATTGAGTACCCTACTCGTTTATAATATAGTATCACAAAATTGGTCAGAGGCTATAATGATGTAATCATGCCATATGCCTATTATGCCATATAAATCTTGAACTTAACCATACATCAATAGAGAAGTACAGTTCCAGTGCGTCAAGTAGTTTGTTATTATGATTATCATTCTTATTCTAAATAACACACTACCATTCAATTTGTTAAAAAATTAAAAAACTGTGTAAATTAATGGGAGATGGGAGAAATGGCCTCATTACCGTATATAGAACACAAGTAGTACACAATCTTAGGAGAATGGCCTGTTGAGCAAACAAGGGAACAAGAGGCAAAAAAGCTTGAACCACAACAAAAGATTCCATGGCGATATAGATCTAACTTACAAAATCAAGAAACAATCTTCTACAGCCTCACGATAATGTTAATCGGTTATTCATTGACTTTTGAAAGTTATTACTCTACCTTAATTTTGATATCTATCTAGTACAATAGCAAAACTAAGTTCAACACGGGGCTCAAATCTAACAACAGGGTTCCTAGGGCGACTTTTTATTCAGATAAATTTAAATGTACCATCACTCTTAGTATTTGTTATTTTTGAAATGTCGCTTCTGGATATTTATATCTTTAAAGTTATTTCTGCTGATCGGTTGCTTATCTAACATTGTATCTTTCTGGTCAACTCTGCAGATATCAGAAGTGGTTAATAGTATGAAAGATTTGATTGATTACAGCCGAGAAACGAACATTGGACCAATGGGTAAGTTTGTAACATCAGTTATATTTATTCCATGTAATGGCAAGTCCACGGAGGGGATGTAGGTATTTATATTTCTTGCTTTTATATTCACGTGCAACTCTTTTTATCTTGAAAAGTAAGTATATTTCTATTAAGTTAATTGAAAGTAGTTTAAGCAAGACACCTAAGAGAACATAGTGGTTCTTGAATGGTCAATCCGTTTCTGTGATATATTGTACCAGAGAAAGTATAGCTTTCCAGTTTGTACCAGGTGGATAAGTATTCTACCTGGAAGGAGTAGCTTTCCCAGAGATGAGATGCATTTAGTATACAATATACCTAATGACTGAATGACCTAATGACCTAATGGATGTTTGCTATTTGATTTTAGTAAACAAATATTGATTTAAATAGTGTGGGATGATTATTACTTAAAAGGAAGTTTATATGACCCTTTTAAATTACAATTTTTCATCTGATACTGAAGTTTTAAAACCTAATGTTTAGCATCAATTGAAGGCAAACACTCCAATGAGAATAGGTTTGCTGCTGATATTAAATGTCTGATTTTGTTCAATCTCTGTTTGTCCTGATAGAGTGCTTAGAAAAATTTCCCCGGAGGACATCTAAAACATCTGGGTTTCATAGTCAACCACAACAATCTGACCAGCAACAACAATCACCGCAGCAACAGCAGCAGCAACAACAACAAAACTCCAATGGCATGTCCACTGTAAATAACTCTAACCCACTGCCTGTTACTTCTTCCAATGGTACTATTGCTGGCCTACTACACCAAAATTCCATGAACTCAAGACACCAACAAAATTCGACGAATACTTCTCAAACTTCTCAAAATGGTGCCTTAGCTAATATGAATTCTGTTAGCTCCCCAAATATTTCCACCCAATCTAGTGATGCAGATCCCCAGAGCTCAGTTCAAAAAATACTACACGAGATGATGGCGTCATCCCAACGTGGAGGCAGTGGTGGTGACATGAAAAATTTCAGTCATTCGGGTTTAGTAGGAACTGGTCAATCTGGTATGATGAATGGTATTCGAGCTGCTATGAGTCATAATTCTTTGAGTATGAATGGAAGGCTGGCTATGAGTCATCATCAACAGCAGCAGCAGCAGGATCTTGGAAATCAGTTGCATAATGGGGTAGGAGCTGTGAATGGATTTAATAATCTTCCATTTGATTGGAAAACTTCCCCTTAGAATAGAATTAATATTTTACGGCATGATGGTGTTGTTGTCGAGTGTTGGCTGCGACTGATTTCAAAGTGAAGCTGGTTTTGCAGTGGGAGTAAGGCTGGAATCTTTCTTCAGCATATATGAATATGATAGATATAGATGATGGTAACAAGTGCCTGTGTTCGTTGATGAGTTCCCCACTTTGAGAAGAGGGGGAAAACGAACGTATAGAATAGAGTGGTGTTTTCCTCCTCAACCTCTTGATTTTGCTATCGGTGTTGTCTATATTGCTTGTTTTTCTAGGGTAGTTTATATGCTTAATCAATGAGCCTGGTCTTGCACTCTTGCTCTTTCGCATGTACAAGTACATCATGTGGAATGTTGTAGGATGTAGTGATTGTAACCTGAATTAGCATATCGATTTGTGTTCATGGGTGTTGAAGTATAAACTGTGGAGGTCGGATGGGTTCGGTGACGGGTCGAAACTGGATATTTTAAAGTCTCATGTTGAAATGGGTGATTGTATCTGATTATATTTTAAGTAGCGTTTGACCTTTCTTGGAATTTAAGGTTTACCTCCTACATGTTTGACGGGACAATAAACTACTTCCTTTGAATTGGTGCTAGTGATTTTGGTTTAAAATTAGTAAAAAAACTACTCAATTTAGTAATGGTTTCAATCTCAGTCAAGAAGCTGGGTTATGGGTCTTATGGTATTATAGTTGGCAAAAAAAAAAAAAAAAAAAGAGGAAAAGGAAAAGGAAAAAAGAAAAGAACGAGGAAGAAACGAGTCGATTTGATGACAATATAAATACGGGTCAAGAATCTGGGTCTTATCTTCTGGTTGAAAAACAGTTTTTCAAATATGTCCGTTGCGTTTCCTAAAATTAACTTCTTATATAACATGTTTCTTTTAAAAATATGTAATTTTTTTTTACAAGTATGGTCCCATGCCAATAGACAGAATTTTAAAAAATTTCTAGTTGAAAAGTTTGTTGGTAAGAGGTCTTCAAAGAACTTTTGTGTAATTAAGTTTAGTCTTATTTTATTGGTCTCTAAGGTAAAGTCTCACTTAATCGTTCATCGATCTATTTTTGTAAGACTTCGGGCCCTACGGATTTTGGTTTATGTTTTTGTTTGTACTAAAGTGTTGGCAGGCAGGTAGAGAGGGCACCAAATGTCTAAACAAGATAAGAACCAACTACATGTTAAACACAAACTGGTGCTCCCTCTAGCACACGGAGATCAGCCCTACACATCGGGAACGAAGGGCATAGGTTACTTTAGCTTGTTGTACCGGAGTGGTTCATTGTCAAAAGAACAACAATGGCTTGTATCATTTCCTATTGATTTGTCTGGTTGAAAATTTTATTGGTTTAAGTATGATGATAATCATTAATAACTTGGAATAGATTTTTAATCGTGCATAAATCACTTTCAGATTATAGAATTTTTACCCACTATTGCCTCGGGTTAAATGTTACAATTGGATAATACAAAGTCCACACTCTAGTTTACGGCAATCAAAATCTAGAGCGAAACATAGAAGTGGTTTTTTTAGTTGTTCATGTGATTATATAAGACCAAATCATGTTTATACATATATATAAACAAAGTGACTACATGTGAAAAGTCACAACTCTTGGTGAATGGTTATAACGTTATGTAAATAGTCACAATACCGTTTCAAGTACTTATTTACGTTTTAGTGACAGTTTTTTTAATTGTCGCTAATTGCATCCCTTGAACATATGTGCATGTTCATTAGCGACAGTTAATCATGTCGCCAATACAAAATGTACATCCTTTCAATCATTGTAACAGTTTAGTGACCACAGAATTCTGCCATTATAACAACAACCAAGAATCACACCTCTTGATCACCATCTCACAATCTTTGTCATTCATTATACCTAAGAACAAGTTAGCTTATATGAGTGTGCACCCTGCACCTCCGAACTCATATTATAACCTAACTTGAACTCCCTTTGGTCTTCGTAAATCTCAATTACACTAAAATCACCAACAATCCTCCCCAATTTTAGTGTAATCCTTAATTTACCAAATAATCAAAACAAATCAAACTCATATATAAATGAAAATGTCACGAATATTGAATTTTCATCTTAATACATTACACATTCCAAATATTCAAGAATCTGGATGTTTTAATAATTGAACCCTTCAACCCATTTGAATATCTGAAGATAATATGCACACGAGTTTCTAAAACTTTCTATGTTTTTTCTTGACGCTTTACAAGCCATGCGTCCTAATCCATTCATGAGTATATACAAAGCCACGTCCAAGCTAATTGAAACGACAAAACTTCGTATTCACATATGTAATTCTTTTTAATTTGCACCTGCATTTGCATTTTTCAAAAGAACTATTAAGAAGATAGACTTCAACCTATTCAACTTGCAGGTCCGAACACATACCTTGGGACAATATTTAATTATGTGTTTCAATATTCAAGTGTGAGCTTTCCAAAATGAATTCAAGCTTCTGACATTGTATTAAAAGGGAATTGGGTGTCTCACTATTGGAGATTAATATGAAATTTAATCTCATCCCTATTATCCGATTTGTGCACTAAGTCTCTAGCTAACCACTTCGTCAAGTGGTGCACTATTGATATATATATATTTATATATATATAATGCATAAATCATGGTAGCATTGACTTTAAAACATCATTATATGTTTATTACAAAGTCCATTGACTATAATCCTTCTTTAAAACCAAGAAGTTAGACCAATAAATCGTATGTCATAGTTGAACACGTACAACTTTGTTCCTTCGATGTCAAGACAAGATACCCCACCAAATATGAAAATCTATTCAACCATGGTTACTTAGTCTTCTTGATCGATCAATATATCTTCCAACTTGCATCAACGATTCTTTTTAAAGTTGAAGCAAGCATACTATACATCGAACCATAATTCATGGTTTTCTTCGAGTACTTGAGTACTTGATTTACATGATAATAACATATCATCCATATATAAGAAAATGGGAGCTTTTCAACCATTAATACATCACCCACACATATATTTGTCCGATTTATTGATCTCAAAATTTTTCAAAAAAATGACTTGGTTGAATATTATTTAAGCCAATCAAAATGCAAAAACTAAGCACACACAAAAATGTCATGCAATTTATTTACCAAACCTTTTGATTAATTTGTATTATATTTTGAACCATATAGACAAACCTTTCACATGGGACCTCAATATGAAATTATCTAAACTGAAAATTTCGACATCCCAAGTATTACCAAAGTTATTAAATAATATAAGAAAACTTTGGTCACCAAAACAATCAGAATTTGGAACGATGATTCATGTATTTAAGATCAACCATCAAGTTTATCATTGTTACTATAATTAACAACTCTTAATATTAATTTTATAGAACCTCAACATGTCATGCATTTAACATACTGTTAGAGAACAGAAGACATGTCATGCCCATGTAACTTTGCATCATCCACACTGTAATTTTCAAAAATACATGGATAAAGATTGCATTGATTTCATGACAACAATTACATGAATCCATGAGTGACAAGAAAATAAATAAATAAATAAATAAAACTATGATTCATATAAATGGGTGTAATTCTAATCCATGGTTCTCTTAAGTATAAAAATCAAAGGAACTGACACAAATCCAAACACTTGACCAGGAAAAATAAATTTCATTATTTCCAATTTTTAACAGATTTCGAGAGAAAGAAAAAAAAACTCAGTCAATTACATCGATCCATTAAGAGATTGACCACTCACAAATATTTACATTCATTATACATATTTAATTAACTAATATCTGCAAGCATACACATTATAACCTCATAAATTATGGTGCTTCATTGACATGGCTTCTGTACGAAGTAAATAACCGTCAAAATTCGGTTACTCCAGCCAAACAAGGTTGCCACCATGTTCAGCAGCCATAATTTATAATTTATTATTATTAATGAAGAATATAAACTTCAAGTAAATAATAATTAATAAACCTTCCACCAATTAACCATTCCCGTATTGCAAGTTTATAATATACAAATTAAAGAGGTTGAATAATTTGTATCATTCCTATTAGATGGGGAAGTACGGTAATTAAGATGGCGGAAGAGTGAAAACCATTTGTCCATTTCTTTAATTTCAATCAAAACCCATGGCCTTGAGATCCAGACATCCCTTATGGCCTTATCCACTATCCACCGATTCAAGTTGTGTTTTAGAAAACAAAAATAATCATTAAAGAGTTTTCAAAACTACTACCCACATAATTGAATCAAAGATGGTTTTAATAAATCCTTTAAACAGATTCATGATGATATGTACAACCCTCATTTTAAATGGATTGAATTTTCTATAACCACTGATTATTCATTCGATACCAATGACCAATTTATCAAACCAAAATTAATTAAAAGTCAGAAAACTTATCTGTAAGGATGAGGATGATAGATCTGACATTTCTTATTCCATCAAACGACATCAACTTGAAGATAATTGAGGATTCTTAAACGCCATCTTCAAACCGGTAATCATGATTATAACCAACGAAATACTACAATCTTTGTTAAAAATTTGTTAGTTTGAGTTTGATAATAATCATGAATAATTTGGATAAGACTTTGAATCATGCATAAATCACGTTCAGATTGTAATATTTCGACCAACTATTTCCCCAGGTTACACGAAATCTACAATTAGATAAGAAAAATTTCACACTCTAGTTTTCGGCAATCAAAATCTAGAGCAAAGATAGAAGCGGTTTTTGTATTTGTTCATGTGATTATATAAGACCAAATCATGTTTATACATATACATATATATAAACAAATTGACTATTGGTGAAAAGTCACAAACCTAGGTGAATGGTTACATCGTTTTGTAAATAGTCACAATACCTCTTCGAGTACTTATTTACGTTTTAGTGACAGTTTTACTTAATCGTCACTAATTGCATCCCTTGAGCGTAAGTGCATGTTCATTAGCGACGGTTAATACTAATACAAAATTCACATCCTTTGAACCATTGTGACAATTTAGTGATCACAGAATTCTACCGCTATAACAAGCAACTAAGAATCACACCTTTTGATCTACATTTCACAATATTTGCCGTTCTTTATACCTAAGAACAAGTTAGTTTATATAAGTGTACACCCGGAACCTCCGAACTCATATTATAACTCTTTTGTAAATCTCAATTACACTAAAATCACCAACAGATATTTGAGGTTGCGTTATGTGTCGGGTTTGGGTTGGCAGGTCAAATCGCACATCCCGAACACGACTGATATAGCTACTCTTGTTGAAAAATCCAACCCTAGCATGGACATGTTTAACCATTTAACCCAAACATACTTATGTAACCCATTTATTTAACCAGCTCAAACAGGATGGGAGGTTAAACGGGTTGAGCGTGTACACAGGTGGACTTTTGCTTCTTCTTTTTTGTTCTTTTCTATTAGTTTAGGACAGGTTGACGGGTGGACCTGTATAGCCACAACCAACCCTAACATGCCCCATTCACTGTATGGTTTAGGGAGGTCGGAGCGTTTATAACTCGAAACCGTTTAACTATACTTTATCGCATTTATTTTTGTGTTGGGTTCTTCTATGTAAGTGCTAACCCTAATTGCTATCCCATAACTTTATACTTTATGCTTGCTCTATTGTCGTATGGCTTCTGAATAACCTCCCTACTCTCTTGAGAACCTACCATTTGTACAATATGATGATAGCCTTATTGTTGAAAAATTGTAGTAAAAAACATGACTTCAAAATAATTATACAACAGACTGGTGTGAAGAATGACACCGGTAATATTATAAATAACTTCAGAACATTTGCACACGAACTCGCAATTGTATAACAGACTTTAACATAACCTTAAATTAACTTGCTTGGTATGATAAGCCTTTTCCTTTTGTTCATCAAATGTTTCACTCTAGTTACATGATAAGTACTGAATTTCACGTGTTCTCCAGACTGCATTGAAATAAAAGAACGGTGCACAAATATGAATATAAATTCACAATAGCCAAGTATGAACAGTAGAGGTGACAATTTCGACCCATTTACTTAAAATTGAGTGATTTTGATTACAGATTATCGCTTCTCTAAAGGATAAAATATAATAAAATAGTTCACAAGAGAACAGGTCGAATGGGTCAAACCATCCCATTGGTTGAAATTTACCGAAGTGCACCTTTAATGCATAAAACCTCCTAAATTATTGTAATTAAGTTGGCTGAAATCATAATTGACAGACTACTTATTTAATTTGAACCGAACCAGTCTGGCCCACCCATTTTTACTCCTCTAATGAACATTCTACTACTGCCTAACAATATGTGTAAAGGAAACCTTAAGCACCTTCATTACATTCACTGTATGCCCATGGGTATGATCAAGCTTATACGCTTCCCTCCGGATGCCACTTTATGCTACATCCAACACTGTTGACGGAAATGAATAGAACTCATAAACATAGGTTTACGATTTTCAAAAACATAATGCTTCTCATCTCATTACCCAAAAGGAAATGTATTTAACATTGTTAGACCGTCATGTCAACAGATAAAGGTACCTGGGTTTCTGATTTGGTGGTAGTGGTTGACCACTAAGAACACAGTCTATTGCCAGGCTCAAGTCCCTACCACAAAGTTCAATGAGTTCCAACTAAGCAAAGTAACTAATTTGTGGGATAGAAGTGAAGATAGGTTCTCAGTTATCATTATGGAAAGGTGTAAGGTGACATAGAACCAACCTCCCTGTGACACGAACATTATTACTTGGCCGGGAATCATCAAATTGACCATGATATACTAGTTCAAAGGGTCGACGCCCATCCTGTAATGAAATAACACATCCAAATTGTCACCAATATATAAGAAATGTTTAACCAACGTGGAAATTTGACATATGTATTCATGAATGTGTCGATTTGGGTTACCTTCTAACTGCTCAAACAGGTAAAATAAAAAAGATTAATTAAAAAAAGCCGCTCAAATGGGCTGTTGGTTTACTAGGTATGCTTAACCGAATCATATACTCATTTGTAAAACCAGCAATGTAAGGCCAAAGGCAGTGATTATATACATTCTACAATAAATAATACTAACTATTTACATAACAAATTCTGTAGTATTCAATAAGGCTGAACGGATAAAACAGGTAGAAAGTCGCCCAAAATGTAATAATAGTTGCATAAAAATGACTAAATCATTTTGCTATTAGATTATCTGTGAGAGAATAGTGTTTTTTGTAATCAAAATAATTCATTTTTTTCTACAAGATATGTTACAGGTTAACCGGACAAAACCCATTTCAACCCATACCAAAAACTACCCGCATCCATTACCCAACCCGCCCAACTTGCCAGTTGCCACCACTACTGATAATCATAAAATGTCCAGGGTTTGACAATAAATGCTCATAA
Organism: Logfia minima; assembly: GCA_963921325.1. NCBI lineage: Eukaryota > Viridiplantae > Streptophyta > Magnoliopsida > Asterales > Asteraceae > Logfia > Logfia minima. The sequence continues at coordinate 6,576,843 of OY992774.1, read as the reverse complement.
CAGTTGATGGGAGGGTACCTTTTTAAAAAGGTAAAATTCGGGTGTGCAAACAGCTCCATAATCTCTTGCAACATCTTGTGACTGCAGACATACACAACCACCACCATAAGATTTAAATTTAAGACATCCTCAACAACAAAATACCCATCAATCTACTAACCTATCAAACTCAATGTTTAGTTTACAGGCACAATACAACCCAAGCATGGTCAAAAGGTTTTCTAGATTATATTAAACGATATTTAGTTCTTGGGCTGTGATGTTACATAGGATTCTTAGAGACCAGAGATTGAACAATGAGTTATGTGCTTGTCCCAAAGATGCAACACATATGAGCGATGGACCCTAAGAATCAATTATATGGCTTACAAAATAAAGACAATCGGAAAATAGCTAGAAACAAGGTATAAAAAAGCTTACATGATCATAAAGGTATGGGAACGGATAATTAAACATTTTCACATCTTCTGCCATGAATACTGGTCCATCCTGCAAGAATTTTGAACATTTTGAAATTTGTGAATCATAGTTTATCTACATGGTATGTCATAAATAGTAAGTTCAATTGAACCTGCGGGTGAGTAATTATGGAGTTTGATGATATCGCAACTACACCAAGCCCTTTCTGTAGCAGAGAACAAAGATCTGAACAGGTCAAGATAGGACCATAGGTGACAACAAAAATTGTATAAGTTAGCAGCATACCTCCATATATAAGTTTGTAAGTTTTACAATGTCTTTTTTCAAGTGCTTAACAAACGGACAATGATTGCAAATAAACATAACCTGCAAGAGAATTGACTTACTGTTAGTGCTATGATTAAACTCCAACAAAACGAAGCTACAAACATATGTAAGTTATGATAATTAGAGTATCTACTTAGGGCTATTTAGTCTCAACTCATGGCCCTCAGTGTACTTTACATACGACATATCTTATGAGAGCAAGGTGATACTTGATAAGCACATTCACATTTTTTACGCTCCAATTAGATAAAATGATCAAAAGGCGTAAGTTGGTCCATTTTTGTCACATGATAAGCCTCTAATCGATATCTATAATAGTGTTAGATAAGTGTTATCATTCTCCAGCAATATATCATGCTCAATCTCTCACCATATTTTAATATTATACAATGTTAACACAACAGCCTATATAATAGTAGTACTAATACTACAGCTAATCTAACAAACGTTTGATCAAAACTTATATAAAATATCAACACATATACACTCACGACCATATGTAAACCACATTGTCAACGCATTGTAGTCAATGTAGGTACAAGCAGCTACCAACACAAAAGCTTCAACACGTTCATCTTATTCGTTATTCCTCATATTGCATTAACCAACTTATAAATCATCATTTACCAAACAGAATGTGCCATGAAGTAGAAAACCTAGTTTTCTTTATTACAGATTAACATGTCAAATCAATCAAGAAAAATCTATATTAATTGATGTTGTACGTATTTACCAGTAATGCAGGATAAGATTCCAAATCCTCTAATTTCCACACATTTCCTGTGAGCGGCTCTTCCAGCTGAAGAAAATATTTATCAGCACATACACATATACATATACATACACACACTATCTAATTGACATAAATTTAGAAATTAATTCCGTGTAATGATTGAATCAAATTAGAGACCTCGAAATTAGGAGCCCTAGAACCAAGAGAAACGCCTTTAGACTCGGTTCTAGCGGCACGAACGACTAGTTTTCCTGCTCCGGTTACATTTTTCCATCGCCGGAGACAAGGATACACCAGCAACTCCGGCGACGGAGATAGGAGTGAGCAGCGATTTTTGGTGGCTGCTAATGTGCGCTTTAACCGGATGGCTGTTGTTAATGATGATGACGAAGAAGGCAGTAGTAGTGAAGCATTTGGTATGATACCGGAAAACGCCATTGTTGCTCAGTTTGTTGAAAAGTCGGTTTATGCGGTTTACTTACTACAAGGGTAGTTTCGTCATTTCATATTGCTTTCATTTTGGCCCTCAAATATGCTATCGAAGTCGAGTATAGTTTTTGTATGAAAAGATTGTTTAATGTTTGAAAATTGGAATTAGAATTAGAATTTAAGTTACTTAACTAGTATTTCAAAAAAGAAAAAAAAAAATTAAGAATATTTAAATTATTTTCTTTCAATACTACTAATTTTTTTAATGTTAGTTAAACGTAGAATATTTATAAGTTTCTCGTTTTAGAATGAAAAAAGTGAAATATACTAAAATTTATATTATCTTGTTGCTAGATAGAGCATAAAAGATGATGTATTTGAGAATGTCGACTCTTTTTGTTAATTTGTTGCTAGATCGGTTAGAGTGAGTGTTAAAGTATTTAGGAGTGATAATGACATTGAATTTGTTAACAAAAGGATAGAAACATTTTTGTCATAATAAAGGGATTGTTTACTAAACTTCTTGTCTCTATACACCACAACAAAATAGAGTTGTAGAAAGGAAACATAATCACTTCCTAAATGTTACAAGAAGTCTTATGTTTCATGTGGATTTCCTTTCTATATGTGAACTGAATGTATATTAACTGCAACCCATTTGATCAACAGGTTGCCAACTTTCTTTGTTGTCTGGAAAGTTTCCATATGAGTTAGTGTTCGTGTCTAATGGAGAACCTAGTCTCTCCCTTTAAAAACTTTTAGGTGTCTTTGTCTTGTAAATATTTTGAATAAGATTAATGTGTATTGGTTGGTTTTTCTGGTGTAAAAAAAGGCTTGTAAGCTATATAGTTTAAATAAAAGAACTTTGTTTTATTCAAGAGGTGTGAAATTTTATGAGAATATATATCCTTTCAAGTTAAAATTTGTTACTGCTGATTTTTTTATAAGAACAATTTATGATGATAATAGTTTAAATCTTTTAAACTTTTTAGATACACCCAATTATATTTTTTATTTTTCAAATAATGAAGGGATAGATAAATCAACAGATGTTGGTAGCTTCACTAATACCCCTGGTAGTTTAGATATGAATACAGGAGGTGGTGGTTTAGTTGCAACATCTGATGATGAAATTCACTCAAGTAGTGAAGCTCCTCGAGGACACATAATTAATACAGGAAGGCAGGAAGGCTCTGTTGACACTATAGCTCCTGATGTTAGGAGGTTAAGTAGAAAAGTTAACTTTCCAACTAAGTTAAAAGATTATCTAGTAGAAAGAAAGTTAAGTTTGGTTTTAAAAAGGTTGTGAATTATTCCAAGTTGAGTAGTGAAGTTTTTGTTTTGTTTCAACTTTGAATAAAAATCTAGAACCAACGTCTTATTTTGACGTTGCAAAATATTCAAATTAGATTGATGCAATGAATAAAGAAATGAAAGCCCTGAATAGAAGTGGACTTGGGTAGTGAGAAACTTACCTCAAGGTAGAAAACTCATTGGTTGCAAATAGGTATATATAATAAAGTATAAGTAAACCGGAGAGATTGAAAGGTTTATATTCAGATTGGTTGCCAAAGGGTACAACCAAAGGGAAGACAGTGATTTCAATGAAACTTTCTCATATGTAGTAAAAATGGTAATAATAAGATGTCTAATTGGTTTAGCATATCAAAATCACTAGAGTTTTTTCCAACTTGACATTAATAATGCTTGTTTGTATGGAGAGTTGAAAGAAGATGTTAACATGAAACTACTTGAAGGTTATTTTGGTAAATTTGAAAATAAGGTTTGGAAGCTTGTCAAGTCCTTATATAGATTGAAGCAGGCTCCAAGAAAATTGGAAAGAAAAGCAAACTTCTGTTTTAATTGATTTTGATTTTGTTCAAAGTCTTAATGACTATTCTTAGTTTGTGAAGTCTAATTCTAGTATAATTAATGTTTTACTTGCTATGTATATGATATATTTTTAACTAGGAACAATATTGATGAGATTGATAAAGTAAAACAATTTATGAACTCAATGTTTGCTATAAAAGACTTAGAAAAATTAAAATACTTTTTGGGTATATAAGTCATTGAGTGAGAAAGGCTAATGCCATACATAAAAAAGTATTTTTTGGAGTTGTTATTTAACTTTAGTTTAATTGCGTGTAAACTTGTCTTGACTCATTTGGAGACAAATGTTATGTTTAATAGTTTAGATAACAGGTCTGAAAGTTATTTGCCTTTAACAAATATAATCGAATATCAAAAGCTAATAGGCAAATTGATCTATTTAACTCTTACTAAGTCTGATATCTCTTACTCAGTTCAGTACTTTAACCAGTTTATGTATATACCTCATAATTCACATTGTTTAAATTAAGGCTTTAAGGTAGTTGAAGTTGTCATCTAAAAAAGTCATTTGGTTTTCAAAAAGCGACAATTTAAGCTTAAAAACTTATGTTGATGTTGATTGGCTAAGTGCTTAACTTCAAGAAGGTCTATAATCGGTTATAGTTTGTTTCTATGTAATAATTTAATCTCATGGAAATGAAAGAAGCATCCAACCGTATCAAAATCTTCTACTGAGTCTGAATAGAGGGTCATGGCTGTAGTAACATGTGAAATAATATGGGTTATAAAATTTAAGCAAGATTCAGAAGTTGCATGCTTATTATTAGTTAAATTACTATGTAATAATAAATTCGTAATTCTCATTGCTTTTTTTGTTTTTTCTTTATGTGATTCACAAATAAGAATTATGATTCACTAATCTCAAAAAATTGAAAAAGTTCATGTTATCTTTTGTGGTTTGCGTTGTGATAATTGATTCAACATATTTGTTCTAGTGTACAACACAGAAATTATCTTAGATCTTAGATCATGCTATCAGCTATCGGTTCATGAATTTATGACTATGATTCAGTTTTTTGCAGTAGTTTATTTTGTTTTATCATTGAATCAATGTTGAAATTATAAACATATATAAAATAGAAACAATACACACACGATTTAAATCAGAAACACTTTGTATAAAACTGTACACAAATAATAACCGGATTAGAGTCCAAAAACAAGACCAAAATACCTCACCACATGAAAACTCTCCACACCATCTAAACTATTATATCATCTTTGAATGATATATACAGAACAACAGAAAATACACAAGAAACCCTAATTTCTGAGAATAAATCGAATGAAGAGGAAAGGAGGAAAGGTGTAACAGAATACAGAGAAAATATCTAATCTCAAGAATAATAAAAAATACAAACGAATTATACAGTTTTACATTATAAAATAAATTACAATATTGGTCCTTGTAGTCTTCAAGTATACACAACCTACACCAAACCTTTAACAAAATAAAAGTATAAGTTTAATATAAACTTACTTACCTTTTACCTTATTATTTTTGTACTATAACTTCTTCCATAAGCATACCTGCATAAACCTGTTAGACTAAACCAATATAAAAAATTGTTATCCAATTGTTCCATAATAAGATTAATATTTTCTGCAATCAATGATTCACATACTTCAAATTATTCATTGTTTTGCTTAATCAATGAGTTCATGACACACATAGTGATTCAGTGTGTTTATAACTTTTATCGTACCAAAAACAACGATCGAGTCACTACTTTTCATGAAATATAAATTGAATCATTACATCCATATATATATATATAATATATTAAAAGTCCCATATATTATATTTAAAATAGCTATGATTCATATTTATTGAGACTAAATATACGTTTTTTCAACATCTATTAAGAATGATTCATTATTTTATTACAACGACTCACTAATTGAATAATAATGTGACAAAAATTTGACTGGCAACTATATTATTATTAAAATGAATTCAACATAATGGTTCACCATGTTGTCAAATGCAAAAAAGATTAAATGAATTCAACTATTTATTAGATGCGGAAAAAGAAATAAAAATTATTATTCAATTAATTCACGAAATCATACTGTTATTTTTATTTATTAATGATTCATCATTTTGATTTACCATTGTTCTTCAACTGTTCATATAATAATTCATCATTTTGTTTGTGTCGTTGATTCAATTAGATATAAAACTGATTCAATAATAACTACATATTTTTATATTGCATTAAAATGAAAACGAGCTTTCATTATGCTATTGATTCATCAAGTCGTAACTATGGTTCAATTGTTTATAATAAATATTATACTTTTTCATTTATTCAAGAAATCATACTTTATAATGAGGAGAGAAAGTCTTTCATGAGAAAGGGACGAACAATTTTTGTTTATCATTATTCTTCAATGATTCAGTTGGTCAATTTAACATTGACTTACCGATAAACGCCAGTAATTCGTCGTTTTAAAATATAAATATATATTTCTTATATTAAATTAAGAGTTTGTTTGACGTGAGAATTTTAGGAATTTTCAGAAGCTTTAATCTTTTAATTTTGATAAAAAAACTTTTTAAAAAAAATAGTTTTGTCTCGCAGCTTTAGAATCCAATAAAAAAACTCAAAATCTTAAAGTTCTTGAAAGTAACTTTCCATAAAATAGAGGAGCTTTAAAATCAAGGTTTTAAAACCCGATTTTTTGGTTGACCCGACCGGGTCCAGTTCGACCAATCCGATCGGTCCACCTAGCCGGTCCAACTGTTTCCCCGGGTCCGGTTCGACCAGTCTAATCGGTCCACCCGGCCGGTCCAACCGCTTCTTAATCAGCTCCCCACAAGGATAAACATTATGGATAGGGAAATAGATATTCCTTCAATTTTATGCCCTATATGTAATTTGCACCAAGAAGATGCTAACCACCTCTTCCTTTCACTGTGAAGTAGCTTCTCAAATATGGCACAAAATTGGAATTTGGTTAGATAATTTATTTCCTACCTCATCATGTGTTACTGACATTTGGGAGAATTTGGACGAGCAACAACAAACAAGGAAAGCCAAGATCATTATAGAGGTTATTATCCTTTTAACAGTTTTGGTCATTTGGAGCTTTCAAAATAACGTGATCTTTCACAACTCAAAGTTTCAAAGAAGTAACATCTTTGATAGTATTGTTATTAACTCTTTCGATTGGTTGTCTAATAGATATAAAAAATCTATTATAGACTGAAACATGTAGTTACAAAGCCCTTTAAACTCTATATATTTGTTCTACCTTCTTGCTAGTCTTCTAATAAAATTCTGCCTTTAAAAAAAAAACTTCAATAAACCAAAGTGAGAGGAAATGTGTTGTGAAAACCGATCCTCACAGTGTCCATATTTTTAAACATTAACTAAACATTACAGAATTAAAGTAACACTTACTTATAGAATAGAGACTCCAACCATGTCTTTCGTTCATTGTCCAACAAGCAAAGATTGATTAGTCTTGTAAGAAATATGTAGATGCATAGCAACATTTCTTTCTTCGACTCTTAGAAAAAACCCGTTGAAAATCCGAACATGTCATTGCGAAAACAACCAATCTACCGCCTCCACAAACCCACAAGTACCTTACAGAAGTTATATTAAACACATAAACGGAAGGCGCTTGCTAACTAAACAGACAAGCCTCTATTTCAGCTTTTTCAATTTTGGGCATCCGTTTGACGACTTTACAAGTCCCACGTTGGATTCTCCCGTATAACCAAGAGAAATATATCTCAGATTATGACCATACTTACCAATACACTCTAGACCTACATCGTTCAGCAGTAGATATGTTAATTTATCTTCTACACCGAGCAAATTAATATGGAAATAACGGAGATTTTTTAAGTCTTATACACTCCATAGCTTCATTTCTAATATCTATACACTCCTATACAAAAGATACAAATTGTTTTACCTCAAAGTCGTATCACTGACGAGTAACGATGCTTGAATCTTCCCCAAAAGCCCAAGCATATGATGGACTTGAGTTATGCTTATGTATGTCGCTGGTAGATTTGTTTAGAAAAAAGAAAAAAAAAGCATCGGGTAAACTAATCTGGAGGAGAGATCGCTTGAGTAACTTCGATTATCAAGTTAGTAATACAGGATACAAGTGTTTCAACAAATTCAATAATGATACGACTTTCAAGCCCCTATGGTCCTCTCAAACACTCGGCCCTCTCATCACTTATTATTAGTTTAAATTTAAATTTAATTTAGCGCTAATATGTTTGTTTTTAACTTCACTATTCTTCTTTTGGATTTTTAAGTTTTTATAAATCTCTCACAAAAAAGGTCATTTCGATGATTGGGCAACCCTAACCCGAAATCCTTTGGATCCAATGCGACCATTCTCCAACCACACCTAAGATAATTTTCAGTTGTTCCCTATGAACCACAAGGAATTTGGATTGAACCTCCTATTTCATAAAAAGGCCGCCCTTTCACAGCCACAAGTACATTTACATCGGGGGAATGATACGACTATGTTTTTTTTTTCTTTTGAAACAGCCAGCTCAAATAAAAGAAACGAAAACTAGCCAAAAACTAGCAAATTACATCATATTGATTGGCTTTTTTAAGCCAATCAGTCCAACTACTACCATACTTCTTACAATGATTAGACACCCAAAGAAATAAAAATTATTTAATGGACTAAACTATGCTATCTTTCATAAATCTTCAGCATTCAACTTACTCCCCAAACTTCTATTAATTACTTTGTAGATGGTTGCATCAAATGCAGCCACACACTGACAAAAACCACGATCAGGTTGACTCAAATGCCACAAGTTTTTGAGGTGAAAAATAAATAACAGAAATTAATTACACGTTGAAGAGTCTCTCTCTCTAATGGAAAGTTTCAAAGAGAACTGACTTGACTTTCATCCTAGCTTGGTAATTCATCTTTTGAATATATGCATGAGCTAGAAACAATTATAAAAACGCAGCTGAACACAACCACTAAGATATGCTTATAAAGCACCTACAAACATCTCATAGATACAATTCAAGTTCTCACCTTAAGAACAAAAACAATATCCTGCTCATCAAGTTAAAACCAACGCACATAACAATCCAAATGAAAATACTAACAAACAAAGAAAATTCTGCAGGGTTCCCCCATATACTACTATTGAAATTTGTCAAGCTATGGCTATGAAACAACATCAAGCATTAGAGTTGCACAAAATTACCGACTTCCTCAAACATTTGCCAGCTAGGCTTTAAGAAATCTTTCCACATATGCCTGCAGCAAAAAAAGTTAAGTTTGATTACAAAAGAAATTACAAACATTATGGCTGGTGTATAAATGACAATTAGCTTCTGAAGTTCTCATAAACGATTGTTTACCTACATAATAATTAAATCAAAATTTGGAAAAGGAGGGGAAAAGAGAACTCGATGTGAAGAATATAACATGTAGAGCTACCGAGAAATGAAATGAATCAGTTTATACTTTTACCCCTAATACGTCATCAAATGAGTAAACTACAAAAAATAGTTAAATTTGGAACCGGTTGAAAGTGACCCCCAGTATTTAAATGCTTACAACATCTTGAATCACTTTATTCAAGAAAACTTTATTACTAACTTAATAGTAAAGTATCCTAATCATACGTAATACAACAATTAATTATAAACCTCAAGAAACGATGGACAAAAAGATGTTTGTGACTCCATTCAACTTGACCCGTTTTCTTCGTATTAAAACTATTTATCTACCCATCCTGACCCGAACCTGTTTTGACCCGTTACCCAACCCACCACATCCACCTAGTTTGTTCCTTCTAATAGCACGGTTGCATCATCAATGCTAAACTCCTCAGCGTATTAGAGATACTTGTGTTGTAAGTGCTCGTGTTCACTAGGCTTCATTAGAAAGAAGGTGAAACGAAAACCAATCCCATATAATCCAACTTAAAAGTTAGAAAGACATGATCAACAAGGTGTGGACCCTAAAAATACACAACCCCTCCTACATTTGTATCTCTAATCCTGCTCAAACTACTATTTTAGAAAACCGTTGATGCCCTCTAGTAACAGTATTAGCAGGAAAAGGAGAAAAACACGATGATACTTCTGCATTTTCCTAGTAGAAAAATATTAAAACGGAAAAGAAACAAAAGAACAAAAAGAAAGAGAGCTATAAACAATCATGATGCAGGAACATGTAATATAAACTTGAAAAGAAAATGGAAATGATAACCTACCTCCACAAGCTTAGTAATTTTGGGTTTAGAGTACGCAAGATACTGCTCAATCTTTACTTGTGTTCTAGGGGTCTGGTTCACTTGAATGGTTTCCGTGACTTTATTAACTACTTTCTTCACAACATTTCTGTGAACTTCCCTGCTCAACTTGCCTTCCTTCCATCTTGGCTTCAAAATCTCCTTAACAAATTCCACAAGCGCAACTTTAAACAGACGCACTGCCTTTTCATTGTTGCCTATATCACCCTCTTCTACTTTTTCAGGATTAATATCATCTTGTTCTTGCTTAGCATTTTCAGCAGCTGTGTTGTCAGCTCCTTCCAGATTTCCAACTGGTTCCTTCTCCATGGCAGTACCAATTTTACCAGTAGATATAGAAGAAAATATTTTGTTCTCCTGTATTACTGGACCAGATGAGATCCCCATGGGTACACTAGTTTTGACCTCCATACTTGTTATGGAACTGTGCTGTGTATCTTGATTGCACGCGGAACTACGAGATTGTAAGTAATCTATGGCATCCATGACATTTAGCTCTCTATATAACTGTGGAACTTGTCCTATCTGAGACAATTCATCCAATAATACAGGGAGGCTGTTTACTTGCGGAGCCAGTTGACTAGACAAATTAGCTTCATTCGCGTCACTCATTACTTGTGGTACATCTATATCCAAAGGTTTCAGTGGTTCGCCACATTCTTTACTCTGAATTTGTGTCTGCTGGTATAAGTTCATACCTTCAACCTGCTCATTCAGCTGAACTTTACGCTCATTGAAAGGAATTTTGCTTTCATCTGAATATGACAGAGACTGAGAATTCATATCATGAACACTCTGAATAGAATCCTTTTTGTAAGTAACTTGTTGGTTGGCATCATCAGAGACTATATTAGCATTGCTAAGATTAGAATCATTGACCACAATCCCGACGTTCGTCCATTGGGGCAAAAGGTTTTCATTTTTCTCGGAACCCATTCCATTCAATTCTGGACCATCCCACTTCCTAATCTTATCATCAGTCTGGACAATCACTGGATAAGTCACATCTCCCCAACCGGATTTCCCAACTTCAGAGTGGCCTGGTTCACCAGCCTCGTCCCATAACGGGCCATTCCATTTCTCCATGTTTCCATCTATATCATGGCAAGATTTTGCACCAATCGACGACTTCTTGTTGTCCTCATTATAGCTGGGTTTAGAAGCATTAGAGAGACCTGAACCAGTTACCTCATCCCATGAAGGACCATTCCACGACCTTCTCTTGTTATCTGAAAGACGGTTAGATTTCCCAACATCTGGGAAACTTGATGCATCTACATCATCCCTTATTCTGTTCTTTCTATGTGATGTACGGTCATGAATATCATCACACAAGCTTTCATCCACACCATTCCATGGCTTCTTCCTGTCCTCAGAGTTATGAAAGGGCTTTAAAGCATTAGAGAAACCTAATCCACTTACCTCATCCCATGAAGGACCATTCCGCAACTTATTGTTTTCTGGATTACGGTTGGATTTCCCAGCATCTGGGAAACCTGATGCATCTACATTATCCCATATTCTGAACTTGTCATGAGAAGTACGTTCATGAATATCTTTGCGTGACCTTTCATTAAGACCTCGTGGTTCGACATCATCCCGTATTCTGTTCTTGTCACGTGAAGTATGATCATGAATATCATTACGTGAGTTTTCATCTACTCCATTCCACGACTTCTTGTGGTACTCAGAACAATGGCTGGGCTTTGAAGCATTAGAGAAACCAGATCCAGTTACCTCATCCCATGAAGGACCGGTCCATGATTTTTTCTTGTTATCTGATATACGGTTGGATTTTCCAACATCTGGGAAACCTGATGCATCTGTATCATTCCGTATTCCCTTCTTGTCATGTGAAGTATGAGCATGAATATCATCAAGCGAGCTTTCATCTACACCATTCCATGACTTCTTGTGGTCTTCGGGATTATGGCAGGGCTTTGAAGCATTAGAGAAACCTGATCCAGTTACCTCATCCCATGAAGGACAATTCCAGGATTTTTTCTTATCTGAATTACGGTTGGATTTCCCAACGTCTGTGAGACCTGATGCATCTACCTCATCCCATGTTCTGTTCTTGTCATGTAAAGTATGATCATGAATATCTTTATATGACCTTTCATTAGAACCTCGTGGTTCCAGATCATCCCATAAAGGACCATTCCACGGCTTCCTCTTACCAAAATTGGACTTTGCATTATTAGAAAAATCTGATGGATTCAAGTCATCGGGTGGCTGCTGTTCATGCCATGTCCTGTTTCTGTTACCTAAATTGCGTTCCTGAATGTCATCATGTGACCTTCCATCATAACGCCTTGGCTCTGGAACATCATGAGAAAACTTACAATCATCACGGTTGCAATTACCAGCAGCAAAATATCTGCATGGGATACTGCATGGGATTCTACTATTACGGTTTGATTGACGCCTGTGATTATGATCATCGTCTTGATTTCTATCATCTCGACGATAATCATCATATCTTGAACCACCTGTGTGATCCTGTCTACGACTCTGACTTCTTGCATCGACATATTCATTAGTTTCATGTCTATCATCATAGAATGGGCTACCGCTTCGGGCTTTTGTTCTTCCCCAATCTCTGCCTCTACTCCTGCTCCTGCTTCTGCTTCTAGTCACCACCCTAGACGGGCCCCTGCTCCGACTCCTACTACGATATGGGCTCCTGGGTCGGTCTTGCTCCCGGTCACGGTCTCTGCTCATGAGAGCATTACCACCTTTTCGTCTATCGTGGCCCCTACATCAAGCATTAAAAAAGATGATGGCATGCAATACATGGCAACTCGTTTATGCAAACAAATAAATCGACACTGTTTATGTTCTCATATATATTAGGTGGCAGCATGAGCAGCACAGACTAGGCAATGGGAAATTTTGGTTTGGTATGGGTTGGGTTGACCGGAAACACTAATTAAATTTATTTATTTAAAGGATTTTGCTATTTTTAAAGTGCCAATTTCCATCAAGAAACCGCCAAGCAACATAGCCCTAGTGAGTTAGATATGACCACAAAAACTATACAAGTTTAATTATTAATCTTTTTTAAAGAAAATGATTTAGGAGGTTTTATGCATCCGAAATACATTTTTGGCAACGTTTGACCCTTTTTACCAGCTTCTAATCTATCTAATATCTTAGTTTTACATATAAGAGATAAAACAGGACCCATTGCAAACTTTTTTAAGGTAGTATTTTTGTCTCAGGTAACATATCAAAACGGGTTCCGGTTAAAAATTGATTTTTAGTATGGTTCAGGTCAGACTGAGTTGACCGTCAAAAACAAATTTTTCAGAGTTTTACTTTTTCAGAGTTTTACTTTTATAAATATTAAGATACATGAATCTTAAAGTAAAACGATCAAGGAGGTTGTATATGCGCAAATGGAGTTTGAGAGACTTTCAAGTTCAACCCTGTTACTGGATTTATTTTATTTTTATTGATTTTTTTCAGTTTGAGTTCAAACACAACTCAAACCGACCCATTAATAGGTAAACAGATCAGAACTGCCACCTCTGCATATAACCGCATATGTTTAATCTGTATAAGATGAGTGATGTGAAAAAACACAAACCTGTATGGCGGGCTGTAGCTATCAACTGATGGGTGGGTGCTATATTGTTTTTCCCATTCATTAAAACCCGTATCTGTTTGCATCCTACGTCTGTCTCTGCGGAAGTCATCATCCATGGGCCCACTTCTTTTTTCTAACAAAGGTTCCCGAGAATGCCTCCCAGAAAATTTACCAGACATCATGCCGTCATTGATTTCTGACTTTGACCATTTTGGTGAACTACCCCATGAAACATTTGAATGAATCTCCGCTGGAGACAACATCTCTTGATTTTTGTCCCATGAAGCCTCACGCCTTCTGTGTCTATCACTCATAGTCCTGATGAAGATTGTACCCTTTTTACCTTCTCTTAAACTAAAACGATGTATAACCTGGGATGTCAACAAAAAGCAACACATTAAAATTATTGAACATAAAGCATACATCAGCTATTTGGCCTTTCTAGCTTATCTTCATTGAAAGAGAATTTTAACGTATGCTCAGGGTTAGTCAAGAGCATAATCCAGTGACAATAATAGAGGTGGGAAATAGTGATGGTTGGATCAGACTGCTCAGCAGATTACAACAGGTTTAGAGGGTCAAATTGGTGACTTTTTTTGTACTTCTCAAAATAGATCATGGTTCACATTGAACCAAACACACTTGTTTCTTCCTATTATGAATTTATAATTCTTTAAAAAAAGGCAAATTGACTTACATAAATCATCAGTAATTATTATAGTAAGTAACCTTTTTTCATCAAAATGCTCTCTCATCCTCTTGTCCCAACCAGATTATCTGTTTACTTGACCTAATAATGAACATATTGATATGATTACGGGAGTATACATATGTAACTTGACCAATCTTTTACATCCGAGCATGAAATCAAAAGAAGTGGGAAGTACAATTTTGTGGTTGTCTATTTTGCCTTCTCAAAAAGTCATCCTGATCGAACTACAAATAAAAAATAAAGGCTGTTTTTATTTACTATGTAACCATAACAAATCAAGGTAGGCATCTCTAATTATGTGTAGTATAAACCAGTTTGACCCATTAGCAAACTTTTGTTGACACATTATTAGCTCATAAAGTAAAAAAAAAACAGATCAACTGAATAGGTATTCATTTTGAATGGATCGATTTACCAGGTATCGCAAATAACATGCATCACACCCAAATAAGTAACTTAACTGCAACAAGTATTAAAGTCACTTCCTAATTGCAATAAGAATGTGATAGCCCAGCATATAATATATTAGTGTACCATAATACCCTAATAGAACATTTTGGTCCAAAAGTAGGACATAACCCTAAGGTAGGAAGAAATGGCTAATCAGCTAATAGGTATTTCATTGCCGACGATTCCTTAAAGAAAACCAGATCGCTTGAATCATGATTTCTTCGTTCTTTGAGCTTTATGTCTTCCGTTACAAAGTCACAGGTAAAAACAGAATATCGCACAAAACCCAATAATCATAATTAACAATCAAGTTGCTTTTAGTAAGTTTGAAATAAACAGAGTAATGAACAATTTATTAGAAGTGTAAGAAGAGACGACTAATGTACCACTTACAATTCTTTTTGGCTTTGACGTGGAATAAAATAACAAGAAAATGACTAGAGAATAAATAAATCAAGCAACTGTTGCAGAAAAAAATAAAGTAGAAGTGCAAGAGAACAGACGAGAAGAACTATACCTACGTATGTTGATGTAGGTAGAGAAGGTCAGAAGAGGTAATTGAGATGGTAAAAAAAAACTCTAGAGTCAAATCAAACTGGGGAAGAACGATGGTAATCTGCCTTATATATAACATTTAATATCAGTCGACCGTTAGCACAATTCAGTGGTTTCCATTTCCATACCAATTTTAAAGTGAATTGTCCTTTATTGTGACCAAAAATAGTACAATATGCATTGTGAATAGGACCATATTTATTGATTTTGTTAGTATTTCACCATTACCCCGTGTTTCCCGAATCCCGCATAGCCTTGATTTATCAAACCTCTATTTCAACCTTTAACGTACTTCAACTTTGGGGTATTTTGATGATAATGATCCTCTTGTCCAAATTCTTCCATCACCAAAAGAGATTTATCTATCTAGTTTCAACTTAACACATACACATAGATATACAGCTCCATCAGAGAAGATCTATATAATTCAGCTACTTTCTTAAGCTTATATCAATTCATTATTCATCACGGGAAAAATTTAGGGACTAAATATGACTACATTACATGCATTCAAGTTTACTATGTTCAGTGTTCCATATCTCTTTAAATCATTTATAACTACTTACCTACACATTTCTTAAATTTCTAATACAGAACATTCCTTCTGAAATAGGAACATATTTATTATAACTCCATAGAAAAAGTAGAGTAACTGGCACCGCTGCACATAAACCATAAAAGACTAGAAGATAGCATGCATTGCTCTCACCCTAACATAACACTCAATAAGGCTTGAGTTTGAAGCACTATTATAGAAATCCTGAAGAATGTATATACTTCTAAATCCCGAGGCCCCTGATATAGGTAAAAGTCTGCAGCCCATGACTTCGAGTACTTTACTCCTTTAAACTAATGTCTCTCAATGTTGAGTTGTAAAGTCTAATTTAAAGCCTGACGTTCATGCAGCCTCTATGCAGGCAGAAGGAACATTCAGTTTTGGGCTTGGCTCATATTGATGTTTCGGCCTGGTTCTCATCTTAGAAGTACATCCAGGTGTAATTTTAATATCCCAACAGTGTCTTCTTGGGAAAACTGAGTGTATACTAGTGTTTGTGTTTGCGTTCTGTGTCTGCTTGCTCTTACTTATGTGATCCCGTACCCATACAGGTTTGCATAGTACCCAACAGTGTTTTTTTTTTTAAGAACACTGGTACTGCAACCTGGGCTTTGCGTAAGTCTTCATCATTCACAGCTTCACTGAATAGTTCAAGTTCAAAATCCTATTTGAGTTGCCTTCATTGACACAGGAGAGATAAATAGCTAGTACAATGATCAGATCAAGTGCAGCGCCCTATAGAGTATAGACGCCTCATACCACAAATATTAGTTCCATAGATGCTACCATTCTAGCTGCTTCTTCTAATTTCCTTAGATGTGCAATGGGTATATAATTATGAACAATCATTACTTATGATTTCAACTTAGTTATCAAAAACATCTCCAACACAGTTATGTGCAAAGAGGGGTCAAGTACTTATGCAGGGAATCCAAAACATTCATATCAGCCCTTCAATTGCACTTCAGCTGCTGCTTACATCAACCTAATATTTAAATCACCAACTACTCTGACAGAATTCAACACTGAATAGATTTGGACACTGTTATAATGTAAAGGAATATCATATGGAGTTCTTTATCACATCTCCCAAAATGAACATTCTCCAACCATATGTGAATTAGAAACTTTACTAACAAAGAAATGTTCAATGTCCAAGGAGACTATTGTAAACGGTAAATCCTAAGATCTCCATGTGAAACAATCCAAGCCTACTTCAAGCAACAAAAAGATACTTATAGAGTACATAAACCGGCCAATAATAATGCTCCATAACTAAGGGGTGTTAGGTCTCAAAGTATATATTGATGATGTTTAGGTACGTTTAGTTTACGGATATGGGTTTGAGAGAATAAGGTCGATGCATGTAACATTGGGAATCCTACATACCCACCTAAAGATTGGTTTTAGAAATCAATTCCCATTTCGCTCTACCTTGTCATCTAAAACCCCTACCCATAATGATTCCTGAACGCAAACCACAATATGCCTCAACTTAAACCGCGTGAAGATGTTTACAAAGCTTGCTGGTTGCAAAGTTTTGAGTCCTCATGATAACTATCTGAACTTTTTTGCAGCAAATGCTTCTTTGGCACTAATCATTAGCTTCATAAATAATGATACTTATAAGAGTGTAGCACATGACAAACCACAAATATTTCCAAAGGATTTTGCAATCTTCTTGATGACAATTTCATAGTAGCCATCAATCTAAGCAACATCATGTGTAAGGCCACTTGCAGAGTATTGAGTGCCATGTTGAATTTTGATGAATGGTTTCAAATATTAAATCTGGGTTAAAACACCGATATTTTGGCCAGGAGGGAAAAAAAAAGGTGATGGCTTTCTCTTCTCCAGACTTGAGAAAATTGGAAAAAACAAGCAATAAAGCTTTCTGTTAATTTGGTATTTGGCAGCACAAGATGATGGCATTTCTTTGAAGACAATATCAAGTGGACCATGAAAAATTCAGCCATCTACACGGGTAAAAGATCACAAAAGAAAAGAATCAAAACCTATCTCATGACTCATGTACAGAGTTGCTACTTGCTAGGGTATGCAAGAGCCTTTAAATGAACGTCAATCAAGATGTCATATAAATGTAAGTCTTTGATATACTATCTGTTAGATTATTTGAGAATGTAATTCTACTCAACAACCAATAGCAAGATCTAAATCCAACTTTAAGAGCAACAGATTATGGTATAAGACAACATAACAAAAAAGTTTTGTGATATCACAAGGACTCATGGAAAGAGGGATGATATCAAGAACCTTGATAAAGAACAAATCATTTAATATATCTATTAAAATCTCAGACCACATTCATAATCGTTTTAGTTTCCAAAGTCCCAATAACAGGGCATTATCATATTTATATTTTATAGACTAATGTACAACAAAGTACAAAGATAAGAAATGATACATAGCTATATATAACCATAATAACTTAAACTATTATAGAAAGTGAGAAATCACCATAAAGGCATAAACACAAATCTATGAGGATAATAGTAGGCAAAAGGATGACCAGAACCATCTAAAGGCTACATAATATAGAACAGAAAGCAACAGAACAATTAACGATAACATTATTTACCACAAAACTTCTCTAGCTTCACCCTCTAGGCTCCATACTAACTAAAACTAACCTTCCAATTCTCTCCATAAACCTACGGAAAGGAATGGCTGTAGTGGTAAAATACGATGGAGTTGTGGTTTAGGTAAGTACTGACTCTCAGGTTCAATTCAGCTTCCGAACATACTTGACCTTTTCATTTTTAATATTTAATATATATAAATATAGGTATCTACACACCTAACACTTTACCACTACTGCAGAAAAACCTAACAGTAGCTCAATATGTTGTTCATAATCACACAAAATCATGTCAACACTTCAGTTAGACAAAATATAATTGAACAAACACGAATTTGTTTCCTCCGTTGCAATGAATGAATTACACGGAAGGAGAGTACACATACAATGATTACACAACTATGATAGAAATATGATATGATTAATAAATTCGTAAGACGTGAATTACATGGATATAGAAACCCTAATTGAAATGGCGAAAGAAATAACGACGAAATACCTGTTAGAAACCCTTGACTTTTGACTTTTGACTTTGGTTTTGCTCTTCCGTTTCCGTTCCTGCAACGAAGTGAACGCCAGTGAGCCGAGAGATGCATTCAATATGCGTATTTTATCACTTAATTTAAACTGTCTTGAAGAAGTGTTCACGTCTTACGTTTATTTCTATTATCTTTGCTCATTTTGTAGGTTATATGGATGGATGGGAGAAGTATGCTAAATGGGCCAACGAGTTAAAAGTTAAAATGGGAAGATTTGTTGGACATGAATTATTGGGTAAATTGTGCGAATAAAGTTGAATATATAGCTAAAATCGTAAAACTACAAGTTAATTTAATTAGAAAGCTCACAAGATTTTGATGCATCAAAAATGAATTTTGGCAAAATTAGCTTAAGAACTCTAGTTTTTTTAATTATATTTAGTGATGTTTTATTTGTGAATTTAAAATTTTAGGGGCGTTTGATTCATGCGATTTGAAATTGAAATCTTTGAGAATGACATGTTTAGTTGGAGATTTTACGAGAATGATTTGAATATGAAATCATTCATACGAGGATTCATACGAGGGATTTAGAAATTATTTGGGTAAGTGTGGGATTTAAAATCCTACAAAAGCATCGAAGTTTCATGAGCTTCAAAAGGACGAAAAAGTCCTTTTTAATTCAACTTTGTTCATCCCACTTCTCCTTTTCAATCATTTCGGTTTAGTTTCATCATCATCGCTTTTTCATCAGCTTCACTGCTACTGCTCAATTTATGTTTTCTCTTTCTATTTTGTAATTTAATTATCATTTCTTTCAAACGTTTGAATTACAATATTCTCTTAATTTGAGTTTCATTTTGGATTTTGTAAGGATGTCTGGGTTCTACTTCGATCGCTTTCGATGAACCTAACACACCTACAGCTAACTCCACTTTGTTATTTTATAGAATTGCTCTGATTTCTTATATTTTTATTTTTCCTTCAATTTGAAAAACTCATCATATGGGGTCATATGATTTGATATTTTATTTACTACTATTTGGGGATACACATGAAAAAATTTAACAGATAATGGTATTATGAATGGTTTTATTATTGAAGCAACATAGACAATAATCAATCCTTAAAGGATTTGAAATTGACTTCTTCTTTTTTTGCTAACCAAGCACATGATGGGATGTCAAATCTCGAGAACTCAAAGGATTTGAAATCCCGAGATTTGAAAATCCCGAACCACATGCCACCTAGGATTTCAAATCTCATATGAATTGGATATCTAAAGGAATATAAACCAAGCCTTGAAATCCCATCATGTGTTTGGTTGAAGAACTTCAAGGGACGAATTTGAAATGTAGTTGATATCAAATGAAGTTTTATCCTTTTTATTATTTTCATAATTTATCTATGGTCATTTTCTAAAACCTACTTTTCATAGCATCTAAAGCGGTAGAATTGAGTTGGTACTAGTTACGTGACTTGTGTAAATGCAAATTTCAAACAAAAAGCAACAGCAAAACCAAATAGGTTAGTTATGTGTAAAATCTAATTATAAAATTATCCAAGAAATACCGCTAATAACTATCACACAACCAGGCAGTGTACCGTGTCGATTCAGTAGTATAGCTTAGGTAAGTCCAGGTCGAACCAAGAGGACTGTATAACCAAGAGTATCTAGCAAATGTAATTAATCTGACAAGTAATTAAATGGTGGGAGTTTTGCAACCGAATTGTTGTTTTGCAAATTGTAACTAATTCTGAAAGTTGGCAAGTGGGTTATTTAGAATCATATATTAACAAGGACAATCATCTAGACTAGCTCACTAATGATTTTGGGGTGTCTGTTAAAATTAGTTTATATGATATTATTTATCAAACTAAATTAAGTATGAAATTCGTATTCACTCTTTCTAATAGATTAAATAGAATTGATCATTCGTGTTCATACGGGTTCCTAATTAAAGTAATCTCAATTCAATCTAGTAACCATTTATTAAGTATGAAATTCATATTCACTCTTTCCAATAGATTAAATAGAATTGATCATTTGTGTTCAGTACGGGTTCCTAATTTAACTAATCTCAATTCAATCTAGTAACCAATTATTTAATCTTATAAATCTACGTTCGTAGGAATACTAAACTTAAGTTGAGTTCTCTACTTAAATTCAATACAACCACAATTGAGTTTAATTAATTAATCTATTTAAATCTTGCATTCGCATAAATTCAATAATCATTAATAGACAAATGATTATAACAAATCAAAAACATGCAATAGTGTTCACTGGAACATCCAATGATTCATCAATAGATTAATGAAATAGATAAAACTTAATCACAATTAGACTTCGATCAAACATTAATCAAACAATTATAAACGTCAAAGAATTAACACCCCTAGTCAAGAGTTTGCATCATCTAAATGAATATAAAGAAACTTAACTCATATCTAAGCTAGAATCAACAAAAGATATAATTAAAATCAAGCTAAACATTGTTCAAAGAGAAAATAATTCAAACCGAATCGTAAGAATGTAATAGAATGTTGAATCTTCAATCCTAGATCGATAATGGTGGAATAACAATGGCTAAACCTCCAAAACGGCCAAAAATCGCCCCAAAGGGTTCTTAAAACAAAAGATAGGTCAACGTATCCAACATTATGGTTTCATGTGGAGAGATATGCTGAAAATCATGTAACTGACAGTGTTCCCGAGGGGAACATTCATTACCCGGCGGGTATTCAAAATCCCACCTGGATTACAAGCCAACCGCGATTAGATGATTACCCGGTGGGAACCTCATCTACCCTGCGTGTAAAATGATTTTTGAAATCCCTGTCGCTTATTACCCGGTTGAGTTAGTACATGTCCAAACTGGAAGGGAGTACCCGACGGGTACTCTACCTTCCCGGCGGGTAATATGTTGTCATCAGTATCTTCATCATTTTGTCATCCATTCGCAACCTTCCAGCTATTATTCTTCTAATTTGTCGTAACTCCTGAAAACCATATTTCCGACCATTTAAGTACCGAAAGTTCATCAAAGGCTTTAGATATGGACGTGTATATGAGAAGGTTTCTTGAAGATTAAGACAAAAATCATAATTTCTAGGGTTTCATAGATGAAGAAGAAATGGAGTTTATATAACAGTTGAAAGTCTTTGATTAGCCGAAGGTTTTCGATAAATAGTTGAACGTTTTCAAAAGTTTTCCTTAAAATGGCATATTAAAACAAATCTTAAGCACTAATATGGGAACAAAAGGGATAAATAATATCAAATAAATAGAGTATGTGATTTATTTGATTTATTTTTTCTATTGAGCAAGGACATTTTTGTCTAACTATAACACTTGAAACCTCCGTCTCATCTGTGATTGTAAATCCCAGTCTCATCCTGAGAATTTAGAATTCCTTTGCTCGTAGGATTTTAATTCAAAATCCTTCATACTTACTCCAACCAAACATACCATTTAATGGGATTTAAAATTCCAACAATTTGAAATCCAATGAACTAAATGCTAGTACGTTACCTTAGAAGTGTGAGCTTTTTTATTTATAAATTAGGTGAAGTTAAAATTAAAAATTATAAATAAAATGAACAGACATATAAATATAAAACAATATATGAAACATAAAATTTAGAGAAACTCTAGTGTTTTATAGCATTAGAGTAAAATACATAAAATTTGAGTGAAAAACATATCACACACTTGACAAGATATTAAAAATTGATTAGATATCTTAATAATTGATTAAATGATATGAGTTAGTCGACTAACTTGACTCAAGACATGATTTTTTTATCAACATCCAAAACTTATATATGTTCAAACCCAAAAAATGTAAGATCGTACCATTGTTGATAATTCAGTTGCACATTTCTTTACCCTTTGTGCAGCTTTAAGACATGTATTTACTGGAATGAGTTGCAATCTTCGTCGGCCTAAACAGTGGAAATATTTGATAAAAATGTTAAGTAACAACCACATATTGAATTAATTCAAAACAACTTCATATTTCTATTACATTTTTTGGTAACATTGAACAAATTATCAATTTCTTGATAATTGGTGTATACATTCAAAGTGTTTTCACTATCAATTATGTCTTTTGATCTATGTATAAATATTGAAATCAATTGAAGTTTTTAAACACGTGTAAAGAATGATTGCATAAAATGATGTCATAACTAGGCATCAAGATCCTCTCATGTTGAACATGACATGAGATATCATGTTTTCTGACATCAAAAATTGCGGGTCCCATGTTTCATCATACAAATGAATTATTTAATTTAACTTTTTGATACGAGGAACATGATTCATCATGTTTTGTTCAACATGATAGAATATCAATCTGATAAGTAGACGATAAAATATAAGACTCTCACATATGGAATTTAGATACTATTCAAATAAGTAGAGCACCAATATAATAAGTCGTTAAATACACAAAACTAAATACTAAAGTGGCATTTGTTTAGAAGGTTTAAGAATGAATCTTTAGTTTAATAAATGATAAATGGAGTTTGTTTTGAGGTGTTAGATATTGAGTTTGGGTTCAAAAATAGAAAATTAATTGTTTTTTAATTAATCCAACTGATTGCATGGATTTGTCTAATACTACTCAACTCTCTCTCTCTTGCTTTGTCTATTCTCCTTACTTTTTGCTTTTCTTTTTTATTTACCAATTATAAAAATTGTTAATAATAGTTTTCTCAAAATAAAATTTTGTAACAAGGAAACAATATTTATTTAATTAACACATTTTTTCTTCTTAATTCTCTATCGAACCTCCATTAAGCCTTTTTCATTTCCAAACTCAATTTCAAAACAAATGCTACCCAAATATACATAAATGTAGTTGAAGGTGTAGAATGTCATAACACATAAGGTAAAAGTTTAACACTTGAAAGTTGTAAAATGTTAGAAATCGCGAACAATTTCAGTTGCCCAATCGCTCCACCGTCCTCCGTAGCGCTATGCATCTACTTCCTCCGAGATCACATCTATCTATACTTTCAATAACACACATAAACATAATTACACGATCACGAACCCTAGTATTGCAATTAAACACACACGCACATATACAATTTTAAATCATTTGCTCAAAATCTAACACAGATCTGTATTTGAAAACCATCTGTTGAAGAATTACGATCAGGCAATACTAGCTTTTAAATTGTAAAAATGGTGCTCGTGGTATCTGTTAAAGATTATATAAATCGAATGTTACAAGATATTTCTGGAATGAAAGTGCTCATACTTGATTCACAAACGGTAACCTTCAAATCTCATTTTTTTTTTTTATATTTTAATATATGTATCTATATATGCATATTGTTGTTATTAAGATTAGTGCTGTCGTTTTCGAGTATTAAATGGATCATGTAGTTTTTTTAATGTAATTAGAAATTGGATGCAATGTATCAAAGGGATTAGTAATATTCAGCTAATTGGTTGTAGCTAGTGTGGGAGTAGATGATACTTGAAGTTCATTGTATGGTTAAATGTATGTTTTATACTTAACATCTATAATATTGTGATGGCTGAATGCTATTGGTTTTTTAGGTTCCTGTTTAGAAATCAATGATCAATAGCATTTTGTTTAGTAGATACGGAGATTATGGCCATTCTAAAAAAAGTTATGAGGATTATGTATAATATTGTACTTTCACTGGTCTCTAGTAATTGTATACTTTGACTTTGCATGATAGTTTATTGAGTTCTTGAGGGAAACTCGATATTTGTGTAATTTAAACAAGAGGACATTACAGACAGGAACTTTAAGAAATCTTTTTATGAGTTTGAGATATATAGTGGCAAATGCTAATAAAGATCATAAAATCAAGCAAGAAAAAACCACTATTATGGTAAGCTGTACAACATACTGATACTAATTTTCTTTATTAAGAAATATTGCAGATATACATTAAATTCTTTTGTAAAACAAATTACTCAAAATGTATGAGTCGTCTAAAGCTGAGTGTTGGTTGCGGGCTTGATGGGGCATCTTCATTTCTCATTATGATGCAGGTTAGAGCTGTCAGTGTTGTGCATTCTCAATCAGAACTTCTGCAAAAAGAAGTGTTTTTGGTAGAATTGGTTGATTCCATCTCCATGTCAAAGGAGTCAATGTCACATCTTAAAGCTGTTTATTTTTTACGCCCAACATCAGAGAATATTCAGCATTTGAAACGTCAACTAGCTAAACCTCGATTTGGAGAATACAACCTCTGTAAGTTTCTGTAGGAAGAATCATATTGCTTTTACTTCCATAATGTAACCTAATGTCAGCTATGTAAAGTAATAGCTTATATGGTAGGTTCTAATTGTATATGTTATTTGCAGTTTTCTCAAATATGTTGAATACTACTCAGCTCCATATCTTAGCTGATTCAGATGAACATGAAGTTGTTCAACAAGTCCAGGTTAGTATATATTTTGATTAGTTAAATCAGTTTCAGTAATTTAGACATGGATGTTGGATTTTTCCATGAATGGTGATTATGATTCTATGCTGCAGGAGTTTTTTGCTGATTTTGTTGCAATTGACAGCTATCATTTCACTTTGAACACACCAGCAAATCATATGTATATGCTTCCAGCTGTTATAGATCCTCCAAACCTGCAAAGCTACTGTGATCGAATTGTTGATGGACTTGCAGCTCTCTTTTTGTCTTTTAAAAGGAGACCCGTTATTCGATATTCACGAACATCTGATATTGCCAAAAGGATAGCACATGAAGCTTCGGTGAGTTCAATCTTTTTCTTACTCCACTTAAGATACATTTCTGAACTGTAGGTCTGTAGTGATTTAGGCTCTTGAACTTTTAATGTTTTGGAAGAGTCTTAATATTAAAATGAATCCTAGTATGAAGGTGTTTGGATTTGCATTTTGGAACTCATAATCTTATTTATTGCGATTTGAAATCTCACTCTTTAGCTTTTAATGTGAGGGTAAACATATCCTGCTTCTGATTATTCTATTATCCAGGGAACAAATTATGAATTTCTTTCCGTTTGCAACAAAACTGATTATCTAGGAGTAAAATAAAGCTACATATATACTATTTTTAATCTAACTGGGGAGGCTTCTACTCCCATTTCGTAAAATGTTTCTCCTTTTTCTGTACACATACATGTCCTTATTGGTAATCTATCTATTAGTTCTTTGATATATAGTGTTTTTCATACACTATCTGATTATGATAATCATTAGTACAACTTCAAACAACATAAGCAGATCCAAACACTAACTTGTACAGTTTTTTTTATTACATCTGATTATCTGATTCCGGTTATTTTATATGACATAATCGTTTTAGAAAACGCATCCAAACACCTTATATATGGTAGAAGGGAATTACGTATCAATTAAGCCCTGATTCTTCTACATTGCTTTTTCTTTTTGGGTGGTGAGAAGCTAAATTTGATTTTGTTTCTTCATCTTCCATTGGATGCAACAGAAGCTGATGTACCAGCAGGAAAGTGGCCTATTTGATTTCAGACGCACAGAAATTTCTCCTTTGTTGTTTGTAATTGATAGGAGGGATGACCCTGTTACTCCATTACTGAATCAGTGGACTTATCAGGTATAATCATTGAGGTTTTGGTAATCGAACTATGTTAGATGTTTGAAATATTGGAAACAGTAATACTCATTTCTTACCTTTTTAGGCAATGGTCCATGAGTTGATCGGAATTATAGACAATAAGGTAGATTTAGGAAATGTGGGGAAATTTTCAAAGGATCAACAGGTCAGCTTTTACTTCCTTATATACATATCTATATAACTATATCTCCAGGAGTACATTGACTGAATCATTGCATTGCTTATAGACCTATTAAACCAGAAGTAATAATTTATCTCTGTCTTTGAATAGGAGGTTGTATTGTCTTCTGAACAAGATGCCTTTTTTAAGGCTAATATGTATGAAAATTTTGGAGACATCGGAATGAGTATAAAGCGGATGGTCGATGATTTTCAGCAAGTGGCAAAGAGCAATCAAAATATCCAGACTATCGGTTTGTACAAATAGACCTTTATCATTATGTTGTTGCTATTAGTTAAAGGTGGCATTTCCGACCCGTTTACCTACGAATGGTTCAGTTCGGGTTATGCTTTATTTTTAACGAGTCAAACAGCTGAATTAAAAGATTCAGATAAAAGTAATCAAGAGAATAGTCGAAAGTCAAAACCTCAATGATTATACCTGATAAGTCCACTGAATATAGAAAAGTAATCCAAAGTGTACTCTCCCCCCCCCCCCCCCCCCCCTCCCCCCCCTCTTCCAGCTCTGCAAATTAGTTACAACTGCAAAATTTTCAGTGAGTAACACAAATTTAATTGTACTACTTGTCTTCAAGTGCAGAAGACATGGCTAAATTTGTTGACAACTATCCAGAGTATAGAAAAATGCAAGGAAATGTCTCTAAGCATGTAACCCTGGTCACAGAAATGAGTAAGATAGTTGAGGAGCGAAAACTCATGTTAGTCTCACAAACGGAACAAGAATTGGCTTGCAATGGTGGCCAAGGTGCAGCTTTCGAGGTGCTTTCACATTTTGGTTTTTCATGTCAATTCTTTAAATTCCTCCACAATTTTATAAGTTAGAGTGTACTTGTATGTTGGATTGTCAGTGCAATGTATCGTCTTTTAGGGATTTTGTTAAAAAAAATCGTTCTTTAAAGGAAGAAAAACAAACCAACATATTTTTTTTATTTATTTTATCTTATTCCATATTACAGGGGATTTAATGTTAAGGTAATACTCTGTGTATGTGAGATTCCAGACCTAAGCTAAACTACACCATCAACCATGGCATGGCATGATCATTATTTACTGACGATTGAAAAAGAGAACTCATAAAGTAGGGATTATAATGATGTGTATACTTTCATGCTTTGTTATTTTTAATTACATAATGTTTGTCATGTAGGTTTTTTATTGCATTAGTAGGTAAGTTATCTTAGTTTAGACTATTAACATGACCCCTGTGTGATTGTTTTCTAGGCTGTCACAAATCTTTTGGATAATGCGAGTGTCTCAGACATCGATCGATTACGCCTTGTCATGTTGTATGCTTTGAGATATGAGAAAGAGAGCCCAGTTCAACTCATGCAACTTTTCAATAAACTGGCTTCTCGCTCTCCTAAGTATAAGCCAGGGGTAAATGCACTATTAGTACTTCGATTATAATCTGGTAGTGGTTGCGAAAATGGCGGGTCATTCAGGTTGGGTAAATGCTGAAAATGGGTTATTTTACTGCCTGTTGAAAAGGGACAAGGAATCCAATGGTTTAATAACAGTAATAATCTAATTTTATTGAATAATAATGATTTAGAAGGTTTTATGCCTTAAAAATACACTTTGGGTGACTTTTAAATGGTATCCTTTAAGCTATTATTTTTCTCTCTCGCGCTAAAGATCAAACATAATCTGAATCGACCTTTCTGTGAGTAAATGGGTAGAAATTGCCATCTCTGCATTGTTAACTAGAAATAAGCCAATATGGTCTTTTTACCAGTGAAGCACAACTAGTCTGATTATCTCCATCTCAATTGATGACAGCTTGTACAGTTCCTTCTAAAGCAAGCAGGGGTTGATAGAAGGACCGGAGATCTGTATGGTAACAGGGATATTTTGAATATTGCCCGTAACATGGCTCGTGGACTAAAGGTTTGCATTAACACGTTCCCTTCAAATTACCGGAATGCTCAAGACAGTTCCTTTTAAGATGTTTGTTTTGCTTTCTTATTAGGGGGTTGAGAACGTCTACACTCAGCATCAACCTCTTCTATTTCAAACAATGGAGAGCATCACAAAGGGAAGGTTGAGAGATGTGGATTACCCTTTTGTTGGGAATCACTTTCAACAGGGCAGGTTTGTCTTCTATATGACATCTTATTTGCACTAAAATGTGCATCTTATAAAGATTTTGTTTATTGTAGTCAAGCACAGATGTTTTCTTATGTTATTCTAGAAGTGTAATTTTGACCCATTTATTTACGAGTGGGTCAATTGAGCTTATTTTTTTATCTTTAATGAGGGAAGAGTGAAGCAAGCCAAATGGTTTCAACGGGTTGGAAGTTGCCCACAATGTATTTTTTAATGCATAAACCTTTAAAATCATTTATGAAGTCTTATGTTATTATTGACATATTATAGTTTCTGCTCTTTTGACCCATAATTTATCTATCGTTTTAAAGCAATTGATGAACTAATGTACTTCCTGTAAGTTTACATCAGTTCAAGTAAAACACAATTTTTTTTTTAGTTTGTTTCATAATGCAAGCTTGTTTATTGATGGCAGGCCACAAGAGGTCGTAATCTTTATTGTTGGTGGGACGACATATGAGGAATCACGCTTGGTTGCTCTACAAAATGCATTTAATTCTGGAATCCGTTTTGTACTCGGAGGTTCCTCACTTCTAAATTCTAAAAGGTTAGCTGGTCACTAGTAAGATAATCTCCAGAATTGTTTATAAAGTTAGCAGAGAGCGCTTATCATCTCTAGTGAATAATGAACGTCTGTTACATATACATACATACATACATACATACATACATACATACATACATACATATATGCATGTGTAGATACATCCACTTGTATACACCATATATGTGTAGGTGTGTTTATGCACATACGCGGGCAGGTAGACATACACAATTATTTGGTGTAGGGATTATTCAAATGAAGCTAAAACTGGAATTGATGGTCTAAAATATTGTAAAATAGATATGAGTTTAAGTTTTTGAGATCAATATTTTGGTACTTGCAGGTTTCTTAAGGACCTTGAAGAAGCTCAACGTATTGCTCGGTCAAGCACCGGTGTTGTTTGAATTGATTCTTTGCAACTTCACCGTCACATTGAAGGCATGTAAGTAATCACTTTTGAGCCCATGACAAGAGATGTAAAAAGATCAGGAGGTAATGATTTGATTAGGGATGAACAGAATGTGTTAGCCCAGTGGCTTGTTAGTTGTTCATAAGACTCTGAAAACTGAAAAGGATAGTATAGTTATAGGCCAAATGGTTGTTATGGTATATGATGTTAGTCGTGTCTTAACACTATAGTTGTACAATTGCGCTCTGGTTGATTTTTATAATTGAAACCTAGCTTAAAGTATTAGTTTTGTAGAATTACAACTGTTGTGGACCCGGAACTGGTTAGGACTATTTAATATCACAACGGGTAGGGTCAGCTTGTTCGGCCATTTGCCAACCTTACGACCGGGGCCATTAATGCATCATCACTTTGATCATTTATTTGATAGAGTATGCAAGTACATAATCGAGAATTTTTGCGTATCATCTTTGACAGATACCGTATCTAAGTACTTTTTCTTTTTGAAAGGAAACCAACTTAAATGGTTATACAAGCCAGCAAGCAATTATTTTAAGGTTTAAGTGCTTTGAAATGTATCGAACTAGAGTATGATATTTATAGTATGTATTGAACAATTTAGATTTTCATTGATTGTGATAAACTTTAAATGTATTGTTATTATATGTATTTTGTTGACATGACAACTTGTAAATATGCTACACCTTACATAGATGACAAGTCGGTAAAACTATCACAAATTGCATAGAATATTAGTGAATAGCAAGTTCATTACATATAATAAAAGGTGAAATAGTTTATTACATAAATGACCTCAATTTAATACATTTTGATTCACTTGATTTTTGTTTTAAATGTTTGTACCATTTGTATTATTCCTTTTAAGACTTCTAAGAAGCAAGGTTGCTTTATATGGTAGTAATAGGTAATGCTAGAAAGTTGGGTCCAGAATGGGTGTTGTTTAAACTGATTTTTTATACGATCATACTTTCTTCGTACATAACTAAATTAGTGGTTACTAATAATGTTACTGATAATAGTAAGCACATGAAATTGTAATTGATGAAGGTAGAATAATCAAAATTTATTTATTTAGTAGAATATAGATAAAAGATACTATACACATATTATTATCGTTTTAAACTAGGTAGTTGATGTTTACACTTTTTTATGTATATATACCAAAATTTCACCTTATTTAATGCATTTCTTTTTATGAACACACATATAAACTCTTAAACAAGCATTATGTTAATGATAAAAGTGAAAGTTAAGTGTTTGAAATTTATTGAAATTTACTAAAAGTTCTTTGTTTGGTGTATGTATAAGGTATGTATCGTTGCCTGTTCATTCCATGTTTTCAAACTCACAAGTTCCTATTCTATGTATTAAGTTTTCATCGATTACCGATATTTCTTTGACTTTTATAGCTTGTAAATTGATGACAGGACATATATTTTATTAACATGTTAGATGACATGATAACTTATATAACTGTCACATCAGAAAAAAAAATCTAATTATATAATCAAAAAAAGTTTAAATAAATAATCATCGAATACATATAATAATTGAAAGTTCCTTATACATAAACTTTTTCTTTCAAAATTAAATACATTCAATATAATTTTGAATAAGACATTTAAAATACGATATATGAGCGCAATTTAAATCGCAATAGATAATGAAAACCAAAAAGTAAGTATATTGAACAAAAGCTAAGTTTGTAAATAGTATGTAAAAATGATATAAAATAACCATGTACATTTTTATAGAATAACAACTTTTTCTTTTTGCACATAATAACGTGCTTTTCCTTATGCAAATAATACTATGAGAACTAAAAAAATTCATTCATAGTTTGCATCTTCATTACTAAATGTAAAAATTACTCCATAATAGCTCCAAAATTTAAGATCTCGAGTCTCGACCCTCAGTCTCACACCAACTTCCACCCACCAAAACACACAAATCCAATTTATAAAACCACATCACCCCTGTTTTATTTCAACCTCCATTTGTAACTCAGCCAAATAACCAACTAATCTATATATTTTTACTTTTTAACTTTTAATTAATTATAAATTATTGTATTATTGTATTAATTATTAATTATTATTCACATACATCAACATCATTTTCACATTCACACTTGTTATAAATCTCACTTCACTTTCACTCCAAACCCAACAACTCAACGAAAAAAATACAAAATAAAAACCATGCAATCCTCTCTAGTACTTTCCCCGATTCCCAAACCGATCAAAGTCAACCCCACCACCACCACCCTCAACCGATTACCACAACTTTCCGACGTCGCAGCACCACCATCTCTCCACTACAAAACAGTCATTACCCACTCAATGCCACCACAAAGAATCGACATATTCGAATCACTTGAATCATGGGCAGCTGAATCAGTTGCGCCACAATTCAAACCCGTTGACCAATGCTGGCAACCCGCTGACTTTTTACCCGTTTCATCTCAGCCGTACGTACGATCAGTTTTCTGATGAAGTCAAAGCATTACGTGATCGTATGGCTGATTTGCCTGATGATTATTTTGTTGTTTTAGTTGGTGATATGAAACTGAAAAAGCATTGCCTACGTATCAAACAATATGATTAAAACACTTGATGGAGTGAGAGATGAAACGGGTGCCAGTCCGAACACCTGGCCCGTGGGCTACGTGGACCCGGGCTTGGACTGCTGAAGAAAACCGACATGGGGATTTGCTTGGGCCGTATCTTTATCTTTCTGGTCGGGTTGATATGAATATGATCGCCAAAACCGTTCAGTATTTGATAAGTTCCGGCATGGTAAGTTTTTTTTAATCAATTTCGTCTATTTCAGTTTTGCAAAACAAATTTCGTATTAAACCAAATTTATTTATTTAACATTCACTATTCATTTCCTTACTTTTTTACAATGAATGTATTTAGTTTTGAGTACAAAATTAGTGATAACTATAACTACGTTAATTAAGGTTCATTACTACAAAATGAAAAAATGACTAAATGAGTGTTTATTAAATAATTGCGTAACTAAATATTTTAGTACTATGGTTGATAATTTATTAATTAATTAAAAGTAATTCTTTTTATATAATTATAATAACTATGAGGATAAATACTAAATGCTCACAGTGAAGGTGTGTTTGGCAACAAGATTCCAAAAGATTATAAGGGAACTAAAAGTTCGAAGTTCTAATTTTAAGAAATTTCGTCTATTATAAAATCTCAATCCTTGTTTAGCATAAAAAAAAAGAAAAAAAGAGTAGAGATATCTAAAAGATAATCACTTCAAGTATAATTCTTTAAAAGTAGTTGTCTAAAGAATCTTCATCTCCTACATATTAAATTAGAGTCACAGTATAATATGTCCATTTATGTTCTTTTTACACTAACTACTTTATTAAATACTTCTAAAAAATAAAATATTCAACTCTATACCTAAAATAAAAACTCCAACTTCAACTTCAACTTCAAACTTCTATCTTCATCTCGAACTTCCACTAATTTTGCCGAACACACTTTTAAAACATCCAATTTAAAGGTTCGTTTAGAAAACTTTAAATAAAATAAAATTCTTAGTCAAAAGAAAAAAAGAATTTAGTAAGAATTTGATATTTTTAATTTTCGTTTGAACTCCTCCCTTTTAAAAATGAATAGCTATGAATGCAAAATTTGTTAAAAAAGGTTTTTTTTCTTGCATTATTATTGTTATATGTTTTTTTTAATGACACACAAGATGAAAACCTTTTTTTAAGAGCTGCAAGATTATACTTTAACACACTCACTTTTAAATTTTAAATCACGATAGATATACATACTTATCGTTTAAAATGAGATTAGAATTCATAACCTTTTAATTGATAAGTTATTTTTATACTGCTAGATCAAAGTTCCGTTAATCATTAATCAAGAAGAAAAACTTCTAATAGCTTTTCTTCCTTGTGATGGTCATCCTACTTAATGGAGCATAACAAAATCAAAATTGTTGAAACAATTACTGTGAGGCTAATTTTTCGGTTGACTGCAGTTTCGTTAAGGACTAAGTTGTAATGTATCAGAACTTGTTATAAAAGATGTATGGCCTATATGCTGAAAACAAATTAAGATATGAGTTTTGTTAATAAAACGATGTAAAGATGTTCTAGGTCATGTGATAATAATATATTTAGTAATATCATGCGATAGAATTACATTCTGTAAATGAATGTAAAGGTTTGAAATTGACGAGTTAGATTATAAATCTTATTTTAAACCTTATATGTTTTTTTTTCTGTAATTTTATACTTTATAATTACTGTTACTATTACGTTATTAAACATTTTTTTTAAACAAACCGTTACTGCTAACTGCTTATTGCTACTGCTTACTGCTACTGCTACGTGTTGCTAAATATACCCAAAATATTTAATTATAAAGTTTTAATGTTTAAAATTAAAAGATCAAATTGCATTGATGCCCCTTCAATAATACATCTTTATATTATATATATATTTATCATTATTTCAAATAAAAAGTAATAATAATTAAAAGATAATTATTATGATAACTTAAAATATAAATAAAACTGAAATAAAAGTTTACAATCATTAATATTAAAATGATTATAATTATCGATTATTATTATATCTTTCATGTATAATTGTCGCATCGCACGGGTAGTAGAGAATTAAAATGGCTCGCTCAACAATAGGTTTGAAACAATAAAGTTGTTGGATGCATTTATTAGGTTTTTTTTCTTTCTCTTAGTTTCAAACAGAACAGGTCGAATTTTGTATGTGTTTGACTGTTTGGTGTGCAACAACAAAGAATCTTGTCCATTGATTTTTTGTTTTTCATTAAATTTTTCGGAAAAACTGGTCATGACCTGGAAAAGGTAACTTACGATACGAAAAGATATTGAGAAACTAACACCTCACTCATCCAAGTTTGGCTGTTATATAGAAGGGGTTGTTTAATTTATGAACAAAGGTGTCAGATGAAATCAAATGAAGGTGTTTCGGATTGTTTATTTAATTCTTTATCTGTTTATCGTTTATTTAATAGCATATAAATAATTTAAACATTTTTCTGTAAGTTATTTATATTTCTTTTTATAAATAGAATAAACAAACATGTTAACACCTACTTATTTTTTAATATCATATAATTTATTTTGAACACCTACTTATTTTTAATGTCATAAGATTTATTTTGTTTTCTTAGGATCCTGGAACCGAAAACAACCCATATCTAGGGTTTGTATACATCTCACATGGAAACCCAGTTTGATTAGCCAAAGAACGTGGCGATCCAATACTCGCACGAATATGTGGCACCATTGCGTCCGACGAAAAGCGTCACGAAAATGCGTATGTGAAAATAGTCGAGAAGCTTTTAGAAGTTGATCCAACAGGTGCAATGCTAGCAGTTGCAGACATGATGAAAAAGAAGATCACAATGCCAGCTCATCTCATGTTCGACGGCCAGGATCCGTCGTTGTTCGAGCATTTTTCAGTTGTGGCGCAACGGTTGGGGATTTATACGGCAAATGATTATGCGGATATATTGGAGTATTTGATCGGACAGTGTAGATTGGAGAAGATTGAAGATCTGACGGATGAAGGAAGGCGTGCACAGGAGTTTGTGTGTCGATTAGCACCCAGGATTAGAAAGTTGCAAGAGCGAGCTAATGAAAGGGCCAAGAAACAAGAAAATGGAAGCGTGGTGTTAAGTTTAGTTGGATTTTTAATAAGTTGTGGTGTAACATTGTACTAGTGATTATTTACAAGTACTCAAATTTTTAGTTTTTGTTATTTTAATTGTTCAATTCATAGCCTAAAGCCCCTTTTGATACAATTGATTATTTTACTTTAGTTAATACTAAGTTATAAACATACGATAACCCGGGACAAATGAATTTAATATTATAAATAAATAAAATATTTAGTCAATTTTTTATATAATTTATAGACCCACTATAATGTGGGACGAATTTAATTTTAATAAAATGAATAAAATATTATAGCCGATTTTTTATATATAATTTATAGACTCCTTAATTTTTATAAATGAATAAAATATTTGATCTATTTTTTAATTTAAATAAATAATAAATATATCAAATATTTAAAAGGTTAAAAGTGTAATTATATGAAAGAAATTAAGATCGTTAGATTACAAAGGATAAAAAATAATAAAAAAGGCTCAAATTCTTCTATTGTATCATCTTTTTTTTTTAACAGCGAGATGAATATATAATAAGAAAAAAAGCTAGAGAGAAACTAGCAAAAATACAAATACGTATGTAACATGGGGTTTTGAATCCACAATGTCCATGAAGTATTTCGTTTAGCACATCTATGAGAATACCAATTAAAGGAATGAACAACAATAAGATCAAAATAAAGGTGTCATCGCTAGCTGTTTTTCAAGTGAAGAAACAATTTGGAAAGTTAAGGAAAAGATCGTTCATTTGGGAAGAGAAACTGGTAAGTGACAACCTTTTGTATTGCGTTACAAACAAAGTCGAATAGTTCAAACAAAGTTAAGATTTTAAGAAAATAAATACATCCAAGGTAGAGCCATGTAGAAATTAGAGGTAGTTTTAGATACAATCTGTGACATACGAAGTGTAATATTTCTAAAAAAATTGATTTAATTATTACTACGTGTTCAAACAAATTGTGCTACCGTCCAATAAATGTTTAACCCATTTTGTATGTTAATTAATTAAACACCATTAATCAGATCCTTTTTTCTATAAAATTGTACATGTTTAAAAAAAGAGGTATTTGTTTAGTAATGTAAAAATCATATTACGAGTTACTTTAACTTCTGAATCTGCCACTTTATACATTAAAAGGAAATGATCTATTTAAAGTTAATTAAAGCTTAAAATGGTTAATTGTGCTATTAGCCTTCGAAAACTTAAAATGGCTGATCGTATAAATTTGAAGAAAAGTTGAAAGCTTTATAAATATAACAACTTAAAATTGATGATGCTTACTTAACAATAAGAATATTTATGTTTTGTACTGTCAACACACTAACTAATGGTACAATGTCTCCTGTTAAAAATATAAGTATCTTAAAATAAAATAAATTTGAAGTCAATGTTAGTTATGGGATTTATAAAAAGGATAAGCAAACATTTTTCTTGTACGATACCTTACAGATTTTTCTTCCAGGAACACGAAAAGATAACGTTCTAAGTTTTTTTTTTTTTTTTTTTTTTTTTTTTTTTTTTTTTATAAAAAAATCTAAGATTATATTATTCCTAATAATATTCAATATGTACATATGATTATATTTCAACAGGAGTTTAAGCAACTAAAGATTACAAAGAAATGGAAACAACTTCGACGATAGTAGTTGGGATCAAAATTTCGCAGATTGCTAATCCAGTTTCTCCAATTTATAATCGTTCCATTACTCCTATTTTTCAACCATATTTATGAGCACCTTTGAATAGAGGAGAATATATCTTAATGTTGAATTTTACTTTTTTCCTCATCTGATTCATAAAGTTTATGATTTCTCCACTTTAAATTTGTCCATATTATAAAAAAAAAAACTCCATTCAAGACTTTTACAACCCATTTACATTCTAAATCTACACTAATTCATTTACAACATAGGGTAAATGACATATATAGTCAACTTTATACAATATATTTACATCGAATCTCAACTATCTCTATCTCTATTCAATTTAAAGTATAGTTTTATTTTTTTTCCAAGCTTTCACAATGAGAAGGATTTTAATCAATTTTGTTTATTGTGATCACATAATCCACCAACTCTCTAGTATGGATTTGTATTTCAATTTAAAATCTTAAAAAAATAAAAAATAAAATAAAACAAAAAAAAAGCCTCTGGAATGTTGCAATTTTTAAAAGTTTTTATACTCTTTTTCTCCAAAAAGATATATATAAGATTTGACTAAGAGGGAATCATAACTCTTATCATATATTTCTTCCTAACATATAAATCTATAAAACACATATGCTTAATGATACAAACATATAAGTTTTCCCCAAACTTGATGATACAAAACATATTGTTTCAAATTCTCCAAATTATACCATGAGCGAACAAATTAAATCAGAGAATGTTCATCAAGCCTGAAAATCACTGAATCCGACACCATCTTCCCAACCAATAATCCTTGAATCAATTAATTCAGCTCTCAATCCTAACCCAAACTCAACCCGTTTGTTGGTGAAAATAGGATTATGGGTCCCACCTACCCGCGTGTTGAGGTTGCCCTACATAGCCATTGTACACTTGAGGTGGCGCGTAATATGATACCTCTGGTCGAGTGACATGTTGTCGCATAGCGTATACATGAGGATAAATATTATTGTTATAATTTCTAATTTTCTCCTTAAATTTGTGCGAAAATGTAAGGGTGCCTCTTGATTTACCTCTAATTGAACAAACTTGGTATTCAACTACATGTTCCCCATTACTTGGCACATTTTCAAGAAGTTCATGAACCGGAATCAACACCTCACCAATGATTCTATCGCCTAACACACGTTTGCTACGAAGAATGAATAAGAGGGTGCTCGTTTGGATGGCGGACTCTTGAACCATAAAACTGATTCTACGGTTCCATCTAGGGTTCTTGTTACCATTCGAAACATGGGTCTTTTGTTTAATGATTGAATTAGTGCTTATTAATGAAACCACAACGTACACACCCATTTTCATGAAATAGTTAACATTTTTCAAGCCACTTGCGGATATTACGGTAATGTCCAACGGGTAAAGATCCATTTCCATCCTTATGGAACCCTAATCAATCCGATGATGCATTAATAGAAGAAACTAAAATTTGTTTGTATGAGGTTATTAATTATAGATGAAAAAAGGATGTTCATTGGAAACTATCATAATGAAGAAATGGTGGTGAATTTTGGGGATCGGTGGTTAAGGTGGTTGAGGTCCTTATAAGGATGAAGATTGATAAATGGGGAAGGTTATTATATATGTTTCGCGTGTGGATAATTTGGTATTCCAACTGGTGGATATATTAAATGTTAACCAAAAATATAAAATGTTTAGGCCGTTAGTTGAACAGTTTATTTAAATAACAGAGTTCCACTGTCTACAAATGTAGCATCATGTGTAGTAAGGCATTCAACTTTCGACAAATTAGACACAAAATTTATTTGAAAATAAATAGATGAGTTGAGATTTTATGACCCGCAAATCTAACTCGAAATTTGTCAATCTACTATCTTTTTGAATCAGGTTTGGGTCATCCAATAAACTTTTGAATTGATCTAACAATCCGAATAAGTTAAATGTAATTAAAAATTTACATGTCTTACTTTAATTTAATACATTAAAGTATGTAATGATGTTTTAATATTAAATTTGGATAAAATACTAAGTAATGTAATCTTTTTAGAATTTTATACATTTTTATGCTTATTAGTACGAATTATAAACTAAGAGATCGACTCATGTAACTCATATTATTTGAAATTTTGACCTATTAGTTAAAACTGACCTGAAAATTTATTAACCGGATTAGATAAATAGGTTACCTAGGTCAGATTTGGGTTAGCAGATTTTGAGTTGAGTTAAAATACTCAACTTGATTAGAAAATATTGTTGGATTTGAATCAATTAGTTATGATCTACCAATTCAATAATTCGAGTGGGTCAACTCAATCCAGTTCGAATTTAATGTGTAGATCTTGGTTATGGATGAGGTCAGAAAACATTTATGTGGTATAATGAATGCAAATATTTTTTGTACATTGTACTCTTTGGTACTATATAATAACTTGTGTAATGTAAAGTTAAAATAAAAATACAAATTTCATTCATCAATTATTTGAAATATACATAATTAACCTTTCATTTAACAGAGAATTACTGATCTAGCAATATTAATATACCTTCCAACAATGAATATTTGACTTTCTAAGTAGAAAATTATTTTTTCTTTTATCATTGATTCATCTCATATACCATTATTTGTCGTTAATAACTATTAAAAATGGATATATACTATGGGTATATTTTACCCTTATTTATTATTCTTAATTATTTGATTTTACAAATTTTGTAACTCAAACTTGCTATAAAGTTAGTGGTAAAAATGAGACTACCATTTCTTAGTCTATTTTATATCGAATTCTATTTTGTTTTGTGATTGGATGGTAATTAAAATGGAAGGATGAAGTAATAAATCATCAAAAGTGAATTTTTCAACTTTTTAACCTTTTAAGAAACTCATAACATGTTAAAATGAAGTTACCCACCCACAAATAAATAATGCTAAGTTTCTTGTAAATAGATATTTCCTCTAGATTCACTTTTCTAGTTCTTGAAGTCAAGAAGTAGATTCCAACTTGTGTGATTTGATGACACAATTAATAAATACAAATACAAATACATATACAAATGATTAATGACATAAATATTGAATATTTGATTGATATAAGGTGGGGTGTGCAATCTATCTTTTAGCTTGTCTGGAAGGATAGCAGCCCAAACTACTTTTCCTTTTCATTTTTCTTTTTGTTTTCAGGTTACCACTCATTTTCTCTCTTCCCCCAATTTTCCCCAAATCCTTTCTATCTATCTATCTATCTAGGGTTTACAATTTCAATTTCTATGGACATCGAATTACACGATTGGGAGGTACTAGACGACTCTAATTCCGATCAAAACACGAGCTATTTAGACGGAATTGAACGTGATTCCGAAGGTATAATTCAATCTGATTACTTTTCAATTGATTCTCACATCAAATATGCACCAAAAATTGAAGACGTTACTGATCAAGTTTCCGTTGAATCGGACAATCCTAGCTGGATCGATCCTGTTTCCGATGCTAATTATTTGAAAACGAAACCGACCGGTGAGTTATGGACCAGTGATGGTTCTTCTTCGGATGATGGTAAATTTATAGAATCAGAAGCTAGTAATAATGAATTAGATATCGTTGATGGTGAAGCTAGGTCAGATTCAGGTGAAATTGAATCTAAACCTAGGAACTGTGAGATAATTGATGAGGAAACTGAGCATTCCGTTGATGCGAAAACCGATAATGAAGACGTGTTGATTGGAAATGTTGGTGTAGAGAGTGATGAAAGGAACAGGGTAGCTGTTTGGTGGAAACTTCCATTGGACTTGTTGAAATATTGTCTGTTTAAGGCTAGTCCTATGTGGAGTCTTTCTGTTGCGGCTGCGATGTTGGGCGTTGTGATTTTGGGGCGGAGGTTGTATAAAATTAAGCAAAAGACTAGAACTTTGCAGCTTAAGGTTACTGTAGATGATAAGGTTAGTTTATCTGTTTGTTTGATATTCAGTATATTATTCCTATTATGTCATGTTATTGAAGTATTACGAGTAGTACTTATGCTGCTACTCTTGCTGTAGCTGTTATTGCAATTGCTACTATGAGTCTGTGAGCATGTGCATATACATGTGTATGATCATAATGGAATACTATTACTAGTTTCATGAATTCTAGAAGAAGTTGAGTAGTAGGTTTGCTTTAAATTTTGAGAAAGTATTTGGATAATATGTTTAAAGAAATACGCAAAAAGTAAGCAATCAGATAGAAAATACTCCAAAAAGTTCTTATTTCTCACAAGAACGTTT
This sequence comes from Logfia minima, assembly GCA_963921325.1. NCBI lineage: Eukaryota > Viridiplantae > Streptophyta > Magnoliopsida > Asterales > Asteraceae > Logfia > Logfia minima. The sequence continues at coordinate 6,535,347 of OY992774.1, read as the reverse complement.
TCTTATTGTAGCAGTACATCACAACTTTAATATATATCAATAGCAAAAGTTCCTTTTTTCATGTGGCTACTGGTAAGTCCTGGATTGGTGAACTCCAAACAGTATATAGAAACACAAATTAGGTAAGAAATATTGTTGTATTCGACGGGTGGAATACTAAAACTTTATTGGTATGTAAAATCTCAATTTTTCACGTGATTACATTCCGCTAATGGGGTTTCATTGTTTGCTTCATGAAGAAATTACTTAGTTTTGCCTTAAGTTTTCCTTTTCATGTAGTGAAATACTCACTTGCAATTTTACTTATACATATGGATAGTATATATATATGTGGCATATGTGTACATACATGCATTATTTTGTTATATAAAATTAAAAAGCATCAAACACAAAGACCCAGTTAATATGACTTCAAATATTAAACTCAATCTGCAGCTGTCGAACCATTCAAGGAACACAAAACTGTCTGCGTTTTGGTTGGCAGTTTCATCTCCCAAAAACTAAACACTGTTTGGTCCCAAAAATTAAAAGACCTGCCAAAACAAAATCACTTTCACACTAGATACAATATGCGTACATGCAAAGGCGGAGCTAGAAAATTCAAATGAAGGGGGCAAAAAAAAATTTAATTTTTATTTTCTATACTTTTGAGGTGGCAAAATTTTTAAAATGTCATTAATGCCCTTAAAATTATTTTTTTACTTAAGTTTGAAATTATATGAGGGGGCAGCTACCCCCTCTGCCCCCCTTGTAGATCTGACCCTGCATACATGTACTATATACAGCATAAAATGAAACATCAATAGTCTGCTTTTTTGCTGTATGTGTGTGTCTATACGACTAAACTCTACCTGATTTGCCAAAAAATTTGCTCAATCAAGTTACAAACTAAGACTAGTGACCAAATTATGTTAACCGTTGGTGTTCCGTCCATTCCATCATTTCTGGGCAAAACCTTCATTAATATTTTCTTTACAATAAGGGGATGTTTGCATCTACGTTTTGGGAGTGATTATGTTATATGAATTAATCAGAATTAGATAAGAATAACATAACGAACTGTAGTTGATACTTGATAGTCTTTGTATAGGCTTCTACTGTAGTAATTATAATAATAAGATTCTTAGAAAAATTTCTGATTTTGAAGTAATTGATAGATAAAATGACCAAATAGGACATTTTGTAATTATTGTTGAGATTTCATGTGAGATGAGATTAGAAGTCCCTCAAAGTAGGTTAAAAGTAAAGGTGATTAGTGTATTTTTTTAGTTTACCCTTTGGTAATTGGTATTGAGTTATATTGCAGCTGATGTGAAACTGGTTATCCAAGATTGATTATTTGACCCCTAATAATCAGATAGTCACTAGCATAATCTGAAAATCCAACTACTAAATCTGATTATCTTGACTTCAAGTCATGATAAAGATTTTCAGTTTCAAAACCCAAATCGGAACACCTCATTAACTGATCGTTACCCGTCTTTATGTTGTATATGCTCTTCTTATGTACTTCCTCTACATGTAATTGATAGATGTCTGTATATGTGTTGTATATTTACATTACTCTTTTTACAGAAGGTATCTCAGGTTATGAGTCGTGCTGCAAAACTCAATGAAGCATTCTCAGTAGTGAAACGGGCTCCCATCATTAGGCCAGCATTGCCAGGTACTGGGATCGCACCCTGGCCCATGATGGCAATAAGATGAATGTAAATGATATCGGAAATAGGTAAAGAAAGATGTGGTTGTCGGACGTGACGTGAGGTTCTACTTTAATGCGTTTGTATGGCCGTGTGTAATATAAAGCTTCACATTAAGTTGCCCAGTGACTATTGTAACATTCCTATACTATGTGTGATCTCTGACTAATATGTGGTTCTGTAATAGTTAAATCATGAGCTGTTGTCAATAAGTTAATCGAAATATTCCAATCATGAGGCATGATCAAGAGTTTTGGATCACTGAAACATAATAGCTGGAGGTTGTGAAATTGGCGAGTCAATGCGGATTGGGTAACAAGTTGAAATAGTTTTCGTTCGACACGCTAACATCTCTCTCTGCCTCTCTCTCTCTCTCTCTCTCTCTCTCTCTCTCTCTCTCTCACACACACACACACACACACACATTTATTTTTGTTTATTTATTATTATTATTTTCTTAAATATTATAGGAAATGACCCATTTTGAAGTTGTCACCTCTGATTCTAACATATATTATTAAGGTTGGATTTAGATTGCCCTTGAAATTTGGTTTTTGAGTTCTGAATCTGAAAATACTAATGGAAGTTTGACATGTGTTTCTTTTTTCTCTTTTTGTTTTTTGTGTGTAAAACAATATTTGTGTGTAGAAGCTTCATAAAAGTGGGAGAGATTGTTTTATAGATGGGGAAATCTTTCTTATTTGGTAATGTATTATTCTGTAGAAGATCTCTTTTTCAAGCATAAGGGCCTCCAACTTATCCCAAGAGGTGTAGCTACAACCCAGAGTGGCCCCCCTTAGCATGCTAAGTTGCTAACCTCCCCCAAGGCTCCCAAATATCTATAAAAGATAAGCTCAAATTGAGAGTTATACTTTCTCTCAAAACCCTCTAAGGTATTACAAGTTAAGTGCCAGATATGTAACATTAGATTCTTTATCATGATAAGAAGATAAAATTCCTCAATGATTTCATTACAATAGATATGAAGTGTAAAATACATAACTTTAACATAATTAACCATACTAAACAATCTAAGCGTAAGATACGACTAAATAATGCACTAATCTTTGGTTTTTGTACAGATTGTGGGTCAAAGTTCAAAGCAAAAAAGAAGAGAAACTTATGTATATGTACACATAAATTCATTCTTTTCGTTTAATCAATGCATGAAGTTGGTATTAATTCGTGCATTCGATATTCGACTAGAAGTACTCAAAGTTAGTACAAGAAGGTTCATTAGAACTGCTCTTTTTATTTCCAGACACCTGTTTCTCTGTTGAATGGCTTCCTGCACTTTCTTTGCTTGTAAACTGGCTGAAATCAACTGGAGTAGGTACATGAGGAGGATGAGCACTCCTTACAAGCGCCCAATTAACATCCTCAAAAAATGGATGCTGTTTGATCTCCGTTGCACCTCTTCTATATGCAATTCGCTTTTGTGGTTTCTTTACTAACAAACCTTTTATCAGTCACGAGCCATATGACTCACCTGTGGACCTTCAGGAAACCGTAATGGCTGACCAACTACGTTAAATAAAGTAGCCCGGTCTCCTTGTCCTTTAAATGGAGTTGTCCCATGTAATAATTCGTATGAAAATATACCAAATGTCCACCAATCTACCGCACTTCCATGACCTTCCCCACGTATGATCTCTGGGGCTAAGTACTCATGAGTGCCCACAAACGACATTGAACGTACATTAGTTGGTTCAGCCATTAGTTCAGGAAGTGGCCCTCCTACAAGCACCCCAAAATCTGATTTTGATTTGCGGTTTTTCTTTGAAGGTAAGATTCTTGGAAAAAAGTTCATTGCTTGATTAGTACTAGTATGAACGACATTGTCGTCTTCCACCACACCACTACCATGGCCACTACTGCCACCATTGGTGGCAATGTTACTGCCACTGTGTGTGGATGAGGACTTGACAAGAGTTGGGTTGACTGAGCAACGGAGGGAAAGGTCGAAATCTGAGAGCATTATATGACCTTCATCTCTAACGAGGACGTTTTCTGGTTTCGGATCACGGTATATGATCCCTAACATGGGAAGGTATTCAAGTGCCAATAATACTTGTGATGCAAAGAACCTGAAGCCGAATTAACAACGTATGAGAAATTGAACAGTAGCGGGAGGCAATTTGTGTCAGGTTGGCAGATTCGGGCTGCTGTGTTTGATATCATATAACCCAAACTGGTTATATAAACGGGTCAGGAAAATCAACCTTAACCCGGATACATGTGACATGTCTAAACGGGTCAACAGGTTAGCCGGTTGATTTGGGTAAAAGTATGCAAATTTGGCGCGTCAAACCTATTTACTTAATTTTGTATTTTATTACAAAAAAAATCAAATATAAAAAAAAACCCTTTGAATATTGGGTTGGCGGGTTGACCATTTTACCCAATTCCAAACCTAAACACGACCTGAAACTTATACTGTTTGGCATGTTCAGGCCTACATGTTGGTGGGTTGGGATTTTTCAACAATCCTAACTCGTTTGTTCTCGTGTTGGGTTTTAGGTTGTCTCGAGAATTACCTCCCCTAGACTGAATAAACTTAACATTACCAACGACCTAACATCTCATTGCTAAATATGTATAGTACGAACAAAGTTAGCTGCATGAATATAATAAACACATTGTAGGGACCTCGTTGCTTCTTCAGTAAAATGCTTGGTTGGTTGCTTCTGTCGAAGCGTACGGAGGTTACCACCACTACAGAATTCCATAACCAAGCAATAAAATTTATCGGTTTCAAAATAGGAATAAAGAGTTGGCAAAAACGGGTGATCAAGAAGGCCAAGAATCTCCCTTTCGGTTTGAGCACGAAGGATCTTGTTTCGGCTGGCTAAAGAGGCTTTGTCCATTACTTTCATTGCAAAAAAGGTGTTGGTCCCTCGGAGTTCAACTAGATACACGCTCCCAATATCTCCATACCCGAGCCTTTTCAGTAGTTTGAAATGGCTTAGCCCAATTTCTTGATCTCTTGCGATCACAGAATTGATGGCTTCCCATCGTATATCGCCTCCTGTGTGGGGTCTTAAGGCGGGTGCATAGTTTGTTGATGAAGAGCTTTCGTTACTATCATTATGCACACGATTGGCATTGCTTTCGTTATGGTTTCCTCGTCCTCTATCCTTATTATTCATATTATGATGCTGCATGTATATTTCAACAACATATTGATCGATATATTAACAATAAAGGAATTGAAGAACTATGTTATGACTTATAAAATTGAAAAAAAGAAAAGAAAACTTTGATCCAAGTGAAAGGGAATGTTTAAAAGGAAGTTACCTTGGAAATGGTTGACGAAGGATATGTAACATATATTAATTTGCTTCTTGTTGTACTTACATTTGATGTTAAACTTGAAATAAAAAACTTGTTTCTGATGAAGATGGAGATTGAATTAATTTGACTCTACAAATCTTCATCTCTTACCTCCAAGCAAATGGTTGGAATAAAAAATCATCAACATAACCAATAAAATGGTTGAATAATTAAAATGTGGTAGAAAATTAGTTACATCCAAGTCCAAACATGGACTACTTGGGGCTGTTCATACGTTTGTATGTATTAAAAAGTAACCCCTATTTTGCCGCAGATCCACACTTCATTTACAAAATATGTGTATACTGAATGTACAGGCACTTGCATAGTGGGGATAAAATATTAGAGTTATAAAAATATTTTGGTATCAAACTAAAAATTAAAGTTAGTGCATGTGAAATTTTCTTAAGAACAAATAAATAATGTATAAAATGAAAGCCATTTTAATGTTTTATCCACACAAATGAACTAATTATAGGGGCAAATTACATTTGGGCTTCGATTCTAAAAAAACTACATGTATTTCTACTACTAAGCACAGTAAAATGAAGGTCATGACACCCCTCGCTAACGAAGAAGTGGATACATACTACATATAAATATAAATACATGAACATGAACCTTTCTTTTTGTTGTTATTGTTGCATTACAACATAACTTACAATATACATCAAACGAACATAACACCTAACTACTTACTCTAAATACAACTAATTGCATATTTGCATGCATTACAACTTACCTGCTTAAAATGACCCACCAACTAAAATAGTTAACAACACGACTTTAAAACAAACAAGGACTTATATCTACCAGTTGTTCATTAACCTTTCAGAACACAAAAATATTTTTAACCAATCAAATAAAAAAATAAAAAAAAAGGTTGAAAAAATTAAAGCTAAAGGCTCAACTTCCGTCAAAAATGTCGGAGAAAAATGCCGGTCGGGAGTCAATAACTTCGGCTTCCCGACATTCATGGTAAAAAGCGCCGCAAAGTTTCGGCCCACTTTTAGTGCACTAAGAGTACGTTGAGTGGTTGACATTAAATTCACTATTAAGTTTAATTATGAGGTTCAAAGTTGAAGCATTAGTTAATACTAAGTTTTTAGTATTAACCAATTCTTTTTAAATTTTTTTGAAAATTCAGTTAACTAAATAAAGAACACAATAAGTTAATTAAAACAAAATACATTATCAAATTAAAAGGTATATTAATACGCATTAAAAGGTAGAAAAGATAAAACACATAACAAAAATAAAAGTGGGCTAATAATATTGTAGACATATTGAGTAATAAGTTTTTGAGAAATATAAAATAAAAAGCCTATTTTAAAGTTTGGTTGATAAAAAAGACCGCAAGTAAATCTACAAACCCTACTCTTCATCTCTTTCATCTAATCACGTGCTTCTTTTCCATTTCACCAACCTAAAAAAAATGAAAGAAGAAATGAAGCAAACAAAACAGCGACATCATATGCATCACATTTTGTTTCTTTGTTTAAGCCTTGAACGAAAAAAAAAAAAGAAACAAAAATCGAAGAACGCAACGTTGAGTTACGAACATTGACAATAAGCGCCAAACGAAAACTCCTGCCGAAAGTAAAAAACGCCGGACTCTCGGTGGTGGATCACCATCAAACCTTTATAGGTTCAAGTATCATTGGAGGTGGTATATATTTTCACATGTATACATATATAACGTAGAGACAACATCCTAAGGTCCATATACAATGTTGGTCATAACCATAATGTCTTTTTTAATATAATCTAAAGCTGTCCTCAAGCTGTCGCGTATATATTATTAATTTTAGAGTTGTTACATAGACATACAACCAAGAATCTTTAAGAGACTTCATAAATACATTTTCTAGCAAACTATCAGAGTTGACATTTGCAAAACTCTAAGATCGAGAAGTTTCTTAACCCATGCGAGTACCTTAAATGTCGCATAACAATCCGGTACTTGATCAAACTCTTGACTTATTACTGTTAAAAGTATAAATCTAACTGAAACAAGTTACTATGATTGGGTACTTATTTGTGACTCTCATTTTGTTTTGTAGTTTATAGTGCAAGAAATCAAAGTCTTGAGGTGCTAGAGCATAAGAAAAATGATATGTAGACCTAAATTTATAGGACTAAATTTAGACCTGAATATGTCGTTGATAGATGAAAAAAATTGATTGATGAGATTAAGAGAGAAAAAAAACTCAACCAATGAGAGAATTAAATCTAGTTTTAGTCATATATAACATTAATCGAAGCATAAAGTTCTGAAGTTTAAGAACCGAAGTGTAAATATTAAGAAACGAAATTATAAAAGCATATTTCTTTATATTTTGTTGTTGGCTTATGAAATTGTTCCCTTCATGCCATCATACGTCTCTGCTCATTCATAACCTAGAATTAGGGCTTCTCCACAATGTTTATTACGAGATCATTCACTGTGTTATTGATTTAGTTGTATTGCTTGAGGGTTCTATGTTGTTATTGTAATCTTTGACTAAGTTTGACAATCATCATCCAAATTTTTAACAACTAAACGAATGGACAAAAACTCGTATGATCTTCACAAATGAAGAATACAATTAATAAATATCCGTATGTAGTAAAAATAAGAATTCAAAAAAGATTTCAATATATCTCCCAAAGAAAATAAATAAATAAATAAAATTAATAAACGAAAACATAATGAATATAATCTGATTTTCTTAAGACTTTGGGCTAATTATCAAGTTATTTAGCCCAGTACTTTGAGCCCAATAAAAGATATAATTAAAATCTCGAATCTTCCATACCAGCTTTACATATATGTAACAGTCATAACTACCAAAAATCCTGAAAAGAACGTATAAAAGGAAATGGCCAAAAATCTCCGGCGTAATTTCGCAGTTGCTCTGCTCCGGTGAGATCAAGGATCGGCCTTGGGGGTGAGATCATGCACATCTGATGCTCCAGTGGAAGTTAATCCCGGTGAGGTTGGGATCATAGCCGGTGTCTCTCAAGAACAGCTTCGAGGAAGGGTTTGTTCATTTCTTCTCATATAATTAATCAATAATTTTTTTTATTTATTTTATAATTATGTATAAATATATGTGTAGATATATATATATATATATATCGTATACGTGCTTAATCTTGGGTTATATGATGGTGATAATTATGACACTTTGTATCAGTTTGTTCCGTTTAGAGGCCTACGCCCTTAGGGAAGCTGATTATAGAGCTAAAACTAGTTATCCTATTTAAGGGTGAATTACACATTTCTCTAACACTACAAATATCATATATACCCAAATTACTAAATTTTTTTATTTTATTATTATAATTATAATAAACTTTAAAATGAACAATAAAATTTCAAAAACTTGTTAATTACTATTATACCCTTAATCTTACATATCTCTCCCTCATTCTTAGAAGCCTAAAATCTCTACAACAAACAAATCAATAATCAACCAAATCTATCAAAATCACAGAATTGTAAAACGATCTGTACAAAATTTTGTTTATCGTTTTGTTCCAATTCGGATATTTTAGGTGAAAAAGGATATCGAACTTTTGATATTGCATGAATAGTTTTAAAAACAATCGACTATATTTTTAACATCAAGCAACGTATGTATACAGTCTCGTTAGGTGTGTACTAGTGCCTCTAGTGGTGGATATATGTAATTAGTCTTTGGTTGTTTCTATATAATATTAATATTAATTATTAATTAAAAAGCAGATCATGTAAATATATGTAGACATTAGAAAGACTATGTGATGAACTGATCGATGATGGGTTTTGATATGTTTGTGCAGAGAGATTTGAGGGTATTAAGATAAAAGGGAGAGAGGTAAAGAACATAAGGATATAATTGTCATTTATGGATTTATAAATAGTTATTGTTTATTTTAGAATTATTATTGTAATTAAATTAGTGATTTGGGTATATATGATATTTTTAAGTTTTGTCGGGTATATTTGATATCTTTAGGGTTTAAGAATGGGATATATGTGATTCACCCTTTGATTAATGATAATCAACTAGGCGATAATTGGCAATATATTATTGTATAATATAAGGCTTAATATATTATTATAATTATAAACTCTTATAAGACATTTAGCTATAAGGTTTAATGTTTAAAAATTGGAAAATTGGAAATTACATTTATGCCCCTTTCAATAATACATAAATATAGAAACTAAAAATCAAATTAATATATACTAAATTGCTTCTTTTAGTTTATACACCTCATAATTATTTTTATTTTGAAATATATAATAAATAATAATTAAAATACAATTATTGTGATATCATAAAGTATAAATGAAAGTGAAATAAAATTTTATAATCATTATGACTATCATTATCGATCATTATCATATTTTCTATTCATAACTGCCGCATTGTGCAGGACCGCGACTAGTATTATTATATGTATGTACATAGGTACATATAGTAACATGTTTTCATGTTATGAAGAATTAATTTTTGTGTATTTTATTATCTGTCTGGTAGTTGTTAACTGTAAACATTAAATTAACCTTATGTTAATCTTAAGTTCAGTAGTAGCTAATTTTTGTCCAAAACTAGTAGAGGTAAATGTATCCTAGCTGAGCCTTTGTTATTACTTTAGAAGTTAGATCAATACTAATATGTTTTTATGACAATTTTTGCTGAAGAAGGAACTGGTAATGTTAAATTTTTCTTAAAAATTATCAAGACTATGGTAAAAAAGCATATAACCTACTAAGAAGACGGTATATAGTGGCATTTAATCAATTACAAGGATAGTGTGTCACAACTGCTAGGATGACGCCCCTAGGGTATTGTTTGAGAATCACTTTAATAATTTTGAAATTCTTGCTTGGTAGTAATTGTATGGAACAGTTTCATGTCAGTACTAATATAGTAATATATTTTTTCCTAATGATCAATATTGATATTGAGTTACTAGCATTAGTAACAACACTTTCTTTGTTTAAGAAAAAGTAAGAAAATTAACAATGACAAGAAAAGAAATAAAAAGCATATAGAGACTACTTGGAAAGAGAATATGCAGATAGGATTGGTGTTTGGCTGTGTGAAGTTTGCCTGAGTCGTGAGAAATAAACAAAACAAAAGATAATAAGTGAACCGAGAAGAATAAAGCATTACCTCTTTTGATTTCAAGAACAGGAAGGCTAAAAGAAGACTTGAATAGCTCTTGAGAGATCACAATTCACATAGAAATCCATTGAAGGAAGCAGTAAATGTGGTTAAAACTAGCCTAAAATACTTATTGGTAGAAATTTGTAAGAGAAAGCAATTGGCAAATACAGTTGCAATTCAAATAGGATTCTGGCTTGTTACACATCATCTGCGTCATGAATCAGACTGGATCATATGAATGTTGCTGTTACTCGCCCGCTTTTGGTTACCTTGGTTGGATCTCTTTTGACTATCCCCAGTTGTGTCCATCTTTTCCCATCGTTCCTTCACTGGAATCATTCCCCAATCCACACGATAATAATCCATGATTGACAGAAGCTCCCCTTCCTCAATAGTGCTTTGAGATTCATGATGGTACCACAAAACAATACAAAGGTTAACTTTTAAGTTAATATACATTGCCTTCAATCAGATATGTAGTACTCATGAGCTGTGATTATTGTGTTGTGCTCTTGTGTTTGGCTTCTTGGTCTGTTTGCATATGGTGGATTGGTGACATTTCTTTTCTAAGACCGATTTTGTTGGTTCAAACACCATAATATAGATGCATATCTATTAAGTAATAGGTATCCACGTGCCAGTGTTCAAATCATATCAAAAAAGTGATTGATACCAGCAATGTGTGACTGGGACATAATGAACCCAATATGAGTTTCTTGGTGTTGTGTGTAGATTACAGTCTTGTTTCTATGATTTATCAAGTTCTATTTCTATTTATGGTCTGATTTTATGTTAGAACAACTATGTGTATTAATCTTCTTAATAGATGCATAATGTAAAATCTCTTAATTGTGCAATGTAGGTCTTGATTTACTCACCTGCACGCACTGCATCTCAACAAGGTGCTGGAAAAGTTGGGAAGTGACAAATCAACTTTTTATCTACGCAGAGGTATGTATTTAAAACATGCGTACGTCTCCTATTTAGTAAGTTAATACTATGAGCATTTATTTTTGTCTTGAGTATGACCAGCTTATAGCCAATACTTTGTTCCCTCAGCTACCAAGAAATTACACACATCTATCCCTTTTCGTTTATCAATTTCTTGTTACTCACGTGTTCATATAATTAGAGTTCAGAGTAAGCTGTACGTTCACTTTAAAATTATGCAGTGTAACTGTGTCATAGTGAGAGGTGAAGATTGGATTAATGTGGTCCCAAGGCACCTAACAAGGGCAATTTTCCTCTTTTGGGAGAATGTAACATATTATCTAAGGAAGTTAAAGGATGTTGTGAATGTTAATAATAGGCGGGAGATTGTATTAGTGGGAAAATCTGGATTTTGTTATAGGGGCTGCAAGAGAGCCAAGCCAAGCTAAGCTTGAGTTCAGCTCAATAGCTTGAAAAGCATTCTCGAATATATGTATGAACATTGTAATAGAACTTTGCTCTTTGTTAAGTAGTATAACTGCAGATCTTACCATACCAAACATAAGAAAGAGTTGGTCTTAGGGAAGGGAGTGAATGAAATGTTTGTTCATGCTACTGAACACATTTAGAAACTTAGGTCTTTGTAACCCATTATGGCCTGATAGGTCGCATGTCTAACTTTCTCCAGCTCATTAGGTGTGAACGACTTGTTTGTGGAGTTCAGTTTAGAAGAAAACCCAACACACTTTGTTCTCTCCAACTTTTGACAGGTTTCGTTTCATGCCTACCCTCCTGGTTTGGGCACAAGGCTTATTGTGTACATGCCCAATATAAAGAAGTACACTTCTGTAATAAGAGTGCTCGGATATTTGGCGTTATTTATTATATTATTTTCCTGTAAGATTTCTTAAATATGTAACCTTTTATGGAATATATCTAGATAGTTGAATAGATAAGGAATCAAAACATTCTGTTGAGCATACCCTTGTATGCTTATGCAGTAAGACTAACTAATAAGAGTCACCAGCGGACAACACATTTATAATAACAAGAATACCATATACAATTGGGAAATGTAGGTAGGCCCCAAAACTATCTTGCAATACCGATATACAAAAAGAATCTTATCGATTAAGCAAGGTATTTTCAATCTATATTATGTTTTGGTCAAAGTGAAATTAATTGAAACCTCCCATCTTTATTATCTGTTACTGTGCAGTCTCTTTGTATTTCATTCTATATAATGCGTAATGTAGCTTAAAGGAAGCTTGTTAAATTTTCAATATCATTGTCTTGAATGATAGTATGAATTTCCATAAAAAATCACTACTTAAATGAATCGACTCTCTATCCTCTAGGCATTCACCTTCAGTATAAGAACTGCATACAGAGGGGTCCTTAGCCTTACTCACACCGCACATAGTGTATCTGTGCACGGTCAAATTTCTTAGGAATTGAATTTTGGTAACGACACAGAAGAAAATCTGCTTATTTTTGAGTTCCAACAGATGTAAACATGTCAATGTTTATTATTAGTAATTTCTCAATGAGTGATATATTCTTAATGTAGTGTTGAAGATGTTACACTCATTGAAATCTGCAGGCTAACATTGTTTATGATCACGTCATTTGAGTGAATGCGTGAGTAGAAGATAAGATGCTTCACCGACTCGTTGAATTGGATGACTAACTTTGCATTTAATATAAGAGTAACAGGTGTCAAAAGTCTCAAAATTTGTAACGACTTATTGAAACTGATGACCAAATTTGCCCGTAATTTACTCTAACTATGTTCATCTGAAGGATAAGATAATATTTCAATTGTTGTACTCAGTAACCTTTTTATTGTATCATATATGTGGTTGCATAATTTTATTGGTGAATAATGTGGCAAAACAGTTGAACTTCGCATCTAGCATGAACACTGTCACAGCTACATGATACAGGCTATACTAAGACTGTTGATGAAAACATAACGTCGCTGGATACATTATTTTAGTTTCCAATAGAAATAAATCTTAGTACGTTACTTACATTTTTGAAAGGAAATATTGAAGCTTACCAATTAATGATGTATTATATGTGAATAAGTTTACATATCTATGGATCATGAGGAGTGTTCGGATTCCTATTTCCCATTTTGACTGCAAGTTCTGCACAACATAACCGACATTGGTGACAACCTAAGTAGTTGTGTAAATATGGTGGAACAACAAATTGGAATTTCTGCAAATGGTACTTATATTCTGTTTTGTGCATTGTATCCAAAAGAGTAACTAATATAAAATGAAAATGTACTTAATGGTAATATTACTTCCATTTTTCAAACTTTGTTTAGATTATATATCTGTGAAAGACATAAAGAAATAAAAAAAATCCTTGTTTGTTCGTTGTATTGCTATGCTTAGATTAGATGAATACAGTACATGTGTTTTCTACCACGTATTGGGGCTAAACAAATCCTAGAAATTGATCCACCATTTGAAGGTTATGGATCCTGTTTAGGTGTTACTCATCACTTGTAATTTATTGACAAGCTAAGTCAAAATATTAAACTATGATCCTCATACTTATTATACAATTCTAAATTATTGTTTCCTTTAGATATTTTGGTATTCTTGGACACATGATAAGTTGGTGAATTATCTTAATATTATATTTTGATGTACCCTTATGCTGCTCAAGCAAAATTGTAGTTAATAAGACACGCTTACATGGTATTTTAGGTGGGAGAATCCATTAATGGGGTGGACATCAACAGGAGACCCATATGCTAACGTTGGTGAGGCAGGGCTCAGTTTTAATAGTGAGGAGGCAGCAAAGGCATTTGCTGAGGAACATGGCTTGGAATATGAGGTATGCTCCTACCATTGTTCTTTTAGTCCAAATATGTTTGTTATTATTATTTTTTTAATATATTTTTAAGCAGCAGAAAAGCAAAGATTTTTATTAACTATCTGGCACTTCATCTTAGTCTGTCACTCCTAGAACATAGAAGTGGCATTTTTCGATTTGTATATTTATGAATTGATCAATTTGGGTTATGCGCAATCTCTAACATTCTGATGTGTATCAAAATGTCTTTGAACCTTTTAAGTCGTTTTATTTTAAAAATTAGTTCTTTTTTTTCTTTTTTGGTAATATATCACATTTTGAAGCATTAACTGTTTGTAAATTTAATAGAACTGAGCAAAAAGGTGTTGGCAATTGGCCCAACCTGACCTGACCCGTTTTGATGTGCCATTTTCCCCTGTTCTAGGATCATTCCTTTAGCATTGTCTTGTGTGGATCCTGCCTTGATAACATCTTCATATGTTAGATCTGACGGAACTCGGTAGACAAATTACAAAGGAGTGTAATTCTGAAGAGCCTCAAGTAATTTCAGTAATAATATAACATCTGTCCTGTTTCAATTCATTGACCGGATTTTATCACTGCAATCGCTTTTTAGTATCATTTGATTTGTTCTAGATGGTGTGATTGTGATTCGGCATGATGTTCACACTTTGCACATACTCTTTGTCTTGTTAGTTTTTGATAAATGATTACCAGAATCCTATCGAAAGGTGAAGTTTATGATATAAACTGTTGAGGGGGAATGGGCATCCTCATTAGAAGTTGCTACAACTACGTTGAAAGGTTGGATATTCTTTATTTTTGGTACATACATGTTCAGGATTCAAGTTGATACATACTACTAATGCCTGCTAAGAAATGGAACAGTTGCTGGGCTACAGAAACAAATATTTTGTTATGACAAAACTTCATGATCAGCACATTTTGCTATCCCTTTAAATAATCCAACAGTAAACGTATTTGCTGTTCTTGTGCTTGCTGGCATTGACATATATTGTGTTGTTCATTACCAGGTCAAGAAGCATCAGACTGCTATAGATAAGGTACAAATGTGTTCCTGACCCGAAAAATGGGTTCACTACTGAAATATTTCTATAGGTGTCAAATTGGATGGGTACGTAGATTGGGTTATGTCAAATGATTGGGTTCAGTGTGCTTGAAACTGGTCATGTTGACGCACACACACGTATGTATTTTTATTTTTTTACAAGCAGTTGACCCGATCTCTATGGTTACGAAAGTTTCATATCCAATAACATATGAAATTTGAATAAACCTTTACAAAAGGTTGTATGTATAACAACGACATTTTTGGCTTGTACCCGTTATGTACATATGGGATCATTTGACCCGTTATGTAATCATGTTTAGCTACACGATTTCAGTTCCAAATAGGATAAAACATAACTCTGAATTTACCCACCTGTAAATCCAAGGGACCCAACTCTAAAAGATTCACAGTTCTCTTCATTATTCATTATCATTTCATTATTGGTGTTAAAAGAAAACTTGAATAGAATACATGTTATTATGCCTGCTTTTCTTTTGTTAATATTTGAGAAAATAACCAAAAGGGATTGGATGATGGCTGACTCCTTTTCAACCTTCTGCGTGCAGGCTAATGCAGACAATTTCAAATGGAAAAGGCCACCAAAAACTGACCAAGCTTAGATTCAGGTTCTCCACACCATACAAAATACAACCCATTTCTGGTTTTGTATAATGTAAAAACCTTGCTACACATATATGCCTTGAAAAGGCACATTTCAAATAAACATGAAAGTTGTAGCCTTTCTGACGCTGATGTTTGTAACAAAAAAGTATTTATCATCCTCTACTGTAATTTACTCTTATATTTATATCTATATTATAATATAATTTACAGTCTACATAGTTACAGTCTATTCTATCTAGCTCTCTTTTGTTCTTCACACTTTGATACCCAAAATTCTACACATGTGAAGCACCTTCTGAAGCTTCTCTTGTATGAAACCTCCAAGCAAACTTGTAGTCCTTTGATTCACAAGTCAACCTCATAGCTTCACCAAAAGCGTTCACCAAATTCTTCTTCCCATTAACAACCCATTCAATCCGAGCCCAGCACGAGAACCCACTCGAAGAAACCGCATGAATTTGATCAAAATCGACGAAGTTAAGCACCACCTCACCACATATACTCTTGCATGCAACTTCTAACCCATCACCAGTGACCATCGACTCGAGCCATGCGCATTCGGGCTGACCCACCATCTCTTTATAAGCCGAATTCACTAACCTCACTTGGTTATGCGAGTCGGATACGAACGCCGGCAATATTTGTGATTCCAACTCTTTCTCAATCTCCTCAGGCTTCTTCAAGATCACTGGTGAGATATGGACCAGAACTGCATCGTCTTTAATGGACCGAATGGCGACGGTGGATCGAATAAGACGAATTGGTGTTGGGGAGATGACATTTGTGGTTGGTTTTTGTAATTGTGCAAGGAGGTCTTTTTCTTCAGGAACATCCACCACCTTATTAAGATCAATCACATTTGTTTGCAACTGCATGTTGTGTGCTGAAGAGCATGGAAGCAGCGGAAGGGTGACTAGTGTGGTGGTGGTGGTTGGAGCCAGTGGTGCAAACCCTTGAATTGAGAGACTTTTCGCCGGTGAAGTAGTGATGTGAAACGGTGGAGATAAGCCTTGAAGAAGAGTTCTTGGTCTTTTAAAGTTGGGTTGTGGTGGTGGTGGTCCTAAAGACGTCCGTCCTCTTTTTCTTGTTCTTGTTGGTCTTGATTGCAAATGAGGCCAAACATTTCTTAAATATGGTGACTGCCTTATGGTTGGAGACATTGATGACGGTGACCCTGATCCCGACGCTGACCCACCGCCGGAACCGGAATTCTCACCCTCACCACCATTACTATTAGTGGTTAGAGGGGTTTGAGGTCTAGGTGCTATAGGCCTATATCTAGCCATGATCTCGGCAGTTTTGGCCGTTGAGGTGTAAGGATTCAAGGTTTGCAACATGGTGGTTGGTGGTGGTGATGGTTGTTGGTGGTGATGGTTGTGTGTGTTGTCAGCGGTGAAGTGAGTGTGTGAGATATAGGGGTGAAATGAGTGTTGTTGGGTATTTTATTTTAAGGGTGAAAGAAGGCCAATAGGATTAAGGCAACATAAACAAAAGGGAAAAGGAGAAGGTGACACTTGGAAATATGAGGTGGGTACGTGTGTTTGTAAAACTTACAGATGGGGAGATTCCTCATACTTATTCACTCTTTTCTATTCGGTTACATAAATTTTATTTTATGAGTAATATGTTACTTTCCATCCGTACCAAAATTTAAACACAACTCAATTATTAATTTATTGTTATTATATCACCAACCTTAACTTAATGTGTTCATTATGCATTGTGTCCCTAGTTATTAAAAAATACTTATTGCTCATTGGTGTACTGATTCTAAGAACTTATATATATTTTGATATAATAATTATTATGAATATTGGTTTACAACATTTCTTTGATTTTGATAGGAAATCACTTTTGGTTGAAGTTTGGTTAGTAGTACCTATAATTTCTCTTAAATGCAAGGTTTAATGTTAGTGGCAACAAATACAATCCTTTTATATTTATCAGAGAAGTAGAAATACATAATTGAATCATGAAAAAAATCATTCGATTCTAGAAGAGATCGGCCTCTTGAGTATTTGGAGTTACTTACGTGTACACATACATACGAAATAGATATTTGTGTACTTGAAGGCTCACGTTTAGTAGGGAGAAATCTGGTGAAATGAATTGATGCAGAAAATCACAAAGGAGAGATATTAGATGAAATCCAATGTCCGATAGTCATAGAAAAATTGACCTGGAAATTCTCCGCTGAGAAATGAAAAGTGGAGAAATGAAATGAATTTTAGTAAAACAACAAATAAGTAGCTCCATCCAGAAAGTAACATTTAAAAAAACATAATGTGTTCTCCTTCGTACACAGAAAGAATTCAACTCAACACATAAAAATAATCAAAGGAAAGTCTTCGTCCTTTGCTATGTCTTTTATCTTGACCAACTTTTTACTCATCTGAAACATGCAGGTGTGTAGATTACCGACAAATATATCGAAAAATTTATCAACTTTAGAGAAGGTAAGGACAGCACCCACTCTATACTTCTTTCACCATCAAATTATATTATACTATAGGTGAGTTTGTTAAAGAATGGTGATAACGTTGGCTTAAACCTTTTATTTTATTTTACTTCGTATATACTTTATATAATTAGCAGAATACCCGTATAATGCAGCGAAAAATGTTTATTAGTTTCATATTAACTCGATATAATGTATTATGTTTTCTGAAATATTTTAAAAATAAAAAACTACATTACAATACACGAACAATACTGTTTTATAAGTGGAAAAATCCACTTTTAACAAATTTTCAAAAAAAAAAATTGTGATAAAATAACCAAAAATTTAATATATCATAAATATGTTATTACAAACCCAATGGTCGGCTTGTAAGCTGCGAGTACCGGGTTTCGAGTCCGTAATAGATGGGTTTCAAGTTCGTAATGGACATGTTGCGAATTGTGAAGTTGTATGTTGAGTCTAGATATTTAAGTTTCACTATTATTTTTTTATTTTTATTTTGTATTTTGATATTATACATTATCTATACTAATATATAATACATTAAATGGTAATCATAAAAAACATCTCAAATGCATCATGTAATGTAATTAGAGCCGACAATTTTAACCTAGACCTTAAAAAATGGGTCTTAATGGACTATTTTGTACAAATATTGAACTTATTGGACTCCCCCTTTTTTAAATGGGTCATGTTGTACGTCTATTTTTCCCACTTCGAATACAATGGCGAATGGGTGAATGAAATTAAAATTTTATTATTTTCAAATAGTAAATCATACACCACAATACTACTATGCTATTTTAATAATAATGATAAAATATTTAAACAATAACAAACGCAAGTAATTATAAATAATATTGATTTTTTATAAATTTTACATATTATTTTGCAATTTTCATTATCTTTAAAACGTAGTAATCATATTCTATTGCATTTTTATTTGCAATTTCCTTTTGGAATTAATTAAAATACATAACCTAATAAGTTCAAATTGAAACTAAAAATTAATCCACAAAATTTGTTATTTATGTAAGTTCGTTATGACCTGCACCCGTTATGGCCCAAGCACGTTAGGACCCAAACCCGTTTTAGCCAAACTAACCGAACCGACCCGTCCGTCCATTTCGCCACCTTTAAATGTAATAATGGATAAATATATAGAAGTTTAAGTTAAATTAAATGTCATATATTAATTAGTATATGATTTAATTTATTTTTTAAACAATTTAATATTGTAAAAATAGATTTACAATCATATTTTATAATATGGTCAATATGAGTATTCAATAATCGATGGTGGTGGTGGTGGTGATGGAGAGTGGGATGGATGGTGTACGACACGGGAGGGGAGGGTGTATAGGAAATGGGCGGGTAACGTATAACACCATCAAATATTCATTACGTACTTACATAAATAATAATATAATTGTATCTTTTAAAAAACTTGAAAATGCATTTATATTAGTAATAGACGTGTAAGTTGAGGTAAGGACTAAGGAAGCATATCTTTCACCCACTATTCCTGAGTTTCTAATCAACACCACCCATGACCCCCATACCCCATCAATAATTGCAGTATATACTTTTACTTCAATTTGTTCAATTACAAGCATGTACTTCATTAGGTAATCTATTAATTCGGTCCATTTACTAATGAATGTTGTTATTTGGGCTGTGTATTATTTTTAATGGTAAAATGTTTTATTTCCGGCTTCTTAATTTTTGCATTAGAAAATGTTAATGTGTTATAAATAGGTATGCTTCTTTATTTCCGCCTATTTTTACATTAGGTCTATGTTTTTTTCTCTCTTTTGTCGATAGCTATTACAAACTGTTTTTTCGCCATAAATTAAAATGAAAATATTGTTCAAATATCCCGCCGCAATGTCCGGGCCGAAACACCTACCATTTCACAATTCTTTGCCTAACTTCCCTTTTTATCACATGGACAAACTAACAATCAGAAGTTATACCATCAATATACTCAACATTTTCTAAAACAATATACAAGTAACGTGCATATGTATGCACATAGGAACGAGCATATGTACGTACGTATACGATGAACACAACAAGGTGCATATGTATGCAAGTATGTTACATGACAGCTAGAAATCCAGGTGATGTGAGATCATGAGAAATTGAGGTCACCTTCTAGTTTGCGGCAATAAAATTATCATGCTTGCTGTGTGATTCTTGATGATTCATTATCAATAGTGTAGTAGCCGTCATAGCAACCACCATCATTTATTTTTTTGGCTGGACCAATAATGGTGATTACCATCTACAAGTTTAACAAGCAATGAAATTACCATTAAGCAAATACAGCGTTCATTACAATCATGTTCTCATTGTGGCAACATGCATATCCTCTTACTTTTGAGCTCAAACATTAACACAAAATTCTTTATACTATAAATTAAGATAGTAAACTTGAACCCCAATGCAATTGAGATCCTTAAAAATCCAATCAAATTCACGTTTTGGGGTTTGAGGTCATACATACTTACATTAGATACACACACTTCAAAAGAAAAATAAAACACAAATCAAACTCTCAGAATCCTAAAACTTCAATCAATTAAGCAGAATATAACTTCAAAAACTATTGCCCAAATCAATTTGCTAACTTCCATAAATTATGAGTGCAAACTAGTTGATTTGTGGGTAGATATTAAACACATAATTAACTACTGCAAACGCATTAAAAAAGTTAACAAAACTAAGAAAAAGAAAAACGAAATCAAACTATTAATAAATAAAAAACACAGTAAATAATTCTAAAAAGAAGAAACAAGGAAATGATGTGAGTGAGTAACGTATCTGCGATTCATGGTCACAACCATCAGACGTCGATGTGATATGGAGACGAAGCCGATTTCAGATGATGGTGATGAACATATGGGAGTGAGGATGATAAGCAGCGACGGCGACAACGTATCGCCTCAAATCTGCAGAAATGGATGTGTGCTAGGGTTAGAGAACGTTTCAATATTTTGTGTTTCATGTGGAACTCATGTGACCTTTTTATTTATACCCTTTAAAACCCATTCTCATTTAAGAAACACCCCCTAATACATTTCCCCACAAAAGAGATGGAATTAAATTGCTACAAAGAAAAGTACTCGATCAGTAGAATTTCATCTAAATTCACTACACTATTTTCTGATCGATTGAAATTAAAAATAATAATTATTTTAAATATTTTAAAACATTTTAAAACTAAAATATTAACACTTCAATTAAAACAGATAAAATATAAAGAAATCAAAATCTCTAAGAAATTTTGAGAAATTTCATTTTTTCATAATTTTTTTTCCTTGCCTACCTAACATACAAAATGAAATGATTTTCATTTCTTTTATTTCATTTCATTTCTCCTACCAAATACACATTCTTAACAATAAGTAAAAATTTTATTATTGAAAAATTGTGAGTTTAAGTACCATAAAAAAATATTATGTATGTATTTGAGGTTTGTATATAATACTTGATATAGATTGTGGAGTTATAGTTCTCTAAAAAAGAATTTAGCCTTTATATTCTGTGAGCTTATCAAAATTTACAATTTTATTATTGTATGCATTCAATTTTGAGACCTCTTATTGTATGTAATCAAATTTTAAAATCGTCTATTATGTGTTTAACCTACTATGGTATGTGTACAACTAGTCTATTGTATGTACAGAACTTACAAAAAAAATGTTAGTTTATATAGTCAAAAATATACGATAAATAATTTTAAAACTTGAAAACATATAGTAGAATACGTCAAAGTCGATTGCATACAATAATAAAAGGTATAAACTTCTATTCACTTTCAAACTATAAATCCAAAAACATATATTTGTGTGTAGCTGAAGATGTAATCTTGATCCGGAACTTATATACTCTACTCGTTATGATTATCTTTTACGGGAAGAAAAATTAGAAAAAGAAACCGATGATGACAAGTTGGATGTTAAATGTAGCAAAGGTAAAGAAAGTAATAAAAGAAGTTGCCTTTACCAATAAACTTTGAAATTAAACCTTGTCTTCTCTTTATTTAGGGGTGTAAACGAGGCGACTAGACTTAAGTTCGGTTCGTTTAAAATTCACTAAGTTAAAATTTGAACTCGACTCGTTTCTAGCCTAGTATATAATGTTTGAGTTGGATCTGGACTCAACTCGTTCATTCCAAAGTATTATTTATTTTATAAATTATTCTATTAATTTATGATTTTCATTTATTATGTTTGTAATTTTTAACTATATATAACAAGGTTTTACTATTATTGGGTTGATCGTTTCATTATGCGCTTATTTTTAATTTTTTATTATTGTATGGTTCCAACTTTAAAATCCTCCATTGTATGAGTTAACTTTCAAAACCTCTCTATTGTATGTAATGTTTTCTTTCTTGACCCTTCTAAAAAAGGAAAGTTTAATTTTTTGTCAAAGCCAAAAAAATCAAGTTAACATAAAATAGAGAGGTTTTGAAAGTTTATCCCATACAATAAAAATTTTAATGTTAGACCGGTACAATAGAAAAAAGTTAAAATTTTGTGCATAACGGAACAATAATTTCTAAAAAAATCAATGTATATAAATGAAATGATTATGTAGGCTCGCGAGCTTTTTTGAGCTCAATATAAGAAGCTCAAACTCGTTTTTAGTAAGTGAGCTCTAAACTATGTTCATGTTCGGAGTCGAACTCGTTTAAATTTGGTTCGAATTAAATTTTTAATGAGTAAAGCTCAAGTAACTCAGCTTATTTATAGTACACCTATATAAACTAATATTAATATTGTCTCTTTTGTTAACTTCGAACTAATTTCATCTTCGATCTGAATAATACGAGTGTATGAAAAAGTTCAAAAAAGAAAATCCAGTTTCCTATGACGAAGCTTGGTCGATTGAGAATGCATGTCCCCACGCACCAACCAACCAACCATGTTTAGGTTATATCTCCAAGAAATAGCACGAGTATTTGCTTTCATTATTTGGTGACAATTTGTTACTCAAGATGATATTCGTTAGATTCTTACAATTTGTGAGTCAATTTTTACGATTAAATAAAAAGTTTTAGAAATGTAACAACTCGGACCTCAATTCACAAATGAATTTAACTCTAAAGAATCATTTATCGACTTTTATTAGTCGTGTCGACTCGTGACTCTAACGATTTAAGATAAACTTTTAGTGTAATATAAAAAAAAAAAAAAAAAAAAAGGATTAGAATTTGTTTTGAATTAAGTAGTCATGATTGTTGTCAGATGATGATTTCACCATCAACCCTCATACTCCTCTATTTCTGTTGAGAACAAAAATCTTACACAACGATTGTCCCTTTGATTCATATCTTATCGACACTTTAGAGACTACTGAAATTGTGATTAAATAAATGGTTGTGAGGTCAACGACCGATTGAGAAGTCAAATTTTTACAACAATGTCACTCACTTGATTACCAAGCTTAATTTCAAATTCTAACTTTTTAAAAGTACATAACAAATATAT
The DNA here is from genome assembly GCA_963921325.1 of Logfia minima. Lineage (NCBI taxonomy): Eukaryota > Viridiplantae > Streptophyta > Magnoliopsida > Asterales > Asteraceae > Logfia > Logfia minima. The sequence goes on along the minus strand of OY992774.1, from coordinate 6,511,747 downwards.
ATTTTTAATAATTTATTAATGTTGACTTAGATTTTATAAATATGTATCTAATTTCTTAGGATTTCTAGAGTAGGTTAACTTGTCTCTTAACTTTGAAGAATTATAATTCACATCGAGTCTAATTTATATGTGCTTTGAGTTGAAATTTATGATTTCGAGTCACTAGTTGACTTATACCCAAGATATTTAGGGTTTTTAAACTTATTAATTATCTAATTAAAATTAAAATAGTCTGAACCAACTTCATGCGGAGAATATTGTGGGTTCTGATGTTTATACTTCACACATTTCTGAATTGAACCCGTTCACCAACCCAAAACACGTTCTCTAGTTAATGAAAGATTTGCAGGTTTGCACTTTGCGTTTTAAGAATCTCAGGTGTCTGTGGTTTAAAAAAGTAAAAGGGAAATATGCCCCTTATAAAAAAGAACCAAAAGAATTTTGTAAACGGAAAATAATGTGTAAATCGCATATACTCTTATGTGTACAAAGATTACATTCTTAAATGAGATGTTCCCTATTATGTTAAGTTAGATGTCAAAGGCCAATTGTGTTTTTGAAAACTTCAATCATTTTAAATCAAGGAAATGGGCAAGCGCCCCACTGTTGCAGCCTATGTAGCAGTTAAGGGGCATGTGACAGCTACATGAATAATACTCCTAATGTTCTAACTTAAAAAAGAGAGCGACTGTTATACATTGTCAGCAATAATCCTTGGTATTCAACTTTGCATTATAGGAGGCTTTAAAGTCCACATAGCATTACTTATTTTCTAAACATTTACCATCAGACACCAAAAACCGACCCCAGAAGAATTGAATGATGATTTAAAGGATCTACGAAGGTGGAAACATTATTGAATGCAACATTTATTAACTTTAAAAAAGATAATGCTAGCACCAGGTTTGTCAAAAAAAAATAAAAAAATACAAGAGCTATGTAAGAACTATCAGGGGTGCTAATAAACATGTCTAAAATTCTACAATCCTTTTTAAATTTTGTTACAACATACTTATAACCTAAAAACCAGAAAGGGTTCTCTAATCCCTCATCTCTATAGACCATATGCACTCGTATTGTGTACCTGTGGTGACAGTTTTCCTCAGCTGCCAGACTACGCCATCGGACATAATTAACTTATGCTTTGAATCAAATGGAATTTTGAAATCATTTATCACGTAATTCCCTTCTGGGAAGGAAATCTGGTCCCCTCCATAATCTAAGATTAAATCTCATGCCTAGGTTCATAAAACAAATCATCAGCATTGTCTAATACGCCAAGTAATAAGAGGTTGGGAAAACATTATTACGATCTTATGATTATGAATATAGATATAGATGTTGTAACATTAGAGGTAGCAAGATGGGCTGGTTGGGTAATAGATCAAATGGGTCGGGGTTGAAATAAGTCTTTTTTTGTAGAGGTAGGAACAGGTGGCAGACTGGCAGGGAGCGGGTTGGGTTGATCTGCAAACACTTCTTTTTCCATCTTTCAAGAAAATTTAAAAATGATCTATGCAGTTGAATGCACCAATAGAAATTGTTACATTTTTCTCAGGCAACCGGAAGTGTGGAGATTATACTAATTAAACACGTGCACATTATGATTCTTGTTAACAAAGAAAAAGCTTAACTTATATGAAAATGGGCAAAAGTAACGAGAAGCATACCAATAGAATTTCTGGAGAAAAATTTCAGTATCTCGTCAATAATTATTACCTACATTATAACAAACAAAAACATTACTCATATGCAAATAAATGATAATGTTAGATGCTTATATATAAAGGTGTCTGCCGAAATAGGATACACGACAAGGAAACTGAATATATATTCAAATAAAAGTACAGACTCTACTAGTAATAGATATCAATGAGTACTTCTAGATCAAAAAGCAAAAATGCGTGTACTAGATGGCAGTCAATCCGCAAATTTAGGAGCGCCAATGACAATAGTTTACAACCACTATACTGTTCATATAATTCTGTAATCAAAATAGTGCTGTAATTTATGTTTATTATGTAGAACTACAAACGCATTTTGATAGGAATGTTATGTAAAATTATTTAAAATGTTTAAAGAAAGATGAAACAACTTACAGGAAAGGATAAATACAAAACAGTAGTCCACTCATCCCAAGTTAATGGCACCACCTGCAATGAAAATATAGTGGTTCAAATGAGAATTCCCAAAAGAGAGACAAAATTTTATTCCCTAAGAGAAAGAAGAGAGTAGAAACTTACAGAAAAAAGAACCGAAAGTGGTTGGACATATAAAATGAGGCAATGAAGTAACATCGTAACACCAATAGAACCAACGAGCCATAAATTACTCCACGGAGGTATAACACTGAAATATTCATTTAAGTATTAGTTATCAACTAGCAAGTCCTCAACCTCCAACTCCAACCCGCCAACAAAACTTAGAAGTTCTCACACAACCACATGTTCCAAGAGCAGATAAGATATTATCATTTTGCATTTAGAATAATACGTGTACAAGAACAAATACTCACACAAGGGACTGATTTTCACTGAGATTGTTTAGCGCATTGAACATTTCAACAACAACGAGCACTGTCATCGCAACAGTTGAGGGGTGTCGATCACTAAATATACTGCAAGGGTATGTAGTTTCACGTTTTAAACAACTGTCGAAATTCATCTGCAGCAAAAAGGAAAAAAAATATAAAACTTGTAAATATGTAGCATTATACTAGAGCTTAAGCAAAGATTAATGATTAAATATTTACCAGTTCGCTATATGGTATTCTTGGACCAGTGTCAGAGTAAATAAACCACCATACGAAACCCGCAACAGTTGCAAGTCCAACGTAAGCTGCATAAACGAGAAAAATGTTTCAAGTATCTGAGCGATATCAATCTGTTACTTTATTAACGGAATTACACAAAGATAAAAGTATTGGATAGTAAAAATAGAAAATGAGTCAAGTTGCAATATATGAAGTTTCAAGACATACTAGTTGATAAGCAGAATATAGAACTTCTTTATGCCTTTATTACATTTGCATTCTGAAAGCATACATGTTACGAAGATGCTTTGATGGGTTTCAGTATTATCAAGAATGTCTACTTTTTCCCATTTAGTTATGGGTATGATGAAAAAGAAATCTTACTAATAACCAGAAAAGGATGCAGGAAATGGATCTATAGAAAATTCACCTTTTTCTTCCAAAATATATATAATAGTGAACAGCACATACTTGAAAATATTATTACTAGCATGCATATATATTGGTGATCTCAACAAAGTAATGCCATAATTACCTCCAATCACTAAATAACGGAAAAATAGCCACCCAGTGACAACAGCTTCATTTACCTGTGATTCAAAAGGTTGCATATCAAAGCTACCAGGTAAGTTATGATGCATAAAAAGAAAGTAACGAAAAGAATACCTTTCGAGGCCTAGCTTTCATAACATCCGAATCTTGCTTATTAAAACCAATTGCTGTAGCAGGTAATCCATCTGTAACCAAATTTACCCAAAGAAGTTGCACCTGGAGAAGAGTGATTATTCATTTTGTATGAGCAATCATTTATCCAATTAAAACAAAAAAATAAAGATCATGTATAAGAATCATTTTCCCTTACTCTATTACTATATCATAAGGAGTCATTTATGTGACAAGAATAGAGTTCTGTATCATATTTTGGGTCAATAAGGATCCTTACTGCCGACTTTAGATATATGTCGATTTACAAGGTCTTCACTCGCTATTCATGCTTTGCACCCTTTCACGCACAGATATATTCTTGATACTTTTTTTTAAATATATTTACTTATATTGCACGTACGTATTACTCAGTATCTGTACTTACTATGAATAAAAGAAATATATTATATATAAAATACTAACACTTTAACATTAATTTGGTTTTAGCACAGATATGTGCATGAAAGTATATAATGCTAAGTCAGTCCCAATACGATATGTACCACTGTGTTCTGACAAATAAAGAATCAACTACAATCCTACACCATTTTCACGAAACTCATTCATATAATCATCCAATTTAGCTAAACAAACGCATCAATTAAACATCTGTTTGTGAAATATTCAAAAATCTCCAGGAAATTATAATATAATCAACGGAGCTCTATTTTTCACGAAATATTGTTAAAATAGAGGGATCAGTAATGTAATAAAGTACAGGAACTAGAAGCAGCTTACAGGGACAAGTGTATCAGGTATTCCAAGTACAGCTGCAACAAAGATACAAACTACTTCTCCAATGTTTGAAGAAATCATATATCTGATGAACTGCTTTGTGTTATTGTATATAGCTCTGCCTTCTGCAACAGCCTGTAGAAACCACATCACGTTAATCTTCAAGAAGAGTTCAGATGTATAAACTCCAAAAATAATTGAACTCGTGATGATGTAGAAGATTAATCAAATTGACACTCTGCAAGAAGCTTACTGCGACAATAGTAGCAAAATTGTCATCAGCCAAAACCATGTCTGAAGCACTCTGATAACACATTGGCAATAATCCAGTTAGAGGAATGTGAGGAAGTTTAAACTAATATGCAAAAAATAAAAAACGGAAAAAAATTAAAGAGGTGATCCCAAGGATAAGCCCATTAAGAAATTGGGAAAAGTAAAAAACAATGAAGGCATTCGAAAGCATGAAATTCTAATAGATGAAGGCATTATATGCTAATATTGAGCTTAACAATTGCAATCATTTAAGAATTCCAAGGATTGACATTCAAAAGGACAAGTCCATAAATATGCTAATATTGAGCTCAACAATTGCACTCATTTAAGAACTGACATCCGAAATAATGAAATTCTAATAGATGCGGCATTATAGTGGAAGCACAATGATATGTTATCCTTTGAGTACTATACAAAAAAGTAAAAAACAAGAGTTTGATAAATGACACATAAAAGACGCTCCTTACAAGTTCACTAATTTTTCATGTCCACTCCACTATCTGGATATGTACAGGAACCAAAATAATAATGTATTCTGATAAAAGAAAAATTATAATAGTAATAATAACACCTTGGCAACAGCTGTTCCTGATCCCATGGCAATTCCTATGTCTGCCTTCTTTAATGCAGGTGCATCGTTGACCCCATCTCCAGTCATTGCAACCTTCATCGAAAGTGTGAAGAATAAAAGTAGAAGTATCAAACAGTGTGTAAGTAAAAAATGAAATTTCAATAGACACAGGAATCTTAAGAAAAGTTGAGCACATTTACAACTTAACACTCTCTTAATAGTCAACGGAGATCGTGAAATTTGAACTTTAGGTTGTCCAAAAACAAAAACTAACATCTTTACACTTAACAAATCATTACAACCATAATAATGGATATTCAGCAGACTTACCACTTCGTTTTGATGTTGTAGTGCTTCAACCAGCATCTTTTTGTGAGATGGTTCAACCCTATAGGAAACAATATTAACATTGTAGTAGTTCATTATTTTATGCGCATTTTACCTTTTAGATAAGAGAAGAATAGAGACATCATTCTTTTCAGGTTGAAACAGGTTGCAATTAACACGGGTCAAAACTGGTAGGATTAGGCTGACACAGCAAAAAATTTGTCCGTATTTTATAACGAGAGAATGTGTTAATTATAACTACAAATCTATGCTACTACTATAATAATCCTTATCGTCACCTCTAATATAGAAGCATTTCGAAGACAATAAGCCGCAAATACAATTTGGACGACTTTGAATTCATTTGACCCATTTCCTATTACTCATAAACCCATTTCACCCATGAGGGATAGACCATAACCCAATTTGACACATTTATAAGTATATGGGTTGAAATTGACACCACCAGATGTAATGCATGAAATCTGCCAATAAAATTTCTGATACCTAGTAAAAAGTATCATCTGTTGCAATGCCATTGACTTTTCCATAGCTGGAAGGTTTTCAAACTCTGAAGCAGTGAACGAACGTCCCACAAAATCTTCAAAGTGATCAAAAGCACCTATCTTTTGACACAATGACTCTGCGGTAGTCTACAAGATCCCTTTCAGATTAGAATAATAATCATGATGATGAAAAGACATCATTTTTGATTCTGAAAACGAAGACATTAACTTAGTTACCTTGTTATCTCCAGTCACGACAATAACACGTATGCCAGCTGTCATGCAAGCAAGTATAGCATTTCTTACTTCCTCTCTTGGTGGATCAAGCATTCCAACCTAGAAGTAACAGGGTGGGTACAAATCATAACATGACCATAAGTAACTATAAATACAACCAAAAATACAGATAACCCACATTCTATGATCAAACGTAAGAAAGTGATACAAAGATAACCATCACATTCAACAAGTTACATATAAGTTTTTGTTCTTTTACTCTAAATTCATGGAAGCCATTACAATTTAAAAAAAAAATTCTTTTATACATTACATGGTCTTCTCTTTCAATTTTCAATGGATAAACGACTGTTCTTTAATCAGTAATTAAATCAAATACATCTTGTTATGGTGTTATTTATTTATTCAAATAAACAGAGTCACAATGATAATACATCAGGTACACCTTGTAATGGAAAACAATCTGTTGACGAAAGAGAAACAAACGCAAATCTGTGCACAAAACTAAGAAGAAGTTTTGACTAAACGAACAGATATAATGTTTTGGAAAGAAAGCATACCAACCCAATGAATGTAAGGTCTTTCTCATCATCTAAGGAAATATTTTGATGACCTGGGGGCATCCTTTTTAAGGCAAGTGCAAGACATCTTAAAGTATGTTTTCCTGCAAAACTGAAAGAGGGAGAATATAACAACAGAAGGAATAGAAGAGGATACTCAAGGACTTAGATAATTTAAATGTGACATTAATGATTCAAAATGATAAATAATGAAAAGCAAAACATACAGCTTAATAGTTGTGTTGAAAAAAATAAAAACTTATGTGAGCATGCAACATTTCCTATATATTTCTTAAAAGCTTAACTATCAACACATAAAGTCCAGGGGGACACATTTTAAAGCTAAATAGTCTTTACCTCGAAAATCTGGACTCCAGCACAGCCCTAATGTTCGCAGTTAGAGGAACAGTAGAACCATCATCATTGCAAAGAATACTTGTGCATTTGGAAAGTATACTCTCTGGGGCACCTTTGGAGAACATTATCTCTATATGTTTTCGACTGCAAAGAACACTCATCATCTTGCGATCACGAGAAAACTCCAAAAGAGATATCTGCATGCATTACATTTCCATGAATATATCAACAAAAGAGATATCTTGTGATCACCAGAATACAGCACGTGTAACTCGAAGAAAAAGAATATGATACCCCTGAAGTAAATACACATCAAAATTGAACTTAAAGGAGTGCAAAAAATCAAAACCTTCTTGAACTGGTTCTCCCAATAATGATTACAGTAAGATGCTCGTTCATGCTTGGTCAACATATTCAGAGCAGAAGGCATAGAGTCAAAACCAGGAAGACCAACCTGATAACAGCAGTCAAGAAGCAAAACTGAAGTGAAGATACAACGTAGTAGGTGAAGGTGAATAGGACAAAAAATGAAGTTTCCAGAGTAAATTCATCTTTTTTTGTTTTTGGAGAAGTTCCAGCCAGAGTTCATCTTAGATATGAGAATCAACCTTTTCTGCTAATATACGAAGAGCCACTTCCGTAGATTCGCCAATTTTCTCGTAGTTTTTCTTGTCAGGATTGTATTGTATAACAGACTCATTGCAGAGAGCTGAACACATTGCAATGTGAAGGAGACAAGGAAATTGAGCAGGAAAATCAAGCTGCAAGGCATTGTAGTTCATTACTATCAGTATTAAAATTGATAACTTATATACATCTATATATATATATTATATATATGAAATAAATGAAAACAAAAAATTTGAAGGACATTTCTCTGAGAAATCTTACCTGCATTCCCATGTCATCATAAATAGAACCCTCTGGTGCATAGGTTGTGCCACTAACGCTGTATTCTGTGGCTGCAGCTCCATGACCGGCAGATTGAAGCACACAAATCTAGAAAACGAGAAAACACAATATAGTTAGGTAAGGGAAAGTATTAAATGACAAAATAGAATAGCAGTAACATCCACACTAAGAAATTTTGATCATAGCATGCATTTACGAAGATTATACGTATCAGTGAGAACAAAATAGCATTTTGAGGTAGTCTATTAGCAATAAAAGGAAGACAATGGTCTGAAAAGTATTTGCATGTGTTTATAAATGAACAAGAGACAAATCTCAACAATGAGAACATAATTGAAGATTTTCTTTTGGCAAGGAAAGTAACGGTGATATTGCGGCTGTTTTTTCTTATTTTTCTTCAGAGGCAACTATGTAGCATGTCAATCTTCAAAAAAAAAAAGAACAAAAGCGTATACATCTTATAATACTCTAGAAGTTAGAAAATGTTACGTAAATAATTGCTAAAAATGTATAAGAACCTCAATATCTATTAAGAAAAAACAACGAATTATTCTAAATGAAACTGATTACCCAAGAAAACAATATGATCGAAAATATATATTACAAGTAGAAAAAACCACCTTTGAAACTGACATCATATTTGTGGTCAGAGTACCAGTTTTGTCACTGCAAATCACTGTTGTACAGCCCAATGTCTCTACGGAAGGCAATGATCTCACAATAGCATTCAAACGAGCCATTCTTTTGGTTCCAAGAGCCAAACAACTGTCAAGTAAATATAATAAAGAGATGACAATCAATAATAATGACTAGAGAGCTGAAAAAGATAGATAAGAACATTAGAGATACAATCTCTTCTAGGTCTATAGCCATGTCATAATGACCATGCATACAAATAACTTCATTTGTCTGATCTCACAAAACAAACCCTATACACATTGACAATTAAGTCAAGTGCATATGAATATAAGCTAATCACTCACGTAGTAACAACAGCTGGAAGACCTTCTGGAATTGCAGCAACAGCAAGGGCGACTGCAATCTAGTCAGGTAAGATACATAAAAATCCACATTTTAGTCTTGATATATATGACGAAAGGTGGTAACGAACATAATTGCATAGAGACTTTTATCCTGAATAATTACCTTGAAGTAGTGGACAGCACCTTGAAAGAAGCCTCCGTGAACAGGATCACGAAAGTGGCCAATATTTACAATCCACACCAATATACAGATACCAGCTATGACCTAACAGAAGAGAAGAGCACAAAGAGTTTGCAGTCATTCCAATAACATAAATATTCTTTAAATGAAAAATAAAGCCTGAATCCAAAACAATAAGCTCAGACTCTTTGCCCTAAAAATTTTCATAGTCAAAGGAGTAAATGTCATGGTTTGTGGAAGTCTTCCATTTTACATTCGTTTGAACTGTTGGCGAATTTACACACTGTTGGCAAATTTACACAAGTATACCTCTAATAACAAAGCCCCAACAAACATAAGAACAAGAAACCACACCATACATATATGTAAGACTTGTAGAGGTGGCAAATTTCAACAAATTTAACATTTGGATTGATTTAGGTTATGCTTTTATCTCTTACAGGTCAAGAGGAATAAAATAATAATATATATAAAGTTAAAATGAGTCAAAAGGTCCCCAAAGGTGTATTCTTAGTTAATAAAATCTCTTGAATCATCTCACTTAACAAATAAGTTTATTATTCACATAATATTGTTTGTTTGATTTGTGAAGTATTTTGGGTCAACAGAACCCGATCCATTTTGACCCATACAAAAATTAACATGTTACCCAACCCTTCCAACCCGCCCATCTTTACACCAGTAAATGGATTGTTGAAGTGCACACTAATGTATAGCAAAAGATAAATAGAGCAAACACAGACAGTCTTTAACCTTGGCTAAGAAAGTACCAAATTCATCAAGCTTCCTTTTAAGTGGTGTTGCCTCCTGCATCCAGAAGCAAGTACAGTTTACGATACGGTTCCAAGAGGAGACATCTTGTTAAAACCAAAAAATCTTACATCCTCAGTTCTCAACATAGAATCACGTATGCTGCCCATTGCAGTATTTGAACCAACTCCAACCACAACAGCTCTTGCTCTACCTGAAACAACTATTGTTCCCTGGCCATGCCATTATGAAATCACTAAATCTCTCATAGTACAATAACATGTCAGAAAGTAGTTGTTTTAAAATATTAAAATAACACGGCATAAAGCATGAGAATAGAACACCGTTCATGATAAAGATTTCTCAATTCATGAAATTATTTTGATGGTGATCAGAAATATTTTGAACTATTGGAAAATGTTTGTTTCATAGTTTACTGATTTATAAGAAAAAACCATCTTGTATTATTATCAACAAAAGAAAACCAGGAAGGGCTTGTTTCATGGTTCACTGGAATTCAAAATGGGTTGGATAAAATAACTGTTCCAAACTCGTACCGAGAAGAGGATATTGGTTTTGTCTTGGTACACTGCATTGGTTGTTACAGTAGACTCGAGCTCTTTTTCCACGGACGAGCTCTCACCTATTGTCAAAATTGGGCTTTAAATAGATATGTTTTATAAACAAGCATGGGAAAAAGTAATGCACCAGTGTATGAGTGACATACTAGTCATACTATAAAATACATTAGAATCAAAACTGCTAACCAATATAAATAAGACGTATATGAACTTAAAAATCATTAAATGGTCAAAAAATCATAAGGACATACAAAGACTATACCTGTAAGAATTGCTTGATCAACACGTAGCTGATCACTTAACATCTCAATCATTCGCAGGTCTGCTGGAATTTTGCAACCCACTATTCATTGGAGAAGCCCACAAGAAAGAAAGAAAGAATGAAAAAATATTATTTTGATTGATTGCATTGTAGAAAGAAAGGAGCATGAAAAGAATATAGCCTCCTTGAGGATATTAAACAAAACTTACCACTTACTTCTACAATATCCCCTGGAACTAGTTCTGTAGCGGGAAGAATAGAGAAGCAACCTGAATGAAAGAAAACGATAAGAATCTGAAACAACTTCTATGTATGTGTCACACATATATATACAGATGGTACCATAAGATATGTACCATTACGCATGAGAGTTGCAACATCCGCTTGATAGGCACGCAACTCCTAAAGCACGAAGTAGATAACGAATGAATATGATTAGGTTAGAAAACAACAATTAACAACGTATGCCTTACTGGATACTGTAGGCTACCAAATGAAACCTTTCATGATTATAACAATGATAATGAGTGTTAAGGTGAAAAGGTCAAATAAATACTGGAACTAAAAAGTACCCCAATGAACATTGAATAAAACTAGGTTACTTAATAAAATTCCCATTTTTAATTAATCTGAAGTATGCCACCATGCAATCTCAGTAAATCATCATATGAGCACATATACAAAGATCAAGATGCTGGCACCAGTGACCTACCTCCAAAGCCTTTTCAGCATTTGTTTCTGTAATTACTCCTACAGTAGCATTTGCAGCCAATATCAAGAGGATAACCTGGAAGTCAGCATGATATAAAGTTATTTGTAAACCAGAATGATGCAATAGTTAAAAGACTTGTCAAAGATAATGTCAGATGTGCACTAAAGCCACTATAAGTCACTTTTCAACGATAACAATAAAAAGACCATGTGATTTATACTCAGTGTTAATTATCGAGACCTGTAATGCAATATATTTGGTCAAACTTACTGCAAAGAAATCATGTACAAATATTAAAAAACATCAGGTGGAACTGTCAAACTTTAAACAGGATGATACATATATAAGGGTTTTCAGCGAAAGAACACAGGGGTACATATATTAGACAGAATAATCAGTACTAATTCCAGATAAACAAACAGCTTGAGGTAATAAGAGCTGGAAAAAATCTAAACACAATTAGAGGAATGCCTTATAAGCATGACCTATGTATTTAAACCCACTTGAATTGCATAACAGTCTTAGCCACATAGCAATAAGTGCCAGTTGTTCAACTGAGGCTATGAACCACTAGTGCAGGGTTCCATTTTTTAAAAAAATTTAACAAAAGAAATTAGATTGCTCCAAAATCAATTCTTGTATCTAGAACTTCACTTACCAATTATTTTACATTTTTTACTTCTAAATAATGTCACACTAAAATTCCCAAATAAATATATCTGGTTCAAGTACAAACATGCATATAGAGAAGTGAAGAGTACAGAAAACGGTCAAAAGACGAAAAATGAAATGTATCTTACTGATGGCTCCAGGAAAGCTGTTAAGCCTGTTTCTCCATTAACCAGGGCCAAAAGAAAAGAAACAACAGCAGCAGCGATCAAAATTTTAACAAGCAAGTCATCAAATTGCTTGAGAACCAACTTCCAAAAAGGAGTGCCTGCATTTAGTGAAGTGCATTATGCGTTAATCAAAGTATTAAATCATTTATCTAAGATGAAAACATGTAGGAGATGAGAACAAAAGTTAATTATACTTACTTTCTTCTTGAGGCAACACTGCAAAAAGAAAAGGGCGACTTATTAGAAAAGTGTACATACAGAGATTTATAGTTGCCAAGCATATATATTATATATAGAAGTAAAAGAAAAAATACAACTTACAGAAGTATACGTTAATAGATATATTAAACAAGAAACTAATAAATCAATTAAGCGACACCATACAGAACTAAACTCAAATCCAAATAATACAACAGTCCTTATTCGATCAGTGTTGTAGAAATTCAGACAATCAAAAATATTTGAAGAAATTAATAAATATTATCTCGTTGCATTGGAATGTATGCAAAGCACAACTGTCGCATTACTGCTACTTGAATACAAGAAAGCGTGTAGTTCTTTGTGTGTTCTCCATGATACAGGGATAAGGTCCATGAAAAAGTATTAGCATAACAAAATTACTATTTGAGCAGAGAAAAGAATGTTATTCTTTGGGTGTTTTCCGTTATACAGAAATAAGGTCAATGAGATAATTTAGTGAAAATAACTCCTAATAATGCCAACAGTACCTAGTAGATAACTGCTAACTTAAAAGAACAAATAACTAGATACAGAGTGTAATATAGATAATCAAATGTCTTCAATGTTTAGCTTCTAGGAAATATGTACTCACTAAATTTTTAAATCTCCAATATAGACAATGAAATTTGGTTGTCATGTCCATATGTCGTACTTAAGTACGAGTTTGAATGTTTGAAGTATCTGTTACGCAGTAAGAAATGCAAGCTAGTTTTCACCAACTAACACCTGCAAAGGGTAGGTGGGAGAGAGTTGAGCTGAAAACAGAGGCTCAACTTTTACAAAATTTGTCATCTACTCAGAAAATGCCTTTTTGATGATAAATGTATATATTGGCGGTAAGATTTAAAGAACTTCACAAAATAATAAACTTGAAAGCCACATTAAAAGTTACGATGGAAAATGAAAAAAGTTCTAGCAAATGGATGAAAAGTGCTTCACGCATTGAATAAAAAACCTTATATTCTCATATGTGGAGGGAGAGAAGTTGCTATATGATATGTGTGCTTGGTACTCTTTGTGGAAGACTACCACCAACATCTTAATAAATCAAAACATCAATTTTCATCATACAAGTTTTTATTTTCTAACCCGTTAATTAATTTGCCTTTGGTTTCTAATTGTGAGATTTGAGGATAAGGGAGCAATCATTCATTGTAGATTACTCATTACCAACATAGATCTTTGGATATAACAACTGATAATTGTAGGTACTGTTGTATTTTCTTCTTTGAAAAATCATCTATCTTTAATCAACCCAAGCCCAGACTGTTTTGATGTGCCATATTACACTATTACACGATGAAGTTGTTAAAGTACGCAGGCAGATTGGCAGAGAATAACATCAAAAGTATTCAACATGCATCTACACAATTACTAGAAATTACCAAAGGTTTCGCCTTAACTAGATAAAAAGTGGATCCATGTTCAAGATCATTCATTGCTTAGTTATATCATCAGTTCATCATGCGTCTTTGGTATAATTCTGTCTGTCCTCATTTTTAGCTTACATAACTAGGTTAAAAACAAAGCCGAATTAGCATATGTAATAGGTTACCGGACTACTATCAGACTAAAATTCTTGTATTAGAAGCATCCAGAAACAATCACCGGGCTTTTACTTGTATTAAATCCCATAGTTTGTTCCCTCGTCACCCACTTACTAACCCATTTTACTGAAAACTCAATACAGTAAATCAAGATGAGCCATATGAGTGCGTTTAGCAAGTCCAACCCAAGCGATTGACTCCCTTTCATATGCTTTATTCAGCTCTCTTAGTTAATGGGACGTTCTTGTCGTGTATTATACTATTATGTATCTATATATTGCTTCAACACATGACAAATGTATGGTTTTTATTTCATCTCATTGCCTCAAAATCTATTGCATCTCGTTCTAACTACCACATCTTGTTCATTTCTAATACAATACAAGTCACCCACCAATTCATGTATTCAAATTTCAATTAGCATTAACAACTAACAATAATCAAAGAGAAGACATACCATTTCTGCCATAAATCCTTGCATGACTTGTCACCTAAAATTAATTTACATAATTAAAAAAAAAAAAAAAAAACAAGGAACATCTTTATAAGTTGTCAACTAAAAAAGCAATTTACAAAAACAATTCGGTGTCTAGTATCAATACATACCTGAATATCCGTAAGACCTTTAGTAGGATCCACTCCAAAAAAATCCAGGACCTGCACACAAATTGTAAATAAAAACAACATTATATTTAAATATATAAATTTTCAACAATTACAATTACTTTGTATTTAGAATTCAAATGATGCAACAGTTGATATTAATTATGAAAAATATAATAATACCTCAGCAACAGATCTGGCAAATGCGTCCTCCATTGGAGAGAGGACGATTTAAGTAAAGTGCCTGATATTTGAATCGATTTGTATTGAAATGTGTGCGTTGAAGATCTGAGTTAGCAGAAGACGTTATGAACAAGCGATGATAGTTATTACTCAGTAAGATCTAAATAAACTATCGATGTGACTTGATTAGGGTTTATATATGTTTCTGTTTCTATTTCTATTTCTGATTTATGAACAGAGGATGCCGATGTGGCACTTGATTTTAAACCGCTTGCGCCAATTTTTATAGTATTTTCCTAGGATTATTATTAAAGTGAAAAGACATTTTTTTATTTTTAACATGATTAAAACAAAAGTGAAAGTCGAAATTCTCTTAGGTTGATCATGTTATGATATTCTCTTTGATTGATCGAGATGTAACTTTTTTTTCATGTAAAACTAATTTAGGACTTGTGAATTTGAGAAAATATACATGTTACGTCTGGATTCAGATCATTTTTGCATGTATGAATATAGCATGTTTTAGAATATAAAATAAGATAAAACAAACGTTAATTATCAACGTTTTAAAACATTAACAAATATAAAGACAACTTGATTTATGTGTTTTAATCAGATGGGTAATAATATATTTCATGCAGTAGAAACTAGTCAGTATTGTGATTCACAACAGATAGGATGATAACTTTCAAAATATTTGTCAATTTCATGGCCAATAAAAAGATCTTTTTTCAAATAATTTGTAACTGAAAGATATTCCAAATATTGCCCACCATAAGCCTCTTTGCTATATTACAATAAGAAATTGATACATACCAATATCATGTTTTTAGCCTTTTGCTATGTTACAATAAGAAATTAAGACATACCAAGATCATGTTTTTAGCCTCTTTGCTATGTTATTGTTTTTATTATAGAAATGTTGGATAACGTTCAGAGAAGAAAAAATCGGCGTGGGAGATGGTCATTTGGGTTACGACTTGGTACATATGGGGATTCAATTTCTGTGAAGCCAAAAGGCCAAAATAAAAAGAAGATGCATTAGACGTCTTTCACTTTTCTAGACTGATAACATCATTGGAATTCAAATAATAAGATGGTATAAACGAATCTTCTATTATTCTATTATATATACTAAAGGGGAGTTTGGAAGAAACCTTTAAGCTGACTTGGCGCAATCTAAAGTAGTTATTTTGATGACGTGGCTTAATATGGTGCAAGCTTTTGTTCTCTTTTTTAAAAAAAATTATTAGTAAATGTTACATTATTTACATGCTTGAAATATGTGAGTTCTTATACATATAAAACTGATTTGCAATAATTACACTATCAAAACCATTGCACGCCTCTTCTTTTTCTACGGGGTAATTAATTTCGCGGCAATCAAGAATTCAAAATTTATACACATGATATTACAAGGCTCACATTCATATTAATTATCAGGATCATCTTCTCACTATTAACTTTCTAACATGTGAGTTTTAGGTTCTTTTTGTCCTAGATTGCTTAGTTTGTTCTCTGTTGGTGGCTACTTCAGGAGTTTTCAATTCATGAAAAATCAGTATAATGATGGATAGTGTCTCGAATTTGTAGTTCATTTGACATCACTAGGTTTAAGTTTATTTCTTAGTGTATATGCAATTGTAAAATATAATACTTTTGCCACTAAAATGTACGCCTTGCTTATTTTTAGTAGCCTTACACTATTCTGAGTTTCCTGATCTCTATCTTATTTAAGGCTGGGAAATGAATGGGTAACCTTTTTCACTTTATTTCTCCATCCAACTAGAGAAAAGCATGAAACTAAGGAAACCAGGTTTAGATCCTATTACTATGTATTAGAAATAATACCCATCACCTTATATAATTCAAAGTTTAATGGATGAGTGCATTTGGGTAAGAATTCGTACACATTTTTGAGAAATCTTATAATGGATGATATCGTTTGTAATGACAGAAGGATACTGATAGTGTTTGTACTAAAGAACTGCTATGTCTATGTACTGCTTATTGACGCTCAAAGGTTCGTACGTTGAAAGCATTTCGTAAACAATACCATTCAGTTTGTATTTTATTTGTATCGTATACTTACTATATGCAAAAAAATAAATATCAACTAATTTTACAAATATTATTTAACAAAACCCTTATTATTACGGGTCAATAAACTAGTTGAACCTAAAACAGTAGAAACCTAAAACGACTGTTGCACTCAAGAATTTTATGGTTCAGTGGTATCCTCCTTCATTTTACATCAATTAATAAAATGGAAATAACGTACTAAGTAGTCTTAAATTAGCACAAAGACAGTTGACTCAATTGAACTGATTAAGCAATCAACCTTTATCTACATATATTTAAGGTACCAAATCTTTTTTATTTTGTGTTCCATAAGAAACCAGAGGTATTTCTGACCACAAGTCTACCAAGCTAAGTTGCTAACCTGGATACGGTTGAAAGTGGGGATCTCGGGATTTATTTATATAAACTGATGGCCATGTGTGATGGCATCAAATAATCCACCAACTATAGATACCCCAACGTTATTATATTTAAACTTTGTATCCTAAATGAAAAAACCAACATTAAAATAGTGTACATTTTTTAGAAAGACTTGAATTTGACAATTAATTGTTCAAATTATTCACTTGGAGCAGATTATATGTCTCCATCCAATATGATTCCGTAGCAATACTAAGAGCACGCTTCTTCAACGTTCTACAAACCTTCATTTTTCACCACCGATGATAAGAGATCAAACACCCCTTCAGCAAGAAGTTTCTTAGGTTGTCCTTAAACTGAGGGCTATCAAATATGCTTTTTAGGCCGTGCATTTGAACATAAGCAATGCCAATTTGTCTCTTGTGATGAGTAGTTATAATAAGATGAGCATTATACAAGATCAGATGCAAAACTATAAGGGGCCTGAACAGTGTCGACAAGAGTTAAATATTTGAGCAGTTGTTGTTCATCATTTATCATATGACTTGCAAACTCTTCAAAGTTGATAATATCCTGCAAATATGAAGTTAAAGTTCTCATGAGTAAAACTGCAATCTTGTTCATATAATGGGGTATGTGATTTGAATATAACCATCGGACTAATCAGTTATTTATGTTAGGATTCCGCTTCTTATTAGGCAACACATTGTATCAAAAATTTCTTTTAGATCAATGATACAATACAATGTGGCCCAACGGAGAATTATGGTTCATAAGTATCTGTAACTTTTCGTCAGCATCCCTGTAATCAACAACAAAAGTACGTGACTATATTAATCCAAATATTTATAAATCTCACTTAAACACAATTTTTTTGTCTAAAAGATCTGACTTAATAATTCTATTTCTATGTATATACCTGTTCATGTGATCTTATGATTGTTTTACGCCCGCTAATCAACTCCAGCAGTACAATGCCAAAGCTATATACATCAAACTCGTAAGTTTATCAATCATGGCATTATCAGTTGCAGATTTGCCGTAGGTGCCCATAACTTGAGTTGACACACAGGTGTTATCACCAACCACAGCCAATTTAGCAAGCCAGAAGTCTGAACGTTTTGGACTGAAGTCATTATCCGGCAATATATTTGAAGATTTTATATCACATAATATTGTCCTTTCTTGCATTGCAGTGAATATACTCAAGACCACAACCTGCACCAACATCATTTAGTCTCATGTGCCAATCCAATGGCTCCCGAGTCCTGATGACCCATATCTCGAACAAAAAAGAATGCATTAAACAGGTAAAATTGCATTACATTTCTTTAACATGTGTCAAACGGAGTAAAACTATAAACATTCTACAAGGAAAACGGGTCTAACAGTTTAAAGTCAAATAAAGTAAACTCAAGCTTTTTACTAAAATACTGAATTATTATTTCATTTAAAAGGTCCCTTGATCATATTTAATAAATTAAGTACTCATAAAAATTTTAGAGGTATAAGCCAGAAAAAGGTGTGAACAGGTCGGCCGCCACACTAACCTGTATGTTTATGCACATACTAAAACTTTACCCGTTGCAAACTGGATCCATTTTGACTGAACTACCCAACCCGCCCATTTTGCCACTTGTAGCCTGGACTTTCTCAGATCATACTCACAAAAGTATGTTGGCACTCTATCCTTAACCTAAAGCAGAGAGGTCATACAAACAATATGTAGTATAATTTACTACAGTAATATTGAGGCATTGATATTACCCTCTCTCTTTCATCTGGAGGCTACTGACTTGTTAATTACCACCTTAATGATAAATATTACTGAAAAGGCCAATTGGTAAATTAAGAAGGGATGACATCATATACAATCATACATGTCGTCAAAACTCAGAATGCACGTTTCCTTGTTCTATATTCAATAGTATGTTAAAAAAATTAATCTATAAAAAGTGAGTACCTAGAACATTAATGGGACAGAGAAACATGGTTAAGATATCCAAACATCAAATGGACTTATGGACATAACATTCATTTTCATTGCTCGATAAAGAAAGTAAGCAAAGAATAGAAAGAATAGAAATTAACCGAAAAAAATGGTTTTTTGGGCTAGGGAGTGGCAAGTACTCGTAAGCCAAGAGTCTTTGGTCTCCATCTAGTTAGTAACCAGTCAATGTGGCAAGGCTTGAATGGCGAAGAAGACTCAACATAATAACTTATATGATAAATTCTTGGTTCCCTAAATTTTCACAGCCTCTAACTGTTCATAAAAGTCAATATGAATCCCACAATCTATGGCAGAAAAACACTTATAATAGAAATAAATAAACAAATAAAAAGCATAGAAACATATCACACTACAACGACCACCTAGGATTGTAAGAAAATAATTTAATTGTATCAAATGCATCTTAGGAGTGTTTGGATGTACATAGAAGTTGGTAATCGGTTTTGCTAATTTGCAATTATAATTTGAATTTATACATAATAACATCTTTTCTCCAAAATAGCGAATGCTACCTACAGGGGACCAGTTGTCTAAAGAGGCTTAAAGTGTTGCACTGAAAAGCACAAGGTTGTAGAGATAACTTATATCATTGGCCAACTTTATATCAATAAATAGCATGTAATAAGTTCTGAATTAGGACAAGAGATGTTCTTTTTCCACTATCAGTTTTCTTGTAGTAAGTGCGTATAAGTTGCCACTATAATAATGAAAAGAGAACACATTATATGTTCTATTTGAAGAAACAATAATTTTACTATAGTTGCTAACCGTGTGGTTATCAGAAAGTACAAACTTTTATTTACTGCATGAAAGTCACCACCCTAAAAGAAGAAAAAATAATAATCAAGGAGATAGTACTTAAATCTTATAGATGATGGATTTGATAAGTACGAAGCACCAATATTATGATACCTCTTGAAGCGCATGTAGAGCATCAACTTGCCATCGAGTGACTTCACAGGTGATGTAGTTACTGATCTCGCTTACCTAAAAGACGTCACAAACAGGAAGCACCATTTTGTTAATCCTCTAGTTAAGATCACCAGATACAAGCATAAAATAATGTTTTCTATGGTATTTATTAAAAAAAACTCTAAGATTTTTATAAAATTTCATATATATTTTTTAAATTAGTGTCAGGTGGTATGCCTACTAATCTCACAGCCTCATTTACAATTTCAGTTAAATTCTCACAGTAGACCCTAACGTGAGAGATGCACAAACTGTTAGCAGTTATAACTTTCAGTAACAAATAACAAGTATGGATCATAAAAGTATGTAGCGAAATGAGCAACTTACGATAGTCCAGTGTTAGTGATGTCAAATTCGAGATGAGTGTAGGACGGATCAGACTCAGGAGTATGCAGCTCCTTTCTGAATGTGACATTGGATCTGTTAAAAATTAGGACTAATCATTAATGTTTTTCCATAGAGAGTGTGATTAGGTTATAACATAACATCCACACGTTGATTATTTGTTAATAACTGCACGGATGTTACGCCTCATGAACATAATGTCCGTTTTTCTGCAGAAGAGTCAACTTTGTCATGATATATAACACGGTATTCCAAAACAGCAGATGTGTAAGGAGTGGCATCATATGTGTCATCCTCGTCATGAAGAAGTTATACAACTCAGGCTACACTAACTCTTTCCTATAGATTTAAAAACATAAATGATGTAACCACATTCATCCAATTGAAGCTTGTTAAGCCATTCTCCTTTCTCTTTTCCCTACACGAGTAATTTAAAATCTAGCTTATGTGACATACCTGCATGATAACCAAGATATCAAGCGGGTCATTGTCCTCACAGAGAGTATCACGGACGAAGCCATAGTTGTGAGGATACACGATAATGAATATAGAACACGATCAACCTGAAAAAACGCACATTAGAAATTACCCGAACCAAGATAATATAGCTATAGATGACTTCGGCCAATTTAATGATGAATGGGTCAATTCGGTTTATTCTTGTCTCTAACAGGAGAAAATAAGTTTTTTTAAAACATTAGAATACTACGTAGTACTAAAATAAGATAACTGTTGTATCCATATTGACACACTAATCTCAATCAAAATTCTCATGCATCATAAACAAATGCAAACATGTATGAGTAATATATTCATTAAGAATTTACCTTCAATGTTTGAGCAAGAGTAATAAGAGATAATCAAATTATGCTCATATAAATGTCTGATTAGCTAATATTACTCTCAAGTTGAGATCAACAAGACGGTCATATTCTCTCGCATAGAAATCAGTGGGTCCGTCAGTAGGCACCACTATTTACGCGAGACAACATAAGATGTTGTGTTGATCTCATTTTGAGAGGATACTAATCACACAATAATAAATAATATAATCAGCTTTAAAACGCAAATTTAAACAAGAATTAGTATTTAAACAATAATAACTTTGACATACCCATCTTGAATGTGTGTGTACCGGACCATGATTGGAGGCGGTCCAATGTTATCGGAAGAACTTTGGAAGTGAAAGTCCAAGTGAGAAAGAAAATCCTAATATGAATTTTGTCCTGGAAACCGTAGAGGTTACAAAACGGCAAGTTACTTAGACCCGTAGAAGTTGCATACAATAAATCATTTGTAATTGCTAATGTAAGATGAAAGCTAGTTATAATAAAAAATGCAGCCTTAGATTTACGTGGGGCATACAGAATAAACCAAAAAAGGTGCAATACAAAGCTTCCGTGATTGGCAAAGGTATCGAAGCGAAAACTCCTCCAAACTTTCCTTTTGAATGGTTATATTGGTTAGAAGGAGCACATTATGGAGGTATAAAGTAGTACAAAAAATATGCAATCTAAATTTTTTGTTAAGTTGTTAATAATTTGTAAACGCCATAATATATTCCCAGTTATAACTTTGAAAGAGCATATAAGTTGTAAAGTATTTCATGTTTATATTATGAGGAAATAATCCTCCCACTTGTATGTGTACAAAACTATGTAAAACCTATTTACATAAAATGTAAAGATCAGTTTGTGTGAAGCAAGTTATTTACGCAAGAGCATACACGTACTTTACAAGTCTAAGTACACGTTTATGTGTGATAATATCAACTAAATTGTGTATACTTGTCTAATTTGATGTACTAAAGAGAAGAGTGATCATACCAAAGACGGAAAAGAAGATCGTGAAAGCGGCTGATATATAAATCACACGTGGACTTCCAACTCTTGTTAATGCCAATGCACCACTATTTTAACTAAAAATCACGAAATTGTGCTTGTAAGGATAAATGACTACATGCTGTAGAGATTTCTAAGTGTTGGTCATACGTGATGCAGAAAATCCAGTTACACTGCCACACATGCCGCCAAGAAAAGTCCCTATTCCCTAGAAACAAAAAATCAAAGTATGTGTTTCTTTAATGTTGTAAACATAATACTAGTTAAAAGCGATATCATGGACGAGCAAAATGGTTGAAATATACCATCCATCCAATACCACGGCTTAAAATGGAAGGTGGAACAGGAGTGGCACTTCCATATCTTGATGTTGCCAGAAACGACCCAGTAGACTTCACATGGAAGGATTTGGAAAAGCATTTGAGAAAGAAATGATGATTAACGAGTTGACAAGAGATGAAAATTTTGAACCAAAAAGAAATAGGTTAAATGGGTTAAACGAGTTGAAAGTCTTCAGAAATGCGTGTATAAAATTGTCCTAAGTTGGATGGTTTATTAGTAAAATAGTATATAGGCTTTTTTTAGAACTATAAATATTTTAAATGGGTTAAAATATGTTTGGGAGTCAACCTGACCCGTTTTAACCCATTACCCAACCCGTGAGACTCACCCATTTTGCCACCTCCAGACTTGAGTAACATTAATAAGCAGAGAGGAAAACCTCAATGGAAGAGACGAAAGAAGCAACAATCATCACCACAACTTCTCCAGCATCAAAAGTTGGGGTACCCCATTGAAATGGATAAGGAACATATATTCTGCGGTTAGTTATTTTGCAACATAGTATAAGATTACATGGATATAAAACTGAGTAACATTTTGCTCTATAATTTAATCAAAATATATATCACCAAGGAGCTCCATGTACAAGTCCAGAACTATCTGTAGGACAGGGGTTTAATGTCTCTGTTGATTTGCCATAAGCGCCACTGAGTGTCAAAATTCCAGCGCAAGTCCATGTAATTGAAACGGATAGCAACACTGCAAACCGGTGACATATTGGCCTCTTGGAAGTTACATACGTAGGAAGATACTGCAAAAGGCTGAAAATGAAGCTAAGTTAATACAAGCTTTCTCTATTAGTAAACTATCAAAAACTTGCCTGTGAGATGAGGACTATCAGCACCAACTCTGCGAGCCCAATTTCCATACATTTTCCCAGCTACACGAAAGGAAAAAGTTTATATATTATCTTCAATTTAAGAGCTTGAAATAATGCAGGACTACATGTGAATTGTTCTTATTATAGGAAAAGCAGGCTAATATAGCCCAAGTCCGGTATAAGTAACAAGGGGAACAACTGAGAGAGGGCTAAGATACCTATACATTATTCAGGATTGCGAAATATAGCAATATGAAATAACTAAATAAAAAACAACTAAATTTCATAAAATCAAACACTTAGATTTACAATGTTTCTCCATAAGCCAAGGAATCCAAGGATCATTTGCAATATGGAGGCGATGATAAGAGCACCTTGTATGCCTCTCATGATTTGTGCAAACCTCTTATAAGTTTAATTCCAAAAATACCAAAAAAACATGAAAATAACCTTAGAACTGGCTGGCCTCCTTCAAATAGAAATCGAGAAAAGAAATTAACAGCTGATTGGTATGTTTGACAACAGTCATGTACCTCATGAGGGTCCTGAAACTTATTATATCTTTTGGCTTGAATTATTGAGAAAACGGGAAGTAGATATGTGTGTGAGCCACCAACAATAGAAGGCAATCGAGTACCAAACATGGTTTGCGTTAATGTGTTGAATCCTGAAAGAAAAATAAGTGCTTGGATCACCCTGGCTTTCTCAGCCTGGATTGATCCAACATGATTTAAACTTCTACTCCTTCCGTCGCAAGATAAGTGTCAGATTTTCATTTTAGCTTGTCACAACTATCCACTTCCAAAAATAATATACTAACTTTACTAATCTATCCATCATTTACTTAAAAATGATTCGCATAAAACTGGATAAAAGTTAGAGTAAGACTGTCATTTTTCTCTTACACAATCTACTGATTATGTCTTTTCTTAAACTTTATGTAATCTGATTGTAAATACTTATTATTTATCATGGGATGAAAAAATAATAATTCATTCATTCAAAGTAGAAGTTAATTAATTCAACTAATTAACTAATAGTGCTACTACTTACATTGTCACCACCCATTTGAGAAACTGTCATGGTTGGTACCAAGACAGTAGTACCAAGAGTCAAAATGTAATGTTGGAACCCCAATAACACTGCATACTCTGCATTTGCAAAAATACAAGAAAAATACCGCAGCTTAATGAAACGTGTAATTTTTGTAACCTTACTAGCACTTGTAAACGTGTAAAGAATATTCAAATCTATAAGCGTGAATAGCATATATAAGGTCATTAGAAATTTCGCACGTGCAGATAATTGTAGAAAAATTGTTCATACTTGTATGTGTAGATAGCTAAAATCAACCAACCTCTTTTTGTAAATAAAAAAAAACATAACATGGACTTCATATATACTACAGGACTTGTTTAGTACAAAAATTTCAACAAAATATGTATTTTTAGCAAATTTGTTAGTGTTTGTAGGTTGAAAAATATATAATGGTCTTACTCCATGGGGTGGACTATTAACACAATACTGAACACCAGCAAGTTGCTCTATTACTGGGTGTGGCTGCAGTTCTTGTTTATGAGTGGCCTGTTTCGACTCGTTGTGACCTGGGTTAGCCACTGTTGTGACTCAAAGCTAGAAAAAGGTCATGGGTTTATAAGCCTTTGAATGAATAACAAATTAAGTGCCATTGAAAAAAGAATTGAGTGATTAATATTAAATTGGTGATCAATCACATTTGAATGAGTGTGACTATTACTAATTCATTCATTATTATTAGTAAAATAATTGCTTAAGAGATTTTGATTTTGAAATCATAATCATTGCAAAATATTAATTTTTAATGACAATTTAACAACATATTTAAATTTATATGTTGTTGTTGGCATAATTCAATGACATTTAACAACTAGTAAAATAAACTTGTCAATTTATTTATAAATTGGGTTAATGATCCGATGTTATTTGGGCAGCTTAGAAAATACTATAAGTTGATTTATGTTTGTCATATCAATATTAGCACTGCTGCACTTGTAGAATGTATGAAGGGCACGGATATGAATAATGATTGGGCCCCACCAGACCACTTGTTCCTTTGACATAACTTTTCTTTCCTTGAGGCCCAGTCGCTCTCCAGCCCAAACCTTGATTGCTTACGGCCCGTTGCTCAAGCCTTGTATTGGGACATGCATATTTTGGAATTGGTGTATTTATTATTATTTAATAAATATATTCAAGATGTACAATGTAATGTTACATGTGAATTACTATAAAATTATTCAATTGTTTCTAATAATTTGACGTGTGATTCACATTCAAGGATTTGAATAATTATTTTTTCCGAAAGACATCGTCTTGCATGTTACAATGTAGATAGAGGACGACGAACGACAACAATAATATTTAATTTCATTCACGAATATTATAAATAGTCATAACGTAAAAGTAGAAAGACTGCTCCGTGAAAAACCTCTGATAAGATAGCTCACAGGGACAATATTATTTATCGAGATGAAAATATGGCCGGTTATAACGATTGATGAGATAACCATCGCTTGAACATGACAAAAGATTCTTCCGGCAGATCTTCTGGGGTTGTGTGCCCAGCACCCTTCATTGTAGCACAGCTATTTAGCAAATATAACATTTACATAATTACAAGATCAAACTAAATATTTTTACTGAGTTCACCTTCACGGTGGCAAATGTCATCATATTGGAATAACCCTCTGTGTACCTGTTCAAACAAAATAGCAAAATTTTAGTACATATAATATAATATAATTATCTTGTGAAAAGAAGAATGGGATCAACTATCTGGAAATATATCTAACTTTACTTTAAATTCAGTTCTATGTATCCAATTAAACGTTTTTATTGCATATATCAAATTTTTAACTTTTATAGTTTATAAATATAAACTGGTGACGTGACACCGATTACAATTAAAAAGCTTTAAGAAAAAGAAATTTAAAAGCAAAATCTAAAGTGTGATACTGTAATAAACTTTAGCAGATAGGATGGATTGAAAATAATAATTAAAAAAATGTGAAATCCTAGTTATAGAACAAAAAATATTATCTTATTTTTAGTCAACATTTTCAAAATCATCCTACTTTTAGAATTTTTCCTAGAATTTCGGGTATAATTTGATACAATCCTGCTTTTAGAATTTCAAACATTTAACCGAAAACAATAATGCAATATTACCCTGCAACTTGACCATTAAGCTCCCATGATCGCCATTTATCAGTGACAGAGTAGTTTAAGTCTTTGATCCATGCTTGAGTTGATTGGTGGGGAATAACCATATCATGATCACCACTGCCTCAAATTAAATAAGTTGAAAATTTTCAGTAACCATTAACTTGCATATCAAATCTAGATCTCGACGAATGTTGTAAACCAAAGAGAACCTGAATATGAGAGATCGATAACCCTTGTTGCTAAGGTTCTGATGATAAGGTCTAACGTCTGGTATTGTAGTGGTGAAACTTAAATCTGTACCGCATCTTTTCCACTCTTTTATGCTCCCCTGTAAATGTTATTTATAACATGTGCAAGGAACACTACAATTATATACAATAGAAAAATAGAAAATACCTTATGGATATGGAGTGCTTCTCTAACACTAGCATCATTAGCCCAGTATTCAGACAACAACTTTATTTCCTCATCCTGCATACCCATATATTAGTCAAGTATAATTAAGCGATACGTGTTTTTGGGCAATAAAGATTTT
Source organism: Logfia minima (assembly GCA_963921325.1). Taxonomy (NCBI): domain Eukaryota; kingdom Viridiplantae; phylum Streptophyta; class Magnoliopsida; order Asterales; family Asteraceae; genus Logfia; species Logfia minima. The sequence continues at coordinate 6,484,419 of OY992774.1, read as the reverse complement.
GGTACAAACTTACTGGACAGTGAACTTCAGAATCAGCATTGAGAACCTTTAACCGCTCTTGACTGGGTAGTTTGATTGCCGCCAAGGGCCAAGCACAGGCTGGTTGCAAAATATGTGGATAGAAAATCCCATCTAGGCACTACAAAAATTTGAATTCAATGTTTAGGGTTTCTACATTAAGAGAAGTTTATGATCACTGAAAGAAACATTATAAAATAAGTACAAGAACCTCTCGGAACAACTCAAGGTTTTGCAGACATTGGAGGTTGTTAGAGTTTATATATTCTAAGCGATACTCTCCACGGCAACTATGGAACAATGCCTATAAAGATGGTTGGAAAAAATACATGACCGTTAGATAGAAGTTCATAGATAGAAGCTCATACAAGTAGTGAAACCTAATTAGGAGATCGATCGAGTGGTTTATATAAAAGTAGCAAATCATACCTGATATAGTTCATCTGAAATAAGTCCCATACCATTTGCAAATCGAACTTGATTATTATCTTGAGCGGGAAAAGTCGAAGGGCTTCCAAGCACATATCCCTGCAGCAAAAAGTCATGTCCCTTTAGTAGATTCATTTTGCATATAGAGTTTATTCCTATCTCCTTTTTCAATATTATCTATGCTTTTAGCTACTTAAATGAAAAGGTAAAAACCTTGAGATTGATGTAAGGTTCATTACCATCTTCATTTCCTGCACAAGCAAGATATGTTTTCTTAAATTTGAGTGCCAATGGTCAATTCAATAATGATATGTTTTGCAAATTAAGCTCTCGTTTTCTTATTATTTACCAGTGTCATCAACATGTTACAAAAGTACAATTAATATAACTTTTAGTTGATAATATCACAATGGAGAAAAAGTGTTATTTACCATTTGATATTAGTTGTGAGATTAACGGGACTGTGATTCCAGAGTACGATATTCCTCCAAGGTAGAACGGATTGGAAATGAACTCCTGATGACTTTCTAACCACTGCAAAATTCTTTAAAGTATAAACAAAAACTTACAAAGAAAGGGGGAAAAGCCAAATTTTAAACCATATATGCCTAGGTCTTAGGTCTCCACTCATACAAAAAAGCATGCAAATCACCGCAGGACCTTTGAACTAGCGTCGTGTGAGTAACCCTATAGCGATTGTGGATTCAAACCTCATGGAAAGCAATGTGTATATAATATATGTCGTTGTACGTAGAAATATACATACCTTTCTAATAAATTCATAGACGTGCTCTGAATATTTGGCGTCATCAGAAATTGAGGCACTTTTTGTTCTTGCATAAGAGAACCCAGTACCAACAGGAATATCTAGGAAAATCATGCTTGTGATCTGCATTTCAAAAGAATTATGGACCATTAATGATCAAGATGTTCACACACACTGAACTTACATAGCGATATATATATATATAATATATACACTCATATATGTTTTGCTTGCGGAGGACATGTATCAAGCACAAATTGAACCCCGTGTAGGTTGTTTGTGTTGAGCTGCTCTCCTTATACACTTCTTCCAATAAGGCAATTATTTTTTTGATATATGAAGGTTTACATCGTCCACTAGCTAGTTAAGCATGTATCAATTTCTTTAAAAAAAATTCTCGTTTGAACCTTTACTGTATATATAAATGGAGAGTGAGATAGATAGAGAGACCTTCGTCCATGCGTAATTAGGTCTCAAAAACACTTTGGGCAAGCTTCCATTGTAAGGCACTTCGTCAAACTGTAACGGGCCTGTTTTGCTTAAATTAGTTTACAAATTAAGGGAACATCCATTATGATAGATTACAAGATAACACAAGAGAAAACCCATGCAAACAATACTTATCTAGTACTATTATATAAAGAGTTTGTATCTTTGTAGTCTTATAAATAAGAAATAGAAATTAATAATTATACCCTTTGAGTTTTTTCAATATCTAATGCAAATGGTACAAGTATTTAAAGCAATAAAATGTTATATTTTGGAAGACGTAATGTATTAAACTATCTCATTTATTAGCTACATATTAACGATTTTGTAACACTTTTAATTTCTAAATAGGTATTATTAAAGACAGAGTCGGTTCTAAGTTTTTTAGTGGCACGAGTAAGATGACGATGAAATGTCCCAACTAGATTTTGTAAACGAACAACACATTATTTTGTTGGAACTTTGACTTCTAATTCAGTTCAACATCTAATTCTCATACCAATAGATACATAAATGATATATATTAATAAGATAAAAAACTTTTGACAACTTTAATTTTATGCCATTAGCCTTGAAATCTTATTAAATATCTTCATTAAATATTTCTTATTTAACTTTGAATATGTTTTCAATGTTTTAAAAGAAAATATTTATTTTTTAGATTTACTGAATTAAATATTAAAAGTTCAAAATATAAGGAGTTACTTGTTTAGTAAATGAGTTCAATAATGCATATTGATTTGAAAGAAAAACAAGAAAGATAAAAGAATGAATATATTATCATAAACTACTCGTATTTGTTTTCAATTAATACATTTTAAAGTTAGATTATTTTATTATAAAAATTTAAGAGAAAAGTAAACTGGGAACAGAGAGACATAAGCTATGGCCCACATGTCATGTAAATGTGAGTTAAATCTTATATCTTAGAGGAGTTTGAGATGTGAAGGTTTGATTCAATTCGGCAAATTCTCTTTCACGGACTAAAGTGCTTTTACACACAGGATTTGATGTACTAGATTGATGGAAAAGATGTTATCTTAACATATAATATTATTTTTATTTAATTTATATCTTAGTAATTTTTCTTTAATAATTTCTTTATACGATGTGTGAAATAATTTTGAATATCTATCTATGATCATTATAATTTTATCTACTATATAAATTTTATTGTTATATGATATTTATTTAATGAATGTAACTTTTAGTTTTAAAATTAACTTTTTTAATATTGAAATGTAAATAAAAATAAACTGATAATAATAATATATTTGAATTGAAACTAAAAAATTATAAGAAAAATTATTAATAAAAAATACAAATGCAGATTATGTTGTACTTTTTAGAAGAAAAACAAAAGAAAATATTTAAACCATTCCAACTTTAATAAATATACATCACCAACTCCTGAATTAATACTAACAGTACATTTAAATTCATCCAGTTTGATACTCTTTATTCTCTTTACTAAAAGTTATTGAAGAAACACAAAATAATATAGTATATAATTAATTAAACTTAATAAAACGATAATAAATAACAATACCGTCTTACAATTAAACATCAATTCATTAATTTGACCACGTGTAAATCTTTAATAAAGTAACAAACAAACGTAGAGTTTGTGTATGAGACCCATTCTAATATCCAAAGAGTATTAAAACAATCACCTCCTAATCTTCGTAAACTTAATGGGACTTACTATTAATTAACTTTAAACATAAAAATAATCCAAATGTATCTTTTTACGAAATTTGTAAGAAAGTCCAAAACAATATTTCACAATAAAAAAAAATATATTTTTCAGTAAACCATTGTTGCTTTAACAATTTCAAATATTATGACGTAGTATGTGAAAAGAAAATAAAATTATCAGAAAAAATAATACAAAGTTATTCTCGAAACTTTTTATAGGAAAGAAGGAATGAATTCGGATGGGTTTTTTTATCATAAAAAATATTTATCTTCTAATTTTGAGGTGATTGTCAAAAAAATCAATATATCCAACTATTTTCCTTCTTTTTTTTTCTACTTTCCTTCCGACTCGAGAATACATGTGATTTATCTTATATTATATTCATTTTCATCATTTTCTTCTCATTTCTTTTCCATCACATTCTTTTCTACTAAAAAAAACTCAAAAATACAATGCAATGGTGACCTTCAACTCAAATTGAGTTTCTAACATAACCAAACTTTAAACAATGATATTTTCATTATAACTTTAATTATCCAATTTAAACTATCTAAACTTATATTTTACACTATACATAATTATATTAAATTGTCTTAAATAAGTTTTTAATCATCATAAAAATTTCTGAATTTGAATCCCTATGATGTCCATTCATTGTTGATGTTCTAGGTTGTCGCCCAGTCTGGCCATGGCCTGAGCGGGAACTCAGGATGCGGGTTATCGGATTCAGGTTGATGAGTTGAAAGTTTCAATTTGAAACTATACTCATTTGATAAATGGGTCGGTTGTGTGGGTTGGCGATTCAAAAGCAACTAATCAGGATATGATACGTATAATCCGTTTAGGTAAACATTTCAAACGTATTGATGGATTAGTTTCGGTTGACTGATTAGTTTTCTCATTCACGGATCAACTCGTTAATCTGAACTTGACCTGAAGGTTTTAATGGGTTGGTGGGCTAAGAGTAACCAATCTAGACACGACATGCATCTAGGTAAACACTTCAAATAAGTTGTGAGGTTGGTTTCGAGTATTAAAAGGTAAAATTAGAGTTATGTTAATTAGTATGGACCGGTTCAATTCTCTGAATGGGCCATTATCCATTGAGGTTTTAGGATTTCTTAGTTCTCAAACCACATTAGTGTATTCATAGCATCGCAAGTAATCTATTTTGATGAATTCAATAATAATACAATTATCATTTAATAACTTAAGAATATATAAATATATTCTAAATAACTATGTTCTTGGAAACCTGGAAGATACTTTATTACATTCCCTGTTGACGACGACGTCGACTTCGTGGCAGTAGCAAAACAGAAAATGGTGATGATGAGAACTAAGAAACGGGGCATAATGATATTTAATTTTTCACTTACTGATGAGATAATTTTTAAGGTAGCACATATTATGGTTCTACTTTAAGTCGGATGAAAATGAATATGTATGGCAAATTTGACAAAATTTATATTATATAATGCATATTGCACGTGATAGTACTTTTTCAGATTGTGACGTGCATTGATTCATGAAAGATATTTTGAAGCTCGTGTTTTTTTTTGTTTACTTATTGTCGTTCTAATACGTGAACTAATCAATTCATGTTAGGTCTATGTGTTTAAATCTAACTAGTAATATTCAGAATTAGGGGTGTACAAAAACGAGTTAGAGTTAGAGGTGCACATAAATGAATTTGAAGTTAGAACCATATAAAACGTAGAATCATGCCGGAGACGACCAAAAACTGAAACAACTCAAAGTAGGGTGGGGTCTTCAAGGTTCGTTTCAATTTGGTTTTTTGCACAAATCACACCGAAATGCTTTTTGGTAGTCAAAATCGTTCGGTTCCGATTTCTCTATGATTTGGTTTTTCTGTTTCGGTTTGATTTATTATCGGTTATTTTGGTTATAATCGAATTTTCCACCGAGAACTAATTAAAACATTTAGAATACAATATTGAACAAAGATATAAACAAACTAATGTCCCCATAATTATACTATATAAATTAAAACACTTTAATAAATGTTTTCAAATATTTAACCACATTATAATATACTTTGTCAGATATATAATGTAACAACAATTCAAAAAATTTACCTCAAAACAAGCTAGATAAACAATTTTATTGTAGAAATAATAGATTATGTACGTGTTTCTAAAGTTTGTGGGTCGATACATCATTAAAAAATTTAGTATGATCTATGAATTTGTATATTAAATATAAAGTAAAAATATCTAATTAATTAGTTTTTAAATATCAATTAGTTATCAATGGTTCGGTTTTTAGGTAAAACCCAAATCGAACTGAAACATTTCATTCATTGCATTATCAAAAAAGGCAATTACTTTAGGAACCCTTTAAAATTTCCAGAAAAACCCCTTACATCAGCTATTTCATCCTTTTATGCTTTTTTAAATAGTAATATACATAACAATAAATACAGGTATATAATAAATTTATACTTTTACTTTAGTTAAATCAAATAATTTATATTTTTATAAAATGTTTTGTAACAATTAAAAAAAGTTATATATTTTTTTTATAAAAATTAACACTTAAATCAAACTTTGTAACAAAGCTTAAAAATGAATTTATATTTAAAAAAAAATTGTATTTAAAAGATGAGGGTTTATAAAAGTAATTATATAAAAAATAAGACAAAGACAAAAAAAAAATAGTGAAAAATATAAATTAAGTAATTTGACTAAGAGTGTGAGGTCATTTGAGATTATTTCTTTTGAAAAAAACAAGAGTTTGTAAAAGTAATGATATAAAAAATATAAGGAAAATGACAAAAAAAAAATGGTTAGTGAGAAGTTGATGAAATTATTTAGAGTTTTTTGAAAATTTGAGAAGTGTAAAGGTACACCCTATCAAAAATCAAATTCACCTTCGATTTGATTTTATCGATTACGATTTGAACTTTTTAATTTTTTTACTCACTCCCAGCTAAAAATACAAAGGTTCAGTCCTCGGTCTTAATGGTTTACTTCTTTACATCAAATAGAATTACTGATTGTATTAAGATAAAATTATCTCTAACTGTACGTTATGCTTCTCTAGTAGCATATAGATTATTGGAACACTATATAAAGAGATTAACCTTTAAATTTTGAATTGTTTGCTGTCAATGTAAGATAATGTTTACAAAAATTAAGTACATAGTTAAAATCAATTCATTTTTTATTAATACTTGAATAAAGTTGTACAATAAATAAGTAATATATTCATATAATCAAATTATCAAAAATCTTATCCGATATCCGAATTTAAAAGTTCATATAATTAGATTCCAACATCCGAATTTTCATATTCATTCATTTAAATTATTATTCGTATTCGTATATGCGGTTTGGAATCAATAACTTAAAAACTCGAAGACAGGTGGCACAATGCATATGATAGACCACTTCCGTCTAAAACTTAATGTGTGGTCCCCTCCCCCCCCCCCCCCCCCCCCCATTACTTCAATAATTGCTGTATTTCAACTACTATATGATATGTATGGTTGAGGGCATTCTCAATCTTATCACTATAAGTGTATTCTCGTATCAAAATACTATCGTATAAAAGTATAAAAAGATTACTTTAATATTGATTTTAAAATTAAAATTAAAATTAAATAGTGAACTATTTTAATATAATGTCAGATAATATTTAGTATTGTATTAAATGTAAGAATCAAATATATAATAATTATTAAATATATATAGTAAAGTGACGTAATAATTTAAATTTACAATTAATATTTAAAAAATAACTAAATATAATGTTTCTATCATCTTAATTATATATAAACTATTTCCATTTTTTTTCTTAAAATTAGACTTAACAATGGTTAATGTCTAAGTTACCCTTAAAAATCATTAATTACTTTCCAAATGAACCACTAATATATAAATTGCAACCCTTAAGTTTTAAACTTTACATATCTTTAAATTAAACTTTTAACAATATAGCATAGACAATAAAATCTATAAATATCAAATTAACTATTTGTTCCCGCAGCTATACGCGGGCACACTGCTAGTATTTATTAAAGAAACTTCATGATCTTCATAAAATTTCATTTATACCTTTAAAACTTTTAGATATAATAATTGTTATTATATCTTATGATAATTTAATAATTATTTAAATTGTAATAATTATAATCATTAAATGGTATACTTTGAATTAATTAAAATATTTAATGTAAATATGTAGTCCAATACATTAGAATAATTCTTTTTTTTGCAACTATATTCTCAAAAGAATATACTTTTGTATTAAAATAGCATAATTTACTGTACTGTAATAATGCATACAGTGAAGATGTTTTTAAACTTTTAGATATTTTGACTCTCACTCAGACAAACTTGAAAAACTATGTTCACGCATATATTACGTAGAAAATAAGACTTATTAGTGTAAGAAAATATAAATTTATTATCTATAATTAATATTTTTAAGTGTTTGAAATGTCTTAAAAAGAAAAAAAAAAGTTAGATTTGGGCACAGGGCACTCGGCCAATGTAACGTTCTCTCTTACTTTTGGAAATATTAATTTATAGTAAATTATTGAGTATAAAATCTATATATTTTAAAATTTGATTTTTATATTATTAATGTAGAGTCTTAATGAATACCAAATACAAAAATGTGAAGTCTTAATGAATACCAAATATTATAATTTTTAATATCATATTAAAAATATTTATCAACAATGCTAAAATATCAATGCCAAATAATTTTAAAAATGATATTTTTTTTTTGTTTAAGTTGTCAAATGTAATACAACCTTTTATTGAGACTCTTAAAGCTTTAGCTAGCGATTCTAACCGTGGTTATTTGCGATTAGATTGAGATATAAGTTGAGAGCTGATTATGTCGGATCAACACTAGATCTCATTAATTATTTCAATTATTTGTGAGGTCAACCCCATGTCTAGTTCAAGATTTTACGTTTACGCTCGAGAGTTTTCATTACATATTCTTATAGGTTGGATCTTCATGTATGCGTCCTTGAGGCTGACGAGGTGATCGAGTATTCAGTACCTTTGATTTGTAAGGGTCTCAAAATATTTGTAGATATATATTATATTAGGGAAAGGATTCATAGGGAAGCTCCAAATCTTGAGGAATGAAGGAAACAAATTTTAGCCTTTGATTTTTTCATAAATAAATGTTTTTAATATTCATTTGTGATGAATGTTAAATTTTGAAATTATTTGTAATTTTTAAAATTCATTTATAATGAAATCAAGGGTTGAAATTTGCTTACCTTCTTCTTTAATTTTTTTACTTCCCTCTTGATTCCACCCATTTATATCATATATATTATATATATTATTTGATAAATATTTTAATTGTTAATTAATAAATAAAGCGGAAAAAATTGTATTTAATTATGTTTAAGATGATTGAGTTATAAAAAAAATTCTTAATTAAACTGTGTTTATAATTTAGTTCTGTGTTATAGAATCTCACTTTGTGATAGAACTTTTTTCCTCAGAAGCAGAGAAGGCCATGTTCATATAGTTCAGTTAATTTGTATTCTCTTGTAAGCTTTTGTTGTTGTTGTATTCTCCCAGATCTCTTCAACTTTTGTTGGAGAGTTTATTTATAAATATTATTTTTAGTTTTTTTTTAAAAAAATATTTGAAAAAAAGAATCATGTGTATTTGGATGCTTCGCAATAAAGAGGACAGTTTGTGACATAAACAAATATATAGTAAGTATTAAAACTTATTTGTAGGATTAAAAACGCATAAAAGAAGACAAGCCTTGCAACAATTTTTTGACATAATCGAGATATTTTAATGCTTTCACTTTTTCACTAATTGTATTTTATTAATAGGTGAAAATTTAGATCAACAAACTTAATAATTTGCATCATAATTTTAGATTTCTTAATCCCAAAACTTAATCAAATCAAAAGTTTAAAGTTCACGAGTTAAAGACCAGTACTATACAACGATAATAAATTATAACGGTAGTAGTTGACAAATGGTCAGCATAACAACAATAACTATACTAACTTAGATTTCTTTTTCTTCAATTTCATTTTACTTTATATTATTGTAATATAATTATGTTACGAATAGTAACAACGATACAACAACAATTGTTCATTCTTTATTTATCGTAATAGTTATGTTATAAATAATAACAATGATACGATACCAATTTTTCATTCTTTATATTTAAGTTTTTGATAAATGTTCAAACGCAATATATTACAAATTAAAGCTTGATTGACCAATTTTAATCAAATAATTGGATTTTATTTATTATTTATATTAATTTTTAATAAATAAATATAAATGTATAGTGTATAAGTTAAAAAAATTGTGAATCTCATCAAGGCGAATATAAATTGATTACATTTTATTAATTTTATATTTATATATTAGTGAAAAGGATGTAAAAATAATTTTTAGTTTCTAAAATTTTAAATATTAGATTTTATTATTAATAATAATTTGTAAGAATTTAAAATATAAAAACAAAGTTATAATAGATCACGTGTTGGCGGATGAAGGTACAAATATAAGGGAATTATATGACCAGTTATTCTATTATATATGTATATATATTAGGTTGAGATTTTATTTTTTATTTTTTTTCATTACAGTTTTAGATCTCTTTCTAACATTTCGTATTCATTAGGAATTCAAAAGATTAAAATATAGATAGTGCTCTATTTATATACAGGGAAATTGTCTGTTTTTATTTTCGTGGTAGTTGCGTTTTGACAATTATATCCTTTTTTGACTTTGGTCAATTTTTTTGTCTCCCAGATTGATATTTTCGTCAAATTTGTCAAACTTTCTAACTTCTATTAAATTTTTCGTTAACTCTTTATAAAATGATCAAAATACCCTTCCCTTTGCCCTCTTGTTCTTTACCTCTTCCCTTTACTTCTAAACCTTTACCCTAATTTGAACCAACTCCTACCTAGACACAAAACAAAATCAAAATAAAAAAATTAAAATTAAAAAATTAAACACAAAAATCACCCTCATTATCTATAGATGAACGTCTTTTATCTCTTATTGCAGCTCAAGAACAAGCCCTAGCTCAAATCCAAACGCTGGACGGAAAACATCGTAATTCCGATAAGAATCCGGCGTCTGTTTCTCCGTTTATTAACAGGCCGGAAAACCGATCATTCTATCGGCCGTCGTACCGATCATCATCATCATACTCCGACCGTTCCGGGTAGTCATCATAGCTTCTCCGATCAACTGTTTCATACAACGCCGCAGGTACGACCTAACAACGGACAATTTCCCTTATATATACTAGTCGATTTTTCACATTAAGTAACAATAGAAATTAAAAAGTATAGTGGTTATTCGTGATGACAGTTAGAAAAAGAGATGAGAGGAAGACTCGTGAAGAGAATATCATATACGTAATCAAAAAACGTTTTCATTTATGATATTAACATACTTTTCTTCAATAAGTTACACACTTAACAGTTTAATATTATTTGTTTATTGGTTGATAATTGAGTAATATATTATATATTGTCCGATTAGCTAAATCAATTAAATGATTTCCATAATATTTAAATAAATTGAAGAGTTTTCATATTTATGAAGTCAGTTGAAGGGCATTATAGTAACTTCGCATCCTCTAATATATAAGTGTTAAGCCAAAAGAGGTACACCCTTTATAAGGGTTTAAGATACTTCAAATATTTGTCTTTCACACGTCAATTTCACTAATATATTTTTTCGAATGTAATTATATTAACGATGATGTTACATTCGAACTATGTAATTTTTATGAGTAAATTACGCCAATCATCCTTGTGGTTTGCTTAAAATTACACCGATCATCCTATTGCTTTAAAAATTACGCTGGTCATCCCTCCTATTGAAACATTGCACGCCCATGGTCCTTCCATTTGATGGCTTGTTATCTTTCCTAGTTAACTCCTAGCATGTGAGATGCACATGGGGGTACTTTGGTCTTTTCCTTTATCTTTGTTTTGGCGCCCATCAATTAGCAGTCAATTAACAAATCATCCTTTTTTTTCTCGATCAACAATTTCAATCGATTTTACATCCAAAAAAATGCTATAAATATAAACCCTAGAAATCACAGAGAATCATAAACCTTAAAAATCGTTAAAAGTCATCGAGTTTCTTGAACGTAAAATGGAAGCGACGTGGTTTATTCGTCATGGAGCTGGAGAAGACTTGGATCTCGATATCATTCTCGGTAAAAATCACTTTACGTTTATTTCAGCAACTAATTTCGTTCATAAAAATAACATGTATCCAATCTTAAAGTAATGATTTTTAAGTAACAGAGACTCTATATGATGCATATTGAGTATTTATTTAATTATTATTTTTTTCGCAAACAGAGGGTTATACATCAATCTTTTCTATGAGGATTCATCATGGTGGTTCGTTTACGGGAGAAAGTATGTGAAAGGTAGGGTAAACTATGTTGATTGCGTAGATATTGAAATGTTTTCGGTCCATGAAATATATGACATTATGGAAAAATTGGGGTATCAACATGATGAGGTGATGTTTTATCACTTTCAAATTCCAAACTTTGATTTAGATGTAGGACTTAATGCCTTAGAATCTGATCAAGATATCAACTACTTGAGTACTTTTATTGGTCAGCATAAGCTTATAAATGTGTATACAGAGCATGGTAAAACATATTTAAAGACGCATTACATTTCACCGCAAACTCACAAATTTAGAATTATGGAATTGATTGATGCGCCTTCAACTGTTAATGATGAAATTGATGGTGATTTATTTGGTCAAAGTCAAAGTTGCTCGATTGATGTTGATGATGGAAAAAAAGGTAATGGTGAGGAAGATGATTGAGAGGAAGGTGTTAGTGAGGAAGAGGATGATGATTATATTGTTGATGAGGAGAACATGGTTGAGGAAGTAGAAGTGGACATGAGGAACTTCAAATTACATATTGATCCACAAGTAGAATTCAAGGAATGCTCAAATACAAATACCCAACTACAAGTGGTACAAGAGGAACATGATGAGTATGTGTTGGACAATGAAGAGTTTGAAACTGAAAGTGATTCTGGAGAAGATGAGGTTGTTAAATTAAGAGCAAGAAAATTAAGAGAGTTGAGGAAACAACAAAAGAAAGGTGAGGGTGTGACACTGCCATGTTTTTATGTTGGCCAAACATTTGGTACATCAAAAGAAGTTAAAGAACTTATTAAAAGGGATGCAGTTGAAAGTAGAAGAGGACTAAAGATTATTAAAAATGATTTAGAGAGGGTACGTGTTATATGTGAAGGCAGTATACCTGTGTTTAATTCTGGACAGAATATTGGGTCCATTCAACCTCATGGGTATAGTCAATCGACAACATGTGGTGAGAAAGTGAAGTAAAAAAAAGCTAGTGAGGATATAATTAATGCTAAGGGTAAAGATAAGTCTAAGAAAGTCAATTTGGTGGAAAACAAATGCACTTGGGTCTTGCTGGTAAGTAAACTAGAAAATTGTGAGACATTAAAAGTGAAAACATTTAAAGAAAGACACATTTGTCTTCAAAGAAACATCAAGCATTTCACGGATAATTTAATTGCTGAACAAATTAGGGAACAAATTGAGCGGAACCCAGAGATACCACCAAGGGCACTTCAAGCTGAGTTAGAAAAAAAGTATGAATTGAGTTTATCTAGAATGAAGGCATATAGGGCAAAGAAGAAGGCTACAATTCAGATTTGTGGTGACTATGATCAACAATACAATATGCTTAGGGATATTTTGTCAAGAGTTAATCAACAACAATCCTTGTACAATTGTGACAATACAAGTAGATCCTGTACATAATGCAACTGCTACAACAAGACAATTTAAGAGAATTTATGTGTGTTTAGGGGCATTGAAAGAAGGTTTTAAAGCAGGGATGAGGGACATTCTAGGATTGGATGGTGCTTTTATGAAGGGTCCTTATCCGGGACAGATTTTGTCAGCTGTTAGTGTGGATCCAAATAATGGGATATACCCGGTAACATATGGAATTGTGGAGGCTGAAACCATTGATTCCTCGACTTGGTTTCTCGAATGTTTAGGCCATGATTTGGATTTGTTTAAAAACTCAAACTTCACGTTTGTATCTGATAGGCAAAAGGTATTATTCATGAACTCAATCTTTTTACTTTATTATTTTTTTTTTAATTTTTTTACTTTTAATGTGTTATCCCTTAATTATGTAACAGGGCATCATACCTGCCATTGCCAAGGTATTCCCGTGTGCTGAGCAGAGTTATTGCCTCAGACACATCCATGAAAACATGAAGCTAAAATGGAGAGTCAAAGCATATAAGGACTTACTTTGGAAGTGTGCAACATCTACAATAGTTCAACAATTTCAAGAAGCAATGGAAGAAATGAGGCAATTAAATATGGAGGCATTCAAGTGGTTAACCCAAATCCCACCACAACATTGGACAAGATCTCATTTACAGGTACGACTAACATGAATTATTATTGATAGAACAAATAATTATGTTATTAATAACAGTCACAGTATGCTTTAATACTCATTTGTTTATTGGATAGGGAGAGCTCATTCAGATATACTTTTGAACAACATGTGTGAAGTTCTAAATAAACAATTAGTAGATGCTAGGGACTCACCTATAATCACATCACTGGATTATATTAGGGAGTACCTAATGAGGAGGATTGTTAATGTTCAGAAGTTGATTGAAAAGGCTGTAGGACCACTAACACCAAATGCAACTAAGTTGTTAGAGTCTGTAGAAAAAGAGGCATCCAAATACATTGTAGAATGGAACGGGGGAGAAAAATTTCAACTTAGTGGTCCACAAGGTGATCAATGTCTTGTGGATGTAAGGTTGAGAGAATGCTCTTGTAGGAGATGGGAATTGACTGGTATTCCTCGTAAGCACGTTGTGGCTACTAATTGGAATATGGCTCTAAATGGACAACATGTTGGCTTGCCTGAGAATTAGGTTCATCAATGTTATTGGCTTGATACTTGGAAAAACGTTTATAGCTACAAAATAGGACCAATAAATGGTTTTAAAATGTGGGCCAAATCTTAATGTCCAACAACTTTAACACCACCAACCCATCATAAGCCAGTAGGAAGGCCAAGGAAAAATAGAAAAAGGGCTGCAGATGAGAATGAATCCATGGTCAGGGGTGGTAAACTCTCAAGAGCAAGTAATTCATTAAGATGTGGAAAGTGTAAACAATATGGACACAACCAAAGAACATGTATTGGGCAGTCACAAGGTAATGTTGATAGTAAAAAAAAGGGTCAAAAAGGAAAGGGTGTTGGTAAAAGTCATGGTAAAGGAGGTGCTAGCAGGCAATATAAAGGAGGTAGTAGCAGTCAAAGTCAAACATGTGGCAAATGATGATGACAATCAAGGTCCAGTGGTGGTAGCTGTTTGTGTTTTTTTCTTTTTTTAATATTTCTAGTTTTTGAACAATGTTTTTTATTTTTAAAATTTGAAGCAGTAAGTTGCTTTTGGTTTTTGATGTAAGGTTGACAACAATTGGTCTTGTCTAGCTTTTGAACCATTCTATGACTTTAATGTACGCAACCTTTGGAAGTAATGATATTATTTGCAATATGTTTATGTATGTGTATTTGCAGTTTTTATCTTTATATACATTATAAATGCAACTGCAATTTTATGATAATAAGTACACTTACAATTTTGATAGATAGTTGGCCATTTATGTGTATTTGTAGCTTTGTAAGCAATGTACTATAGTAACAAGCATAGTAAATACTGAAAATATTATATCATTTTATTTGGGTGTAATCGATTTAGGAGGAACATGGGTGAAGAAAGAGAATATAATTACATTTTGGTGTAAAGTGTTTTCATTTATAGATGATAAATAAAAGGGACAGGGGCTAAAATACTGCAGGTGTGCAAAATTGGTGTAGTTAAATAATTCATTTTTCATGGAACAAGTGTCAAGCATGTTTATTGTGGCTACTAGAATATATATTTCTCTGTGTGTATTGTACAGAGATTGTGGGTATATGTGAGTTAGTTGTGTTTGTACATGTACTAATAGTTTGTGCAGTTGTGTGGATATATATGTATATATGTCTGGCCTTTGTAAATATTCACAAAGATATACAATTACCTTTTTCTAAAAATAAAAAACGGAGATAAAAGGAAAAGACCAAAGTACCCCCATGTGCATCTCACATGATAGGAGTTACTGGGAAAGATAACAAGCCATCAAATGGAAGGACTGTGGGCGTGCAATGTTTCAATAGGAGGGATGACCAGCGTAATTTTTAAAGTAATAGGATGATCGGTGTAATTTTAAGCAAACCACAAGGATGATCGGCGTAATTTACTCAATTTTTATATTATAACTTTTCAAAAAAGTATTTATTGAAAATGTAATACTTTGAATCTGTCAAAATACATGAGTAAAAAAATCCTCGTTGATCATTAATACGGAAAGATTTACAATTTGATAAAATGATATGAAATTGTTAACAAGCTAATTAACCTATCACATGTTAAGAATTTTTCGTCTTAACCACCAAATACTTTCCAATTTGTTATACCTCATCATATACAAACCAAACAAACATGGCTTGTATTAAAACCGATGTCGGAACTATGATGGATAGTGATCGATATTCAAAAGCTTTAACAAGTTGTACTGACATACAACGTAATTAGTTAGAAAAAGATTATTACACAACACAAACTAAATGGACTGGAGCAAAAGCTACCGGCCTTACCTCAAAATTAAAGTTTTAGTATGTATGTGTATCATATACCAGTTTATATCTAAAATAGTGTAAATTATTGCACTAAAATAATGCATAATTAGAGATCCATTAACTTGAGCTAATTCAGATGAAATCGATTATTTCAAATCTCAAATCCAAACCGTTTGTCGCATATCAAATAATCAATTTCCTAATCATTTTAGAGTACAAATTACCTTATGATTGTCCAAAATCCCAATAATATGTCGAAAATAACACTCAGTGTCATAATAATAGAATTAATTGATGAGGTGAAGAACGTGAGAACATTGAGCGCTGGTGATGTGTGGTCACCTCAACCCCATTTTGCATTAATTATTTCAACTATTTAATTGAGGTGCATGGAATCAATGTTTTAAAACTCGAATGGGCCGGCCACTCGAACCGGTCAGACCACGACCCGAAAGGAAGACCGGGCAGATTACTAGCGGTTTAATGTGGAAGTTAAACTCGGTCAAATTCAACTGGGTTTCTAGTTGGA
Organism: Logfia minima; assembly: GCA_963921325.1. Lineage (NCBI taxonomy): Eukaryota > Viridiplantae > Streptophyta > Magnoliopsida > Asterales > Asteraceae > Logfia > Logfia minima. Next base: position 6,467,757 of record OY992774.1, on the reverse strand, counting down.
CCGGGTTGACGGTGACCTGAGTTTAAAGTCTAAAAACCATATCTGCGAGCTTTTACTCTTTTAGTGTATTATCAAATCAATTCCCCTTACTTGTTTCTAACTTAGAACTTAGATTCAACCACCACTGTAGCCGTTGTCCTATACAATCCGGCCGGCAGCCACCACCACCACTGCACCCATCAGCTGACAGCCACCTCCACCTCAACCTCCTTTGTCCACCACCACCGCAGTTGCAAGCTAGCGCCACGACCGTACCCTCCAACTACCACCACGCTGCCTACAGCGACCACCGCAGCAACCATTTCAGTTTGATTCCGGTCATGTAAGTTTGCAAATTGTGCTAATTTAATTTGTAATATAATGTGATGTTACATTCTAAAGTGCTAATTTAACTATTATAAGTTTGTGAGATCTTGTAGTAGTTGAACCTTGAATGGAACATAATGTGAAAAAAAAGTTTGGAAATTTTGAAAAGTTTCTGGATCATAATCTGGAACAACAGGTAGCAAACAGCAAGCAAATTGCAGAATTTGGAACAACAAGATTGCAAAACAGCAGAGAAATCCGACCAGCGTGTGAACCGGCCGGTCCGATCGGTCAAGCAAAAAACCTGGTTTCAAAACTTTGCATGGAATAAAGTTTTTTGATATTCGCTTTTAAAACTTGAAAAAACACGATCCCTCCGCTACAATTTAATAATCTATACTTTTATTTTTAGATGTTCTAAAATAATTTTCATTTTTTATTTTTATCAATGTAAAATTATTTAAGTGGAGGAGAATAAAATTTGATTGGGTTATTGTTTAATAATTATACCCTTTTTAAAATGTATGTAATTGTTTCGTGAAAAATTAAATTGGAACGGATGGAGTAATTGCTAAAAAATAGTGTTGATATTAATTAGCAAGATTGTAAAAGGTTCTAGGCGGAATGTACACGGTCGCAACCTTGTAGAGAGTACTCGGCCAAGTCGAAGATTAAACGGGGAGTACTTGAATTAAACCTTTTTTTAATCTAAATAATATATAAACAAAGAATGTACTTGAAAATAAAGTAATACAAATAATTAGTGATAAATAAGTAATATAAGTTAAATATGAAGGATGCTAATATAAATTTTAAATTTTTTTTGAAAAAAAAGTTGAACACCCACTTTCTTCTCTCCTTACAGTTTCATCAGCTTTTTCTTTTTTTCACCTAACATTTCATCTTCTTCATCAATCTTACCTCATCATCTATTTTCAAAGATTCCATGGCTGGAAATTTTTATTCATCTAACCGGAATTCCTCAACCGGCACCGTTGCTATTACTTTGACTCGCCGGAATTCCTCAGACGTCAGATTTTGAGAATAAACTGGTTCTGATCTGAGTAGGCTCATAACATAATAGGGAATACCCTAACCCTGGGAATCGGGGCCTGACTACGTTTGATCGTTGAACCACTGTTAACCGAGTAATTAGTCCTATTCAGGCTAGGCGGCATGGTCTATGGTCGATCAACGATTTTTCAGCAAGTACACAAGCGTCTAAATCGACTTTTACAACACTGTTAATCTGTGTAGAAAAGTAAAAATTTTAATTATCTATACTTCAATATTATTAAATGTGTGAAATGTCACACACACAAACATGTAGATTTAGGCATGAGAAAATATTATGTGCAATATGAATACTCATGTACAACAAACAAAAGATAAATGAAAGTGTTGTGGTGTTTGATTTGATGTTAAATTTGACAGTAAGTATCGATTTGAAAGAGAGTAGAAAGAGAAAATAGCTAGTTTTAAAATATTGTGAAATAAATTATTCAAGAGAGAATGGTGATAGGTTCATGTGTGTACAAGAGAAAGAGAGAAATAAGATAATGTGTGTAAGAGAGTGTTAACCTCCCATTGTAGATGGATTATATCTTTTGGTTATGATCCCGTTCCTGAATATCAAATTTCATATGTCAAACAATTCTTTTTGGATTCATTACGCTCTTTCATTTCAAAACCTTTCTAACAAACACCACCTGAATATGTATATCTTTTAAAAGTTGAAGGTGAATATGTAATTACGTTATTTATTTTTATAGTATACCACACTTAATTTACGTGCAGTCAATAATAAATAAGTCTAATAACTATGGACATTTGGCTAAATTATTGTACTTGTAATCTTAAATTTTGTATTTCCATTAGTAGAAGTACTATATTATCAGCTTCTTAATATATTGTATTGCTCTCTCCGTCTCATAATAAATATACACAATTACATTACACAAAGTTTTAAAAAAGACATAATTAATATATTGTTTATAAAAAATTTGACAGTTTTACTCTTACTTTTTATGCAGTTTTTTATGAATTAATTTTGTAAGAAAATAAATTACGAATAATCGATAAAATTAATATATTATTTTTAAAAAGAATCCTGATTTTAGAGTAAACTAAAATATGGAAAGTTGAAAGCTACCTAACTTATTCCTTAAAAGCCCACCAATCCTATCTTGATGGAGGCCCAAAAGGAAAAAGTGCGGCCCATTCTCAGGTCACTTAATCACTCCTTCAACGATAATTCTCGTAATTAGGTCCAAACTTATCTAGTCGCAATTTCAAACATCGACATCCATTTCATAATTGTGATCAGCACTCTCGTTAAACCTTCTAGGCTAAATCCAGTGAAATAAATTTATGGTTTATTGATTCGTGATGCGTTTAACTTTTACATTTTTATATTGTATTGAGTAAACTTTGAAATTTTATATTGTATGAAGTAAACTTTTAAAAACTCTCTATTATACGTTGACTTGTTTTTTTTTATTTAGACAAAAAAAGGAAACTTTCTTTTTATGAAATGGTCAAAAAATGAAATATTACATATAATAGAGAAGTTTAGAAGGTTTACCTCATACAATAGAAAATTTTAAAGTTAATCTCATACAGTAGAAAAACATTAAAGTTAACCGCATCATGAAAGAATAAACCCATAAATTTATTGAAAGAAAAATGTACAACTTTTTTTTCCAATATATCGAGAGAAGATGCGTAACAACATTTTTGAATCGTGAACCATATATTACATGAAAAAAACTAATTATAAAATATTATCAGTCAAACAAATCCCTTCATTTGGACCGAAAATGACATATTTACGTTGCTTGTTGATTTTGGTAGAGTATGAAATCTAATAAGGCTATTTGAAACATCCATCGTTTATTGTTGTAACTTGCTTTATGTTGAAACTTTTGACCGTATATTGGAGCAGCAACAAACTTTCTGTCTTCCTATAAACTCACACAAATATCAATTTGCGTTACTATATGTACTTGGGCTTGGTCGTATTGGCGTGGGTTGATTTGGGCTTAATTCCTTGATGATTACACATATTTTGAACAGTCAACGTATCGATGGATTTTAGGGTATGTTTGGTAAAATAGCTGTAGCTGTAGACTGTAGGCTATAGCTGTAGCTTTACGTTTAGAGCTTTTCACGAAAAGCTACTTCTAGTAGCTTTGGAATTTTGAGCTTTTCATTTTATTCTAAAGCTAAATCTTGTACATGCCAAATAAGACTTTTATTTTCACATAAGCTTTTTGTTCAAAAACAAAAAGCTAAAGCTCCTAAAAGCTCCGTGCCAAATAGCGCCTTAGTCTTTTTTTCTTTTCGTTCTGGAACATTATTTATTTATTTTATAAAACATTTTTATCGGATTATGACAGTTCTATACTTTTCTTTTTATAAAAACATTTTATCAAAAATAGAGGGTTATGACCATTCTACGATGATCACGCCATTTAAAAACTGTAACAACCTTTTATGAAGAGTTGTGTTATTTCAAATAAGGTATATAGGTAATTCCTTTTCGGAGATGGGATACACCAAAATGGGTACATAAATCACATAAAGTAATATTTATTTTGATTTTTAAGGAAATTAAGTCGAGTAATTAATAGGGTTAATGCACCAACAATGCAACGAACTGACACCAAATGTTCTATGTATACAAGCTACCCATTTTATGTTTCGGATATGCAATCAACCGGAAAATTGTGTACCTATGTATGTAACATGGGAACCTACTACCGGTTATCCACGTAAAATATCAATATTTAGCATTTTTTATTTTTCTTATTACTTACTTGGAAATACTTATACCTACGTGGCATATACTTTTATCAATATTCATCAAAAATCAATTTTTTCTCAAAACCAAAGTCAAAGACAAAAACCCTCTGCTGGTCCTACTCCCTTCGCCGCCGGTAATCCTTCTTTTCCGGCCAGCAAAGCACATATCTACAACCACACTTGTCCGGTCTACCGTCCACAACCTCGCTGGAGCCGCCGTAGGTGCTGTTGTTCGTTATGTCTCTGGCTCACATGTATCATCATTATTCTGCTACTCTCCTCGTCGCCGTCGCCGGCGGCGTTGTGTATGTCCTCTACCGTCTGTACCGACCGACGTTCGCCGTCGCGTCGCTCCATGTTACTCAGTTTAATCTGACGTCATCAAATAAACTAACGACGAATTTTAATTTCACTATAAGTGCGCGTAACCCTAACAAGAAGATAACGTTCGATTACGATCCGGTTTCGGTTAGCTTTAACTCGAAAGACGTTAACGTCGGTGACGGAACGATAACGGCGACGGTTAGAGATATGTTTGACGGTCAATTGAAATCAGATCTGAAGAGTAAAAAGAGTTTACAGTTGAAAAGTAACTTGATACGAAAGTCAAAGTCAAAATTGGAAGTATTGATCACAATCTCCATCTATTCCGGCGAGACCTGCAACTCCGGCTAAAAGATTGACTGGCGACTGAGCAACAACATTTTGTTTGAATTGGCACATGGGTATTTAGAAGCTTGGAAACTTTGATTGATAGATAAGCCACAATGTTCTGTTTGAAAGGGATTTAAATTTTGAATGCTCAGGCAAGTAGCTAAATGAAGCTTTAATGGGGTTAAGGATTTCAAGCTTTAAGGTTGAAATGGAAGAATGTAAACACACGTGGCAAAAATCCTATGTGGCTGCCACCATACAGTAAACGTGGCAAAAAAAAGGTCCATGTGGAGTTTAATCATCAAGTTGCATATAGCAACAGGTTAAAGTCAAGTATGTCAATATATGAAAACGGTTTTTTCGGTTTGTTGCATACCCAGAACTTAAAATGGGTAGCTTGTATATATAGAACATTTGGTGTGAGTTCGTTACACTTTTGGTGGATTAACCCTAATTAATAAGTTTAAGGTTTATGTTTATTTGAAAGCTCATTTTGAATTCTATTAATGGCATGACAAAGTATATAACAATAGATTGTAGATGATACGGTTTTTTTCGGTTTGTTGCATACTTAGACAATAAAAAGGGTAGCTTGCATACATAAAACAATGAGTAATAATACGTTGCGTATCTGTTGCATTTACCCTTGTTTCTAATAACTTGAGATGGCATGATTAACTCTCAAAGTCAAAGTTTTTTCACATGTAGTTCTGACGTATTTCAAGAGAAATAAATCCAAGAGTGACACATACTTAACTCAGATAAAACTCTTCGTAAAATTACTGACGTGACCTATGAAAATTGTTTACAATAAGTGATAACTCGAGCTTTTTGATAGCCAACCGACACACAATAAACATACTTGAAGATATCGTCTTATATGTTACAATGATGGACTTGCACATTTATTTATAATAGTCTACCATAACAATATCATTCATAGAGATGAATTTATGGTTATAACTTATAACGGTTGATGAGATATCCATCGCTGGAACAAGGCAAAAGATTCTTCTGGCTTTTCTTCTGGCGCTGTGTGCCCAGCACCCTTCAATGTAACAACTATTTTAGCAAATATAACATTTACAAAATTACAACATCAAACTTAAAAAATCACCAAGTTTACCTTCACGGTTGCAAATGTCATCATATTGGAATAACTCTCAGTGTACCTGTTCAAACAAAATAGCAAAATTTCAGTAGATATGGTTATGTTGTACAAAAAATAACAGGTTTAAGTGTTCGTAGATATATCTAACTTTATCTAAATTTTCATTGTACGTATTCAAATTAAAGTTTATATTACATGTATTAAACTTTAAATTCTATTATAGCTTGTAAACCAGTGACATGACACCGATTTTAATTACATGTCAGATAACATGACAACCTATACAACAAAATATTAGTTACCTGTTGAATAAGTTATCAGATACTTACAATAGCAACAAGTGAAAGATTGGAATTTTGGGTATAGTTTAATTCATTTTCAAACACTTAACGTAAAATAATAATGTGATATTACCCTGCAATTTGACCATTTATAAGCTTCCATGATCGCCATTGATCTATGATTGAGTAGTTGAGATCTTTTATCCATGCTCGACTTGACTGTTGGGTTATAACCATATCATGATCACCACTGCCTCAAATTTAGTTTAAAATTTTCGTTAACCATTAACTTACATATCAAATCTACATCTCAATTCATGTTGTAAAACAAAGAGAACCTGAATATGAGAGATCGATAGCCCTTGTTGCTAAGCTTCTGATGATAAGGTCTAACATCAAGTATTGTTTTGGTAAATTTTAATTCTGAAGTGCATCTTGTCCACTCTTTTATGCTCCCCTAAAAATATTATTTATAGCATATGTAAGGAACACTACAACATTATACAAACAAAATAAATACAGAAATACCTTGTGAATAAGGAGTGCTTCTCTAACACTAGCATCGTTAGCCCAGTATTCAGATAACGACTTTATTTCCTCATCCTGCGTACCCATAAATTAGCCTAGTATCGTTAAGCGCCATGACCTTTTGGGCAATAAAGATGTTAGGGGTAAGTGTCCTGAAATGTAACAGAGTATGACCAAAAATTCGTTGCGTTTGAACTTTCAAAACCTCTATTCAACTTTTAATGATTATTATTTGTATGTAGTATTTTGACGTGACAATTTGTATGATGCCACATGTGTAGCTTATATGGATGACACGTCAGCCAAATTTACGTACAAATAGCAATAATCGAAAGTTGAATACACACAATAAATTTTCGGTCATAGTTTGTAGCATTTCAGGATACTCACCTAAGATCTAGTACAAACTTACCGGACAATGAAGTTCAGAATCAGCATTGTGAACGTTTAACTGCCGTTGACTGGGTAGTTCGATTATCGAGATCCAAGCACAACATGGTTTCAAGACATTGGGATAGAAAATCCCATCTATGCACTACCAAAATTTTAATTCGGTGATTAGGGTTTATACATTGTGAGAAATTTAAGATCAGTGAAAGAGACAATGTAAAATAAGTGTAAGAACCTCTTGGAACAACTCAAGGTTTTGCAGACATTTGAGATTGTTAGAGTTTATATATTCTAAGCGGTATTCTCCACGACAACTATGGAACAATGCCTAAGAAGGTGCGAAAAAGTAGACCATTAGAAGTTCATACTAAATCATACAAGTCGTGAAACTTTAAAGATCGAGTAATTTATATAAAAGTAGCAAACCAGACCTGATACAGTTCAGCTGTAATAAGTCCCATACCATTCGCAAATCGAACTTGATAATTATCTTGATCGGGAAAAGTCGAAGGGTTTCCTAGCACATATCCCTGCAGCCAAAATTTGTGTCCCTTTAGTAGATGGATTTTGTAATTCCACGATCAAAGAGATAAATCCTATTGTTGTACAATTATTTCCTATTTCATTTTTTAATAACATCTTAGCTACTTAAATGAAAAGGTTAAAAACCTTGAGATTGATGTAAGGCTCATTACCATCTTCATTTCCTGCACACGAAATAATGAGATTGATGTTTTATGCAAGTTCCCATTTTCTTGTTATTTACTAAAGTCATCAACACGTTGATACGAAAATACAAGTTAATAGATAACTTTTAGTTAATAATATCATAACGGGGAAAAGTGTTACCGTCTGATATTAGTTGTGTGATTAAAGGGACTGAGATTCCAGAGTACGATATTCCTCCAAGGTAGAACGGATTAGAAATGAACTCCGGATGACTTTCTAACCACTGCAAAATACTACCAAATATAAACAAAAAACTTACAACGGAAGAGGAAAAAGTTAAGTTTCAAACCATATCGGCTTAGATCTAGCTTGTAGGTATTTACTCATACAAAAATGCATGTAATTAAATCACCAAAGGGCCTCTGCCCTAGAAGTACGTGAAGCTTGGGAGGATCTGGAATGGGGAATAGGGGGCAGCTGCCCCTTAAGAAATTTTAATTTATGTAAAAGAATAAGATTTTATGGATATTTAATGACATTCTAAAATTTTTGCCCCCTTAAAGTTGTAGAAAAGGAAATAAATTGCCCCATCGATTAGAATTTCTTTGCTCAGCCCCTAACGTGAAGAACCCTATATAGAGATCATGGCTTCAAACTTTGTGGAAGATAATGTGCATGAGTGTATATAATATATGTGGTTGTACATATCAATGTGCATATGTACCTTTTTTATGAATTCATACGCGTGGTCTGAATATTTGGTGTCATCAGAAATTGAGGCACTTTCAGTTCTTGCATAAGAGAACCCAGTACCAACAGGAATATCTAGGAAAATCATGCTTGCCATCTGCATTCAAAAGAATTATGGACAAGTAATGGTGAAGATGTTCACACACATTAATAGCTTTCCCAGCGACATATGTATAACTCATATATGTTTTGCTTGTGGAGGATATCTATCAAACATAAATTAAACCCCATGTAGGTTGTTTGTGTTAGGCTGGCCTCCTTATACACTTTTTCCACTAAAGAAATTAACTTTTTGATACATGTATCAAAATTTTGAACTTTTTTATAGTTCTCAGTTTAAACTTCTCACTATGTATATAAATGGAGAGAGAAAGAGAAAGAGACCTTCGTCCATGAGTAATTTGGTCTCAATAACAGGCTGGGAAGGCTTCCATTGTAAGGAACTTCTTCAAACTGTATCGGACCTGTTTTGCTCAAATTTAGTTTACAGATTAAGGGGAGCATCCATTATAATGATATTACAAGATAGTGCAAGAAAAAACTCACGTAAACAAGACTTATCTACTACTATTACATAAAACGAGACTTATCTACTACTATTACATAAAACTTTGTATCTTTGTGGTTTTAAAAAATAAATGGAAATTACTAGAATACCCCTTCAATTAGTATAATATGCGATGCAAATGGCACGAACATTTAAAGAAACAAATTGTTATACTGACGAACAACGCCAGCCCTGAGGGTGGGCAAGCTGGGCCACAGCCGTAGGGATCAACCATAGATGGGGCATAAAGTATTTCATGACTGGATTTGAGCATATGTAAATCCAAAATTTTGATAGTGTGTAAAAATTGATTTCTATAAACTCAATCAAGTTATGTAATATTTTTAGATGAATAAAATATGTTATAGATAGTAAGATTGGTTTATGAAGTTATGAAAGAACAATGAAAGCTTGAGTTTGTAGGTTTAATGGAGAATTATAGTGGCAGGTGTGATGTGTTAAGAGACGACTTACCATCCCACTTGTTTCTTTATGATAATTATATATAATTGCACCTCATTATTATACATATATTCGGTTTAACCTCTAACTTCTATGAAATCGCAATTTAACACCCTAAGAATAATAAGACAAAACCATACATTGTAAAAGCACTCTTTTTCATATTTAGCAAATACTTTTTTGAATTATTACCTACTAATTTCACAAAAACTAACCATCAACGGCTGAGTCCAGAAATCTTTATTAAAGGGGGCATGAAAAAGTTATTTAAGCATAGTGTATTACAAAAGAAGCATAAAACATAACTTAAACATCATCAAAGTTGTGAATCTAACATTGATAAACACAAAAAATAACTTAAAACAACTAGCTCAAGGTGTTTTCTAATAATAGATTTTATACGTCGCCAATTTGACTCGTTTTCTTTCCTTTTCTCTATTTATTTTATGTTTTAGTTCTCCATATGAACTTAGCAAAGTTTAACAATGGAGGTGGGGCTTAAGTAGCAAATTCACCAAGTATTGCACTAAACCCAACATATAAATACTTTAAAAACATATGAGTCGCAGAGGACACTTAAACCCATTTGCATTTGATTGACTCCGCTCGTGTAATTATAAATGGGAAAACGGTAAGGTTATTTAAATTCAGATTATTAGATAGGACGAGTATTTTTATTATGATGTGTGCGGTTTAATTGGGTTATCTCGTAATTATTTTCGAATCTTTTCTTTGATCATCCCAAAATGTATTGCTACGCTTTAAACTTAAGACCTTTTGTAAGGATATCAGGACACTAATGATTAGGTCGTCTTGTGATGGTTAGACCATAACCAACGGTATATCGGTAGGGGGAACCGGCGCACGGGCCGACCGACGCCGTTGGCACCGTCGTGTCGGTCCGGTGCGTCGATTTCTTGAGTGAGTTTGGCGACGGAGGAAAGAGAGAGGTGTCAGTGGTAAGTGTGGAGCTGCATGGTAGTTATTTCCTCTTCTACCTTGTAATGTTTTATTTCTTCTACTGCATCGTCAATGGAGGATAGGGGATTGGGAGGCGGCAACTGGAGAAGATGACAGAAGTGCAGGGATTTGATATTTTGATGTATTTAAAAGTCCAAACATAAAGAATAATTTTGGGTGGAGACCCAATTCTAATTAGAAATAAAGCCCACGATATTACATTTAAAAATGTTAGAGTTGATTATTCCAAATATATTTGCATATTCTACTTTCTAATTCTAAAAAAAAAACAAATGTTTTTTATTTGTAATGTTTTATTTAAATTTTTATATTTTTATTTAATTTATGTAATATTTAATTATTATTAATTAATGTAAGGTTTTTAATTTTAATGAAATTGTGTTAATTAAATACATGTGGGGCCAAGAATTCAAAGTGACACGTCAGGGTTGGCAGGGGTGTGTCAGTTGTGTGTCAGTTTTGGAGGTGCTGAGACGGTGCTGATGTGTCTTAACTGACACGCTACTGACGTGTCAGTTGTTGGGAATGGTCTTACTTTTGTAACCATTTCAATAGTTACTAGCCTAATACCCGCGCAATGCGGCGGCGACGATAATATTATGTGTGTTCATATGTTGTGTAATTATCTTATTTTTGCCTTTTGTCTGTGCTTTTGTGGTCATTCGGTTGAGAGAGATAGGGGAAAGGTGTGTGTAATTTTAGATGTTTACTGTGTGTATGTGTTGGTTGGTAGTTTTTATAGGTGGGGTAAAAAGAGAAAGATAAAAAATAGATGGTTAAGATCAATTATAGTTTAATTGAATGGTGATAATCCATTTTATTTAGTCTTAAATTCTAGAGATTTGAAAAAGACGTGTATGTATTATAAAATAGTATAGATTATGCTTAATGAATATATTATATGTCCTTCAGTTTGTGTAAATTAATATTTTTAACTTTATATATTATATTTTATCTTAAAGTTATGAAAGTCAATTCTTTTAAGTAAATTATTTAAAAAGTCCCTGTAACTTTCTTTTAAAACATGATCTGTCCTTATTTTATTTTTTTAACACATATCATCTTTATAGTTGTGTTTTTAACACCAAAAGTTCTTTTGACTGACTCTATTAAATATTATCCGTTGAATGGTACTCTCTATTGACTACCATGTGAGAGTGTTTATATTATTTCCAAACAAATATTGCATCAAAATTAGTACTCTCTCTTCTTATTCTCCCTTATTATCTATCTTTGGAGCCTCATGAACAGTAGATTTAGAAGCTTCGATCTTAACGACACATGACGGTAAAATAATTCGAAACAGGCACGTGACTTGGTCACAAAGTAAATTTAAAAAAGTTTGAAACAAGCTTTGATACCAACCCATGATAAATTAATACGCTTAAAAAGCTGAAGGTCAACAGTAGTCAAAAGTATACCATTTTTGTTATTTAGATTTTAGATAATAGCATTAATCAATACAGTAAGTTAGATAATAAATAATGTTTAATTTGTTATTACAAAGTATATATTATTTTTTCTGATAGGGTTATATTAAAAGTTATATCATATTTTTCGTCTCAAGTTAAGTGCCTATTACACCTAATTTTGTGAGGAATATTACAAATAATCCAAAAGTATAATGTTTTCAAAGAATTTCTTTTGCGAATAGGTAAAAATAGAAATACAACTGGAAAGTTTATAAGTTTGTTTGGATGTAAAGATATACACAAGAACAATCTGAAATATAAAAATGGATATTTATTTTGAAATAAATAAATAAAGTTTATAAATATTAATTTGATTGCCATGCGAAGTGCGGGTGGATAATATCCTCGTTCTACATCAAAATTAACAAAATAAGGCATAACTAAAATTGGCGATGTTGTACAGCAGCAACTGTTGCTGGAACCGGAGACAGATCTGGAGTTAATTAATCGGTTGTCGGAAGTTAGGTGGAAGGCGGAGGTACGTCTGATTCCGGTGAGGGCGCCGGTGGAGAAGTGTTTGATGGTGAAACAAGTTGCGGTGCGTCTTCCAAATCAAGAAGTGGCGCCAACTTCCGCATCTGAAGCAATTGAAGAAGTTTGAATGTTTGAAAGTTTTGATTTTCCATATTTGTTTTTGTTGTCATTGTTGTTTTGTGTTTTTCATGTTTAATGAGATGTAGCCCGTATTAATTAAGGAAATAGATATAGATACAAATCTGTGTGTATATATATGTGGGGAAATGGTAAATGGATGGTAAACTTTTTACTGTTGTTGGGTTGATCTCTCTTGTTGACTGTGAACATATTTATTAGGGTTCATGTAATCTTAATGGAGAAGATATTAGTGGATGGAGTATAGAGATTTATGTTAAACGTATCAAATCCCTTGCTTTTTGGCCCTAGAATCCAAATTTGATTGAGGATGGATTTAACTCATCTTCTTCATCCACAATTTCTCTCTCCATTTTAGTAATAGCAATTATAATTTTGTTTCAGTTATTTGTCAGTAATATATTATTACTTGATTTCATCTGATTTCATCTTTGGATTAGAAGAAAATGGAAATGGAAAGACTAAGAATCGTACAATTATCCGGTTGTATTTGGTAGTATGTATTTGGAAGCATTTTGGAGTGACAAACGATTAGCAGTTAGCGATTTGATTGAAAAACTTGTTTGGCAACAGCGCAACTAGAGTTTGCATATTTTCTAACCGCTTTCTTCTAAAATGCTTGATGAGGAAGCATTTCAACTAGCAAATAACATTGTGGTTCTGAAATTACCTATATACCCTAAAAATAACATAAGTACATTATAAATAATGTGTATATGTCATTTTCGTAATTTTACACTTTATAATTACTGCTACTGCTACGTTATCAAACATTTTTTTAAAATAAACAACTATTGCTAACTGCTAACGCTTACTGCTACTGTTACGTGTCGCCAAACTTACCTCCAGTGAAATTGACTAATGCTAATTTATTTTTAGATTTAAGGGTTGTCTAATTCAAAACTACGTAGTTTTAAAGGTTTCGAATTTAAGTTAGGTGCCTAACAATCCTACTCACTTTCCTTCGGTTAAATCAATAAGTTTTCAACCTTCAAAGCTGCTTTTACGCTAAAGTACAAATGAGATATGCACTCTAAGTTTAAGTCAACAGGATCCATCTCTTATGCAAAATTTGTTTATGTATTATCTCATTTATTAGTGTGCTATATTAATGATTTTGTAATAATTTTAAGCTTTCAAATTAAATGAGTATAATTAAGGGCGATAATTTGAGTAGCAGATTTAGTTAAAAGTTTTACGCGAGACTATATTGATTTGATAAATCGGTTTGTGTGTTCCGATTATGGGTCATGAAAAGTAACCAACCGAGACATCATCTCCGTAATCCGTATAAGTAAACAAGTCAAAGAGATTGACCTCTTAGTTTTGGGTTGACTTGTTAGTGTAAAATTAAGGATTAAATGTATGAAAACATAACAAATTATAACAAAAAATCGATTGAGTATATAAATTTATAAAACCTCTATTGTGTATATTCAATTTTTTATTATTACTAATTATATGTAATTTGGCTGATGTGTTATTCATATAAAGCATCAACGTGACATCCATACAAAGTTTCACGTCAAAAAAGAAATAAAGTCAACAATAAATTGAAAATTAAATGCACACAACATAACAGACTAACGAAATTTTTAGAAGTTTATAAAGATAATAATATTTTTTTCATAATATATTATATTTTCAAACACTTAATCATAATATTATAAAACAATTCAAGTTTTGCACATTAAAAAGGTCGATCACTACAAACAAAATGACATTTAGTGAGACATACTTTTAGACAAATTATTTGTGGGAAGTTAATATATGCCGCTAAAAGTATTACACAATTGTTTTACACTTTGTGCCAATAAATTGCGTATCTATAGTGGTACATTATCATTTGCGTACCTATGGTGGTGAATTATCAAATGAGTCAATGTAAATCACTGAAATTGGTTTCGCCTTCTATTTCTTCCATCTCATTTTAATTTAAAATGTTCACATATAAAAAATACATAATTATAAAAAATATAATTATTACATTTTATTTTTTGTGACATGACAATTTTACTTAACCTTTTACACATTTTTTCAAGATCTATTGATTTGTAATGCGTTTAATTTTCACAATTCTATATTACATGAGGTTAACTTTTAAATTTTCTATTATATGAGATAAACCTTCTAAACTTCTCTATTGTATGTAATATTTCATTTTTTGGTCATTCTAAAAAAGGAAAGTTTCCTATTTTGTGTAAGTCCAAAAAGTCAAGTCAACATACAATAGAGTGTTTTTGAAAGTTTACCTCATACAGTACAATATAAAATTTCAAAGTTAACGTCATACAATAGAAAAACATAAAAGTTAAAGGCATCACGAATGAATAAAATTTTTTTTTTTTTTTTTTTTTTTTAATTATTATACTTCAAGAGTATTAAAGTAACTTTACTCAATTATACACATCCATATAAGTAATATAATATAATTAGTTAAGAAAATATAAGTAATATAATACCAAATGTGTAGAAGAGGTCGGAGATGGAAGAACAACCAGGACCACCAGCCATCCAAAGCATCAGAGGATCGTTTTCAGGATTTGACTCCGATTTAACGAAATAATAAAACAACTGAACATCCTCATTGTCATCCACACCAACATAACTATGATCACATATACGATGAGTACGTTAAAATGTATATAATTTTTTCTAAAAAACATATAGAATACATTTTCTCCAATCAAACACACCCTAATTACGTACCCAGCTTCGAGATGAAAAGGCAAGGGACCCTGAAAACCTGGAAGATACTCTAGTACTCTCCCTGTTGATGACGATGACTTTGTAGCACTACCAAAACAGAAGATGGTGATGATAATAATAAAATACTGGTACATGATGATATTGCTTCACTGATTGATGAAATATTATTTAAAGGACTTAAATAAAAAGATTTCTACTCCAAGTTAGATGAATATGGATCACATATTTATAAATAGTGCAAATTGCACCTGATATATATACTACAGTTTAAAATGCTGAGAAAGATCCTAAAATGCGACAAACCCAAGTAGTGTATAAAACGGGAATAAAAATAATAGATAATTCTTGTATGATCACGTGAGTTTTTTTATTTTTTTAAAAACGTGAATTTTTCTTTACATTAACTTTACGTGGTTTAAATTTGTGTGTAAGTGAACTCGGACCTTGAAGTAGTACGTACACAACGATTATCACACAAAAACAAAGTAAAAAACTGCACGGGATGTGTTGTGATGTTTTATTTCGACTATAAAGTAACATGATATAACGGTGTGAAACATACATTATCGACATTCATATGTACCGAGTTTAAAAGATTGCACGTTAAGCGCTAGTGACGTGTGGGGTCACAATAATTATTTCAACTATTTGAGGGGTCACGTCACGTCACGGGCACGGCTTAGATCTTTTTGAATTTTGATATTCAACTACGTATAATTGTAGAAAATACTGTTCTCAATTGTCGGTGTAAGAAAATATAAATTAATTGATTTATCTACACTTCAATAATAGATGTGTACATTAAATGTCAAAAAAGAAATGGTAAAAGAAAGGTCCAAGGATTTCGGCAATTTGCTAAATTATTGTTCTTCGCTTCAATCTATTGAATTTTGATTAAGGAGTATTATAAATAGCAGTGCTACTCCAGTATATGATTATTACGAATCAGTAAAAAAAGTAAGCTAACATGTAATGTTGCTGAAAACGTACGGAAGAAACAGTAAAAAGGTAAAAACTCACCTAACCTCTTACTTTAAAGCTCAACCATACGCATCTTGAGTAGGCCCACGACAAAGAACCCGTGCCTATTGTGTAAACCATTATTTGTGGTTGTATTTCAAGCGCGACCTTAGAACTTAAATTTATTTTCTCAACAAGATTAAACTTCTAAATATTATTGAGTATACAAATCTACAAGAGGTCAATGAAAAAATAAGCTCTAAAAAAATATACATGAAATAGCTTATGAAAAAATGTTTTAAATCTTATAAAAAGTTTACATAAATATCCCTTATATCATTATTTATCATGTACTCTTATCCTTTATTCCTTTTATACGAACAAACTTAACAATTTGCATCGTAATTTTAGATATTTAATCCCAATGCTTAATTGAATCGAACAACTTAAAAGATTACAAGTTAGAGACTCGCGCTATGCAACGGTAATAGATAGTAATGGTAGTAGTTGACAAATAGTCGACATAGTTATAATGATTTTACTAACTTAAATTTTTTTTTCTTCAATTTTTTTACTTCCTAATATCATAGTAATTATGTTGTGAATAATAACAATGATATGACAAAACTTGATAGTTCTTTTAACTTTAAGTTTTCAATAATGTTGAAACATTTTGAAATGACTATTATAAATTAAATTTGATCAATTAATCTTAATCAAATAATTGGATTTTACCTATTATTTATGTTGATATTAAATAAATAAATATGAATGTTAATATGAATATGTAATATATAAATTCAAAAGAAATATATAAATTGATTAGATTTTATTAGTTTCAATATTTATATTTATATATTAGTAAAAAAAAGTATAAATGTAATTTTTAATCTCTAAGCTTTTAAATACTAAATTTTATTAATAAAAAATGTTATATAAGAACTTAAAACATAAAAACAAAGTATAATAGAATGGCAAGTGAGTGATGGATCCCTCGTGGTGGGTAATAGATCACGTGTTGGTGGATGGAGATACAAATATAATGGAATTGTATCATTCTTTTTTCAGTTGTATTACACTGTTAGAGGTCTTCTCAATGTTTTTTTAAAAGTATCGTAGATTGTTTGTATATATATATATATATATATAGATAGATATGTTAAATATTCGCCGTTAATGTATCAGTTTCACTAATAACGTATTTATTTGAATGTAGTTATGTTGATATTAGAGGTGGTAAAATAGGACATGTAGGGGTTACGGGTTAAAACGGTTTCGAGTTGACTGTTTTAAAATTTAACTAAAAGTATTTTAATTGATAAAAATAACTCTGAATAAATAATACATCTTTTAATTTCCTTATGAATCTTTTATTTTTATCCATATATTATTGGAAAATTATGAATTTAAGTTATAAAAATAAAATAATTAATTACAAATTAAATATTCATCAGAGCTCATAAATTGTTTAAGAAACTTGTCATTTCAACCCGAATGAACAATTTATGCTGTTCAAAATAGATCAAACTTTATGAAAGAAATACCTAAATTCACCCAATTTCGAGTGTTTGGATAAAAATTGTCAGCACTAATGATTATGCATTCAAACTACGTAATTTTTATATAATAACTTTTCAAACAGTATCTTTTAAAAATATAATACTTTTAATCCCGTTGAAATACACGAGTAAAAAAAATCCTCGTTAATGATAAATATGGAAAGACATAGAATCTTATAAGATGATATGAAAGTGTTAACAAGCTAATTAACCCATCACATGTTAAGAATTTTTCATCTTAACCACAAAATACTTTCCAATTTGTTATACCTTATCATATACAAACCAAACAAACATGGTTTGTATTAAAACCAATGTCGGAACTATGATGGATAGTGATCGATATCGAAAAGCTTTAACAAGTAGTACTGACAGTGAACGTAATTATTTAAAAAGATTATTACACGACACAAACCAAATGGACCGGAGTAAAAACTACCGGCCTTACCTAAACATTGAAGTTTTAGTATGTATGTGTATCATAAAAACCGTATCTGTGATGATAATTTTGTAAAGAGAACCTAAAGTTTAGCTTATTTTTCCTACATTTATTATACCCGTTTACATCTACTATGTTTTTGAAATACACTTTGCATGGACAATAAAAATAAGAGAAAAACGCATGGATGGTCATTTTCTAAAGTTTAGCTTATTTTCTTTTTCTTTTTCTTTTAAGTGATTTTTAATATTTATTATATGTAAATATAAATATGAATATCATCACTAAATATAAATTATTAACCGTTTTTAGTCATTTTTATTATTTTCAAGAAATATATATGTGTTTTAAAAAGTAAATAATAAATTTTAAAAATAAAAAGAAAGATATATTTTAGTCATTTCATTTGGAAGTAATTATTGCGGCACCTTGTGCGCAACAACTTTTGAATTTTCAGACTGTCAATGCAAAAAGCAAAATACAAAGATTGATAGTACGAATGCGTTGAAACGATAGAAGCACGGATCAACCATACAACTAACTCTAAAAATAATTCGTCCTTTTTATGTTTTCGCAAACAAAATAAATACTTATCGAGATTAAGATTATGAGTATTTCCCTATGATTCTATGAACATGCCACCGACTTTTATGTTGGATTAACTCTATTAAGAGTATCAACTTAATTTAATTGAGCTGTTTATAAAATGAGTTGATGCAAGAGTATTTCAAACTATTAGGTAGATTGGAAAAAATATTGAAGATAAAAACATAGTTATTGCATTGTCTATATAGCAGATATACGAAGTCTTGTAATCCTTTTTTTCTTTTCGAAATCGATAACTTTTATTACATACAAAAAGGTTGCAAAGAGTGATGATACATCATTAATTGTAACCTCCCTCCAATACATATATTTTTGTCCTTATTACTTGAAAACACGTATTTCATGACTACCTTGTTATGCCTTCCATCTCATTTTGATTTTTTCATATTTATCCTCTTCAATTAATTCACTTACTTTTAAAGATCGTTCCATCACACAATTATATATAGTATCATTTATCCATTGTCATCGATGTTCAAAAGTGTGCATTGAGAGACTGTATATACAGATAAATAATGTATAGCTTTTACGTGTTTATTAAAAATATCAATGTAAATATTACTGCCCTTTATTTTATATCGATCTTTTTCTTATTTATGTTAAGTTACCTTTCAAAAGGTATTTATCGTGAAGAGTTCGGAAGAAACGACGAAATGTAGAGCCAAATTATCTTCCATAACATACTTAGGCCATACCCAACGCTAGCGTTGGTCGGTCCACCGACGTGCGTCAACCGACCGACATGATCTGCACCGTCGTGTCGGTTTGGTGCATGGGTTTCGCAAGGGTGAAAGGGGGGTCGGTTTGCATGTAGGGCTTGTCTGTTTTTGTTTTTATGACCGTTGTATTATATAGAAAAGAAAATTTTCAAAATATATATCCGTTTTTCAACAGATATATATCCGGGTTTTTTTTTCAAAAAATATATTTTAATTTATATATTTTTAACATATTTATCCTACCCCAACTACATTATAAATACACATACAACTAAACTTTAATTCACACACTTTCTATCATCTTTTTATTACATTCAACTACATTATTCCACCCAATCATTTTATATAATCCATACACTTTCACTACATTTTTCTACATCCAACTACATTATTTCACCCAACCATTTTATATAATTCGCACACTTTTCATCATCTTTCTATATTCAACTACTTACTTTCCACCAAACTATAATTCACAAAAATGCCTAAACAACACCAAAATAATTCACAACCAAAACCCGATAATTTTTTTCAAAACTTACTCAACACGGATATGTCGTCTCCAAATTCACCGGCATTTTTTGTCTTCGGCGGGTCAATCTAGTAATTCGACAACTAACTTTGGTTTTTCATACCAACAAACACCACTTTCAGAACATCAATACCAAAACATACAATCACTACCACACGAAGTCGAACAAGACGAGGTCCAAACTTACCTGAAACAAAAAAGAAAACAAAGTCAAATGGACTAACAACAAATGTAGAATATTGGCGGAATGATGGGTCGACGCTTCCCAAAATTGTATTAAAGGAAAGTCGCAAACGGAATCTAGTTTTTGGAGGCAAATCGAACGAGCCTTTAATTCGTTAGTTGACGAGAAACACAATAAAGATTAACTAACTTGGAAATGGAACAAGATTCGAGGAGACGTCAAGATATTCACCGGCATCTTCAAAAAATATAACGAGCCTCGTGCAAGCGGAGTTCGAGACGAAGACGTTTTGAGGGCGACCCGTGACCACTTCAAGTAACAAACCGGGCGAAACTTCATTTACGAGCAAGCGCTGCTCGTTCTAAAAGATGTCCCAAAGTTCTATGATGATTTCGGTGTCGCCAACAGGAAATGAGTAAACTGAGAACGAAACCAACCAAAATCCCAACGAAACTGACCCGCTTACGACCAATATGCAAAGGCCATTAAAAAACAATCAGATTCGTCGTCCACCCGGTCGACAACTAAATGTTATATACATATATGTATATGCATGAGATCAAGTGAAAACACAATATTACAATATAAAATGGTTAAAATAAGAATAAAATTTTACTTCTTTGTAATTTCTGTGACGCAAAATAAATAAAAAAGGTCCACAATCCCCGGTGCTTTCCCTCTTGCCATGGACTACTTCTTTTGAGTGATAACTTTCCGGGAGACTACTTATCCCGAGTTAGAGGCATTACTTATTTATTTGTAAACAAACATATATATCTTTATACTGTTAGGTGCTTTTTTCTTTGTCTCTTGTGCCTATTTTTCCTTTCGCTTATTTCTTTTCTTTTTTTTTTTATTGGAAATTTTAGGAACCTTTGCTCATAGGGTTTCAACATTAACATTAAATTTTCTATAAAATCAAAAAAATAATGAAAATTCCGAGCTAAAATTTTATGTGAAGCAAAAAAAAAGAATAAAGATTCACAACCAAAAATAAATTGTGAACAAAACGCGGAAGCATTTTCACCGTTTTTAGTATATATATATAGGGTTGGGTTGTAGTGAAAACATGATCTTAAAATAAACAGTGAAAACGCTTTTGGTTTTTATTCACAAATTATTTTTATTTGTGCATCTTTATTTTTTTTTTGCTTCACAGAAAATCTTACTTGTAAACGTTTATTATTTTTTGACTTTTTAGAAAATTTTAATTGTGAACCTTTATTATTTATTTTGCTTCACAATTTTTTTTCATTGTGAACCTTTATTTTCTTTTAATTTTACTGAAATTTTTAATTGTAAACCTTTTTAATTGATATCATTGTTTTTATTTTCATCGGAACGAACTCTATATAAAACAAAATTAAGGAATCTTTATATATAATTAAAAGAGGATACAATGGAGAAATCTTGACCTTTCATTATCCTCCTTCTTTTACGATCTAACGATTAAAAATAATTATTAATTAATTCATTAATTTTAATGAAATGTTATCTTTTTAAACTAACAACCTATTTAAATTTGATATATATCATTATCATTACTATAAATTAATGAAATATTATCTTTTTAAAATAACAACCTATCTAAATTTGATAAATATCATATGAAGCAAGCGTCAAAAATTAGAACGGAAACAGAGCCTTAACGGGCAATATTCATCGTTACGTTATGAAAATGATAGTAATTGCTGAAGTGAAGTTTTAATAATATTTGACTGTTTGATTCATTGTAGATGTAGTTATAATATTTATAAGAGACCCTTTGGTTTATATTCATTATAAACTGTTTGATTCTTAGAATCATTAATGTTGAATATCATTGGCTCAAGAAGATGCAACTTTTTACCATTTTCTTCTTTTATATGTAATATATCATGTTTGCCGTTTAATGAATATAAGTATTTTTGCTTGTATTCGTTTGACTAATATTTCTTGGTTTCTAAAACTGTTAGACATCCACAATATTGTCAACTTGGAGCTCTATTTAATTTATGTTCATCCGGGTTTTTCATAAACTACAATGTGTTTATATTGATAGTAGCGTTTTGTTCAATTTCAGATACGGTTTTAATTCGAGAGTCAATTTAACATGTTATATTGGTTTTGAGTTTGGTTTTGCTTGCAGATGCTTTGAGTATTGCCTTCAACTTCGGTCATCGAAGATAAGGTCAGCTAATCTTTTGCTTATTTACTTTCTACAATTTTATCAGTTAGAACTTTTGTATCTGTGTTTTATTGTTATATATAATGAGTAGTTTTTGATTTTGTAGTTTTGACTTTGCGTTTGCTAGAGTTAAGGGTTTGATTGGGTTGTTTAAGGGTTTTCTTTTTTGTTGGAGTTGGTTGCTTACATTCTAATTTATTGTAGTTTATTATGGTGATAAATTGTGATGGAATTTGAAGATATGAAGATAGGAGATTGCAACAAGTCATTATTTGAAGGTAGAAATATTCTTCATTTTGTTTTCTTATAGTTTTTCTTTAGCAAATGTGGTATAATTACATTTTCAGCTCTTACATATTGGATTTTACAATATTTTTTTTATCTATAAAAATTAAATTCGTTCGGCCTTATCGCAGGTGTATAGAATATATAAAAAAATCGACCAAATATTTTATTCATTTATAAATTAAATTTTTCCCACGTCATCGCGAGTCTATAAACTATATAAAAGAATGACCACAATATTTTACTAATTTGTAAAATTAAATTAGTGTTATCGGGAGTCTATAAACTAGCCACGATCAACATTTCTTTTGTATAATTACACTTTCGGCCCTTAAATATTTGATGTATTTGTTTAAATTAAAAAAGTCGGTCACAATATAAAACAATCGACTAAATATTTTATTCATTTATAAAAGTTAAATTCGTTGCGCCTTATCGCGGGTCTATTATCTATAATAAAAAATCGGCCACAAATCGACCACAATATTTTATTTAATTTTAAAAATTAAATTCGTCCCGCATTATTGCGGGTTATGATTCCTACTGTTATGGTCGGTTAACAAAATAGTTCTTTCTTAGAGCTTCATTCATGTGTTTTTTTTAGTTATCAATGACACTTTTATTCTAATCTACTCCAAATGAAGATGAATTTTGGCATCTATGTTTGGCATTTTTTGATTTGTTAATAATGTTTTTGTGCAACTTTCAGATTTGGTGATTAGTTCTTATGGACATTTAGTTATGTAGGGAATGCCTCTGACGCTTCAATTCTTATCTACATTTTAACAACATGAAACTATTGTAGGTTAACTGTAAGCTCTTCTCACATGGATATATATACTTTCCTTATGGTGGTTTGCATAAGTGGGTAACTAAATAGTGTTTACGGAATTATACAAAGTATATAATATATAAAACATAATTGCATGTTTAATAGTTACCAAATTTGTCAACATATTCTATAAAAGTTTTTTCTTTACAAAACCCGTGTAATCACGGGTCTTTAACCTAGTATATATATATACCAAAATTTCAACAAAATATCTGGTTTAGTTTGTGATAAATATATTAAAAATAAGCTAAACGTTTTTGCACATAATATCCTAAGAGCCGGATTGTGCAAGCATTACCGGTTATCTAACAATTTAACGTTTTTGCAAGGAAAATAAGCTAAACGTGAACATATACAACATGTTTGTTATTAAAGTTATTGATGCGATCTCTTGAATTAAGTATTCATTATTTGAGCAGAACTATTTGATTCTGTACGATTCATTATTTGAGCAGAACTATTTGATTCTGTACGTACTCTTTATATGGTAATACATACTGTTTAAATGGGTTTGAAAATCCATTGTATATAGTTTGGGTGATAATCCATGATATCACACAAATCATCACGAAACATATGAACAAGTGGGATGTGTTTAAGATCGTTGACAATTAGTCTATCTCCGTAAAAAACAACACATGAGCATATCTAGTCGAATCTCGACATAATACTCATTATTAGATAGTATGCAATGAAGGTTATAATGGCTGATCAGATACCTCTGGAACATGGCAAAACATTCTTCTGGCTTATACTCAGGAGCTATGTGCCCACCACCCTGCAGCATTACAAAACAATTTCAATTAACAGCATATACACATCAGCACTAAAATTATTAATTTGCAGATTCCTTTCCTTCAATGTGGCAAATGTCATCCTATTCGAATAACTCTCCGTGTAGCTGCCAAAAAAAAAAAAGAAACTTAAGTACATTTGATTACAATGATCCAAGAGCAACATGTGTAAATTACCCTGCAATTTGACCATGAAACTTCCATGATCGCCATTGATCGATGACAGAATAGTTTAGTTTAATCCATGCTTGAGTTGACTGGTGAGGAATAATCAAATCATGATCACCGCTGTGTATTATAAACATTCGGTATTAACATTTCATTCTTTTACAAAAGATCAAATCTTGATGCATGTTGTATTTAAAGTGGACCTGTAGATGAGTGATCGGTAAATTATAAACATTTCGTATTAACATCTCATTCTTTTACAGAAGATGATGCATGTTATATATAAAGTGGACCTGTAGATGAGTGATCGGTAACTCCTTTTGCTGAGGTTTACATGATATGGTCTGACATCAAGTAGTGTTTCAGTTAAGTTTAAATCCGAGCTGCATCTTATCCACTCTCCTATGGTCCCCTGTATTTTTGTAGTAGCATGCGTGAGTAACACAACGATGTTATCTACTAAAACTATATAAGTATATATAAATACCTTTCGGATATGTAGTGCTTCATTAACACTAGCATCACCAAGCCAGTATTCAGACAATGTGTATCCCTCAGCCTGTACCCATAAAACCATCTTTTAAATGTTATGTATTTGATTTTCAAGATCGTGAGATTTTGCAAAACACGAACTTGGATTCAAGACGTGTTAAAAGGGAATAAAAAAGAAATAAGGTTGAGACTTACTCGACAGTCAAAAGGATAAAAACAACTATTCTGTTTAAGATGCTTCTGACTCGGTAGTTTAATTGGCGTAACATCATCATCACATACAGGTTCCAAAACTTGGCCTCTCTCTATCCCATTAATGCACTACAAATATATACAAGTTCAAAATTTTCTCTCTTTTGCAACAAGATGAAGCAATTTTTGACTACCCAAGAGAAGTTTAAAGTAAGTAAAGAACAGAACCTCTTGGTACATCTAAGATTGTGATCACATTCGGCATTTTTAGGTTTTGTATACTCTCCATCACAACTCTGGAGCAACGACTATAAAAACGTTGACAAACATTAGATGCTAAAACAACTAGTTAAGCATAGTGGTTACTATAATGGTAGGAAATCAAACCTTGTAGAGTTCATCTGAAATAAGTCCCATACCATTAGCAAAACCGATATGATAATTGCTTTCTTCTCGAAAAGTCCTAGGGTTACCAAGCACATACCCCTGTTAAAATCGTTGTCCCCTTCATCAAATCAATATTGTCATAGTACAATAAACTATTTCAGTAGGTATTCAAGATGTTTAGTTAATAGCAGAAGACCCCTTATGATATGTTTATGATAAGACTTGAGATAGTTGCAATAAAGACCTTGAGATTGATGAATGGCTTACTGCCAGCTTCATTTCCTGCACATTGCAAGACACATTATGGTAAATTTAATAGCACATGATAACAAATATGGAAATTTTAATTTCAAAGTTTTACCATTTGAAATCAGTTGTGTGATTAATGGGACTGAGATTCCAGAATATGAGTCTCCTGATACGTAAAATGGGTTGGAAATGAACTCCGGGTGACTTTCTAACCACTATAGAATAATGTTTAGAAGTATAATCAGGAAACTTGAAAAATAACACTAACACATTCATTTCATCTTTATGGTATAATGTAACTCTAAAAGTTGTACCTTTCTCAAAAATTCATAGGCTTGGTCAAAAAATTGGATGTCTGTAGAATAAGAGGCCCTTTTCGTTCTTGCATAAGAGAATCCGGTTCCAACAGGAACATCTAGGAAAATTATGCTTGCCATCTGCGTTTTAATTAAAATTCTCAGGCCATCAGTACGTACAGTATGGAAATGATCACATCGATCAAAGCATACTCAGGTTCTAGTGACACCTAAATAATATAAATAAGTGAGATCCAGCAAAAGTTGTAATATTTTTGTAATGTTTGTCCCCTCAACTTATCAGCTACTTATAGGATTTTTTTATACATAGTTATATATATCTATATACAGAGGGACAGAGAGAGACCTTGGTCCATGAATTCGGATTCAAAAACAAGGTGGGCAAGCTTCCATTGTAATGTGCGGCCTCAAATTTTTGTATTGGACCTATATATATTAATTGTTCAAATTTGTTTTAGAACCAAAATCTTATTAGAATACATTTATGGTTTTCTAACTTAAAGACACGTTCAAACACTTACGCATGGTCTTCTAACTTCAAGAAATTTAATTCGTCAATAAATTAAAAATACTGATGAATTTAATAATAATAATAATAATAATAATAATAATAAAATACCAAACTCGTAGAGTAAGGCGGAAATGGACGAACAACCAGGACCACCGGTCAACCAAAGCAGGAGAGGATCATGATCGGGATTTGACTCAGATCGAATGAAGTAATAAAACAGCTGAACATCTTCATTCTCATCCACACCAACATAACTACATTTCATATGCACAATGAGTTATAGTACGGAGTAATAAGTAATGAACATGACAAATATGCAGCTAACATCACCAAAGTTAGGTACTGTAAAGACGAAAAGATTACAATTTCTAGCACTTAAAAGTTTACTATGTAAACACAAACAGTCCCTCGTTTGCAGCTAAGAGCACATATGCTTTTCCCGTAAGTTAATATATAATCACAGAAACTGATTACTCAAAAACAGAGGAGATATGAGTACCCAGTTTCAAGATGAAAAGGCAAGGGTCCTTGGAAACCTGGAAGATACTCTACTACTCTCCCCGTTGACCACGTTGACTTTGCAGCTGAACCAAAACAGAGAATGGTGACGATGATAATATAGCAACTATGCATCATACATATACCGAGTTACTTTATGCAAGTCAGCTTTCAGCAACGAAATATTTGTGTGGTAAAAATGAAGATTTCAATTTGACTATGAATGTGAAATTGTGACAGCCATCCCTTTAAGTAGAAAACACTTCATGGTCTGCATTTCGATATTGATTGTACTTGAAAGTTATATTATATTTGTTTTTTATATATATTTCTGTGAACTTAACTAGTCTCATAATTGAGATTCATTGAAGTTTGAGAACAAAATATATTGCAAAAAGACCATCACCAAGATAGCCTAGTGGTTGGCGTCCTGATATCCTTACAAGAGGTCTCAGGTTCAAACCTCACTAGCTGCACATCTTTGGGTGGCCAGGAAAGAGTTCGGAAATGGTCACAGAGATACCCCGATTAGACCGTGTATCGCCCTCCTCCGTTTAACCCATTTATTGAAGTTTGAGAACAAAATATATTACAAAAAGATCATGACCTATCTAATTATATATATTTTGTAGATATAAGTGTATATATGCAATTTCCGTATATTTAGGCAATGAATTCATTTTGCACCTCTACCCTTTCCATTTTCCATACAACAGATCTTTCACCATATGTTCCTCCCTTCATGCTTCTCTTTCAATAACTTGTGAACACAAATGTGACTTACTCAAGTGAAGATTTTTCCGAAAATCAGTAATTAGTTCTTGCTAGGTTTGTGGCTAAGCAGATGGTATTTTTGCCTAAATCAGCCCACCAATCATAACCACTAGAAAACCATCATTCTTTCCTAAGTCTCTTCTTCTGTAATAATGTTGTGACCAATATGAGCTTGTAAAACCTTATAGATTTTCTTGTAGGTACTTGACTAACGCAGTTAAGTACGTGTTGGCTGCATTTTTTCGTTGGAGTGGTATACTTTAGCCCAACCAGTAAAACATTAGATTCTATCTGACGATTGCTTGTAGTAAAACATTAGATACTATTTGATAAGGTTATTTCATCTCGACTGATCTGTGTAAAACCCTATAGTTCCACACGACTTTGCCAATAGCAACGGCGTGTCAGGTCATATCACATTATCTAAAAACTGTTTTCCTCTCATGCTCTTGCCTCTTAGGGTGTGATGTTTGGTGCTGACCCATACAATTAAGGTCAGATGAGGATGGCCCCAACCTCGTATGTAGTTAGTGTTAGCATATGTATATATTTATATG
Source organism: Logfia minima (assembly GCA_963921325.1). Taxonomy (NCBI): domain Eukaryota; kingdom Viridiplantae; phylum Streptophyta; class Magnoliopsida; order Asterales; family Asteraceae; genus Logfia; species Logfia minima. Next base: position 6,439,259 of record OY992774.1, on the reverse strand, counting down.
CATCGATGTATGTATGTATGTATAGTCATGGCCCATCACAGCCCAACGTATAATTATATATTGGCAGCTAATGTAATCAATTGAATTATGGGCATTTGTCATGGTATCAGAGATTTTCCTTTCTTTCCTCTCACCAAAATCATTTCCATCACGATCTTCTTTCAATCTTTCCAACTATATCTCCTACAATCTCTCTTTCTCACCAACCTTCCATTCTTTCTTGGTAGACCACCCACAACTCTCTGCACCTACTTCCGGCCACACTAATGCCGTAAGCACCATCATCTAAATACCCATCATTTACCCACCATGACAACAAGTTCTTCCACTCCTCCGACAACCCCAACCCCTCTCCATAAAGCCTACGATGTCACTAACATTAAGTCCCACATCCCTCTCACCTTAAACCTTGATCATCTAAATTACGATGCTTGGACCGATCTATTTGAAACTCACTGTATTGGTTTCGATGTGATCAATCACATTGACGCCACAGACAAGCAATACTAATTTGAATACCTAACAACCTCTTAACAAACTCATGTTTTTATACCTTAAGACGGGTAATACTAATTTGAATATCCTAGTATGGATTTCATGTAACCTGAGGCATTATAGTATCGAAAATAGTAGAATCTGAAAGTGTAAGAACCACAGTCACATGGATCGCGAAACCCACCCGCGTTTTTCTTACCGGATCGCAGTACGTTTACGGTCCAGATCGCTTGGTATCGCAATCTGGAGCGGTAAATTTCACGTCCCAAAAACCAGGGTTGCAAAATCAGCCATATGAAAAATGGGTCAAGAATCCGGTTAAATCCGTCAAATGTCCGACTAAATCGGTAAAATCAGTCAAGGCGCTTCAAATCGGTCAATAATCCGATTATGTGGTGGTGTGTTGACTTTTATCACTTATATGGCCCTTTTATTAACTTAAACCTTTAGAGTCATGACCGACTAAAATTTTTCAACGGTCCCAATTACTGACTTAAACCTTTAGAGTCTCGCCCAACTAAAAACAGGGCCGACCCGAATATGTATGCCCATTTATCTATATGTTTTTATTTATAGATTTATCAAACTTTTATTTTTGTTAAACATGATATTATATCTATATAAAAAAATATATTTATTAGTAACAAAATAATACAATAAAAATAGAATTAAAAACTGTAGTAATAGATTTAATAAAAATATATATACTGTGATTTATAAGTGTGTTTTTTCTTAAATAAATATTTTACTATTTAGTATCATATAAGCTAATATTGGATACACCATACCACATCATGTATCGTACCTAAGCGATCCAAAATGACCTACCCACTTCTTACCTAATTTTTAAGACCTAGCAAACCGCGTTCCCTTTTCGTGTTTCCGTACCGAAACGTTTCCAGTTCCATGTGACAATGGTAAGAACACATTACTAAGTATTTATCCATTATCATTAATTATTACAATCCAAACACACAGAATTCCAAGACTGCGATATATCAATCAGTGATAATTAGGCTACACAAATAAAATTATTCTTTAGAAAAAGATTAAGCAAAACAGACTTCCCATATGTTCGTTTTCGCAAGATTTACGAATTACATTAACAAAGATCTACATAACAAGAACGGCAAAGAAAGCGGATTCTAAAACTATGCGCATTACTGAGTGTGACCAAGATTCCTAGATAGCCTTGAAGTGCCATTGACCTTTTTCACAAAAATAATATTATCGTCTCTAAACGAAGAAGCTCTATCTTCATCGATTCGACCAATTCCAAGGCTGCAACTCCTAGGCACACCTTTCCTAGATACAGACGACTGCAATTGTTCATTTTTCTTTTTTTGTATCATAAAACGTTCGATGTCAGCCATACTAATTTGATTAGCACCAGCAGAACTAGCCCTGATTAGCCCTCCTAGCTCTTGGTGGTGGCTATTATTGTTATATAAAACGGTGGTGCTAAAGCTCCTAGGAAGCTGCATGGTGGTGTTACGATTAGCCTCTTCAATGATCATCATAGGGCGATTATAACTCGAGCTGAAATTGGTGATGCCTTTGATGTAAAATTCTTTCGCTTTAGATAAAGCTCGTATGGGCGTCTTGATGATCCAAACGATCACGATCATGGGGTTCTTTTGAGATGTTGCTTTGCTTCTCATGATGATCTTGTACTTGTATTGCGTCTTAGTTATAATCAAAATTGATGATTTGTGATGTGAATTTGATGAGTTTCTTGATATAGTATGAAAAAAGTCAATCGCTTGATTTGATGATTTATGTAGAATTAATGGTGCAACCGAGAAGAAGTATATAGGAGTAAAAATTAAACCAAGTTGATTGAAATATTCATTGGCAGCAACTAGTTGAATGATAAATGTTAGTTTGACTATTAGGATTTATTTCATCAACTTGGTAGCAAATTGATGGCTATCACTTATTTAGATAAGGATTAATTAAGGGTTGAATATATATAAATTTGCTATCGTATGCCTGGTCAAATGTGTGATATCCATTTCTTTCCACCTGCATCGTATCTACCATTACCCACTTGTGAATTACTTAATTAAATTAACTTAAATAATAATATCATATCATAATACAAATTAAAATGAAAGCATCTATTCAAATATTAAGCACTTTTTCATTGGCTAACATATATACATTTATATAAATCTTCAAATTTTTTCCTCACCGCATGCTAAAATTAAATATTATATATATATATATATATATCATGTTTTAAACGACAGACTCGATTAAAATCTTTTCATCCTGACTAAGTCATCTTTTAATGTCTCATTAATTTCTTTTTCTTATCAAATCAAATATGAGAATGCTACACGTACACATCAATTTATTTATTTTTGTAAAAGGTTATATATATATAAATATAGGGGGAGGATTAAGAGGAAAATAAAAAAATTAGGGAAGAGGGAAACTACTTTCAACCTTTAATTTCATCATAAATGAATGTTGTTAACATTCATATGTGGTGAATGTTACTCAAAATTTAACATTCATCACAAATGAATGTTAAAAATAAAATTTGTTCCCTCCTTCCCTAATATTTGAAGTTTCTCTGTGAATCTTTCCCTAAAGGATCCATAGGGAAGCTCCAAAATTTGAGGAAGGAGGGAAGCAAATCTTAGCCCTTGATTTTTTTATAAGAAAACGTTTTCAACATTCATTGGTGATGAATGTTAAATTTTGAAATTATTTGTAATTTTTAAAATTCATTTTTGATGAAATTAAAAGTTGAGATTTACTTCTTTTTTTCTTTAATTTTTTTCTTCCCTCTTGATCCCACCATATATATGTATATATTATATATAAATAAACGAAATAATTTGGCCCATAGAGGGATTAATTAAATTCATTTTATCAAGGATACTGCCAAAGATGTGTTCGTTTGAAATGTCTTCACGTTTATCTTCATTCATAATGGCATTATTGCACCAACAATTCCTGTTGGGCCTGCGTAGAAGCCCAAGTCTGGGCTCAACAATGAGATAAGATAGAGGGGTTCCAAAATTTGTTGACGGCTCTTGTTCTCATCACGGATAAGCGGTGTTTTAAAATAGGTTTTAGCATTGAACTGATCGGACGTCGAATTCGGTTCAACCGGTTGGTCGAACATGATGATGATAAAATATACTCCTATTGGTTAAAATGCTTTAGAAAATATATAAATAAATACAAAAATAAAAAATAAAAGAATTATAAAATAGATTTCTCAAGTTATAATCACCATATATGAAATTACATAAATGTCAGCCACAATTCAGATAATTAATCACAATATGCAATTAGCATAACCATTTGAGGGCTATACACAAAACACCGGTTAAGGTGATCAATACTTTTATTCAATATGGTACATGAAATGCGGAAGTAACTTAATGGTGTGGACATGCATTGTAAATGTCCAGGTTATGGGTTCAATCTCCATCTCCATCTCCATCTTCATGTTCTTTTAATCACGAGTTATGCGATTTACGTCTCCCATATTAACCGTGCAATCAGTCGATGGCGGACCGCCAGAAGATCAGTTTTACCCTTTACATAAAACGTATCAAACAGTTGCACTATTCAAACTTAACAAAAAGCACACAGTTGAACGGATATGGTACAATCATTGATTGAGCTAGTGTTATCTACTATAACGATAGAAAGCTAGCTTATTCAACAACAAACAGATTTCACTAGAAAACACAACTTACTATTATTAGTAAGTTTCTTTGTACAAACAATAGCCTCCTCTTTGAAAGAACAAACTCTATCTTCATAAATAGTCCTCATTCTAGGCCATATCGCGGTTGTAGTAGCAACTAATGAATTGTGTATACCTTGAGTTGCACTTGTACTAGTTGTGGGGGCAGATATAGCTCTGATAAGGGGGCCCGGGTGGAAGTCATTTTCAGATAGCAAGACGAAACTCCTAGGAAGTTGGGTACCTTCCATGATCATGAGAGGCCTGTTGTAATTCGTGACGTAATTGCTCATGTAATTCTCGTAGAGATCTATAGCCTTTGATATAGCTTTTATCGGTGACTTGATGAATCTAATAATCATCACTTGCTTACGTTCACTTGTTGCTTTCTTCCTCACCGCCATATGGCGTTCTTTTTCTTCCTTTTTCACATGTAAAGAAGAAGAAGGTTATTGAGAGTGAGAAGTAATCAAAAGAAACTTAGTTATATATATATATATATATATTAAAGATTAAGATTAAGATAAGAATTAGGATTAAGAATTAACATAAGAAGTGAACGGAAATTTATTCAAAGAAAGGAGGAAATGATTGGATATAAAATGAATACTTTGTTATTTGTAAGCGGCGAAGGTTCGATTCTCTCAGGCCTACCATTTCCAACAAAAAGTAAACTTTTTAATTAATGTGAGACTTACTTCTGTCTTTTTTAACTTTATCTCTTAATGAAATATCTTTTTTCTATATGGTTTTATTAAGTCTTGCTCACATTCTTTAAGTTATTAGGATATAATATTACCAAACATACTGCTTTCAATTTTCTAATGTCGTGTTTATTGTAGTAAAAATTTGTTTAGTATAGATTTAAGGTACTCTTTTTTTCTATCTTTCTCTCTATATATAGTAACAGGATCTAAAAAGAAAAAAATTTTGGAGGAGAAAGAGGAGAAATAAAATTTTTAAATAAAAACAAGTATGATTCAGCAAAAAAATAAATATGATTTCTAAAAATGTTTTATGTGATTCAATAAATATTTATTTATAATTTAAAAAACATTTTCATTAATAAATAATTTTCTTGAATCAATGGTTAATTTGATAAATTAAAAAGTTAAGTTGCTGAATCAAAGGGTTAAAGAAATCTTTTTCCCTTTTCTCTATTAATTTTTTTTCTCTTTTAAACTCACTCCTATATATATTTACGGAGATAGGTGTGTGGATACTTTCATACTATTTTATTAGCACGAGCAACACTACGATTACAAAAGAATTACACAAAATTAGTTTGCAAATTAATTTTTCACCATTACATAAGTTTACTTTTTCTTATTCTTTTTCCTCTTTCCGTATCTAACCAAAGCCACATTTGTTTGTATCTAAGATTTTGTAAAATATCATTTTTATATTAGCACAGACTCCCTTTAGGGTCAAATGTGAAAGAGGAAACCAATTTCTAGAGCTCATCATGGTTAAAGTCCAAAAGACACTAATTGATCGGTCAATATTTAATAACTCATTAACGTTTAATACGATAAATGTTAATTAAAATGGATGTTATAAATTAAACTCGTTGAAAAATATATATTTTTCTAATATTTATTAATAAATTTTAAGTTATAAACTCAATAATATTTACTGAACGAATATTATAATGAATATTAATGAATTTATCACTAAAAATTCATTGATGAATATTCTTTCAATTAATGTTAGTCAACCACACGTTGCTTATAATATTTTTTAACTTTAATATTCATTTTGATAACATTCATCATAATGAATGTTTACGAATTTTCATCTAATATTTATCAATTATTTTTATAACCTACACAAAAATTCATCAAAAAAGTTAATTGTTTATAACATCATTTTTAATATAAAATGAATATTCTATTTATTTTTTTAACATTTGTATTAGTAAATAATAGTTATGTATGATGAATATTATGCGCTTCCTCAATTCCTAAAATAGTGCTTTCTTTTTAAATCCTAACCCTACTAAAATATTAATCAGATAAGTATATCATACAACCAATTTTGCTGATATCGTCCATCATTGTCGCCCACTACCTTTTTCTTCTTATTTATTGCAATTGTTTATCGCGTGTAGCTTGCAAGTCTAGTAATTTATCTTTTGTTAAATTCCGAGTTATAATTAGGGCTAAAATAGTGTGACTTGGAGAAGAAGTTTTCTAATTAGTAATTTGATTGCGATCTAATTAGAAAATTACTTTGTGTTTCCTATATAAATAATAGTCATTGTGTTAGAGATTGATGTGAGAAGGTTGAGAAAAAATAGAGCATATAAGAGTGTTTTTTCATCTCGTGTGGTGAGTTTCTGGTGATTCAATATTGTTGAAGACGACTACGTAATTGTAATTTATTTTTGAGAGAGATGTGACCGTATTCAAGAGTATTGAGAAGAGAGTTAATTCTTGTAATACCGTTCAAATATAGTGGAGTTTAAGTGGTCTACGGGTCCTATGATTGTACTCACCCTTAAAAGGTTTTTCTTGTAAAAAGTGTGAGTGTGTTTTATATACCTGTTTTCTATGTGTTTTATTATTGATATGTACATTGTTGTGTGATTTATTATTGTGATGATCGATCCCAACAAGTGATATGAAGTGAGATAATAACAACAAGATTCATCCTTAATATATACCTCCTAATTTGGTTACTATTTACGCCGGCAACTGCTCCCACAAAAAATTTGAAAATACGTAAAAGAAAAAAAAAATTAAGGTATTAATAATATTTTTAAATTTTGCCCTCACAAAACTATAGAAAAAAACAAAATAATTCTCTTTTGTCTCCTCCGTATAAATTTCCTAGCTCCGCCTCTGCCGGCTTTGTTTGTAACTTTAAAATTATGGGAGCTAACTCTAATTAAATTAGTACTAGTTAATTAATAAGTTCAATAAGAGCTGGTCGTTAAAGGAGGAGCTTTTTGGTTTGTCGATTTTTGACTTGTTGTATAACGAACTTTGTATGAATGTGAAGTTATCGCAAAGTTTAATTTCTTATAGTATTAAGCTAATACTAATAATTAAACATATAAGAATGTGTGGCTTGATTAAAATAATCATGAAAAAATTAGGTGATGACCAATTTGATAATCTACAAGCAACCAGACGAAATACAGTTTGTTAATGTTCCAACAAACATCCTGCAATATCCCTGAGCTCATGTGGTAAGGTTTTCTCAACGTATTTTTAAACCATGCATGCTTTTACAATGAGGCTTGCCATTGGACATTAATTTGGACAATAGTGTTTGGAAGGAGTGAAACTTGTGAATAAATAAAAAAGTACACCGACAGCTAAACAAGTAATTAACAAATATACGATGTAGTCATATTGAAACTTATATATCGGTGTAAATTAAATATGAAAGCCTCGAAGAATATATTCTATGTAGCGAAATTAATTAGAGTGTCCGCTATGAGATCCGGGAAGCTTTCAGCGTCCGTGGGGGTGACAAAGCGGCCTGCTCAGCGTTGGGGTCGGCATAGGAGAATCGTGGTCGCTAGGCCGAGTTTCATCTTCTTTGTTCTTTTTTGGTGGTCGAAGAAGAAGTTTGTATACGTACGAATGTTGTGTGCGCGGTAACAATAAGAAGAATCGCGAAATTTTATTATTATCCAGGCCCAATAACATTTACAATGCCATATCTCTAAACCAATACTCAATATTTAAAATAAAATATTAGGCCTAACAACAACAAATTAGATATGTTCTTTATATATTGTATTTTATAATAATTAATGAAACGTGAATCTATTTTTAACAAAATTACTCTTAGTATTTAGTTTTATTTGCAAAATAATTAAAAAGTATAAGTGAAAGTATAAGTATTAATAGTTAGGGTTAAGCAGAAAATTGAATTAATCGAACCATAACTACATTAATTGTCAATATTGAACCGAATTAATCAAACTGTACATATAACCGATAGTTCGGTTATCATATTTGGATTAATCTAAGTTTTTGGTTCGGTTATGAAAATTAAGATTGTCAACCTCATTTTGACCGCCCCGCCCTGCTTATAATTTATACCTTAAAAATATTATATTTATATGTGTATTATATTACTGTTTAGATGAATTATTTAGAAAAAATTTTGCAATGAAAAGAATATTTAGAAATGATTTCCTTAAGTAACTGAAAGTTTAATTTCTAAATTCATGGGTTAAAGGATACAATCGGTTTCATTATTGTTTGATGTATCACAATAGTAGATGACAAGAGATGTATGAGTGTATTATTGTGTGTACATTGAGAATTTCATTGTATATCAGTATATTTTCTACTATTTGATATACGTATATTTCTCATATGTGTGTGATGTGAAATTATGAAAAATAGAGCGTATTTTGATGTTTGTACATTTATTTTTTTTAGTTGATTGTGCTTGTGAGAAGGTCATTATCTATTCGTTGAAATCTCTTATTAGTCTCTCTTTCTTTTATTACTTGTGAGAAGTTTCTTTAATATATGTAAATTTATATATTTAAAATAAAGTTGTTGTTTCTACCGTGTTGACCATCTCAAAAAAAGGTATATGGTCATTCACAAAATGATTGTAGGCAATAAATGGTAACCAAATTAACTATATTATGTTCGGACGTTAACCAAATTAACTAATCTATATATTAACCGAACCTATCCGTTAAGAAATATCAATTAACTGAACCATTAGTTATAGAACGGTTTTGACCCATATTCGCTTTTGCCTACCCCATACTCATGCCCCCCCCCCCCCCCCCCCCCCCCCCCCCCCCGGGTTAATAATGGCGAAAGTAGTTACATTGACAGTGAAATGAAAGTAGCGAAGAGAATAGGCATATTTCTGTAGTTATAACTTATTTTTCATCAATTTTGTCGAAAGTAACGTCCACTTTTGTTAAAAGAAAAATGTCAGAAATGCATTGCTAATTTCGTCGATATTCTAAAGAATCAATTTATTTAAAACTTATTTTATTAAAAAAAAAACTCCACCCGAATATGCAAGGGTGGCCGGTTCTACCAATGCCCAACATGGATTAATATATATAGACGATCATGTTAAAAATAAGATGTTATAAGGATCGTATATTTATTTTTATTACACATACTGAGGTGGACAATAACCATATAACCAAATTACTAAGCTTGATCTTAATCCATACATGGTTGTGTTTTCAACATATTGTAGATTAAAACGCAAAACCATTTTCAATGGAAACTCGATCATTTTATTTTTCGTTGAATGACGGAATATAAAATTAAAAGAAATTAGCAAGATGCTAGAGAATCCATAACATCGACAGACTAAGAACCATCCTCCGAGACTACCTAAGGAAAAACACCCATAACTATGTCTACGAAAACTCGTTCACAGCTACGACTTCCTTAAACTTGAAAACATCGAGCGTTTAACCTTGGTCTCGGGCTTACTTTTAAGAATATTGTCGTTTCTGAAAGAAGAAGCCCAATCTTCATCAATTTTCCCCATCCCAACACTACAACTTCTAGGCACATGACCTTTGCTCGCTGCGTACGACTGTAACTTGTTACGACGTTGTTGTATCATGTAATTCTCCAATTCAACGCTATTAGTACGAGTAGATCTACTGTAACTTGGTGCCGTAGAAATAGATCTAACGAGTGCACTTTCTGGCGGTTCTTCGTAATTTGATATTCTACTACTAGTACTAAAACTCCTGGGAAGATGTTGAGACTCGAGGGTCGTGGTTTCGTTGGTTCTTATTGTAGATCTGTTGCGGTTAGTTGTGAGGTTGTTGATGCCTTTAACGTATAGATCTAAGGCTTTTGAGACAGCTCTTATGGGTGTTTTGATGATTCTAACGATGTTAACTGGCTTCTTATGACTTGATGACCCTTGGGTCCTCATGGCCATCTTTTGATAAAAAAAATACAAAAAAGAAGAAGAAAAGAAAAGAGGAATTTGTTTAATTTCCTTCTTTTGATCAAAGTATGTATGTATTGGTTTAATTTGTTGAATGAAGCTTGTGGATAATGAGTTATATATAATGGTGAAGTGAAAGATTGAAGACAGTATTCCATCAAAGTTGTTTCTATTTACTTTCACCCACTTGCGAGCTCGATTTTTTTAATACTCTTACACTTGTACTTAATTGTTATTATACTAGCTACATGTATAATAATAATAATAGTATATTTTCTTCATGTTAATTTGTTTTCACTTTTCATTGACCAGTCAATTTCTTATTCATATCTTGTACCAAAACTGAATCTAAAATATTACCCGAAACCCGAACTTCTTGAATATAAACTTAAATAGTCTAATTAGTCAAGAAATATAAAAGTTCGAATTCTTGATACAGGTTCACTCAACACTCACAAAAACAAGAAACAAGAAGACTACAAATATTCACAATAGTAAATGAATAATACAAAGACAAATACAAACTCTAGCACAGGAATAATATGTGATGCGATTGAGGAATCGTCAAAATACACACATTTAGAAATGAGAACAATAACTCTCAAGCTTTAAAACTAGGATTACATACAAGCATCTTTCCAGAAGGACAGAATACACCCTTAAACTTATAATCTTCGCAAAAAGAGCACCAAAGATCTAGAAGTCTTGCAGCACCCTTAGACTTGTGATGAATGACTAGAAAGCGCGCCCTTCTGCTATCAACAAATATATACTACAAGATTTAAAACAAAGAGCCATTTCAAGTTGGAACAGAAAATAGAATTTAACACGTTATAGTGTAAGATTGATTTAAAATATATAAATTTTACACCTCCCTCAATCCTATCTTTAATTAAATCATGCAAACATAATTCTTTACACAAAACATCATGTTGATGCTTTCCTAGTCCGTTTGTAAAAATGCTTACTACCTGTTTATTTGAATTAATAAAAATAGTTTTAAGTAAACTTGACAAAACTTATTTTCTGACAATATGAAGATGTATTTTAAAATGTTTTAATCTTTCATGAAACATTGGATTAACAACTAACAATAGGGCAGATTTATTATCACATAAAAGATTAATAGGAAACAAGTTATTTACTTTGAAATCTTTTAATAGCTTTATAACCCAAATAATTTCACAGGTAGTAATAGGTAAAGCCCTATACTCTTACTCGGTTGAAGATCTTAAAACTGTAAGTTATTTTTACTTTTTCATGAAATAAGTGAGCTATTTAAAAAAAACAAAAACCAGTTACAAATCTTCTAGAACCCAAACACTTACCCCAATCAACATCTAAATAAGCTTTTAAATAGAAAAATGTATTACATTTACTGATATTAACACCTCTAGCTGGAGAGCTTTATAAATAGCTAAGTACCTTAAAAACAATCTTAACATGAGACTAAAATGCATAAATTGACTTAAGCATTGAGCAGATAAGGAAATGTCAAACCTTGAAAGATAAGATAAATTAACTTTCCCACTAACTTGATATTCAATAATGTTAGAAAGCAGTTTATCCTTTTCAGATTCACAATTAGAAATAGAAGAATCTACTTCAAGTGGTGTTTGCATCGGTTTAATCCCCAACTGTCCAAATTCCTTTAAAAGATTCAAACAATACTTTCTTTGTGTCATACAAACACCATATCAATTTTAATTATTTCAATACCAAGAAAATATTTCAACTCTCCCAAATCTTTAATTAGAAACTTTGTTTTCAAAAACTCTAAGTTTCTAATCTCATTATTATCATTAGTGATAATGATATCATCAACATAAACAAGTAAGACAAAAAACACATTTTGTACAGACAAGGTATACAAAGAATAATCATTCATACTTTGAATAAAACCATACTCAACTAAAGCACCAGTAAGCTTGAATCATCAAATCCACATTTGAACAAGAAGGCCCAAACCCTAATTTGAAGGAATTAAGGTTTTTGATTCAGAATTCCTTGAATCATCAAATCCATCAAAGAACCGATATAATATCACGGCAATCCTCAATTAAACCCAAACAGACTAAAAAATACTAACGAACACCAAACCCTATATGGAGACCCTAATTCTGGATTCCAATCTAAACCCCGTTCACTGTGGCTCTGATACCATGTACCAAAACTGAATCTAAAACACTACAAGAATCTCAAACTTCTTGAATATAAACTTAAATAATCTAATTAATCAAGAAATATAAAAGTCCAAATTCTTAATAAGCATTCACTTAACACTCACAAAAATAAGAAGACTATAAACATTCACCAGAATAGTGAATAAAAAATGCAAAGACAAATACAAACACTAGCACAAGGATAATATGAGATTGAGAGAGATCTGCAGAATACACACATTCAGGAATGAGAAGAGTAACTCTCAAACCCTAAAACTAGGCTTACATACAAGTAGTTTTCCAGAATGATAGAATACACCCTTGAACTTTCTAATCTTCACAAAAACAGCACCAAAGATCCAAAACTCCAGTGACACTTTAAACTTATGAATTACTAGAAAGCCTTTCTACTATCAACAAATATATACTACAAGAACTAAAACAATAAAACTTTTCAAGTTAGAACCTAAAATAGAATTTAACATGTTGTGGGATCAGATTGATTTAAAATGTATATATTTAACATATCTTTTTTCCTTTTGATGTAGTCTGAGAAGTATGACAGACTCTCGGTACAAGATTATCCGGTTGAAGGCAAGTTACACGGCTGGTAACAAAGCTACCCGGCTGGTAACTAAGTAACCAGGCTGGTAATTTAGGTCGGCCGGAAAAATAGTTGTGGCTTTTGTTTCCTTTTCTTTTAGTAACCTATATATTATAACCCCTATTGTATAAACCCTAATAGCATCGAAATTAATAAGAAAAACACTCTAGTTAGCTGTGGACTAAGCCGATCACCCCGATTGGATATAACTACGTAATTTCCTCGTGTTGATTTACGTTTACACATTTACTTTATTCTTTTATTGATTTGTGAGTACAATTGTGTTCAATTGTAAGTGTTGTTTGGGTCCTAAATTTCTAACAGAAAGTTGGGTGTGCAACTTTAACTACTGATTTTGGCTAGTTGTAGTATGCTTTCAAATGCTACATGTTTACTTTATTTTATGTGGCTCAACGTACATTGCAACAAGAAGGAACCGTTCATAAACGAGATTTGGTAGCAATCAGTGAGGGAACAGTTATTGAAGGGATGCAGTGGCACTACGCAACAGCTTGATAAAACAAGATCTCGCCTTCACATTGTTATAAGTAATTAGTGTTGTATGGAAGTTAAACACTTTTCAATGTCACATATTATCTCCTTTTAAGTAGATACTGTTATTGCTCTTTCCTTTTAAATCAAATTTTCATTGCCTGTGGGTTCATGAGTGGCTAGTTATATTGACCGATAAATCTTCATATGTATCAAAATTTCGTATTTTTGGAAAATAGAAACAATACCATTACCAGAAAAAAACATAATACAAGAATGTTAGTAGCAAATTTTCGTATGTACCAATAAGTACGCATTGTTAAAGGTTCTGGTGAAATCTTTTTAACACATTATTTTGACCAAAATTTGAAATCACTAAATTTTTAGAACTTATTCTTACTGGACTTTTGTGTAAAAATAGACTTCTAGTGATGATAGTTAGAGTTATATTCCTTATTTGGTAAGAGTAGACCAAAGAGAAGATTATTGACAGCTTAACTACTTTCACTGAAAAAGAAATTAGATAAATTCATTGAACTTTAATTTTACGCTGATTTATTTATTGGTACATATGTAACTTACACAACCTCAAGGAAACACTAGATTAATCTTCAATGGAAATTGCATAAATACTACATGATCAATTGACTTCTTTCGCTAAAGACTGGATCATAACTACCACTTGTTGTCAAGATTTCTTCTAACAATATTATCATTTTTAAAAGAAGAAGCCTTATCTTCATCAATTTTCCCCATCCCAACACTAGAACTTTTTGGCACACGTCTACTCGCTGCGTATGACTGTAATTTGTTACTGCGTTGTTGCATCATGTACCTTTCCAACTCAGTGCTGTTAATTTGAGTCGATCTAGTGCTACTTGCGGCCGTAGAAATAGATCTAACGAGTGCACTCACTGGTGGCTCTTCGTAATTATTATAAGCTATTCTACTAGTACTAAAACTCCTTGGAAGCTGTTGAGACGACTCAGGGGTCGTCGTTTCATTTGTTCTGGGAGGTTTGTTTTGGCTAATGGTGAGGTTGGTAATACCTTTAACGTATGAATCTAGGGCTTTTGAGACAGCTCTTATGGGTGTTTTGATGATCCTACCCACGTTCATTTGCTTCTTGTGACATGATGAACTTTGGGTCTTCATGGTCTTTTTATGATAGATGAATAAAAAAAAGGTTTTCTTTTTAAACACTTTTTGTGATCAGAATTTATGGGTTTAATTTGTTGAATGAAGCTTGTGGATGGTGAGTGAGAAGGTGAGAAGTAGTTATATATAATGATGAATTAGTGAAAGATCGAAGTAAGTACTAAGAGTTGTTTATATTTGATTTCACCTTCTTGTGAGCTCGGTTTCTAATTTAATACTCTTATAGTTGTACTATTATAAGCAATAATTTCCTTATTTTTGTCTTCATTGACCACTTCTTATCATTATCTTCTTCTTTTTTTTTAATTCATTTTGATCTTGAATTAAGCGTTCTCACAGTAATTTATATTAGACGGTCACATTTATAATTAAGTCACTTAAGAAAGATTCGTACATATTTAGGCTCTTTAGTTAGTAAGATTCATATATGTTTTGATTAGCTGAAAATACAAGCAACTAAATATTTAATAAACGTTTTAAGATGAATTAGTTAGTATTAACAAAGTTGTGAATTGTATTAGAAGTAACGTACAGCTTGGATCTAAGTAAAACTATTATAAAACGTGTAGACTCAAATTAAAAACGTGCGCATAGTTTGTCATTGTTAATTAAAACAATATTAGGACAAACGACGGCCGGCGATATGTGTATTCCTAATACACCTATTAATCTTCCCGTTTCATTTTTGTCGTTCATTTTATTATTTTTTTTATTAAAAAAATTTATCTACTACAAATAATAACTATTAAAAATTATTAAACTTCTCAATTTATCCATATTTATTATTTTTAATTATGTTTCATATAAATTTTAAGTCAAGTTTATCTTAAATATAATAGTAAAATTAACATTATTCTATTCTAATACATTTTAAAATAAAAGTCTTTAGAGGTAAACAAAATGAAACGAAAGGAAAGAATATTAGGAATCAATGATACAACCTACACAAAAGATATTATTAATGTGTTTTCGATTGAATAATATACCAAAATACGTAGAAGACAAAACAGCTAGCCAAAGTTGAATATACTTTTATATATATATTTTGAGTCAATTTTCCTACCGATAAATCAATATTAAGTTGATTAATCCTGAAGTAGTAGTAGAAAAAGAATACGTTTGAGATGCGTTTTTGAGAAAGTTAAGCCAAAAAATTGTAGCAAGTGTTCGGTGATAACTAACTGGAGTAAAATTTATTGCAATTAGAGTTGGTGACCGGAGTTAAAGAAGCTCTTAAAAAATTTTAAACGTTATTTAAAGAAATTTTATTTTAAAGATTTTAAAACTTATTTTTTTCATAATAGCCACTTATATTTGATTGCGAAATAAAAGATAAACCCCTGTACGAACTTGAATCGTTAAAAATTAAAACTTCAAGTCCCTGAAATCACCAAAAATCCTACTATCAAAACACACCGTACTATAGTCAGTACTTATATTCATTCAAATTGCACGTTTATCTTTATTTTAATTTCTTATCTCTTATTAGTCACCAACCAAAATGCTGTAATTTAAGAATGGCCACTATTTTTGTAGGTGTCTCGAAATAAGTTAAACCCTCTTATATTAACAGGTCAAAGTGGTAACTTTAAAAGTTGAGCAATATCATCTCAAAGCAATCAAATTAAAGTTCGATCATATGTATATATTCAAATGATGATTATAACTGCTTAAATACATATAATGATTCTGATATTAGTATAGTATTTGTTATACTTATTCCAAAGTATGAGATATTATAATAATTGGTAAGTCAACAGTTAAAATCTGAAATCCATAAACTTATAAGATATGTGATATTTTTAGGGTGTTGGGTTGAAAATCTCTAAGAAACGTCATTAACATATTGTCAACCTTGGTTATGAACAATGTTTATATAGTCATGACTCGCGGGGCTAATCTAATTCATTAGGCTTTTAATTCTTTGTACCTCAGATATTGCTAGTTACTTGCTAGCTTTGGTGTTTTATTTATCGTTATATCTTATTTAGGCTTTTGAGGTTGGAGTAATGACAATGCCGAAGCTCTAATCTTTGAGGTTTTATTGTTGGTAAAAAAAAATTAGGTAAAATAAATTTTATCTATCAGTGTATGTTGATGTGACTCACCATGCATAAACATTTTATTCACACTCGCTCTGTTAGTGTGTTACTCATAATATGGGGAATGATTCATACGTATTATCGGTTTTTGTTCGTCACCACTAACCGTATATTATGGTGTTCTATAATACAACATTATGAAGCGCAAAACTAGTAGTGTACGGGTGTATGAATTCTTGCTACTTTTATCCGTAGAAATTGAGAATGAAAACGTTCGTTTATAATATATATATATATATATATCTACTTTTTGAATAATCGTCAAACATCATAGTCAAATAATCGTACTTCGTGTATGGTAGTAGTAAATTTGTAAGAATTGAACATCATATCATTCAAGAAAGCGAAGTGTATGATTGGATTTGTATCCATTAACTCTAGCTTAATTACGTTCGTACATGGTTTTTTTAAGGCACAATCACATATGTACTTTCTTATCTTGAATCAAAAATATTATTTTGTTCTTTTTCATTTTTATGAGGTAAAACTCATAAAATATAATTAATATCCTTAAATAAAAAGTTACTTGATTTGAAATTTCTTTTGGAGTCGATTTCCCATTCTAAATGCGCCTCTACTTTTAACAATTACATTCTAGTTTCTAAAAGAAGAGACCCTATCTTCATTGATTTTACCCATCCCGACACTACAACTCCTAGGCACACCTTTCCTCGATCCACTTGATTGTGATTGGTGCGATGATGTTGTATAATGTATAATTCAAGGTTGACAACATTAATATTTATAGCTCTCAGCCTGTGACCGCAGTACAAATAGACCTAACGAGGGCTCTTTTGGGTGGTTAATTGGTGAAAATCAGCTGGTCTACAGTCTATTTGTTGTAAAGCTTCTAGGAAGTTGTTGAGATTTGGGGAGGGGTTCATGAACCATGGTCCTAAGAGGCCTATTGTAGGTATCGGAGAAGTTGGTTACACCTCTAGAATATAAATCTAGGGCTTTTGATACAGTTCTTATTGGTGTTTTGATGATCCTAATAATGTTAACTTGCTTTTTATGACTTGATGCTTGGCTCCTAGTTATCTTTTATTAATAGAATAAATTTAGTGATCTGCATATTTAAGGGAGGGATATATATAGTTTTTGTTGAAGAATACTTATAAGTTTGAATTATCAGGATATGGTTTAGTTATATATATTGGGAAGAAGTAAGTGCTGAAGTGGAGTATTACAAAGAAGCTTCATTATTCAGTCAATCAAAGATGGTATACACAGTTTTACCAATTCGTTAGCCTTCAGGACCAAAGAATACCATTTCTATTCAATTTTTTGAAATAGTATTATCTTTTGATAATGACGTGGACATCTATTCAACCATTTTTGACTCATTTGCTTAACGAATCTTCGTATTAATTTATTCTTCAATACTCATATCATATGATGACCTAACAAAAAGTTTGTCATTACATATTTATTGAGTGTATAGTTTTTTAATAAATTTTACACACACAAATTGCACATGTTTTAGATTATAGTTTATGTATTAGAGGGAGGAACATGAGGGAAAAATCGATTTCTTACTAAAAGAAAGAGGGAGTTCTCCGTCCTGAGAAAGTTTAACTATTATCAAAATAGTCTATTGGTTGGCATTCTAATATCCTCACAAGATGTTTTAGGTTCAAACCTCACTAACTATATATATTGAAGTCGCTAGAGAAAGAGTCGAAAACTATCACGAGGATACCACGATTAAACCATGTATATCTGAGTAAAAATCTTCTCAAATAACTTGAAAAAAAAAATCTCTTTAATCCTATTATTACAATTTAATTACAATAACTATAATAATATATTATATTTTGGTAATCATCATAAGCAATATTTTATAGACTAGAGCATCTAATCCATATAGAATGAGAGCCTCTCAAGTCTGCAATTATTTAAGTTCCGTTTGGTTCACAAAATTCATAAAAATATGATGAACTGAATTCGAATTTCAGTGCTTTGTGTTTGTTTCGCAAAACCGTAATGAATTGGAATCCTTCAAATTCCATCAAATAAAAGAATTCAGATTCCTTAGTATTTTGAATGAAACGTTTACAATTCTCTTGGATTTAGAAATTTAATTAAAAAAATATTCACTAATAATATTACTAATATAATTAAATAGACTTAGTTTTTATGTTATATTTATATTTTTATCATATATTATATGCTATATATATTAAATACAAAACTATAATATTATTTATAAAGCATTATATATTGCAACTTTTTATTATTAATACTTGTTATTAATTTTATAATTGTATATAACTAATATATACCACAATTAATTCATCATTTAATTTTATTTTACTATTAATATTACTTATTTATAAATATATATATATATATATATATTTTGATTTCTTTATATTTTAATTTTTTTTTAACAAAATTCAATTCCTTCAAAATATTATGTTAAGGGATATCATGAATATGCATTCTCTCAATGTGTGTGTATTGAAAAATATGCCTATGAGAAGGATAAAAGATACTTGCATTGATACCCAATGTTAATCAAACTGAACTCAATTTAAACATGATACTCCAATCAAAACTCATTAATTAATAATAACGACCCACTACTAATAAAAACAGGGGGCTATGTTATTTTCTCTCACGGTTTAACTCTTGGGAGAACTACCTAAAAAGATCCTAATTTGATCCACATATTCACTATCAAAATATAATAACCTATCCTAATTATATTATGTAATTATTACATATTAATTCTCATTAAGTATAAATAATTTAATCGTAGTCGTGACTAGTGTGTACGTCGAATTTTTAATTGAATAAAAATCCACACTTAAGATTCCGATAATTCCAACTTTATATAAAAGATCATTCATGCATGTTAATAATATAGAAAAAAATTTATTATAATTATAAGTGTCATGTGGCTTAATAATATTAAAGGTAACCTCGTTTATATTCTCTTGAAACATCTAAGAATTATTTGATTAGCGACAGATCGATGGGTTATGGGTTGCAAGCCAAGGGGAGGACGCTAGATGACTTGGCTTCTTTGGAGGATTTGTTAAATGGATTCCTGAAGCATTTTTTTTGTAACTTGATGATATATTATTAAATAGCTCCTCCGTTAATATAACAATTTGTTGAGATTCTATGGTGCCGAAAAAAGTCAACGTATTCGGGTGGAGGGCTGCTCTTGATCGTCTCCATACTCGAACTAATTTTATTGCTCACGGTATAAATTTAGATTCAGATCTTTGTTTATCATGTGATACTGAAAATGAATCCGTAGAGCCTATTTTACTTCGTTGTCCCTAGTTATTTGATTTTGACAGAATATTCTTAATTAGTTGCAAGTTGGGGTTATTAGTGGGCTTACCATCTCTGCTAAGTCCAACATTTTCTAACAAAGAGTCACGTTTTGTTGACAAAGCTTTTCATGAGACCTGTTTTATTGCTGCTTGGGTAATTTGAAAATGGAAAAGTCAACTGGTTCACGCCCCTTCGGATACAATATAACAAGTTCTCTTTCTCCAAGTTCAATCGTTTTCGTTCTTATGGATATCCAATCGAAATTTCCGAGTTCGATTCTCGTGGGTTGGATGGAAGTCAAACCCGGTGCCTACTATTCAGGTGTACCTTAACATGTAGTTCACGGAGAGTCTCGAGTTCGCGAGGAGTTGTTATTGGTAGCTTAGAGGGTTGGTTTTTGTTTTGTTTGAGATCGTTCTATTTGCCAGTCTTTGTTGTGCCAAGTTTATTTGATTTTAACTTTGTTTTGCTTCCTTCTAGTTTGAAAGGATGAGCTTTTAATATAATTGCCGCTTTAAGAAAAAGTGTCAGTCGTTAGAAATCTTATGTACATAATAAATCGGGGAAAAAATAAACAAACTGTTAACATAGCTAATTATAACTCTAATTATAAGTAAGGAGCTAGTATAGATATGTGAATTCATGTGTTAGATCATGTAAGTTGTTATGCTGCAAAAAAATTATGCTTTGAATGCACATAAGTAGAGTCCTTCATGCATCATCGCTAGCTCTCTTAATTAGTAGATCAGTTTTCAAGTAATGTAATAGATTTATGATTAAGTTTTCTTGAATGTGTATATATATATATATATGTATTTATATCTTATTATAAATCCGTATAAAGCATTCAACTATAAAGTTTAATGTTTAAGAATTGAAAGATAGGAAATTACAATGTTTCCCCTTTCAATAATATATAAATTTAGAAATTAAAAAATGAAATCAATCTATACTTAATTGCTTCTTTTAATTTATACACTTCATAATTATTTTTATTTGAAATATAAAATAGATAATAATTAAAATACAATTATTGTGATAACATAATTTATAAATGAAATTGAAACAAAACTTTACAATTACTATCATTAAGGACTATCATTATCGATCATTATCATATTTTTTATTTGTAACCCTCACATTGCACGTAACTTCAACTAATATATATATATATATGTGTATATATATTATATATTATTATATATAAAGTAAAAGAGAATCAACAAGGTTATATTATTATTATTTCTAATTTCTAATTAAAACTAATGTGACAGGCGTGGACCACTATTGTTTTCGGCTGTTTAATTAAATAAATATATAATACCTAAAAGTTTGACTAAGACACTTCAATAGTCATCACTTAATAATTCATGAGTAAATTAAATTTCCCATCCATTGTTGTAATTAGCCATGACATAATAATTTATGAGCGAATTACATTATCCGTTTCTCCGGTATGTTATTGGCTTCGCTTCCGGATTCCGGTTTTTTCGGATTTAGTTTCTTAACTTGGGTTTCCATTTCACTCTGAATCTTTCATTCATTTATGTAAATTGACTAACATACTTTTAAATTATTTATTTATTAATTTTTAATAATAATAATAATAATAATAATAATAATAATAATAATAATAAATAAACAGTCTATTTTTTAAAGTATATCATATAATTCTCATCTCTTTATTTCTTCTAATCCATTACATGAGCAAGTCATTTTCTCGTGGTAGTCACCCGTGCAGCAAGCACGAACCAGCACGGACTCAATAGTGGCCATGTTGGCCCATCATTGTTACCGAGAGGACGGATTCGAGTGGGCCAGACATAATTTTTTATTATTTTTCATGATTTCTGATTTAAAAAAAAGTTATCCCCCACTTAAATGTATAAAGTATGTCTCATATCTCAATTTATCGGATTATGAAAAAGAATTGAAAATTGTGTTTGGGTTTAATGGAGGAAAATTGCAAGTAGTATGGTGGTGGAGAAGATGATTTCCTCAACCCCACTGTTTATTTCATTGAAATTTTTCTTTAGTTACCCCTTCTATTATATAAACATATAGCTTAGCCTTTAATCTTTTACAAGTTAACATTTTAACTTTTTATTTATAGGAAGAATAAAACGACACTATATATGAATTATATTAGCTACCAATTTTATAAATCATTAGCTACTAAAGAACTTATTATGGATTGTATTAGCTACTAGTTTTATAGATCATGAAAGTTAAATATTGTATTATTAGTTTTATTTAATTTATTAAAAATAATTATATTTAAAAATAAATAAATAAAATAGTGAATTTCTTTAATCGTAAAATCTGAAAGTGATATTTGAATTATAAATCACACCGTTAGTGTTTGTAATTTTATTTGTGGTTGTAATTAATATAGAATGTTTTAATGTGGTTTCATGAATTTGATGTGTTTGTTGTTGCTGGGATGTTGTTTTTGTTGTTAAAAATTGAATTAAAATTTAGAAAGGACATGATATGGTTGTTGTTTAGAGTTGAATTATAAATCAGGAAAATGATGATAGGGTTGTTGCGGATATCGTTGTTGCTTGAAAGAAAATGTACGATAAAAAGTTAAATGAAAAGAAATTAAGAAAATATAATTAAAATTAAAATAAACGAAATAAAAATGATAAGAATATCATTTAATTACGTGATTTACGTGGAAAGTATCCGTTAAATTTGAGCATACGTGTCATTTATGTAAAAAAGTCAGAACCGATTAACAATAAGTTATCAGTGACTTAGAGTACTTAAAGTGAACAAGTTTCGTACCATCAATAATTTTTACACATCTTATATCCTTATAATTTTTGAGTTCTTATATAATTAATGATGTAATAAATAAGTGTTTAATCTTTATTATTATTACTTATAATTATACTTATATTATAAACAATTTATAATAATAATAATAATAATAAACTTGCACCAATTTTTTTCATATGTTTCTTCATTTTTTATAAATTACAAATTCATGTGAAATAATATGTTCTAATCGTTTTATAACAATAAAGTTCCAGTAAACGAATTATAATGTGTGTGTGACTTTTTAGTGGAGCAAATGATTAAGTTTTGCTGATTAAACAAATTTATTGAATATCACAATGGATTATTTTAATGGTGGGTGTTTGTTAATCATATAAGGTTAGATGTATAATGGTAACCGTGATATTATCTTAGTAAAAAATATGTTTTGATTTTGAAGAAGGAGGAAAGCAATCTTAACCCTTAACTTTTTTATAAATAAATGTTTTTAACATTTAATTGTTATGAACATTAAATTTTGAAATTATGTATAATTTTTAGAATTCATTTATAATGAAATCAAGGGTTTAAAATTTGATTCAGTTATTCTTTAAATTTTTTACTTCCCTTTTGATCCCCACCCTATATATATATAGGGTGGGGATCAAGAGGAAAACAAAAAAATTAGGAAATGAGAGAAACAAATCTCAACCCTTGATTTTATCATAAATGAATTTTAATAATCACAAATAATTTCAAAATTTAATATTCATCACCAATGAATGTTAAAAACATTTTTTTATAAAAAAAGTCAAGTGCTAAAATTTGTTTTCTTACTTCCTCAAATTTTAAAGCTTTCTTATAAATCTTTTCCATATATATTGTATAAAATATGGGCTAAAAGCTAAAAAATAAAGTGGAAACTAATACTTACTTTTTATGTCAACATTTAGTGACTTTATTTTGTATATGAACTTATTTTTTTTAGACCGTAGAATAGCGCCTTTATAAGCGGTTAAATTAATACAAAATTAAAAGTCCTGGTCTAATAGCGATAATGCTGATTAGGTATTGACAGTGAGTGCAAAGACATATATATGTATATAAATGCAACTATTGTAGTTTGACTTTTTTTGTACTTTTTTTTAAGTAAGAACACTTTGATAGATTTTTAAAATCTATATTGAGACTTGATAAAAAAAAATTGGTTAAAGGGGACGAAACCCAAAAAAAATTTATTAGATGAAACTTGATGTTTAATTTATGTGGAAATCAGAATTATTCAATCTTCAAGGTAGGTCATACTATGTAAGATAACTGTCGATCAACAAAAAAAAATTCACTATCAATTTAACGCCATATTAATATTTCTTCAAAAGATCAAAGAAAGACTGAACGCTATTGACGGATGAAGCTTCATCAGAAAAAGTGAACCCCTCATTAACCAATAATAATTTAGTACACATACAAAACAAAATAAAAAGAACAAAAAAGAATCGGATTGTCTCCCATCTTCTTAACCAATATGGATACAGAGTACAAATGGGGAAAGATGGCCAAATACGGTTCGGTGCCAACGGAAGACGCCAAATACGCCTATGGTAGGCACTACTTAGAAGAAAAAAAAACTTCATTTTCAAATGACATTTTAAGGGGAGCTATTAAATATATTAGATTGATAAGAAAATATTACCTTCAAAATCATGATACTACCCTGAAAATCGTGATTATGTGCAGGGTCGGTCCAAGTCAATTTGAGATTCGGGGCGAGATTCTAAAAGAAAAGTTGCACCTCGTTAAAAATGGGTCTAGTTTTATATACTATACATACAAATTTTGAGATCCTTTTTGAGGTGAGGTCCAGAGCGATAGCGCGTCCTGTTCGTTCTCAGGACCAGCCGTTATTATGTGTAGATTAATAAGAATAGTAAATATAAGTAGTATATTGAATTTAAGTCTCTTTTAAATTAATTAAACGACGTGCTTGTGCATATGAGTCGACAAAACGACCCTGGCCAGTACGTAAAGACCACGTTGGGATGGCGTACCAGAAGCGGCATATGAAACGGTTTCAATGATTCATTATGGCCTTATATATGGGTATGAGTGGAATAAATAGTCATGATGAGTACGATATGTGTTTTAAAAGTACTAAACTTACAAATGTTATAGACCAATTAAATGAAAGAAATAAGAGACGAATAATAATAAGATAATTTGACTGGTCTCACTATATACGTCAAATCATATTCTAAAAGTTCTTTTGCAAACACTTTGTAAATTTAATATTATTCTGTTTTTAAAATACTCTTAAACAAAAATGATGAACTATGCGTGACTAATCATGTCTCTGATGATTATCTTTTTCATTTACTTTTTGAACAAACTCTGCTGATTATCTAAAAGGTAATTTTTGTAGGGATACGATATGACAGGAAGGCCCTTATTGCGGCCTGGGGTAGTGGCATCCTAAACTCTGTTTTATTATATAAAGATTAATCGAGTATTTTTTATATTTAAAGGATGATAACGACACTTTTAAGATACGTGTAAGTATCTATTACTCATAATATAACAAATTTGTGGTTAAAGTACAATAATTCATGAATTTTACACTTTTCAATGATATGACATAAATATTATCGTTAATAAAACCATTGCGAAATGTTCATTGTAGATTTTACTTCGTTTTATTTATATTTTTTCTAGTATATTGTTATTCTTAATAAAAAATTTGGCCGTTAAAAAGAAAAAAAACCATTGAATGTTGGGCAAAAAATACATTGAACGTATGATTGAGAATTGTCTGTAACTCTGTATATATATGTAGAGATTATACATTTGTATGCGATTTCAATGTTTTGGGAAGCAAGCCGTATAATCCAGAATTTGGTTGGTTGCCACATTATTTCTTTAGAGATTGCGCATATTTGTAGTTTTGCATGAAACTCAGTTCTTTCAATGTCGTTTTAATCTAAAAAGTGAGCCAACTTTGAATATGGTCTTCGGTTTGATTTGCGAATGAATCTTAAACCGCGGGAGTAAAAAAAAGGTTGACTAAATGTAGTTCATAACATATCAATCAATAGCTATTTTTTCAAAATGATGATAATATTGGGGCCCGTTTTCGAGTCGGTCAACTTGACTTGAACATTTAGGATTGATGACAATTTTTAAATATACTTCTCGGAAAATTCTACTTCATTTATACACGTCTTCCTTATATAATAGTCTACCATTTGCTTATCATTCAACAAAATTCAATCATAAATTTCATCAATAACCCCATACACATTTTTCTCTAAATACAGAAACAAATACAATCATGAGAAACCAAGAATCGAATCATAAAAAACCATCGACCATTACTAAGGTCATCAAAACACCGATAAAAGCTATATGCAAAGTCCTTGATCTTTACGCGAAAAGTGTCACAAACTTCTCTAATGGCTACAACAGGCCTTTAAAGATCATGGTCGTAGACAACACCCCAAACAATCGGCAATATAGGAGCTTAAGTACGAGTAGACTACCTGATAATCACCAATCGTCAGAAGGAGCTCTTTTCAGATCGATATCTGCTTCTGCTGCCCTGACGAGCAGTAGCGGGACTCAAACTAATATCGGTAACCTTGAAGTGCACATGTTACGATATTACCGCCAACAAATGCAATCAATATGTCCGTTAATGAAGAGATTAAATGTGCCCAAAAGTTGTAATGCTGGGATGGGGAAAATCGACGAAGATAGAGCTCTTTCGTTTAGAAACGATAATATTGTTATTCAAAACAAACTCAATATCAAGAATAAAGAAATTGGAATGTTCATTGAAGAAGAATAGTGAACTATGATCGTTTTCTCACAGAAAGAAGTTGATTAATGCATGTGGTAAATATCCATTTTTCATTGAAATTTATTGTTTGTTTTTTTAGTCTATATATACGTACTACAGATGAGTTTACATTAAATTTAATTTATATATATACAAAGAAAATATGTTCAGGACTTTCTCAGTTTACATTGTATCATTGGGTATTGTTTAGTATATTTGTATCATCAAATGACACGATTAACAACCATTTACATGGTACTACTCAATATCATTAAGAGAAAATGATCGAATTCGTGTGTTTCTCGCTTTTTACGAGCGAATCTATTTTTTATTTATTTTGATATACCTATTCGTTGTATATTTGTATAATATGTGGTTGAGTGCACGTTTCCACATATTTGCCCGTTTGTTATGAAAACCAAAAATCAGTAATAGAAAGAATGATTGCTTTATTCCGGTACTATTAATTTAAAGATATATAAATGGACTAAGTATTATGAAATGTAATAAACTATGACTGATAATCTCTAGTGTGTTTTGTACTTTTCAAATTTTTTATTTTATGTATTCAATTTTTGATTTGTTACTAATTGTATGCAATTTTTAACGAGTTTGACGTGGAGCTTTGTATGGATACCATGTGTGTGTCTTATATAAATGACAGAACAGTCAAATTACATACAATTAACAATAATCAAAAATTGAATATATATAATATAATTTTTAAAAATTTATACACTCAATATATTTTCAATTATAATTTGTTCTATTTAATTCAAGATACTTACTCCTATATAAATAATTTTTTTATTGAACCCCATATAAATTTTGGTATCAACTACATGGGTTAGGTGTGTCATAGTAATAGAAAGAACTTTTCCTGGGTAACTCATAAACACTTCTGCTACGAAAAAAAAGTTGTAATAAGAAACCCTCAATTTTTCGCAGCCTTGCTACAGTTAAATGACCTTTTGGAATTGCTTTATTCCGATACTACCAATTTCATAATATATAAATTGTGTATCAACTATATGGGTTACCATCATATTTATCTAATTACAAATTTGCAATAAAAATTTGTTGTGTCTATATTAAAGATCTTATAATAAAAGTTATTAAAATCACGATCTTAACAATTACGTTTAAAACGTTTATATTGTATGTATTTAACTTTTCAAAAATTAGGTTTAATTGTAACGAACGGGACTGTAATCGTCTTCTCTGACAAGATCATTTTCGACTTTCGATAATACTATTTTCCATCAACACCATGTTTTCAATAAAAAAGATCTTGTTGTAATAATGACATAATACATGTAAAACGCTCTTTTTAGCCTGTTACAACCGTCGATTTTTCCGGCGAAATCATTAATTGTCATACAAAAAATATCATCTTAGAATAAATGATAATAAAGTACATGTTAAAAATAATTTATTTTAGCCGATTATACCAACTGTCATTGTCTTCTCCGACGAAACTATAGACTATTTCCTGGTAGCAGTATAGTTTCCTTCAAAAGAAATATCAGCTTAGAGTTAATAATGATAAAGTACTTGTAAAAAATGTTTGATTTGTTGGTGACATGAATCAAGATGCTAGAATGATGTGTTGATTTATTTGGATGTTTGAAATGTTTCTCTAATTTGATGTGTGAGATGAGCAGTCACGGTTTGACACTAGGTATGTGGTAATCGACTTTCAATGTCGGGGAAGTGTAGTAAGTGTACAATTGTTGATATTAACCATTATGAAAAATGTGATATGAAATGTGGTGTGTATAATGAAAATAAAAATGGTATAAAATGTTCAAAATATAATATGAAATTTATAGTATGTTAAGACATAATCTTAAAATTTGACTAAAAATTTTATATTCTCGAACATAGAAATTGTAAACATAAAAAGAACATGTAACTAAGGTGTAAAATTTTAATTCCATGAAAGTATACATTAAAAGGTATATTTTTTATTTAAAGAAAAAAACACAAAATGTATATAATTGCGGGAAAGTTAAAAACAATGACTTCATAGACAAAATTTGACTTATAATAGTTCAAAACTTATAATTTTTTGATGTTTGACTGATTTATCTCGTAACGACCCCGTGACCCTAACCCTAATCCTAACCGTGACTCTGCACTTCGCAACCTGGTCAACGACTAGGTCGTTGGCGGGGAAACCGCAGACCAAACTACCCCAACAATGTCGTTGAAACTCGCAACCATGATGTCGGACCACACTATCATGATCACGAAACTTGTAATCCGTTTCTCAATGATGAGGTCCGGTACTTGCTATCGAGTCAGCTACCTACGGGCTACAAACATGGGCTACATTTTTTAAATACCATATTTTAGGTATTTTGTTTAGAATTTTGAGAAGGCCAAAAATATAATTTGTAACCTTTTTCATGATTTAAATACATCTATGGATTGTGGTGTTTGGTTTAATTTGGTTTGCAGAGAAATACTAATTAACGGAAAAAAAAACTCAAACTGACACAAAAAATGGGACCGATGAACGCACGAGGTCAACAGTATGGTTGAGTAATGGGGTCTCGATGTTTATAAATTGATAAAAAAAATTGACAATATGCCATCTTTGATTGATGACACCTCTCATATCTTTCTAGTAAATTCTACTCGATTCATTTCCTCCATCCATAATAGTCGCTAATCGTTCGTCCTTCAATCTTCAATTTCTTCAACAAAACCCATATACTCCTTGAATCCAAATATCGGATCATGAGAAACCAAAAATCAATTGACAAGAAATCATCGATCGTTTTCCGGGTCATCAAATCACCCATAAGAGCTATATGCAAACTCCTTGATCTTTACGCAACAGGTGTCACAAACCTTTGTAATGGCTACAACAGGCCTCTAAGGATCATAGAAGACACCCCAAATAACAATCGGCAGTATCCTAGAAGCTTAAGCACGAGCAATCTACCCGATAATCAAGAATCGTCAGAGGGAGCTCTTTTCAGATCGCTATCTGCATCTGCTGCCCCGACTCAAAATAATATCGGTAACATGGAACTCCACATGTTACGATATTACCGACAACAAATACAATCAATATGTCCGTTAATGAGGAAATTAAATGTGCCCAAAAGTTGTAATACTGGAATGGGGAAAATCGATGAAGATCGGGCTCTTTCTTTTAGAAATGACAATATTGTTCTTCAAAACAAACTAAACATCATCAAGGATAAAGATTTGGGTTTATTCATTGAAGAATAGTTGATTGTGCATCGTTTGCCCATCAAGAAAAGTCAACGCTTGCTCATAAAAAAGAAAGAAAGTCAAACTGTTGCATCAAATCTAGTATATTTCCAGTTTCTCTAATTGAGATTTATCTTTCTTTCTTTAGTCTATACAGTAGACGAGTAAAATTTAATTGCATAATTGCAAATTTGAGATGGATATCATTCCGTACATTGTATCTTTAGGTTGTTTTATTTAACAGCCTTATTGTTTAATGTTTATGGTGTGTTTGTATCATCAAATGACTCAAAGAACCATCAAAGGGGTGTGTAGGATTACTTATTTAATCAAACATTCATTATTTGATAGATCATTCGCATTTTTGCTGTGTCAATTTTCACATAACATTTTAACTTAGACACCAATCAAATCATTATGCCTATTTTTTAAACAACCATTCTTTTGAACGGTAAAAAGGTTGTATATATTGGATCCGTACAGGAAAACTATACCAAATACAAGTTGAATGTTGACATACAAATACAAATGATAATTAAAACAGACAAAATATGAAGAGGACCAATTGCACAAACCACCAACTTGAGCTAATAGCCTTGAAATCTCCATCTGACTCCTAGCAGCATGAGGATTTACACACCCATATTAAGCCTATGTTTGAAAAAAGAATGATCAAAATCGTGGGTTTCTAGCTTTCGATCTGTGGGCGAATCCATATTGTATTCCTTGTATAAATCCGTATGTGTTTGGAGACTTTGAGTACACGTTTCCTACAGATTTGTCCATTTGTTACGAATACAAAAATTAGTACCACTAGTGTTATCTTTAAATAAATAATAAATGATGATGATATTATTTTCTTTGTTAATTTAACCCCCAAAACACTTATAGTGATATAACCAACAAAAAAAAAGGATAAAAAAAAGAATTTTGTTGATGTTTCCAATATAGTTATTTATTTATATCTATATTTATATTAGTTACGTTGACATAATCTTTTTAATTTGAAGTTGGAAAGAAGGCCAGAAATTTTGTCCAGGTTCGATTTTCCATTTAATTTTTCTTTTTATTTTTGGCCGACCACAGTTTTTATATGGATGGAAATAAAGGAGCTAAAAAGATTCAATTTGTTTCAAGCTTTTGATCACCTTGCATATTTATACTCTCTTACTGTATTTTTTATTTAAATTTTTTTTCACAAATATCTAAATCATCTCTGCGGTCAATTCACATATTGTATATCTTTACTTTTCAAATTTTATATTACCTACACACTTTCTTCTCAAGTTCTTTAAATTTAAATATTTCAAAAATGCTTAGTCAAAAAATTATAAAAAATTATACAATAAAAATTAATATTTTTTTCTCTTCGATTAGACATATCACATGATATACTTTCGATGAACTTATATTTAACCATTCATTTGATATACAAAGTATAACTTTTGTTTTACAAAAAAACATATTTTTTATTAGTGGTACGAGTTTAACAACAATGACATACCCGTCCTAATATAAGAAGCGTTTTTTCGAGTATACATTGGTTTTACTTAACCATACTTATACTTACTATAATATCAAAATAACACGTAATACAATCTTCATCACTTAACTTTCAATTTATTAGACTGAATCATGACAAATTATCGTGTCGATAATTTGTATGTTGATCCGACTGATCAAGACCGATAAACTACTCGTAGCAAAATTAAACAACGACTGAAACCTAGACTTCACTATTTTCTGTAATTTTCATTGAAATAAACAATCATGTTTAATTAGATAAAAATACTACATTAATTTTAAAAAACACATTATTTTCTTTATAATGTTACATTTGATATACAAAGGGATATGGTTTTTTAAAACACCAAACATCTATACTTTCTAATAATAGACCACGATAGGTTTTCATACTTCATGTCAGGGCACAAACCCTTTAAAAACTCTGGGGTTGAGAAACAGTCTCATAACAGTACGAGTGCAAATTCACAAAGTCAGGCCAACCATTATTCATTTCATAAAACAGTCTCACAAAGTCAAGCAAACCATTATTCAAATACTAAAATGTATGTAATATCAAATAAATATTATATTGGTGATAATATCTATTTCAAAATATATAATAACAATAATAATAATATGCATAGACTATAGTCTTTATTTGTATTTTTAAAATAAGTAATGAATTAATAAAAAATATTATTAATTTAAAACAAAATTATATTTTAATAATAAAAATAATAACTTGCAATTAGTACTAAATGTAATTGACATTTTGAAACTCTAGCTCCTTATAAAAAGCAACACACTATAAGTTGCTAACTATAAAAAGAAAAATGTACGACAATAGATTTGTAATCCAATGCACTTGGATATAGGATGTACACAGTTACCATTTAAGCACCATCAAATTTTGTTATGAATAGTAATACAATTGATATATAATGAAAGTTAATTTCTTGTAAAAGTTACACTTTACCCCTAATGAATAGTATAAAACGGCAATAAAACCTTCAAAACGACGATAAACCCTCCGTAAATGTATATAAGGTTAATTAAGTAACAAATTATACTTGAACCTGAGTACAACAATTTTTTTCCATTAAATTGCAGTTGTAGTTTTTTTTTTTTTGTTTTTTTTCTTTTTTATATAATTTCATTTCACGCTACGTCCGCACTTAATGTAACTATATGTAGGTCTTTACCGATGATATTTTTAATTACACTTTTTATATTTTAGGGATACATTTTTTCTATTTGTCATTATCACATAAAATTGAGAAAGTGTAACCAAAAGTATCACAGGTATAGAAGTAGACATTGACATGAAATAGTATGGGTATTAGACGTTGTGACAATATTTTCTCATATTTCGTGTTAGCGAAACAAGCTTTTATCCACACTCTTTAAAAGTGTCATTAGAAGCTTAGATATAATGATACTTCAATATGAGAGCAAATGCTACTTTTCTATTTAGTTGATTATTCGCTCAAGTGAAAATCGGGGGTGTCATAAAACTATGTCTTTGTAATCATAAGTTTGTGATCATTGATATCCTTTGTAACGAGAAAAACTATTAAAAGTTTTTTTTACGCGTATCACCTTATTCTTAAATTACTTTGATTTCGATGTGAAATTTTTTTAAAAAGTTTTATTTTTAAAAATACGTACAACAATTCTCAAAAAAGTCGTTCAGCAGAGATTTGATATTTTTCGAGTTATTGCTTAAAATAGTTATCCACTCCGACTCCATAAGAAAAAGATATGAGACATTTAAGTTTATAATCTACATTTTGTTTTCTTTTTCCAATTTTATTCTTTTACAAAATCACTTATGAACACAAAAATTCGTTAAATAAATGCATAACGCACCTATCACCACTAGTACACTAGATCACATACTTTAATTAATATATGTTCGACTCTTTGTATGGCACATTATTCATGCACGTATCACCATTTTCTCACAACCACAAAATTCCCATCTCTAGAAAGACCATATATCAACCAACTTTAACTTTCCTATTCTAAGTGCTATGGGATGGAGCGCGGTGGTCGGTTTCGCCACAGTCACGATGGTCGTTATAACTACCATGGTGGCCGCTTTTTTACCGACCACTTGTCTGGCCACAATAAACAGCAATAACCTCCGGAACCAAAAGCTGTACCCAGTGGTTCTGGTTCCTGGAGCCGGTGGGAACCAGCTAGAAGCCCGTTTGACCTCCGAGTATAAGGGGACGAGTTGGTTGTGCAACAAGTTGTATCCACTTAAGAAGGATGAAGGAGGATGGTTTAGATTGTGGTTCGAAATCGGAGTGTTGTTAGCACCGTTGACCGAGTGTTTTGCTGAACGTATGACTCTTTATTATGATCAAGAATTGGATGATTACAAAAATGCTCCTGGAGTTGAAACTAGGGTGTGTCAATTTGGTTCAACTGAGTCTCTTCTCTACCTTGATCCTTCTCTCAAGTAAGCCTGTACAAACTTTCATTTTTCAATTCTCTTAGTTTTTTATGAACTAGTGTACTAGTCCGCACGAAATTATTGGGTTTACAACTTCTCATGTGTGTAAGGAAATTGTTTTAGTAATGTATATGGAATAGTAAGTTAAATTTATGCAATAAGTCATCTTTGGAATTTACATAAATATAATACAAATTTTCAAAATTAAACACGTAAAATAGTAAAAGATGTAACATACCATTCCGAATCTCCTTAATTATTATGACCCATTTGACCCTATACGAATTTTTTTACCGAAATAATAGCTTTTCACCATGTTACGAGAACTAATGCATTTTCCAAACACTTTTCAACACTAGTAGAAAAGTGTTTGTGAAACCTGGTTTTAGAAAACACTTATTTAAGAGTCGAGTTTGCTAAATCCAACTTTACTATGACCGAGAGAAAATGAGTGTTTAGCAAACTCGATTTTACTTTTCAAGAGACAGAGAGAGAAAGAGTGTTTTTCAAACCCGATTTCACTTTTAGGTACATTTGAGGGTGTCCTGTCCTCAGAAGTTTTTCCTCAAAAGTGTTTGCCCAAAACATAAAGTCGGGTTTGAA
Organism: Logfia minima; assembly: GCA_963921325.1. NCBI lineage: Eukaryota > Viridiplantae > Streptophyta > Magnoliopsida > Asterales > Asteraceae > Logfia > Logfia minima. The sequence continues at coordinate 6,404,940 of OY992774.1, read as the reverse complement.
AAATACTTTTCTATTCTCTTGAAAAGAAAGTCGGGTTTGCTAAACACTTTTCCTCTCTCCCGAAAAGCGAAGTCGGATTTGCTAAACAATCATTCCCTCTTAGTCAAAGTAAAGTCGGGTTTGCTAAACCCGACTTTTAAATAAATGTTATTGAAAATCACGTTTGGCAAACAGTTTTCTACTAGTTTTGAAAATTGTTTGAAAAATGTAAAGGTTCACATGATTGATGGCAAAAAGCTACTATGTCGATAAATAAAATCCCTCCTTTCCTCTGGGCCTCTCTGCTTGATTTCAACTACTCATTTGCTACTAAGACCACTTGCGCTCGTGACACGTAATTGTGGAATGATTGCGAGCGATGACTGCATATGTCCCACAACTGCTCGCAGAGCTAACTGTCACGACTACAATTTAGATCTCACAAATTTATTTAATTTCCGTTTTCAAAAAATATATTTACTTTTAATTAAATACAACTAACACAATAATTAAAAATAACATCTCACTAATAAAATAAAACATTAAGACACTAAAGAAAAGTGTTAAAAACACATTATTTGTGATTGTGTATATATATATAAGTTAATTATATTGATTTGTTGTGTTTTTTGGTTGCAATATGATAGCGTATTTCTAGGTATAATTTTTGGGTTTTAAGTTTTTTTAAAAAAGGTATTTTATAAATATAGTCGTTCCTAAAATGTAAATTTTTTTACATATATATTAACGACTGTTTTTTTTAATGTTTTTTGTTTGGAAATAAAAACATGTATAATTAAAAGAAATAGGAGGAAAAAATTAAAAGAGCATGTGTTAACCACCTTTTTACCCGTCTTGCTTCGTCAAATTCTCTACGACGGTAGCCCACAATTGTACTCATACCATGCCTTTCGTTGTTATCACCGCAGAAAGTGACCCTTCTCTTCCCACTTCAAGTGGTCTAATTAGTTATATTGCAATCCAAATTGGATGTATATATATCACCATAAATTGAGATTCTTTTTTCCAGAAGTATTTGCTTTTAGAAACAAATTATCAGAACTATGACTTTTCCAAATTGATTTTCAAAACTATTGAAACCAGGTTTAGGATACTCGGTTTCACCATGATATATCAAGAAGTCTTCAATAGTAAAACCTATTTTTGTACTGTAGAGGGAGAAATCGGGGTTGCCAAACTGGGTTTCTGAATTGCTCCGACAACAGTTGACAGTTTTCGGTTGACTTGGACCAGCATGCATAGGAAACAAAACTGGGTTTTCTATGCTAGGTTTCTAAACAACAGTCGCAATTTACAAATTTTCTTTACTTCCACCTATTGTTTGGTTCCTATACCCGGTTTGTAGCATGCATGCATAATAAATACACATATAGACAGCCATGTGTAGCATGAAACTTTTGATTATAAGTTCTCATGATTCTTTTCTTTCCTTCTCAATTCATATAACAAAAAACACTCGCATTTTGGTAGCAAACACCCCTGCAAATTAAAGCCACTTGATTGACTATCATGTCATCTCCAATATATTCTTATGTGAGAGTAACTATATGTATTACTATCATCTAGTTTACAAATTGACTTAAATCAATTGTTTATTATTTACTTGGAGGCAAAAAAGGTGAATGGAATATTTAGAAACTGGGTATAGAGCAAGCTGTCCCATTTCCACCGCAAACTGTCAGCTTTTGTCAAAGCAATTCAGCAATTCAGAAACCGGGTTTGACAACCCCGGTTTCTCGCTGTACTATTTTGTAGCCGGGTGTCCCACCTGACAACTTCTCGATGTGTCACGCTAGAAGCCGAGCATACTAAACTCGGTTTCAAAAGTTTTGAAAATCAATTTGGAAAACCCATAGTAATGATAATTTGTTTCTAGAAATGTATATTTTTGAAATTTGGTAAGATTGCAAAAGGACACATTTTTTCACAAGAGGACTTTACACACAAATTGCATTCAAACTCATCCCCATCCCCTGGTTGGGCTTTTTCTTTCTTTTGCTAGTTTTATTTGAAAAAAAAAAAGAACCAAAAAATAAATAAAAATCCCATGGAATCTTGACTTTTTCCATTTGGTTAAGTGTCCTGACAGCATCCCAATTTTAAGATGATTTGATACTAAAAATATAATCTGGATCTGGATTCTTTAATTGATCAACAAAATGGATGGTGGACGTTTACTCTAAGCAAATGTATTTTTGTGAATGAATTCACATGCGACGACTATAATTAATTTGTAGCATCCATTTTTCTTTTTTTATTTAAATTTCCAAATTGTGTTCTCCATTTTTAATCGTTATTAGAATTTTGAATAAATCTTGTGTTCTTCATGTATTCATTAACAGGAAAATAACGAGTTACATGGAACAATTAGTTGAGTCTCTACAAGATCTTGGCTACAAAGATACACAAACTCTATTTGGAGCTCCTTATGATTTCCGTTACGGCTTAGCATCCGAAGGACATCCTTCCAGTGTCGGTTCTACTTTTCTCGAAAACCTAAAGCAGCTAATTGAAAATGCAAGTAACTCAAATGGAGGAAACCCTGTGATTCTCGTCTCCCATAGCCTAGGAGGCTTATTCGTCCTCCAACTCCTCAACCGTAACTCACATTCATGGCGCCAAAAGTACGTAAAACATTTCATTGCATTGTCAGCGCCATGGGGTGGCACGGTTGACGAGATGTTAACTTTTGCATCAGGGAATGCACTAGGCGTTCCTTTAGTAAATCCGTTGCTTGTGAGAAACGAGCAACGGAGTTCTGAAAGCAATTTATGGCTCATGCCAAGAAAAAAACAATTTTCTAAAGACAAACCACTTGTTGTCACACCAAATTCGGCGTATTCTTCATTTGACATTTCAAGATTTCTTGAAGATATCGGATATGCACAAGGTTTGTACCCTTATGAGACACGAATTATACCATTGGTTGAGAAGTTGGTTGCACCGGGTGTGCCGGTAACTTGTATAGTTGGAAATGGGGTCCCTACAGCAGAGACTTTGTATTATGGGGAAAATGGGTTCGATAAGCAACCGGAGATTTTGTACGGAGATGGGGATGGAACGGTGAACATGGTGAGCTTGTTGGCTTTAGAAGAAGAATGGAGGGATGAAGAGAATCAAGAGCTTAAGGTGATTAAACTTAAAGGGATTTCTCATATGGATATACTTAAAGATGATAAATCACTTTCACAAATCATGGATGAAATTAATGGTATTAATTCGGGCATTTCTAGCTCATCGGTTTTTTCTAGCTTGTAAGATGCTAGAGAAATTATTTGTAAATGAATGAATAAAAAATGTAATGATGAAAAAATAGAATTAAGGAATTTTGGTCTGCGTTAAAAACTGATTTTTCATACTTTTGTTTATCTATATCTATAGAGGTTAATTATTGTAAAATAAATCTTAACGTAAAATAAATAAAATTAAATATCAGCCATTGATGATGTAATGACCACATCAGTAATTTTAGAAGGTCAAAAGCACATTAAATATTATTTTAGAGTACAATTGAGATTTTAATCTTCCGCTTTAACAATTCAATTTTCGATTTTAGCGATGCACAGTTCTTAAGTACTCCGATGCACATGAAAAGAACCTTATATCTCATGTTCATAGAAATTAATATTTAACCAACTTAATACATAAGAGACATGATGCACATGAAAAGAACTTACACACATATTATAAATCTTCAAATTTACACACTGATCTATAAAAAAAGAAAATCTAATATACAACATGTATATACATAACAAAGGTTTTAAAGAATTCAAAAAATGAAAGAATAACAATAAACTGTTTAAAAAGAAATCTAAATCCATCTGATATGTAAAAAATCATAAAGTTGATGCATAATCTTAAAGACTTTATGTATATAGCCGGAAAACGGATGCACATCGGAAACACTTGATGCACACAGGATAAAATTGGTTCACAAAGTTAGATGAAAACTCAATGCGCAACCTGTGAGGAAAGTGGATCAAATATTTAGATTGTGATCAAGATTAATTTACAGAAACCAAAGTCTAAGTGGATTAAATATTTAACCAATCTAATTGTCTAACTTTTACCGACATTAGGATACCCCACAAACCCCACGGTTACATGATTGGATTTTGCATCAACATATTTTTCTTGATATGTGATTTGCTTTTGCATACAATTGGATAGTGAGTTTGTCCTCCTTTGGACTATTTCCTCTGCTTTCGACCGTAAACGAGATAGTAATTCATCCTTTTGTTATGTGGACTATTTCCAAATACATAATCCTTCAGATAAGATTGTTAGGTGGATGCTTACATTAACTTAATTTTAGACACAAGAGAGGTTGCGAGAGAGAATCTGAGGGATAGGTGACATTAGGGTTTATGGATGAGTAGGTGACGGCTGTGAATGAAAGAGGGGGAGGGATAAAATTTTTTTTTATTAAAGTGATAATGAATAGAAAGAGAAAATTGTATATGGGGTTAGGTTCAAATGAAAACCAAATAGAAAGTGAGAACTGCAAGAACCACAAGAATATGCGACTGTTCACATATGATAGCTTTATACACATCTTGAACATTAATAGTTGTTCGAATGAGAAACAAAAAAATGTCAAAAATCAAAAAATTACGTATAAACATACATAAAAACACATATGTTCACAACGAAACAGTTCACATGTAAACAAATTAGTTAACGTTAGTTAAAATAAGTTTTAACACATAATTTTTGGGTTTAGAAAGTTTTATTGATTCTCATTAATATTTTTATAAATATTTTGACATTATCACATGTGAACAGTTGCATTTTCTTATAATTCTCGTAATTTTTACTTTTTATTTTGTTTTCATTTGAACCTAACACTATATGTATATATGTCAATGTTTTAAAACCCGGGTTTCAAAACGACTCGGTTTGGTGACCGGGTCCGGGTCAACTCGGGTCAACTCGGTGTGACTCGTTTTCAAAAAATTGAATATTTGTCAACGCATATGTTCGTGTACTAATTTTAACCTTGTTTTGATTTGTTGAACTGTGACAATAATGGATTCTTAGTTGAAAGTTGTAGATAATTAAATATTATTACATAAATCATTATATTTTTAAGAAATCGTGTAGCGAACGAAAGATTGAAAACATTTTTTAATGCGATACAAATATCGTTTATAATATAGTTTACTGATTTATAATGACTACTTTAATGACAAAATAATAAAGTTAAACTTAATAAGAAAAAACGAAAATTACAAGAACGAAATATTAGTCAAATTTATTAAAAAAAAAAAAAAAAAAAAAAAAAAAAAAAAAAAAAAAACCGGGTTCAAAGCTAAACCGGGTCAATGAAACCCGGGTCAACCCGTGAAACTCGCCTGGTTAATCCGAGTCAAAATACACCATAAACCCGCTCAGAGTCAACCCGGTTATATAGCCGAGTCCGGGTCAACCCGGGTAACCCGGCCGGGTTGACCCGGGTTTTAAAACCTTGATATATGTATATTCATGTAGAAATTATAAAGCAAATAGAATTTGTGCATTATCAGTCATAACCAAAAACTAACGAGCCAAATCATAATCTAAAAATGCAAATAGAATAAGTGATTTTGGAGCATGAAATAGGCATATATGTATACGTATGTTGCTTTGAGGCTTCAGAGTTCAGCCATCAGCCATCAAAAACTACAAACAAGGCCCATTTTGCATTTCATTAGAATAAAAAATATGGGCGGTGTTGAGCCCATATTCTCTCAACAAAAGCCCAATAATCAAAAGGTTGTTGAACAGAAAAGCAACAATCAAATTACCATATTCAAATCACCATTTCTCCCTCTACTGTTAATTTGGGGGTCGAATTAAATTTCCCAATTTTTCATTTCCAACCACCAATCAACTAATAATCATGTCATGGTTGGCTCAATCAATCGCTAATTCTCTACAAATCGACGAAGATGATCATCCCACCACATCAATCAATCACAATAACAACCAATTCCAATCTATAAAACAACAAGAATTTGAAAATTCAGATTCTGAAAATGAAACCCTAATATCAGGAGGTGTAAAAGAAGATCTTTCTGAATTTACAGAAACCCTAGCTCGTCAAATCTGGGGTGTCGCTTCTTTCCTCGCTCCACCACCACCGCCACCTCCGCCGCCGCCCCTTCCGGCACGTCACCGGTCTCCCACCGATCGACATGATGATGTGGAAAATTCAGTTAGTGAGGGTTTGGGAATTGGGGCTGAAATTGGGGTTTCAAATGCGACTTCTTTATTAAATAATATTAACGATGATGATGATGATCAAGTGGAAAATGTGGTTGGTGTTACAGATGAAGTATTGCAATTTGCAATGAATATAGCACATCATCCTGAAACTTGGTTAGATTTCCCTTTATCTGAACAAGATTTCGAAGATACTGATGGTAATTCTTCATAATTGATTTCGATTTCCCCCCTAAATTATGGTGTGTTTGAACTTAGAATTGATATTTTGATTTCTTGATTTTTTTTTGTTCGCTCCAAATCATTTATATAAATTATAAAGTTAAAAGGTGATGATAGTGTAAGAAAGTTCTGATTTTCCATTCTAGATTCTTGTATAAACTGTAAAGGTGCAAACTTTTGTCACATTGTACTCTTTATTGGTGAATTTGAATTCCTATATAGTCTAGGTTACATGGTGGGAAATTGGTTATTGAGCTTACCTACTCTATTTAGTGTTCGATTGTTGAATATTTGAAATGAAATATGAAATAAAATACTCACCACTTATTAATCTAATTTTGGGGACTTCTCCCATTTGTAAAAAGTCTCTATTCTTTTTTCATTAGAAAAAATTCTTTATAGAGTTGCTAATTAATAAATAATTGATTTTCCACGCATTCAAACATCTGATTAGCTGATCCTACCGCTGCAAACAACTGAAACACATCCAAACACCATCTTCTACAGCTGATTATTGAATATCACGTAGTTACTTTGAAAGCACACATCCAAGCACGTGGTCTTATACTGTCCCTTTCCTTATTTTGCCAGAAGGTTTATGATGTGGATAATTTTGATAGGTTTATGCAAACTCGATTTATGTTCTCTTCCTGAAAAGATGCATTTGAATGCAAGACTTATGTCAGTAGTTAGTTGCTAAACTGATATGTTCGTCTTTTTATTGCGTTGACTATAGATTTTGAAATGTCGGATACTCAATGGAATCATGCAACTTTGGTGGAACATCTAGTACCGAGATTAGCTGCTCTAAGAATTGAATTTTGTCCGATTCACATGAGCGAGAGTTACTTTTGGAAGGTCTACTTTGTGCTATTGCATCCTCGACTCAATAAACATGATGCTGATCTTCTATCTACACCCCAGGTAAGTCTAATTCCAATAATGACCAATCTTTATAAGTGCAAATATATAGTTTAGATTAGGAGGAAGAAAAACCCTTAAAACTTTAACAACACTAGATTATACTGTAAAGTGTACATTTATAGCTGGCACTAATGTTATCCTTTAACTCATGCTATCTATTGAAAAAAACATGTATATATCTCTTCACCTATGTACCTGATATCAAACTGTTGAACAATGATGTATCGAGCATTTGGGTATACATTACAGAATTTGATCGTTTGCATCAATAGAATAATCTTTGTATTCTGTGCAAAATGCTAGTATTCTGAGGGGGTGTTTAGGTTTGTGTTCTGAAACTCATTATGGCAACGTGAGTTTTAGTGTTTGGATTAACTACTTCTGGTTATTTGATTATTTTGGGGATCAAGTAATTCAAATAATTAGTCTAATACTAGCTTGCAAGAAGACTGGTCCAGGGGGAAAAGAAAGTATATGTTTACCTCTTTTCAACCTAGTTCTGGAGGTTTTTACTTGCATCTAACCAAATGTCTTCTTTTCTTTTTTCACAATAATGTCTTATTTGGGATTTTCATTTATGAGTAATGTTATGTCCTCTATATTCTTCCTACAATTCCTTTCTCAATCTCATTGAGACACTGGCAAAAATCTATACGCCTATAGAACTCGAGCAAATATTTTATTGCCAAGTGTCAATTAGGACAATATTTAACTAGCCGTTATCTATTTATAACTCATATTATCAGAGTTTCCAAACACAAAAACGTCTGATTGTTACAACTTTAAGCAGTAAACAACATCCTAACACTATCATCTACAACTCATTTTATTACAGAACACTCGATTCTGATATTTGAGTATCATATATTCTAATGACTTATGACTCTCAAAATGCACATTCATACACCCTTAAGCTCCTATAAGTAGGTTGGTTTAAGTAGCCATTTGAACCCATTTACATATTTTGTGCAAGTTATGATTGGTAGTTGGACCTGTAACTACTTGCAGATAGTTGCAGCCCGGACCATTTGGATGAAGGAGTTACAAATGAAGACCAAGCCAGGACCAGAATCTCTTGAGAGAAACACTTCACACACGTTAGATAGTCTTGACGATTATAATACCACTTCATCAGACTCTCCTGCTGAAAACATGTTTGAAAGAACCACACATACATTTGAACCTACAACTCATCAAACAGTTCATGAGAAACAATCAGTTTTGATCCCGGAAGACGGGTCAACAGAGGGTGTGTCAGATCAGAGGGTGGCTTCTTCTTATATAGTACCCGTTGAGGATTTTGATGAAAATGAGGACAATTGGATCCATGAGAACTCAGAATTAGATGGGTATGATGGGCCAGATGTTCCTGTTGGAGATGAGGAAGACATTTCATTTAGTGATCTTGAGGATGATGATTGTATATTGCCAACAAGATCCAAGATCATTTGAAAGAAATTGTCCATAACTAAGCTTTTTTTTTGTTTCTTTTTTCTGGAAATTGGCTCATCTCGGTTCAGGAAAATTTTGACTTTTGACTCCCGAGTTGGGACCCGCATCAGCATCCAATAAGATGCCAGTGTATGGACAGCCAGTCTGAGACTGTTAAAGAACGAAGGGTGTACGGACATCTGTTTTCAGGGATGGGATCTCTTTGCAAGAAGTGTACAGGGTATGTTTGCAACGGGGTTCACGCTATTGGAGTGCTTTCTTGAAGATTCAACAAGTGAAACTTTGATTTTTGTTTTTGATTTTAATTTACAATACTACTTTTTCATGAAATCATGAAGATTTTGGCTTTTCTCAAAGATTATTTTGTACAAAGTTTCTGCGAATGGAAGTGTATGTGAAATTAAACTTTTGTATCTTATACGGAGTAACATTATTATCAATCGAATTGTATCTTATCTACAATTCTATGTTCTTGTATCTTGTTTGATTCAAAATACTTTTATATTTGTAGAATTTTTTTATTGATCTGCAACTAGTTTAGGATCGACATACGAATGACATTTGACGGACTTTCTGAGTGGGCGAAGAGAGATAAACATAAGCAATCTTGTACATATGAAGCCATTAGTTTCATAAATAAAAGGTATTGATTTGAGCAATACAAAGATCATAATATTGAAGTGAATTTAGGAATCAAGGATGAAGATGACTGGAATTAGGTTGATCTTGAGTGCAGATATAATCAAGATGTGCTTCATCAATTGTCTTCCTCATCAACAACTCATCTTCAACATCCTGCAACCAACAACCACATTTTTACTTGAAAGTGTACAATATTCATTCTCTATGTAGAAAGAATATGCCATGGTTTAGTTTGGTTTGGTTTCACTTACTTTTTTAACTAGTTTAATAGGCTATGTAGTTGTCTAAATGATTTATGCAGAAAATGATTAACTAGTGCTGTCAACGATCATTTGAATCAAAATCAGCTTGATCAATAGCCTAAAGTAATTGAAGTTTTTTGAACATACTGAAATGATTGGCATCTGATCTACAGATTTGAATGAGATGACAATTAGTTTGCTAACCTTAAGTTGTTTGGCTGTCGCAGGAGAAATCTCCTTGGGTGGCCGGGAAGTGCAGGTTAGCATGAAGACTAAAATGATAAGGGTGCAAAATTTCGCCATCATCAACTTATGTAGAGATGGATGTTTTGTTTATGTATATGCCCATTGCAGGCTGTGCCATTTTTAAGTCATGCTTTCTGCTCGCTCTCAGTTCCCAACAAAAGAGTCTTAATCAAATACAATAAAACAGTTTTTTACAATATTTTAAATGATATATTATGTACCAAAGGGTAGGAGTATGTGAGTAGTTTATGAGCGAAGAGGTTGTGGGTTCAATATATATATATATATATATGTGTGTGTGTAATGTACATATATTATGTGAAGTAGGTTAGTTGTAAGACTCATTTTCTAAAGAAACAAAAAAATTATCTATTATGTAGCTAATTGAAATGCATAAGATTCTTTTTACTTTTTTTTTTTTTTGTTGAAACTTCTTCTAAAACTATTTACAATTGAAATACAAGAAAACGTGTTTTAATTTGTTCTTTTTTTTCTATAAAAAAAAAAAGATTATAATTGAAAATATGATAAGCTACTTATTTATGGTTCTTTACATTTTTTTCTCGAAAATGAAAATAACATATTTTACATTTAAATGTACTTTCTAAAATTAACTTTGTAGAGACATAGAGCAACTCTCATCGTTAGAGGCAGAGTTAGAATTTCCTATTGAAAGTGCAAAAGAAATTCTTTTGTTGTTTTACTTTTATAAGAAAAAAAATTATAAAATGTCATTAATACTATTAACATTTTCTTCTTATATGAGTTTGAAATTTTAGGAGAATTCTGCCCTCTTCCCTTTTGAAGATCCGCCTCTAATCATCATATAACATTTGTTAAATTTTGACGTAAATCTACCAACAAGGATAGAAGTGTTAATGTTGCATCATATACTTATTATTACATCAGTTTCTTTTATGTTTGATGTATGTGAAAATAAAAGTACTAGCTAGAAGAAAGTATTAAGACCTCTCAAATGAGTTGAAGGTTACTAAAACATGTATCAATAAAAGAAACAATTTTATCATCATCTAATCAAATAACTTACTGTATTATTATGCTAATATATCTTTTGTAATTGTATGAATCATATGTCTCATTATGATTTTGTAAGATAGATTAAGAATGTGAGTCACCGTATTGAATTATATTAAAAAAAAAGTTATCCAATATTTAATTCATCTTAAACGCCCATTACTGAGAAAATGAGAAGTGTTATGCTGTAGTTTATATATGGACTTTTTTCTTTACCTTTATTTCTTATATGAACATATAGTTGTACTTGTATTATATTTTGTATTGATTAATTGAATTTTGTTTAAATAAATAAAATTGGTAATACATAACTTCAACTAACATTTAAAGAGTTAGTTACGTTAAAAGCACATTCAGTTTGTTACGTTTTATTTAAATGGAATTATTGATATATCTTAAGAATTCATTACAGGCTTAAGAGTTATCGTTATCATTATTATAATTAATAATTAATGTGATTTCTTTAAAAAGAAATGATTTACCCGACCAGGGACGAATGGACCCAATACCAGATACCCGATTCGAACCCACCACCCGGGTACCATCCATAAATCAACCCACGTCATTAACACGGGTTATGAATTATGATTGTTTATACATACAGTACTAATTAACAAAATAACAACCGTGTCCCAGGAGATCTGTGACTCTGTTTAAAGAATTGAATTTTTCAGTGTACTGATACACATACCTCTATGCTGCTGTCGTCATCCATTTCTCTCGTTTCAATATAAACCCATATTCAATTCATCATTTAATTACTCAACTTGGATCTCCAAAACAACAAAAAAAGCAAAAGAAAAAAGAAATATGCTTGGTGATGCAGGGGAATCCCCTTCTCGGTAATCAATCATTTCCTTCAATTTGGTGTTTCAGTTTCATGAATCTTGATTATTAATTACAAGAAAAATTCATACTTTTTAACTAGTTTGTAGCAAATAGTAATTTTATGCTAAAATTAGGTCAGCGTTAAAGTATATGTATAGGTTTCTAGTTATATCTATTTAATTTACCGACATTGTTTGGTAAATATATTATATGTAGGTATGAGTTGTTGAGTATGGTGAAGAAACATTCAAATTTAATAGGAAAGACAGTAGTAGATGATCAAGATGCTTCTGATGTTGAAATGGATCAAAAGTTTTGGCATGATGTTTTGGATTTATATTTCATTGGTGGAAGGGATATGAAGGAACAACAAGATGATGATCTTTTATTCTTTGTTAGAAAAATGGTATTTTTTTCTTAACCAACGTTGTATTTATTAAATACTGTGTTGTTTACTTTGTTTATGATGATGATGATGACGATGATGACGATGGTGGCCCTTTTGGTTTCAGAGTACTCATGGGTATGGATTCAATGATAATCTTGAAGGAAACTCGCCTTATTTCGTACGCAGGTGGGCCGCCAAGGTAAATAAAGTGATAAATAGTGGTGGTTTATGGCTTATTGTTGGTAAATTGAAAATATTATGTGTGTTATTAAACTTTATGTTTTGTTTGGCAGTTGGATGAATTAGTTGGAGAGAGCTCGGTGATTGTAGATTGGAGGCGTTCTTTGTACTTGAATTTGATTGCCCATACTTCGTATAGTGTTACAGTTGCAATTTGCAGGTAAATTATCATCTTCTATAGTATTTCAATCTTAAAGTTTGAAGTGTAAATACAACCAACTGGTGTGGCAGTACTATTAAAAGGATAAATGCATATCAATCTTAGAGTTGGTTTATTGGCTTATTAGACTCCTATTTATTGAATTATTAGACTAATTCCTTTCCTATGGAAATGAATTTAAATGTACTTACACAGTTGCATACACATGTATATCAATATATCATACATGAGGGCGTATTTTTACATTAATCAATTAAATTATGGGATTAAAAACTGTTTTATGGAAGGATGGGCTAATAACAGTTGAACGGTTACGAAAGGGTGTAACCAATGGGTGATATGCTTTTTAGAATTAAGTAATGGAATGTTAGAAATTTATACTTATGGGGTCACATTTGAATTTATTTTTTTAGCTTAAAACTCATCTTGTCTCTGTTACACTATTTGGAACTAGTTACTCTTCTATAATATATGAAGTAATTGCCTAACTGGTGTGAGAAAATGAAAGAAAATTGTTTATACATATGTGAAGGAAGTCGTCTTTTGTACCATCTCGAATACTGTAACATCATTTAGTTTTATGCGTTTCTGTTTCTGGAAATTGTTATTAGTATTACTGATTATGATTATCACTTGGTGTTTAAATACCACAAAATACACCAATACCCATTTGGGTGGCTAAATTACATTGGGCAATTTATAAATTTCTTCGCATCTGTTCTCTACTCTCTGGTATATATGATTATATACGTATCAAAGATGTATTTTACATATCTTATTAAAGTCGTTAAAAACTTCTATGAATCTTCTTAGTATATAACAGAATGTTAACCAGGATTAATACCATAGTTGATTTGGTTACCATTTTACTATTTAGTATCTTGCAGACTTGCACTATTGTGATTCTAGATTTGTAGAATGTTAAATGAAAAATAACTACACAAATATGGCAAACAACGAAACTACTGATCTCCCAAGTTGGTTGAGTTACGTTATATCTGAAGCACTAACAGTTATAAAATGCTACAAAACCAATTTTAAACAGTTGGGATTGTTATGAAATATGTAAACTTTCACTTAGGCTCTGTTTGCAATATTATATATGTGTTGTTTACCCTTTCTAACAAATATCATTTATTTCAGTCATCAGTCTCTTCAAAATCATCAGAGTAACCAAGGAACCTCACTATCTCCTATATACAAGGTAGCTTCACTTCCTAAACATGTCCAGTTTGCTGGTATTCTAGGATATGCATTATGTTGGGAACAATATTAAAAGCCACATTTTGCTTGTTATCTTCTTAAAAGTAAAACAAAAGCTTCCGAAGCATAATTGCTCATTTTCACCCTTTTCTTATCTATAATTGCATGTTGTTGTTCTTGTTAACTATGTATATTTTATGTTTTACCTTTTAACTATTGTATTAACCTTTTGTGATTAATGCAAAATATTATGTATTTCCGTTGGAGATAGGAAACTGACAACTTCATTACTATTATTACAGTCTAAATTTTGCAGATGATTAACGTGTATATTAAATTTTGTCTAATTGTTGTTCTTTTGCATGGAACTACTAACTGCTTTATGAATATCCTTTGTTGGGAATTTGAACTTTTAAGTTATTACTGGCCAATGATTACTTCGATGTATAACTATTTTCTATCTAGAAGGTGTTCTTATACATATTTTATTAATTGTTTTCAGATTGTGAAAACCGTTTATGCATCACCAACCCGTGTCAATTTTCACTTGGATTCAAGAAAGGTAAAAAATATTATCACCTTCCTTGCTGTTCCTTGTATTATCAAGTTTATTATATCTCGTGAATATTGAAGGAATGCTGTTGGTTATGTGTTCAGGAAGTGGAAACAAAACCTGCATATCCAGATATATGTTTTGCAGTTGATGACTTTGACTCTACCTTCGATGCTGTGGTAAGTTTATTAACACAGTGTAGTGATGATAATCTCAACCAATTCACCTACAAATAAGTCGAATTGGGTTGTGTTTTATATCAAATGGGTTTGACAAGAAGATTTAACTATAAAGTGAATGGGTCAAAAGTCATCTGAGGTAAAAAAAAAAAAAAAACTCTTTAAGTGCTTCACTAAGGGTATGTTTGGTGAAATAGCTGTAGGTTGTAGGCTGTAGCTGTAGCTTTAGGTTTGGAGCTTTTCACGAAAAGCTACTTCTAGTAGCTTTGAGAATTTGAGCTTTTCATTTGATTCTAAAGCTACAGCTTGTAAATGCAAAACAAGACAAGCTAAAGCTCCTAAAAGCTCCATGCCAAACAGGGCCTAAGAAGCTTGATTGTAATTGTAATAATGTAGGTTTTCTAATTATATTTAACACATTACTTATTCATACACAAAAAAGATTATAAAAAGAAATGGATTGAGGTTGTTCGTGGGGCCCAACATGACTCGGACAAAAATAAACTATGTTTACTCATTACCCATAAACCCATTTTCCCACCTCTAACTCTGCCTATGACTTCAATAATGAGCAACTTGAAGTTGAAATATGGCTATAAGCTGTGACTATTTTCTACATATGGCAATTGTTATAAGGTTTATTTTCAGTGGTCACTTTATTATATCCATGAATCAACCTTTTATGTCGTATAATCATTTATAAGAATACGTTATTCAAGTCCTTCCATTTTTCAGGTTTTGACAGATACAGACCATTGCTATTGTGTCCTTCTAAATGCAGTTGGCGGGGCCGCCTTTCCCAGTGAAAATCCACCACATGATAGTAGTTTTAGTGAAAATACTACTCCAAAACATAATGTGGATGCTGGACAAACTAATAAAACTAAGGTATTTTCAAAACTAATTTTTCACTTGTATTTCTGAAAAAACAATTCACTCAGATATCTACACTGTGTTGTGGTGTTATTCGTAAGTGCTTGTGGCTTTAACTAGGTCGTAATTTGTGATGACAGCTTACTCTATTCTCAGGATTTGTCAGCTACCAAATGGTTCGTGAAGCCTATGATGGTAAATATTCATTGATTTGAGGGTGAATTGTTAAGCTGCATAATGTTTATCTATTCAATTAATAATATTTAAAATACCAAAATGATCCATTTGGTATATAAAGTTTCGTCAATCACTAACAATAATGTTTTTCAAATGGTCATATTAATTAAATGGACAAGTTTAAAGTATATAATTCGATTTTATTGAACTTTTTATAAAATGTATAGCCGGGAAGTCTGGATTTGGAAGCATATTGCCATTTGGTCATTCTCCTGGAAAACAAGACAGAATATACATGAAAGGTCCTGGAGGTCGTGGGGAAGTTGAAGTTGCAGTTTCTGGCGTTGTAGGTATTTATCATTTACATGGTGATTTATAAAGTGACATGATATAAAGTAAATATCTTTCAATCAGTAAAAGTTTCAATCTGGTACTAAAAACCAAATATATCTAGACAAGATAATACACTTGTGACTTGATAAATCGTTATAATGCCCAAGTAATGGCATCATATGGTAAAACTGGACATAAATAGAGGTTATAAAATTATGACCCATTTACTTCTGAATGGGTCAATATAGGCTGTATATATATTTGACCCACCCTATTTTGTCACCTCTAATATGGACAATGATTTTGATATATCAGACCAGAGCCTAGATGAATCTGGGCCTCACTCGCCCCTACATATATCAGAAGGAGGATTCAAGATCGGGGCAATGGTTCGGAAAGCTGCGTCTGTTGCACAGGTGGCAGCAAAAAATGCATATGCGGCTGCTTCTAGCACACGGAATTCAGATGGAGGGATGGTCCCTCTCAAGTGCTGCCTTATGTCCATATCTCTACCATGGGAACATATTGCGTCTGATCTTCTTTTTAAGGTAATATCATGACCTTCGAAGTGATTATACGATATTCAGTGATCATAATTCAGTTAATCAAACAAAATGGCTACAGAAGATCATGTTTGGACTTTGGACATGCCTCGGCCATTATAGGGAAAATTATCAAGGAAGAAAATATAAAATCCAAAACTTGTCAATGCGTGGTACCCATATAATCATAATGTCTTTCTCCTGAGAGGTGTGTAAAATTCAATTTTTGACAAGGAAGGAGTTTAAGTTCAAATTTAAAAGAATAGACATATATATGTCAAAAATGAACTTTGTTTGAAGCTTCAATTTGTCAAAAATTAATCTTCCACTCCTATGTGGGTCAAAAGTTAAACTTCACTCCATTTCAGAAGAGGGAATTTATCTACTGGATGTTGACAACTTTTAGATTTTATGTTGTATTATTTTGGCAATTTGCCCCATATTACAGTTAGATGTCTGAGTGTTAGATAAATATGATTAGTTAGCAGAGTTGTATACATGACAGTATTAATTTTTTATGAAAAAGGAACACTCTTTTGCTAATTGGGAAATTTTTCTCAATGTCGCTAGAAAGGGTAAAGAAGTACTACCTAAATTTGGTTTACTCTAGATAATCAGTTTTATTGCAACCAGTATAAATCTGATTATGCTTACCCTTAATAATCAGATATTAAAAGTGTAGAAATTGATTCTCATCCACAAGTTCATTTTATAGTACAACATTATTCACGTTCACTAACTCTTTAATCTCTTACATACCAAAAATCAGGGAGGTGCACCGGTGAACTTGTAGGATCCATCATTTCTTGTCATTGAAGATGAAGTAATATATTGACTTCCATATTTTGTCATGAATGTTGGAAATAAGTAATGAGAAGACGAGTACGTGCCTAGAAATTGTATATAGATTGTAATCGTCACAGCTAGTTAAATGTTTTGCTTTATAATCTTTTCAAAGTTGGTCAATCTCCCAAATATTCATATTGAATTAGCCGTTAAACAAAGTATTCGATTCATATTTGTTACAGAAGTAGTTTTGGTTCTTTCTTTGTGGGAAGCTCATCTTAGTTTCATGTGTTTCCGAATCGTTTTGGATTCATGATATTATAGATTAATACATGGAATAGTTGCATAATTTGTAGTTTTCTTTATGTGAAAAAGGCCAAACTGGCAATAAGATGGTAAAGACTAAAGAGGGCATGTTTGATCCCATTGAATTTATGTCTAAATTAAATACAGGTTACCAGAGCTTGAGGCTTTACTTTTATTTACCTGTTCTTTTTTAGTTCATTTGATGGACAATAAGGTAATCACTTTCATTTTAATTTATGGGTTGCTGAAATTTCCAGGATAGTTTTTTATCAAGAGTCATTTTTGTGCCTTATCAGTAACCATTTTAATTGTTGCTTCAAGTTGAGTTTAACGAGGATTTTAAGCCATCGCGTTGCAAGCGATGACCTTAAAATTACTAAATATTTTTGCATGTTATATAGTTGTTAAAGAGTACTACAGCTCCTTTAAAATTACTTAGGTGAAAGTCTTGTTATTATTAAAAGTTAGTTTGGTTGTAATATGTACCTCAAAATCAATTGTTCCGTGATTAATTTTTCTGTCAACCTTCTATGTTAGTTTAAAATCACTAAGAAAATTTAGAAAGATCACACTTGAGTGGAAAAGGAAAGCAAGATCTTACCTCTTTTTTCGACATGTTCGGAAAAGCGGCACTCGACATCTATTAACAAGATCAAGAACAAAGCCATATCATGCGCTCGGGAGAAATTAGTGATGATTGCCATAAATGCAGCCCTCGAGGACGTGTACAAGAAAGTCTCTGTCGATTCCTATCAACATGGTTTACCTAAGACTCTAAGAGGGACGTGAAAAAGCCATGGACACTTTGACCTACTTGCGTCATGTATTAGGATAGTGAAATCGCCACTAAAATACTTTCTTTCGTGAAAGTACATATACAAGTTTGGTAGTGGAAAAGGTAAAAGGAGTTAATTATCCTTAAGAAAAATTCAGATGTCATGTTTCTATGGTAAATTTATGATAATATCCTCAAAATGTTATGATCTATAAGTATTAATACGTTAAATTATGGAGAATTGAAATACCTGAAATTTCGATGGTAATAAAGGAATATATTTAAAGAACTAAAGAGATTTATTTGGCATTTGAAGTTTTGTATGGTTTTAGATGTACATTGAGTTTGCTATAGTCTTGTTTGTGTGGTAACTTACTATTTTCTGCAAAATATATTGAAATAATTGAAAATTAGAAAATTAAAATGTTGATGAAGTTATAATTTTGGCCCTTCAATTGACTTACCACATGTATAAATCGATACATTTAGGCATATATTTAGGGTCTCTTGATTGTTTTCCTTCTAAAAATTGTAGTAATTATTGAGAAATACAATATTTTAATTGAACCATTACTTTGCTAATTTTCATTAAAAATCCAAACAGTACAAGTACTGAAGTAAGGTACACTTTGGAATAACAAGAGTTGTAGCGGTCGTGATTTGTTGCGGATGAAGATTACTAAATTTATACATGCATAAATCGTTAAGTCATATAAAAACTACGTTAAGTCGTATAAAAACTACCCTAGGTACATTCAACATAATAAAATTTAATTTAAATAGGTTGTTTGAATATAATTTATGTAAATAAAATTAGTATTAGAATAAAAAACAATAGTTGTAGGTATTAATTTTGATTTCTATATGTTGAAAAGTTAAAAAGAAAAAAGAACCTTTAATAAAAAAAAAAAATGGATATATTATTTAAATGAAAAGTTTATGGGTCTGTTTTGGCATGAAATTTCTAAGAGTTTTAGTTTTTAGTTTTTGAATAAAAAGCTTTTATAAAAATAAAAGTTTTGTTTGTCATATATAAGTTGTAGTTTTAGTATTCAATGAAAATCTCGAAATCTCAAAACTACTAGAATTAGTTTTTCATGAAAAGACAAAAACCCAAAGCTACAGCCTACAGCTACAACTTATAGGTATGTTTGGCAAAACTAGTTGTTAGCTGTAGCTGATAGTTGTAACTGTTAGTTATAAACTGAAGCTGGCAGATGTAGCTGCAAGCTGAAGCTTTATTTGTAAGCTATGTTTGGTAAAGTAGTTGTAACTGTAATATCAAAGTGTAAAATGATCAAAAAGCTCATTAAAGCTCCTAAACGCTAGTTAGATGAACTTTTAAATTAGGAGCTTAATCTTCAAACTAAAAGCTTTAAGCTTGTGCATTCAAACAAAACTTTTTTTTTTTAAAGGAGCTTAATTTTCAAAACAAAAGGCTTTAGCCCCAAAAAGTTTTTAAGAGTGTCGTGTCAAACATGCCCTACAACTACTCTACCAAAGATACCCTATATCTATCTATCTATCTATCTATCTATACTACAAGTATGTTTGGCAAAATTAGTTGTTAGCTGTAGCTGGTAACTGTAACTGTTAGCTGTTAATTGTAAGGTAAAGCTGGTAGCTGTATCTGCAAGCTGAAAATTTATTTGTAAACTGTGTTTGTAAAGTAGCTGTAGTTGTAATATCAAAGTGTAAAATGATCAAAAAGCTCCTAAAAGCTAGTTAGAGTAGCTTTTAAATTAGGAGCTTAATCTTCAAATTTTAAGCTTTAAGCTTATCGGTATGTTTGGTAAACTAGCTGTAGATATAGCTGTAGGTTGTAGTTGTAGTTGTAGCTTTAGGTTTGGAGCTTTTCGCGAAAAGCTACTTCTAGTAGCTTTGAGAATTTGAGCTTTTCGTTGGATTCTAAAGCTACAGGCTGTACATGACAAACAAGACTTTTATTTTCATAAGAGCTTTTTGTTCAAAAACTAAAAGTTAAAGCTCCGAAAAACTCCTAAGAGCTCCATGCCAAACAGGCCCATAGGGTTTATTTTGTATAGAAACAAAGCTTTATTTTGTAAATGAGCTTAATTTTCAAAATAAAAAGCTTTAAGCTTCTAAAAGCTCTGTGCCAATCAAGCCCTAATACTAAAAAGGGTGTTTAGACCGCGTCTTACTGCGAGTATTGAACAATTTTACATTTCATTTATCTAATTATATAAATAAATTACACAAACTAAACTCTAAAATTGACTATTAGAAATTTAGAACTGTAACAAAGTTACTATTTTAAATAACAACAAATATTAAACAGCTTATGTGCTAAGAGGATTGATATAATCTGACAATTAAAAGATTATGAGTACACATTTAATTTGGGGGAAAATGTGTAAATAATATAAACTTTAACAAAGCGATAGGCTGATAAGGTTCCAAGCATTTCACTGTAAATTTTTATGATACGTGTTGCAATGAAATTAGATAAGTGCAAAGTATAGATATAAAACAATCAACATGTATATTCTTTATAGGTGTACCCATATACATGTGAATATTAGTTTGGTCCATTTTGTGACGTTGATTGAGCTCACGTAAAATCATTTAAGTCAGTGTAAATCTATTTAATATAATCATGGTAGCTACTAGTTCAGGGATCAATATCAAGCATCTTATTGATATTGTTGAAGGTTATTGACTAATAGATGTTTTGCACATGAAACTTATGGATTACACATGTTATTATAATAATATAGTATTAGTATTCGGATTTTTAGGAAGAGAAATCGGATCATTTTCCATTTTACATGTATTTTTCTCCTTCGTGGAATTACAAACATATGCATGATTATCTTTGAGTAAAAGGAAACTAAGAGGGCTCCCATTCATTTATTTATTTATATATTTTACCAAAACAAAAACCAATTAATTTTTTTAACTTATTTATTTATTTATTTTACCCACTAATTTTATACACATTTACTTTTATAACAATTATAATTCACACTAAAAACAACCACTTTTCTTCTCTCTATAATTCATACTATTACTCCTATATATATATCTAATACATACAACCATAATCCACATCAAAATTAACCAATTCACTCTAAAACTTATACAATTTATACACCCATTTTATCTACTAAAAATACACACTATGTCTAATTCCGATTCCGATATTGAAGAATTGCAAGATATTATTACGAGTATTTTTGATACGGGTGCCGCTATAAATATGATTAGTTCGATAGACTCCGATTCGGATGAAGACGGAGAAAGCTCATTCCCTCCGCCAAAAGCACCAAGACGATTTTTTTGTAGAGATCGTGACGCGGCGGGCGAATGTTTATTTTTAGACTACTTTGCCGAGTACCCAGTATTCCCAGCGGATTACTTTCGACGACGTTATCGAATGAGTCGGCATTTATTTATCCGTATATGTCAAAGTATACTATCGTACTCCCAACTTCCACCACCTCCATATTTTGCATATTTTCATCAAAGTCAAGACGCTACCGGTGCACTTGATTTTAATGTTTACCAAAAGTGCACTTCCACCGTACGCCAATCGGCATACGGTTGTGTCGCCGATGCCTTTGATGAATATTTACATATAGGTCAACAAACATCATAATTGTGTTTGGATAACTTTTGTAATTGTAGTTTTCATCAATATTCGACTGAGTACTTAAGAAAACCAACACTCCAAGATGTTCAACGTTTACATCAACGTCATGTTGAGTTGCATGGTTTTCCGAGTATGCTCGGGAGCATCGATTGTATGCACTGGCCTTGAAAAATTGCCCAGTGGCATGACAAGGTCAATACACTCGAGGTGATCAGGGCTGTCCAACGATCATGCGAGAAGCGGTAGCCTCTTACGATATGTGGATTTGGCACGCCTTCTTTGATCCTGCAGGTTCGAGTAACGACATCAACGTTCTAAATGAATCATATTTATTCATTGATTTACTACAAGATAGAGCTCCTCAAGTAAATTTCACCATTGTCGGACAACAATTCACCAAAGGTTATTATTTTGCTGACGGGATATATCCATAATGGGGTACTCTTGTAAAGTCGTTTAAGTTTCCACTAACATAACAAGAAATACGTTTCAAGAGATATCAAGAATCCGTAAGAAAATATGTGGAACGGACATTCAGGGTGCTTCAAGGCCGTTGGCAAATCATCAAAAACCCAGCAAGACCATATAACATCAATAAAATAAAAAAAATCATGTATTGTTGTGTGATTTTACACAACATGATAACCGATGACAACGCCCAAAATATGTGTCAACTTGAAAAAGATTATTTGACAAACCCGTCAAATTTACCCCGACGTTCCTGGTAAGAAAGGGTTGAGAGTCAACTACGTATGGACAAAGAATTACACGATCAAACGGTGCATCATCAACTTCGCAATGTTCTAATCGAACGTTGCGCAACTCCCACCAAATATCCGTCAACGTTAATCGTATTTTTTTCCAATAAATGTAATGTTTTTTATTATTGTATTTTTTAAGGAAATGTAATGTTTTCTTTTTTTATTATTAATGTAATATTTTTATTTTAATAAAATGTGTTTTATTTTAATTATTGTGTTTTAAATAATTAAATAATGAGAAAAAAAACTATCTATTACTGATGGAAGTAGTCAGTCAGTTGTTAGTCAGTTTCAGTCAGTTTTGAAAAAAAGATAACATGGTGTTGAGTTGACAGAAATTAATCAGTCAGTTTCAATTACAAAATGAATTATAATGAAAATGATCTAATGTCGACCTACTAAAAAGGCAAAAAAGTAGTTACTTATTTACATGATGATTCTAGTTGCATTTGGTCTAATTGGATATTATGTCTAATCAATATAGATAGCCTTTTTCTTAATCATAGGCTCGACATCATTTTTAATGGGTTACTATTTTATAAGAATCATACCTACCATCTTACAAACTTGATTCAGGTAAAATCCTGACTTCAAAAATTAAAGTGACCCTAAATTTTGTTTAGCTTTATGCATAGTAGTTGAAAATTATGACTAATGACTCCATTTTTTTTACTTGGTAAAGGTTTGGTTAATTGAATTAAATTTTTATTACTAAAGATTGTAAGGTTTAATAGATATTTATGTTGTCTACTTTGTTGGGTTTATCCCTTCATCTTAATGCATTAAGACTAAATAACACATTTGGTCTAAAAGTAATTCCACCTTACTCAATAGGATTAGACTCCACCCATGCAAACACTGCTGCCTCTCTTTTATTTCACTCTATCGACGACAATATACTCTCTTTTTTTCACTCTATCGACATCAATATTTAGTTTTAGTGTTTTTTTTTTGTTTTTTTTTTATTTTTTATATATATATAATTAATGCAATAAACAAGAATTATGCAAAATGTTTATTACACACATAAATAAGCAACTTCACTTGTTTTTAATAGAAAACAGGGTAAAGAAATAACTGAAAAATCACTTTTTAAAACCCATAATTTGGTTTTATAAAATTCCTTAAAAAAATTCAACTAAAAAAAAGTTACTAACACTAACTCGAATATCAAACTCAACGTAATGACAACAATACTACTTACAATCATACAAAGTAATCATCCTCATTAAAAGTAGACTTCTCAATTTGCTCAAACAAAAATTCGTTTACTTGAATACCTAAGACTAAATACATTTGCGGGACCCAAATAAAAAGGCCTTCTTTCAACTCTTCCATAAATAGCCCGTTTTCACCTCATCCCCTCCCCCCCTTTCTCCCTCCGGTCCACTCAACCATATATTTCCACACCATGATGTCTTTTGAATTAGACCCGGTTCAGTACCATCTTATTGAAGCCGAAATTCGTGAAATTCTCAATCTCCAGCCCGAACCACCACCAATCTCTACCTCAGATTCCGGGTCACTGTATCCCCTAGAAGAAAGAAAACGTAAGCAAATGCTATCAAACCGTGAATCAGCTAGGAGATCTAGGCTAAAAAAGAGAAGACATTTAGAAGAACTAAATGAGCAAGTGAACCGGCTAAATATTCAAAACTACGAACTCAAGAAGCGGTTAACTTCTGTTATAACCCACCGTCATTCTTTCCTGGCGGAAAACAATCAACTTCAGTCCGAGTGCATCCATCTACAGTTAGAGTTGTCTGGTCTATGTCAACTTCTACTCAACTATATTCAATTTTAATCATATCATTATTTGTAACGATTAAATTCCCTCCAAATTAAACCTCTCATGGAAAAAAGTAATATAGCATCCCAAGCAACACTTACCGTTAATGTGTACACACATATATATATATCGATGTATAATGTATAGATCACATATGCATGTATGTATATATATATGCTATTAGTGTCTAAAAGTTTTGAGAGATATGTGGAAGTGGCAAGTGCTTTTATGTTCATGTTGCTTAATTTACAATATGAAAAACTTGATTTAATTTAGAGGAATTAAAAAGTTATCTCGATATTCAAAAAAAAAAAAGAAAATTTGCCCCCCTCAAAAAAAGAAATATCATTTTGCCCCACCTGGGCACAAGTCACATGGCCGGGTTGCGATTTGCATGTATGTACACCAAGTCGTGGCTTTTATCCTTCTAACATTAAGCTTTTGAAAACCGAATAGTTGAACTTTTCTCTGTCCTTCTAACGTTCATTGTAGCCTTAATCCTCAAAACTTTGCACGTCGATTACACCCAACCACCTACGAATTAGACGCCGCTATCACCACCATTTAACTAGAAATCTTTTTGCGAACCTAACCCAACAAATTTTTCAGGTGTTGGACCACCAACGCGCCGCTACGCGCCACCAAGCCCACCCGCCATAATTCGGTTTTCCAGCCAAAATTTCTGTTTCTCCAGGCCAAATACCGGTGTCTACACCTACACTGCCGCAATTTCTGTCTATGCTAAGAAATTCACACCAAAATCCCCGGTCTTTTGCCACCGAAAACTCCGACTGCCGCCACCATTGACCGGAAATTTATTTTTCTGGCAAAGTATTGTTTCTTACAAATTTAGCTTCCACAAATTAGTTATACTGTTTAAACTCCAACCAAATTTCATACAATATATTTAATAAAAAATAGTAAGAAAATAAGTGGAAATTTTTTTATTAACCTCTTAGATTCTTATTAATCTTTCACAAAATTTCCATATTATATTATATTGTCACTCATTATTATATTATCATTATTTGATTATTATGTTCACGTGTGTATTGTTGCTTACGTGTTCTCTTAATTTCTAAAACGTATAACTAAAGCTCTTACATAATTGATGCTTAATAAATTTTTAGTATCCTTTTAAATTCTAAATATTGTAATGTTGCTTACTTATTTTTGCACTACCTTTTTGTAGTTTTTATCTAAGTTAGAATAGACTCTTTTTGCACCCATGGTTACTTGTGTTCATGTCCTTCTAGTTTAGGGGCATGCGGGTCTAGAAGGTTAAGACGATCAGATGGACTATTGATTACACTAGGATAAGAGTGGGTAATTGAAATGTAGGAACTTTGACCGGAAAGTATAGAAAGCTTGTTGATTCCTTGACTAGAAAAAAGTAGACATTGCGTGCTTCCAAGAGAACAAATAAAAGGGTTTCAGTGCTATAGAGCAAAACAATTGCAAAATATGGTACTCGGGAGCAAGGACCGCACGAAATGGAGTAAGAGTCATTATATCGTCGCACCTTAGGGACAATATAGTATACGTGAATATGTGTAATGATAGGATTATGTTAGTTAGGTTAGTGATTGAGAAGGAGACTTTCACCGTCGTCAGCGCATACGCACCTCAAGCGGGCCTAGGTGAGGACGAAAAGAAGAGCTTCTGGGAATCTCTGGATGAGCTTGTGAGGGTGTGCCCATTCAATCAAAGAGGTCATAGGAGGCGACATAAATGAACATATAGGAACGGAAACAGAGTGATACTCAGGATTTCATGGCGGCTTCGGGTATACGGTGATGATGAACAATGACATACGCTACTAGAGTTCCCTACTATGTACAACTTGGTGGTCACAAACTCTTTTTTCATGAAAAGGGATGTTCACCTAGTTACCTTTCCATAGTGTGAGTCATGACACACATATTGACTATCTCCTGGTTCGCAAAGGAGATCTTAAGGTTTGAACTTTCGATTTCTAAATGAAGAATAATTATACGCAACAGTTCCTGAGTTTCTTTTAGCATCGCGATTCATCATTGTGGTCATTTTTGGGGCGCATGAAGAATGTACTTTTAAGGTTAATCGATGTTTATTGACTACATAGATGTTGATAATTGTTCAAAAAAAATTTAGATTACGCTTTGGAAGAGCTGTGTTATTGGGTTCCTGATAAGTGGTATTGCTACTTTAAATAACATAATAAAGACGTAGATAATGGTTAACAATTGATAACAGATGATGTCGTGCACTTGAAACAGATTACTACTTATGCTAAAATACATACAAAAATTGAGTCCTATGTTACCCGTATAATTTTGACATATCTGTCAAATTTTGAAGCTATGATGCCGATAGCCATTTCTAAGATTTTGATTGGCTCTTCAAGTGCAAGACAGTGGTTTGATTAGTTTGTAGTCAATTATTGTCATTTCTATTTGTCTTTCAATCAATTGAATAATTGTCAAATTATGTATTTCACTATGTAGGTTGTATTGTTTATGTATTGTTTTTAATCCCTATCTAACTAGATTTTTTTTTCGTCAAACACGGCAAAGTGAACATCAAGGAAAGTTATCGAATCAAATAAATCACAAATAATAAAAAAATATAGATAACATGGTTAACTACTATATAACATAGGTTTTGTCATTAGAATAATTTCAAGGGTGACTCAAATATACAGTTACAAAAGACCGAGTGAACTGAGATTTTTCGGCTTTGACCTTTTCCTTTGATTTTTTAAATGTTTTCTACTAGTCAAATTCAAGATGACATTAATAATATAATGTAATATTTCAGTTTATATGTGACTAAAGGTTAGCAACTTACTATTTTAGATCTTGATTTAGATCTTAATTTTGACTTTAAGGTAGATTTTGATTTTGTTCTTGATCAACATGGTTCATCTGTTCTACCGTAAGGAGCTATACAACCAAATCGGCTATGACTGTATCCCTTGCAACAACTACATTATTCTTGGGTTTCGTTTTCTCCTCTTCTTTGTAAGGAATACGAGCACGGCTAGGTGAGAAACTAGTTTGCCTCTTCACAAGGACCGATGGTAACAAAGTCTGCAGATCATCTCGATCAACCCATTGTGAAGGATGAGCATTAGGTTTATAATCTCTATGTAGGTTGCTCGATATTTGTCCGAGAAAACACAACGGATCTTGCAAGTGGCTGGTGGCGGGCTTGGGTTCGAACCCGAACTTGCGGTTTGCGACTTACGGTGGTGGTGGTGGTGGTGGTGGCGATGGTTGAGGGAAAGATTTGGAAAAATGAATTTTTCCGTTTATTAGCCAGCCCAACTTATTTCACCCAACCCAACCGTGTGCCCCACCATGTTGCTCGACCCTGTTCTCGGTCACGTGCCCAAGTTATCTCAGTTGCGCAAATCGCAAAAATGAGGTCACAAGTTGCAATTTGTGACTTGCGACTAGATAGAGTTTTTTTTTGGGTAACTTTTTATACATGTTAAAAATTGATGGAAATTTTCTACTTGCCCTGTCAAAAGTAAGGTGGAAAAAGAAAAGCACATCCAGGTTGCACTTTGAGTCCTTTTGTTTCCATAAGTTTGAAAAACCAATTTGCTAGACTCCAATTTTAAACTTTAATAAGGTGTGAGATCAGAACGATAGATGCATTTTGAAAGAAAGAATAGCAAACGATCTTAACTGTTAATTTTTATTATCAACGGTTCATATTTACTATACTACATTTTATATGCATATTATATTTTATATAAAACTAACATTATCAAAATGCAATGAATCTAAATCATTAATTAAAAAATCAGCGACCTAAATTGACAGTTTCTTCTTCCTATCAAATTGAAGCGGCTACTTGGAATCTTAATAATAAAAAAATAGGGTTAATTGTTTCGTTATGTATTCAACTTTACATTTTTTACTATTGTATGTAACCATCTTTTAAAAGTGCTATTGTGTGTATTGAACTTTACAACTTCGCATATTGTATGTAACGGGTGACCGGATAAGCAGGTATCCGGTTTTTCCTGTTGAAAAATGTCTATTGTATGTATCGAACTTTGTGAAAATGTCTATTGTATGTATCAAACTTTGTAAAAAAATATCTATTGTATGTATCGAAATTTGTAAAAATGTCTATTGTATGTATCGAAACTGGTAGTTCCGGTCATCCTGTCACCCGTTACATACAATATACGAAATTATAAAGTTCGATACATACAATAACAAGTTTTAAAGGTGGTTACATACAATAGTAAAAAATGTAAAGTTAAATACATAACGAAACAATTAACCCAAAAAAATAAGAAACCAGACTCATGCTCATGTTTACTTCTTTTCTTATACCAACTTTTAGGATAATAATTAATAATAATTAATAATAAACCTTTTTCATATACAAGGCAACCCTGAAATAAAAAAAATTCCATCGGTCATTATATTTATTATTAGATTTGTTTGGGAGTTGCGAATATATATGGTACTTTCTAGTGTTTATTGAATAAAAATATTGTTCAACAATGTTAACTTTATTTCATATAAATTAAGTTTAAATGAGAATAAGAATATTGGTGAGAATTAAGGAATTAATTTCGACCATTAATTTTTATTAAGATAACAAAAATTTTACATTTTTAAAAATCAAATATCTCACAAACGGCTAATCAAAAAATTATAAAAATTACACCATAAAACTTAGTATTTTTTCTCTTCAATTAGACATTTCACATGACATACTTTCAACGAACTTTTTCTTTCATTTTTTGATAGATTTTGAAAACTAATAACACATGTGATAGTCACTTGTAACACATGTGATAGTCGCCGATAATACGTGTGTTACAACGACTATCACATGTGTTACCAATTTTCAACACGCACAAAAACAAATATAAAAAGTTGTTGAAAGTATTTCTAATCATAGAGAAAAAAAATGCCGATTTTTATGGCGTAATTTTTATAATTTCTTGACTAGCCATTTTAAGATATTTAATTTTAAAAAATGTGAGAGAAAAATTAAGTTTTGCCAAATGGATAGCTATGATTCATTCTTTCTTTGTTACTAAATTTTTCATTCTCATTTGAACTCAACTCCTACTCCGTATATATTGTACGTATTTAAATTTTTTAAAAACATTTATATATATACGATATTTATTTAGTCAAAACATACAAATTTATATTCTCACTTAAAAGGAAATTTTCAAAGTTCACACAAGCAACCGTAGGTGGTCTAAAGCTTCATACAACACTTTAAGAATATAAACTCAAAACTTAGTGCATTTTAGAGGCTATTATTAAGCTAGTTCACATAATTGATCATTTATGACCGCAAACCAAACGTCCATTTAGTAGTGGTGTCATTTGTTAAGTTAAAGTTAACCAGCGAAATTGCATGTGGTGTTGCTTTAATTCTTTTTATCTAGTACCTCACCTATAATTATCACCTTTAATCATCAAATCCTTTTCTTTTTTAACCAAAAATGGCTACTCCGACCCATAGCTTTTTTTTTACCAAATGTAGTCAAGTTGTATACTATGACTTGTGTGGATAAACAAGTCAATTCTTCGACACAAATGTCATTCTATTTGTGCTACGTACAAACAAGACTTGTTACGTGTTTTAGTTTCTCAACTGTCCTTTTTTCATTCATGACAAGTCGTTTTTCGATTATAACATATTGTGATTTTAAACCAAACATGTTATGTACATGATGTGATCCTCTTGGTTTTTCTTTTTGAAACAAATTAAGATAAGTTTGTTCATACGACGGTTGTCGCAAAAAAGTTAGCCATCATGAAAAGTGAATAGGAACAACCATGTGATCGATCACTATTAGCAATGGAAATTGTTGTCGCCAATACTCGATCGGCTTCTTTTGTAAAACATGCCACATGATGCAAATGGTCATCTTTGAAGAAACAAAGTCTTTTCATATATGGATAAGTATATGACATGAATCTTGCTTTTATACTTTTAATTGTTGGTGCATTGTATATTGCCATGCATGAATATATTGCCAAAATTAAGGGAGAATTATTTACGGAAGATTTAATACAAAATATATACCATCTTTTGATTGTTACAAGCAAATCTTTTCGTAAAGTTGTAACTATTAACAGCTCATCCTCCCACGAAACCATATTGTATCCCATGATCTGATTGATTGATGTAAACAAAAATGAACTCATTTAAGATTGACAAGAAATTGAAGTATAAGACTACTAGTCAACAATACACTCTCTTAAACTGTAGCGCTACATCTTTCAAATTGCAGTATTAGTTATACTTCTTAAATTATATCAAAATCATTAAGCGGTTCTACTATATGAATAAACTAATGAGTATCTCTAGATAGGCTTAAAAATAAAGGTTT
The DNA here is from genome assembly GCA_963921325.1 of Logfia minima. Taxonomy (NCBI): domain Eukaryota; kingdom Viridiplantae; phylum Streptophyta; class Magnoliopsida; order Asterales; family Asteraceae; genus Logfia; species Logfia minima. The sequence continues at coordinate 6,374,100 of OY992774.1, read as the reverse complement.
AAAAACAAGTTTACTTCGTAATCATTTGACACGTAAAATATGTTATAAATGGTACGAAGCAAGTACAATCGTTGTAATACTTGGTACTCCTTTTTTTACTGTCAATAATTTGATGATGATTGAAAGATCACTATTTTTTATTTTCTTTTCTTGTAGTTGTAATACGTAGTAATACTTTTGTTGTAACTAGGATTCAAGGGTTAAATTAGAATTGTACTCCGTTGTGTTATAAAATACTGAGGGGTTCCTATAATTGTATAATATAAATATAATAATATAAATCTAAAAGACGAGTTCAAAGTTAGAGCATCAGTAATGGTGTCTATAAAGTTCATAGTGACTTGGCATGTATTCTATGGACCAATCCACTACTTCACGAAGTCCATAGAAGTTTATATGAAAATGTTTGTTTCTATATGCATCGACGGAGAGAGAAGTGTACTTGTGGCCCATTCTTCATCTAGTTTTGAATTTATATAGCTGATCACAAATAAAGATTTGAGTATATTATGTTTTATAATAATGAGAAAAGATAATGGGACTTGGTTATAAACTCAGAGAAGTTTAAAAGCACCAATTAATAGTGACTTCCTCCTATGATTTTATATGAGAAACCGGTACGAATATAACTTGTCTCTCTTTTTGAGAGAAGATTTTATGTTACGTTTGACTATGAAGAGTTTTAAGTCTATCCGAGTATAGTATTAAGTTTATAGAAAGTGATAATATTTAAAAAGCTAATGCGACACGATATATATGACGTGATACAGTAATCTATGAAATTGAAAGTCTATAACATCAGTGATCACTCTTTAGGTGGCAGTGTTGTACGTGGTCTCTATGCACTTGATATAATTACACTATGCCTCTATGGCTCTATCCATATAAGGAAATTAAAACAGTGACGAATACAATCAATAATCCATTTGAAGGACTAATGTTGAGATATAAAAGGGATGGCCTTACTTGTATAGTTTTCTTAATGAGACCATTTGGATCGAAGAGTATTTTTGGGCTTTTCGTTTCTTATAGGGTCCCAACGGATCGAGTTACAAGAAATACATGATTTTTGTCTTTTTCTTTGAATTGTCAATGATAGAAATTTATAAGCCCCGACTAAAAATACAAATAATTACAAGATTATACTCACGACAATAAACGGATCAAACACAAGCAAATAACACAACTAATATAGTATGAGAATTAAATGAACACATGGAATTAACTTAGTTATATCCAATATACTCGATTGATTTAATTCACGGCCAACTAGAGAAAAATCTTATTAAAATTTGTAGGTTGTAGGTTTTACAAGAGTAGAGGTTACAACATATAAGATAAACAAACAAAGAAAAAGAGTCGCACAACAACTTTGTGGCCGACCTAAACTACCTGTCGGGTACACAAGACTACTCGTCGGGTACCTTGTATTCCAATCGGCTATAAGGTATACTAGCCGGGTACTATTGCATAGATCTTGATCAACCTCACTATACCCACCGGGTACAAGAAGTCCCAGGCAGGTACTCTCCTGCTCCTTTAATCTCTTTGTTTAATCTTCACACCCAATAATCTCCCACTTGAAGATTCAACAAACTCAAACTCTTAACCCTACATCGCCCCTTCAGTAGCACCCATTCTAACATATCCTTACCGCTAGAAAACCTATCTAGGACACGCCACTCAACCACACATGATCGGAAGACTTTCAGTACTAAGTTAATTGAACTCCACTACTAAAATAGGACTAAGATCTCTCTCTAGTTTGACACCCTCTCATTAGTTCATAAGAAGACTGGTTGAAGCCTGCGCTGGCTCCAACACCCTCATTGCACGAACAACCCATCCACACAGCATTTTGTCCACACAATATTTCTTTCCAACAAAGAGAAGACCATCCGGTAGAACAACCACATGAATAACACCATCAAGGCAGCTGTGTGAGAACGCCATCACACCCTTGATCATCCACCTAGACACTTTCGCTTTCACCGTTGGATCACCGACCACGAACATGCGCATCATTTTAAACAAACACAACTTTTCCCAACTAGCTAACTCCCACTGTACAAATGTGATACCAAACATGACTCTCGGAAAAGTATATGGCTCACCGCACTTGGGTCAGTCGCAACCTAGTTGCCATTGGAGATGATCTAACCGAAGACTTGAAAACTCTAGTGGCACCGAGATGACAAATCAAATCCATAGAAACCCCAAAGCTCTCACTTTGATACCACTTGTTAGAAATTTATGAGCCCCAACCAAGAACACAAATAATCACAAGATTATTCTCACAACAATAAACGGATCAGACACAAGCAAATATCACAATTAATATAGTACGAGAATTAAATGAACATACGGAATTAACATCGTTATATCCAATCTACTCGATTAGTTTAATCTACGGCCAACTAGAGAGAAATTATATTAAATTCGTAGGTTGTAAGGTTTACAAGATTAGGAGTTACAATATGTAAGGTAAACAAACAAAGAAAACAAGTCGCACAAGAACTTTCTCGTCGACCAAACTACCCACAGAGTACCTTATGTTCCAACTGGGTACAAGGTGTACTAGTCAGGTACTATTGCACAGATCCTGACCAACCTCATTATACCCCCGCCGGTACAAGAAGTTTCAACCGGATACTTTTATATTTTTTTAACTTCTTTGTTTAATCTTTACACCTAACAATCGGGTGACATCATGGTATAAATATCAATCTCTTAAAAAGAAAAAAGAAAAAAAAAATACATTGAACTTTGATTTCATTATTGTTAAGTATGTAATGAGACATTTATCTATTGAATTGTTTTATTATTGTATTCACGAAGTACGTAATCTAAAACACTCCTAACTAATTTACAAAGCATATATTGCATTCCTTCATATGCGCAATGTGACTATGTTGGCGTAAAAAATCTTATGAAAACACCACAAACTCGCGTTTTAATGATAAAACTCTAAGATATAAGCCTGCTTATGCAGTAGCATATAAGTTGATCAAGTGTTCTATTCAAGGATCATTCAAGATTGAAGGTTAAATTGTTAATCATTCCATTAAACTTCAAAATGATAAATATAAATCAACACATGTTATGATGGGCCAAACATTATTCTCCACTCGTTATAATGTCATTAAAAATATATAATAAATAAATAAATAAAGCTTGTTAAACTTTGCAGTCGATAACGTAAGGGGGAAACCTACACAAGCTATATCAGGTTGTGCAGAAAGCTTACTGGCGTATACAGTATAATCTATCAACATTTATATTAGATTTTTTTTTCGGATTGAAATCCTCTCAAATAACTTGATAAATCAAGTTTTTTTTTTTTGAGTGATGATGATAATAAAATATATAAATAAAATGCTAATTAGCGACCCATTTTATTACTCTCTCACAAAACACATTACATGATCTATCATATTATAAAATTACTTGAAATGATTTCAATCCTTATTTTTCTACCATTATAGGCCATATATTGTCAGTATTTTTGATGATTTTTTAAAAAATTAGGACCACAAATTATTAGTTCAAGAACTCAATAAATTATGACAACTGCCCCTAACATTTCATTTTTACTTTTTTTACATTCATACTCTTTGTATCCCCACTTGAATTGTCATTGTCTTCCAACACATGAGATTTTGAATCATATATCATGGATAAGAACACTGTATTTCGCATTTTCTCGCTAGAATTCTAGCTAGAATCTTTTTATTTTTCTCACTTTTTTGTCTAGGAAATGATTGTGTTATTTGAAAATATTTGTTACAAAATCACTTGAGACGGAACATGGATGTGTTTGAGTCCATTTGGAAATGAAAACAATGAATATGTGTGTGTCCCCTAAACAGAAGGGTTGTTGCTTGTGGGTATGCAACACTACAATAATATGATTTTTTGGTTATATTGTAGCAAATCTTCTAAATTTGATTATAAGTTCAATGTAATTATGTATTTATAAGTTCTACAATATAAAAAAAGATTAGACAATGTTTCATTTCACCCTATAAAATTTTGGGACGGTGTGATCATTGATTCTTGGGATCCTTAAAGTAGCTTATGTGAGTTGTACTTTCGTGCATTACAGTTGTACATCATGGTAAAATGGTTCTTGCACAAGCCACAAAGTATCTACAAGAATTGGACAAAAGGGTTGTGGTGACATAGAATTGTTACATGAGACAGACAATCTATAAATGTAAAGTCATACTCCCTTCATTCCAAATTAATTCAATTTGTCTACTAATTAAAAAATGTATAGTTTAAAAGAAATAATTATTATAATTTATTCTTGAATAATATAACAGATTTATCTTTATTTTTTTCACACTTAGCATATATATACATATATATTATAGGTAATCAACAAAATCAATTATATTTATTCGTTTATAAAAATGAATAATTAAATAGAAAGAAATAGAAAAGATATAAATTACAATTTTGGACGAAGACAGCAAAATATAGAGAGGGTATGCTAAAGAGTTCCTCGTACAAATAGTTGGAAGCATGCAATGGTCATTCAAAAGTTAGGTGCACCTTTTATTCTTTTTTGTTTTCTTTAGTATTATTTACTATTTAAGAAATAGCCATATTGTCTTTCTTTATATTATTTTCAATGTGTTGTCGAGCGTCAACAAACCAATCAATCTATCCCATTACCCTCTTTTTCAGTATCTAATTGAACTTGAACCATAAACCATACGTTGGAAATATTAAAAATGTACTTTGTAAGTAGATATTGACAACATAATGCTTGTAAACGAACGTAAATCTTGGGTGGACGCATTAACGTTTGTCTGTTTTCTTTTATAGTTTGATAAAAAAAATATAAATACTAAATAGAGTAATTTTTGTATAAAACAATTTACAAGTTTACTTTGCTAATACATTTGTTACCTTGTTTTTTTTTTTTTCTCTCCATTGTGTATGTACTAGACAAAATCAACAAGTTATATATCAAGCTATTAAAATTGACAACCAAAAGTCCCCATCTTTTATTCAAGTCTCCCCAATCCAATCACTTCATCTTCCCTTAGATAACCCATCTATCTCAACCCCAATATTCATGGTCATCCCTCCAATGGCTTCCAACACTACAAACCTTAGACAACTTCTTCAACACAAACAAGAACCATTCAAGCTCAACATCTACCTTCTCGAAAGAGGTTACTTGATAAACGAACCAAATTCCAAGACTTTCGCTTCGTATAATGCATCTAAGATCTTAACACTTAGAGTTAACAAAAGAAGAAAAATGGTATCAATATTCTCTAAGACTCTCAAAGATCTAGCTAACAAGCTTCTATTAGTCAAAAATATTCATACGAATATCCCACAACGAATCGATAGAGGAAACTACAATTGGAGTTGCATCGAGAACAACCAGAAGCTTATCCCGGTTTCGGTATTGGAAGAAGCATACTATGATCAAAATTCACATATTCATAATGGTTAGTCTACCTTACTTCTTTATAATTCAGTTCATAATAATAAGCATATATAGTTTAATGAAAACTTATGTAGCAACGCATTTCATCATTATTTTGGAAGGAAAAAAAAAAAACTAGCTAGTAATGTTACCAAATGTTTAATTCTTGGTAACTTGTATATATATAACAGACAATTTTCCCAGACGGAAAGTATAAATCTTTTTTTGCAAATACAACATTAATTCAAACTAACAATATTATATGCATTGTATTAAATAGTGATGGAAGATATTTTAAATGTGTCAACCAAGAAACGACCGTTGCTGCTTGATTGCATGATGGAAGTGTTTCAAACAGACAAACAAAAGAAAACCAAGAAACAACCACAAGATTTCATTGGTGTTGAAGAAATTAGAAGGCTTACAAATGAGAATGTTTTGAAGTGGAGTAAACAGTCTACAAATGATGATAGTAAATTCGATCTATGGGCTTCGTTTGATGACTGGAAGTACGATTCTCGACAAGAGAGAGTACGCATTACTAAAGTAATAGGAGACTCTATTTTAGATGATATTGTTATCAATGAATTCATTCGGTTATCAAGTAATTTGTAGATGTAAAGAAGTCGTTAATATAATAGTCTTGAACTGTATTTAGATAATTCGATAGTGTACGTTTTTGTATGAAGTGACCTAAATGTTCTCATTTCGATCTTCAAAATATAATCAAGTGATGAGACTCAAAAATTAATCTTTTGTTCTACTTGTTTTATAACAAACAAGAAAACTTGTGAAGGAATAGATATACACCGTATTATGCCAATAAAACAACATGATGATATAAATACTTAAAATTACCCATGGACAAAACACAATAGCAATAATGATGCTACACAAGCTCTTAAATTGATTAAGACTGATGGATGCATTATTTTGTCTCTAAAGAACATGTCCATGGGCCTCAAAACTTAACACAAGCTTCTCGAGTACTTATAATTCTTAAGTCAGCTATTAAGCATGTGAAAAACTAAACCCGCGTGATAATATCTCATGTGTTTTCTTTGAATGAAATATAAATAAATAAACAAATAAATAAAACATGATGTCATATATGCTTCCAGAAGCACATAAGCTACGTGCATCTAAAGCAAATTCTAATAGTAATATTTACATTTTATTCTCTGCAATTTGCTTACTTGTACACATTTACCCCTTAATTATACTTGGCTGCAGCTAACTTTTTGTGTAGCCAGAAGCATACATGGTTTTTTTTAAATAAAAGATGCTTAAAGAAAAAAAATTGAATTAGGAGTACCAAGGAAAATTTTGATAAAGAAAGCTTGTTCACTGAAGTCCATAACTATGCATACTTCTCAATTCTCATGTATCACTAGTACAAAATGGAGCTTTAGAGACCGGTTTAAGAACCGCTTTCTGTTAAAAGGGGTCTCAAAAAACGAAGACCGGTTTTAGTGCAACTATGACGTGTTAGACTTAGTTATGGGCCTTGGCCGAATTTAAAATGTAGGCTAAGTTTCTTTCTGGTCTTATGAATAGATTTGATATAGGGCCCGAAGACTAATATTGAACCTAACGGAAGGGTTTAGTTCTGGGCTCATAAAAGAGCCATAGAGGTTTAGTTTATAGGATTCAAGAGGGATAGATCCAATGTTGACCAAAAATCCTTGTAGAAATGGGACACAAGAGAGCTAAAAGTTTGACTAATAAATGAAAGATTTATGTCAATAAACCTCGTGGCCATGAACTCATTTAAAAGCAGAACAATATCACATCCTGCAGATTGCTACCTAACACAGATGTCCCTGAAATAGGGGATTGTTTGATCGGAAAGCTCGGCAGGAGTAGGACATTCCATACAATTCCGGTTACTTCTGATGAAATTTTCTAGGTACCTCAATCTAGTCTAGATTATCAATATGGGAAAAGTATGTATGTTTACAAGTTCTAATTGCACCTAAATCAGATCTAGTCAAGTGTAAATTAAGGGGTAAAAGCTTAGTAGTATTATGTAAGGAAGTTGGAGGGTAGAATATGTTAAACCACAAAAGTATTTGGAACTTGTAGGTAAATTATGAGAAAAAATATAAAAAGTTAAAATGCGAAAAGAAATGAAACTTAAAGTGTTACATCATTATTAACCCTTTCAAGTTTAAAAATATAGTTTAACCATAGTTGTGGTTTTGATGTTAAGTCGCCATACAACAAATTTTATAAAATAATGATAAGTATGACCACTGTCGTACAAAGATCATTCTCATCTAACTAGACCGTTACTCTATATATTTTGAATTATATGATAAAACTAATAACGATGGTTTTGTTTAAGTTTTCATTCTTTTTCAAGGTTGTTCGTATAATTTTTGTACATTTTATTTGAGAGCGAAATTTTATACTCGTTTTTTTCAAATTAATATTTCATTTTTTCTTTTTATAATGTGTTAAGACAATTGTTTACTTTTATTTTCAACCAATTAAAAAATATTTAAGTGAAAAATATAAAATTAGTTAAAAATGTAATTATTATATTTTTAAATGTAAATTTATTTATTGAAATAAAAGTGAAAAATTATTAGTTGGTTCAAAGGATTCAAAGCTTATCCTTTGAAATAAATTGGAAGAAACAGCTGTTATATGGGGACCTTGGGAGACTCAAAGTTAGAGCCCCACAATTTCCCATCAAAAAGTTATAACAACCTAACAACAAACATGCTTCCCACCAACCAAATATTGCATTCATAATTCTTGCTTACCTCATTCCACATGCACAACATTTCTCAACCAAAATCAATATCTAAACCTTCAAACATTGTTCCTATTAGGCTTAATGTTTACAACAAATACCCTAACTGCATCTTATGCGATATCGATCCCATTTGTTCAGTCATCGTGTTTAGACTCGTGGGACTATTATTTGTACTATGTTGTAACACTTCGCCCAGGGGCCCACCCGGCACGCGATTCACTTGATTACTCATCCCTAAACTCATTGTCAAAGGAGAAAGGTCGAGTCTTTCGCTAGTGGTTGAGACTTGACTAGAATGTGGCCATTCTTCCATGAAATGGTGAAGTGAATTTTGGGATTTCAAGTCCCTATTGTGCATTGAGTTGAGTAATGAGCCAGAAGAAACGAGCCCAAATTTTGTAATGCTTGACGTTTCTTCTGGAGTTGAATATTCGTTCTTTTTAGGTGCAACCGACGATGAATGTAACATTGGGACGATTGTTGCTTCCATAGTTGCTTTCCTATAAAAAAGTTACCGGTTAACATCAAGATTGATTGTTTTGAAAATTGGTAATGTGAAACTACATATGAAAAAATGTTACATTTGTAGAACGAAAACAAAATAATATATTTGTTCCCAATCCTATACCAACTCTTTAACAAGATGGACCAAAAAGGTGTACTTCATCTTGGAAGGGATCTTTTTATCTCCATATATTCTAATTTTGTACACCTTTACTAGCAACCTTAGTCTATGTTTGACATTTTGTTTAAAAATACCCATATAAAACCAAAGAGAACAAAAAAACAACACTACAAGAGAATAATAAGTAAATATCTGGTAAAAACACTCGTTTAAGTTCTGTCCTTATCAAAACTCACATATTAATTTATTCAAAAATCACTTCTAACAAAAAACAAGAGTTGATACTGTACCGGTTATCTTGAGAACATGCTGTCGGATTTGGTGCCGCGCTGCGGCGGAAGACAGCGGAGCCGGCGGCTATCTTGCCGGTGCCAACCGTGGCGCTGTTACAATTTTGAGCTTCCACAGGCTTTCTTGAACGATGTCGGCCTCTATTCATGTGGCGCTCGCAATACTTTTGGTCAGGGACGGCATCTTTGGAGCACCGCCACTTTTTCCCGTCGGTGCGCCGGCACCTCCCTGGCTCCGGATCCGAGCTGTTGCAGAACCCCAAATGCAATCCACCCCATCCATCTGATTCACATGATAAAACAATTTTCACCATTTTGATAAATCAATACTAAATCAAAAGATAAGGGGCAAATGACTTGGCTATACAGCCATTTTTTTTACCATATAAATTTTATTAAGCTGATTTTTATGGATTTATGCTACCAGATTTCACATTTTCAACTTACAAAATACACTCAAGTTTACATAGCTGCATAGATTAGTAGCAAATGTTAAAAAAATAAAATATTGGTTGCATAAATAAGATAGAGTAAAAGAAGAGTTACAAGTATTCTGTCTGCCTGAATAAGAACAAAAGGCAGCTGTTTCTAGGGCTTTTCTGATGGGAATAAGGAGATTAGAAGGAATGGCTGCATTTGCAGTTATGTATCTGTAGATCAAAGCTTGGTGTTCTAATTCCATCCATTGTGACGGTGTGAATGGTCCTGCAGCAACTAATTTAAATGACAATAAATAATTATCAAACTATATACAAATAAATTTATACAGTTTACTGAACAGTGTTGAATGTATGGAACAGACTAACAGAAATGATTGTGAAAAATAAGGGAAAATTATTCTGAGTTTATAAAGTCAAGAACTTGTCTGCAACATTTATGGGCAATACAGTCAATCATGGAGTCAAAAATCCTCTTTCTTATATAACAAAAAGAGAAAACATAGAAAAAATATATGGGCTTCTTGAATTACTTTTCCAACTATCTGCATAAAACCCATATTTTTCCTTGAAAAGACATTCAATATATTTTAAAGATTTCATAAACCCATTTCATAAATCCCCAAAAAGGTCCAAAAAAAGAAAAAAAAAATAGAGAGAAATTTCTTCATAGCCATATATGTTTTTCTTGTAAAGACACTAACTTTCATCACTTTCATTTAAAGATTTCAAAAACCTATCTCAAAAGAAAAAGAAAAAGGTACCTATATTGTTTCTAGCATAGTAAGGGTATCTGACAGAGGACTGTGTGTTTGGTGAAGAAAAGCTAAGCATACTCTGACCACCATTGGATCTATGTTGTTGTTGTTGTAGTAACATTGTCTTTGAGATGTCATCTTCAATAACTTTAGCCATTTTTAAGTCTCTCCATTCATCTTCATGAGTAGCAGAAACGTTACTTTCTTGCTTACAAAAACCAATATCAGATCCAAACCATTTAGTCTTAACATCCAAATCACAACTTGAAGTCAAAGTGTTTTTGTTGTTGTTATTTTCAGAAGACACTAACCCATCTAAAACCCCAAAATCCATAGATTTACTAGACCAAGAGACTTGAGCTTACTTCAAGTTGCATAAAATATGAATACCTGAAAGAAAGAAGGAATTAACAAAATGTATTGAATTATGGTTTAGATATATATGGCTTTAATGAAGGGGATAATAATGGAAAAAGGAGGAGGTTGGATGAAGAGGGAGCATGACAAGAAGTGATGAAATTGAGCTTCCATCCAAACTATAGGCTTTTTAAAAGCTTTTACGATAAAACCTTATTAATGACCTCTTAAATCTTTAATTCTACCATGTTCATCATTATTCTAATTAAATCAAATTCTTAACAGATTTAGAAATTTTGTTTCTTTTTCTTTTTTACTTATTAATTTGCCAAACAGATGATGTATACTCGTATATTTCGTAAGTGAAAACGTATTTAAAAAAAGTAAAAAAAAACATAATTAATTAGATTACATTTACTTTTTTTATAATGTCAATATAAAGTTAACTTTATTAAGATAATAAAAATGTCTTTTAGAGGGTATTTACGGGTCTGATTGATTTGTATAGTAGTTAAATTTTGATCTGTGTTCTGCATCGGATACTTCATTTCAATATCTATGATAATCCGCACTAGGCCCAATTTTCCAGTTGCAGATAATCCGTTTTAAAATATTACGATTGAGTGGAACCGAATTGAAAAATATCAAATTTATGTCTATAACATTAAATAAAATATACAATTCGTAAAAACTGAATCATATTGAATTCGTCTCGTTACAACAATTAAAATAAAAACATTTATAGCCATAACAATTGTATTAAAAGGAACTGTCTCAAACCCAATCACAATCATCTTATTATAATCATATGATTTGAAGAATTATAGTATAGTACAAATAGTAAACCATATTAAAATTGTCTAAATATAACAATTACACTAGAAATAATCATATAGGGGAAAATAAACACATTCTCGAATAGTAATTATAGAAAAAGGCCAATATAGTTTAAATATGTTGATACTTATATAATAATATAAGAAAAAAAAATTAATGTACATACGATTAGTATGGAATTTACTTATTAATATACAACGGTTTAGTTCAGGTACCCATATATTTAACATTAAAAATCAAAATTGATCCGTACTAAGTTGGATTTTTCGAGTTTTGGGTTTTTCAAATTCAAATTAAGTGGTCGACTTGTTTTTGCAATTATTTGGTTCTTGAATATCCTTAACTACCTAGGTTAAGAAACTAAACTACAGATGATCGGTCACTATTTCAAAATAAGTCTATCCTCGACAATAACAAAAACTCTTTAAATGTTTAAGGCAATGATATTTCCATCATGATTTTTGATAGTACATTACAATTGTGCAATAAAAAGTTGTACAATATGCATAAATAAGTGTACTTTTTGGTGTATCTATTAAAAATTATGATGCAAATATCACTGCCCAAATTTTAAATGACTCGTATCTGATCATTAAGCTACTCGTTCAAAAGTTTTTGAGACGTAATTATTTGTTTATTACATTACCGTTGTGACGTGTTATAATAGTTTACGTTAATGATACCATTACTACTATGAATTCCTCTACATCTCTTTGTCACGAGGATGGTTGTCTGGCTTCAATGCGAATGTTTAAGCTTCTATTTTTTCGTTCAATTAATTTAGGAGTGACAATGTACTTCATATAAATTTCAACGTTGATTTTAATACGTAAATATTATAACCTACTAACAGACACTCGAGCAATTCATTTAGTAATTTTATTAATATGTATGTCAAATGTACACTTGTTTATTTATGGACTATATTGCATTTCATTTAATATACAATTATATCTTAAATATTTATGTCGTCTTCAAAATTAGGTAAGAGTACATTGGTCTATTTCGTTGAAGATAGAGGTGCTCGTGTCATTTCCATTCTTTAAACATTTAATTTCTTTAAACATTTAACTTATTGAAATAAATGATTAATTCTTTTATAAGAGTGTAAAATATGAAAGTATACAAAATAAAAAAGAAGTATAAGAAATTGTGAACAAAAGTCCAATACCTTATAAATATATGTTGGCATAAAATGCAAACTAACTTTAACTGTGTTTATAGAGATTTGAAGCTTTTATCTTTATTTATCTAGTTGTATTAAGTGTATTTACAACAACTATAGCAATTTTTGACACTAAAAATATTTTAAGTTATAACAAAATAGAATCTTCAGCAAAACATAAAAACTACAATATATACATTAAAAGCACTAAATAATATTTAACTTAAAAGAACGATCGCATATTGATTAAAAAAAATTGTTGCATTGTTTTTTTATTATATGTGTCAAACATCATTACACGTTAGCATAGATTAATTAGGATGATGTTAGTTCTAAAAAGTTCATTATTATATATTAGATGTGACCAAAGGTTAATTTATTTAGTTATAAAGTGATCGTCTGATTGGTCAATTTATACGAGTAAAAACAAAAAGTAACAAAATATTCATGGCCTACAACACGTGATTTCGAACATGGGTTCTTTAGTCAACAAAGTTGTGCTACAACACTCGGCTATTAGGTCATCTTTTAAATTTACACTAATAAACTGTTTATAGATGTGTGATTGACCGTAAAATTTACAATTTTGACTCTAACGGATGCTACAAAACGGTCTAAAACGACAACGGATCACCAGCTAGTAGTGAATACTACAAAACGGGGCAATTTATTGTCTAAAACGACAACGATCAGTGGCAAATGTATACAAGGTAAATTTTATACGACATTTCATGTGTAGTTTGCTCTCACGGATTTAGAGTTGAGTATAACGCACTAGTCTTTGGCTTAGCGTTAACTTTTTTATTCGATGTCTTTTAATCAAAATGAACCATTGAAAGTAAACGAGCCTTATGCGAACTAATAACCGTTATACTATTTCAGAATGTCCATTATCTTCCGAATATTATAATAATTTAGTATCTTACCAATGATTTATGAAATGATATAATTTGAAAACGGTGGAAGTAGAGTCATAGTTCATGAATTAAATAGTTAGAGTAGTATGCTCCTATTGGAGTAGAATGAAATATAATTTTGATGTACGTACGATTGATGTGGACGTGTCATCGGCAATTTGCGCCACCGTTTGTCCAACCACCACCGGATCATACACATATCCTCCTTTACATTACATTTAATTATTAAATTAAAGGGTATTGGTAGGATTAACTTCCCCTCTCTCAAACACGTTATCCATCGTACACATAAAGAAAAACGTGTCTTAATTAAAAAGCTTTAGTAAACCATATATGATAAATTATTTTACTTTTTGGTAATTAATTGAAAATAATAATAACTCATAAAGTGGTGATATTACTCTTTACTGAACAGTATTATGAAAATAAACTATTGCTAAAAAAGTAAAAGGCTAAAACGGTATCTAAACTTCATTTTAAATTTGTTTTAGAAAATTAAAATAATTTACTAAATTGAATAAAATAACGAAAAATAATAATAATAAATTCATTAAAATTAAATTAAATATTATAGGTCCCAAAAAAATAAATTTATAAAAATAAATATATATAATCAAGCGTCTCCTGAACTCAAATCCAATTCAAATCTCATCATCTCACGAATCTTCTCATCATCTCTTTCTATTATAACTTTGTCTTGTCCCGAAGAGTGGTCCGCCGGCATAAATAAAATTCGGGTTGTGTTTCAAAATCATTTGACTGATAAGAGTTTTGCTTGTCGGAATGTATGCCTTGAAAGGTATTAGTGATCGACTCGTCAAACGAAGCGGCGGAACTTTAGGACGTCTTTTGGGATTTTGCTTTCCTTTCTTTTCCCCGTGAACGTTCGAATTGATCATCATCAAATAATGCGGCATTCGGGTTCTCTTCGTTAGCCTTCAATTTCTCATCCAAATCCAGTTCGTCTAAGTGCACCATCTCACGGCGTTTTCGAACATTCTGCCTTCTAACGACAATGGGATTTGAAGTTGAACACTTTTGGCGGTCATTCAAGAAGCTCCACACTGGAAGACTATGGAAAGGCTTTAGGCTTTCCAATCTATATTGAGCCTCCACCCAAGCCCGAAAGTCATCGGCACCTTCCCCGCTTGTTTATTGTGATTGAAGCCAATTCCAAACACCTCCTCACTTTTCGCATGCGGTATTGGGTTTTTGTCCATTATGAAGTAACATGTCTTTGGTCTGTTCAAAGATAGGGTTGCGTGCATGGTAGTGTCGCATGACAAGATACCAAAAAGAGTTGTCATATTGTGCATTTCCTCGGTTGGAATTTTCAGAAACGGCAATCCAAATTTGGGCCAATCGGAGTTCGTCCTCCGGTTCCAAAGTTTTCGGTTGTTTTTCTGATTTAGGTTGTGATGGTCTAACCTCAGGTTGTTTACCTTTCTTTTTAGACCTATTTCTACGGAAGGTTATTGTCGGTAGTCCGTCTTCGACCGAGTGCACGTCGCGTTGTTAGGTGAAGGGTTGTTGGGTGGTTTGTGATGCTTGTCACATTAGGAAAGCATTATACTGATCAGGGGATAAATTTAGTGTTTGTTGGTATTGTGTTTAATCAAATTAGTAGGTTTTAATGTAGGTGTCAAACGGTCAAATTATTGAATTGTGTCCATTTGGACATTTTGGTGTATAAGTGTTATGATTTTTGTTGTATAAGTGATTTGGGTTTTTTTTTTTTATAAAGATGTGATGTCAAGTAGTTGTGATCTTGGTTTGATCAATATATGTAGTTAACGAATGTGTTGACGTAAATAAGCTTATTGCATAAAGTGTCTTGGGTCTTTGTTCTCACACATTATGGCAAAAATTTATGGTCGTTTGGTATGTTGTTTTTGTTCAAAACGTATTGGCAAAAATAGATTTTTACGAGTTAAAATTGTGATCTTTTATAGTGTTAAAATGATGGATCAAAACGGTTAGAAAAATGGTCCTCTACAAATACAGGTACAGATCGTGGCACAATTATAATTTGAATCATGGTCAGTTTGCTCATACCCAAAGTCGAGACGTGATTATATAAATTGTGTCTCGATTGAGATATTAAAGAATCACAACGCGATTCATGTGCAACAAAAAACTTAGATTTTGTTTGACTTTAGGGGACGGTTACCTTGGGAGGACTTGTGGGTGGGATTCTTGATTGCCGAAAAAATTAAATATAATTGTTTGGAAGGCTTTAAACAATCGTTTTCATGTCTGTGTTAATCCTGATCGGCGTGGTAAAGATCTTGACTCTGTTTTATGTCCTGTTTGTGGTGATGAGGTGGAATCTATTGATCATTCTCTTTTTTCATGTACAATCGCAAAGTTGGTTTGGGCTATAATCTTTAGTTTATGATCCCTAAGGTTGTACTCTAAAACAACAACTAGGGGAATTATCAACTTCAACCCGGCCAACATGCGGGGTAAGTTGGTTGTGAAAGTTTTCTATGTTGTATGTTATATTGCTTTTTAGCTGCTTTGGAAGAAACGAAACCAAATCACGTTTTGTCACTGGATAGGAGGTTACCCCTTTTGATGAAATATACCTTTTTGCATATTCAACTTTGATCTCTTTTATGGTTTCCGAATTAGAGCGCTAAGTTAAAGTACAACTGGGAGCAGTGGGTCACTAATTCAAGAATTTTGGTTAATCTGTTAGATGTTCAATTGCGGTTGCTTAAGTTCTCAGGTGTAGTCTATCTGGGTTGTCTTTAGGCAGCTTGTTTTTTTTGCCTTAGTTTTTTGGGTGCATTTTTTCTTTCGGTTTAACTTCATGCGTTTCTGCTACTCTATCTCCTCCTCGAAGATTCATATTTTTTATTTCATCTCTTTTGCTCCCATGCTTATTTTTGCATGGTGTGCCTTTTAGTATATTTGCAGTTCAAAAAAAGAAGAAAATAAATGGATGTTACTAATCTTGTACATGTTTACAATGCAAAAACTAACCGTTAAATACTCCTTTGATATTCAGCCAATTGAAGAAAAAAAACTAAAGAAAGAGGTAATGTCAGTTCATTTCAAAGAAGTTTGAATGAAATCTAAATTTTGAAAATAAGAATAAAATAAGGAAACTATCTCCTTGGTAAAAACAAAATTTTAGAAAGTGAAATTAGGGTTTATGGCATAAACGAGATACTCTGATAACCCATTTTGATATATTTAACCGTAAGATCATGTAATTGAGATGTTCATTTAAGGGTCAAATTTACTCAATAGTTTATTCTTTTCTTTTACCATATAAATATATCAAAATGGTTAAGAGAAAAATATACTTTTTGCATTATTTATTCATTGATGAATATTAGAAGTTAATTTATAAATTCCTTTTTTTTTTCTTTCATTTAAAATTATACTAGTTTATTTACCCTATGATTATGCGATATTACATATAGGATGTTTAGTAATTAAGTTATTCATATAAAAACAATTTAATTTTTATTATTATAAATAATTAGTTGTTATCACTAAAAAATGAAGAAATTGTTTTTGTCGAAAGTATATAATGTGAGATGTCTAATCGAAGAGAATTATGGTCTAATTGTCATAATTTTCGATTAACCGTTTTTGAGATATTTAATTTTAAAGAACGTGAGAGGGAAGTGAATTTTTGTCAAATGGAGTTCTCTTATCGGTTCTTCCATTTTCAAAAAAATTATTATCATTTGAACTATCATCATTAATTGGATTATTAATGACATTATCAATTTAACTAATTAGAATTAACACCGAGATCACAATCAATAAAATAAATTTAAGGGTTAAGATTAACTTATAGAAATAATTATAATATCATTACGACAAGAGAGAAATGAAATATTATTATTATTATCGAATAGGTACCGGATGGATAGATAATATTTTGAAGAAAAGTCATCTCGTTGCAATTGTTGATAAGTAAATCATCAGCCAAAAAATTCTTAATAATATATGTTCATGTTTGTATTTTTGTTTAAACTCAAAATCGGAGTATTAAGTTGGATTCATATTTTTCCATATCGATTTAATGGAGTTTAAGCGAAGCAAAGAAGTATGGTAGTTGGCCTCCTGTGAACCGACACGAGGTATGTGGGTGAGTGGGTCCTACACAGGTTAGCTCATATCGTTCGTACACATCGCATCAACAGCACATAAAACGACAAACCTCTTGATTGAATAAGAATTCTAAGGTATGTTTAACGAAACTTGCAAGTAATTAGCAGAGTCGGTCCGTTGATTTTGAGGGATCTGTGCGAAAAATAAAATTGAACCTCTAATTTTTTTTGTATATAAATAAAATCTATTAAAACTACGATAAGTCGATAATTGTTATAAAAATAATCAAAATAAAAGAGCGATAATACAATAGATCTACTCAAAGTTTATGTTTCATTTTACATTAAGTGATATATCTTAACATTTATTAACATATACTACATACAGTGACTAAATTTCGGGCTCTATTTTTTTCGGGGCCCTGTGCAGTCGCATACCCTGCACACCCTCAGGACTGGCCCTGGTAATTAGAGTCGTAAGGTTTTAATTTTAAAATTTAATCATTTATAATGTTTGAGAGAATAGCTGTAACTGATAGTTTAAAGTTGTTAAATTAACTTAAAATACAAATATATAAATAATAATACTTTTACTTTTTTAAATACTACTTCGAATAATTTATATTTATAAGTTTATTTAATTTATAAACGCTATAATTATCGTCCCTCAAACAACACTATTAATTTAAATTTATAAAAAATTAAGTTTAAGCAACACTCAAAAGGTACACATTGATCAGTTAACTCACCGAAATTTGACGGAGTTAATATCTCGTAGACATTCTGTACAAAATAATTAATTACAAAAAGTATTACTTTAACATTGACCATTTGTACGTGACAGTTATTTGCAAGTATCTAAGAAAAAAGTAAACTTAATAAAAAAAATAACCATGATGTTTGTACAAAAATAAAGATTTTATTTGTAAGCAAAAGAATTATGATATTAAGTTAAGTCATCTTTAATCGTAACTTTATCTCTATTTCTAACGATAATAAAATAAAATATATTTTTTATATATTTTTCATCTAAAAAGTTTACTTTAAAACACATTCTCTTTAAATTTTATCATGCTTTTCATTTATACAAGGTTTTTAAAAATTGTTAAAAGTAAGTCCTTATTATCATGTTATTTTATTTTGATTGTAATGGTAATAGTGTAATATTATTTTTAATTATGTTATTTATTCATCTACTTTTTTAACAAAAACTTATAAACAATAATACTTACAAATAACTATTATTAAAATTAAAACTATTAACAATATATATCTTGAAGAGATGTGTAAAATAACATTGGGGAGGGTCTCAGGGTCATAAGTTATAAGGCAAATGTACTTTGTAACATAATATCTTACAAATTATTTGTTTTATTCTATATTTTAGGTTAAAAAATTACATAACATTGGTACTCTCTTTAAAACGTGGTATGTCCCCTAGAGGAGACAATGTTAGTCCTCCTGAAACTCTCATTGCGGTGTAGAAACGGTTTGAATATTGGAAATATCACCCTACCTTTGTCCTAACATAACACTATAAATTAATTCGTATATAACGTCTATAACATAATAATAAATGCCGTATTCTGTTACATATATAATAAATGTCTTCTATTACATACATATATAATAAATATCTTCATTAACATTCAATGAATGTTAAATCATAACCCCTATCAATTATTTTTAATATTCTTCGTGATAAATTATAACTAACATTCACCATGATGGATGTTAACGGAAAATTCAGATTAGCGTCCCTCTTCTTCAGAATTACCCATTTCTTATAGATTAGTCATGTATTTTATTTATTGTGTTACTAAACAAAATTTATAAATTAAAATTAAAATTGAAGTTTATTAAAAGTAGTAACATAGACCTCTCAAGGCTCTCCAAAGCTGTGTATCCTATGTAATTTTTTATTTTTTTAAATAGTCACCTATAAAAGAAGAAGGAAATAAGAAAAAGAAAGTGTCAGTGGATAGGTGACATGCAGAAGAACGCCTTGATTGAATATAAGCTAGACCATCTGAATTGAATCAAATTCCAAGAAGCTAATGTTACTTGTTAATTACTTGGAATTTGGGCTGCATAGAAGCCACTAACCCTCTACTAATTCGTTATTGGTAAATGTTATTTCTTTATTCAATTTTTAAAGTTTTAAAAGCAGTGACTAATTTCTTATTTATAAGTTATATCAAGGAGATAAAGATGATCAAGTTGAATCTTGTTGTATAAAATGTGTTTGTGATAATTATAATATAATCTTGTATACGTGTCACAATGATAAAATTTATGTAATTTAGTTGGTAATGAGTGAAGATACTTTCATCACAAATAATATAAGATTGGACTTAAGTTCAAATACCTCAATAGTTACAACCGCTGAGTTAATCATGTATACTTCGTATTATGTATAGAGAGTCGATTATGAGTAAATTTGAACGTAACATCTCGAATTTCTCAATTTACTATGTATAATAAAAGGAGTGAATTATGATTTAAAAGATAACAATGATAAACTATAATTTAATTATTTCTTTTGATTTAATCATTTAAATTAGGACTAAGATTGTTAGGAAAGAGTGCATCTAAGGGCTAACATACCAAGTATTGAAAGTTGAGGGTTAATAAGGAAACTTGTGTAACTAACTAGGGATGATAAAAAATCCTAAATGCTCACAAAACTCTGGAAATCGATCAAGGAGGAGAGGGCAGGAGTTGGGGCGATTTTAGGGTTAGTAAACGAAAAACAATTGGATTTTGCTTTAAACATGAAATATGTTTGAATCAATGAGTTATTCATCATACTCTAATATGGGAGTGAACCACCAATTCGGGATGATCAAATTTAAGAACATCTGGAAATTTTATATTTAGAGTTCTCATTGATTGATTACGAATTTAACGAAAGTGTGATTTTGATTAATACAATATACAATAATTAGTACATCGTTCTATTAGAACATTCGTATAAGTTTGAAAACGAGTCAGATTGCTTTGAAATTTGGAAACCATGTTAAACTCTACTTTCTCAACAAGTTTTTAGTTTTAAGTTTTTTTTCTAATTTGGACTCTAAATGGGCCAAAAGGGTCATTTAATTAAACTGGACATATTGTATGCAAATTGAGAAATCGTGAATTGTTTGAATTGTGTAAAAACGAGTTTGACTTGGAATTTTATGTTATCGGACTTCATTGAAAGGTATATGTGTCTATTAATACCACAAAAATTTGTAGGAACTAATTGGGTTCTAAATGTGTGAAAACGAGCAAAATGGGTCAGATTTAAATGAATGCATCAATTGTGTAAGTTTGAGATACATTTGTAGGTTACTCATACTAATCTGAAATTTGGCATATCGGTAGAATTGGACGTCTCCTGCAGTTCTTAGTTTTAATGTTTCATAAATTTGGTGTCTAACTCGGTATAACGAGACGATTTCTAGAACTGAACAGATCTGTAGTCGAAATCAGGAACATGACTTTGTAAATCGATATAAAATCGACTATAGCTCTAAATGCTTTGAAATTCATGACAAAGCTACAAAAAGATGTCGTTGAATGGTCTGTAAAAAGGTTTTAGATTTGAACATATAAAAGTTGGTCAAATGTCATTATCTTTGAGAGGTGTCAAATCTGAATTGTTCAAATGAATACTTTGATTTTCCTTACTAGTAAAAAAGGAGACACTGATTAAAGAACATCGTTACTCATATGAGAGTAGCTCTACTCTTGGTGTTCACTATAATGGTTGTTCTTACTCCATCTAAAGGAGTAATGCCAGTCTAATTCATCACATCAAATAGAACTAGATATTAGAAGAAATAATATATAATCTTATATTATGCTTCTCTAACCTAATATTTAGGTTACAAGAGTAGTTAAAGAGCTTTTTAGCATAATTTGGGGAGCTAGTACCAATGGTAAGAAAACATTTATGAAAACCGAGTGGCACGATGAAAACAATATGATTTCATAAGTTTAACTTGTATTTGTTTAATTGTACTTGTTGTGCTTTTACAATACGATTATTGTATTACCATGACTTACATGTGTATATATGGGAAATCTACGAGGGATGGGAAATCACATGTACTATATTGTCATATATATGTATGTTGTGATTTCTTACGATTAATTTTACAAGTTGCTAGATGCTAGTATACTAGACCTATTTGCATGACAATTAGGTTTCACGACACGATTAGGGGCCCTATATGTGAACAAAACCCAATAAACAAACAAGTTAATGAGACTTGAACATAACAATTATGATTAGAGATATCTCGGTAAGACCCAAAAGGGTTTCATGATGATTTCTAGTGAGGGGTCATTATTATGTGATCATGGGTCCATGATAGTGGAGGCTATTCTAGAGCACCACTAGATTGAGTAGTATGTGTTTCGCCGCACTCTGGTAGTACTACTCGGGAATTGACGAATCGGTAATGACGTTAACGATAACGA
Source organism: Logfia minima (assembly GCA_963921325.1). Classification (NCBI taxonomy): domain Eukaryota; kingdom Viridiplantae; phylum Streptophyta; class Magnoliopsida; order Asterales; family Asteraceae; genus Logfia; species Logfia minima. The sequence goes on along the minus strand of OY992774.1, from coordinate 6,351,958 downwards.
AAGCTAATGCGAATACGATAAATATTTACGAATATGATTATGATAGGCATGAATTTAAGATATTATGGTATGATATCTTTCCTTGTCCTTGGCCGATTATATTGTCACAATTATATGATTATTGATTACCCAATTTATATTGTCACATAATATACGATCCGTTTAATTGGATTGTTTCCAATTAAACCCGTTATACTTAGCTTTTTAAGCAAACACTTGTTTTTCTTCTTGTCAATTGTGTACTCGTGCAGGTTAGGAAGCTATACGATTACAACTACGAATGAGATGGGTAGCTTGCCTAAGGATTTAAAGAACTATGCCTCAGCTCATATACAAACTATTAAGTAATTGAATAGTTATATTTCCTTGGGTTTTCTTATACTATTGTAATAATATAAGTTATGTAACACCATTAACGGAACTTAACTAACTTTGTTAGTAGCTTCTATTTATAAAATGAGACTTCCGCTTTAAGTATAATTATTTATTAAAAGTATTTGAAAATTCGTATTTTCAAAAATAGTAATGTTACGATGAATTGTCGGTTATCAACTTTTTACTGGAAAACGTCATGATGACCAAAAACATATATAATCTTGTAAATTTGATCATCTTTTTGTTTTTTGTTTTGTGATTTTTGTTTCTGATATCTATAGGTAAATACCGATGTAAGTTTCTAAATAAATCACTTTTGATGATCAATGAACCTCTGTTAATGAGCATGTGTACAAGGCTTGTGACTTCAAAGTAAATCACTTTTGATGATCAATGAACCTCTGTTAATGAGCATGTGTACAAGGCTTGTGACTTCAAAGATAATATTTGAATGTTGAACTGAAGTTTACAATAAATTATTACGACCAGAGGATCAACATTAAAATCTAAGATTTCTTATTTATTTTGTTGTTGATAAATAAGGTCTAAGAATGTGAATAGGTTGTATATCAAAGTTATGTGGTCAAGGCTTTGTGGTCCTTGTGAAGGATCAAAATGAAGTGCAAGTGTAAAAGGTTAGAACCGTTAAGTGTTGGTTTTAATTTATGTTTTAATCACATATGAAAATGAAATAGATTAGAAGTTTTATTTTGAGCCTGGAAGTATTATTGGGTATTTGGCTAGCCCACGAATCAATTCTAGTCTAATTGTTAAAAGACTTTAAGTAGGGATGTTGTTAGCCCATGAGCATGACTTTATTGTAGTCCACTAGTTATAAGCCTTTGATGGCCCACAGATGGTATACCTTTAACTTGTTTTCTCATAATTTGCAAAAGTTTAAGAAAACAAGTTCCTTAAATTTGAAGTCTCATTTCCTGGCACAACTCTTCTTGATGTTGGAAACTTATGGTTTGTTAATGCATCTCGATTTAGTTAAAACTTTGAGATCATCTAGTTCATTGTCTATTACTTCAATTTCATTCTTACATTTAACGTTGTTAAGATCCCGATATCAATCTTAAGATCTTATAATCTTGATTGATGAAAACGATCTAATTTTTCTCAGGATCCTCAAAGGATCCTGATCCTGATCATAGGATCTTGGGATTTGATCTGATTCGATCTTGCTTGGTTTGGGTTAACAAATTAAAAGTTACCAAGATGTAAAATTTCGTCCAACTAAACAAACTCATAAAATTCAACAACAATACATCTTAACATTATAATGCCGTTTCCTAAAATCAACACACTTTAAAAGAAAAGTAAATTATATTTTTCACTTGAACTGAAGAGTTGACAACAGTCTGTTTATGTTGTTTTAATACATAACCCAATGAGTAGGCCTTACAATCCATAAATTCTTGGCCCAGCAAGACGCATAAAATAAAGGGAAAAAAACATGATAGAATTACAAACGTAGGGTCAAAATTAATTGGCGCAAAATTCCTGCAAACTTCCCTGACTCCCTGCATTGGGGAAACCGGAAACAATGTATCTAAATCTAAACCTAACTCAAACGCCCACCGGTGCCGGAGCTACGACAACAACGACGGCGTTATCAACACAAACACTTCATCCACCTAAATTCACACATCCAAATCCACCTCTTTTTACCAACCGTCGCCCTAGATTCTTATCATCTTCTTCTACTACTTCGTTATCTAATCTCAGAAATGTAATCGTCAGTGCTGACGTCACCAATAAATCAAATAAACCATCGTCCACCGGTTTCTCGGATTCCGATGAACAACCGTCCATTTCCGTCGTTGGTCAAGAAAATGTTCCTCTTGAAGGAGTCATTCAATTTGAAAAACCTGATACAAATTTCCGGTTCCGAAAATGGGGGTAATTTGCTTTATCTCTTTATATATATGTATATATATATGTTTTGAATTATTAATTATGATGTTACACAAATGTTTCACTTGGGCAGTACCGGATCTAGAAAATATTTTCAGGGGTAGGACACTTTTTCACGGCTCGCTTTGCTCCGCTATATGATTGTTTTAGGAGTTGGTTTAAGACTCACTTCTTCGTATCATTAATGATGGTTTGTGCCAAAATAGACATGGACTTGAACAAAAAAGTTATGAACGTTTTTGTATTTAAAAAATCTTACATCTAGTTTCCAATATTTTATGACTTTCCTACGTATGATTTTTTTTTTCATTAGCTAAAAGTAACCCACATGGCAATTTATAAACGTGTTGTATCTTTAGCTCATATAATAGCAATTGACATAGAAACAAAAATAAATGTTAGCAGTTGGTACTATTGAGAATGTAGTGACTAGTCATTTGAAATAGGTAAACGACATGTAGAATTAAAAAATTAATGCTTTACAAGTTAATGGTCTTTGAGTTGTTTTCTTAAACTTTGAAACCATCTGAATCAATGCTAACTTAAATTAGAAAAATATTAAACTTATGGGACTAAACTGAAAATATCTAAAATTTTGTGAGGTTACATTTTCCCTTTTTCTTTGGCCTTCTTCCCCAAACTACCTGCATAGTCGTTTCTTCCATAAGTGCAATTTCAAGCTTTTTAAACTTCATAGATAAATTATAGATTTAAAAGGGTGAGTTACACAAGTAAACAACATTAATCGAAGTGTTGCACAATCTAAAGTTTTCACGAGAAAATTATACTTCGTCGGTAAAATCCATGTGTAGCACGTCCTACCCCGTGCATCCACACAGGTCCGTCCCTGCACCTGGGTTTATACTTTAGTTTACAATAGCTTATTTTCTACAAACAATTAAACCCATAAAATAAGCAATCTTAAACACTACCCAAGGTGGCCTAGCCCTGATATCCTCACACAAGAGGTCTCATGTTCAAACCTCACTAGCTGCACATTTTTGGGTGATCAGGGAAAGGGTCTGAAACCATCATGGATAACCCGGTTAGGCCGCGTACATCTAAGTAAAAATACTCGCCCTTTACTTGAACAGGGAAAACCTCATCCGTTTAACTATTTTAAAGTATGGTTATTTGGGTTATATGTGTTCCATTAAAACATGTTGGTTGCTTTTCATGACTAAAATGGAATAAAAGTTACCCGAAAACTGTGGGTTCAGAAAATATATCTGTAAGTACCAAAATCACAACTAAAGTTAGTAGAATGACCCGCCTGAAACATTTGTGTTAGTGCACTGTACATTGCTATTTTATGATTTTTCTTTAATCTTAAATTTTTGTTGTTGTTAATTCAGTCAGGTGGCTTTACTTTCTGGTGGAGATGTGTTGGCTATACTTTTGTTCTCTGCGATAGGAAGGTTTAGTCATGGATTCTCAGTTTTTGACGCTGAAACTTTTCGAACTGCTGACCCTTTTATTGCTGGTATGGTTATCTTTTTGTTTGTTAGTAAACTGTAAATTTTTCATATATAGAAATTGGTGGTAAAACGGGTGTAGACTTTTATCAGGGTGGGTTTTAAGTGCATATTTTCTTGGTGGATACGGAAATGATGGTAGAGGGGTGAATGGCAAGACCAACGCCATTACAGCGGCCTTTAAGTCTTGGGCTTTGGGTGTTCCTGTAAGTTACTTTATTTGCTTCATCTGATCTTTTTCTTTTTTAAGAAATTTGATGTTTTGCATATTTTGTTTTGGGTAGGGCCGTGGGGGTATATCTTTGGTTAGAGAATTACCCATAACTAGTAGTTGGATGTGTTTTTTACTCTGTTCTACTATAGAATTTCTTATTTGCTTTAACTGCACAACCTTAACGTTAGCTGGAGCACTCAAACAAGAACAATTGCCCTTTGGATATCTAGAATAAATGCATTAGTGGTATATGTATCGGAGTTTGTTATGCGTGGTTGGAGAATTCAGTGTTTAGATTTGTCATTTGTAGAGGTATTGTGACTTGGAGAATTAGAAACAAGTAGTTGGTTGATTAAAGGCATTAAGGATTACCATATTTTCATCCTTGAATGTTCATCCCATCACACTAATCTTCTTTACTGCATTCCCTCTTAAAGCTATCAGTAGTTCGGTGGCTGCAGAACATCATTCTTCTCTCATATAGAATTAAAAGTATCGCATCAAAAAAATTCAGCCCCAAAATTTTTCGCCAAAAGTAAATAAAAAATAGGCATATAAAAAATTTGGCACCGAGTACCAGCTGATGGTAGTGAAAAACCGAGCCTTCTTACCCTTCAATTCTTCAGCGGTATGGCTGAATTTATATGAAGAGTAAAAACTGAAGCCTATAGATGCAGTTATCTCATATCTGATTCATAAACAAAAAAGAAATAACATAAGGATATAATGGAACATGAAACCTAATAGAAAATGGAACCATGTATATAGATATTACATCAAACAGTTGGGACGCGTTTCAAGAGAAATATGTAGTAATCCAGCAACTGAAAAATAGAAACATTAACATCTCATATCCAAACTTTCACAATCTTATGAGACATCCTGCATCGATTAGGTAGATATATATAGCAAGTGAAAGAGTGAAACATTAACCTTAATTTTTGAACTAAGGTGATTTCCATGTTGCCATGTTGGATCCAGAAAGGTACGTATTTGAGCTACTAACACTCCCAAGTGAATTAATAGATGACATTGATGAAATGTATCTTGGAAAGGTTGTTTTCAATTTGATTTCTTGCTGCATTAGCAATGATTAAATTCTAGTTCATTTTGTTCAAGTCATCCAAGTGTTGTAGGAGGAAAACTATGGCCTGACTAAGTTGTTAAATCTAGATAAGCACCTCTGCTAACACTCAATGGTTTATGCGAAGTTCTTAAAGCTGGCCATGTGTTTCACCTAGTAATTTAGCATAATCTTATTTTCTCAGATATCATTTAACAGCACAATATATCTATATACACATTACACACAACGAGTAGATATCACATGAGGTTGAAGCGCAACACTAAACCCTAACTTTTAAAATGGACTAAATCAGGTTGAGCCCCTGCACTAAGCCCTAATTATTAGAACAATGTTGTGGCTCACCTATGAGTCTAACGTTGTTCGCTCTCAAAATGACAACTTATCGTTAAGGTAAAGATCCAAAATGTTGTCCCAATCAGTCACCACTGATTATGGGACCCCAATATTTCATTCTTCCCGGTACTTGTGGATCACATTCAGGCTCTTAAGTAGGCCTAAAACTTTCAATGTAGACTAAAATGGTTGTTCGTCTTCCAACCTCAACATTAGACCCATTTTCATATATTCTGGCGTCTATGGTCCCATGAGTCCATTGTTTCCCTCTTGTAATCGCTTCTCACCAAATGTGTTCATTACAACATCCCATGGGCTATTTAAATCTGTTGAACATGTGGTGATGTTTTTTTTTTCTCAATATAGATAACTTTGTAGGGTATAAACCCTAACTCGAACTGTAGGTTGTACAATGGCTTCTTTTATGTATCTACTGTTTTTTGTTTTTAATACCACAACCCATCTACTATAATTACAATTTATTTATTTTTTCAGTTGGGAATACTTATAAGGGCCACAAGTATAGGTCACATCCCTCCAACCAGATTTATCGCCGTTACAATGGGTAGTACTGCTCTGTTACTTATAGGGTGGAGAGCACTCGTATCTAACATTTTAACTGATAATGATAAGAGCAAGAAGAACGACATGTACAAGCGTGGCAGCCCTTTTGAGTTGTTTGAGGTATTTTGTATCTTTTAATTTTACATTTATCTTAATAATCAGTTTTCTCATATCAAATTTTTACTACTTCTGCAAAATTATTAGAAAATAGTCAGTTGCTTGATGCTTGACGTCATGACGTGTTTCTCAGTTTCTAATTATTTAAAATTTTAAATGGGACATTTTCGTGACAAACAGGATACCATTTAAAGGTTTTCTCTATGATTAGAATACATCTGTAGAAGGATTCTTAATGTACGAGCGTTTGGTTTTTGTTTTACAGTTGCTCACTTCATTAGTACGAAGATGGTGAGATATGCTCCAGAATTTGCTATTATTGTACTCACACGAAATGTTTCTATTAAAATTCATATTGTAAGTATTGGAAATCTAAAGCAACAATGTTACAAACTACTTTTAAATAGTAAATTTCTTTTTGTCCTCCCTTACCTTACCTAATTTGCTTTTTAATTTTAGGATAAGGAATGGAAGGGAAGTCAATAAGATCCATTTGTATTTTGTACGATTATTCCTTCGAGTGTAGCTACATTTCGTGTTATATTGTCAACACCACATTTCTAATTACATGGTTTTGCCACTTTTAATTCACATAGTTGTTCAGGGTCTTCACAGTTCGCAAGTTGATCCACAAACAATTTGAATTGCACAATAATTGGTTCTGGGCAACCAAAGGACAATAGTCAATAGATTGTGGGTTCAAATTGAACCGCTCATTTATCACGAAGATAAAATGTGTAAATAATAGGCATTATGGGTGTGCGTTTTGGTGGTTCTTAAGGGGAAAAAGAAATAGCTTTGGATCGGTCCTGGCTAAATCCCACCAATTGATCAGGTTTGGTTCTTTGTAAAAGCCTTGTTTCAGGACCAAACAAAATAACACTTGGGTAAATTTCTATGAGTCACGCCCTTTAAGAAGAGCTTTACTTGTACCAAGTATGTGTGTGGTGAAATTTGGTTCTCGATCTAGTAGCCCACCAAAGGTTGTATCAAACCGTAGCTAAAAGAATTTAAATAAACTAACACCTTTTTGGCAGGTCCAATTGGTGCTGATTAATCTTGGTTTACCATATCCACGAGTTAACATAATCCAAAGTGATAAAAGGGGGTGAACAGTGGAATAGAATAGGGGGTCAAAAATGCAAAGCTATAAAAACTTGCAGCAATATATAATTTAATCTTTTTTAATGTATATAGTGTGTGGTATCAAGTATGAACCGTCGAAATTCAGATACTGGGGATTGTTTCCTGTCAGCAGTTACCAGTCGGCTGCTGCACTGCCTTCTTACTGTTACCCCTCACGCTTTTAATTTTTTTTTTTTTTTATATATAATTAAGTTTATACAAGTTTATTTTTAGTGGAATACACTTACACTTGGTGGTTTAAAATAAAACTATAAAAGTAGCATGGACTTACTAGATGCAACACATATACAAAGATTCTTAAATCTAGTCAAAACAAGTGTTTTATCAATTTATGTGAATTTATCATAAGGAATAGTCATAGAATAATTTGAATGTATGTATTTTGATGACAAATGCAGACTTACAAAATCTAGTCAAACAGCATTGACTATAAAGAGATTTGTATTGACACGTGACACAATTAATTATACTCCTTAAATACCCCTACCTTTTAATTTAATATAAAAATATATATATTTGAAAGCGGGAATAAGAAGAAACCATTAAAGTTGAAAGACGTTTGTGGTTGTACTCTCATCTTGCGCTTTAATTGGGTTGCCAACTTGCCATTTATTGCATATTTCAAATGGATAATTTTGAAATAAAAAAAATACACGGAGTAATATAATAAAAGAGACTAAAAACGTACTTATAATCCATAAATTAAATAAATAATAATAATTTAGTGAAGTTTATACATGTTTCACAACGGTTATCAATATTAGGAACAAGAATCTACCTCTTTAATGTTTTATTTAAGCTTTAGTGCATTAAATGTGGGCCCATGAAAAGAGTATATCTGATGTATCTTAGTCCTTGCTCTGTTTGTGAAAAACTTCAGATATGGTGAGGGACCTCTTTTACATTCTTCTTCTTCTACTTCTCTTTTCAAGACTATGATCACTCCCATAAAAAATGTACAATATTTTCTGAACAATGTACAAGTGATAATAGCGTCGGTAGTTCTGTGAAACTAGTTAGCTGGGATAGCTATGGTGAATATGACCATACCTGTAGAGGTGAGATTGTGACATATCACAACAGCTGCTGTTCTTCACTTTTATTTTTAGCCAACGTTTTAATTAGTTTTAATCGTCTAATAAGTTAAATAAATAATAGATATATAACAGTGTTTTTATTCCAATAAAAATCTTAGTAAAAAGTCAAGGTTATATATATACAAGAAAAATAACAAAAGATCTGCATATTTAAGTTGGAAGGACTTCTAGTTATAGTAGAAACCACTTGTGGTAAAAGGATATATTGGGGGCCAGTTATTATAAGTATAAAGGATCTTTGTTTAGATCTACTTTTGGAATTTAGTTGTTTGTTTTATGATCTTGCTTCTCACGTGAACCTCCATTATTTCTTTCCATCCATTTATTGTTTTCATTGTGTCTTTTTAATGATAGTACTCCGTTTATCTACCTTTCTGTTTTAATTAATTTATTAAAAACTATGTAAAAATGTAAGTAAAAATGTTATTTTTTTCTTACACGATGTATTAATTATATGTTTTCTTAAAATTTTATATAATCTAATTGTAAACGTCATAACTTATTACGGAATGACAGGAATAGTAACTATTTTGTGCACCCTCTCTGAATTGTGACATTAATCGAGGTCGAGGGTGTACGAGAAGTACGACCGAAAATACAGGCCTCAAAAATGTGCATAATCAATACTTATGTGCATGTATAAGTATATTTTTTTAAGCAGCATAGTGAAAAAGGGAAATGAGTGGATTGACTCATCATCACCTTATAATCAAAAGCGATTTATTAAGTAATTTGTACTTTATTTCCCTCCAAAATGAAATTCCAATTAATGGGATAAAAAGTTGCCATTTTAAATTATGACATTTTGAAGACAAAATCATCCCCAATGGAAAATCTGTCTCCACCCAAGTTATGATATCTATAACATGCATCTCAACATAAGGAGTAATACTTTTACACAAAAATCAAAATGAATTTATTATATGTTAGGTTGCTTTGTTCCTTTCTTTTCTGCGTAGACATTGTTATACTTACTTTCTTGTGGTTTGGTTTCGGGTTCACTACTTTAGAATTAAAGGGATTTGATTTACCTTGGATCTTTATCAATATTCTAATGGATTTCAATAGATAGTTCGTAATTTTACTACTCGAACCACTTGTTACTGTGAGTCGTTAGACGATTGATCGCCACATCAACATGACTGATTGTCGTTTTACGACTGGACGCAGTCATTACTGATCATGACTCCAATAAGTTACACTATTTTTAAAAGAAATATTTTGAAAAACAATTACACTTAACAAAAAGTTCCTCATCTTACAAAGAAAAATTTAAGAGCATGATTAAGTGAAAATATTTTGTAAGAGTATCTGTGAAATATATGTATGCAAGTGAATTGTTTACAATTCTTGTAAATTGTATACAAGTTAGTTTATTTTTTTTCTAATGGTCAAATGGATTTAAAAGAAAAACTGTATATATTTTTTATTATATACTAATATTATAATCGTTGGGAATTAAAGAAAAATAAGGAATGATTAAAAAAGCAAGGAGACCACTCTATTACTATTTGAACACTCCATAGGGGATGATTTGATTAACACATACAAACATATATAAGAGGTGATTGGAATGATACGCATCCACGTACATTCACAGATGAGTGTACATCTAGAAATATTAGGGTATTCATTTAGAATATCCCTTTTATCCGATATTGCCTGTGAAAAATACCAAGACTCATCCCACTCTGCCGTTTTGCCCGTAGTCGACCCGACGACTTGTACCCTCCTAGCCGAACTCCTAAGGGTCTTATTTGCATTATCTAAATCCTCTTCCATTTCCTTGTTGACTTGCTATTATAGTAATTTATGTAAAATTTTATGTTTACGTCGTGTTCTATTCTTCAAATAAATTAAATATAATATATATATATATATATATTGTTATATGAGAAATGATATTTATCCGAAACAGATTGATTGATATAAAATAAAAAAATTCACTTATAACACTTTCAAACTCAATACTTATTGTCTTCTCTAATAAAATACAAAGTACATCTGTGTACTGAATTTATCTACTCGTAAAACATAGTAATAATGGACCATTGTGTTTCAATGAGGGATTCTAGAGGACTTTAAGGATTAGAGTTTTTCGTTTCATTAATCTCAATTCTTTGTAAGTTAATAATTCTCGTTTGGCAATAAATAGATAGTGGAGTTTTTTGGAAAAATAATCCTTAAAATTTTTTTTTTAAGGAAGCTACTAAGTGCTTTTTAAAAAATAAAATCTCCAGTCACAGTCTCTAGCTTTAACTTCAACCTCAATCTTTAGTTCCCGTTAGTTGTTGCCGGACACACCCTATATGCATTGATAAATATTGGGATTTTCTAATCATACTTTCTTAATTCTTTTCTCCTACCTCCATGTCAAATATTTTCTTACACTTTTTTTCTTTATATTGTTTTTAATAGACACAAAAATATAAATATTCTATTATACATAAACGAGAACTCGATATCTATTATAATTAGAGATTGCATACATCAAAATTATATTCTCATTGGATACAAAGTTTCTCATGTAGCATATTGCTTGTATACATACTAACTTTCGTAAATCATATGTAATGGTAATTTCTTACAAATCTACTTCAACATAGTAGTTACCGTTTACGTGTGCGATTACCCATGTGACATTTAGTGGGTTCTTAGGTGGACTAGACCAAAACGGTAGCAACGTCGAACTTCCTTTAAGGCAGAAAAAATGAACAATTACATAATAGCATGACGCAATCATAACACTTGTATTGGGTATATAGCGTAATTATTTCGATGTGCAACGCTTTGCACCCGGATTATTAAATCTTAATGTGATTTAAAAACTAATAGTTTAAATTTTAAAACAATAACAGGAACGAGTAGAATTTAAAAACGCTAAAAATACAAAGTATATAAATATGATTAAGTTTTAAAGTTGATTAGTAGAAAAGGCGGATGCTTTATTTCTATTACACCTCGATATTTAATTGTTTCAAATATAAAATGTTTGTATGATCCGGTGAATGAAAGTTCGTACGAAATAGAAAGGAATCCCTCGATTGATATTTAGGGCTAGCTGTCAAGTACTGTTAGTCTGTGTGAGGTGACTGCATTGGGCAGCCGTCCAACGTCAAATCGATCCATACAACCCTTTTTATGTTTATGGCTATAATATATTTGTATTTTCATTCGAGTTTCTTTTTGTTTATTTTGTATTTTGAAATAGTGCTAGACGTTTAATAACTTACAATGTATTTTCTGAAAGTTAATACGTCCACCTTTTTTAGTAGTGATATTGACACTACTATTTTTAGTAAATATATTAAAATTTCACATTAAGAAATCTCAATATATAAATAAAATATACAAAATTTTAATAGATATGTGAAAGAGAAAGTTCAACTAAAAATAAATTTTATAATAGTAATAGTAAGAATAATTTTTTTTATTATAATATTAAATAATATTTTTAATAAAAAAATTAGAAAGGAGTTCATTAGAATATGAATGTCATTTTAAAAATTGAACTATAATTGGAGTATGACAATTGAAAAAATCTCACTTTTTACGTTTTTAAAAATTAAATATCTCAAAAATGTAAAGTTAAAAAATAATAAATACTACACCATAAAAATCATTATTTTTTTCTTTTCTATTAGACATTTCACAAAATATAATTTCGATGAACTTTTTTTTCTTTTCACTTTTTGTGGGTTGTTATGATTGACTAACAAATGTGTTACCGGCGACTATCACATGTGTTATCGACTATCACATGTGTTACAAGTGATAGTCGGTGGTAACACATTTGATAGTCGCCGATAACACATATGTTATTTGTTTAACACACGTGTTACCATTTTTCAAAACCCACAAAAAAATGGGAAAAAAAGTTCGTCGAAAATATGTCAAATGTGATCTCTAATCATAGAGGAAAAAAAGTTAATTTTTATTGTGCAACTTTTATAATTTTTTGACTAACATTTTTTTGAAATACTCAATTTTTAAGTGTGGAGGGTTTTTTTATTTTAATAAAAATGGAAAGTTGAGATTTGTACTCCTCTGCTTTCGAAAAACTTCATACTTAAATGAACTTTTATCAAAGAAATAATATTAAAATTATTAGAATCATATTCTCTTTAATATGAGATATTTTTTTTTTTTAAAAAAAAACATGTTATATGCATTATACAATTTTTTGTGTGTATCACAATTAAAAGTTATAAAAATTGTAATACACAAATTTAAGTTGTATATCATATATTTTTTAGATGAAAAAAATCAATATCATATTATAAAGAAGAAAATTATAATAATTTTGATATTATTCTTTTGATAAAAAAAATATAGATATATTAAAATTAAAAATAAAAATATTCATTTTTACCGTTACTATCATAAGAAACTAAACTACAATAATCTCTCTGTATATTAAATATGTTACTTCGAGTATCATTGCCCATTCATTTTACCTTATACGTATCCCTGATGTCATATAATGTATTAGTTTTATCATTAATTATACATTTGTAAACTTTACGTGATATTAGAATTTGTACAAGATTATGTTATATTCTAGGGTTTGTTAGTTTCTATATAAGTAGTTATGACTCTTCGATCTTTGATAATTGTTACACGCATATTTGAAATTTAGTATTTTAGTAAAGATACAAGAATATATGGATCGTTAAGCTACTACTAACTTGCGTATGAAAATCCCGACTCTATAAATGAAAACCAAATGTGTTTGGGTTGTTTTTCTCAACGTGTTGAGTATATTTTCGGTGGACAACAAATACCAACACATGTCCTGTGGGTCTCCAGATTCATCTAAAATTTGGATTGGATCAGGACAGGTAATGCACGGGTCAAAATGGATCATACACAATCGTGAACTCGTGATACACTATTGTGGAAATTTTTTATTTTAGAGCATATTTATTTTGTTCTTAAAAAATGATTTCTTACCATATAATCCAAAATACTCCTATACTAAATTTATTTATTCATAAAAATCAATAAAAATATATAATTAGACATTTAACGGAGAGTGAATTGTGATACTTCAAACTTTGAGTTTTCTATACTCTACTTCAAAATTTCTTCATATATATATAGAATGATAGGAGAAGGTTTTTTTTTCCTCTACACTACAAATTAGAAGAAAAAGTTATTTCGGGGCAAAAAATTGAAGAAGGCCATTCAACATATCGTCGTTGGAGAAGGACGTACATTCACTATACATTAGTGTTTGATCAGTACCCCTTCATTGTAATTTATAGATAAAAAATAAATATAAGTTGTTTCGGTATCGCTGCATATATTATCATCTATATATTTAAGTAATAAGCTAAACTAGTTTATTAGTCGTTGCACATGTTAGCAGCGACTATTTCTTTAATTTAGTATAATCTTGTGTACGTGTCACTCTCTTATATAACACTTTATTCCAAGACCAAGTTACAAGAGCATGAAGTTGAAAAAGACTATTTGAAACTTTTGTCTAAGTCAAAGATTAAAGATAAAGTGAGAGAGGTCATTGCTGAAGTGGAATTCAATTTTCTATTCTATTTGATCAACGGTTCAAGCTATTATCCAGAAGTACAAATGGTTTGAAAAATACTCGGTATACTTGAGAAGGTTAACATGTAAAGTGACATTACTGTTGTATGTATCTTGTGAAAAGATATGTTCAATCCTTATATTACATTTATAGAAAAAGTAATTTATTTTTTCTTATCCTAAGAATAAAGTATACAGTAATATTATTTCTATCATGTAATGTCACATCCAAAGCATTGGAAGTTACATTCAATCTTCACCAATGCAATTAAGACACGTACTATGGTTTAAAGTATCATTTTGAGTATTTATCACACTATACATACTCACTTCAACAACGATATTGAATGTCCAAAAATTGCATTAACTACGATATTTGATTTGAGTAGTCACTCCTATTAATCAGCGAGCATTGCACCAATACTTTTAGTAAGTATTGAATCACTAATATTAATCAGCGTCCCTTAGCTTAGTGACTTATCGTTGTGAAATTTTCATCAATTATTATTTACTTATACTAGTTTTACCGGTCTTATTTCGCAGTGAACAATTGTAAAGTTATTCTTGGATTTAATTAATAAAACTTTAAACTTGAGAAAAAAATTAGTCAACCTCCTTCTATAATTACATTTGTTGTTAGTAATTAGTTAATACAAACTTATCGAATCAACAATTTGTATCAGAGCATATTGGATAATCAAAAAGATGTTTTTTCTTTTGTTCAATGTACTTCAAAATCGAGAAAATGAAAATAGTTGAAGAGTGGCTTATATACTTTAGAATGTGATTTAGCTCTTTTCCTTTTTGCGATAAAGAAACTTTGAGGTCAATAAGACCTCTTCATATTGTTGTTTTTGGCTTCGTCATTCAAAGAAAGACGGGAAGACGTCATAGGCACGACCCTAACGTCTTTTGTCTTCTTGAGGACTTTGTCACGCAAGGGATGGTGAAGACGGAGGTGGTGGTGAGGTCAGAATTTTTGAGTTATATGATAAATGTATTATTGAAAAACGTGAACCTAGAATAGTTTAAAACTTAAATTATTATAGGTAGTGTTTAATGTTTGATCAATTCTTTTGTGGATTCTTTGACGTAACGTTGAACTAGCAGTTCAATTCTTACCGTCATGACACTAAAGAATGTACAACTTTTTGAAAATTAAATACTACCTCTGTCGCGAATTTATTAGTTCACTTTTTATTTTGGAATGTTCCGAATTAATTGTCTAATTTTAATTTTAACCAACGAAAAGATTTTATGTGATAAAGATAAAAACTTAGTTAGTAGAATAGTATAATAATTGTATTTTTCTTGTAAATAACATATTCGAGAATTTGAGACGGAGGTAGTGATATATATATTTTTGGCAAAGGCTTGACTTGATTTGCAGTGCCTCATGAAATACTTCTCTCATCATACAAAGCTCTAAAATATCAGACATAGTAAACGTGCGTTCTTTTGTGTGTTTTTTTAGTCTTTCTATTTATGCTCACAGATCCCCATGGGATGCAGGGGTGCCACCCAGCATTTCTTGCTCTTCTTCTGCATATCATTCTCTTTGTTTAATTTCAAGCGACCACTTCTTTGATCATATCATATCCTACTCACATTTACATTTACATGCACCCCAACCTCACAAATAAATAAATAAAAATAAAATATTTATATGGAGAGATATATTTATTATGATGAAAATGGGACTACTTTCTTCTCACCTTTGACTGTTATGCCTCTAAAATCTGATGGTTCTCTTTGTATCTTTGAAGCTCTTTCTTCTTCACATTCACAAGGTAATTAGTTTAACAAAAAGTTTGCTTCTTTGAGAAGAAAAAAATAAAAAAATCGTTGTTTATTTGTTTGTTTTTTAATAGCAGTATTATAAATTATAATTATATGTAATATATGTAATGTGAAGGTATGATGCCAAATTCTTCACCTAAGTTTGAAGACTTTTTAGGGGTGGCTCATGACTATGGAAGCCATGAGAGAGAAACAATGGCTTTAAGCTTGGAGAGCTTGTACCCTGAACCAAGATGGTTGTACCCTGAAGGGATTCAATGTCAACCTAATAATATGTATCAAATTCATGAAGAAGAAACTAGTGTTGTTGCTAAACACAACTCATGGGTTGTTTTTCAACCGTCACCACAACCACAGTATGCATTAGAAACCACTTATACTTCACTTGAAAACCATCACAACCAAATGAGCACCACCATGGTTGATGGTGGTGGTAATGTGCAGTCACTGAGTTTGACCATGAGCCCTGGTTCTCAGTCAAGCTGTGTAACTGGAAAAACAGATCAGTTTTTGATAGTGGAAACAAAGAAAAGAGACTCTAGTAAAGTTTCTCAAAAACTGCCTGTTCATAGGAAATCACTTGATACTTTTGGTCAAAGAACTTCTCAGTTTAGAGGTGTCACAAGGTATTTCATTTATTATTTCACTGTTTTATATATTGTCTTATACTGTAATGGAGTACTAGCTTATCTTCAATAAGTTGAATTTCTAATAGTTGATAAATATCTAGAAAGTAAAGGAAAAAATTAAAGAGTTTTTCAACCACACTAGTTCTAGTTTAATTCTCTATATATATATATATATATATTTGCTGGAAAGTAGTAGTAAAAGTAAAAACTATGGTTCTTAATTTTGGCATCATTAGGCATAGGTGGACTGGAAGATATGAAGCACATTTATGGGATAATAGTTGCAAAAAAGAGGGCCAAACCAGAAAAGGAAGACAAGGTTACCTTCAAATATTGATATTGATCCTCATCTATAATTTATACTACTACTTTTACCTTGCCAACTACTCCGTGATTCTTACTAATCATTTTCTTTTTTTGTCATGTTTGATATTTGCTCCATGTATCAGTGTATCTTGGTAAGTGTCTTTAAGTGTATATATGTTTTTTTTTTCATCTAAAAGTCGTGCAAATTGTTTAAACGTTAAGAGTTTAATTACATTAGGAATTATGTTTAAAAATCCACGTGTAACCTCAGGTGGTTATGATAAGGAAGAAAAAGCAGCTCGAGCATACGACATGGCTGCGCTTAAATATTGGGGTTCTGCGACTCATATCAATTTCCCTGTAAGAAATCAAATTAACGAGTAATTTTTTGAACGATGAAAGAATATATCTTAAACAAATTGATCGAAGACTTGAACATGATTCGAGTTACTACTGTTTTGTAGCTCGAGAACTACCATCAGGAACTCGAGACCATGAAGTCCATGAATCGCCAAGAATTTGTAGCCCACTTACGAAGGTACTGTAAAAGCTTGTGTTTTTTTTTAAAGAAAAGTTAATTTCTTATAAATTTAGTAATATAGTATTGGTAATATTTCAGGAAGAGCAGTGGATTTTCTAGGGGTGCTTCGATTTATCGAGGTGTTACAAGGTTCGACAATGTTTTGAGATCTAATTTGTAGTGTAATTTTTTATTTATGTTTTCTGTGGGTTCATCTATATTTTTGGTCTTGTTATATATTCATGTTCAACTGATGCTAAATATTTCATAAATGGACAGGCATCATCAGCACGGAAGATGGCAAGCTCGAATCGGCCGTGTAGCTGGAAACAAGGATCTTTACCTCGGTACCTTTAGTAAGTTCTTCATAATTGAAAGCCAATTAAAGCTATTAAGATAAAAAATTGTGGTCTAATTTATTTCAGCGCATTAGGTACTCAAGAGGAAGCAGCTGAGGCTTATGATGTTGCAGCGATCAAGTTTCGTGGGGTGAATGCTGTCACAAACTTTGATGTTTCTCGATATGATGTTGAAAGAATCGTCGCTAGCACTACTTTACTCGCTGGAGAACTAGCCAGACGAAAGAAAACGGCTCCCACCAGAACTACAACTGACCAACATTCTCAGTTAGTCAACATTGATCATCAACAACCATCAATGCTTGAGGGACTTAATGATAATTTAAAGAGCCCTAACAACCAAAATTCGAACCCTTCTTCGTTGGTAACGAGCTTGAGCTGCTCAAGAGAAGAAAGCCCAGATGGAATAAGTGCAACCATGGCTGCTGCTGCTACTACTGGAAATGTGAGTTCTTCATGGGTGTCTTCAGGACACTTTCCAGTTTTTGCTGCATGGACTGATCCTTAAAACATAATTATTAGTAGTAATTAGGTAATTAGTTAAGTGTTTTTTGTATTTGATGTGATTAATCAAGTTGATTAGGTGGTAATGGTGGACACATTAAGGTGGGGCTAATTATCTGCCTTTGTAACATAGAGACGACTTTTTCTCTAAAACTCCTACTACTATGTGAACTTTTGCCCTAAATATAATTGAAGTACGGAGTATTTGATTACTTTATAAAGGGTGCTAATTAATCATTAGATTCTTAGGAAATGATTTTGCTAATATTCTTTGTGCTCCATCAATCATCATAGCAAATTCATGTATTATTATTTTATCTTTTCATTTATTAAGTAGCTAGTATGATTTTAAACTCAGTTTTTCTTTATAGTTTTTGCACACTAGAATCGCATATGTATATATAGTTGGGAATACATCAACTCAAGTTAGAAGTTTAGAACATGGCATGCTTCTCCTTTTTCTTTATTCCATATTAAGTTCAAAGAAAATGATACATTAGCTTAATTAAGTAGCCCTAATCATTATCTAGTAAAGGGATTGATATATATAATAATTCTATAAGATAAGATATGGAGAGAAAAATTACATTACAAACAATATAAATATGAAAAATACGATTAATAAAAATAACATAATATTACTACGATTACATTATTATATTTTTATTATTTAATCTATTTTAACGTCAAAAAGATATATATATTTTTCCGTTGCAATTGGACCCCGCAGACCTGTCTCTCCTTTTTTCCCCGACGAAACGCAAACGACGGAACAAAAAGACGCCCGTGCCAGTTAGTCCTTTTGGTGGAAGCTCGAGGACAAAGCCAAAGACTGCACTAATGGTTAATTAGGACGAGAAGATCATATTGCCATAATTAACTACAAATTTGTCTCCAAATTTGAACCATTTTGGATTTTAAATTGTGTACCTTTCTTTAAACTCCAATTTGTTTTAAACGTTTGACCACACAAAAAGCATATGCGTGTCTTTGTATGATGTTCTTATTAATATAATCACTACCTTTAATCTCTCTCTCCCCTTCTCTCACAAAGACAAACACACGTGCGTAGAAAATTATTCAAATTTCTTTAATTAATGCATCCGCAAGTGACATTTTGTATACCAAAAAACATCAAGTAAATATAATCGTCACATCGTTTAAGTGCCACAATTAGGCTGCCCAAATGACACAAAAATAAAATTAAATAACCACTTATTGAAGTCTTATATACCATAAATACACTAGTTTCAGATGATTAAACTCCATATCCATGTATTCACGTACTTAACAAAATTATATGTAAGGTACGTACAAGTTATAGCTTATTTTTAAGTACTTATTTTGTAAATAAGTTTTGTATATATTTTGAATTTAATCGGTGAAACAAAACTTGTATATTTATAACAACTCGTAACTTATTAAAAGTATAAGTTAAATCTCTTATAAGCTACCTACCAAACACGCACACTCGTGGTCAATTAGTAGATACAGTAACCGAATTATTCATTATTGATCATGACGTATTGCATTTCTTTGTTTTCATCCTTAATTATAAATTCAAACACTCAGAAATAATTGAACTTATAATGATACATGTTAACTTTATTGATAAGTGATATCGATGTGGGGGAGACAATGAGGAAAAGGTGGATCAAAAGATGGAAAGCCTGATACTACTACAGCGTAGTGCTATTTTAATCTGAGGTTATTAAGATAAATCGCAGTGTTTATTGTACGATTAAATGATATTAGTATACAAAAACTAACGGGTTAGATTGTTATAGCATTGTAATTTTAATTATAAAATCAGATGTAAGATCGTTAATAAAATTATAAAAAGATCGTAAGATTGTGAGATCATATTAATTTTTATATTAAATAATATTCATATAAAATTATTTAATTTTTTATATGATTTTTTGCTCTCACAAAAATCTAGGTTTACTAGTTCACATTTGCTCTCACAAAAATGAGAGTATTATTGTTATTATCGTTGTCATTATTATATTATTTTATAAAGAAGACGATATGTCTTCAATTGTTGCCGCCTAAGATCTTCTAAGCTTGTCATATCATCTTCTTAACTATATATGTATTTTAATTTAATTGAAAATAAACCTTTAAAATATGATAAAAAAAACTTTAATTGTTCAAAAGTTATGCTATAACACTATAAAGTTATAATTTGACACCAACTATCATCTATATGACCATCACTTTGTTTCACTCCAATAATTATACATAAAATTACTCTCATGTAAACCATGAAGTGACATATTTTCTATAAGGTCTTGTATATAAATAAAGTTCAAAGTTATCTTAAGAGCCATAGTAAATATTTTGAAATAAAATGGTCAAACATTTTAGTGTAATAATTATTAGCTTTTCAAATAATGTAAAAATATGTTTTCACTTTATCCTATTCATTTTGAAAGAATTATACTTTTGATTATATTTAGTGAACTAGCTGTAAACTGTAATTGTAGTTTAGATTTAAAGTTTTTCACGATAAGTTAATTTCAATAGTTTTGAGATTTTGAGCTTTTCGTTTGATTTTAAAACTGTGATTTCTATATATTAAACAAAACTTTTATTTTCATATGAATTTTTTATTTAAAATTAAAAGTTAAAACTTTTAAAAATTATATGACAACCATGACTTTAATTTAAGTGTTTTAGATTTTATTCATTGTTATTGGTATTTTTAATTGATCTATATAAGTATTAACGTTCTTACTTAATATATACTTTTTTCACTAATTTCTATTCGATATGTATATGTAATAGTGAAGCATGCAAGTTGGCTTCCATTAATAATTTATTTATTTATATAAAGTCAAACATTTACACCAAATAAAGGTGATATAACTTTGTTATTTAGTGCACAATCCATTTAATTTTCACATGCGCTAATCATTTTCCAAAAGTTGAATTAATGATTTGCAGCTGTACACATATTTTCAAATACTACTAATAACATATTTCTGAAAATTAAAGAGGTTTTTCTGCTCTCATTCATTCGTACTTGCTATTTTATTTTTGTCTAGTAAACTGCTATTAAAAAAATAAAAAATAAAAGTAATAATTAATATCAAATAAACCATAGCTATATTCACAAGTCAATAGTTAGTCCCTAAAGACGTATTTATTACATTCTTAGATTATTACATTTTGTAGTTTGCTTTTAAAAAGAGGGTTAATAATTAGTGATATTATTAGTTTTATTAATTTAAACACATAACTAATCAAAGGTGCGATACATATATATGGTGTTAACTAGGAGTATACCTTAACTATTGTTCGAATTTACAAGAGGATATAAAGAAATTTAATTGATATATCGAAACAAAATCATAAGAAAGTGACATAAAATGATTCTCCCAAGCTTATCATGGATCATATGCTCAAAAAGAACGCATCACCTGTATGGAAAATAATTTAAAGCAAACATTGATATGATATCATACTTTATTTACGACATTATTACGAGTAAACTACTTACAGTACAGTTTTATTATCTTTGCTTTAGGTTTTGGTCAAAGAGCATCATTACATAGCTTGTTTTCCAAATGCTTTGTCTGATTTTTACTTCCCTAAATATAGTTAATTAGGGTTGGTACATACGCGCTGGTAACCTCTTGGAATAGTTCGTTAATAGGTTTAGAAATGGTCATAATAACACCGGTTAAATCACGTACGTTTGAATTGAAAAGGTTCGACTTTTTCTGAATAACCTGAACAAAGATTCTTTCTATTTTCTCGTTTTTAAACACTATGTTTAAAAGTAGTATATTTCATTTATATGTGTTCTGAACATTTTTTTATAAATGGGAGTAAAATGAAATAGGTTAATGGGATGCTCCCTCAAGAGGGAGCCTGTTTGATTATATGAAACTATACAATATCACCTCGAAAAGAGGTTTGATTTTCGTGGTCGAAAAATGTCGAGTTTAGATTTGTTTTAGATTTTGGATAGTAACTTATCAACACACGGGAACCCAAAATACAACGAATTGAATAGGATAGCTCCATAATTGAAATATACGAAATTGTACCTTTTCTACTTTAATTACAAATTATACCCCACTAGTACTACAACCTTATAATCATTACCCATTTAATAGCCTTTTTTATTTTTATTTTTTATTTAATTTTTAATATTGTTAAATAAAATGAATCATATTAGTTCGTTGATAGTTTTATTCATTCGTAATTACAAATTATACATTACATATAAGATTTTGTAGATTTATAAGCTTATTGGATGATAGGTATAAATTATTTAGCAACCATTAATCATAAATAAATTATTGGAAATATTCATGTTGATACATGTCATTATCTCTCTTGTTTTATTCTTATTATGTAAGTGTACATTTGGTCCATATGTTGGAGGTTATCTAAGTGGTCCTTATGTACTATGTTCTCCTTTTCTATCACTAAAGTAAATGTTACAATATTTAGAAAAAAAGGTTTGAGTAGTTTAACATTTACTTTAATATAAAACAAAGTTAGTACTGATATTCCTCACAATCTATACTCTTTCATACCAATTAATTTGTAGTTTTTTTACATGTGGTGATATATGTGAGAACAAAGAACTTATGGTTTGGGATGAAGCTATAGCCTATAGTTATTTACTCATCACATTTAGCTTGAAATCCTCATGTTTATGGTTAAAACTGCAAGGAGGAGACTTGATCATATTTATACTAAACTTCACCAATCCCACAGGACAAAACTGTCACTATTTCCCGACAATTTATACTACATAGTACTTGCTATTATCAAATGAAGCTTTAAATTTCATTAATTAGTATGAGAACATCATTGGTGTTATAAACATCAGTCAAATTAGGTTCCATTGGACTAATAAGAGAAAAACGTTGAATCAAAATATATATAGATGAAAAAGATTGAATGATTAATATGTAAAATTAAGTGACTTATATGATACATGATTGGTTAACAACATATAAATTATGTGTTGTTAACATTACATATGATATTTTAATTATCTGAACAGATAAACCTCGTCCGTTTATATGATATCTCCATTGTTAGTATATATTATTAATCATAAAAGATGTAATCTTAATTGGATAACATTTACATCAAAGATAATATTACTAAAATATTGATAAGTTTTCATTATTTTAAGTTATAATAACTAAAACTTTATATGATTATTCATGTTTAATCTTTTATATTCTTTTTCCATAAACATTTACCAAATGGTTTTATATACTTTTAGTGCACTGATATACATATGTACTAATGTACATGATGATAACTAGAAGCATTTGGGCCTTTATATCATCACTTGGAATTGGTAGTTACTTTCCAACTAGTATTGGGCTCTGCTAGCATCTTACATGGTCCATTATGAACTCCAATATCCCACACTACATGCACGGGAGGACTACGAGCACTCAACTTATCATTTTGTCATGCTTTGGGAAATATTATGAAGTTCATTAATAGATGTCATATTTCAAGTAGAAAAAATATATACAAAACACATTCACATTTCAGCCTATAATATGAAGAACATTAAAAATGAACGAATTTTATTTAACAAACATAATTTTATACAACTCCAAGATGAACTCTAACAGTCTAACTTACCTTCTACATCAAAACATTCAACTAAAGTCCTATGTTATTACTCTACCTGCTCAGCAATCAAATGTAGTCCAACAAGAAAGAATGCAATTCCTTGAAAGAGCAAGAAGTAAAAATGGATACCTTGAGCCGATAAAAGACTCCGAGCAGCGGCTGTCAATAAAAGAAAAGCCAACATCAACTCCTTTGTATAAATTCTATTGAATTTCTTCTTTCTATAAACTTTCATTTCTTCTTCTTTCAACTTTTTCTGAAACTCCTCCAAATCAGGTTGTGAATTTCCTCTATGGTTTGGTTTCGGGCCTTTTTCAATCAATGAAATGAGATCGCCTACTGATGACCTACCAGATTTCTTGGTGACAACCCATTCATAGGCACTTCCAAGTTGAAAAACGCCCGAGATCATGGCATTGAATTTAGTCACTGACATGGTGTTTTCAAAGAGGAGGTACGGGACGATAAAGGGAAAAGATTTAGGAGCCGGGAGGATGTTGAGAAACGACATGGTTACGGGGATGTAACAAATGATTAGTAATGGGAGTGTGGCTTCGGGTATGAACATTGTCATTGGGAGCACTATGCAGAAGAGAATGAATGAGTAAAATGGTAGGATGAGTTTTCTTAGTAGAAAGAAGAGAAATATTATATTTCCTTTCTTCCAAATGCTAATCTGCATAAAAACCAAATTTGTATCATTTATCATTCTTAAAAGGTGTAAATTTGACAGCATTTGTGGATGAACGGGTTGATTAAGGTCATGCGGGTACATTTTAAGAAATAGTTAGTATGAAAGTGGGTTGAGTCGGTCAAACGGGCTGAAAGTCGCCCAGAATGCATGAAACCTCTTAAAGTTCTCTGCTTGAATCATTTGGTAATAATTCGAATTCAAGAAAAAAAAAAGACAAAAGAAAAACTTTTCGCAAGTCGGCCCTGCCTAACCCAATCTTGTTGATTAAAAGTTCTCTTCATATACGAATACCAAGCTGCATGAGGGGCGGATTTAAAAGGGCGGCAACATAATTACGGACATTTTTTAAAGGAATTAGCGACATTTAAAATTTTTTGCCCTCAAAATGATAGAAAAGAAAAAAAGATTGCCCTCTCATATATAATATATTCTAGTTCCGTCTATGGCGTTCCAGTCAATTTTGTCAGTTATACATTTTCATTTTGAAGTTTTATTTGAGACTTAACAATCAAGGATCTATTTCCTCTGTCTCGTATACTTGCAACAAAAGGGTACCTATGAATGCACAAAAAGTGAATGCGTACCTTTGATTTGATAATATCAGGCAAGCAAAGTCTAAACAACTGCATAGGTCCTGAATGCCATCTATGTTGCTGCTTCCTGTAAGCTTCATATGATTCAGGTAACTCACATTGGCACTGAAAATATGAAAAAATGGCATAAATTAGCATAAAATAATGTATTCTTTTAGACATGCTATGCCACTGAAATCATGCCCATTGAGGACATGTTCATGGAAAAACAAAACTTTAAATTTCAGAATGCATATACTATAGGGTCACTAGTAATACTGTCGCTTAAAATTATAATGTCAAACTCCTATTACAGAAGAAGAAGATCACTGCTACCGCTTGTATATATCAGAGTGTTTGTTTAGCAGAGTGAATGAATCTCAACTTTGTGTATTCTGCTCACTAGTGATGTAGCAAGAGATTCGGTCACTCATTCAATCAAATAAAAGGAAGTCACTGGAAGATAACAAGAAGAATCACTCTACAAGAGCACATTAGCTCGGAATGAGTGAAGAAGATTATTATTCCTCTAGCGACTTCAACAATAAACAAGTTTTAGGACTCGCTAAGTATTATACACGCTGGTATGAGGTCCTTGATCAAAATGCTTGAGCAACATCCAAGATAAATTCAAGTGATGGAACGTGTGACATTTGGTTGATTGTGATTGGAGGAAACCCAACACACACAAAGAGCATGATCAGAAATGGGGACCACAAAATCTTTCTCTAACCATTTTCTGTTAGAGCGAAGCCATCCAAACAACGACACCTATCATTCTATTATTTGGATTTCAGGAGCTATTTACGGGAATATTTTGACTATAAATAGAGTTACATATTGTACTTAGAAAGTAGTCTTTTTGTATCAAGCAATTGTGTGTTCAATGATTAAGTTTGTTTATGTACAAATACGTGCTCAACGAGTAATACAGTAATTTGTTTGTCAGCTGCTTTATTACTTACGCAAGTGTCAAACTGGCCATCTTTGTATAATTCACTGGTACGTTAAGTGATTAAGTCTACCTAAAGTACAAAAATGTTTAAGTGAGTAATAGTTAGTATGTATTGATTTGATCTTAGTTCTGGCTAGTTCATTCTACAATCAATATTTGGTGTAATTTGTGACTAATAAATTCACCTTTAAAGCTATTGCTATTACATACTCTTTTATTTCTTTACATACTTATTATTCATACTCCGTTTTAATCTTTAAGTGATTTAATACTCCCAAACAATTAATTAAAGTTTTTAATAATCAAATTTAAAGCAAGTAATCGTACTCATCCCCTCTACAATTATATTTATACATTTGTGACTCAAAAACATTTAGTCTATAAGTGATTACTAGGATCAACAATTGGTATCAGAGTATAGTTGGTTTAATTCTTAGCCATATATGTTATGGAGTCCGTCAAGTATAGTTGTGTTGATTCATCATCTAAAAAGGGAAATGGTTCTACAACCAAACCTCTAGCGTGATATAATAACAAATGGAGCGTGTATCCCAACTACCATTGTCCATGTTGTTCCTGCAACTGCTACAACATCTGGTTCACCAAAGATGTTAATCCCTAAGCATGATTCACAATGGTCAAATAAGGATAAGAAGTGGGTCAGATTGGATAAACAAGCTAAAATCATTATAGACATGACTTTCCCTGATGAGGTGTTTGAATCTGTAAGGTTATACTCTACTGCAAAAGAAATGTGAGATACCTTAAAGAAAATATATATATTTGCACTCTAGATAAGTAGTATCATTCACTGCAGAGAAGTAAATCTACTAGCAAATATGAATTGTTTGGAAATGAGAACAATGAATCGCTATCTGTTAACTACACCAGATACCAGTCCTTGATGAATAAGATGGATAAAACAGGTATTGGTGAGGTCAGAGGTTTATTATTGAAAATTTTATGGACATTTTTCCTTGGAAAATATGGGGTACAATAACCTCCTGCACCAAACAAAGAAATGACTATCCACTTCTGACTCTAACTCAAGTCTATGGCATATTATTAACTAGGAACAATCTCACAAGCAAGCTTATCAAAAGATATCTAATGCCTTGGTAGCGGAAGTTCAACAACTGGAAGAGAATCACAAGTCATTGATAGCCAATAAGACATCCAAAGTGGTTAAAGAAGAAGAAGAGGTGGAAAAGATCAAGGAATACTCTGATGAAGGTAATGATGTAGCTGGAATTGAATAGCTCGAAAGAGATATGACTATGCTGGTTCCAAATTTCAAAATAAGACTGGGAAATACCAAGTTCACCGGAACTCCTTTCTCTAATAATTCTAAGTCAGTAAGTAGCTGTTATAATTGTGGCAAACCTGGTCACTTTGTTATTGACTGTAGATTGAAACCAACTGCCAGCGTCTTTGAGCAAAAGTCAAATTCAAGAGGTGATAAGTATGAAAAGTACAAAGCAAAGTACAGAAAGTTGAAGGCACTTGCTAAGGGTGACAAGAAGAAGAGCAAATGACTAGTCGCTGAAGAAGCATCTTTCAATGATTCTGACAGCTTATCATCAGATGAAGAATATGAAGCCGAGTTCCATGAAGACATCTCTAAACTAACCAAGAAATGCTTAGCGACTGGTTGGGACCCTGAGATATTGTATAAGGGCATTCTTAGAGAGACTATATGGTATCTAGACATATGTCCAGATGTAAGTCCATACTCACTGACTATCAATAGGAACGTCGTTCGAATGTCATTTTTTTGAGATGACAATGTTGGAAAAACAAAGGTTATCGTGTTGTAAGCAAATGTAAAGTAATGTTTAAAAAGGTGGGATTTGTTGAAGGTTTAAAACACAATTTGTTAAGCATAAGTCAATTTTTGGATTTGAAAAACAAGGTATGGTTTGATTATGAAGTTCCAAACATTTATAAAACCTACCAAAAGTTTATAAACAGTCTATGTAACATATTTAATTTGTTACGAATCATTTTCATTAAATAGAAGCGAGGAATAAATATTATGATAACGGATGCCAAAACTAAATATATTATCAGATTTCAAATACTTTTTGGCATCTTTTTCTGACATTCTCTCTCATAATCAACCATTTTCAAAGCACCACCTCCCATCACCATTAATGCCATCACCTCAACTCCACGTATACCACCATCACCACCGTATTTTTCACCACTAATAATCATTACATATTGTTTAACGGTGAGAAGAAATGATCTATATACTATTCATTTCCTCATTATCATTCTTATCTTTATCCTAATTTGTTTTTCAAAAACCCTCAAATTTTATAACCCTAAAATACTATGTTTTCTAAATATTTTAAAAATGGGAAAAACTATTTTTCAATAGCGATTTGAGCCCACAGACGAGCCAAAAGCTTAAAAGCCTGTGAATGTTGATGAAGACCTCAATGTTCAAGTTCCCAAAACAACTATCTTGCTCTTCTGGTCGAAAAACAGGGGTTTGTGGAAATCATTAATGTTTCAAAATTCATGCTATTTTTCAAGTCCTAACTCGTACTCCAGGCATAATCTACCCACAACTGCTCTGTGAATTATGGTATACGTGTTCACATTCAATTGTGGATGGTGTATCAGTGAGTACATGGTACATTGAAAGTTGTACTAAAACTGTTTCTATCACTATCGACATTGTTCGTAGTGCTCTTGGGTTTCCTGCTTATAAAGTTTTTGATCGATTGCCTACTCGAGATGATTCCAAGAAAGGAATACTTGATCTTACAAAGGTCAATGTTACTGTCACCACTAAGGCAAATGGGTCAAGATGCTTTGGAACAATTCACAAGAAAACTATGGATGATGTCTGGATTGTCTTCTTTGGCACAATGATTGAGTGCCTAGGTAAAAAACAAGGAAGGTTTGGTAAACTAAATATTGTGGAGGCACTGCTCGCTTAGTCACTAATTAACAGTTTCGATGTTGATTATCGACGAGCTGGTTTCAAGGGTCACTGCCCCCACTCTCTTGAAATATGTTCCATATTCCCTGTTCTTATCATTGAGAATTAAGGATTAATTTGACACATATGACTGATTACCATTCCTAGGTATTACATCAAGTGTATTGGGCGCTTACATTCTTCATAAACCAATGCGCGTGACCTTTCCTCTCTCTATGAAAGCCCAACAAAATGTTTTTTCAAGAACTCCAATCTCATCTAACCCAGTACATCTGTCTCATTACAAACTTCCGCAGTGAACGTCATGCATGTCCCACCAATCAAGAATTCTCCATCTCCACCAACTCCCAAGAAGAAATCAAAATTAAGGTATTTGACATTAAAGAATAGAAGACGTAGTAAAAAGAAGACATCTGCGGATGCTAGAGCTGAATCAGAGGTTGTATGTTCAGTCGCTGAGAGCAGTTACGCTAAACCCATAACTTTAACCACTTCACCGGACTCACGAAAGTCTAATGTTTTCAAAAGGAGTAACCCCTAGACAGTTGTAGTGCCTTAACATACTACTCTCAAAGTTCAAAGTGTCTCTCCCACTCATCCTGAGAGTCAACCCATAAGCCATTTAACATCCTCACGAAAGGATGTCATCTCAGATAAAGGGCACCAGGTATCACTGGTGGATGTTAACACATTCATAGCCAGTGAACTACCGATTATAGACTCGGATCAATCACATTTTCTTTACTCTAATAGTGTACCGGCTGCCAATGTCTTACTGTTCTCACACATTGAACTACAGGCCCAACTTCTTATGATTCATCATCTATAACACAAGCTATTGATGATGAGGGAGTCACACTTTAGGATATCTTAGTGTCTAACGATGAACTAGCTATGCCAGAGGGCATTGATGATTCCCAAACATCTTAACTACACCAGAAGTCTGCTCACTCAACTAAGATATCCCAGAGAACACTCATTGATCCTCCCGAAGCTAAGAAAACCTCTCTAATCAAGAAACTGGATAATTCATCATTCTCTAGTGACCAAAACTCAGGGGTCGCTGGAGATGATCACATATATTGAAGCATCTTTTGTAGTGATTGATGGGTTACCTAAGGTTATCTAACAAGGGGACGAGAAAATTGATCATACAATAAAACTGGTTTTCGAAAGCTCAAGTTGAGTCACAACGACTCTCATTTTTGGAAGTTGCTACACTAAGGCGTAAGCTACAATCAATTAAAGAATTATCGATGAAGAAATCTCCTGATAAAATCGTTCAAGTAAATTTTGTTGATTTTGATAGTGATAGCTCCTCTTGTGAGAGTGATGATGGAAATTTAGGTGATAGTGATGGTGCTGACGCAAATATTGGAGGCACATTTGGTGTTGCTATAAAAGCTACTACTTCATCTCCGTTAAATAATGATGACAAAAAGGGGGAGAAAAGTCGGCTAGTAGAAGTCTATGTATTGCCTACTATTCATGAATACCCTGATAAAGAAGAAACAACAGTGACTGTAGAACTAGCCGCTGAAGAAACAAGAAAGATGAAATGATAGTCACTGCTGAACAAGAGATTGAAAAAAATGTGGAAATGATTGATTTTTTTTTTTGTATTTCCTGAGATAAGTGTGGAAGAAAAAAGAATGAATGATGGTTTGATATAAACAATGGGTCAGAGATGCACAAATTCAAGGGGAGCAAGACTTAGTGACCGATTTCGCAGTGATAAGTTTTGAGCAAGCTAGATGGGAATGGATGAACAGAGAGGTGAGCAGTGATGGTGATCAGGAGATGATTTCAACTATCATCTCCAAGAAGATAAAGGAACTAGAACAAGTGGTTTTAGCTACTCCCAAGCGATTGATAAATCAGGGAGTCAAGAAACAAAGAAGATGAAAGTATAACTGGAAGAAAATAAAAATGAGATTAAGAGGTTAGCTGATGATCTAGAAAGGAAAGAGGAAGAGAGGAAAAAGATTCAAATTGATGTTGACCGGGAGTTATAATTAAGATTATTTGATGAGCATTCTAAGATAAATCAATAGATGGAAAATAAGAGACTTGCCGATGAAGAAGCCTCAATTAAACTAGCAAGAGAGTTAGAAGTAGAGGATCAATGATTGAAGCTTGGAGGTAAAAAGGCATATAAGCCCCCAAGGCCTCAAAAAAGGAAAGAGAAAAGGGATAAGCAAGTGAGCAGTGACAATGACAGGTTGTTGGATGAAAGAGATAGAAGAATATAGGCTAAAAGAATGGTAGGGAGATCAAACCCAACACCTATCACAAAAGTACTACTAAAGAAATCAAAGTTTGGTTTTGAAGCTCAACTCCAAATTCACAAAGGTGATCAGCAACAGACTATCACTCTTGATCAAGTCTGCAAGTTACACAAAGAAGAATGGAGTGAGATCAGACTTGCTGACAATCACTCATCAAGCGGCGGTTATAGAAGATGTGCTCAAAGAAATAAACAAGTTTTTTGAAAAGATGGTTAGATTGGGGTTGTTGAGGCATGATGAGATTGTGGTGACTGATGAAGAATAAGAGAAGGCAACGAGTCCCAGATACTTAACAAGTCCACTAAAGAGATTGTACATAGTACCAAACACCATGAGTTTGAATTTAACACTACCTACTAGTTTATCAAAATAAGAAGAACTAGAAGTTAGTGAACTAGAGTGTGGGATAAACATGTGGATGATGGAGGTCGCTACAAGTTTCAAGGAGAAGCTTCATTGTGAAGGATGGATTAAGAGCAACTAATTCTTATGATTCACAAGGTGAGTTGTCCTCCTAAAGTTTCAAAAAGGAAGAAGGCAATAAACGATGAAGCACTGGCTAGACACATGAAACTTTTTGCTTTCTGAAAAAAAGTATGAGATCATGCAGTATCTGAAAGTTGCAAAAAAAAAGGAAGAGGTGGCATCTGGAAGCTGTAAAGAAAAAGGAAGACGAATTGGAATGAACCATAATGAACTATCACTTGTAATAGAATAGGATCTGATATGTTTGTATCTTTAAAATTCTGTTACAAATGAAAATGTCACTTTTGTAAAGATTTGAGCAAAAGTTGAAAATGAATCCAAAAAGAAAAGTTATATGGTTCATTTACTCAGAAAGATCGCTGGTGTTTAATTCTAAACATTAAGAATGAAGTCTCTATGATTTCTTCTTTTATAATAAGTATGTCTAGGGAGTTTTTTCCATCATCATTTAGGGGGAGATTGTTGGGTAACTGGTGATGTTGTCACTGAAAATGATGATGTGAAACTCCTATTACAGAAGAAGAAGATCATTGTTATCATTTGTGTTTGTCCGAGTGTTTAAATGAATCTTTACATTGTGTAGCATGCTCACTGATGATGCAGTGAGAGATTCAGTCACTCATTCGATCAATAAACACAACAGTCGCTGTTATCAAATATAAGGAAGTTATTAGAAGATCAATAAACACAACAATCGCTCACTCCAACATACTTGTATAAGTGATTATTGGGATCATCATATACCTCTACATCATTGAGAAAAACCATTTTCCATCCATGAAGATGAGCTCTAACTGCAATGTCCATATCTTCAACTGTGGTCCTTTCCAACCAACCACCTGAATCCTCTAACGCCTTAATCCTCCACACGCCAGCTGTCCCATTAAACCCGAAAAAGCTCAAGAGTATGCCATTCACTTGTTGCTCGACTTCAAAATGGAACGCTAAATTAATATATTGTAACCTTGTTAACAAATTCTCATCCTTGTTCACAAAGGACCAACGTGCTTGTACCAATCCCAGTTCCTCATTATTCTACAAATTTAAATCAATTCTCAGTTAACTAAATGATGCATACCCCATTATAACGGGTAGTTTATATATGCATTTTAAATGGATTAAATGTTATTCGATAATCATAATAGATAATCGGCTGAAATAAAATGGGTTGTATAAAGACACTATTTGTATGTGCTTTTGATGTTTCAAGCTCCGACAACTAGATTATAAAAGACACAAATGTGATCTAGTACCTTAAAATGAATCACTGTTCTTTTGAGAAAATCAGAGGATGGTTGGAAATCAGCATCGAAAATGGCAACAAATTCGTAATCTTTAACATAACTACAGCTCATAGCAGATTTCAGATTACCAGCTTTATATCCGTCTCTAATTACTCTGTGTCTGTATACAATATTAGCACCGTCTTGTTTCCATTTATGAACCTCTTTTTTGATCAACCATTGGGTTGTTGGATCATCCGAATCATCCAAAACTTGTATTAATATCTTGGATTTTGGCCAATTTAAATTGCACACAGCCTCAATTGATTGATGATAAACCTGAATATGAGCAATGTAAATAAATTACCAAATGTGCATTTCTAATTTTCAGAGAATTAATGTTCAAAACCTACTGAACATGTTCCAATCTTTTCACAACTTAGCAAATGGGTAGTTCAAATTTCAGAAAAATAATTCAAACCTAATAGAAAAGATTCATACTTAAACACGAAAAACAACAAATTGGCTGATATATAGCTCAAAACTTCAAGAACATTCAAAAGAAACTTCAAAGATTCAATCTTTTCCATAAATAAGCAAATGGGTACCTAAAATATAAACAAAGATTACCTCTTTTTCATTACACATGGGAATCTGAACAAGAACCATAGGAAAAAACCCATCACCATCACCATTTTCAACATCAATTAGCCTTTGTTTGGTAACCGGTTTAATGTTCATAACCCGAATCCAAAAACACCCCAAACACATCACAAATCTATCCAAACTCTGAATCAAGAACAAACAAACACACACATTTGCCAATAACTGAAGAGGTGGAGCAACATACTCAACCCGAATCACAACCCAATTCGAATAAACCCAATTGAAAAATCCCCTAAACTCAACTTTATTTGTCAATGTATACAAATATTGTAAATGCAAATCATGGGTCCCAAACTGCCACCCTTTAAAATAAGCTGCAATCTCAAATACTAACAATAAGACAGATAACCAAAGACAAGCCTTTATGCATATAATGGTTGACCGCGTGGTCAACCGTACTATTTTTGGTTCGGTGTCCGTACGGCCGGAGGTCACACGTCGGCGAACGGCGTAGGTGAGAGAAAAGGTGGTGGAGGCAATGGAGGTAATGCAGCCAGCGGCCCGGTGGGCTTTTAGGAGTAAAACCCATGTTAATCGTTTGGCATTTTTGTTTTGGGTATGATGATGATTAACATTGGGTGAAACGGTGTCGTTTAGGTAACGTGGGTTGGATCCAAGATTGAGTTCCACCATTGACCAGTTGTTATTTCGGTGGTGGTGGTGCTCCATTTTTACCATCACAGGAGTTGTTACACGGTGGGTCTTTTTCACCCAGAAAGGTGATGTCATTTTTTTCGTTTCGTATCAAGATATAATTTTGTTTTGTATCAAGGAAATAATGATATTTTTTTGGTTTTTACAGGATGAATGAAGGATAAAAGATGCATGGCTGCATTATGTTTTCAAAAATTATATATACATGAGGTTTTTTTTGGTTGTTGTGGGTTTGTTGTTCGTATATTTGTTTTATGTTTATGTTAATTTTTGATTTAAAAGGAGAATGTCTTGATGAAATTGGAAACAAAAAAGAAGAGAAAAAGGAGATAAAATAAGGAGTTTGCATTTAAACCCCCTTAACCATAAAAGAATACACAAATTATTCTTCAGTTGATTAATCAAATATAAATTATCATATTGTTTAACTCCTACTATTATTTATGAAAATTGATATTCAATAAGGTCAAGCGTCGAGTGATGCAACCAAATTTAATTAACCGAAGTAGTTTTTTCCGCGAGATCTATTGAGAGATGAAAGAATAGAGATGATCGCCATGCAAGCAAAACCAAGAGCAAGGAGAATCGTAGCAATGATCCCACGATGAAGGTACTTATCTAGCCGTGAATGGAATTGATCAATATCGAACCCAAAGTCTATAGTTACTGCCGCAACTTTGAGGAGAACAACCATACCATCTGTAAGTTCTTTTAACTCCATCGATGCAGCAAAGCCTGCCCCAACACCAGTTGCTAATATGTAGCTGATCAACTGCAAAATTTCCAGTGCATCATGGTGTTAGTGATCCTAAGCATGTGATCTGAAATAATAATTGGTATTTTCTTGTTTCAACAAGTGATTTGGGACACTTATACTAAATTTGGCTTGTAACCAATCTAGCGTGTGTAGTTAATGCCAAATTTCCTTATTACTAATTGTTGCTAATTAACGCGAATATATTAAGTTATCTTAACCACCTCCAAGATGAGCTAGTGGTAAAGTTTCCTGAGGGTCTCAGAAGAGACTTAAGTTCAAACATCTTGGAATGGTCATGGTAAATGTTCGGAAATGGTTACATGAACACCAGTTAGATCGCAAACATCTGAGCCAAAAGGCTCGACTCTTAATAAATCTTTTTATTCAAAAGCTAGTTTATCAATATATCAAGATAAGTTGCAGGTTAAGATAAATAAAAAATGAAGTTACTTATTCTTATCCGAACTCATTTTAACTCATCCAATTCTCAACCTGCTTGAGACACACATTTTGCCACCTAGAAATAACTCTATTGCTACCCTTTCTATTACATATACATATCCATTAACTACGATCCAGAAAGCATCTGTACCTTATCGGCATAGAAGTCAAATTCAGGAAGACACGAGTGGCGAATCCACCTCTTCTCCTTGTATGCATAGTATACCGCGAAAGGAATTTGAATCAATGTGTAGATAATACCAATGATAGCCGTTGCAAAAACATACCTAATAAAATTAAAATTTTGAATCATATGTACATATATATGTTTCTTGTTTAAGAGAACTAAAAGTTTGTTTGATACTAACCTGTAAGTTTTGAGATCTTTCCATGTATACTTTTGATCACCGACTTTGTAAGTATTGCAAAACATGAACACAGCAGAAGCAACTAAGAGTGAAAGAGTGAGGATCCTTAACACAAGGGTGGTGTATGCAACAATTTTGATCGCCATCGTTACTTTTCTTGTTCTATTAACAACACAAGTCTATCAATGTTGGTTAGTTTAATTATGATAACATGTTTTTGTGGTTCTTGATGTAATCTTTTTATATGGCTATTCCGTACAAAGTACAAACAACAAAACGCCAAGAGTGTGGATGTTATCAAGGTTTTTTTGTTGTTGTTGTTGTTCTCAAAGTTAGGAACCCAATCGCCGCATTGCAGATGATACTCGTAATTATAGTATTCAGTCAAGAAAGAAGCTGCCGGCCTCTCACTTTCGTTGTTTCCGAAATCGCTAATTGCTTTTAACTCATTCCTATAGTAACCGTATACGATACTAGACAAAATCGAAACGTCACTATTTCGTTCTTCTCAAGGGTTAAGTTTACGTTAAATATCTATACTATTAAAAAACAATGACTGCCAGCCGTGTCAACCTCATTCTCATGAGTGTATGTTCCTGAATTTTGATAGGAGATCTTAAAAGATATAAGAAAATGTACCGCAAAGAAGAAAAGGGAAGAAAACATTTTTTGTTTTTCACGTTCTCGAGTTACAGTATAAACAAATGAAAAAAAAAAACATTTTACATGTTCTCGAGTCGGAAGGAAAGGGAGTGAAAAATAAAATTTTACATTTATACCCTTCTCATTAAATTAAACAAACCCACAAACATGACAAAATTCTATGTTCCAATTCCATGTCTTTTAACTTACTTCCTCTTCCATTCAAATAAAACTCGAAAGCATGTTTTTGAACATGATTTAAAGCTTACTTGTCCGGCTTGTTCATTTCGACTTATCAATTTTTTTTTGGCTAAAGGGATGACAAATAGATTTGGAGTGTAAAATCGAAAATTTATGCAACTATGTATAAAAGGAAAGAAAAAGTTGATATAATATTTTTAGGATCAATGTTTTAAAAAATCGGTCCATCCGATAAAATTGGAATTTTAAAGAAATTCGGTCGGTTAGATTGGTTTTGGGTTAAATTGACTAAGTCAACAACTAACAGTCGAATTGAGAATTAGAACAGGTTCATACTGGTTTTTTAACTTTTTATTTTTATTTTTTTGTAAACTTTGAAATGTCCCATCTTTTTAGGTCATCATTTTTTAAAATTGTGTATATTTTCAAGATTTATTTGTTGGCAAATTGCCTAAGATGGTTTGTCTCAAAAAAATCATTTAATTTGACCTCATTGACCTTCAATTTTGACAATTTACACATATTTTGAGATTTTAAACATATTTTGACCACTTATAATTTGTTATAGAAAATTCTAATTTTAAATATGTATAATTTACAATCAACATGGAGCGTCATTAAACATTAACTCTCGATCAATTTTAATAAAAGTTAAAAAGAAAAACAAAAAGTCAAAAATCAGTCAGACTGAAACCTAAAAGAGCACCGATCCAATTCAAAAACCGGTTTCAAAACATTGTTTAGGACAGTTATTCTTGGAATAAACGGGTCACGTCGTTATCTGGTAGGTCTGCTTTTGTGTGTGCGTCTATGTATTTTTCTTCCTTTTTTAGCTTGTCTACGTTGATAAACAAACGTTTGTATTATATAAACTGAATGTATAAAATATAATTATGAAGAGCGTTGACACGAAATTAGCATTACTTCCCTTTCATTCTATAAGTCTTAGATATTTTATAGGTTGTTGCATATAATTTCTCTGGTTTTGAAAATTTAGCCAAAAAAGTTCTGTTTTTTCTTTTCTTTTTTATCAAAATCGTAAAGCTAGCTACTTACGGTCATAGTACCAACTCTCGACCAAAATCGATGGAAATAGTTCTATAGAATCGTAAAATTAATATCTGATCTTAAATTTAATTAAGACCTAATTAATAGGTTGAATGAATTCGACTTAATAGCTCATATATGGTTGTCCATATCAAACTAATGGTACCAAGCTATTTCATGGATCATATTTTCACCCTTTATATGAGCACTTTCAAAATGTTTATGTAACGAGATTCAATTTTGATTATTCTTATGAGAACATTATAACGATTACTGTTACATCACATTGGTTATGGTAAATTCGAACATATATATATATATATGTATATATATAAGAATAATAATTTATACATCATCCGGTACAATACCTAACTTAAAAGTATATTTAGTTATGTATGATTAAAATTAGTGTTGTACAAATTACTTCTGTTTTTCAAGTGCGAAACGGTGATTCAAATTTGAAGGATGATTGCTAATTGGCTAGACTTGTATTGACCAAGTATGGATAATGTGTATATGTTGATTCAATGGTTGGATTCTATCATGGTTCGCAAAAGGAAGATTGTGGAAGTTATTGCATATACAATAATTTGGACTTTATGGTGGTTCAGAAATAGTATCGTGTTTCAAGCTCTGAGTACAAAGAAAAGTTATATTTCTGAGTCTTTAGTTATGCATTCTTTTGATTGATTTGTTTATAGATGTAAAAAGCATAACATTACTTGGACATTGTGGTTGTAAAACTCAATAATACATTCTTAGTGTGTATTATTGCTAGTTCCTCTCTAACTCGATTTAATGAAATTTCAGCCGTTAAAGAAAAAAAACAAATTACTCCCATTATTATAGAGAGTTGACATCGTACGTTGATAGATTCAAGCTTACCAAAGGTGAAAATGGGTGGCTGCTCATTTCTTGACTAATGCAATGGTTTTCACATGTTTTCTGAAAAAATACATATAAAAAGTCTATCTTTTCAAACTAATATATCTTTAAAAAATGTAAATATTCATGAATCAAGTCAAATATATTTTAAAAAGTCTTTTCTTAACAGATTATCATTATTGTTTTACGTACTCCGAGTTCGGTCGTATGGTATGATTAGCGCCCACAACTTTCAATCATTAACAACGAGCAATAATGATACAATCTCATCAAAAATTTCAATGGCAATTCTGAATCCGTAAGCTAATTAAAGGGTTGATAGACGTTTAGATAACTATTTCTTTTATGCACATTTACATAGTTACATTTTACGTATATCAGATAAATGTAACTTAACTTTCAAAATATATGCATTTGGGTCATTCTGGTAACCTAATGGTAACCTATTTTAGATACAAGTCATCGTCATCTCACTCGCCACTTCATTTCCAAACCATTTTTGTCAAAAAATAAAGATAGCTACCTAAGTAACTATCTTTGCAAACTTTATTGACGTATATGTCTATTAACCCTAAGTTAAACTAGATGATATAAATCGAGTATAGCTCGTTCACAGATTTTGTTTGCACAAGTAGTAGAGTATGAGTTTCTTCAATGAAATTTTCGTAATATCGTATTCTTTTCTTGAAAAAAAGTCAAATTAACGTATTCAAGTAATTAATAAATGGAGTATGATATTATACGTACTCTCCGTCTCCCGTAAAAAGAAAAGAAGTTCAAGATATATATCTTACATGCTATGATTGCATAATAACTATTAGTTATTTTAGCTATGTCAGCGTCATATTAACTTATTTTACAAATAATTTTTTTTTTATCATTTTTACTCTATTATCGAATAATACTAACCAATTTCATCACTATTGGTTTCTTCGATTTCCATTCCTTGATTAAATAAACTAATTACTAAACAAATCAAAGTCCATTACGTTAATTAGAAACGGACCTATTGAAATACCACAAATACTACAAATTTTATTTGCCAAATACATTTTCGAAAATAAATAAGTAAACATGTTACGAAGAACTACAAAGAATCGGAAAAAAAACATATATGGAGTATTTTGCTTATGAAAGTCGAGGTTTGATATCAAAGGGCATGTGGCCTAGCAGTACGTCGAATGTAAAAGTTTTATCAATTAAAAAGTTGTGAGTTCAAACCTCGTAAAAGACATACATATATATATGTGATGTATGTTAGTTATACTATTGTATTTTTAGAGGGAAAAAGAGAAAAATAAGTTGGAGGTTTGATGATCCATCAACGTTTTTTTTTCCATTTTCAATTTTAACAGATCATTATTTATAATCAAAGATTATTATTTTTATACAAGTAGGATTTATAAATTAAAATTATCACGTACCAAAGGTCCAAAACAAGTCGAAATTTATATATAGAACAGTGGGCTACAGGCCTACAGCCCACCAGAATACACTGTGTCCAACAAACAAAAAACAATACACGTAACAAATTATAAAAAAAAAAACAAAAAGAAAAAAAAATTGTTTGGACTTTGAACTGTATCATATTCCACGATTACATCCCCCGAAGAACCTTTATAAATGAGACATGATTAAATTTTGGGACGATGATTGTTCAAATAATTTTAATCCATTTATAATACCTTGTTAGTTGCTTTTTTCTATATATATATATATATACTTTCAGTCGTTCAAAAAAAAAAAAAAGATAATACCCTATAACAGCTCGTATGATTTGAATGAATGTGTTTTCTATGTATGTATTAGAAAATTGTGTTTGTAAGAGGAAAGGGTACTTGCATTGATCTCCCAGTTAATAATGAATATATTTTTTTATCGTGTATACTAAAGAACATGTTGAAAAACATGCCGAGAAGAAGATGAGTGTACTCATCTTCGATACTCTTTATAATAAAAGAATTTTTATTTTTTCTTTTATACGAAACGAAATTAGTCCCGCTCTGAACATGAAATGATGATAACAACGGATTTCAAACAGGAGGTGACGTGTATAATTTGATTCGTCTGGTGCATGTATTTATTCTCAACCATATACTCTAAAAATAGAGTATGTAAGTAAATCTTTATAAATAATAGTTTTGTGTTATAAAAATAATTTATCGTCATTCATAACAAGATTTATCAAATTAAAGCTTGATATATGAACGATTCGATTGTATACATCATTTAATCAAACAATGTTGTTATAATTTTACATTTCAAACAAAAAACTCTCAAAATCCACATTCAACATTCATTTGTGATGAATGTTAATCAAAATTTCAACTTAATATTCTTAAATCATCCATTTATGATAAATATTAACTCATATATGTTATTATACACTGATTATACCATTTATGAGTGAATGCTATCGCTAAAAATTCATCAAAAAATGATGTTAAGTAACATTCAACGATGTATAATAACAAAATATGAACTAACATTTATTTGAAATGAATATTACAAATGATGAAATCAAATGTTGAGATTTGTTTCTATCCTTCTCAAAAATTTAGAATTTCCTATTAGTCATTCTCATATATATATAAAATTTATATATTTCTTTTTTTCCTTTTCCTTTTTAAGTTTAAAACTTTACCAACTAAATCTACACATACTATTTGGAACCTTCGTGTAACATTAAGCTCTAGCATATTCCTAATATGAAAACAAAGGTGGAGATTTTCAAAAAAAGATGGACCCTCGTTTGTCAACTTTTTCACAAAAGACGTGTGGGAATGCTTTTGAACATTTATTTGACAAAGGATCACATCAATATTAACCTAAAATATTTACGGCAACATATTGTTTTTAAAATTATAAACATTTTAAATAAAATAAATAATTAATCGATCATTAATTCTTGCCCCAATTTAATTGTCTATTGGGTAAGTTGAACACAAATTTTTAAAAATATTATTACTATAATGTTCACCAATAAAATTTAATATTTATTAAATTAAATATTTTTGAGTGATTAAATTGCAATTAGATAATTATTTTGAATTATTAAATTAAACTAGGGTCTACTCATTTTGTCACTTACACTGACATTACACATCATATCATATTTTTATTAAAACTTCAACGATCTACAAGTTATTAATTTATTACTATAATTTTATTAATTTACTATAGTTTGTTGTTTATTTATATTTATATAGTTGAGGGCTGGCACTATATATATGCACACACGTTTATTCTCTCGTGGTCACTAATCTCCACCGAGATCCAGCGAAGCAAAAAACAACTTCTGCGCGACTCGCCGGCGACATTGATCGGAGAAATGGCCGATCATCTATACATCGCTTACATTTTCGCATCTGTTATTGGATTTATATTATTATATGCATTCATCATTATGAAAAATGCTCGTAAAGTTTTTCGGGCCGGTGCCGGAACTAACACGGCCAAAACAATCTCCATCAACGGTGAATGTAGATCTGAAGATAATGATGCTGACGTCATTATCGTTGGTGCTGGTGTTGCTGGTGCTGCTCTAGCTCATACTCTCGGCAAGGTACAATTTTTATAGTATTATTCTTAATACAATGTTTGCATACATATACGTATATGTGCATATATATTGCATATTCATTTGGAGGCTGAGCTTCTCAGTTTATTTTGAATTTGCATCGAATATCATTTTATTCCAATCTGAGCTAATAGACAAATACATGTAAATTCGTGTGTGTATATCTGTCTGTATGATGTTTATGTGTTAAGGTGGAAATTAGGGCTTTGTTAGGCTAAAATTTGAATTGACCGTGCATATGTAGGGTTTATTAGCTTAAAGTGTAGGAGACTTTGAAATTTATCTTTTACTGTTAGTATTATTTGTATGTATATATTGATCTTAATTTGTCTCGATTATATATTCATTCTGTAACTGTATTGATGTCTACATATATAGAAAAACACATTTGAGTTCGTGTAGAAATTAGGGCTTTGTTATTTATATTGGGTTTTACCATAGCCAAGGTAAGGTGACCTAGTGACAAGGCGTCCTGATGTCCTCATAAGAGGTCTCAGAAACAGTCATGCGGATATCCTAGTTAGGCCGAGTAGATCTGAGTCAAAAAGACTCGCCCTCCACGGTAACTTGAACATGAAAAACCTACCCTGTTTACCTTTTATTTATATTGGGTTTATTAATTTAAAGTGCAGGTGATTTTGAAAGTTGTTGTTTATCTCTTTTGTAGAAGTTAAGATGTCATTTGGTATTATTTGTAGTTATAATATTTAATCAATTTGTAAC
Organism: Logfia minima; assembly: GCA_963921325.1. Classification (NCBI taxonomy): domain Eukaryota; kingdom Viridiplantae; phylum Streptophyta; class Magnoliopsida; order Asterales; family Asteraceae; genus Logfia; species Logfia minima. Next base: position 6,309,208 of record OY992774.1, on the reverse strand, counting down.
TTTATGTGTTGTGGAAGCAATTGTTTATTGTTTGGATAGTGAATTGAATACCATATTTGAATAGGCCAATAAGAAAAAAAGCATAATACTTCTAGGGATGATATATATATTTGTGAAATAATTCACGTATATATGACAAAATAGTGGTCAAACGATGCCGTTAGTGAAAATCAATAGCTGGAACTTAAGCAGGTAGCAGGTATCAATTTGATACAGCATAAAAACTCCCAGTAGCACTTGCCGATGGTTAATTCGTACCATGTATCATTTTACTTGTTGTTCTCATCTTACTTGTTTTAGGATCCTCTTTATATTTTGGGGACATTGCAAATTCAGAATAGTGTAAAGTAGAGAAGAGAGGTTCTTTGTTGCATTATGGCAACAAGAATCTTTCCTGTAAATGCCAGCAATAACAACGAATGAAACGGTTATATTTTATTGATTATATGACTTGGTTAGCCATGCAGGTTATCTTTAGTGATTTACGTGATGGTATGCCATTTAGTAAAAAACTTATCTGGTAATGCTTTGGACTGTAGGATGGACGTAGGGTACGTGTAATCGAAAGAGATTTGACTGAACCTGATAGAATTGTTGGTGAACTCCTACAACCAGGCGGTTATCTCAAACTGATGGAATTGGGGTTAGAAGGTGCGGACACAATTGATCTTTAAAGCTTATATAACTACACTATCCATTTTTTTACCTTAATCTTTCACTAGTTATATTTTGTTGGATTATTCTTTATCTTTTTTTTTCTTTCTTTTCGTTACCACAGATTGTGTTGAAGATATTGATGCTCAAAGGGTTTTTGGATATGCCCTTTTCAAAGACGGAAAGAATACTCGCCTTTCTTATCCTTTAGAAAATTTTCATGCAGATGTGGCAGGAAGAAGCTTTCACAATGGTCGATTTATACAGAGGATGAGGGAGAAAGCATCCACACTTCCCAAGTATGTTTTGTCTCCTAATCTGTTCATTACAGGTGGCAATTTTGGTCCATGTACCTATATATCAGCAATTTACCTAACGGGAACAAGTCAAATGGGTGAAAGTCGCCAAATGGCTATTTGTAATGTTTACAACCTCCTTCATAATTTTATTCAAAGATCTGTCGTAATAATAATAATATTGCTCTAATAATCACTATTCACACATCAAGTATTTATATAGTTTCTTAAAACTGACAAAAGAATGCTAGTGAGCCAGCCCAACACGACCTGGTATGTTTTGTCTTCCACTAAAAAATTGACTTGTTTCAATCTGAACCTGTTTTCACTAGTTGTGGCATTACCCAACCAACTCATATTGCCTCAACTAAATATTATTCAATAATTTAGATGCAATTGTATTAGTATTTAAATTTTTTGTCCCATCTGTACATATGCAGTGTACAATTAGAGCAAGGTACAGTCTCATCTCTTCTTGAAGAAAATGGGATTATCAAAGGTGTGATGTACAAAAGTAAAGCTGGCGAAGTAATGAAAGCATATGCTCCTTTAACCATTGTATGTGATGGCTGCTTTTCAAATTTACGAGGCTCCCTATGCAATCCCCAGGTGAGGATAATTTTGAAGTTCCAAAAATTGTTTGGCATAGGCTGCTCATATAGTAACTATAATACTTGATTTTCCGATGTGTAGGTGGAGGTGCCCTCATGCTTTGTTGGTCTGATCTTGGAGAACTGCCAATTACCATATGAGAACCATGGGCATGTTGTTTTAGCAGACCCATCACCCATCTTGTTCTATCGAATCAGTAGTACAGAAATTCGATGTCTGGTTGATGTACCTGGTCAAAAGGTACCCTCTGTTTCAAACGGTGATCTGTCCAAGTATTTGAAGACAGTTGTTGCTCCTCAGGTATGAACACACCCTCAAATTTCTGTCTACATTATTTTAACTAGAGTTGGCTATTATAAATAGCCGCATCTTTATTTCTTCATTTTCTTAATTTCACTTGTTTTTCATATGCAGATTCCTCCAGAATTGCAGGATGCATTTGTAGCAACAGTTGATAAAGGAAACATCAGAACAATGCCCAACAGAAGCATGCCTGCTGCTCCTCATCCAACTCCAGGTGCTTTGTTAATGGGTGATGCATTCAACATGCGCCATCCTCTGACTGGTGGAGGAATGACTGTAGCCTTATCTGATATAGCCGTGCTAAGAAATCTTCTCATGCCTCTACATGATCTCCATGACTCGTATACTCTCTGCAAGTACCTCGAGTCATTTTATACTCTGCGTAAGGTCAGTTGCCTATGTTGCATTATCCTTCTATCTCATATATATGTAGAGTCTAGAGGTGGCAATCTCAAACCTTTTACTTATATACGGTTTGATCGGGATTATGTTATATATAATAGGTCAAACAGCTAACAGTAAGAAATGGTTAACGGGGAAACTGGTCAAACGGGTCAAAAGTTTCCCAAAGTGTACTGTTACAGCATAAAGCTTCCTAAATCATTTATTAGACTATTTTCGAACTGTTATAACTTTTGCAATAATATTTGATACATCATTTATTTAAGCTACGCCAATATTGGCTCGGAAGTGTTTTCTCTCCCTCAAACTGACCAGCCCATTTTGACCGGCCCCTACAATTTACCAGTTATTGCCTTGTCTCTTAACTCATTTGGCCCACCCATTTTTTCTTTCTATAATGTTTGATTAGGATATAAGAAGTTCCATATGCATGTAAACTTGAAAACCCTTGGAAATTTTCTATGGTCTTATTTTCTTTCACTTTTTGTCCCTTTTAAGGATGTAATTGTGGTCTTGTTAACTTGTTTAAAGAAGAAAGAAGATAAGATCCACAAGATGCTAAACCAATATCAAACTGAAATAGCAGCAGTGAAAGTTTCAACCCATTTACTTATGAGTGGGTTGAATTTGGTATGGAATATTTCAAATGCGTCAAATCAGAAAATTTAGCTAACAAGAGAACATGTCAAATGTTCAATAAGTATTCCATCACAACCCAGCCCAGTCCAGTCCATTACGAACCTGCCCATTTTGGCGCCACTTGGTTATGCTGTTTGTTTTTACAATGGCCAACTCAAAATATAATTCTATGTTGATCTTGCAGCCTGTGGCATCCACAATTAATACATTGGCAGGAGCATTATACAAGGTCTTTAGCGCTTCACCTGATGAAGCAAGGCAAGAAATGCGAGAGGCATGCTTTGACTATTTAAGCCTTGGGGGTGTCTTTTCAAATGGACCTGTATCGTTGCTCTCGGGTTTGAACCCTCGGCCCTTGACTTTGGTTGTACATTTCTTTGCAGTTGCAGTATATGGTGTGGGTCGGTTGCTACTTCCTTTCCCCTCCCCGAAACGAATGTGGACTGGAGCCCGATTGATCTCAGTGAGTATATCTTATTCAGGGTTCCTTTCATCTTTTCATTAATTTTTAATATCTCTAGGTGTTGGAAAAACATACTGGAATCTAAAAAGGGGTCGTGCTTAAATTGCAGAGTGCTTCTGGAATCATATATCCGATTATTAAGGCGGAAGGAGTTAGGCAGATGTTCTTCCCCGCAACAGTGCCTGCATATTACAGAGCTCCTCCTACTCCATCAACTGTTTGAAGCAACTACTTGCAGGAGTTGAAGAAAACTGCAAAAAGAAAAAAAAACATATAAATAAAATCAAGATGAAGATGGTGGTGGTGAACATGAGGATATAGCTTTGAATTGTATGATAACGTTTATTATAATTATTAGTTTATATTCTTTGTTTCTTTTGTAGATTTTGTTTTGGTTCATTGAATTACACTTCATTGGACTCTACTGCTTATAGTTTTTTTATTCTTTATATAATGTGTAGTTCAGTTGACTTTCCAAGGCACAAATATTCGTTGGACTATATACATAAACACAACTCCACAAAAGCTCCACAAGATTAAGTTTTTATGACAATTAAGGAAAAAACAATGTTTAGAAAGAATTAATGCCGTTATAATGACCGATATTTCATGTATAGCATGAAGATGATACAAAGCAGTGACGAATCTAGGATGCGAAATCGCATGGATCCAACTTAATTAAGGTTATAAAAATGAACAAGTTAGATAGGTTAACTAATCGGGTCGGGTATGGTCGGTTTAATAACATGATTGAATATTATAATAACTTTCAAGACCAAAACAAAGTACAGTATGTAGAAATAATATAATGTGAACGTGAATGAGATAGTTTTCCGTATTTAACGATTTATACTTGTAAAAAAGATAAAAGTAAGTTATAATCGTAATTTTATAATGTTTCAAGCATCTTAAAGTGAGTATCACTCGAGTTATCGTATGAAAAGTTAAAGGAATTATCATTATCATCGTTAACTATATATTCAAGATAAACTAATTCATATTAATATTAAATATAAATATAAAATACCACAATTTACTCTTATAATACACGAAGTGGGAGAGGAACGCTCCCGTTCCCGACCAGAACACCGTCGGAAACGCCTTTCTGTCACTCTGAGGTAGCGTTCCGAATGGAGTTCCAGCCTCAACGTCCCACTCCAGACATTGTGTCCCGCAATTTTATTTTTTTTGTTGAATTCTAGCCGTTGGTTTGTAAAAAAAATTTGAAAAAAACGGTGACTTTTTTTTTTAAATCCTATTTTTTCATCTATAAATACTACACTTCTAACACAATTTTAAACACATTAAAATACTCTTTCTCATCTACAAATTCTCTTCACAAACTCAAAACTATTATTCACTATAATTCATCATGTCAAACAACCGAAACAACCTATACAACTTACGTTCAACATGGAACCCGTTTTCACAAAAATCAACATCCTCAAACCCGTCATCCAACATACCCGATTTTGGTAGTCCATACAGTCCACAAACTACGCAACAACAAATACCATACTATCAACAACAATACCAACAACTAACACCAAACCTAACCCCCCCAACAATATAATGCTTTCCTAATATGGCAAGCATCACAAAACATCCAACAACCCGGCAACCCACAACCCGAAGTTCAACTGGTGGAAGACGAGGTACCACCACCAAATTCCCGAAGACACTAGTCGAGAAAAGGCAAAGAACACGCGGTTGGATCATCATGAGAGAAATCTAAAAAGGTTTATACGAACGTAAGCGCGTGGAATTCGGCCGAATATTCCAATCGAGGAAACGTGCAAAACAACGACTCTTTTTGGTATCTTATCTAGAAGAATACCATACCCACAACCCTCCATTTGTTCGAACCAAAGATGCGTTGACTTCAAAATGGAAGAAACTCAACACCACTTGCCAAAAGTGGGGAGGCTTTTGGAAGCGACTAGAAGGACAACAAAGAATCGGGGAAGGTGCCGAAGACTTTTAGATTCGGGAGGATGCACAATAACAGGCCGAAATGCTTAAAACTTTCAAATGTTTTGAAACGTTAAACTTTTTGAAGGACCGGAAAAAGTGGTTAACTCCCGATCCCATCGTTGTCAGACGGCGGAACGTTCCAAAACGCCGCGAGACGGTTTATTGGACGACTTGGATTTAGACGAGGAACCAGGAGACAACCCAAATGTCACACTGTTCGGTGATGATGCGTTTCAACGTCCACGGGGAAAAACTAGGAAACCAAAATCCCAAAAGACGACATCCGATTCGAACGCTTCTTCTTGCGCTTCATTTGTTGAGTCTCGCACCGATACCTTTGAAGGCATCCGATCCGACAAACAAGCCTATTTTCGGAATAAGGATAAGGAAACACAACTCTAAATCTTGGCTATGACGACGGATCACTTGTCGGGACGAGACAAGCAAATCATAGAAAAACATAAAGCGAAGATTCGGTCGAAGTTGGATTTGGACGAGGCACCGGAAGACGCTAGTTCGGGAGACGAGTGATTTTTATTTTTAGGACTTGTTCTTTATTTTAATATTAGGACTTTTAATTTTAATTTTAATTTTTAATGAATTTATATTTTTAGGACTTGTAATTTATATTTTTAATGAATTTTTATTTTTTATTTAAATTATCATAATATAAATATCATTACAAAAAACTGTACCTATGTATGTGCACTATTCAACATTTATTGGTACTATACAAGTAAAAATGCATACTAACTTTGTTCCTCTTTTATTTTCTTTCCTCCACACTCTCTTCTTCTCCTTCATCTTCCTTGCAACTCCTTTATCTAACTTTTCTTTGAAATCCAACTTCATGAAACGTTCCCCCCCCCCCCCTTTTAATAAGTATGTGCAAGATTCAAAATTTAGGCGGGTCCAATTTCAATTTTTAAGTTGGTACATAGGAAAATTAACATGGAACTGCCTTTTGAAATCTAAGGTGGACCTTGAAACAACACGGATTCTCCCCTGATACAAATATCTTGTTCTATAATAATAACCTTGTATACCATGAGATTACGATGTTTTGGAGTTTAAGAAAAACTGACAAGATATATCTTACATATGAGTACTTACATCTTAAGATTAACAACTTAACGTACTATGATTGTTTTGGTATAATAGAAACACTTATCTATAACCCTTTATTAAGCATTCGTCAATTTTTTCTGAAAACTTAGAAAGGAATATGAAAAAACTCCATTATGCTCTTTAGTATAAAGTTAACTTAGAAGATTTTAATATATTTACACTATAATATAAAGAATTTTAGCTTTTTATTTATAGAAACTTTTATCACAATGTAAGATTCAACATTTCTATAAATATACATATGTGATTTTCATTTTTAAATTTAATTTGGCTTTTGTTAAATATCAAATGTACTCCTCTTCATTTTTATACCAATATGTTTTCTAGTCGTAATTGACAAAAATGGAAATCCAGACCATTACTAATCCACCGTCATAGTTAATCAATTTAGTTAAAAAAAAATATTATATCAAACTGTTAATTTACCTCTAATAATGAATTGTACTCTGCTACATAGTACGAGACTTAATGATAGTATACGAATTATAATCCTCTCAAATTTAATTTATAATTCTTTTAGACATGATGGAGACACCTATATAACGATTATCAAGTCTCTCCATTATTTTCAACATTATATTTCCCCTTCGACAACATCTTCAACGTAACATATCACTTATAAAAATTAACTTAGGAGGATCTCAATATTATGGTCCTTTAATATGCATTACTTGAATACTATCATAATATTGCAAAAACTTATTATTGACTTTTTACAAAAAAAAAATGTTGTCCTCTTCAATAAAAAAAAAGCTTTTCAAAATTGTTTTCATCCAAATTAAACACACAATTCACAAAAATCCTTCGACCAAAAGCTCAATTTTATCAAAACCTCTAACCAAAAAAAGCTTTTGACTCCATCGGAAAAAGCTTTCCAAAGATTTTTCTTTTTCTTATATCAAAACAAATAAAAAACGAAAAAGAAAAAACAACATTAGAGAATTATGAAAGCATAATCATGACAATAGTCAATTCAATAAAACCACAAAAGCCTAATCTAGTAACCCATCCAAACATGCAACTCTTTTTGGTCATTTATCTGTACAAAATCAATGCTCAACTGTCTTAAGTTTTAATAATAGACCATAAAAAAGAAAGCATTTACAGCATCAAAAATGAAATTAAGTTGATCCTAATCTGACAGATTTATTTTTCTCAGGAAGAAGATACTACTAGTCTGTATAAATTCATTTGGCAACCATATAAACAAAACTTTTGCAAGAACCCCAAATATGGGGTGTCTATATTACACTTTTGAAATTGCATATTCTCTATTTCATGTTCTTTCTTTCCGTCTTTATGGCCTCGTAAGATGTCATAACCTCCTTGAACCTCGCTTCAGCAACCTCTGCAGCAAAATACAATTGTCAACTTTTAATAACAGTCGGTTACATTGCTTCAAAGATACCCGACAAGTGACTTCAATTGTAATGCATCATGTCATAGGTTCGTATTGGTTGATTGAAAAAAAGACTTAACCAACTTGTGCGTGGAAGTGCATTTTTAAGGTGATTATGTAGGATTAATAAATAAGAATCAGAATAATAGATAAAGAACGTAGTGTTTGGATGTGTTTCTGTTTGAGATTGTAATAATTAGAGAAAAAAATGAATTTAAAAAAAATGTGTTCCATCATCTTAATCAACCAACAAACTATGAATCTTTAATTACATCAACTATAATAACATTTTATTAGGACGACAAAAGTGCCTACCTTTATTTTCTTGATTCTGATCAGGGTGAAATTGCTTTGCCTTGCTCCTGAATGCAGTCTGTATCAAAGAAAAAATTCCTATGAATCTATTGAACAGGAATAAAAACACGAACATCAAAGTGTAAGAGTTGATGAATACCTTGATCTCATCATCTGTGTATGGCTTTGTCCTTGACCTATTAATTAACAAGATATCATATAAAATTCAACCTAAAAAACAGCATTAATGATATATCCTAGTAACAGAAACAATATATTTTACAAATAGAAAAATGGCCATCATCTTGTTAGAAGAATATAGCATTAACTCTTACAAATACAGAAAAAAAAGTCTACAGATTTGATTTGTTGCATAAAATCTGATGGTAATTAATTAACTGCAATAAATCTAGTGACTTTTAATGATCAGCCAATATCTTTGACATTGATATTGGATTAACATAACTGTACCAAGAAGCCATATGGTTCAAATTTTTGTAGAAAAGGTATGAACCAAGCAAGTTACATAAATATAGGATACGAAGATACTGTTTAGCATGACATTAGAAAGAAAATTGACCAAAATGATCGAAAAATATAATCAATATGAAGTTAGATAGATGTGGCAATTTTCACCCATTTACTTATAGCTTGGTCTTCCGGTCATGTTTTATCTCTAGTCCGGTCAAACCTGGTGAAATAAAAGCTAGTAGAAAGAAACGGGTCTAACACTTATAAAATTGCCTAAAATGTATCATGCATAAGGCCTATAATAGTAAAACCATTTAATTAGAAAACTTCGATTAGTATTCAAATAACATAACTTTTTTTTTAATATGGAAAATTGAACCACAGATGGGGTTTGAACCCTTTGTCATGGGTTTTGAGATGGCTATTTGGTTATGCTGTGCTGGGCTACCCAGTAGAATTATAATACAACCTTTATATTTAGGGGTGTTCAAAAATATCCGTATCCGAATCCGTAATCCGAAAACCCGATCCGAAAATATCGGAAAAGGATTCGAATAGTAAAGTTAAGATATTTCGGATATCCGAAATTTTCTTACTTTCTTCTTTTCTTTTATTAGTGAACTTTGCCGCCGTAGTAGACAAGTTGTTTGCAAACACAACAATAAATGATTCAAATACTTCATTACTTGAAGAATTATGGAATATTTTGGTTGTTTGTTTGTATACAGTAACCATTTCCATTGCGAATTTCAATGTAAAAACTTTTTAAGTTACAATTTTCGGATATTCGGATATTCCGGATATCCACAATTTTAGATTCGGATTCGGATAGTAAAATCAACTATCCAAAATTTCAGGTATCCGAATTTTTGGATATCCGACTTTGAACACCCCTATTTATATTCGTATTTGACACATTCTTTTTTGGACAACAACGTTTTGGGTCAACGGGACCTGACCAGACCTGTACAGAAATTACCATTCTGTCCACTTAAATCTAAATTACCTCTAAATCTCTAATATTAAATGATAGGTATAGTGCATTGAACTATCAACAAAATTCTGAACCGCAAATCTACTTGTTATTCTAACTCTACAAAAGAAAAAAAGGAAAACAAAAAGACTAACAAGAACAAAGTGTTAGAAAAGCCATAGATAAGTTTTACCTGCTGAGACCCAAGATTGCATAGTGATGGGACAAAGAATAATTTATAGGGGAACGAGGAGGTTCCCTATAACTACTTCTGTTTCTTTGTGATGTATCGGTTTTCCAATACCAATCGTCCCTTTGAAAATTTTGATGATGTCCACCTGCTCCATGATTTTCCTTCCAACTTTCATAACTCCTTTTGTATTTATTTTTTTCCCTATTAAACACACTTTGCATGCGCCTTATACGCTCCTACATACAATTATAAAATCAAAAATTGATTTATCGACATGAAGCGTACATAAATCCGAAAAAGAGCTCAAATCAAGGTGCAATATACTCTATGACCATTTTCAACATTAGTTTCCCACAGATTTTCTTGAAATTAAGTAGTGACATAGGCACTGATATAATGTCCGTTATTGAGTAACTCTCTAAATAGGGGGTTAGAAGAGCTTGACTATGATTTTAAATTGATTCTCATCTATACCTTAAACTAGATGAAAATAACAATTCCATGATTTTTTTTTTTTAAATTCAAAATATTTAAGAACGAGACCAAAAGGTGCAATACTAATACATGACCTCATCTTCATTTTCATCCATTGGTACTTATGCAATTAGATGGGTAACCGAAAATGATGGTTTACATTGCTAAGGTAAACAGACAAATCTATCCAATTCGGCATATGATGAATAAGATTGTTACTTTGTTAGCGCCTTAAATCATTGATATCATGTATAATCAATGCTAGCAAAATCTAGCAAATGCATTAGAAGGTTTCAATCAATGGAAGTTGGAACAATAGCCAGAAAGACCATTTCAAGTTTGTACCCAAAGATACAAAGAATCTACAGATAAGAAATAAATCGTAGAGTATAATTCATTTAAACCCGTAGAGTCGTAGTAATACTTAATAACAGGAACTGCCACCAAGTAATCAATGATGCAATATAAGAAAGTTGCAACTATGGGGTGTGTGATTTGCGTTTTGAAATCAAAACTAACCTAATTAGATAGGATCTAACTCCGATTCACAAACGTCTTTCCATTTTTGCACAAATATAAGCTTTTATGTCATTCTATCAATCAATCCTGGAATATTAAGCATTTGAGCCTTAAGGAACATTTAAGCGTTGCATCAGATTTTCTTCCATACAGTATCTCTTACAGCCAATTATGTGATCCTGATTATTTAATATCAAATACTCAATTTCACATTGCACATACAAACACCCCAGAATTAAGTAAAATTAAAAGGAGATAATATAAATAGAAACGCACCACCCTCTCCATTTCTTCTTCATACTCTTCCTGCATGCGACGATTGTATCTTTTCCAAGACTCCTCTTGAAAACTCGATCGAAAAGATCGACCACTAGCACCTTTCCATGACTGTGACCTGGTAACCTTGTCCAATATATTAAAAAACCATAATCAATATATTGACCCAAATCAACAAATATCATTATATAATCACCATCCATATGAGCTACCTGAGAAAATAACCCATCAGCCATCTGCCTCATATGTACAACCTATCAAATTGTTTGAAACCGTCATAAACTATCTATTCGCATTAATAATCCACTAACCTTAACTGAACTATCATGGAAATCGATATATGCTTAATTTTCAATACAAAAATTTCACATTTTGGGCACAATTCACCTATCATTAAACTTGCTAATTTAAATAATTTGTCATCAAATTACTACTATCCTTTTTGCCATTCCATTTTTCTAATGAACCAACTTCTAAATTACAACCCCAAAACTGTACTTGCACCCACCAAACCCTAGAAGCTGATAAAAATGCTCAAAACTTAATAAGAAACACAAAGCTGAAAACTTTATCACTAAATTAATATAATTAAACATAAAAAAGAAGAAGCAAATACATACAGCAAGAGTAGTAGCAGTAGCTCCAATTAGTCCAAAAATCAAGATTCCCCAAATCCCCAATTCCTCATCTTTCTCTTTTTTCTTATGAAGATGATGATGATGATTGTAATCGGGTGGTGGTATGTTTTGGTGATGTCTTCTTCTTACATATTCCCAATTGGTTTTACCTTTACCTTTATCGTCATCATCTTTATTGGTTTTGTTCTTGATTTCTTTAGACATATGCAGAAATTTGTGTATTAGAAAATTCAGGAAATTGAAGTGTGGAACCCTAGAATCATTGGTAGTAATTGTATGTTGTTAAACTAATAATAATAGCAACAATAATAAGATACACCGTAATGAATAAGATTGTTGAGTGTAGTGAATTTTGTAGGGTTTTATTTTCCGGTGATCAAAACTCAAATGGATTCGCGTTTCAGAAGATCGAATTGGTGTTGAAATCCCCTTCACACGCTTTCGAGTTAAGAGAAAAAAGAAAAGAGAAAAAAGAAAATGTTAAAATAAATTGAAAAATGTTACAGTATTTTGTTTTAGCCTTTTAGGAGTAAATTGCATATGTTTTGTCCCCTAAATTGTAAAAAAAGAAAAAGCTAATGTATTTTGCCCTGCGATTAAATTTTTTTACCTCCACCTTTATGTATATCTAAATAAAGTTTTAGGAAAGGGTTAAAGTAAAATCGAATGTTATAGTGATAGGAAAAGATCAAATAATAATTAAATATGTGACTTCATTATTTTCGTTACTTTTTAGTTTTCATTCATTTCTTCCAAATCTTAACTCCGATTGATGTTCTCACTCATTCATTCAAGAACCTCAACCACCATCATCCGCAGTTTCTCCAACAACCGCTAATTCAGTCACCATCCTTCGTAGTTTCACCGTTGCCATCATCCACCCGTCACACCGCCAACAACTTCTGATTTTGTCGCCGCCTCCACTGATCTTACCACTTTCTTTCGTCAATTTTACCACCGTTTCTGGCCATTTTTTGGTTTGCCCAACATCATATTCTACAAAAAGCATCTTTTCCGACCAGATTCGCGTTTTCTCCGTCTAAATCCACGCCTTCTTCGACAAATTTGCATTTTCTTCGACTAGATCTACTTCAACCTGATCGCGAAAACTTCGAGTTCTTTAGTCTCCTTGCTCAATTTTGTTTAGTTTTTATTGTTGCCATAAATTACTTTTATTTTTTATATTTTCATGAGATTTTGTAGTTTTTGTGTGTAGATTTTGGAAAATAGGTTGTAACTTTTTTTCTTTTGGTTTGGTGTACATGATTTTGTTACCACTAGTAGTTGGGCTATAATTTTCTTTAAAAATTAATTTATTATGATGTAGTGATAATTTGTTATGTATGTGGTTTTTAAAAAAAGTGTATATCTATTTGTAAAAAGTTTATTTATTAGTGTGTATTCAATTAAAAGTTTGTAGCCATTTGTATTTTTTTATTAGTGTATATCACATTAAAAGTATGTATTAAAGATTTGTGTAAAATTGATTATCTTTTTACTATCAAAACTAACCTTGAATTAAAGAGTTTAAAATGTTGATTATTGTAGTATAATTATTTTTTTTCTAAAAAACATAGGCATGTAAAAGATATGTGATAATTAATATTAATGGATCAAATGAAAGAATAAGAAAAGTATTGGAAGGGGAAGAAGTCTAGTATTTTCTCCGGATCATGTTATTTATGATCCTGCAACTGAAATCCAACGATCCAAGTTTATTCCCATCATTACCACAATAAAATATTATTGTACAATAACCTCCCCTAAAATGTTATTAAAAGAGTTTAAGATTAAGATTATTCATAAAAATAACCGTTTTTTTAAATGAAGCTTTAAACTGGTTCATGGTTGTTAAAAACTGGTTCATAGCATCAATCTAAAATTAACTAATCCATGCATAGGTCTTAAAGATGGACATAGTTAGTATCCTAAGATTTACCATATTATTATACTCTCTATTATTGTTATAGGCTTGATCTACGTACAAGCAAAATCAATACCGGGTTAGATCATCTTCTTCAATTTTATGAGTAATATGAGTCTTAGGAGGTAGGCCAGCTTCAGCCCAATAATACAAGTCCAATCTCAGCCCAATCACCAATCCACATTGTGAGTTTGATTCTATATATGATCACATCCCCACAAATAAACATTCCACTTATCCAACAAGCTTTTTGTTTCTTTTTTTTTTTGTAAAATGTTCGACATTTTTTGTAGGGTAAACTGAAATTTTTGTTACTGTAGTTAATCGTTTTTGTCTTTAAATTTTTTATCGCAAAGTTCATCCCTCAATTTGTCCAATTTTACACTTTTTATTCTTTTACTAACTGTCATTGAATTTCTCTACTAGTTCTTGTTAAATAGGTTAAAGGATTAAATCCATCATACATACCTAATTTCACTCACTAACCCACCATCATCTAACACTAAAAATCCCCAATCCTCACCACCAGTTAACCACCATTGCTACCAAATCTAAATATACAAACCCATATATAACACAAATCAGACGCAAACTCATTAAACAGAAAATTCCGACCAGATCGTTGCCGGCCGTTCCGCTCGACCTCGCAGCGGGCCATGAAACCTGCAAATTCCGACCACTATGAAACCGCGATCAAAATATGTACAACTTGCAAACTCCGACCACTAAGAACCCTGCAAACGTCGGATCGGGAAAATCGATCAAATTGATCAACTACATGGACGAAATTGGTCATTTACTCTTTTTTATATCTTGTGATTTCTAGATCATTACATTTGTTTTTTACCTAACACTTGCATTTATCCTTTAATCTCCAAGTAAGTGATTTTCATTATGATCAACAAGACACTGTTAATTACATTCTATAATCTAAAACATTAGATTACTTCTTTTACTTATCAAAATTTTGGAACCAATAATCCCATATAATAATGGGGCGTTGGATTAGCTTATTTTTCAGGCTTATTGACGTATTTAATTTTTAAAAATTAATAAACTTCATTTCTCAGGAAGCAATAAATTCAAATCTATAAGATGATAAGCCCAGAAATGGAACTTATTGGCTTATTTGATAGTCCGAAAATAAATGAATCCGAACACCCCCAACTCCAGTTTGTTGCCCGGCCTAGAGCTAGGCTCACATCTTCACTTTCAATTACTATTTGGCTTCAAATTCAAATTATTGATATATGTCACGTATACTTTCTCTTTGACATTAAGTGTTTGGCATTTTATAGATAATCGAAAACTATAATGCTATAAGTCTCAATTATAGATACGTCGAAAAATGATTATGGATATAACGCGAGAATATAACATGGCCACTCAACCTGGGCACTCAACCATTATTGTGTGCCATATCTCGTTTATGAGATAAAAGGCAAAAACGTCTATTCTCATATGAACTGAATGAAGTAGGTAGCTAGAAGCAAAAAAGAAGTACGTAAATTTCTATCATGTTTCCCATCTAGAGCTAGCTTTAAAGAAGATAGCTTCAATTCACAAAACACAAAGGGATCGAGATGATTGATGTCTTGAAGTAGTTGCGTTCATGCTTATCAAGAAGTCGACACGCTATCCATTATAGATACATGAACACAGCCTTTGATTTGTAAATGTAGGAGTTAGATTAGGATTTTGATGAGGAGGTTGAGAAATAGAGAGCATATGAGAGTCTCGTGTGGTGAGTTTTCGGTGATTCAATAAGGTCAAATGTTTCATTATTGAAATCTACCATGAGAGTGGTATGAGGATATTCAAGAGTGTTGAGAGTTGAGTGTCCTCAACTTGTAATATCTTTAACGTATGGTGGATGTTAAGTGGCCTACGAGTGTCATGGATTTTACTCTCCCTTGAGAGATTTTTCATGCAAAACGTTTGTGTCTTCGTGCTTTATTATTGGTTTATATATGGTTGTGTGATTTCTTGTTGTGGTGATCGATCCAACACACATTGATGGCATGAGTATGACTTTAGATGTAGTAAATTGGCTCAAGTCATGAAACACATGAAATTTGGTGGCACGTACTCGATTGTATTGTTTTTCAACTTGATGTTACATTATGTGATGTACTTGATTAGAAAGTTTTGAGTAGCTACAACCTTTGTATTGTACCATGTTGTCATCCAAACAAGAAATATTATCTGCTTTGCTATATATCATGTTTGCAACAATACTGAACATTGAATGGGGGTAAAGGGGATTGTGTAATATGATCTTTGATTCCCGGCCTGTTTCGATATTATCTGTGGATCTTATGTTACATTTTTCTGAAATTTGTGTTCCTTTATCTATACCAATTTTAAAGATAATACTTGTTCTCAAATTATATATTATTCACACTAATACATATTTTAAGTATCAATTAAGTGGAAATAATAGAATTTTTCTATATTTTATGTATCAATTAAGTGCCCACCTTATCTCTTGGTTTGTAAGTCATATGGTATGATCATGGTCTTGGTCTTTGTCTTGTTGATGATGAACTTGACACATAATTGGCCAAAGCTACACAGCTGCCACCTTTCACAAGTTTCAGTTGGTGATGTCACATTCTTTCAGTGATGGATATTATGAATTGCTCTTTTTGGTGATCAGGATTAGAATTTAGAATAATGGATTTGGTTTCTTGTTTCTGGATTAATAATAATAACATGATTAGCAAAGGATTATAAAAAGATATTTATTTTTATTTTTATTAAAATCTTGAATTACAATACGATTGTAAAGACTTCATGCAAAATGAATAGAGATCTAACTTTCTTCATCTAATGGAAGTCGACACACTCCAATTTCTTAGATGTCACCAAAATAACACTGAAATGAAATTTAAACTCGGTCTTTCCATTTCCAATAAAATAGTATACGAATGAACCGAAATTTGACAGAATTCAGATTTCAATTTCATCGAATTACATAAAATTTGAGTCGAAATAAACAACATATGATAATTAATTTTAATTAATTAACTTTCTAATATAGCTAGCTAATCATTCGAAAAATTAATTCAAAGTATTAGATGAAAGACTATACTTGCACTATCGTGTTCCTGTCTTTTGGGTGGGTGCAAAAGGTCTTAAAACAGGAGGCAAAGTTATATGTTGGGCAACCACATAACCCTGCAAACCCACGTGGCTTTAATTTAACGACACATAAAGGACCAAAGGGGCTGCAGTCACATCTCAGATTTTTATTTTATAATTTTTTTAGAACTCGAGTCACTGTGCCAAACTGCAAAACTACAATATAAATGTAGGTGTCATAATATGATTTTTTTGGAAATTTATTAGTTTTTATTACGACTTAAGTTAGCTTACTCAAAAATAAATTATATGAAAACAGAATTAGATCTTGCGAATTTAATTGTTGAAAGAAAAAAAAAACGTACTTTAAAGCTAGCAAGGAGTAATGACATAAAGAAAACTACATAAGATAAGAATACTTAAATATAATATTTCATTATTGAAATCAAAGAAAAATAATGAACTTACTACATACTCAACCCCTGTAGTGACGTTGTGCTTGATCGCACAGTCTTTTACCATAAACATATACCCGGTCTCCAACCTACCCTCTTCAAGGTTCTTGAAACTATTAACATCCTAGTGTTTACCTTGACCTCCTCATGCACTAAAGCTACTTCCACACAACCTTTCATACAACTCACCATGCGGGTAAAATTCAGTCTAACACAAAAGTTCATATCAAGGAAAACATTCAATGAAACCTTTAAGTGTGCTCTCAATGGCATAAATACCGAATGGCCATTCTTCATTCTATAATAACCCCTGTAGTGACTTTGTACTTGATCACACATACTCAACCATTTAACTTTATTTAATCACCAAATTGAACTCTATAAGTTACGTTTTACAAAGAATAATGTCCAAATTAACATTCATCCTCATCTCTTTTTATAAAGACCAGAGGGTATAATCTCTATGAAACATATCCTCCAAAGTATTATTTAGTTTTAATTTAATTTAAACAATTAAATTACTTATTGTTAGTTTTACGTACTACTAATATTCATAACATAAATAATTAATGATTTTGTATTGATATGTAAACTATCAAGACAGAAACACAACAACAAAACATCATTTCAAGTTTAAGTTGGTATATAATAAGAAAAGACCCTCTTGGGCCAGCTTAAAAGTTGCGAGAAGGACTCGTCTTTAAAACACCATCACAATTTATTTTTTTAAATTTCTATATAAATATATTTTAAAATTTTTTAAACCATATATAATAATAGTTATATAAGTCCTGTGGTAAACGACATGCAAAATAACAATGTTGTCATTTTTCACTTAGTATTATCACGAATTGCTAATAATACTAAGCAGCTAATTAAATTAATATGTAAGGATATTGTTAAAAAAGTCTCGCAGAAATTCAGATAATATTCAACTAAGTCGATACACTTTTTGTGATTAATAAAACTCTGCCAACTACTTAATCTTATTGAGAGGTGTAAATCTTACTGATTGAAGCTTTGTTGTATCAGGTAACTGTCGAGACAACATATACAACTAAAATGACGGCGTGGGTTTATAAAACTTTCTCTTAATGACGCAAAACTAAAACGTAAGTAAACCTTAACAAGATAGTTAAACTCAAAATTAAAAAGTAGCTATTATTAAAACGTAATAAACAATAAAAAAACAAGTTCCAATATTTACAAGATGAGCTCAACACATTTTATCGTGATGTGTTCAATGTTAAACTTAAATGTAGACTCATTTCTTAATCATGAATACATTCTATAGTGATTTGTTCAATTTTATAACTTACTTATTTGAAAATTTATAAGTTCTACACATTTTCTCTATTTATCGTAGATCAATTGATGGGTTGTTTTACATAATTATAAATTTACTAAATTTTGGTTGATAGTTTCCAGAGAAGCTAACCTTGTATTTAATCAGTAATGTATTAATATCAAGTTTCAATAGAAACACAAAATCATTATAGTTGAATGATTATGTACTCAAAATTGTAGACATAACTATGAGAAAATTGATTTGCTCTAAATACTCACTATCAAATATGATAATGATATCATCATCATCTGGTATGTTTATCAACTCTTTGTCATCTAATATATTCAGAAACTCTATGACATCATCATCAGATATGTCATTTTCATCATCATAAGATGTTTTAACACCATAATTATATCATTCTACTAATGGATTCGAAACAATCCTCTAACAATACTTCCCATAGTACTAAACGCTAAATGTCTATTTTTGCTCTTGATAATAAATCAATTATCTAGAAGTATGGAGTAGGCGTCTGCAGTCAACTTGCTAGCATATATAATTCCCTTAGTAATCGTGGGAACATGAAGGACATCCTTTAAAATTAGAGTATATCCGGTAGAGAAATGAAGTTTCACCGTTCCCACTTCAACAACCGATGTACGATGGCCATCAATAATTGTCAACTTTTTCTGAAAAACTTGATAGTTAATAAAACTAGATCCAAAACTAATGCGCGAGTAGTTACCCCAGACATCACAAACCATTCTCCATAAGCAATCACTCTACCAGGATTGTAAATCAATGAGATGGTTCCCACAAATAGCTTCATCGCTATGCGGTGTCAACATTGGTTCAACCGAATTCTGGGCATCCACAAAATCAAATTTACGTTTCATTAGAAAGTAAACCACTAGAGAAGTTGATAACCTTTCAAAGAAAACAATAATCAAAACTACTTCTTCTAGGGTAGTATGCTAATAACGCATTATAAAGTTCATTAAAGCCAACAACAAACAACTACTTCTTCTAGAATAATATCGTATTTGTTAATTATGTTCACGATTTCTTTTGAAGTTGAACAAGGATTTGAATAATCGTACTACATTTACAATCAAACCAAGTTTTGAATCAATAAAATCACGTAACAAAATTATTCAAACCATATAATAATTTTGTTAACCAACCTTGTTCATAATTCCAAACCATATAACTATTTCAGTTTTAACTTAATTTAACAGTTATTTAACACTCCGAGGATAAAAAAGTCCACCGAATATGGTAATATAACATCAAAAGTTATTTAATTAAAAAAAACATCCCAAAATGGTTTTAAAATTCCACCTGTAAATTTTTGACTAAATAAAATCCACATTTGACTCATTGAAGTCAACATTTCAAAGTGACCCATGAAAGTTCACATAACCAGACAATTAGTTCCAAAGTATTTAAAATACTTAATAAATTCAATTTATCAAATTCACGTTAAAACAAGTTACATATCTAGCTTTATAATATATACAAACACGATGTTGAAATCTTGATGCAATAAACGAAGATTATTCTGAAATCTAACATGTCTCTTAAGTTAACCCGGATCACATATTATACTCATTATATAGTATTAAAACATCAAACAAGGTACTATACTTTCAAAGTTATTTGGGTACTCGTCAAAACAACTTATAAGGCATACCAATATATGATATTACAGTAGTTATAAAAAATTATATAACAGAATTATATGTTTCACGATTAAATTCAACAATATCTCAAAATCATATATTTTCGATTTTAATTATGAGCAGAAAAGAAAATATTTTCTTCCAATTAATTAATTCAATTCTTTGCCTATATCAGCTAATATGTTACACCACACATTGAACGACGAATGATTGGTTTTACAGATTTATCTATCACAAGTGGATCATGTCTGCAAGTTTTTCATGATAAATGATCATGAATATGACCATATAACATACAGTACGAATATTAATATGTCCAAAACATTTACTGATTTTAAACATACAAGAAAGTTATTTGAAGTCTCGTTTCAACAAATTAAAGTCGTAAAATATGAAATCTAGCATGTTTTTTATATTAACCCATGTTATATATAAGTATGTTCCTTTAACAAAACAAGAAAATTATGTTTTACCCAAAATTATAATCTCAATCAGTTTCAAATTTTGATCATCCAAAATACTAAATCTATTATGTGATTGTAGTAAATATTATACGAAAACTATTATAAATTATAAATAGTATTATAATTCTACATAACTATAATAATATTGACAGATAAACGTAGAAACAAAGACACAATAAGAAGTAAAATAAAAAATAAAATAAATAATGGTAAACGAAAAACGATCGAGGTATGTGTTGGAGACAGTTTCTTTAAAATAGATTCGTCATCTATTTTCCAAGGTAAAACTATCAAAACAATTGTACTGCCGGACATGACATATTTGTGTGAAAGTACATCGGAACAAGATGCGTCATGTTCTTCACTTGAAATCGGACGAAGAAAGTGGCTGCATTTTCTTGCGTGCGTTTAAAATGTTTTTTTCCAGTAATTTACAAATCAAACAGATAGTCTACATTTATACCGAAATATTCGGCTTACTTATCAAGAAAAACTCTTGATAAACAATTAAAACAATTTTTAAATTATGTTTTTGATTTACAAAAAGTAAGTGTTTGGTCCATAACCCTACTTATGTAATTTATATATGACAAAAATAAATTAAGTGTTTATTAGTCGCTCAATCTGTGAGGAACGACCTTAGAATAGACTTGTAAAATGGATACTGCAAATACTAAGCAGTGAACATCTTAAATACTTAGTATATTATCCCAAGTCTATTAGTCGCTGCATATGTTAGCAGTGACTCTACTTGCAACTTAGAATATATCTGAGTGTTCCTATCATTCACTGATAAAAACTTATCTCATGATCAATGAGTTACAAGAGTTTGACGCTAATAAGGACATCTGAAGCATCTGTCAAGTGTCGAAGACTGAAGACAAAAAGAGAGAAGTGTTAACTGAAGTGGAATTCAAAGTTACCTTATATAAAGTAACAAATCAGATTATTACCCAGCAAAGTACATTAGGTTTGATAAATACCCAATGTACCATTCGAAGTGTAACTTATAAATTATAATAATGTTGGAAATATCTTTGGTAAGGATATGTAAAATTGGTTATTGTACTTTATAGAAAAGGTACCTTACCTTTTCTGAATCCTAAGATTAAAGTAAACAATAATTACTATTCCTAGGATGATATGTCACTTCCATTCATTGGAAGTTTCATTTAACCTTCATCAATACGGTATTGACAGGTGTTAGGCTTTGAGGCATAAAACATGTATTTATAACACTATAAATACTCCTCTTTACTACCGTATGCAATGTCCAAAATTGCATTAACTTCAACCTTTGATTTAAGCAATCACTTTTGTCTGAACAACGAGCATTGTGCCATCAATTTGTGTTAATTGTTGATCATTGAGAGCCATCAACGTCTGTTAGCTTATAGGCATGTTAAAGTTTAATTTTTCACATGTGTAATTTACTTAAACTAGTTTGTCTTGTCTTATTCCGCAGTAAACTATTGTAAAATATTCTTTAATTGATATATAAAATAAACTCTAAACTTGAATTTATTGTTATACTTTACAATTATTGTCAGTAGTTTAACGTTAAACCTGCTCTACAGGACCAATAATAAGATAAATGAAATATGTATTTACTAAAACTGATATCGAATCATTCTATAAATAAAACTGGAAGGTTCAGAAAACTTCGCGCAAAAAATAGACTACACGAGCTCGAGGATTTTGGTGCAGTGCATTGGTTAAGCCAATTTTTTTAGAATTTGCACTTATGCGCACACATAGGCAAATGAGCAAAACACACCACAAGAGGTCACACCATGACCTCCACATTAAAACTTATAAACTTCTCTAAAATTTCTTATAAACTTCTCTAAAATTTGTCCCAAATCCAATGTGGGAGAAACCAAATCCCAATTTACTCCTTCCTTTTTTAGTTTCAAGTGCCTTACTTGGAGAGTTGATATCTCATTCATTTTAACTTGATTTTGAACATGTCTTACTTTGTTGCGAAGCTCTCATCAAGAAATAAGTGAACCCACGAGATATTACTCGTGTATAATATATATATATATATGTCCAATATTGGTGAAATTTCATATTTTTAACCAATTTTTTTAACAATGATGTCGTACTATGTGCGTTGATTAAGTATTACGGTGGTATGTACATTAATTTTTGTGGCGTAGAAACTAATAGCAAATAGTGATATTGAAGTTGTACTTTGTGAAGGAACATGTTACATGTGGCATTAATTTAGCAAGGGGCTGCAAAACAAGTAGATGAAAGTGCTTCCTTTACGCTGCTTATCATCTTTCACTTGCAGCTTCTGAGCATAAGATAAGCTAATGCCAGTCATATCAGTCTTCTGACTTTTGCATCCTTTTTCAGTTGCTAAGAGAACAACACACTTTGCGTACACAAGCTAGTTATTTCATCAACATAATGATCTCCATCTGACTTTGTTACCTTTTTGAGTTTTACTAAAGTTAAAATCCAAATGTCATTGCATAAATGACTCACTAATGAGCAACAAGACACTCTGGTTTAAAATTGAACCCCGCACATGGTAGCGATCCAACTAAAGATTTTTATACCAATGGGGACAGTTATGATCATGGTATTAATATGATGAGCCCAAACAAGAGATCCAAGAACACCTATACTGATCTCGTATTAATATGAAACTTTCGTTTCTTGTTTTCTACAAGTCCCTTAAAACCCAGGCACCCAAATGAATGAACCATTTTAACGTCACGTCTAATCGTTGTTGATAGACAGTAGAATGTAGATAACACTTGTTTCATCAACTTTGATCAACAACTAATGGTTGAATTTTGAATTTACCTGTCACTGTAGTCTATAGCATCCGAAAATGGGACTACACAATAACTACGTATGCATTATCTTATCTCAAAAGCAGTGGAAGTTTTTGGACTTTTGAGTTGTAATTAGCTTAAAGTCAAGATCTTTTTCAAAATTGACAAAAATAAAATAAAATACAAACGACAAGTAAAAAGAGTACAGCAGATGAGCAGAATATGCCCAAAATCAGTGACAAAAGGAAGACCAAAAAGAAGAAAATGGTTTAGGACCGGCCCATGGTGTCACAAGGAACAAGGACAGGCCTTGGCCCATGGGTTCCACACGCTTATTTGAGTGGCTCATGGGTGAACCTATGGACCGCCATATAGCACTCAGTGTATACTGACATAGTGACATGTGGCGTTTCTAAGGCTGACATGTCACATATAAATATAAATTAGAAATTATATATTTTAGAGTGGGAATAAAGAGAAAAGTAAAAAAATTAGAAAGAAAAGAAATAAATCTCAACTTTTAATTTCATCATAAATGAATTTTAAAAATTACAAATGATTTCAAAATTTAACATTCATCACAAATGAATGTTAAAAATATTTATTTATGAGAAAATCAAGGGCTAAGACTTGTTTACCTCCTTCTTCAATTGAAATTAAGGGTTGAGATTTGCTTCTCTCCTTCCCTAATTTTTTTACTTCCCTCCTTCTCTAGTATTTTTACTTCACTCTTGATCTCCACCTATTATATATATATATATACATATATATACATAAGACACGTCTTCAAAATATTTATAGATCGTGATATCGACATAGCCAACTTAATAGTAGTAGAATCGATCTTAATCAATGAAAACATATCAATTAATGGATATTACCAGATTAGTCGTGACAGAACTTTAAAATCTTTGGTATTGTAGTTCACTAGTTCGAGTTTAAAAATCATGTTTTAAAAGTTATTATTATTATTAATTATTATTATTGTTATTCATGATCAGATAGACTGTAGACATGCATACCTTTATATATAAATATGTAAATTACTTTCACGAAGTTGTACTGTCAAACAATTTGTTTAACATATGAACTCAAACCACATGAAAGGGCATATATACTAGAACCAAACTTTCGTCTTTGAGTAATAATTAAGATAACAAAACCAACATTGACAATTAAAGAAGCAAAGATTGATCGAAGACACGATAGTCTGAGATATTCGAGACCCGATGCTTCTCCTCATATGAGCAAACAAAGTCACTAGGAAATGTAGTTTAATTAAAAACCAACATGTCGGACAATTTTTTAGGTAGCTGAGATATATAGTTGTATGTCAATACTATTTTTAAGAATATAGCGATCTAAATTCCTCAATTTAAAACCAAGATAATAAAAGGATGTACTTAATTGTATTATAGTATCTTCCGAAATTCTTTTTGGTCAAAATATTGAACACCGTCCAAGAACCAACGATAGTTTATGTGAACATTATATCGGGTTGGGTATCTTCTTTCTATAAAGCAATCTAGACCTTGATGATGTACGTAACCAATGATGTCGCACATGAGAAATGATCGAATTCTAGTTAATTTATTTTCCAAATAAACATATAATGCTTTTGATTGGAGGTAAAATATACGTAAAATGTATGATTATTATGAAGCTAAATTAAACATAAATACCAAAATGAACCAAAGATAAGAAATAACGTACTTTTATTATTATTTTTTTTTTAATATATATACTAATAATGTTAAATATACTATATTGAGTGGAAAATTTGGATTGCATGCCGAAAAGAAAAATGGTGCATGCAATTATTTGACCAACGTTAAATCCTCCAAAAATGCTTTGAATTGCTCGA
Organism: Logfia minima; assembly: GCA_963921325.1. Taxonomy (NCBI): domain Eukaryota; kingdom Viridiplantae; phylum Streptophyta; class Magnoliopsida; order Asterales; family Asteraceae; genus Logfia; species Logfia minima. The sequence goes on along the minus strand of OY992774.1, from coordinate 6,283,944 downwards.
TTTATTTATTTTGTCTTTCTCACAAGACAATTGACAACTTCAAGATAACGTTTACATGACATATATCAGTCGATCCTTTTTAATCGCCTGTTACAGCAGCAATACAACATACCAACATACTTAATGTCAATAAACTTTATTAAGTCGGTTATTATACGCAATTAATATTCTACATATACTTCATGGGGTCATCTATATATATGCGACATTGTTTCCATACACTTTCACGTGAAAAAACCCCCTCAATATCCCCCAGTTATCCAGTCTTTTTATGATCTTTTTCCCAACATAAACAAACAGAAACTAGACTAAGAGAAAATGTTGTCAAAGAAAGCTTTACTCAACTCTCACGGAGAAGACTCGTCGTATTTTGTAGGGTTAAAAATGTACGAAAAGAATCCTTATGATCCTGTTCATAACCCTTCCGGGATTATCCAAATGGGTCTAGCAGAAAATCAGGTTTTGTTTCTATACATCATTTCTTTTGTCGTATCTAATCCGTGTTGATTAATTATATGTATGCATGTACGTGATAATATTGTACCTGAGCTAATGAGGTTCGCAGGCATGTTGATCGATTATTATATTAATGACACGTTGTTATTGCTCATAAATAATTAGTATTGATTAAGTTTATATAATTTTTGGTTAACACCTAAACGAGATCGGTCACTTGTGCATGCAAAAAAGTTAATTTTCTTTGTATATATAATTTTCTATAATACAATAATGTTGATCAATAAGATATAGATAGCTCGAATCCTACTTTCATACGAATACATAAATAGATATGTGATATGTAATGTACGAAGTACTACGTAACAAAATATCGATAATATGCATTTTATGAAGTACATGTACGTGTCTAATTAGTATATAGTATCCTTTTAATTATCATATCATGCATATTATGATTATTTATTAATCTTTTTAATTGATTGATGGTATGATAAATATAGTTATCGATGGATCTTCTTGAATCGTGGATTGCAAAGAATTCAGATGTTACAGGATTAAAAGAAAATGGAGGTTCCATCTTTAAAGAATTGGCTCTTTTTCAAGACTATCATGGCTTGCCATTTTTCAAGCAAGTATGATCACTCCTTAATTTCTGCCTTTTTTTTATATATATATATATATGTCCGATATATAGGACTTCCCTTGTACTTCGAATCTATCTCATGATAATTAACAATGATCAAACCAAAAGTTTATCAGTTTTGCAAGAAGCCAAATTTATCAATAGAAAAATAAATAACGTATATATAGATTCATATTTTTACATATGCATCTACATTGGATGTCAGTCTAGTTTATTTGTATATCAACTTTGGTCTAAAAAAAGTCTTTCTTCAGGTATTAGCAGAATTCATGGAAGAAGTAAGAGGGGGAAGAGTCACACTGGATCCAAATAATATTGTGCTTACTGCGGGTTCAACTTCTGCTAATGAAACTCTAGTTTTTTGTCTTGCTGAGCCTGGTGATGCGTTCCTCATCCCCACTCCTTACTATCCAGGGTATGTAATCACAATTATTGAACCAAATAGATTGTTGGTTCAAGTAACGTTGATGTTGACATGTGTATGTATTTTCTTTGTAGATATGATAGAGATTTGAAGTGGAGAACGGGGGTTGAAATCGTTCCAATCCAATGCTCAAGCTCAAATCATTTTAGGATCACTAAGTGTGCCTTAGAAGAAGCATACAAACTAGCCCACAAGCTTAATCTAAAGGTCAAAGGAGTTTTGATCACAAACCCTTCAAACCCTTTGGGCACAACCATGAGTGAACAAGAAATTGACATTGTTATCAACTTTTGCATAGATAAATTGATTCATATAGTGAGCGACGAAATATTTTCAGCAACGGTTTTTGGTTCCCCAAACTTCGTAAGCGTACTTGAAGCATTACATAAACGTAATCTAAAAGACTCCATTGTTAAAAATCTTGTTCATGTTGTTTATAGCCTCTCAAAAGATTTGGGGCTCTCTGGATTTAGAGTAGGGATGATTTATTCTAACAACGAAATGGTCATATCTGCCGCTACCAAAATGTCAAGTTTTGGTCTTATTTCGTCTCAAACTCAACACCTCGTCTCCAACATTCTTGGAGACAAGAAGTTCATGAAATATTACATGAAAGAGAACATAAAAAGACTGAAAAAGAGACACGAAATGCTTGTTTCTAAGTTAAAGAGGATTGGGATCCAATGCCTAAAAGGCAATGCCGGATTGTTTTGTTGGGTCGATATGAGACATTTATTAAGTTCAAATACATTTGAGGCCGAATTCGAGCTATGGAACAAGATCCTTTGTGATACTAAGTTGAACATCTCTCCAGGATCTTCTTGTCATTGTAACGAGCCAGGATGGTTTCGTATTTGTTTTGCAAATGTGTCCGAGGAAATGTTACATGTTTCAATGCAAAGGATGAAGGTCTTTGTGGATACCTCTTTTAGTGATGGATATGAGAAGAACAATCATCATAATCTGTTGCACTTGTTAGAAAAGCCTTCGATTTTGAAATGGGTGTTTGGATTATCATTGTTCGATTGTCAAACAGACCGTTAGATACTTAGAAATCATATAACTATATATTTGTCGTATATTCTTACATTAAATTGTAATAGCCTATTTGTAAGTATATCTATAGGAAAATGAATTATTGTAGAGCCTATTTGTACATATTTATTAGAAAAATGAATTATTGTAATACTTTGATTCTATAGGGTCGTTTCCGTATTAACAACAAATACGAGGGGGTTTTAACGTGTTAATTAAATTAATGGCCAATGATATTTCATATTTGAACGTTATTTCCCGCGGATTTATAGCTGATTTTTAAGCAAAAATAATAAAAAAATAACAACGAAAATCTTTTGGGTTTTCAAAGCAAAATAACAACACTAATTTTCCAACCTATTATTCCGTATGTTCTTCTTCTCCATTAATTTCTTTCACAGTTTGTTTTCAAATATGTTTTTTCACCGCAATAACTACATACAATTTTGACTTCTTTTTTTCAAAATTAAAAATTCACAATCTTTTTTCGAGTCATCCTAATTGAATTCGATCTTCAATTAAAGTTAGCAACGCCATCAGGAAGTTCAACTATAATTGCCGTTAAATTCGATTTCCCTGCACAATTTGTTCATGGAATTATTGATCGCTGCATTACAGGTATGAGCCTTGTAGGTTTCCTTTTCTTTTTCATCTGATTATCAATTTTTTCGGGGAATATTTCTTGTGAAAATAATTTGATTTGGATAATCATTAGGGGGATGTTTGGATATGCGTTTGAAACTGATTGTGGTATTTAATAATCAGAGTAAGATAATCAACTATAATAATAAAATGTTTTCCACAAAATATTTGTCGCATATGTTTGTGTTATTTAAAGTTGTAATAATGAATAATATGAGGTCTTTGGCAAATTATGATGATACAAGAAGTTAGTAGACAAAATGACCGAATATAACATATTTGTGAAAAGGAAGATGATAACGGCAGCTCTAAATTAAGGCGTCTGGACATGTTTAATATATTTGTACTCATACCATAATAATCTCTATACCCTCCTTGAATATTGGTTAAGGTACAATCATTAATGCATGTCCATACATTTTAATGACAAGCCTTTGAGCTGTCGTTAACAAAACCCTTATTTTACCTTCTGCGTAATACTTTTGTTGCATCTAGTATAAAATTGATCATTCAAAACTGATTCAGATTATGACTTTTAAACTAATTATTGGGAATTTGTGACTCTGAGTCGTAGTAATAAAAAGAGCAGCTTTAGAATACAAATCCAAACAGTCAAGCACCCTCGTGTGATCACATGAAGTAACCCAAAAGATTTAGTACCATATTCAGGAGCTCAACCCAAGAGCATTGCTTTGATAACATAAAATAAAATATAAAAAATAAATTAATAGCTAAAGGATGAACGAATATTGAATGTGCATCTGATGGTTATATCTGTTGTTACTGATGTAGGTGTGAACCAAATTAGAAGAAGTAGAATCTCATTATAGCAACACCTGTGAGCCCAGCTTTCGTTTTGATGTTACTTTGTTGAATCAGTAACCAAAATAGGAGTCGGAAATGATCTTACCAGCTTTACTGACTTCTGCTGGTTTCAATATTGTGATTTGTGTGGGGTTTATGTCACTATATTCCATACTGAGAAAGCAACCGATTAATTTAAAAGTTTATTTCGGGCAGAGGCTTGCTCAGTTGCAGCCGGGCCAAAAGAATCACTACTTCTTTGATAGACTAATCCCGTCTGCGGGCTGGTTAGTGAAGGCATGGGAAGCAACAGATGATGACATCTATGCTTGTGGGGGTATAGATGGACTCGTATTTATCAGGCTGATTGTTTTTTGGTGAGAAACTAACTTACCCCTTAGTATATATCTTTTTTTTTTGTGTGTGTCAGTATAACTCATTATTTTAGTCATGGTTAATTGCATATAAAAGTAACTAACTTTGGTTCGAGAAACCATTATTTTTAATTTCTTTGTTGAAGAGAAATGCTACACTTACAAAATGTTATATGCAAAATGATGTGGCATATGAGATGAACCAATCAAATTCACTTTGTATTCCTCTCTGTTGATCATCTTTCTTTATATTAGCAGTACATATAATATTCTATGTAACTTTTTGTAAGTGTAACATTTCTCGTTGTTAAAATCTTTTAGAACAAATGACCTAGCAACTGACGACATGGCACGCCAGTAACTTTAAGAATGTCGAATTTCTTTTATAAGGTGGCACACTTACATGCTAACAGAGTATAAATTGAATATAATGAAACATTGATCGTATTTGGTTGTAAAAAAAAAAAACTTTACCTGAAATTGAACTTGATAGAATTTGGTTGCTTCTGTATGCAACTAACACATTTAGGAGACTATAAAAGTTTCTTTATAAGGTTTTGATACTGCCAAAATCTGTAAATCAAAACAAAATGGGATATTTGGATGTTATTCTGACATATGCATTTCACATTGTTTTCTTAATCATTTCTTTTGCCCAGTTGTCCTACAATAATAGTAATTGCTTAAAGTTGTAGTTACCCTCTGTATGTTTTATGCGTGATAATAAAATCTGCGCCTCTTCCTTTCTATTTGTGCAGCATACGTATTTTTTCTGTTGCTTCTGTTCTTTGCATATTTATTGTGCTTCCTGTCAACTTGTTTGGACAAGGGGTAGAACAGAGGACTCCTGAGTCACAGATGGATATATTTACCATTGCAAATGTCCGAGAAGGTTCAAGAGGGTATGGTTTTTGAATGTGTATGCGCGCATTCATTTCGTCCCCTGGATTGTAAGAGGCATTTTATTGTTCTCCCATAATTAGAGGTGGCATATGGGCGTGTCAATAGGGTAGGGCAGTGGGTCAAAAAGTGTTTGGTTGAAAGGAACAAGATTGGGTTGGTTTTATGAGTACGCACTTTTCTTCATTTGAATATGTTCTATAAATAATTAACTACTTATTACAATAAAACACTATTTTGGCAAAAATATAACAACTTAGGAGGATTTATGAATTAACACCTAGACTTTTGGTGACTTTCGACCCGTTTGACTCATTCCATTTAGTTAAAATTTTCGGTTCAGCCCATTTCAGATCAAACACAATCCAAATTGACCCTTTCCATAGGTAAACGGTCGACATTAGCCACTTCTAGTGTTGATTATATTGATCCCGTACACTGGACTTATTTGCCACTTCTAGTGTTGATTACTTTTTCTCATTAAGTTATCCTATTCTTTTTCTTCCTTGGACTTTATTACCTTTTAGCTTACCTCTTCTTTTTATTTTTCTTTTCCTCAGGCTATGGGCTCACTTCTTTGCGCTTTATGTCATATCTATCGTTGCTTATGTTCTTCTATACATTGTAAGGATGCAAACACAATCATCTTCTTCAAATTCATTTCTTTTTCATTATCCTTTTTTACAGTAATTTCTTTCGATGTATTCTATAATATGGTATAATGATTAGGATCTACAATACATGAAATAAACCAAATGATGTTTTCCATGTCTACCATTCATATAGTTGTGTGTATGCATCAGCCATGTTCACATGTAAATCTTTTATAAACGCTAGAAATACTTTCACTGCCAATGGGTTCGTTTTGTTGTGAAAATGATAAAAACCATTACTTTGCCATAATGGCTAAGTTTGTACAAAATGTCTTCATCACTGTTTTTTTTTAACAATATGTGGTTTCGTGTACACTTTAGGAGTTCAAGAATGTTGCAAGAATGAGGCTAGAGCAAGTAATTAGGTTCCCAACAAAGCCAAGTCACTTCACAGTTCTTGTGCGGGGTATCCCATGGGCTGAAGGAGAATCATACAGTGAAGCTGTGAGAAAGCACTTCAGCAGTTATTATAATTCAAGTTACCTTGCACATCAAATGGTTTATCGATCTGGTACAATTCAGAGGTTGATGGTAAGCATATATATACACTTTAATTTGTCCCCCTTCAAATGTGCGCTTTATGCCTTGCATCACATTCAGTTGAGTGGCAATGCGTTGATGCTGGTTTATTTTCTGTAACAGCTTAAAAGGAAACATATGACATGCACCTAAAGTTGCCCAAATTGTATTTTTAACACAAAACCTCCCAAATCATTTTTATTTTCTGCAAAAAATTAATTTCTTGCTGAAGTCATATAGTTTTTGTAGTCATATTTGACACGACTTTTTTTTAAAGATTTTTTTTTTGTTTTGAAGAAAGTGTTGTCGGTCAATCTATTGTATGAAACTATAACCTGCCTTACGCGCATTGCTTTTTTATGGTTAGATTTGGTTTTGGCTTTTGTCATGCAGATGGATGCAGAGAAGATGTATAAGGTGATCACAGAGACTCCTATAAATCAGTATGTTCAACCAATCACTCAACCGATTACTGTTGGGTGTGGCCATATTGGAGGATATACAGTCCCCATTAAAAAGGCTACTGGTGAGTCAGAAAGTTCTGTCAAGAAACATAAAGATAAAACAGATATGAAAGACGAGGTCAGAAGTTTTTCATCAACATTATTCTTCTCTTTGCTATTTCTTCTGGTTTTTATCCTCTTCCAGTACTTTCTAGTTTAACTTTGACCTTTGCTTAAGACAAATGGAATAATTGATATGCTTCCTCTTTTCAAAGGTGGCAATTTTGACCCAACTTAAGAATGTGTAGATTTGGGTTGAACAGGCAAAATAAAAAGTACCTAACAAGCAAACGGGTCAAGTTTTACGTTCTCGTGCATTTGGAGTACTCTAATAATCGTAACTCTAGTAGTATAGTCATCATTTTACTGATATCTCATGTTAATGCAGGAGTGTGCAGCTGCATTCGTGTTTTTCAAGACCCGATATGCTGCAATGGTGGCTTCTCACATGATCCAATCAAAAGATCCTATGTTATGGGTCATAGACTATGCTCCAGAACCACATGACGTTTTCTGGGCCAACCTTTGTGTTCCTTATAGATTGCTTTGGATCCGTAAAACATTGGTTTTTATTGGTTCTATCCTCTTCAGCCTATGGTTTCTCTTGCCTACAACATTGGTTCAAGGTCTCGTCAATATTGCTAAGCTAGAGACCACATTCCCAGCCCTCAGAGGGATATCACAAAGGTTTAAATCTTAGAATTTGAATTTAAGTATATGATATATTTATACAAAACAATGATCTTACAAATATATTGAATCTTGCAGGAGGTATGTCAACATTATTTCGGGGTATCTGCCAAGTTTGGTGCTGACATGTTTCGTTTTACTCGTTCCTCCTGTAATGCTGATGTTTGCTACACTCGAAGGATCTGTGTCTCGTAGCGGGAGAAAAAAGAGTGCTTGTTGCAAAGCTATAATTTTTTTCTTTTGGAATATTTTCTTCTACAACCTTTTCACCGGTACTTGGTGGGATCGGATGGGTAAACTTACTGTTACCGGTCTAAAAGACATGGCTACTCTACTTGGAAATTTGATTCCTGGCCAGGTAAGGTTTATTTTCAATCTCATTTCTCCCTGCTATACTTTTGTGGTCAATAGACCCTTTGACTACACTTTAAAAATGTTCGTGAATTTCTTTTGTTTCTAAAATTTTACAGGCACCCTTCTTTATGACCTACATTATGACAACAGGCTGGGCAAGTCTGGCATACGAATTGATGCAACCATTTGTCCTTATAATTAACTGGATTTATCAATTCGTTTTGATGAGGAAAGAGGGCTATGGTGACCTCTACACTTTCCCATACCACACTGAAGTTCCAAGAGCCCTTCTATTTAATCTCCTTGGTTTCACATTCTGCATTTTGGCACCCTTGATATTACCTTTCCTAATGGTCTACTACTTCTTCGCTTATTTTGTATACAGAAATCAGGTTCGTATCAATTCTGAAATACCATGCAACAATTCAATCAATCTTGATTTTTATGGTATATCAAAGTGTCTTATTTTTTACTTGGGATGACAAGATCTGAACTTTATGATGCTTGCAGATGCTGAACGTTTATATTACAAGATACAATACCAATGGAAGTTACTGGCCTGTTGCACACAATGCTGCAATATTTGCTTTAATAGTGATGCAAGCAGTAGCTTCAATAATCTTCGGAATGAAGAACTTTGGCACTGCATCAACCTTTGCATTTGTACTGATCATCTTCACTTCCCTTTTCAACTTGTACTGCCGCCATAAGTTTCTACCACTTTTTACTAACAAAGCCGTACAGGTATTAGCTCAAAACTCACCCTCTTTCTCTCTCCCCCCCCTGATGTGTGATTTGTCTGTAGGATCTTATTGAGATGGATCGACATGATGAGAATTCTGGAAAGCTTGAAGAGATTCTTTCAAGACTACTATCATCATATAATAAGTTTGGATCGCATTCTGGTAATCATCCTAATGATCTGCTGTCAGCCGAGTACAAAGTCACAAGAAGTAAAGAATTTGAGACCAGGTTTGGATTTCTTATTGTTTTTATATTACTAACTAAAGGTGGCAAAATGGGGGTCTGGTCAAAACACGTAAATTTTGTTGGTACAGGTTACACCAAGTTGACCCAAAAAACTTTTTGTCCAATATGTTATTTTTGTATGAATAATTCATGTGCCAAATACGAATTCCATAATTATATACTTCAATGATGATATAATCTTAACTAGAATCATTTAGAAGGTTTTATTCATTAAAATCTGCCTCAAGTGACTTTTGACTTGTTTGAACCTTTTGACCCACTTGACCCATTTTAAGGCAAATTTTTTAATTTCACATGCTTGACCCCCTAGAGATAAAACCTAATCCGAATCGACCCATTCATAATTAAGTCTATCGAAATTGCCACCCTTAGTTAATAATTGACCCAGTTTATTACAAGTAAATTAAGTAACATTATCTTTGTCCCTGCTTTTCACTTTTCAGTCATCATCGGGCGCATCAACCAACCGTCAACTCAAAAATGACTTAGAGTAGTTCTTGAACCAATGTATAAGGTAAAGATGGTGCTTCTGTAAATTTTGAATGTAATATACGATCCTTAGTATGCTATAAATTCAGCACAAACTAGACTAGTAATTAGTTATGTTCCTTGAACATCATGTTGCGTCACGCGAAATAAACAGATTTGTCCCCGTGATTCATTATGATGGTTTCAAGTTGTAATATTGTATATTCATGTACTATGTAACAAATCGAAGGATTTGTCTTGACTTCACTCGGCTATGAAATTCATTCTGATGGATTGGGATTTTTTAACCGTTAGAGGCACTACCACATGGTTTCATTGGTTTGTGATTTGCGAGTCAAATGCATTGGCAAATCAAAGGTGTTTGGAGTTGTTAACGAAAATGGCTGACAAGTAGGTCGTTTGGCCATTATTATTATTTTTTGACGGCAGTCAAATATTGCAATATAGTGGGCACTCTGGTAAGTTGCAAGAGGCATATAGAATTGGAGCAAGAAAGAGATGGGTTACATAACCATTCAATCCATGAACGTAATGTGTAAATTTTTTACGACAAGTAGGTCGTTTGGGCATTAGGATTTGGATGTTAGAAACTCGACTGAAAACACCTACAGGTTTAATGGGTGTGTTAAGTTTAGTTTGGTTATACTTCTAGAATGGAAAACTGATCATGGAATGGATTTAGTTTTTGTATAATAAAACATATATGATAGAATTTGGGCAGATATTGTTCGGACCCAAAGATAATGTCTTTAAGCAAAAATATTTGACCAAAGTTTTGTGCAGAATTAATGAGCATAATGTTTACTGTACTCCTACTGATCAGGAGCCAGTGTGCTTTTCAGCGTAGTTACTCTCGGTTTTGTGGTAGAATTTGAGGTTTTGTTTATTGTTGTAAGCAGGTATTTAAACTGAGTGATGCTTACCGTCATGTTCTACTTTTGTATTTCAAACAACAGTTTGAAGTTTTAGGTAGCTAGTTGAGCAGCACTGTCATTTTTAGACAACCATTTAGGGTTTCTTGCAGGATCATATATATGCCTATTGCAGGATCAATAAAGATAGCATTTTATAAAGTCCCCATAAAAATTATTTATCTGCACAAAAATAGTTGAAAAATCCAGATGATGCAAAATATATTAAGTTTATCAGCAATCTCAGTTAAACATATACATTCTTAATCTCTTGTGCAATAATTTATATATTAAAATGGAATTCATTAATTAAATATAATTAGTAAATTACTCCATAGAACATGCTTCCCATTGAAAAGATGCAACTAACTCAACCCTAGAGTACACTCTAAGACAAAATCTTAAGGAATTTAAGATGCTAGCTAGTGTCATTATCAGTATAGAAAAACCTTTATTATTTATTCTTTAGAAATAATAGGTTAATTATAAGAAAAAAGAATTATAGATTATGTACTGCCGAGTTATTATTTTAATAATTAGTACCACATAAAACAACAAAAATAAACAGTAATCTTATGACTATATATATATATATTTGGGTGGTTGCAGAGGGGCTCTATCTACTTTGCCTTCTTTAGAATGGTATATTCTTCTTGATTAATTAATTAATTCGTTTTGACAGAGAATTACTGTTTGGTACGTGTTTTATTTGGTCATTAGTTTCAGCGTTATTGTTGTTTTTTAGTTGCGATTATACCCTTCTTTATCTGACATGCTTTTCGGTACTTAAAAGCCGACTTTAGGTACGGTTCATGTTTATTATTTTAATTAATTAATGCCAAAAACATTTTATTAGAAAAATATACACCATCTCCTAAAACAAGCTAGACGTACATGTACATCATCTCACGGCACAAAATTCATTGATAAATATAATCGTATTAGTGCGTGTAATTGAATCATTAGAATAATAAACCCTAGTTTTAATATTTTAATATAAATTAACTACTAAGTAAAAAAATATTCACAGGTTCATATATGTTTAAAATCATTTAGTAACATATATATTCTATAAAATGTAAAAGATAACATTAAAAAGCAGTCGTCTTGTTGTCTATAAATTAATTTCCCATGGCTATATATATATATATAATGTATATGATAATAATAACAATAATAATGATAATAATTTGGGAGGTTGCACCAAGACTCTATCTATTTTGCTTTCTTCTTAGAATGGGATATTCCTTTTAATTTGCTTTTCAGAAAGAATTTAATAATATGTGCTGTAAGATTGCTATCTGACTTTTTTATTTGGTGTGCAATTGAGCTTATAATTACATTACATAATGAATGAAAGCACCATTTTTAGTGTCTTATGTATCTCTATTAAAATAAATACCCTAAAAATTAATTTAGGTAAAGTCCTTTTGTCAATGGATGTGCAACTTAACATTGATTGTATAAAATGAATACATGTATTTATTAACCAATCAGTAATTAATTAATCAACTCGGCTAACTAAGTTGGTCACTAAGAGTATTTTTGAAATGTTGTTTCCTCATGCGAGATGTCTCATGTTCAAGTCTCTCCATGGGGTTTTCCTTCTTGTGGGAATTTGTGAGATTCGAGGCTGACAGAGACTACCTTCTAGGTAAGTACTATGGAATCAAATCACTAACTATAGTCGTGTACTAACTCGTCGTTAAAAAATAATCAGTAATTAATTAATTACTTACCATCAAAATATAACTTTGTACAATTAAAGTAGTCTTTGTTTTTTCGAATTTATATCATTCAAGTGTAATGGATGTGACACATTATAAAGTTATCATGTTACAACAAGCGAAATGGAGACGATTTATAAATTTATAAACAAAATGTGATTTTATGATTCTTAAAACATGAACTTAATTATTGTACGTACTTGCATAATATACTTATACTGAACATGTCGATCAGTCGCCAAAATTTAAAGGGACTCTCTTTTAGGATTCCTAGGAACTCCTAAAACGAATGATTTAAGGGTAGTTATAGACTTATATCTACGCCATCGTATTCTATAAATACACGAAAGTGTATGTACATGTTACAATACAATTTATTAATAATTAATTTGATGTATTTGTAAAAACATCACTACCTATGAGTTAACCCACATGCATCTGAGTTTATAATCAATTGATTAGAAACACATGACATATATAAACATAATTCTTTTAACTCTGGAGTTCCTAAAAGATCCACATAATTTCTCTAAATTAAATATAAACAATGTACGTATCAAGTAAAACTTGAGATCAAATTGATGCAGTTGTTACTGTGCAAACAATATAAACACACAAATACATCTAGATAGTCCTCAACACATTTTGTGTACAGAAACTTGCTCCAAAAAAGGTTTGAAAACGATAAAAAAAAAAATTAGCAATTTAAACCGACGAATATTACACCAAAACATATCATGAAGTTAGGTTTCTTAGATCACAACTTCTCCACATCTGTTACTGGATTTGTCTGTTGAGATCTTCATCATAAGAGCAATCTTGCAATAACACCCCTTGTTGAAGCGATCTTCCATAGTTAGATGAGTTAATAACATTACTAATATTCGTAGTGCTAATTATCGAATTCATCTCACCCCAATCCATACTATCTCCACGCGTTATAACACTACTACTTCCACTCGTGTTTATCTCACACATTTCTCCATATAGAAACTCCAATCCGTCCGATTTTTGTGGGTTGGTACTATAATACATTTCCTCAAACATAGATGGAAAACTAACATTTTGCCCCTCATGTGTAGGCAAAATGTTGTATTGGCTATTTAGCAACATTGAAGAAGAAGAAGAAGAAGAAGAAACATGAGTACTACTAGCAATAAATTTAGGATCATCATGATGATTAATTGACGCGTCAATAGAAATTTGTGAGACCGTGTTCATGGAATGATTTCCATTATCATAATCAGAAGAAAATTTTCCTCCCAGCTTGATGAGAAGTTTCCGAATGGATGTATGATCATTGACAAAGCATGGTGCTTGATTATTTGAGTAGGGAATAAGTGGCATCGCTGGCAACTCTGGCCAATAAGGATCTTGGGAATTATTGTTGTCCTTACGACTAACAACTATAGATGATGGAATATCGGATGGTGATCTCCCTTTCTTCATTAGAAACTCTCCTTTTCTACGACATATTTGTTCTTTTCGCTGCTTACCCAAGAGTTTCTTCTTCAGCCTTGTGTTCCAATAGTTCTTTATATCATTATCAGTTCGTCCCGGCAATTGTGCTGCAATTATAGACCACCTGATCATGCAAATACCATATTTTTATTTGTACATTATATATTCAGAATAGAAATCTAACTGTAAACTATGAATCTTGTTATATAAATACATCAAGTACCTGCTCCCTATGCTAACATAGAGGCTGCAAATTATACGATCTTCGTCTTCTGAGAATCCACCATGCTTGATATTTGGCCTAAGGTAATTTAACCACCGCAGGCGACAACTCTTCCCACATCTCTTTAGCCCTAATTATAAGTTCAGTGACAAGCAAATAAACACGTACATAATTTATTTATTTTTCAAAACTAGTACAACATATCTAGAGATAACTTGTTTCTAGAACTTCAAAATCTTGATCATAACAAAATAAATAAAGTACCTTAAAGTAAGTGTTAACAATTAGAGACGAGAACATAAGTTACCGATTTTTTGAGGCAAAGCTATCCAGTTTCCGCCAGTTCCATGTTCTTCGATATACGCTTTAAGCTTAGCATCTTCTTCAGGAGCCCATGGACCTTTCTTCACATTCGCTTTGTCACAGCAAGGTGCTCGTCCCATATTTTAGTACGTACGCTGATCGACAAGCGTATTTCTCAATCTTCCTTTACTAAAATTCTTCAAAAACTAGAATTATGAGTATAGAAACTTGAACTACGGTGAATGAAACAGATCTGCAAAAGGGAAAGTGATAAACATGTATTCTTGAGCAACCATATAATAATTTAGAAATAAAAACCTAATAATTATTTTATATAAGGTGTGGCATAAAGATTAGAGTAATTAATTGACAGAAAAGGAATAGGGTTTTTTCTGCTTGTCTTTGATTGTAAAGAATAATTTGTTAATACACCAGGACTGTGACATGTTGGAAGTTTCTGGGTTAAAATTATATAAAATTCACAATCTATTGACCATTAATTAAATTCTTACGTTGTCGAATTGTATATTGGTGTTACTTTTAAGATATAAATACGATTTCATGCCCAACATTATCTTACAACCAGGGATTATGTTGATTAAATTAGTTCGAAACAAGCAGGTTCTTAATTAGATTAAAGTTAATACTTTTCAGTCTGTTTGCCTTGTGATTTGGATTTAATTAATCACAACTTTTCAGGGGTTTTGTAAGTGATGCAGGCTGATGAGTTCTAGGGTTTGTCTAATATAAATATCAATTACCTATTGTTATTTTGTTGCATGAACATGGAACGTTACCATCTTTCAATTTCCTTCTAGTTTTAGTTAGGGTAAAAATCAATCTTCTTGAGCAAAAATTGTTTATATGTTAACTATGCAGTTTTTACAAAATATAAGGGTAAATGGCTCAATAAGGTAATGTAAGGTCAAAATATTTAAACACTAATTTGTGATATAAAGTGTTTTTAAATAATGCACATTACCTTTAACTATCTTAATTTTAAAAAATAACTGATCGGGTTAATTCGTCTTAATTTATGATTTTTAACAAAAAAAAATATTTGGACAAAAATTAAAAATAAGGGTATATTTTGGAAAAAAAAAAACTAATATTCCTTTTATTAATAATTTTGAAGCTTACATTACATTTTTGAGTCACTCCTGACTAGTTGTTAGGGTAAGGCATAAATGACTAGAACCATTAAATAGGTAGCCCAATTAATTAAGTAACATGCGGTATCATTGTATATTAGAGTACACGTATTGAAAATAGTATTCAGAAATTCATTTTAATTTATTTTCTTTGTTAGAAAATTTAAATAATATAATAAATAGGAACACATAACAAATAAAATAAAAATAAACAATAAAATTCATTAGAATATATATATATAGATATATATTATAAGTCTTAAAAATATACACAACCCATTTTAATTTAATCCATTTTAATTTTAATAGATTTGATCAAATTAAATTATTTAAAATAATAGTCCAAACACATTTTAAAAAATGAGTCAATTTAAAAAAAAATGAACCCATTTAAAAACCTAATTGATCATCTTTTTCTTCCTCCTCATGTACACACACATACAGACACTCCTACACATCAAAAATCAAAAATAAAACAAGAAGAAAAGAGAAGAAAAAAAAAACGAGTCGCACAACGTCTTATCGGAGACGCTATTCCGGGAACGCCGCCTCAGAGTGGCGAAACGCCGTTCTAACAGCATTTCAAGCGAAGAACATAATTGTGTTCCACCGTACTCCGTGTGCTTTTATAACTTCTCGTTAATTTTTAATATAACTTCCCTGTTCAAATAAGAACAACTAAGTGACATGCACAGGACATGTTTTAGCAACAATGGATACCTAGTTTCACATCAGATTTTAAGCGGTTCTTGGATTAAAATATATACATATATATAATATAATATAATCTTTGTTACTCAACTCTAATCACTTAACTAATTTGGAGCTTAAATGTCCTAAAACTGGATATGGAATTAGAGTTTCAGGTATACGCTCTCGAGACTCAATCCATTTACAGTTGGCCAAATATTGCCGAATATCATGTTAATTCATAGGAGGGTAATTCAGTAAGTGTGAGATTTTTAATTCTGGATAAAAACTTAGCCAGTTTAACCACTTACGTCCAATTAACTATAGGCCATGAACAGAAAGTATTGACTATGTATATATATCAGGTCAAATAAAGTGTACATGATGTTTTAGTTGTAAACTTCTTGGCAATATTATCCTTAAAAAGGTCTCAATGATATTCCTCTGGAACAACTATATATATATATATATATATATGGAATGGAGCTGTAAAGTATTTATGATTATCATAATAAGTATGCATTAAGTTAGCACAACGTTATCAAAACTGCAAAGTGGTGCATGGTTTCGCATATATGCTACAATTGAATTAATAATGTAATTTATTTATTTACTTAACAAAAGGTGCTACATGTGCAAAATTGACTCAATTATCGAGTAGTATAGCAGTGAGGGAATTTTTGTCCCGTTAATAAGTTTTTCTGTGACAAGAACTGAATTAAATATTAACACAAAAAACATCCCACAAGGCACATGATAGAAAGAATACAATTCAATGAGGTTGGAACCTAAATCCAAACACAAGAAAGCAAACCCAAATTCGACTCTCAGGTGAAAGTTACCGGACCATCAATTTATTTCTTTATGTATACGTGCGTACAAAACATTTCAACTTTGTAAGTTTTTTAAACTAATGATATTATTAGCATGCTAGGAAGTAATCCGTAGATTCGAAAGCTGTTCTCGATTACTCGGTCCAATATTACGAAACCACGATTAATGTTATGTGTGAGGTTTGGAAGAAATAATACTATATAAATGTATCATATGTGTTGTTTCAACGGCTTCAAGCGATCAAAGTAAACCCACCCAATGTGATGGAAGGGATCATCGCCACCTCTATCGATCCATTGGGCTAAAGTTAGGCACAGTGATTTTAACATCTCGTGAATTGATTAGTGTTGTAAACCGGTTAGTTCCGGTTAGCCTCTTAATTAGCCCCCAGAATGTAGTCTTTTGTCTGTTTTATTTGCTATTACCGATTAGTGTAGCGTCTTATTAGCATGACGTTCCCCGATACTTTCTTCGTCCTAAATTACTAATTTAAATGTGTATATTGCTATTTTGAGTTTTCTTAAAATACCAACTTTCACATTAAAACCACTCATGAAAGTTTTTCAAAGGTGATCACAATTTTTTGAAGAATAATGTAATAATTGAATATTTATAAAAAACTATTTTTAAGGTGTTCATTAATTTTTCGAAAGTATCTCTTTCCCCTTTGCCAGGTTACGCGGCATGAATTTGCCGATTGACGAATTGGATCTTGGCTCAGTGTTCCACCGACAAACGAGTCTAGAAGTCGAAAGGAAAGGCAATAGAGAGGGCCTATTTGTTGCCTATTAGTTCATTTGAACTGGTAATCAAATGTTTGTGTTTCTACATAGAATCCTTATAATGTGGGTTAGTTCGGGTCTCTTTTAATATTTATATGCCAAAATTGGGCTTTCACGTGGGCTATGATGGGCTGAAGAAAAAACATATTTTAGTTAAAAACGGGTCACTACGGTCAAGACGTTAAGTTGAAACCAGTTACTTATATCAAGTGTTTCACCTTTAACATTTTGTATGTTAACCACATGGCAGTCATGGGCGAATCCAGCTTTTTAGACGGGGTCACGGAACCCAAGTCTAAAGAGGGTCACAAGGTTAAAAATCTGATTTTTTCTTTTTACCATACTTTCAACGTATAATATTTTATGTTCTTTAATTCAGCCCAATAAAGTGAACATTAAATAAAAAGTTTACTCCTTTTGTAATTTACTTTTGACTTTTCAAATGGATTTTACATATTTAATCAAATTTATTCATTTACAGTTTTACCATCAATTTTTTATATTTATTGTTTTTTTAAACATTTATTGTTATTTTATATCGTTGTTTCTAGGCTATTTTTGTGTTGTTTAATTGTTTTAAGGTGTTTAGCTTGTTTTAATGATATTAATGTCCATTTTTAGTTGCCGTTGTGATCTTTTGCGTTTAGAAATTTTTTTAGACCCCCTACAAAATAATTTTCTGAATCACCCATTGATAGCAGCAATTAGTTAAAGCAATAAAAATTATTAAATTATAACACGTTTAATCACTCATCTCGTACCATATAATTATTTTTATATATTATAGAATACAAAGGACCTATAAGTCCATATTTATAAGTTCGGGGACTAATTACATAAATAGAACTTAACAGTAGCGTTGTTAATTAGGTTAGCTCTCGGTAGATAAAATTGTAATCAAAATTAATCAATGTAAGAGTTGATGTTCACTCTCCAATTCCACATTTCATATATATGCATTGACCAGCATATATTACCCAATTTATATCCACGCGCTTCGAGTAATGCCACTTACAATATATTCATCAGGAAAATGAAATTAAAAAACCAATATTCACCGATGAAATAACAAAACAAATTTTTATTTATAAATTCTATACTGATCAATATTTCTACTGACAATGTGCAGCACAAGCATCGGAAGTGAATTTTTTAATTTAAGAGCATACAAAGTTATAACTCGATGTTTACGGTATTTAGAAAAAACATTGTTGCTGAAAAAATAAAGGAGTGAGAATAGTGTTTTTTACAGTGTTCTAGAATTTCCGGACACGCAAGCTACAGGTCGAAAGTTGCAAGCTACATCCTCTTTCTCGATCATGTTCACGATCTCGCTCACCCGGTGATGCGGGCTCTAGTGTGGAGGATTGAGCCCTTATGTTTCTAGCGGTCCACGATCGTGTGACAAAAGAGGTTTCACGAAAATGGCCATAACTTAGGCTACGGGGCTCCGTTTTAGGCCCATGACTTGTCGAATCGAAGCTTGGAGCGATGAGCACGACATAATAAATCCCCGTAGAAGGCACACCCACTTTTCAGGCATAAATATGCTTTCTAGAAGGAGTTATAAACACTTTTATTTATTTATTATGTTTTGTAGGTTTTGTTTTTCAGCTTGTGTTTAACCCGTAGCTCTTTTTGGGCCTATTCGAATTTTTGCTTCTTATATAGATTTTTTAGATGATCATAAAAGGTTTATCAAATTGTGTTCATTAATTGAGTTGAAATCAATCCTAACTTCAATATTCTTTGAATCAACGTACATTGGAAGGGATTAACATGGTATTCCGTGAATCAATAGATTTAATCCGTGTTATGATTCTTTATACACTCCATCACCCGGCCACAACTTCATACATGCAAGTCGTAAAAAGGGGGTCACAAGTCACAAACTACAACTTGTGACCGAATAGGGTATGTTATCGTATATATTTTTTTATGGCAAATTTTTATATACGTTAAAAGTTGAGGATGATTTTGTAAAAAATTTCACATTAATTGTGGACATTATTATGTAAAAAGCCGCAATAGAGACTTTATATCAAATTGATCAAACCCATAAGTTAAAAGGTCGACCCTAATTATTTAACGATCCTTAAATGGAGTTGAAGCATCAAACTTGATTACAACTCAAGCGATCGACCTCAATCTATTCGGTTTTAACTTGTGTAATTTTCACGTTGTGCAGTGAAATTAAAACTAGTGATTCAAAGAATGTCGCATTGTAAGTTTGTTCTTTACTAATTAGTTACCAATAATAATGAGCCGATAACGTTTGTTTGCTTGTAAGTAGAATTTAGGATCTCAAATACAATGGTAAAGAATGTGAGAAAATATGAAAGTTAATGAGAAATGGGAATTAAACGAGATAAAAATAATTAAGCCTTAATCTTAAATTATTTTAAACATAAAAATTATAGTAAATTATATGTAGAATCTATAGATATAGACATTGAAAAAGTCAAACTATGTGCCGAATATTTTCTGCATACATACACAAATACGCGTACATACATTCATGTAGCATATATTTCATGGGTAACTGGAGACTTTTAGTGCGTAAGATCAACGCAATATTGTGATAAACACTACACCACAAGAACTTAACTGTAAATAATAAAAGATCATCTGTTATTGTAAGAAACAAACTTAGGATAAAATAAAAAAAAATACATAACATAACATTGTAATTAATTATAAACCATAACTGGCATCTCAAAGACTTGTTCAAAGAATAGAACATGAGGAACTTTCTTCTCCGGCGGCGGCGGCAGAACCTTCACCGGCAGCTTTAACACCGGGCCAGGCCTTACACTGACAGTGTTGGCCTTCTGGGATCCCATTGTAAACGGATGAAACATGAAACCCACAACCACCCCAACTAGTTTTCCCACATTTGGAACACTTCACCTCGTAACACATGATCGATCTTGTTTCCTTAAAATTAACTAATCAATTAATGTTGGTTAACAAAAGTTATCTTGTGATGGATGTGAATTTGTTTGTCTAGATTGTTAAATGGTGTGTATATATATATAGGCATATTAAACCCCATTGGTATTGTCATATTCTTGTTTCCATTGTATTGCATTTAATTAATAATATGTTATTTTAAGTTATTGTATTGCATTTAATTAATATGTTATTTTAAGTTATTGTATTTGTTGTTGTAAATAATTTAGTGGGACCTAGCTCACCGGTCGTCTCACGATATTGTGTCACAATTGTAAATGGTTTAATAGAAGTGACTATATGTAAAAAATGACAATTTATTAAGATTTGATGTAATACGACGTAATAATGCTATGAACTATTGTATTTAAATTTTGTTGCATCGGAGATGCTAGGATTAACTCCATTGAATAAATATAAATGCAACTGGGCTATTTCAACCACAGTTCGCCTCTTAAAAACTAATTACACCTAATCTAACTACGGAGTATAAGCAATCTTTAAATGATTCATGACTGATGAAAGAATCGCATACAAAAGTTGAATTTTCCTTGAATGATTCAAAAGGCCCTATTTTTTATATAGAGTTCGACTTTATGTACATCGTTTATATTACTACTACTTGGAAGGTAATTATTACTTGTATTTTAACTATTCAACTTGTGAGAGTATTCTTTGACTTTATGTACCGGAACGTGAATTTCACAAAAATAAAAATAAAAAATAAAAAATAAAAAGAAATAGATAATCGGTTGTTGATTGTCATTTTTGTTAACAATTGGGGTAGTTGATAACAATAATTCGTACTCGCGTTAGCATTTTTCTATAAAATTATATATATTATTACTTATACATAACTTCTACATATATGTGCGTGATGTTTTTGTCTCAAACAATGTGTTATAAGATCATTCCATTTGAAAATTGGGAGTTCTTCAAAACCGTCAGTTACATCAGCTCCACTTCAATAAGTTTTTTCAAAAACCGACGAAGGATATTTGACTGTCGTAACTAAACTTTTTATAGGCTCACCACTTATTCTAATTTTTATTTTTACAAATAACATATAGTATATTTACTTTTTTAAAGACGTACATTTAAATAGAAATACAATAATTAATAAATAAAAAATTACATTAATTAAAAATACAAATTTATATTAACTTAAATCTAAAATTACAAATTAAACTCTAACATGGAAAGTCTGTAGGAGGGTCCAAATATATTGGATGAGATCGAGTAAAAATGAAATACACATTTACGAAAGATGTCCAAACAATAAAAAGAAGTATGTTGGTCCATGTGTAAGTATTAATCAAAATGGTCAGCGGTATAACCGTATTTGGCGGATGTGCACTTTAGATAAATGTTAAATCCAAGTACACCGGTACAATCAGGATTTTGATGAAAAACTAAAATAATCCGATAGCGGTTGTTGAGAGTAGGAAATTATACCTTCGCATATATGAAGAAACAATGACTAGCTCATCCAATATCTTTTTCGAAAGTAATCTTCGCGAAATGTTGGTGTCTCGGAAAAGTAGTCTTGCCACAAACGTTAACCGACACTAATACAATCTCTATGTAATTTCCTTCTACGTATTTTCCCTCTTTTCAGAACACCTTCTTCCAACATTTCAAGTGTATCTAGTGCTTCATTTGGATTGAAGCAATTGATTACGGCATTGACATCTTCACTGTCTTAATCCAAGTAAACCAAGAAAGGATTCATTTTACCGTATAGTGATAGTGATTATCTTTATATTAAAGAGGTAATTTATAGAATATAATTGTGAAGATAAGTAATGGAATGGTGTGAGTAATTGTATATAAAAGTATTTATTTTAAGGGGGGCTTGAATTGTTTTAAAGAAAATTGAAGAAAATAAATTATAGTCGTTAACTAGCCATTACCCTTTTATATATATATATATATATTATATTTATTACAGTTACAATAAGAATAAAAAGAAAAACATTAATATAATTTAACTCATCTCCTCTTCGTCTTAAAGTACACTCAAAAATTGCTTCGTGCCTATGGTGATGGTCCAGGCGTTTTTTTTGGATATTTCTAAGCCACTACCATAGTCGATGGTCAAAATAATCATGTTAAAGTGTAAAAGAATAATAAGGTCAAAATTTATTTCTAATGTATGACACATGACTTTTATCAACCAATCATACCAATTAAATTTTTAAATTAAAATTCAGACATTTACTTTTAGGCACATAAATTATTTTTCATAAATTAGAAATCTGCAAAACATTTCTACAATAAGATCATCAATCTCTTCAAATTGGTTAATGTTATTTTTATTTTTAATTCGAGGTCTTAAAATTTGACAAAATATATACTCTAACATATTAAAGGTGCATTCCATTGTTAACTAAATCTTTTATGTTTACGTACTTAATTATCTATACTAATATATAATATATTTGTGATATTTTTAAAAGGAAATTTACCAATTTACTCTTAACATTACTATTAGTAATTGAAAAACCTATTTGAGATTACTAACATATCCATACATGTATTAAAATCTCACTAAACTATCATTATTAAACTTTAAAGTAATAAGCACATCACATGACATTAATTTTAATTAAGTAAAACTTTAATGTATCTACACTATTATATAAAACCTTTTAAGTGTTTTTTTAAGAGGGAGATTACTACTTTACCCTAACATTGCTATTATTCTTCAACAACGTACTTGAAATTACTAACATACTCTCACATATATTAATTCTCATTTATATTACCATCATTAAAACTTAAAGTAATAAACAAATAACATAACTTTTAAACTGTAAGGAGTTACTGGACGTGTCAATTATGAACGAGACAAACATGTTACCAAAATGCCAAAAACAGTTTGTCACTTTATATATAATATATATATATATACAGGGGCGGTACAACAAAAAAATGTTATAAGGGGGCGAACTTATAAACGTAAATATATATAATAAAATGCTTGCAAAACAATATATATAATATATCATTCATATTAACATAAAAGGCCACCATAATGGAATAATAATCACCCCCGATATCTTCTATTATAGCCTTAGTAGTTTCAAAAGCACAAGCTAATGCTATGTCTATTTGAATCTTATTAGATAGTAACTTGTGATTTCCAGGTGTATTTTCCAAAAAAACCTCTTTTATTTTCTCGTTGTGTTTGGCCAAAAACTTTAGCAACTCCCTAAAGAAACTTTAACAACCTTTATATAGCCTTGGTTGTTTGACTCTTCCTTCTCATTATGACCCCGAAATGCTAAACTCTGATGTAAACAAAACCGAACACAACCAATAGAAGCACCTAACCGAATTTCGTATTCAATTTTGTTTTTATCAGATTGCTTAACAAAGCAATGACCAATGTGTTGATTAGGATTCATCAAGTCTTCACAAGCTTGTCGAGCTTTATTACGAGCACTATTTACACCTCCTATATGAACCCGAAATCTTTTCGACTTTTTCCAATTCTTAAATCCCTCTTCCACAAAAGAAGTGCCATCACTTTCCTTGACACCATCGCCACACAAATAGCAATACAAACAAAACGCAACATCTTTCTTCACACTATATTCAAGCCATGATTTGGTTAAATCAAACTAATCGGGAACGAATCTCCTTTTTTCCTTGCTCTCGCCCTTGCCAATAGGTTTTCGTGGAAACAAATGACTACGGGGTTGACAAGGTCCTCTCTGCATATATTCTCTACGAATTCTATCACGATCATTAGGATTATACTTAGATATTTCTCTTCGATCCCCAAGATCAGACGGAAGATCATTTAGATTAATATCTTCACAACCCTTTTGGAACTTCAACCAATATTTGCTGCTTCCTCAAACTCAAAATGGGGTGTTCTTATAACAAAATTATCCATATCTCAACTCCTGTTATGATCATACGAAATCATAATTTAGAATTAGTTTAAATTATTCAACTAATAAGTAGTAACAACATAACCATTAGTCCATTACCAACAACTTTCTATAAAATCAACAATAATTTGTGAAGCTAATTAATATTACAAAACATAATTGAAGACACAATCATATACATACTGAACATATCATATGACATAATTAATCACAAGTTTACAACTCTATAATATCAAAATTAGCCCTAACATTAAAACCCTAGAAAAATCTAATGGTGAAACTTACAACTTTCAAATCAAGTCAACTTATTTTTTTAGACAATCAATGTTAGCTAGAATTCAATTAGACCTCTTCTTTCCTATATCAATTGAATCATCATGATACTCCATTCAATTTGGCTCCACGGTATCAATCGTGTTGTTGTTTCTCGGTTTGTTATGGTACCAAGTACGCCACATATAATATAGTTGAGATGGGCTTAAGTTGGTTTGTTGCTAGTTGGGCTGGGGGATATAAGAAGCCTAACAAAATTAACCCAAAAAAAAAAAAAATTTATGTTGTAACATCCTAAATTTCATATTAGAATGATATTTAATGTTTAGTAATGTATAGTGTTTAATTATGTAAATGGAAGTAAGTGTACTTGTAAAAGTTTAGAATTCTTGAGCAACCCCCTTAGTTCACAGCCATATAACTTGTGATTTGTAGGGATATAGACCAAATGTTAAACCTAAGAGTTGTAGTACATGTCTCAAGCTTTTCAGGGATATAAGATTCATTCAAAACGGATGTCGTATGAGAGAGTTATGGTGGCTTGAAGTTGAATGCAACTTCATTTTGAGTGCGGTCAAAATAGACTCAAAAATCGTGTGCAGATCCCTCTTTTTGCAGCCCTATAACTCATAATCTGTTGAGATTCAGATCAAAAGTAAAACATGAAAGTTGTAGTCCATGCTCCAAGGTTTTCAGGGATATAAGATTCGTCCAAAACGGAGGTCGTATGAACAAGTTATAGTGGTTTAAAGTCGGCTACAGACTCATTTTTAGTGCAGTCCAAAATATTGACTAAGTTGACCCGGGTTGACCATGTTTGACCACGAATATAAAAGCCAAACACTCATTTCTTCTCACTTTTTCACCCCAAAACTCCCTCTAGAGCTTAAGTGTGTGTGTTCTTGGAACTCATTGTGTGAAGTCAAAATTCAAGGAAAATCAAAGGCAAAACAAAGGGTTTTTGCTATCCAACTTAAGAATTCAAGGTAATAGATCATATCCACTCTTTCTATGGTTGAATTTTCTGATTTTGAACACCTTCATAAACCCTAATTTCAGCAAGAAGCTTGCATGTGTGAATCAAAGATTTATGATAGTAAATTGAGCATGTTTAAGCATAGATTAACAACATTTTCAGCCTTGTACGAGAAAATTCATATCAAATAAAAAAAAATCGTATAGGGATGAATTCAGTGGCATATGAAAGATATGCATGTCTATTATGTTTTGTATTTAGACATAGTAAACCAACTTCAATCTTAGGATGGGTAAAAATGCGATTTTCTGCTATTGTATTTCATTTGGACAGCATGTAGCTGCTGTAGTAGAATATTCATAGAAAATTGAAAAAAAAAATCCTAAAAATATGAATAAGTAGGCCCTGGAAAGGTAAGAGAAAGACCTATAATTCGTATTTAGAAATGAATTGATGATTTTGAGTCTAAGAAGGGTAAAACAGGGCTGAAAGTCAAAGCTGTACATAAGCCTAACAAGGCATAGAACTTGAGACCATTGTGAATTCATAGTTTTAGTACCTTGCTTATTGTGAATGAATGGAATCCATTTCTATAGGTATCGAAGGAGCGAAGGAGCAAGTAAAGAGAGTATATTGTGAAAACTTAGTTAGACCTCTCTAACTAATTGAGGTGAGTACATGTGGATTTTCAACTGGGTGCATAGCAAAACAAGGTTTTCTATCGTAGTCGTATGTTTATATCAACCTATGTTAGTATTGAAAAATTATTTGATATAATATTTTGAATGGTTTTATGTGCATTGCTATGAGTTATTGTTATGAAAGTACATAACATGCTAGTTGAGTTCGATTGATTTGGTTAAGTTGTATATTGATTGAGATTTGATTTTTATGACATGAATGCATTCATTGTTTTCTTTGTCCGGACTAGTTAACCCATAAATGGGGAAGACCATGAGACTCTACTGGGATGGTACCTCCCTGCTCAAGGTAGATGTATATAGATATGTTAACCCGGAAACGGGAGAGACCATGACCTTGATAGGATTGGAGGCATTCCAACTATCTTGGCAGCTTACCTAAGTTAACCCGGAAACGGGGAAGTTTACTATGGGGAGGCCCGTAGATGTTTTACCTAAGTTAACCCGGAAACGGGCAAGTTTTCCTACGGAGAGGTCCGTAGTTTTATGTTTATGAAAATGATATTGTATTTATGAAAGTTTCAGTTATATGTTTCTTATAATGTATTTTCAGAAACTTTATATCTTGTTGGGTCTAAACCCATGTATCTCACGAGGCTTTACGTCTTACGTATTGTTTGTTTCGAAATTGCTATGTACTCAGGATCTGGAGCCGAAGAATAGAAGTGTAGAGATTAGTTGAAGACTTTTAGAGACTAGTATGGACTTAGCTTTTATACTAAATTCTCTCTTAACTATGGTTGTGATGTTGATTGGTAACACCCAAGAAATCGTAAACTTTGATAAAACTTATGATGTTTTGTGGTTTTTGTTAAACCATATTTTGATGCATGACTATATGTCATGAAACTTATGTCAACCATAGTTTAATTGAAAAAAAAAAAAAGAATTCTTTTTTTTTTTACATTTAAAGGAAATGGGGTGTTACATCTGTCTTTTTTTTTCAAGCTCGGTGTGGGCAGAGGTCTACAATATCTACCCTTCAGTATCACCACTGTATATATATATACTATATTTAAACCGTGCGATGCACGGCAGTTTAAGATAAACAATTTTTATATTCACAATTTTTATAGATTTAATAGTTTAATATTATTTTTCAATTAGTGTTTGAGTAGGATTCATAGATTTTTTAATTAATTATTATTATTATTCAAATATTATCTAACTATATGTAAATTTATTTTTAGTTTATTTTTAAAATTTAAATAATTATTTATTTTTAAGTTATGAGACACCACCACGTATTATTTTGTTTATGTGGCAAAATATGGAGCAACATTTTATTCTCATTTAATATGTATATATAAATTTGGGTATTTTGATCTAACATTTTTTTAAAAAGGATAAAAAGATGATTTTTTCTTTTAAGAAATCTTATATTTTACTGTATTATCATATAAATTTTAATTTTAATTTAAATATTTCATGTCGAATTCGAAATTATAAGTTTTTATCCGCTGTATTATGTCGGCATTCTGTTACTTAGTATCCTAAAATTGACAGCAATCATTCCAAATAATTGTATTAATTAATTGATTTTCAATTTTCAAAATCCACCCAAGTACCAACTAATCCCAACAGGTGGAGACTTTTTATATTGAAACTTAATTGATTAGGACAGTCTAATTCGAAGATTCATTCATCATCAATTTAATATGTAAGTTGACTATCTTGGTCTGGAATAAGAGAGTCAATTAGATACATTTATCACTAATATTGTTGAAAGTATGATCATTCTACTTAACAAATTATAGTCTAATCAACTCTAATGTTAAAAAAAATAAAAAAATCAACCAACTCTGAGGTTTGACTTTTGAGCAACTTTTATTGAATCGGTACACCGGGAGTCCTATTACACATAACACAGTCGAGTCCATTAATGTTTTCTTTATCAGTCCAGCCCATTAATAAGATGGGTCAACTTGGTTACATGGTTTTGGGTCAAACCCTCAAAGGTGATACAGTAACAATCTACACAATAAGATATGATGTATTGAACTATTGATGTGCTTTGACAAAAGTTACAAAATAATAATAATAATAATAAATAAATAAATAAATAAATGAAATGATCGATGATGTACTTTTTGAATTTCTGATTACAAATTGAGAAATATATTTTTCTGATATTTATCTATGTATGTGATTAACTAACTGAATTAGTTTCATATGATTATAACATAATTAAATTAACTAACAAAAATAATTACAATTAATTAGGGAGAAAAAGAACTACAGAA
The DNA here is from genome assembly GCA_963921325.1 of Logfia minima. NCBI lineage: Eukaryota > Viridiplantae > Streptophyta > Magnoliopsida > Asterales > Asteraceae > Logfia > Logfia minima. The sequence goes on along the minus strand of OY992774.1, from coordinate 6,255,336 downwards.
ATGAACAATTTTACAAAGACTTCAATTCTTTTTTTTAAAGCAAAATCAATATTTTACATTAAAAATTCAAATGATAAAAATTTAAATTTTACTAAAGAGAATTAAGTAACAACCATCTAATAATCAAGATTTGTAATTTAATTAAGATGGATTTATGTGTTTTAGTTAATGGTCACATGATATTATAGATTATTTCAATACCTATAATGTAATTTCAAATAAAATACTTTTTTTTAAAAAAAAAAAATTAATATTTTATACTTACCTTTTAATTATTTTAAAAAGTTAAATTACTCTCTACAATAAAGAATCTTGATTTCTATTTATAATATGGAAATTATCAATAGCTCACTAAAAGTGTAGTTAGCCGAATGTTGTTTGTACATATTCAAATTATCAAGGGTTGGATTAAAAGGAATTAAAATCTATAGCAGCTATCGTGTAGGTTTTGAAATCAGTGAGTTTATTTTATACACTATTAAATTAAATACTTCTTGGACCATTGTGAAACATAGATCATCTCTTTCATTCATCCTCACCCAAAATCCATTTATCATAAATTGTTTATCACTTTTACTCGTTCTCTTTTCATCTAATTTGTTCAAATTTTCTTGGAAAGATTACAGAAATAAATGCATATGAACTTTCTTTTGCACTTTGTGGCTCAATCGAATGATAACACAAGAGAAATCAAGTAGTATCACAACCAAATATTATAAGACTTCAATAATATTATTTCAGTTCGATGGACTAGTGAAATGTGCCAACACTTTCTCAAATGCGGGTTCACCCCTGATGTTATCCACTTCAAATATCCGCACCAACTCACAATTAGTGAAGTTAATTTCAAGTATGAATCACATTTTCATGCAATGAAATAATTTAAATATAATAGTGAACAAATTTACGATGAAAAGACAATACAACGATACACATTATAATTCATTTTAAAGCGAAGCATTAGCCAAGCCAAAGTTTAATTTGGTCAATAATTGATGTCATGGCTACTTTGTCTTTCTGTAGTTTTAATGGGATTTTGTCTAAAGTCGTGTCTTAATGAAAGTTTTCATATACCAAAGACAAAATCAGCTTAGGTTACTCGCAAAAGAAATTGACGAGATCATAATGCAAGTCATGATCATGCATGGTTAAGTTGGTTGTGATTCCTTTTTTACATAATTAATATCGTACGTAGTCCATATATTACAAAATTAATGGTTAAAAAGTCATGTTATTGGCAGAGTATTATAAGGTAAGTTAATTTGTTTCATCCGTATTCTAAATATTCTTTCAGTATTTAAATTTGAGTAGGTGAGGAGATTTGATGATTAATTACTTTTCGATTTACGTGTATAACTCTTAAACTTGTATTGAACAAAGTAAAGTGCGGTAACGATCAAAATTTAAGATAGACATCTAGGAGGTCTTTTAGGAGTTTTCTTTTTTTCTTTTTTTCTTTTTCTTGAGAAAGATATTTGGGCATGAATTAGCTATCATCCCCTATTTTATAGGGGTGTAAACCTTCTAAAAGATTATGTAAGGTTTATGAGTTAGATCCACTCGAAAATGTGTATGATTATAACACATAATCAAATGGGCTGTTAGAATCAGGGATCATAACCTCTGGTGATAGGGTTCTAGTAGCCTAGCTGGACCAATAAGAGATAGGGACACAGGAAATGGCCTAACCTTATTAAGGTGGTTTTGTTGTTGTACTATGTTGTTGGACATGGGCCTGACAATCTTGCGCGCATGCTTGTTCTATTCCTACAATGGGCATCGGCTATTAGGAATGACAATAGGGCGAGATTGAGATGGTGAGTATTGTCTTCACACTTGAATGCATTAATTAAATTAATCCTTTAATCCGTTTTAATTCCCATTAGGGATCTTATCAAAGATCTTCATTGGGGTCAAAAGTTTTTCAAACCCGACCAAATCTCTATTTATTATCGGTGATTCATAAAATTTGATTCAATTTTTTAATATTGTTAGTGTTGATATATCTAATTTGAATAACCTCTTAACTGCCATGATGATAAGGTAATTATATATAGAATTGTGTTGTATTAAACTAACACATATGAATTAAAATAAATTTATATACAAACTTATTGAAAGTGATAAGAATGATTAATTATATCTATCTATATATATATAAAACAAGGTTTTGAATTGTTTATGTGGCAATCTCTCATTAATCACAAATTATAGGTTGCTTATGTGGTAATCTCTAAATCACCTTAAATTAATTACCTACTAATCCTATTAATCTTCAAACCACCTTATATTAATTACCTACTAATCCTAATTAAAATCATATAAATTAAATATTAAATTTTGTCTGTTGTCTCTTACTCATTCATTCCCTTCCGTAAACATATGTTACAATTTATTACACATACAAATTTGTTGTTCCAATATGGTTTGATTTATGTCATTAATTATTTTCATTTTTAATGAAAATTACACCTTTTCATTTAACGACACTAATTTAATTGGACTACTCACAATTAAACATAAAACTGTATCTTTTAAACACTCGTGCATCGCACGGGCTCAAGGCCTAATATGAAATATAACATATACATTACTATGAATTATAAATATTAAAATACATTATAAATATTTCAAGCGGGGCGGGCCGGAGTGGCGATGATAGTCACTGTGTGCTGTCCACTACCATATAAAAATCCTCATTGATGCCCCAAAATCCACCTCAAATTCGATAAGACATCCCAAACCTGACCGGGAAGTTGTGGGTTTAAAGGGAAACCGGTTGGGTGCCGGGCTTCTTGCCATCCTAAGAAGTGTTAAGTTGTTGGGTGCTAAGTTGTAGGATTCGAAGAAACCTGTTAGCCATTTTTGAGAAGTGCACGCCCAATTAAAGGGTCTGATAGGTGGTACATTGTTAAGTATATATTCATATAATGATAACTATTTGTTGTATTGTTTACGTGTATATTTTGTAGCGTAGGATGCTTCGACTGATCTATACTTAGAAAGTGGTTAAATAACTTGACAACTTAGGTATTTGTCATGTTATCTGCAATAATTGGATCAAGTGTCAGAATTCAATGGAAGGAATGAATTAGTTACACTCAAGTCAATTAAGTTCATTCAATTATTGTCTGAAAAAAATCTCAAGCACAACAATCTATCGTTGTGGAATAATAGGCATTAACTTGACTAATAACAATACATTCATAAGCTGATATATATCAAATCTTAAGGTCTGTTACTTTTTATAATTAATAAAACTTCATTTCTTACGGTTTTATAAAAAAGAGATATGTATATATATAGATATAGATATAGATATATATGTATATAATTTGACTTGTGAGGAAATCATGTGTGTGTTATGATGTGGTGGTTTGAATGTTGGCGGATACCTAACATCCCCACTTAGTGCGGTGTGGAAGTGTTGGTGTTTTGATAATGCAATAGATCGAGTCTCTATGAATTTTATATTATTTGGCCATATCATCCAATAACTATATCTTCAATTTCATATTATTTTATGATGATTGGGATATTATTTTCAACTGCCGCAGCCACAACCATTAAGCTTTAGATTATTATTTTACAATAGACATCCAATATCATTCGATAGAAACATAAGATAATTAAGTCCAAACAAAAACTTTACACGCAATTGTAAGATTAATCTTTAATAAAATAATTGAACTTGTCTTTAAACACACATTTTCATCAAAATGTCTACATTATATATAATTGCTTAACTCGTTTTATATAAAATGGTCGACTTATTTTCAAGATTTTCACCATATTATGATCAAAATAATGATGTATATGCCTAATTAGTCATATTGCCTAAAAATGTGATTGGTAGATTAAAAAATGATTGGATGAGATTATGAGAAAGAATGAGTGGAATCCATGTGTCAAAAACTGTAAGGATTAGACTTGTGAGTCATTATATGAAAACATATGAAAATACATACATAAAATTAATACACAACATTTTTAGTTTTTTTGTTCTTTTTAAAAATAATAAATTTAATTATAATATACGGTTCATGTATAAGCATAAATCGGTGCGGGTAGTGACAAAAAGAAATGGATGGAGTGGTGAGAATTCATAGTGTCCAATAAAAGGGGGCAACTAGACTTGTAACATTGACATTCTTAGGTGGGCTTTTAAGGTGTTGCCTTTTCACCCAAAAGATGAACAGACAAATAAATAAATAAAATAAAAATAAAGAAATGTAAAAGTGAGGCAACCTTGTTTTATTGCTTGTTCTCAACACAATACACATATAATAGGTTACTTTCTGACTAGACAATTCTTGTCCTAAATTCTGGAACCCTCCATTTTACTCTTTCTAAAACTAATGTGGCTAACATTAAAAAGGAAGGATTCTCAAATTGTTAGATACTTGAGATATTTATTCAACTAAATGTTTAAATATATACTTTCATCATTAAAAAAAGTATCTACAGGTAAACAAATCAACTTCAAATAGAGTAATAAAAATATCGTTTTTGTTTTATATTCGAAGCAACTTTAACTGAAAATATTAAATAAACAAGTTATTAAGAGCAAATATTGAAGGTAAATTTGAGAGTTAAATAATTTTTAATAATTAATTTTACAAATTGATAAATTATTGGGACATATAAACAAAAAGGTGAACTAATAAGATGAGACGAAGAAAACAATATTTAAACAATAATACATTAGAGGGTGCTTGGAAATCAATCATTTTATTCTTACTTTCAAATACGTACATTTGGTTGACCTAATTTATTTATACTATTAATTAAACATAGTGTTTATATTTATTATTAGTATTACTATATTTCTAAGGCTACTTATTTTAGTTTATTTAAACTAAGTTGATATGAGTTGACTAAAGGCTCAAGAGGCAAGCTTATTATATAGCCTCTAGTAGTCAAACCTACGATATAAATCAATACTCGTGCTTTTCCTACCATTATTACGGAGTATAACCTTTAGCCATCTCTAAACACCTTCAAATTGTTATGTCTTCTCACCATGTATTCTTTTAAACAGTTATATTAACATATACACTTTTCATTATGTTTGACTCGTATACTTAAACAATAAAACACCATATTATACCGACACCCGTTTTGTCATAGTGGTTTATATTCCTAATTCCTTAAAAGTTAAATTTGTAGTACTTGGTTTTATTCTATACCTTGTTCTGATTTTATATGTACGACTATATGCATGGTTGTACGTCTATATGTGAATACATGTATAACTATACGGTTAGTTGTTACTTTGTAATTGTATGCATCTGTGTCCGCATTTTTGCATGTCTATATCTTGAATTTTTTTAAAGATAATAATTAAATGTGGGTATTGGATAATAGAAAAAGACAACTCATGATTTCATGTTTAAAATCGATCACATACTTTTTCTATCATGAAGGCAATACAAAATCACATTGACATATAATAAAAAATTAATTGGTTGCATGATTGGTAGTTGTTTCATGTAAATACTCTAACAACCATGACTTTTAATTAGTAATAAGATTTTTTTTCAAAAGATTGATAATCAGCAATTCATATCGGCTTATAATAAATTGTCTATTCATAATATGAGAGATCTACCTAATTCATTTAGCGGTTGTGACAATAAAGGTATCAGGGCTTGAACCTTTGATCGAGTGTTTTAATTTATGACAAAGATGTCCTCCACTTATTACCAAATAATTACGCGCCATTAACTAGTAATAAGATTTTTAATCATCATAACTACAATTACTTAATTATCTGTATCATTAGGCTCTTCTAATTCTAAAACAACAGTCTGAAAATTGATGATTCAATTTCATTTGGTCTCCTCTATAACTATGAGGATGTAAAACATGTGGTCGACAATATCAAAATTAGTTGCCGCACAAAATAAATCTTATTTTATATTTTACATTTTACATTTTTAATCTTTAACTTTGTTGTATACGCATATTTAGTCCCTGCTTTTTAGAGTTCATGTTTAGTCTTCAAGAGATACAGTAACCATATAATTACAATAACATAAGAAATGTAATGACTAAAAATATAATTTGCTTAATTTGTTACGCCATAGATTTCCCAATGATATTTGTATGTACATAAAAGTAGCTACAAATCATCAATGATTGTTGTTTACGTCATTATTATAATATTTTCACTTGCACACAAAAAACCCATTAATATTAGGAAATTATAAAGCTCCCAAAAAACTAAATAAAAGGGTAAAAGGAAGGGAATGTGATTCCACGTATACAATCATATCATACTATTCAATGCACCCAAAACACACATAAAAAGCTACTTCAACTTCCTTCTCATACTAAATTCCATTCTATTATTTAGAGTTTCAAAACATGGTTCATGAGGTTTCTTTCATCAAAAGCTTGAATCTAAGCTTAAATCTCCATGATCATGATCATGCTCAAGACCGACAACGACCAGAAACAAATTCATTAATTAAACTTGACCAATCACTCCCTTCTTTAACATTAGGATTAGGTAGAGATCAAGATCCAATCAACTTGATTAATCAACAACAAGCTTCTAATTCGAATACTAGTTTAGTTTCTTCGTTCTCAAACTCGACGAGTACAAAGAGGGAGAGAGATGGTGGTGCTGAAGAAGTCGAGACAGTTTTCTCGAAAGAAATCAATGATATGGATCAAGATGATTTAGAAGGTGGTGCTAGAAAGAAGCTTAGATTGACTAAACATCAATCTTTTGTGTTGGAAGAAAACTTCAAACAACATAGCACCCTTAATCCGGTAAGTAACCTAATTTAATTATCAGATTGTTGATTTCGTATTAATCAAAATAGTTTATGAACGAAAACATATCAAGAATATTTTTATAATCATTATTATTATTCGTACACCTATTTCCAACATTTAACTACAATAAAAGCTTTTTAGCAACAACTTTTCTTTTGTTCTTATGTAACTAAATTTTTGTATGTTTGTCTTTATATATACATAGAAGCAAAAGCAAACCCTAGCAAAAAGTCTAAATCTAAGGCCACGACAAGTTGAAGTATGGTTCCAAAATAGACGAGCAAGGTAAATAATTAATTCTGTTTAATTTAAATAAAATTATCTTTGTTTAGTTTTTTAATTAAATCAATACTCTTTATTGATAGTTATAATCAACTTTACTTCAACAGGACAAAGCTGAAACAAAATGAAGTAGAGTGTTCATTACTTAAAAAGTGTTGTGAAGCACTAACAAGTGATAACAAAAGGCTAAAGAGGGAAATTCAACAACTTAAAGCCTTAAAAACCACCACACTTCCACCGCAGTTTTGCATGCAGTTTCCGGCTGCGACGACTCAGACCATGTGTCCGTCTTGTGAGAGAATCAACTCCGGCAACGGTGGTGACGTGGCAAAGCCTCCGTTCTCTCGTGCACAAAAGTCACACTCACACCTTTTTAGTCAGCTTTGTTGATTAGCTAAATTTTATAGTAGTGGGTATAAAACTTAAGGTCAGTTTTGTAAATTACTAGTACGATCAATCTATCTTTTCTTTATGCTAACCAGTGTTTTAAAAACCGGTTCGACCGGGCCGGTCCGACCGGTTGAATCGGGATTTGGAGGTTTTCCGGCTCAAAATAAACCGGTTTTCAGGCAAAGTTGACCAAGTCAAGAACCGGCGGTTCGACCGGTTTTCGGGCGGTCCGACCGGTTTTTCGGGTGAGGTTGGACCGGTTTTTGACCAAATTGACTTTTTTTTTTTGCAAACTTTGAAACTTCATATTTTTTCACTCGTAAACTTTGATTGTTTCATTCTTTTTGAAAAAATCGGCTTCCTTGACTTTCAATTTTGTTAAATTATATTTTATTTTTACTTTTAAATGTACTTTAACCACTCATATATTGCTTCAAATTTCAAATTCATAAAATTTAAAGTCAATATGAAGTGTAATTAAACATTAACACTCAATCAATTTTGAAAAAAATTAAAAAATAGTAAAAAAGTCAAAAAGTCAACAACCGGTCCGACCAGCCGGTTCAACCGGTTCGACCGGTCCGACCGGAACCGATAAGATGACCGGTTCGATCAAAAAACCGGTTTTTAAAACATTGATGCTAACTTACATTCTGTAAATATTATCGCATAGGGTTGAATAATTAATTGTGCATGTGTGTATATTTATAGAGTTTGCATATATACGGGGCTCTTTCTTGATTTAATAATATGTGATCTTTTACTACGCCAAATGTGTCGAAAAATCATTATATTCTGGTAACTAATTTTGTCCCGTTGATTATGTTTCCTCGAAATCGAACGGGTTACACCTTTAAGAGAAATACTAGACTTATAAAAAGTTCACAAACTTCTTTTTACAAAATAGCATGTATCAATCAAATAAAGAGAGAAACTCGATAAAAAAAGTATATGATTCGTCAACATTTGTTGATTCGTAAGATTTCTTATGTAAAATTTATACGCGTTAAACATTAGATTAAACCCGTCGTTGATGGAAACGTTGATGATAGTTTGTATTCGAAGTTTTGGACCATAACAGACTCAATTATAAGTTCTATCTCACCAAAACTCATGGAGGTAAAACCTGATCAAGAGAACGAATAGGTAAAGTCGTAAATAACAGAACAATTTTCTTTTCAAATATAGTAACTGTTTTTTCTTGGGTTGGTTTTATACGAACACGTTTGCATAATATATATTTTGATATAAGCACAAACATAATTTATATATTAGTTCATCTGAAAGATTATCACGTTTCAACAGATAATACGTCAAAATAATAATAGAAGAGACGAAGCTGAAAACAATTAATTGAAAATGACTGTTTAATTATGTATGATGATTAGATGATTAGAAGACAAAGTAAGAAATGACAATAATAATACTAATAATGATGATTGATGCACATTAAGGATCATAATTTGGGGTTACAACACACATTAAACTATGATTATATTAATATTTGGTCGGCTAAAGAAATACTTAGATATGCTTTTTGTACTTCATATTTCAAAACATCACCCCACCAACAAACTTCTGCTTTGCTCATCAAACCATATAATATAATACTCTTCCATTGTTATATTTTTCAAAAACATGTCATGGCCACTAGCTAGGATTACAATATATATATATATATATATAATTATGTTCATATATATGTTTTTGCCTAACTTTGAATGATACTCTTTCAACATCATATAGGGGCGAAGAGTACGAAAATCGGTGTGGAATTCTACATCGGTTTTGCTTTGTTCCCACTCCTCGTGTGTTATATTCATAATGGTAATAATCAAGAAACAAACTTCCGTCAAAAATGTCAAACTTTATTATAATTTAACTAACAATTATAACAAATAAGGTTCTATTAACAATATAAAATAACAAAATTTTTTAATAAAAAATAAAAAATAAAATGTAGAAAATTAAAATATTCTTTTATAAAAATATATTTAAAGTGCATTTTACTCATTCAACTAATGTACTATTTATACTACTTGCATACACTGTACATTTCACACTTTGAGATAATTAAAGGACAAGCTACTTGACACAATATTGATCTACAGTTGACAAAAGTGGCAAACATAGTTATAATAGTTACTTTTTAGTATATATACTATAACTTATTATTAAGAGAACACTTACCTTGATTGGTTATCTTGATTAACATGAATTGTTTGATCTTCTTTAATTAAAGAACTTATATGTTGATAACGTATTGTAATTTAACAATAATTTAGGCTCTTACAACAATATAAAATAAGAATTGTCTTGAGTTGGTAACTTCAAAATCGGTGATTCTTGATCACTGACTTATTGCTCTCACTTTTTAGTAAGAAATAAAGAATAAAATGTAAAGAATTAAAATATCACTTTATGAAAATATATTTTAAAATGTTTTTTATTCATTCAACTGATATAGTAATCATTTTATTTATATATAGGGTTGAGTTCAAATGAGAATGGAAATTTTAGTGAGAATGAATATGGCCATCCATTTTGCAAAACCCAAATTTCCTCTAAAGTTAAATATCTCACAAACGGCTAATAAAAAAATTATAAAAATTGCACCATAGAAATCAACGTTCTTTTTTCTACGATTAGACATCACTCATTACATATTTTCGGTAAAAAAAATTTTTTTTTTTTTTTTTGGGTTGAAAACCAGTAACACATGTCTTAGTTGCGGTAACACATGTCTTAGTTGCGGTAACACACGTGTTACTTGCAGTAACAAATGTGTTAGTGGTTGGTAACACATGCCACTAACACATGTGTTACCGCAACTAACACATGTGTTACCAGTTTTCGAAACCTACCAAAGAATGAAAAAAAAAGTCGTTGAAAGTATACCTTGTGAGATGTTTAATCGAAGAGAAAAAAATGCTGATTTTTATGGTGCAATTTTTATATTTTTTTGACTAGCCGTTTATGAGATATTCAATTTTTAAAAATGTTAAGGTATTATTATTTTGATGAAATAGATGGTTGAGATTGATTCCTCCATTCTCAAGAAAAACTCATTCTCATTAAAACTCAATTCTTTATATATATTATATATTTTATATTTTAAAATTATTAGGAGATAAATTACTTCGTACATCAGTAATCTAGGTTTGACAGAAAATGAAAATGCATGTATAAATGACAAATAATAACAAACCTTGTATTATATGTAACAATTTTCATCAATATACCCTATTTAGCAAATCGATAAAAAGCAATGATGGGACATTATTATCAAAAGTTTGAAATTAAGAGATACAGTTTATTGTTAAACCGGAATTATGATTAAGGTTCTTGAAAAGACTTACCAAACAAGTCATTGTCATGACCATGATCATTAGCAACCGACCTTCCCTGTACATCCCCTGTTGTGCACGCCAACTCTATATAAAAACAAACAAACAAAAAGGAAAACAAGTAAAAAAAAAACAATTATCTACAAAAATAAGGTAATAAACTTTCAAGTGAGAGTTAAAATGAAGAATTTCAGTTATAAGGTAATAAATTTGATTTTCGAATTACATAATAGTTAATTTAAAACAAAATTAAAAATTATCAAATATGTTGTGTTTTTAGATAATTAACCCATCTCATAGTTAAAGATTTCAATAATGACAGTAAAATTTGTTTAAAACTTTAAAACACTTTTCAATCTTCTTTCTACTTAATACATGATATTTGTAACTTTACTAATATATATAGTCTATGTTAGTACTTTTTGTTTCGTTTTTACTGAACTCGTAACATTATCTTTATATCTTTATATATAATTAAAAGAGGATACGACGGAGGAATTTGAGTCATCTATTGTTTTACACTATTTGTGATCCAACGATCTTAATTTCTTTCGCATAATTACCCTTTTGGCCCCTTAAATATTTGATATATTTATTTAAATTCAAAAAAATAGACCAAATAATTCATTCATTTATAAAAATTAAAGAGTCTATAAACTATATAAAAAATCGGTTACGATATTTTATTCATTTTATTAAAATTAAATTCGTTCAGCGTTATAGCGGGTCTATAAACTATAAAAAATCGGTCACAATATTCTATTTATTTATATAAATTAATTTCATCCTTTGTTATTGCGAGGTGACGACTTAGTTGATATATTAAGCTTAAATAATGAGCAATATCAAACAAAATGAATTAACATAAATGCAAAAGGAAAGTACGTACATCTTATGTTTTATTAGTATTTATTCCTTCATTCATTCGTAGAAAGTGCAATATATGAATCCATATTTACGTTTTCATAACAATTTTTACATCACTTATGAATCCATAGACACCACCAATGGACCGTCACCCTTTTCGACGACAAATGTCTTGACGGTTTTCTTGGAATCTGCAACAACCACCACCTCATACGTGCCTGGAAAACCACGAAACTTGAACTCGCCTTGATCATCAACATGCCCATGAGCATGAGACAACCATTCATTCTTAAGTTCAAGAAGTCGATTTCCAGCTTCATTAACATCACCTTCAGCATTCACCAAATGAGAATTATCTCGACTCATAAACAACTCCCAAAACCCCCAAATCATAATACCTTCAACTGCAGGATGAGCAAACGCTTCACGAAACATAACTTCCAAATCATCCGCTCTAATATGCTCGTTAGTTGAAGAAACATCGAGCTCGGTGAACCATATTGGTAGTCCTAGAGTTCCCAGTTTGTCCATCGCCGAACAAACAATGGGACCCACTGGACTATCTATATGTCCTTGAATCCCAATCCCACCAATGGGGGCACCTTGTTGTTGCAAATCAAGAATTTGTGATATGTACTTTTCAGGTGATGATCTTGTATCACACCCGTCCTCAATGTGGTAATCATTCACAAACAATGTGGCTGATGGGTCTAACTGGTTTGCGGTTTTGAACATGTTGGCTCGTGTATCTTGGCCTAGCCGGTTTGGGTAAAATGAGCCGTGAAGCATTTCATTGTTCACGTCATAATGCTTGAACTTACCTTTGTAGCGGTTGAGTAAGCTTGTTAATCGATTTTGTACAGCTGAGGCTAGGTCTGTTTTATTTAGGTTCTTGACCCAATCCTGAACTGTGTCGTCAACGTCCCAAAAGATGCAATGCCCACGAGCAGAAATGTTGTTATCGTCACACAACTTTAGAAGATCGTCAGCGTCTTTATAGTTTAGGTTTCCTTTTTGTGATTCGGTCCAGTACCATTTGAGCTCGTTTCCAAAGACAGCCCAGTTGAAATTTTTCACTAAAAATGCAACAAAATCTTCGTTGTCGATATTTGAGCGGCTGATGCAGGTTCCAATCGGGAAACTATTTTGACTTTGTTTGACTATTACGGTTGTAACATGCATATTGCTCGATGCTGAGCTCGTGAATTTCAGAGTAACATCTCGCTTACGAATCTGTAGAGCAAGAATTTAGAAAAATGTGTGTTAAGGAAAGATCTAATTTTTCATTTGACTGATCATGTAACAGTCAAAACAAGAAATTTTGTTGAAGGTTTATTTCAAGAAAAATCTATGATTTACGAGGTTTTACCAAAAACACTTCTTTGTCTGAACGTTTTACATTTTTTTAGAAACAGTTAGTGTGCCAAATATAATTCAAGAGAGTATACTATTTCAAGAAAAATCTAAGATTTACGAGGCTTTACCATATCAGTCTGTCGCTTCAAATGCCTAAATCGTGCTTGACGATCAACAGCAAATATCTGAAGTCCAGCTACCATGAAACTGATTCCAGCATCAGGACCTTGAACATAAACCATCACTTTTGCAGGTTGCTTTTCAATTCTAAAAGACCCACAAATTTCATGCCACCGATCAGTATCATTGATCTCAACTTGACCACCATTGACCCACTGGCTATCAACCCCGAGAGCCACATTTACATTTTGTGGACCAGTGGCTCCAGGACCAAGTCGAACCCAAGCAGATACTTGGTATGTTACATAAAGTTTGATCTTGTCTGTGATCATCTGAGCTGGACCCATCCAGGTCTGGGTGCGGTTAATCGTGCTTATACAACGGCCACTTAGCGATTCATGGGGCCCGAGGGTATCCCTTGCAGCCGGTGGTAGTATGTGTGGTGAACCAGTTGCGACATTTAAGGAACAACTACCAAGAGGGAAGAACCCATTTGTTCCATCGCTAAGATTACTGTTTGTAATAATGTTAACTCCATAATCTGGACTCTGTAGATTAAAAACAAAAACAGACTCGAGACCTGTCCTGAAATAACTTGACATAAAAAGTGAAGACAAATTTTACGAAGTTGAATTAAGAACCTCGATGACAGGTGGAGGTGAAGGAGGTAATTTGTCAGCGTGCTTAACCATTAAGCCATCGAGGAGAATATCAGTGCCTGAAGGTGGACCTTCAAGATAAATCACGACTTTTGACTGTAACCCGTTTAAAAGAAATTTCCCTTGCAACTGTACCCAATCTGAATCCGTTGCTTGTGCGCTATAATGCCAAAGAAACACAAGTACATACATGAAAGTACAATGAAAACTAGGTGGCAATTTCAATTCACTTACTTATGAACAGGTTATAATAGGCTATGTTTAACAAGTCTAACAAGGAAGATAAAAAATTTATTAAAAGTAGATTAACAATGAGATAACTAATTTTCTGCAATTATAATGACACATAAAAATCTAGAAAATTTACGAAAAAGGTGTTCTGGGTCAACCAGATATAACCCGTTTCAACCTGTTACCCAACCCTCCTGACCCGCCCGTTTTGCCACCTCACGCAAAGTCTGAATATTCAATAGAGATTTAAAAAAGAAACCAACTTAGCAATGCCTATGTATTGTTCACGAGAATCCGGGGTTTGGACCCACAATGTAGCTCGAACACTGGAGCTTGTAACGTTATTGCCAAAGATTCTAACAAAAGCAGATATTTCATAAGCAAGCTTTCTTTGAACTTTTCCAGTAATATCTTGCTGAATCCCGTTCCAACTTTGTGTGCGCTCTTCTGTGGATGCAAAGAACTTTCCAGATTTAGGAAGGATTTTGCCATCTCCCATGGATTCATGTACAGCAATCTTGCACCCCCTTCCAGACCAATTATTTACACCATCTTTAAATTCAGGGTTCAATATGATGTTTCCATCTTCGGTATAACCACATGGTGAAACTTTACCCTATAAATTAGAAGACAAAAATAACATGATAAGTGAGAAGGAGACACCGAAAAAGAAATCATATCTTGATTATAAATCGAAACAAAATTCGTCCATCCACCAACATTAGTTATCTTAATCTTTAAAACTTTACTTATTTGTAAAATTCAAGAAATGAGAGACCAAAAAGAAGTTTGTGGATTGACCCATTTTGAGTTGTTCCCCAACACTCTGATTTTTCCACCTCATTTTTTAATTAAAGCTACCTACTTTCTCATTAAAATTGCCAGACTGATTTAGTGTATCGACTAGGTTTCACTTACATGACATAAGACGGACACCGATTTAATAAGAATGTTTACTCCAGGAGCCGGACCTTCCAAGTAAAGCACCACACGGTCAGGCTTATCTGACAACACAAATGTACCTTCCAAGTTCTCCCATTTTTCTTTACAAATAGTGGTCCTGCAACAACGATCACTAGGTGTCAATTCGAACAACTTACTTAATAGGATCTGGGTTGCGTTTTATTCTACATAGGCCAAATGGTTGAACAAGTCAAACGGGTTGAAAGTTATTCAATCTTTATTTTCGG
Organism: Logfia minima; assembly: GCA_963921325.1. Lineage (NCBI taxonomy): Eukaryota > Viridiplantae > Streptophyta > Magnoliopsida > Asterales > Asteraceae > Logfia > Logfia minima. Next base: position 6,240,108 of record OY992774.1, on the reverse strand, counting down.
TTATTACACCTACCTAAAGAATATTAATTAAATATATCTATTATAAAAGTGTACGCATGTCAATAGAACCAAACTCATTTTGACCAGTTGACAACTTCTACCCCCATAAAGGAAAAAATAACTACCACTAAAAATGAATGATATACCTTGTAATGTTCAAATACTTTGTACTCGAGTGTTGGTATTCAAGTCTAAGGGACGCAATGACATCATCTTTACCACTGAGACGGCTCCCAGACACTCCAACACAAGCAAAAACCGTGTAAGTAGAACCTGTGGATATTTTGCTCGTGATATCTTGTTCCAAGCCTTGCCAGTTTTGGGTTCTATTTGTAACAACAGCATGCCATTTGCATGCTTTTGTTGTGTCTTCTTCTATGGCAGGTAAAACCAGAAAGGCATCACAGCAATTTGCATTCCATGAATGCAAGCCGTGTGAGAAGTTGTGGTTATCTATGATGTTGGAAGTATGGCTATTCTTTTCGTTATTAAATTCATTTGGTTTCTGTTAAGAGAAGCAATATAAGCCAAAAAGTTAAAGTAATATTAATTTTTTCAACTTATGTTAAAGTAAGAACTAAGAACCAAGAAGTAGAGATGTTCTGGAACGATGACGAGTCCACAAAATGAGAAAGAAACTCAGCATATGAATGCAAGTGTTGATTATACTAACAAGTAAAAAGTAAAGGCGGGTGACAGATTGAGTAACAACACAAAACTGAAAGTAGTTCATTATACTCCAACCCTCTCAAAGAAGAGAAAGAATTGACTTATAAAGTAAAGCAGAAAATATTTCAGCCTTAAACTACTGTCACCCGTGAACTTTTAACGAGAACTTGATAAGTAATTCGAAAATTATTCCAACAAGTTCAAATGCAAATGCTGTTGATTAACTGTGGAAGCAAAACTCACAATCTAAGGGTCTAAAATTAGTTGCAACAGAAGTCTTAAGTGTCCACTTTGAATTTCATAATTCAGCCCAAGACATTTCAAATTCTAAAATTTAACATACATACTATAGTTACTGAATATTCCATTCTGTGATATTTTCTTGTTTCCATTGAATGTAGCTAGCAATTCCTCAAAATGAAACAATAGTTAGACGTTCTGATATTAAAAGACATTTCAGATGACCTTCTAAAGTCAAATATGGATTCCATAGCTCTTTACATTATACCATTACCTAACCTATCAACTTCACCAATGGCACCTCAATTCCATAAGCCCTAAACACCATATTTTTAATTCAGACAATGCAAACAAGAAGAAAAAACACACATAAACACACACCTGATAGGGTAAACTATCACTGCCATTGATCATTGATTCGGTTGGGACCTCCATTATTAGGTTCTCCATAACTTTTCTTAATTTCTTCAATCAAAACCAAAAAAGAAGATTCAAACAATGTACAACTTAAAATCAACTCTAACACACACACACGCACACACAAAAATAATTTGTGGAAATGAACTAAAACAAAAGGCAAAAAATCTCCTATTATCACCTGTGAACTATTGGGAATGTTGTGACGTTTAAAGATAGTGAAGAAACATGTTGAGAGGTTTCCCATTTATACACAAAGATTTCAACTTTTTTAGTGAACGTTACGAAAACCCTTCAAATGCCCATCAAGTTAAAAAGACTTATAACAAATTTCCAATTAAAACAAAACCCACGATTAGTTAGTGATTACAAGCAAAACCCACAAATAAAAATTCAATCTTTTTAGTAATGTTGTTGATAGGTTTCCTTTGTCTTACAGTTAGGGTTATAGAGTTGAAACAAAGCTGAATTTATTGAATGCTTGAATTGAAATAGAAGATTTGATTTTTAATGTGGGTTTTCTTTTTCTTTTTGAATATTTGTGGGATTGCTTTACTTTGATTAGATTCGGGACTTGGTTTACAAGCCAAACCATCAATGCAATTTTATGAACTGAAAAGTTGAAATATTAGGTGAATGGCTTTCTGAAACAGAGAATTAAAATAACTGCTTAAAATTAGTTGCTTACCCGTTTTTCAGTTTGGTTCACTGAACCAATATTCTTCCATTTTTGGGTTCATTATTTTGGCATGAAACATTAACCAAAAACCTGATATCAATAACCATTTATTTTAATATAATTTTAATATGTATATACAAACTTAGAATTAATATCAATAACCATTTATTTTAATATAATTTTCAAATTAAAATTCTTTTATTGATTTATGTATTTTGTTCTTAGTAAAACAAATTATAAGCAGATGTCTTTTGTGTTAATTAAATTATATGTTTTTTATTTTAAATATATCAATTTTATTTTATAAAAAAGTAACATTTCAAATAAAACTTTTAATTTTATTAATTTACTTTTTAATTTGGCAATATTATTAGGTTTTAATTTATTTATTGTGTTATTTATTTATTTTAAATCTATCAAATTAGTTGAATATGTAAATTAAAAAAAAAGTTCAAACACCTTATTAATACTGAAAATTCAGTGTTATCAAATGTTTCAACTTTCAACTTGAGTGTTAAACTCTATATTAAACTGAAAACTGAGTTTAACAATTAACACAATGTCATTCACTTCTCGTGCTTTAATAATCAACTATCACAATTAATTGATAAAAAAACATTTATTTATTTTGGCATAAATTTAGAGCTCGATACAAAACAAAGCGAAAAATACAACAACAAAAAATGAAAAGCGTAGCAACAAACCAGGTGAATTCATTGGATCGATTAATCACACACAAATACAAATATAGAATCACCAACGCATACAATCATTAAACACACTTTATTCTATTTTAAGTGTCTATATAACCGTTATAAATTATTTCAGAATAGTATACACTTAATATTACAATCACTCTAAAAGTTTTCTAAAAGTAATATATGACATTTTATTGGAGAGCTGATTAAATATTTTTATAAAACTCTGTAAATTTTTTAAAATGAATACTAGTATTGAAGCAAAAGGAATACATCGTTAGGATACGATAAATATAAATAGACAAAAATAACATCCGACGCATTATCGATATTGAATAATATTTTGAGATTGTATTAAAGTTTATATATTTTTTTAATATTATATTTATTTATGTTTTGAAAAGTACATTGTGCGTATGAAATTTTAAGTTATATTGTGTGTATGAAAGTAAAGTTTCTAATATATTTATTAAGGTTGTTAAAAGTTTCTATTGTGTATATAGAAAATTGATTTAATACATATATAAGACGTTTTAAAAACATTGATACACGCAATAAAACTTAATACATACAACCAAAAATATTGTAAACTTTAATACATTTCACTAACATAAACCCTATCAATTTCACCAAAATAGCCCTCATAAAACTTGGTCGTGTTTGTGGTACTTTTTGCAGTATTGATTGGCTTCCAATCATAAACTAACAAATGTACTCATATTAAAACACGTGACTGGATGCTATACTTAAAATGTTTCGCAAGCTATTGTTTGGAACTAGAAAGTTTCGCGATCTAATGCTTTGAAAGAAAGAGTTTCGCGAGCACTTCACTTTCATTAGAAAAAGTTTCGTGGCCATTTCACTAAAATTAGAAAAGGTTCGCGAGCACTTCACTACGATTAGAAAAACTTTCATGGTCACTTCACTATAAGTAGATAAAGTTTCATGAGTAACATAATGGGTGAATTTGAGTAACTCACCATGTGATTTATTACTGTTGGGTGTCAAATATTATGATCAAGAAGTACCAAAAACGTGACGATGTTTCGCATTTTAGAGGGTTATTTTAGCAAAACGATTTGTTGTTGTGTGAAAGATTAGAATCACTGACAATGTATGGAATCATTAACATTAACAATTTAACATATTTGTAGTTTCATCCTAGTATATACATGAATTTTATTTATTCTTTTTCATTATATCTATCAAATCTATCGATTTTTCTATTATATTCACCAATTAATTATTTAGACCTAAATTTACACTTAAAATTTTAGATCTAATTATCATTTTTCATTCTTAAAATACACCAAACACATCATCCAAACTGGCAAACAAGTACGTATTGTACTAGTTACTAAACACCTTCTAGAAAATAACTGAAATTATTTCATTACGGCGGCGGCAAAACTCACACAAATTTCCATAATTACCCTCCACCTCAAATTCACAAACTCTACAATTAAATCAACAAAATTCGTCACTATCAATTCCTATCATTAGTCAAATTAATTCAGCTTTCAATTACTAACTGATTGATTGCATTATCATTTTGTAACTCTAAATTTCCGAAATTGTTATCGAAATCAATGGAATCGCATAATAATTTAGAAGAAAATGGCGGTGTGAAAGTATCAGATGTTGAATTTAAGAATAATGTTAGGAAGAAGAGAAGCAGGAAACTAAATTTGATGAGTTGTTTTAGATCGTCGTCAGATAATGGAGTTCCGACGGTTGAGAAAGTCGACGGCGAGGGTAACGTTGATATTGAATCGGTTTCCGGCGATAAACATCACTCTCCGACTCACCTCGTTGTTATGGTTAATGGACTCATTGGCAGGTTATTTCTTTTTTATTTTTTTATGTAATTAATAGAGTATTGTTGTAAAAAAATCATTTTTTTTGTTGATTGAATATGCATTTCAAAACCTAGTGGTCTGAAAATGAAAAAAAAGAATGAGGAAAGTAGTCATTTATGCATTTTTTATCCAAGAATATTTCCTTAGGTAATAGTAATTTTTATTTAGCATTCACTTACGTTGTGTTCTCGAGTTTTATTTAAGTGGAAAAGAATGAGATGGAAAATAAAATAAAAGAAAATGATGGAAAGGAATGTTACATGTATTCTTGCGTCGGAAGGAAAGTAGAAGGAAAGGGAAGGAAATTAGTTAGATGTAATGTTTCCTTCTCGATCACCTCAAAATTGGAACAAAAATATTTATAACTAAAAACCCATTCCTTTCCTTTCCTTTCCACTAAAAAAAATCGAGAATGCAACGTTAATAATATTTTTATGGTCAATAAATATTATAGGTAAGAAATGTTTCTTTCATGCTTCCCTAAAAAAAGGTGTATGTATTGACTAGTGTGGTTAAATTTGAAGCTTTTTGAGAACTGAGAAGGGAATTGTGGTGGTGGCAATTTGTGTCGTCTTGGGTTGGCCGGTTGATATCACCCGACGCTTACACGATTCATATAGTTGATTGTGTTGGAAATTCACAAGCCTAAGCTCCCAATCACATTTAACCCATGTAACCTGTCAATCTAAATGGGTTGGTAGCTCAATCCGTTTATCCACAACAACCAGGACATGACACGTTCATTAAAGGGCTATATGGATGACCTGTTTAGATCCAATCTTATCGTGTCGAAAACTGCTACCCCTAAATTGAACACACAAGTTTGTGATAGTTAATAAGAAACTGTATAATGAAGGGAGTAAGGAAGGGACTAGTACATATTGTCATATTGGGGATCAGAGTGTAATTTGATGCAATTGAAAGATTATTATTGTGAGGTTCATTTGGTGAAAGCAATATTCAGAATGAAAATTTCAGTGATGAGAGTGGACTTTTATTGCTTTTATTATGTAACCTAACATCTTACTTTGGTGCAGCGCTAAAGATTGGAGATTTGCTGCAAAACAGTTCTTAATTAAGTATCCCAATGATATTATTGTTCACTGTAAGCATTTCTGTCAGCGCTGCTCTCTTTCCCAGTTTTAATTTTACCTAGCCCCTTTAATAAAGGTCATATAGTTTCTTAGGTCCATTAGTACGTATATCGCTAAGATTATCAAGAGAATATTAGAAAAGGTGCATGAAGAGTTTTTTTAGTTCTGCAGATGAAATAAACCTTAATGAATTTGATGTGGCTCTAAAGATGTTACTTTTGATCATGTTAATGAAATGTAAATAAATTGCACCAATTTCGTAGGATTTATTTACTCACAACTATGAGATAATCTACTTTTTGGCTGATGTAGTCTCAAGAAAGTATCCCCGGTTCAATCCCTAGAAGAAACCTGTATCAGAATAATTCCTTAGTAAGGTTGGATCAGTCGATCGGGTCACCATCTGAGCTGGCCGTTAGGTGAACTTGAGTTACCTCTCACGTGTTGACTTTGGGCCTGTCTGTCATGGGTATGGGGTTGCAACCAACATGCCCCCCTATCATCCATATGTTAACAAGATAGATGCTAATCGAGCTAAGGAACAAATAACAAATATCTCAGTTAGCACAGAGCCTATAAGCTATACTTCATTTGGATGGTATCATAAAATCTAACAAAATAATAACTTCAATTGATGGACCCTTACTTATTAAGTGTTTTTTAACTATGCTTGAATTTTAGCTCCTAGCATAGTAGCATATATATATTTTCACGCCGTACCGTGACACCATATGTTCTTGATTAATCTGGAAAATACAGGTAGCACATGTAACTCTGCATTGGCCACACTTGATGGCATTGATGTCATGGGAAGCAGATTAGCAGAAGAGGTTGGTATCTTTTTTTTTTAATGCTACTCATCTATTCAAAATCACTATGAACTTAAACTAATGACTGAATAACCTCGTTTCGCATTTCCAAATCTTAGTATAATCAAATTGCTAGTTTTTCAGGTGAAATCTGTGATAGAACGACATCCTAATCTTCAGAAGATCTCGTTTATAGGTCACTCACTTGGTGGCCTAATAGCAAGATATGCTGTTGCTAAGCTTTACACACAAGATTACACAAATCTAGCATGTCAAGAAAATGGAGACAATACACCTGTCGATTCTAATGATGTATGCTCGGAGCATATCTGTAATCGAAAAATTGCTGGATTGGAGCCTATCAATTTTATAACCGTCGCCTCTCCACACCTTGGTTCAAGAGGACGTAGACAGGTAATATTAAATTAATTCATATTGTTTTTAAAATGCTGGCTTTCATAAGTTGTAGTCATTGTCGATTTCAGGTCCCAATGTTCTGTGGACTTAAAAGCCTTGAAAAGATAGGGTACTACACTTCAGGAATACTTAAAAGAACAGGGAGACAAGTGTATTTAAAAGATGTTTCTAATGGACATCCCCCTCTGTTAGTTCAGATGGCTGATGATTCCGAAGATCTAAAATTCATGTGAGCTTTTAGGGATTACTTTGCATAAATTACTTCATATTGTTATATTTCTCCTAATTTCACCTTCTCTTCCTTTTTGATTTTGTAGATCTGCTTTACTGTCCTTTAAGCGCCAAGTTGTTTATGCAAACGTCCTTTCTGACCGTATCCTAGTCCAACTCCTACAACCTTTACAATTAGTCAAAATCTTATATTTATGCTACTTTAGCATTTAAACATGCATGGCCTTTTTCCTTAACTCAACACTGTACACAGATCTTGTAGGATGGAGCACGTCATCAATTCGTCATCGAAGTGAGTTGCCTAAGGTAAAATAGACTTCATTGATATTGGAAAGTACGATATTTTCCGATATCTCACTATGTTTTTTGGTTCTAGCGTAAGAATCTTACAAGAAGTGGTAGATATCCCCATATTCTGAAGGAAGGTGCAGCAAATACCACAAAACAAGAAGTCTTCAGGAATCTACAAACCAATAGTCACAAGAGTAAGACTGCCACAATGGAAGGTATACCAATCGAGTCTCTGATTATTCAATTGGTTGGCTACTTACAAATGGGTATATTTTTAGTTGGTGTCTTATCTCAAACCGGAAAATGGATCAAATCAATAGATGTAGCTATAAGTAGAACATGTCAAACGAGTTGAAAGTCACCAGAAGTCTACCACCTCCCAAGTCTTAATTAATTCAAGTATTCAGATTATTAAAGTAATTATAGTCTTTATAATCATAATTATTTTTGTTAACAAAAAATGGACTTAGTGGACGTACTAGTGCTTGTGGGTCAACACAAACCAACCCTGATTATTATCACTTATACTAAAAAGTGACCCATTTCCTCCTGCACCCATTACTGACCCATCCATCTTGCCACCTCCGCTTGAGCCTACCGACACCTCTATAAGATACTTGAGAGCTTTTCGAGTGACAAACGCTGAAGGTTTTTATATGTTGACTTATCATATTTAATTGCAGAGACGATGATCAAAGGGTTGAGTAAAATAAGGTGGGAACGGGTTGACGTCAGCTTTAAAGGAAGTAAACAAAGATACCTTGCACACAACACAATCCAGGCAAGTATGACTACCATGCTAAATATCAATAATTTGCGTATGTTTCTTAACATTTGAATAACCCAACTGTCTTTCTGTCTATGATTGTACTATTAGTTTTGAAGTTTAAAATTCATATTTCCCATTTAGGTGATAATTTATTCAATATAATCTTCCTCAAACATCCCATATCTTTATGTCTGTCAATAGATTTAAGGTCAAACAAACTAGTCTGACTTTAAACTTTATTTAAATTATATGAATCTTATAAGAAAGGCTATGACTGAATTAAATAGCAAAAAAGGATAACCAAAAATAGGAAAAATTGGCGCTAAAATTCTGCTAAGCATCCAAATTAGTTTTAAAGTTTGAAAAGCAGTGTTTGACCTCGGAAGTCAAAATGGAACTTCGTAGACATGATAGCTAGTTTGCAGCTCCAAATTGTGTTACCTATCTCCTTATTTTGTGGGGCCATTCCAATTATCATATAGTAGCAATTAAATAAGACTCGCTTGTACTTTAACTTCTCTAAAATTCTTTTACATGAATTATCAATATTCACCTGTGACCTGTCCAGTACACAACATATTAACTCCCAAAAGTACTGCAACATAATTTATGTTACTGAATCATTCTTTTGCTATTTATGAGGTACAGGTAAACTCACCGTGGATGAATTCTGATGGCGCAGACGTCATACAACATATGGTTGACAATTTTTTGATGTAGATAAACAACTGTTTATTGAATGCTCGTGTAAGGTAATTTACTCAACTATCTGGCTCTTGTATGTTACAGCTGCCCATTTTTGAAATTCCATTGTTGTATTATTTATATAATTTGTTGGAAATTGTTGTATTTGCAAAGTTGTAGAATACTAGTACCATGTGTTTGCATAGGTCAACAAGTTGATAAAGTGATGCAAAAAACAAAGAAAGTTGGTGTTGTGGATGAACATATCGACAGAAGGTGTGCTGGCTAGGGTGTACAGAATAATAATAATGTACTGACCTTAAGAGAATGGTCGAAATGAATGTTTTCCAATGGAAAAGTCGCATGTTTTAACTCGGTTTTTGAAACATATAGATGAAGATGTTTTCTGTGGGTTGCATCAACCATGGCCTTTTCTCAACGGTGCATGATCACGTATTCTAGTCCTTTTTCTCGATTCTAGTTCATAAGTCAACTGATTTATGAATCAGGAACACAAAAGAAGTAGTTCATTGTTTCTGTTTTCTCGATTCTAGTTCTCATTTGAATTGTTCATTGTTTCTGTTTTTATGTTACTCTACATCGATCTTTGTTCTACTTTAATAAACTTCGTTTTTCGCCAAAAATAAAAGGGAACTAGTACTTGTTACTTGTTTTTAAAGATCTGTCACAAGTTCGAGCTGAGTATCAATTAAAAAACGTACTTTTGAAAAACTCAAGTGGTGTACTTTTTTTAACTTGTTATTTAACCCACCCACATTATCATATCTAATGGCCGATGCACCACACAAAATTTTATCATTCACACTGCATGAACTCAATTATTGACATGTTTTTCGAGTCATGGTGGGGTTGATTTTTGGACATTGCAGTAAGCATTCTTATACGGTAAACTTTTGAACATTCTATGTGTGAATGTATTTATAATTTATGATATATGGGCAACAAATTAATAATTGACCCAAAACTACTTCTTTTAAAGGTAGCACACGGGTGTAAAACTTGACGATTAAATTTGTTGAATAAAAATGGTAATAATAGCTGGGTGTAAAAGTTAAAAGGAAACAATTGGAGGTCGACTTTACCCAAAAGTAACCAAAACAAATTGTCAAATTGAATTGTTGCAGGAAAATAAAGTTGAAAGAAAGCGAAAGCTCCATAAAGAGCCCCACTACACTTGTCCACCTCCTTTTTACCCTTTGACTACGTTTTTTAGGAATCTATATATATACTAAAAGAGTATAAATAATTGCTCCATAATTTATCACGTAGATAAAATGTCACATGGTAACTTCTCATAATTTTAATATAAATTATTATTATTATTTAAATTTAAAAGATAAACTTAAAAAATAAATTTAAATAGAGGTAGATAATATTTAAATATAATATTAATAATTAAAAAATCTATGAATCATACTCAAATACTAATTGAAAAATAATATTAAACTATTAAACTTATAAAAATTGGATAACTTATATTTTCGTGCATCGCACGGGTTTAAACCTAGTATATATATATATATATAGAGGGTGGGGTTAATAGGGAAGCAAAAAAATTAGGGAATGAGGGAAGCAAATCTCAACCCTTGATTTCATCATAAATGAATTTTAAAAATTACAAAAAAAAAAAAAAATTAACATCCATCACAAATGAATGTTAAAAACATTTATTTATGAAAAAATCAAGGGCTAAGATTTGCTTCCCTCTTTCTCCAAGATTTGGAGCTTCTCTATGAATCATTTCCCTATATATATATATCTTATAATAAATATAATATAAGAATCATACTTGTGACATCATCATCTCAATTTGAAATCTAATTAACCAATCAAAAGCAATATTTTACTTAAAATATATTTTTTATTAAGTTTAATTAGTTTATCTAATCTCTCTAATATAGATATAAAGTAAACCCGACATTATTTATAATCTTATATTCTTGGATAAGCTTTAACATTCCTATCTTAATTAGAATATAAGTTCATGCATATCTTAATAGTTTTTGTACTTTTTCACTTCTAACATTATTATCGTTCTTTTAACCACTAAATTATAAATTAAGTTTTAGTGACAACCAAATGTTTCTATTCTCATGACAACAATATTTTGACTTTAAATCTAGTAAACTGATTATTAGTAATTATTATTAGTTTATAACTCCACATGGACTTCTATTACAAAGTCTCTTTTTTGGTATTATAGTTATTATAAAGACGTGTTCAAAATAGTGAATAATATGATATAATGCAAATGAAGTTTATGTCTACTTAAATTTGTGCAAGGATTTATTGTCTTGTACCAATATGTGATGTAGTAATATTATACATTTTCTAATAAAATTATCAAATATTCAATTGGTCAATAGAATTTTTTAATTTTGTTAAATTGAATAAAATTAGGGATTTGATGACATCGTCATTTAATTTAAGTTTTTTGTCAATTAAGTCCTTTAATTTCGCTCAATTCGAAATCACAGTCCCAAACTTTTTAAATTATATAACTCTTAATGGAAATATCATATCGTTATCAAAATTTATAAATTATATTTCATTTATTTGTATATGTTCACAAACATAAAAGAGTACTTATATAAAAAAAACGTTACGTTAAGTTTTTTATGCGTAAAGAAATTATATACGAATCACATTTATGACATCATGCATATTCAATTTAAAAATGCAGTTTCAACTCGATTTCAATAAAAAGAATAACCTACATTTTATTATAATTATATTTATTATATTTATATATCTATTTAATTATTTATTGTTATCTCTTAGACCATCAATGTATATCTAACCTTATTTCGAACAGTCATCTTTAACTTTTACGTAACTATATTCAAATCACCAACAAAAATATTTTTATTTATATTTATATTAACTGTTTGTGTTGGTTTTATGTTTACAAATTCCTGGTGTGCTTACATCTATTCTTTTTTTTTTATGTACATAGAAATTCACGTAACTTTTCTTTTATTCAAATTAACTTTTATTAAATTAATATATATGTTAATAAAAATCTTATTTTATCAAATACTCAATTAATCAATATTGTTGTTTGATTTTTTTCAATTTGATTTTTAAAGAAAAAATGACATTATCAATTTTCAAAAGATTTAAATTAAACAATCAGATCCCTTATTTTAATTAATTTAAAATTTTAAATCCTATAAAATGAATTATTAACTAATACTTTAATAGTACGAATCGTATAAAAAGTTGTACAACCCGTAATTAATTATGAAGTAGTAGGTTTTATTAATGTTACATATTTGTTCTACTACTATCACAATATTGCATAAAAGTATCATTAGATAAACTATATAAGCATTATATGATACCTACAGATTAAGGAAAAATATATCTCCATTCATTCAATTCAGTTAAATAATATAATATATTTTTATTATACTAATTTATTATTTTAAATACATTTAGATAAATAAAATAATTTTAAATACTTCCACGTACATCTCGAATCCCACATGTATTTTATATTCAACCTTTTCAATTAACAAGTTATAGGTGTAGGATAAGATTTGCGGTGTCAAAAAATCTCCAACGTTTCAACGAACATATAATCTTAAATCTTTAAATTAATAATAAGGATAAATATAAATTATTACTCTATCATCTAAAAGACGAATTCTTAATTAAAACTGTCAAATTCAATGTGATAACATTTATCATCTTAAATTTTTAATTTAATCGATGCCCTAAGATGATTATCAAAATCCCTACTCAATAAGTGTTGATTTGAGAATTGAGATAATTGTATGGACAAAAGAATCTAAGTGTGTCATTTATAATTCTTAAAAAAAAAACGTAATCATTGATTAACATAATTAGGTTATTACATTTGAATTCTTTTGTCAAAAAAATATAACTTTTTAATTTGATATTTATTTTATTAGATTAAACGACCCGTGTGTATACACGGGTTTGAATGCTAGTATATATATATATATATATATGAGGATTAAAATAAAAAGGTTAAATATAGGAACATAAGAATATTTTAAAAATAACTTTTAATTATTCGAAATATATTTTTCTTCAAAAAAATTTCAATGATTATTATTAAATTAACTTTTGAAATCTACGATGAAAATATAAATAAAAAATATTAACTTTTTTACGGTCGTTGCGGTTGTGATTCTTAAATATAATCACAAAATAGGACATGATAATCACATGTTATTATTCTCTAATATAATGTGATTATCATATGTTCAAGATAGTCACAAAAATAGGACATGATAATCTATCAAGGTGTAAAATGTAATTATTATAAATAAAAAAATTAATGAAAAAACGTTGAATTTTTTTTATTTAAAATATAACTTCCAAAAGTTATTTGAATAAAAAGGTACAAAGAAATTTTTATAAAATAATGTGTTTTAGATATTTTAAAAGTGATATTAAAGTTATTCATATGTTCATACAATATTTATCATTTTTATTTGAACTTAGATCTAGTCAACTAGTTGAAGAAAATCTAAAAAATATCTACACAAAATCAATGATCATGAAATCAGTTGGTTTTAAGATTAAGGTTGTGTTTGGCGACACGTAGTAGTAGCAGTAAGCAGTAATAGTAGCATTTTGTTTTAAAAAAGTGTTTGCTAACATAACAGTAGCAGTAATTATAAAGTGTAAAATTACAAAAAAGGGCATATACAGATTATTTATAATGTACTCATGTTATTTTTGAGGGTATATAGGTAATTTCATAACCAAAATGCTAGTTGCTAGTTGAAATGCTTCCTCATCAAGCATTTAGCAGGAAGCGGTTAGAAAATATGCAAACTCTAGTTGCTTTGTTGCCAAACAAACTTTTCAATCAAATCGCTAATTGCTAGTCGTTTGTCGCTCCAAAATGCTTCCAAATGCTAGCTACCAAACACAACCTAACTGTTAAATTACAACTCTATTTGTCAAGATACCGGAGATTGGGAACTTCATTAAAGAATCTAGAAGTAAAATCCATGGTTAGCTTCATTCAAAAATATCTACAACTTTGAGTAGCAAATGTACATAATTAAGAAGCTTTCTTAATCAGTTGAGACTAAATGAAATTTGATTGTTCATTCTCTAAACAATAAGAATGTATGTTGGTGTCATCAATTCTTTTAGATAACTAAGATTATATGATACAGAATATTTTATTTACTATCAATTTCAATTCCAAATTATGAGGTGCGAGCTACGTACTTTTATGAATAGATATATAGATCCAGAACTGACAATGAGGTCAATTGCCAATGTCTCTTTGCTGGTGTAGGCAACAAACAGTCTAATTGATAAAGTAGTTGTAGGTTGTAGCGGTAACTATAGTTTATAGTTGTAGGTTGTAGGGTGTAAGATGTAGTTGTAGCTGTAGCTTTAGGATGTAATTTTATTTCTATAGAATTGTTTGGCAAACTAGCTGTAGCTGTAGTTTTGAAGTTAAAAAATGACATAAAAGACATCAAGATAATATGAAATTGATACTATCTGATTATAGAATGACATCTAAGTAATTTTCTTCTCTAAAAGCTCCTCGAATCTATGGAAAACTACTTCTAAGAGCTTTTCGATTTTGAATTTTTCATTGGATTTTAAAGTTACAACTTGTACATGTCAAACAAGACTATTATTTTTTTTAAAAACTTTTTGATCAAAATTAAAAATTTAAAGCTCCTAAAAATTCTACACCAAATAAGCCATAATCCTTCTAATGCCAAAAAATAATGAATGTCCTATCTTTTTATGAAAATGGTGGCACTTTACATTTCCCCAACGATATCTACCGAGTATTTTGATTTCAAATAAAATTTATTTATGACAATCTGTGTGTTTTCTCCTCTTGAATTCGTGCCTCGAAACCTTTAATAATATTTTGATTTATATGATTGTCCATTTTACGTGATCCATGGAGACGGATTCATAGGAGGGCATGCAATGGGCAATTATCCCTTCAAGAATTTTAAAGTTACGAAAATAATATTTTTTCAAGTGACAGATAACATTTTAAAATCTTTTCTTTTCAAAATGATAGAAAGATAATAATAATAATAATAATTTACCCTCTCATATATAATATTTTGGCACCATCTTTGTCCATGAGTGCACCACAACATCATTCAATCTTATTAAGGCGGAATAATGAGGATGTGAGATATAGACAGTCATACATTTACTAGAAAGTAAAGAAATTACTTTCAAAAAGACCTATGACAAACTCGTATGCATAAATATACACACCCAAAATAAAATACTAACAATAATAATAATAATACCAAAAATATTAGTAGTATTAGTGAAAAAATACATAAACAAATATATATGTGTCTATATGTAAGTATATACACGTATATTACGTATATAAGTGAATTCAAGGGAGAAGAAAAATTAAGGGAAGAATGAAAAGAAAAGTTTTTTTAACACTTTGATTTAGTAAATTAACCATTTGATTCAGCAAATTAGATCTTTTGATGGTTTGTCGAATCATAGTTGTTTTTTACTAAATCATGCTTGTTCTTTCTCAAAATTTTATTTTTTTTATCTGGGTACTAAATGCATATATATATATATAAATAGTCGTATGAGAATACCAATAAGAAAATATCATCATCATGATTCGAAATATATATCGAGATTCTTTCTAGTTATTGTTATACAGTACACACTTACAACCAACAATAATTCTTTCTGATCATCTCCAAACTCACTAAATAGTTTTCTTTGACGGTTGATTGTTAATATCATTTAGTATCGTCACAAGTAGTGCATTAAGGTATTTTCCCTTTTGGAATAATATTAGTTTTATAGTATTCTTAACCACAAAAACAGATTTAGAATTTTATTTTACTGATAGACCAAAATAAACAAAGAAATAAATATTACATACGTAAAAAATATAATAAAAAATAAAAAAAAACATTCTACATTAATGATTGTAATAGTTAGTTGTCAATTACTGTATCCTTTTTATTATCTAACAACTTCAAAAATTATCATTTACTAAGACCATGGTGAAAACAAACATATGTGGAACTTTTAAACAAAGTTCTCACATAAAACACCTAAAACATATAAAGACTCTCAAATAATGTTCCAAAATCATGAGTAATATATGCTACCAAACTTTACCTACCAATTAATATCAACTAAATCAATATATCCATATTTATCAAATGACATTTAAAATAATAATACTGAAAATAAAAATAAAAAGTCATGACTAGCATAAAACTATTCATCTGTTATATTTAAATAGCTTCTATTTTATAGATTATTTTTTAATAAGCTTTTAAAATTTCGTTTAACAGACAATGTTAGCAACTTAAATTTATAAAAAAATAAATTTAAGCTCTCGTAAACTCATTTCTCAATCATGTCCTATATCATAAAATTCATACTATAAAATATCTTATTCACATAAACAAAATACATGCACTATCTTTTCAAGAGAAGCTCATTTTTGGAACTAAACTAAATAGGTAAAAACATACGGAGTGCAAACGTTCCCATCAAAATTTCAACTTAAGAACGTCATCCAAAGGCGTTTCTATTAGCGTTCTTGGACGGCGTTCGGCTCGAGAAGCTGTGATACGAGAGTTTTTTTGTTTCAAATAATAACATTAATTTAAAAAATAAATTGAGAATACTAAAAACTCAGTGTCCCCCACTCCTCTGATTCTCAGCTTCACTATTCATACCAGAGTACTAAAAAAACAGTGTCACTATTCTTCGTATTTAACCTTAGTCGTAGGCTGATCTTACACTTCAATGAAACCTTTCATACTTCGATCCAATCAATCGATAGGTTGATGTCTTTTGTTTGGGCTTACGAACTTGTATAAACCCACAAATTGGCTTTCATTGGGGCCTACAAAAATAAATGTCTAAAAATGTAAATGTGAGAACACTAAAAAGACACCGTTACCACTCTCATGCTCTAATACATCATCCTTTTAAAAAGTGCCCCTGACGGAATTGTTAAACCTTAGTTTTCTTTAAATTACAAGTTTTAATTGTGCATATAGTTGTTCAAAAATACATATGTGCACTAAAAAAGACCCATAAAGCCCCTATTGATGTGAGTTTGAGTAGGAGGGTGTGGGATATAAAAACAAAGCTGATGAAGTGTCTCTCTCTTTTCAGGAGTGTTTCCATATGTTGCTTTCTTTTCTTTCTGTCTTGCATCATCATCTACATAAGCACACTCAAATTCACACTCTGAGTGAATGAGAATGAAATCAAGAAAAGATACTGATTTCTGTTACCCATCACTCTTCTTCTTCTTCTTCTTCTACTCTTCTTTTTTACCTCTTTCTTCATAATCATAATTCATTATTGTCATCACCCTTTTTCTCTCTCTTTCTTACTTTTCTCTTCAATCTATCAAATGGGATTTCAAACTTGTTCCTTTTCAATCAAGATTCAGTTTTTAACTGTTTTCTTCACCTTTTTCTTGATTTTAACCTCTACCCATTCAAGATTAATGCCTAAAGGTTTGTGGGTCACCTTTTTCTTGGATCAAATTTCACATACAAACACACACATATGCTATTCTGTTTTTACTGCTTTTGTATCTATATGTTTGTGGTCAACCTAATTGAAATTGATCTGTTTCAATGTGATTGCAGGTGAGTCAAATTTCAAGCTGATTGACAAGTACACTCAGGTGAGATTTTAAATGAAGTTTGGCTAACTGTTCTTTTGCTAGTAGTTGTGTTTTAACTTATTCTTGAGTCAATTTCCTAAATTTTTTCAAAAAGGCCCAAATGTGTTAGATTTGTTGTAAAATTGTAAGAATCGACTTAATACCCTTTGTATTATTGAATATGAAGTTTAATGCAGTTAGAGAAATCTCTAAAATGTCTAAAGAAAAGCATTAAAAACTTTAGAAGTTAATAGTAGCATATTTGACCTTAAAGGTTAAAAGGTCATTCCTTTTATTCTTTGATTTTGGATAAAAGGAATCAACAATAGAATCAACAAATTTATTTAAACTGGGGTTTGATTCAATTTTTAATTATTTTCTATTTTATATACTTGTAAGTTTCAGCCTGCCTACTTGCCTCAAAAAGATCATCCCTTGTTTTTAAATCAAAATTGATGGAGAAAAGTTGGCACATTGGACCACAAAAGTCACAAACTTTATGATTTCATTCTTTTTGTTGAATGTATAGGTACTTTTGGGATGCATTTTGTAACAAGTTTGAGCTAGAGCATTAAACACTTGTATTAATTGCTATGCATTACACAACAAGATCCATATAATGTGTCAATTTTGAGGATGGTATGATATCCTTTGACCCCAAAAGTCAAAGGAACCATATTTTGTTCTTCACGTCAAGTTGAGTATTGATTTCTTACCAAATCATAACATCAATCACTTTTGTGTTAATATCTGAAATTGGTGATATCCAGAGGTCTTTGTAAAAGGGTTATTCATTTATTTATTCTATTTTGCATATAGTGAAATATTTTTGTTATTGTTAGTCAAACCTACATGTTTTGGACCGACAAAAAGTAGATTTCAAGTATACCAAAGACTTGTTCCATCACCAAAAAACCTTATGTAAAATGGGCATTCCTTGAAAACATAAATTTATTGTAGTCTCTAATCAATGAAGTTTGTCATCTCTTTAGTTATTCATTTTTAAAAGTCATTTATTTGTTTAACTATATCATAATTTAAAGTTGGATTTGAGATTTTTGACTTGAAAAGGTCAAAAGGGATTAATTTAAGTGATTGTTTGATTGATTTTGATGTTAGATGGAAAGAAGGAATCTTTTAATTGGATCAAGACCACCAAGATGTGCGAAAAGATATTGTAGAAATTGTGGTCATTGTGAAGCAGTTCAAGTTCCAATTGTACCTAAATCCATTAGAACAACTCAACAAGCATTGGTTACAACTCCTAAAAGCTTATATGATTCAAGAGGTGATGACATCTCTAACTACAAACCCATGTGTTGGAAATGCAAATGTGGAGATCTTATGTTTAATCCTTGAATCACATGTATACATAATACAAGTATGTTTTTTTTTCCCTTTTTCTTTTTTGAATGAAGAAAAGGCATCATAATTTTCTTCAAAATGTTCACACAAGTTCATGAGTACTTCATAGAGTTCATCTTTAATTACATTGTTTTTCGTATATGATCTGTAGGGATTTTTGTTTGGCTGCAAATTGCCTTCTTATAGAATTGAGCATTTCACTTCCTTTTTAATGTGGTCATTGTAAGTTGAAAAATATTATTAAAACCATTCCATAAACTGTCATTTTATATTTATAGTTTTCAATTAAAGTCATCTAAAATAATCATTTTTAAACTACTAGAGTGGATATTAATGAACTTCTACCTAGGTAAAAAAAATTATATGCCATTTTCCAACGTTTTGGCTTAATTCATATGGTTGATCAAATATGTGATCATCAGATTTATCTATTCATGCATATATATTTTTTGTCTTTTCCAATTTAGTACAAGTTTAGACAAAAAAATTTAACAATTATATAAAAAAAAAACAATTATTTTTTATAAAAAATAACTAGAAATTCATATTCTTCTTTCTTTTTCCAAAGTTTGGCTTTTTACTAGACTAAATATATAAATATACGATTGTACAAAGAATGATGCATAATGAACAAGTTATAATGCAAAATGTACAAGCTGCAAAAAGTGGGGTAAAGAGTGTAGTACAAAAAGAAGAGTGTGATGGGGGTGGTCATGTGTGTGTGTCAGATTGTTTTACAGGGTTACGTATCTTGCAAGATTTTTATTTTATTATTTGCTGTCAATTTTATTTAAAAGAATTTTCTTGATTTGATAAATTTAAGGTGTCTGTTTAAAATTTATTTAAATATAATTAAAAAAATGCATGTGGGTACAAGTGATTTTTTTTACTAGGTCAAAAAGATCTCAACTACCGCTGATTTTGTGCACATGATGCGGTTATTTGCACCCTGCTACCCTTTTGGTTGATTATCAAACTTACGTAGTATTCATTTCTCATGGGACCTACTTTTGTTTTTTTGTTTGTTTATGATAATTATAATTGACTGTTTAACTTTATAAAATGTACACATTTAAGAAGTCTCATCGTGTACCATTTTTACGTGGACCACATGTCCACCACCATGCGTTAGTACCACTTAATTGAATCCAACATGAGATGGTGATAGAAATAGTGTAACAATTTACGTCTTTAATTATAAAAAGAATCGACAGTAGGATAAAAAAAATATTATTTGTTACTTTCTCATAATAAAATGTCGAATTTAAAGCGCAATTGCTAAGGTATTGTTCGTTGAGTCTTTCTGTCACTAATGAATGGATGAGACTCTGAGTTTTTATGCTTAAAGGTGTTGCACATTATGTTAGAAGATTTTAAAGGGTAACACATAACTCTCTATAAGAGGGAAAAAGTTTAGTGTAGCTAATAAAACATTATTTTATTTGATATTAACCTTAATAGTTTGATTGCGACAGCAGCTAGATTGATTCTTGAAATGAATACGCATTTCTCTATCCAATTATCTTCTCTAGATATCATGACGCATCTGCCATGCCTTCACGATTTGATTCTTGAAATTATAATACCCATTTTCTGTTCTTATACCATTGTTCATAAGTATGCCATGATGTCGCTGGTCTCGATTTGATTTGACCCACTCACATAGGTCAGCACCTCACAGAAATGATGAAACGGTTGTCATCCATCTACCAACAAGGATACGGCTCAGCAGCTAAGTGTTTCGTGAAGAAAACTGCAACAGAATTATGGTGTTAACATGTATCATGTTTTATTCCATTTAGATACACTTTTTAACCCGTCTTTTGGTGCATCAATGACTCAAGAGTGGTGAACCAAGACATGTGTCGACACTAGAATCCAAGTACACTTTTCTACACGCGTCAACAACAGAAATCAAACACCAAGAATCTAAAAATCAGATTTCGAAACAACACAAAAGTTCCAAGCCATGGACTTGCAATATAATTTAAGTCGATCACACAAAACCATTTCATAGATTCTGTAAAATTCTTTGCTTTACGGACATAAGGTGTTATGGTTTAATCACATTATGAACCTAATGACCCAACCAATAGTAAATAGCTAAAAACAAGATATACAAACTGCTTGACTTGCATTACGAACATAAAGTGTTGCGGTTTCATCACATTATGAACATAACAAGCTAATCAAAATTAAATAGCTAAAACAAGATATACAAAGTGGTTAACTTCAGTTTACTAGCCGATCCACTAAAAGAAAATCAAACGGGGTCTGATACGGCAGGGTGAGTGATGGATCATACCTATTCAAGGACATTTCTTTCTGCCTTCGTTCACACATCACCACATCCGGCAACTTGAGAAAACAATTGTCTATTTTCCTTCAAAGTCAAGAAAGAAACCGAATGATGTTGTTCTATTTTCACGTTTTGTTTCAGTTGTGCTTTTATTATAATTAATATGTTCTTCAGCATAAAGTCGCAGAGTGTTTATTCAACTTGCTTTGCACCAAGCTCAAGAAGAAGTCGGTAAATATGTGCTCATATTCCGGCATTTTACCATAACCTGAAAGTGTAAGGTTAACTGTATGAGGAATATTGTCATTAGAGTTCAATTATAGCAAATATCAAGCCAACTGTTCCATGAAGCTGCAGCAAGCATCTTCAAAAAGTTACCACATAAAATAACTCACAATTGCCCATATAACAGAACAAACTAATAGAGCAATCCAATTTGATCAACAGAGATACCTAGGGTCTATTTATTGAAGGAGATCTTAATGAAATTTTTACAAGGTTACATTGTTTCTATGTGCCAAGTTAGCCATTGCAACTTTCATGATATAGGTTAAATCTAATGAAATCTGACACCAAAAACCTCACATATTAGATGTGGCACAATGTGTGGGTCAGGCAGGTTAGATAACATATCAACTGAGTTTTTTAGTACGTGACAAAATGTGTTGGATCAACCCAACCCACCCACGTTTTTAGGAAGAAAAAGTAATTTAAAAAAATTAAAATAAACAGAATCTAAAATTTTGAATGGAGGAATTTAGGGGGTGAAAAGTACACTTTGGGCAACTCTCAATCAATTTGACCCGTTCTCCTTACAGTTATATTTTATTAAACCCATTTGGCTAATTAAAAATGAGCAATTCCCAAAACAGGGGGGTTTCGAGAAGAAAAAAAAGAAATTTAAAAAGGAACAATAATCTAAATCAAACCATTTACATGTCAATGGGTCGAAAATGCTACCTCTATCGCATATAAATTCATTTAAGCAAGAAACATAATCAAGACAGAAATTTCACTTTACCAGGAAAATAATTGATATCAATAACATAAAACTGATCTCTGGTTCCATGCTCTCGTATCATATCCAAGTTGAACAGATGAAGGCCCTACATCAAGCATGTCTTAATTATCATAATATACAAAAACAGCCCAAGGAAACAAGAAAAAACATAGTAATAATTTGTGTAATTCAACCACAATTTACAGGAATCATTAAAAAAAGAGTCGAAAAATACCAGTCGGCTTCGAAGTTCCCTAGCAAGGCGCTCAAGTAAGGGTCGTGGAGGAAGCTCTGCAAGAACGATATACAATATATCAGGTCCATATCAAATTATGTTTTAGGATCCGCCTTTTGTCTTTCCAACATTTGACAACTGGTCCAAGGATGTGACTTGCATATAACAAAACGCACTTATACACAACACAAAGTGTAAACTAAAGGTGCCAACTTCAAGGGCATGATTTGGGTTATGTTTTATCTCTAACATGAGTAATGGATCAAATGATTTACCTCTTGTGATGATATATTTCTTGCAATCAAATTTAGTACATTAAGTATTTATAAGTTCAGAATTAGTAGATAAAGTGTTTGTAAGTCGGCCCAACCAACTACTCATTTTGACCCAAACCGTTTTGAGACCAAATGTGAGAGAGGTTTGGAAGGACTTACCGCCAATACACGGGTCAAGGTCCGCATCATCTGCAGATTGAGCAGCAGATGAAACCCTAGGAAAGCGATATACACCACTGCTTCTGGACAACTCACGTTTGCTAACATCAGGTAAAGAAAAACGCCGAACAACTTTAATTGCATCCCCGACAATATAAACCTTAAAAAGAACACCACCTAAAGCCACACAAACAATGAGAATTCCAGGGTGTATCATACAGCAAATACAAAAGAATGGTTGCATTGTAGGTTGAGATTGCATACCATGATTAACAAATTCTTGTAGAACAAGGGGAGGCTCTAGCTTCTGAAGGGAATACTCATCAAAAGCCAGTGATAGCTCATGTGACTTGGCAAACAGAGGCTTTGCAACTGACAGAAAGTCAGAAGTTCAATATAATAATCAGGCAAAAGATTTTTTTTCTTTTTTTAAAGAAAAAATTAGACTTTGATCCGTTTTGAAGCTGGTTATATAATTAAGTCGAAATATTCAGCTTTTAAAGTCCAGATAAACAAGTCCTGTTTCTGTTTATTTAGGGGCCTAATATTTAGTTTTAGGTAATCAATTTCACACCTGCCACGATAAAAACTGATTATCAAGGTGGAAAACAAAATTGCCCAACTATCCCCTTGTTTCACAAAAATGTCCTTTCTGGTCAATTAAGTAACTGAAATATAAAACAAATAAAATTCGCCAAAGGCTCAAAAATTAGATTATTACAGTTGACCCAACAATTTATCACCTCCAATACATTTTTTACAATTGATCCTGATTGTTTCACATATTCACTTCCAAAACACATATCCAAACACACCCTAGCTCTATTAAAAGGAAGTTACACTTCCGACTACAATACAAGCCATTAGATAAATATGGGAGCATAC
The DNA here is from genome assembly GCA_963921325.1 of Logfia minima. Taxonomy (NCBI): domain Eukaryota; kingdom Viridiplantae; phylum Streptophyta; class Magnoliopsida; order Asterales; family Asteraceae; genus Logfia; species Logfia minima. The sequence continues at coordinate 6,216,359 of OY992774.1, read as the reverse complement.
CAAGAGGTAGGGACAGCCCAGCCTTCCTAATGGCATCGGGAATTGATGACGCGTCATTTTCAATCACCAATTGATTTGGGACACCAACTGTACCTACAAAGTGTACTAAATCATGAGAATGAACTATTCCATGATACACAAATATAAACTTAAAACAGTCACAAGAATTCAATGTCACGCCCATCTTTAGTGATCAGGAAACAAAAGAATCACCATATGCGTCTGAAAGATCTAAATCAGCAACATCCTGAAGCATCGACTGCCTGTTGTATACATGCTGAATGGCGTCAGGAGGATCAAGTACCGTGACTTCTGGATGTGATAGACGATAATCCTTCAAAATGGAATAACAATGCAGAAACTGTCTTTGTAAATCCAAAAAATATGTGAACAAAGGCGCTAGAGAGCATATTCGGTCATTGAAATCAAAGTTAATAACAAGTTGGAACTTCTGGCAAAGAAATCAGAAAAACAGGAGAGCTGATATTGGTAAATTGATCAAAATTATAGAGTACGGAAATTCATCCAGTACCACCGATTTGGAACAACTACAATGAACCACATTCCAGTTTCGAAAAAGTTAACCAAACGACAACTGCAAGAAATTTACTAACTTTTTTCAATAAAGAAAAGTTCAGTTTTCAAAGTACATGAATGTGGAGACAATGGCATCAAATCAAATTTCAGAAATAATGAGCGATCATAAAGAGAAAATCATAAATCACAAGGTAACACAAATTATAATCTTTGAGGCTAGTTAACCAGTAAAATATCATCCAAACTACAAAGAGATTCGAAGATCAAAATTATCAGTATACAGAGATTTGTAGAAAGACCAACATCGAGAAGTTTCCACCATTCCTTCCCCGTTAACTGACAATAAAAGTGTGAAACAGCATGTCAGTACTAAAAAACTCCCTGGCACACCGCAATATGCTTTTCCAAGAAAGAATATAACAGACTCACTGACCTTATGCAGCACAATGTCAAAAGGACCTTGGTCTGAAAGAGGCCTGGTTTGATCAATAGCAACAAAGAGAATCCCCTTATTCCTGTATCTCACCCAAAAACATGGTTATAATCAGTAACTTAACCCAAACTCGTACATATAACGATACAACTGAATTCCAAAAAGAAATATATTTACACCAACATAATTTAATCACATATGGTACGATCACATCTGTGCATTTAAAATAAAATGAAAACTATGGTAACTCAATTTATAATTTAGCTATAGCTTTGTAAATTCCAAATATAAGAGCATAGATTCGTTCTCTCATGGGTCAACTAACTCTAGGACTTCTGTTAACTGCAACTATCCCAGTAACAATATATACACGCAAGGATCATAAAAGAAACTGGGAAGAAAATGAAATTTATAAAGATTGTTAAGAAGCTAGTAGGCAATCACAATCATAAGTACATAGAATTTATTAGCAAAAATGCTAGTATATGATTAATCAATGAAAATAAATTTAGGTGTGTAAGGAAAATCTACACACACACACATCAAACTCATCAAAGTTCCTTTACAAAGAAAAAACAAGTGGTTAGTTATATCGTTTTTTCATATAATCACACTCACTCTTCCAAAAGGATGATGAGTTGTTTGCCATTTATTTTATCCAGCTCAATACGACAAAAAGATAAGCTTTCGTCCTCTCTTGACTGTTTCCAAACATCATTAGCTAAAGCAAAATTTAATTTTGCTTAATTTCTAAACCGGTATATCATAGATATTATACGAGATGCAAGTTATATGATCATCTACTACAAATCAAACAATTCCACAAATAAAATGTAGATAACCAACCAAAACATTTTAAAAATGAAATCTCAACATCAGTGCATCCAAACAAGATTTTTATTTTATATAATATATATTTATTTATTTATATACTCATGTAATCAATAATCAACTTACTAGAAAATAATATTTGAATATTCACACACTAAGAATAGTCTAATCTTGATAAAAAGATCACACTGTCAATTAAATAAAAAAGCAAATTAATCAAACAACCAAAATATCTTCAAACTAGTCCAGCAAAATGAGATTTTTTACACATACAACGTCATTATTTTTTAATCTCACGTGATATAATTATTCAGGACGAATAAAAAATAATTTAATAAAAATAATATATATAGGTATATGTATATGTATATACCTAGCCAAACCTTCAAGTTTAGGTTGTAAAAAGCTTTTAATCTTTTTAGAAGTAAGAGCATAACCAACAACAATTACTTTCATCATCAAATTATTATGAAACCCTAACCCTAACTCACAACTCGATGATTCCATTTCCCTTTCTTGTTCACTCTCGTAATCTATCACCCTCATTACTCAAATCAATCAATCAAATTCAATGAGCGAATCAACGGGAAATTGATAGAGAAATGTCGGAAATTGCGAAGTTTTAGGTTAATTTGTTGATGAAAATTGGGGGGAATTTTTCCGTTAAAAAATGATAGACAAAAAACTTTGTTGTTTAAGAAATTAAAAAATAAAACACGCAGATAGTGGTGAATTTAGTGCGTGTGATTTGGGCTTGTATATATAGACAACAAGCACGAGCCCCCCCTGAGGTCAGTCAGCAAGAGGTTAGCTTTCCTTTGGTTGTGAAGGAAGTTACAATAATACCCCAAATTCCAAATCTAAATTTTTATCATTAATATTTATATTTTTTTATATTTATATTTATCATCTACGTAGTACTATTTATTTTGAATCAATTTTGTTAACGATGAATTATAACTGGGAATTTTGGATAATTACAAGGTTACACATATTAACCCTCAAATTTAACATATTATCAAAGCCCAGATTTTTTTCTCAAAATAACACATATTTACGTAAGTCTATTACGAACACCCCTGAGCCTTGCGATTTTCCCCTCTACCGTTTTTTCCTTGCGAATCTCAGAACTCGAACCGAATCCAGCGTCAAAATAACTTGCGAATTCTTTGGAGCTTTTCAAGCCCTAAACCTTTTCATCCGGCCACGAATGGTTATTATTACATCTTTGAACCAAACCTGTAATATGGGTTGATTCTTTATGTTTCATTTGTTTTTTTGGATTTTTCAACCTGAACATCATACATTGAGAAAATATATATTTGATCATCATATATTGTGAAATTCATCCTTGTCAAAGTATGTGATATTTTGTTAGCGAAACCATCTTGCAAAAACTATGTTGCGTAAGTGTTTTGTGATTTTTTCTATGTTTGTGAAATTGAATGATATTTTGTGAACTTAGATAATTAAGAGCACATGAAGGATGACCCTCGTGTCATAGTGTTCAGCAATAATATTCAATGGAAATACTGTTGTTGAAAAATGGGGAAGTGTGAACAGTGTTCAGGAATTTATTTTTCACATTTTATTTTTAAAAGAATTTAAATAATTTAACAAATAAATATTTTTAATTTAATCTATTTTAATTTTAATTTTAATGTGTTTAAATCAATTAGAATAATTAAAAAAAATAATTCATTTAAAAGCCCATTTAAACATAAATGGACCCAATTTCAAGTTAACCTAAACCTAAAAATGTATGTGTCTTCTTCTCCTTGTTGTGTCTTTTTCTCCTTGCTGCAAAGGCGGAGCACACACACACGTACCACACACAACACATTTTTTCTTCTTCAAAACAAAGAAAGTGAGCAAAAGAAAATAATAAAAAAAAAATAATAATGCTAGAACACAACGTTCCGGAGGAGACGTTGTGCCGGGAATACTGACCAGAACTTTGTCCGGAACGCCGACGGAGAGTGGAAGAACGGCATTCTCGACGGGGAACGTACGCGTTCCTCCTCACTCCGTGTGCTCTAAGTTGATAATATATAAAATACTAAAGCTAATATCATATATATATATATTTATATATATATATATATATCTAGGTAAATATCCCATTATAATTCTAGTAGTGTATTTTAAAAATTTATAGAGTAATAGTAACAATAATAAAAGAATAATAACAATGGTAGTAACAAATAGTTTTTGTCCTTTTATCAGATATTGTTAAAATATATCAAATATATATATAGCTATTCCATGGACGCAAACATGGTGGCTGGTTGTGACGACCGGATTCACGAGCCGGTTGCGCGAGACTGTTGCGATTGATTGCGAAGTTAATTTTCGACTGTTGTGATCGATTGCGAAGTTAATTTTCGCTAACTTCATTCTTTATTATATATATTCCTCTTTTATATTAAGTATTTAATTTAATTTATTATTATTATTATTATAAAAATGAATATGATATGCAATGGGTAAAGCATAGTATGTGTTTTATAATATGTTAAATATGCTTTTGGAGTTTGAGATAGGCGGACAGGAAGTATGCAGTCGAACAACCGAACAACCATTGAGTTATAATCATAAAATTTGATTGAAATTATTGAATATAAAATTTGAGAATATGAAAACGAATTAAACATATAGATGAAGGTGTAAATTGTAATTTTGTCAAAGTGCACATTTTAAGGGTTCGTGTCATTTTTATTTTTTTAAACTTAGAATGTGTTAAGTAGAGAAACGTTAGAATCGAAAATTTTATAATTGAAATTTGACTCCGAGAGTTGAACGTCCTCCAATTACAAATGGTTCAAAAGTCTGATCAATTTATCACACGACGGCCACGTTACCTAAACCACGAAACTAAGCAACGCGTTCAACAACTAGGTTGTTAGCTAGAAAACCCTGAACTACGCACCCTTTGGCGGGGAAGCCCCGGACCACGTAACCCGAACAACAAGTGAATTGTTTGCTGGGAAAATTTTGATTCGCAACACCGCAAAGGATCTTGCTACTAGCTCCGAACATGAGTGTATTGTTCTGAAACCTTTTTCTAATATTTTCTTTAACAATCAAAAGGGGGCAAAAGGTGGTTTCGTAAATAATAATATGAAATATCAAAGATAAAGTTTCAAGTATCTAATTTTAGGAAGAGGCCAAGATGGAGAATATGATTTGGCACGTGAAGGTATTCCTGAATCCCGAGTTTGTGGCATCACTGTTGAACGCGGTGTGTGATGCACACCTTTTTAATTCAGATGTAATCGGTTCTTTTGTCGTTTATCATTACTCACCTCATTTCAAAATAAAGATTTTCTTTTTCATTTTAAGTCTTAAAATAGATGTTTATTTTAAAAGTAATATATTAACTTTATCTATTTACTCATAGTTTACTTTCTTAAAAAAAATTAATTAATGATAGTTTGGTACAAAGAGTAAGGTTAAAACTGTTATTTTTCTCTTACACGATGTATTAATTATGTCTTTTCTTAAACTTTATATCATGTGATTGTGAATACTTATAATTGGACGAATGAAAAATTATTATTATATTTTTAACTGTCAAGAGGGTCCATTCCCCTGAGTTCGAGTCACTCACATGCATCAAACATGGAGCAACATAAGACATGTCTTCGAATCCAAATCCCGTTTAATTATTGCATTACGTTCGAAATATATATATATATATATATATATATTATATTTCAACATCATTAATTGAAATTATAAACACTTGGCTAGCAAGCTTATATCATCATCATTTCTTTTGTAGCTCTTAAATACGTCACTAGTTTGATAATTCTGTTCATGAAAATACCCAACTTTAATTAACAGACTGATTATCACCGGGCAAACAGTACAAAGTAAATTAAAAGTGTGGATCGATCTTAAATTAAGTTCATAAAAGGAAAATATATGTTTGTCTAAAGAATGAATTAAAATATAGAGTCATCCATATGGTGTGCATGGGCCATTTTGATTTCTAGAGATATGTTGCATGTGTAGGCAAGTTGTAAAGCATGGGGGTGGATATGGCAGCTTACCACTTTTGTGTGTTTTAAGCAAATTAAAAAATAAAATATTTATCTAGAAAAATAATAATAAAAATAAAAATAAAATTCCTTGCTAATTAAAAGAGAAAAGAGTATATAGTTACATAAATATTCATCTGTTGTTGAAATGTCAGCTATCACAATTTCGTACCTAATATTTTGTTTGTGAATTTTTGATGTTGAGTTGTCTTGTAAATTTCTAGGAAAGTTCATGTCACAAGTTGACGTTATAAACGTCTATATACTTGCCCACAAGCACTAACCAAGTGACTAGAATAACCCGGCCAATACAATTAATCATGTCCCTAATCTTAAAAAGATCTAACTCTTACATTCAAATGTTGTATTATATGTGTAGTATATGTTTTGTTTGAAAGAGGTTGGAGGACGTACATGACATATATATATATATATACATATATATATATATTGAAAATCAGATCTTTGTTTGGTTAAACATAGTTTTAAAGGAACTAGTACTTAGTCCAAAGATTCCTTCAGGTTACACAAACTAATCGAACTGTAAACTTATGAAAACGACAACACTTAACTACTCAGATAATTTAGTAGGATTGCGATTTGGGTTGAGTATTGTGAGCTTGGGTTGGTGGGTTGACGGGTCGTTACTCAATTTAAACCTGACTTTATTAAATAAAGGAGTTAGCTAGGTATTTCAACCCTAGCCCGTAAACTACTAACCTGAGCTTGAACCGGCAGCCAATTAAAAAAACCAAATTAGTTAACATGTTTGCGAGTAGGTTTCATGTCAAATCTGTCGATCTCTACAAAAGTGTTATTTTGAAGTGATCACGTTTAGATTGATATCTAGTTAACTCTGAGTTGGATAATGTAATCATATTAATTAATATGCAAATGAATAGATTTTATAGTTCGTAATTATAAACAAGTACGAAATCGGTTTTAAACTCACTAAAAATGTGTATATTTAGAAGAAGAAACAAAGATATGTTTAAAATAGTTTTAAATGAGTTGACAGATCGATCAACTCAGATAGTTATATGTTGACTCAAACTCGACTTGAAAAATAGTTATATTATCGACTCTAATTCGACACGAAATATAATTATTCATCGAGTCAAATTCAATCTGAAAAATAAATAAATTGCTGAGTTGGTAATTCGAAAATTCTCGGTGTAAACCAATTTACTTTTGTGTTAGTCTCAAAAATTTGTGGTCCTATAATTTATTGTCTTATTACGTCTTGGTTGTTTAATCATCCAATCACAGAAGCACTAAATATTGATAGTACATTCGAGTGGTCAATTTTTGTTAGCTTTTAAGATTTAGTGTAGATCTATTTGTTTCTTTTGAGTTTTTTATTTTGTTCTACTCCTGGTTCAAATCTTATAACCTATTTTTTCTTGCGTTTTCATTCTTCCTTGTTATATGTCGTTATAATTATTACTTTTTTCTTTCGTTCTATAATAAATATTCACAATCAAATTACACGAACTTTAAAAAAAAATATAATCATTATATTATATAAGATGAAAATAACAATATTATCTTTATTTAGACTATAAATCAGTTATGTGAAAACAAAATTATAAATAAATTAATAGAATTATTATATTATTTTTATAAGTATCATTTATTTATAAATTATACTAGAATAAAAAAATAGATATTTATTTTGAAGTATTATTTTTGGCTTGCTTTACCCTTTAACTATTGGAAGTTTGAAACTATTGGATAAGGGAATCTAATATAGGTTTTTATCAACATTTAATATTTTGTTCAACGCTACCTAGTTAGTTAAGGCATGGTGAGTTATACTCATTGTTGATCTCTTTGAATGTTTTTAGTATAACTATAAAAACAGTATACACATATTAAATATTATTATACCTATAAAACATATAATAACTTAACGTTTTTTTTTCATGTTAAACTTATTTAATATATCTATAATACAATGCACTAAATTCACAAATAAAACTATTCTTTATTCTTGTCCCATATCGTTATCGGGAGGGAACAAGGACACCTGAAGATGCTTTTAAAATGACGGTCCCTCACAATTTAAATGCAAGTTCGGAGATGCTTGAAAAAATAAATAAAAAATCAACCCAAATTGACTCCCGGTTCCGATTTCACTGGTAGGTTGTTGGTTTAACTGACGGTCGTTGACAAAGTCAACATCACTTAGAGATCGGTTATATTTGGGCTGATTTTCTATGAAAATTCGGTTCGACTGATCGAACCGAACCGATCAGATGTTTTCAAAACATTAATCAATTTATAGTTTAAAAGATCTTTTAAATTATTACAACATTATAAATAAAAGGAGTCAAATGCACGTGAAGATTTCATTAAATATTTAGAGAAAAGTATTAAAATGGTCAGAGTTGACCATGCATAGATCATCGTAAAAGAAATACTTTAAAATATATATACTCATCAAGGATCTTGCTTCAGAAAGGTACTTTTGACACATATTGTTAATTAATTGGATTTAGCATGCACAAAGTCCACCCTTTGAGTTGAGACAATTTTTTATTAACTTTTTGTTTTCATATTGGAGCGAAATATGCGACAATTATAGTGAATTGAAACGAACCGATGACCATACAAATCGGACAATTCAATGTAAGTGATGAATTGGAGCGAATAGTGCTTATATGATGCTCTCGTAGTGATTTTTTTGAATTAGAGTGAATTACACAACTAACTTGTGAAATAATTAGCTCTAAAGCGTCTTTAAAGAGCGAGATCCTTGACCCTTTTGGAGATTTCGTAAGACTTAGTACATCCATAATTAGATATCAACGATTAAATCCGACAATTATAGTAATTTTCTCTTATTTATATGTTTCCAGACTGTATCAAAATAACGTATAAAGGCCTACATTATACGTGACAACCCCTTAACTCATGATCTCAACAATCTTTGCAACATAGTATCGACAGAGTTTGACAGCATAATATGTATGGAGACTACGGTTTTAACAATTTGTTGCAATATAGAGATTGCTGATTTGTTCCTAACATCAGGTGCTTTAATAGGATATTGTACATTAACTATTCATGTTATGTTAAAAAGTATATTTTGTTGTTGTTATTGGCTACAACGAATATTATGTTCCAATCTATAAGTTTTTATCAAATTCAAAGTATTTCCAACACAATATATACGTTGTCCATGGTTTCTGTATATCCCCTTTTCGTCATCTTCATCATATATATCAGTCTATCATATGCTATTTTACTAGAGATCTTTCAATAAGTATACCGAATGTGTGGCTTACGTTCTCCATAATAAAACAAAACAATACCAAAGAATTATATTCCAGCATAATCTTTATCCTAAAGGCTACGTGAGAACTTATTCGATGACCAAATATATCAAGTTATGATAATTATTATGTGTGATATGATTAACTATAATACACACGTTTGATACTTATATATATAATGATAATTTATTATAACTGTTATATATATTTGTATAAAACAATACACAAATTATATCAAACAATTATCATTATTTTTCACACACAATTTTCACAATCTTTACTTATTTTACATATGAATTATATCAAACATGTATACTTAAAAATGTCTGAACAACAACACAACAATTCTCAATCACAATCAAATGATTTTTTCAACAACTTATTCAAGAATCCTATTCCAAATACGAATAATTCACCTGCGAATTCGTCTTCCGTACCCCAATCGAGCAATCCTTCCCCAAGTCACATGAATTTTGCACAATTTGCACCTCTAGCCAATACGTTTTCAATCCTACCCGAAGACCCACGATCTAGATACCATCATCAACAATAGTATCATCAACCTCCACAACAATTCAACAATTACCTACAGACACAATACCCACAATCATATTACCCACAAATACCACTAAACCAAAATTAATTGAAAACATCCTCACACCACCACCCGATGTCGAACCCATAGGCAGAAAAGAGAAATGGAAAGGTAAAAATGTGGCAGAACCAATCCAACGACGAAAAGGTCAAAAAGTTTTGTGGACCGCAGAAGAAAGCAAGATTTTGACGAAAAGGTAGGTCAACAATTCTCAAAATGGAGTGATTGGGAATTCAAAAAATTACAACCGTTGTGTTGATACCAAACATAATATTGATCATTTAATCATCAAATGGTCAACTTCAACGAGACGTCAAACTTTTTCAAAGCGCCTACCAAAAGTATAAATATGAGTGATAAAGTGGTATGAACGACACATACATTATGTTGGCGGCCCGTGAACGATCTAAAGATCGAAAAAAAGGAACTTCACTTACAAGTCGGCATGACATGTTTTAAAAGCTATCCCGAACTCCTTTTTTCCGGAAGGTGTTATGAACAACAAACGACCCATGAAAGACAAAGATAACGATCGGATCCGTTCGATCTATCTTGAAGACGAAGACGATAATCCGATCCGTCCGACCAATATTAACCTAAACTTGGACCATTTACTCGTCATGACCCTATCTGTCGTCCACCCGGTCGGGCAAAAAGTCAAAAAAGTTCGGGTTCATCGGATGCTACTTCTTCATGTTGTTCGGCCGACGACATCCATGCCCAACTTTTTAGAACTGCACAAGCTCAACAAAAAAAACGGAAACATTAGCTGATGCGTCTAAAAAGAAATTAATATTCAAGGCGTTCAAGACTTTCAACAACCCGATCAATCCAAGTTTGCCATCCCACGAACAAGTATATCTCTACAACATTTGAGAAGAGTGAAACGAAATTATGTTAGGTTTGTCGAACCTACAAATAAGCCATTGACGAGGACTAATTATATCATTTTTTATTATTATTAATGTGACATACCCGTTTTAATTAATGTAATTTTGATTATTATTAATGTAACCTATATTTTTTGTAATTGATGTAATTTTTATTATTAATGTAACTTACTTATTATTATTATTATTATTATTATTATTATTATTGTGTTAAAAATATAAATGCATTTGTATTAATATTTAAGAAATGACGTGGCGCTAAAAAGTTCAGTCATTTTGTCGGGCAGAATTCAGTTATTCTTTAGTTCTTCAGTCTTTGTGTTGATTTGGCGTTGAGGTGATAGTTATTTCTTTAGTTCTAGGCTGCGTCACAGTAAACGGCTCAATAAACACATAAAACTGTTATTGAAAGTTATCTTTTGCAACTAGATGTATTTTTCTGGTGATAAAGATGAATACACTTTATATAGTGTTTCATGGATTCATTTTGATATGGAATAGCATAACAAGTCAAAATCAATAATAATTAAGCAAATAGCGCGATGAAGAACACAAAGGGTGGTATCGTGTTAAATTTGATGTTAGATTTCAACAATGAGTTCAACGTTGAGTATGGTTATATTGAGTGGTTCAATGTTAAATTTGGTGTAAAAAGGGACTCACAGTATATTTTTGGACTAATAAAATTAAAGAAAGTAAGAAAAACACAATATCGCATAACCATCACTAGGAACTTAACTTCGGCTTTAACAACGGGCCTTAACGTCCACTAGGAGTAGCTCCCCGGCGTTAAAAAAAACTAAAATCGCTAAGATTTTTTGTTCCACTCCATACGTTATATAACATGATGACCAAAGGCGGAAATAGTAAGGAAAAAGAAGAGTAGTGCTCCGGGAAAGATCTTTATAAAATGGAAACAAAACATCTTATTAAATTAATAATATATTATAATATGATCCCTATAATATACCATATATTACAAATCTAGTCTCTGGATATGGTATTTTTGAGTTCAACCCCTTGATTTGGCACTTCGTTACATAACTAATCCGTTTTGCACGTGATTAGATAGATTCGTCCCTTCAACTATGACCAGTTCCGCCCCTTATGATGACAACATGATTGTTACTTGCGAGTAATTTCCGTTCATCGACATCTTATATGTTTACATGTCCTTTTCACACATGGGTCAAGTCCGATTACATCACAAGATTCGTTGGAATTTGTAAGCTTCATTTTTTACTCTTTTACTCCTTCCATTTTGGGGAGTACTGTTTTTATAAAAAAAATTCGTCACATGAAATTATTTCTAAAAAGAATATAGAACTTTAGTTGATAGTTGGATGGATAGTGAAGGAATCAACTTTTTAATAAAGAGTTTTTCAACATATATTTGATTCCGTTGACTCACAAGTAACAAATGGTCAATGCATATTGGACGTTAGTTGAGATTGCCTAAAAGTCCAAGGTCCACCGGGGCTCAACCATATAGAACATGTTTTTTTTTTTTTCTAACATGTCATTATCATTAACCTACCAAAACACTATTTGAATAAGGAGTGCACCTTTTATATTTGTTTCTTGCAAAAGTCACTTTAAGTCCACATACAACATCTCTACTTATTTTTTTTACTGTATATACAAACATCCATTGGGTCCAAATTCTCCTAAAAAAACGACGTGTGTCTTTCTGTATCATTGACACGTTATGAAAACAATTGCTTCCATAGCTAATGTTTTATACCTTGTTACTATAAAAAAATTGAGAAAAAATTGTATTTTTGAGACTATGGACTTATTTATTTACACGTAAATGTAGCGATTATATGTAATACATTATATGATTGTGTAACTCTTGACAAGAGCTTCGTAACGGTGTATTATATGTTCAAAGTTGATGAGAGGTGAATAAGATATCGAAATACAAAGTGAAGTGAATGAAACTATAAATTGATGGGTTTTTAGAGTGTCCCACATCGAAAATGGAACTAATTATGGAGGTGTTTATATGTGTAAGTGTTGAAGTAAGTTTAATAAGCTTATAACCATTACACACTCCAACTCCTACGATTCGTCTGCATTTTGTTTTGTTTTTTTCGTATTTAATATAATTTTTTATTACTTCAGTTTTGTTTTACTTATTCCTACAGCTTAAAACAGATTTTCAAAACAAAACTCAGTTATAAACGGAGATTAATTTGGTTCAAACCAGTTTTGTTTCAAGTTAGTCAAAACAAATTTCGTTCCTTCAATTTATTTGACACCTTCTTGTTTAAACTACTACTATAAGCATATTATTCAAATGTGGCCTTTATATGCTTTATGTTTTAGTTGATTTAATAGCTTTTCCATAAATTCCGTCTAATCATAATCTGTTAGTTTTTAGAAAACTAGATTGATTACTTAGATCATAAACTTCCTGTATAACAGTTTATGTCCAGTAAATTAAGAAGCAATCTAAAGCTTATATTATAACAGTTTGTATACTCTATTATTACATTTTTCTGAAAAAGCCTTCGATTCAAAACATATTGTGCTTCCTATTCAAACTACTTTTATTTGGAGTAAGTTTTGTTATTCGTTTACAACAACTTTTGGTGTAATATTCTGTGTTGATTTAAACATTATCACGATTATTTAATTGAATAATTTGTCCAAGTTTTTGTTTGGTTTAATAAACAGATTATCACAACTTTATTAATATGTTTGTGTGTGATTTTCAGGATAAAAAGTGAGCCCATGAGTAACCAACCAATCATGACAACTTTCTGTGGTGACTACTAGTGTGATGATTGCACCATTAACTCGGTTGCTAATCGTGCTGGAAAAACCTGATAATTTCAACGGTTTGATCTTAAAAAAGCGGTAATAAAAGACGTTCTTTTACTTGACCATATTGAACCTTGCAAGGTTATTGACTGAATTCGCTCCCCAACTGAATATTTGAGAGACCAATGCTGAAGCTGTGAGTAGGGTAGATGCTTAGAAGCATTCAAATTTCTTGTGCCGAAATTATCTTCTAAACGACATGCTGGACTCGTTGTACAATCTATATTGAAAGATCACACTGCCAAAGAATTATGGGAGTCGTTGGAACGCAAGTACAAAACCGAAGATGTCGGGACCAAAAAGTTTGTGGTTGCTCGATTCTTGGACTATAAACTGGTACATTCAAAGACCATTATAAAGAAATTTCAAGAACTCCAAGTTATGCTCCACGACATCCATGCAGAGGGAATGACACTTAGTGAAACTTTTCAAGTGGCTGCTATGATTGAAAAGTTGCCACCGGGTTGGGTAGATTTCAAGAACCACCCAAAGCACAAACGAAATGAGATGACTGTTGAAGACCTTGTTGTTCGCCTTCATATTGAGGAGGATAACAAGATGGCTCAAAAGAGTAGGTATACACCCACTTCGGCTAAAGCTAATGTGATTAAACATGGTCAATCTTTTAAGGGCAAAAAAGGTAAGGGGAAAAGGAAAGTTTATGTTGATAACAAAGGCAAAGGGAAGACATCGAACCTAGGTCCTAAAGATAGAGTTGTGAAAAATAAATACCAAGGAACTTCCTACAATTGTGACAAACCGGGTCATTGGGCTATGAATTGTAAGATGCCTAAATGAGATACCCCACGTCAAGCTAACATGTTGTGAAATGATGATACGGAACTTATTGCTATGATTTATGACATTACTTCTATGATATCAGAAGTAAACCTAGTGGGAACGGATTCCAGGGATGGTGGGTTGATACCGGTGCCACATGTTATGTTGGTTCCGATAAGAGCTTCTTCAACACATTGAAGGATATTGAGAATGGTGATAAACTCTACATGGGAAAATTGGCTACCGCGGAAATCAACGGTGAAGGAAAAGTGATCTTGAAGATGACATCCGAGAAAGAGCTTACTTTGAACAATGTGTTGTATCTTCTTACGAATCTCATGTCCATGTGGTTGCTTAATAAGTTTAGGTGTTTTACATAACGATTCAATTACTAAAAATTAAAAGTTATGTGTTATCACGCTTTATTTGTCTCCTTCACGTACATATCATATAAATATGAAAACACATAATACACACCATAGAAAAATATAAATCAGACATTCGGTATCGCTACTTTGCACGGGTAGAAGAGGGCTACTACGGTAAAACACGTATACACATGAATTGCACGTGGCCCATAGGGTTATTCTTTCATTACACACACAATATACACCGAAAGCTTTCCCTCCCTCATACATCACTCAAACCGTCGTTCGGAATTGCGTCACCACCACCGCTTGAAAGCTACTCTTCCGCGTAGGCCGGTAGCTATTCCGAAGTCCGGTCACATTTTATCTAACTCAATTTTCGTTATCTCCCTCCCAAAAAAAGAAGGTACCTTTAAACCCTAGCACTCAATCGCATGTGTGTATTCTCCCTTTCATGCGTTCCTATTTTTATTTTGTTTTTTACAGTTTCTTGCAAATTTACATGCTCTTGTTAAAATTGATACTCTTTAGAAGGTTAATCGTTGTACTTTTTATAAAGTAATATATTCTGAATATTTATAAATCTTAGTAAGTCGATTTTATTGCTGAAAGTTTTGAATAAGGGTTTTTTATTGAACAGTAATGATAAATCATAAGGTAATTAATCGTGTGTTCATAAGGTCGGTGAATCGGAAATGCTTACAGATTGAATTTACAGTAATTTAGGCCTCGTGAATTATCATGTTCACAAGTTCCATTTTGTTGACTTCTTATTATACAACTACGAGCTAATATGCAGTGTATTTCATACTCGTTTTGTGCATGGAACGGTTTAAATTGAAGCAATGCAGTGGATTTATGTAGTAGTTTTTAACCATTATTCGAAGAGTGTAATCTCCGCCTTACAAAAAAAATATGTTTTCGATGACGAAAAGGAAATAATAACTTAGGCTGCTTTTATTTGTATTCAACGTAAATGGATCTCTATACCATCTTTGTGGACAAAAGTTTTATTTTTTTTCTTGATCCGCTTTGTTCTTCATAAGTCATTATTATCGTATTGTTATTATGAATATGTTTACCGTGTAGGGATATATGTCCACCATAGAAATGTAAACTCTGCCACTCCATTTGTAAACTTAATTATGTGTAACTAGAAATGCCCTTACCCTTTAAGATTTGCAATATATGAGTAGAAAAGATATACCGATCGCCGTTTACTTTCTATTTTAGAAAGACCTTCTATAAAACTCGATTTGAATATCTCATTTTTTTTGCTAGGTTTTGATAGTTTTTTGAACATGTCATCTCAATTAACGCCTTCCAAGAGGCCACATGACCAGAGTGGTTCAGAGCCCAATGGAAAAGGGAAGTTGCCGAAGTCGACTTATTTTACTTCACAAAATACATCATTCAAGATCACTCCAGGTAGCGTTGTTTTTCGAGTGCTTTGTCCCGCTCCTAAAACTGGAAGTGTTATTGGAAAAGGGGGAAATAAGATATCACAAATACGCCAAGAATCTGGTGCGAAGGTTAGGGTTGAGGAAACTATGCCTGGTTGCAATGAGCGGGTAATTGTCATTGCAGGATCAGGGCACGATAATGCAATCTCTAATGATCAAAGCAAAGATGCTGATGAAGAACCTAAAGAAATTGAAGATAATAGAGAAAGCAAAGAGAATCAAGATGCTGAAGATACTAATGATGCAGAAAAGCACGAGTCTGTTGAAGGAGAAGATTTGCAGTCTGAAAAGGTTGATTCTTCTGTGCAAAAGGCTCTGATGCTTGTGTTTGAAAGAATGACAGAAGGAGAACCAGAGATTAATGGCGTGGATGAAGATTGTAACAAAGATACTACAACATTCACGATGAGACTGCTCCTATTTTCTTCTCAAGTGGGCTTCCTTTTGGGAAAAACTGGTGGTGTTATCAAACAATTGGCTTCTGAAAGTGGTGCTCAAATTCAGATTCTTGCTAAAGACCAACTTCCTGTGTGCCAATCTTCTTCCGATGAATTGGTTCAGGTATATATATTTATTGGTCTAGTTTTCTTAAATGAGGTATCCGGTGGATTTGTTTTCTACCGCAATTTGTTTTTTTATTAATTTTTTCTACCCGTGGTATAGATTACTGGAGAAGTAAGTGCAGTTCGAAAAGCGCTTCAATCGCTTTCACAACAGCTTTTAGATAATCCACCTCATGAGAATGAATCTTTTTCTGCCAATAATAGTGGGCCGTCTCATACGTTTGGTGGTTCTATATCTAGGCAAGACCCATATCCCTCTTTTCCTCCTCACGGAGGACCATTACCTGCAGGGTCCCGTGACGGTGGAAGTGGTAGTTTTGGTCCTTTCACTGATATGCTAACATACCGTTTGATATGCCCTGATGAAAAGGTGGGAGGTGTAATTGGAAAAGGGGGCACCATTGTAAAGGCACTTAAGCACGAAACTGGATGTGACATTAGAGTCCTTGAAAAAATGCCTGAATCAGATGACCGTATTATTGTCATATCTGGACCAGCGGTATTAACAGTGACCTATCTTCGTTTTATGCTATTTCAATGTTCTATTTTCCTGAAAAATGTAATAAAATCAATTTAATAGCGCAGCATCCAGATGAACGGATATGTGCTCCCCAAGATGCAGTTCTTCGTGTACAGACTAGGATATTTAGGGCTGCACCTGAGAGCAAGGCGGTGACTGCAAAAGTCATAGTATCAGCACATCAGATTGGATGTATTCTTGGAAAGGGTGGTGCAGTTATATCTGAAATGAGAAAATCAACTGGCGCTTATATTCGTATATTAGGAAAGGATCAAACTCCTCAGTATGCTGCTGAAAATGAAGAAGTAGTTCAGGTATCTCTTTGACTTTTGACTTTATACATGTCCAATGATGGTTTTGGAACTTTTTTGAAGTTTCATGCTGCCTTTTAGGGGTTGTTTGGATGTGCGTTTTGGAAGTGATCATGCGATTCTGAATAATCAGAATCAGATAATCCAGGTTTAATAAACAAGCTGTGGAAGATAAATAGATAATGAGATGTTTGCGTGGTTTGGCAATTTTTGACGATTTCCGTAGAATTAGTAGGTAAAATGACTGATAAGTCACTTACTGAAAGAAGGGAGCGTTATTTGATGTGTTAGTCAAAATCCATTAAATTAGGTTATAGAAAGGAGTGATTAGGCAATTTATTCTACTTTCCGATAATCCGCTTTATTGTAGCATAAATCTGAACGCCCTCTAAGTAATCAGACGGTTAGAGGATTATCCAAAAATGATAGTTTGACGTAAGTAAGTAATCCGACGATTAGAAATAGAAACTGTTTATCCAAACTTATATAACTGATAATTGCGACTTGAAGTTGTAGTAATCAGTTCTACAACACAAACCTAAACACCCTCTAAACTGTACAATATTTCCAAATTTCCCAGTTACCAATGTAACATACTAACATACAAATGGTTCACACTTGTATAGGTTAAGCTACTCTAGTACTTCCATCACTTTCTGCTTGGCTAACTTTTGTTATATCTTTAATGAACAGATAAATGGTGACTATGATGCAGTTCACGAGGCTCTTTTGCAAATAACCACATGTTTGCGGAATCATTACTTCCGCGATGCATTTCCTGGTTTCCAAGATCATGGCCCAGCATTTCCTCCATTTATGGGAAGGAGGGAACTTTCACCACCAGGAAGATACTCCTCTTTTAACCGGTTTGATGTGGGTCCCCCTCCACATGGTGGGTTTCATCCTCATGACGATCGACCTCCATTTATGCACGATCGGCCCGATTTCCACCACCCTATGCCTGAAAGATTCCCACCTTCCGCACCATGGGGTCCACAGGTACCTCTCTTTTTCATTCCTATATTTCTCTGAATATTTTCGGTTTATTTTTCATTTCATGTATCTAAATATCAACCTTTGAAATTTTATTGCAGGGTATTGAAGGTGGTGGTCATGGTGGACCTGGCTTTCCCGAGTTTGGAGGAGGCCCCCCAAGGAGAATGGGTGGATTTGGAGGGTGTGTACCTCTTTTATACGCGCCATATCATGCATATCTTTTTCAATTGGTTAGAGTCTTCTAAAATCAATGTATCTTGCTAAATGGTATTATTTATGCTAATGTAGGGGCAGTCACCAAGCTATAATCACGAATACTACTGTTGAAGTGGTTGTTCCTCGTCCTGTTGTTCCTTCTATATATGGAGAGGATGGTGGATGTCTGAGACAAATCCGCGAGGTATGTATCCTGATCTTGGATATTATTGGCATATTTGCAATCCGAGATCATTCGTCTGTTATTTTTTTGAGATATATTGCATATTAGTGAAGTTCCTTTGTGTTTACCAATACTGCCTCCTAACTTAGGTCTTCTAGTCTAATGCATGCTTTTGTTCCTATATATATGCTTGGTGCTACCTAGAAATTCGTTGTTGCTTGAATTTATAATCGTCATTCAGAATACCATAAATCACCGTGGTTCATTAGATCAATTATTAAGTTTCCAACTAAAAGGATCACACTTAAGAAAACCCCAAGTTTTACCTAAATTACGAAGATATGTGATTTTAGATGACAAAGCGTGATTTTGCTTTGACAAATTGACTTCACATTTGTAAAGTAGTTTAGATAGTCCTGTTTGCTGTGCATTACATGCCATTAAACTACAATTACAGAAATGCTGGTCCTTTGGCACTTGATGTTCTTCAATTTTCTAAAATCATAGATTGGTCAGGTAAATTCAAACTTATTACAGCTTTTAACAAGTGCCGTCCATTCAGAAAAATGTGAGAAATCTGAATAATTTTGAACTTTTAGAAAGTAATGCAAATCATCTTCATTTATTATCTTTTCTTTACACTGAACTCATATCATTTGGGACCCGCAAGTCATGGGCTTGATCGATGGGAACAATCTAATGTTGTGAACAGAATTCTAGGGTCATTATCAGTAGATTCCAAGTAACGGATTTTTCTAAAGCGATATTAATGTTGAATTTTTAGTTTATATTATAATCAAGTGCCAAGAATATTCTGGTTTATAAACCACTATATTGTTATTGTTTATTTTGGTAAAAAGTATGTACTGGTTTAATAGGAAATATATCTTATGTGCTGTGATTTGGTTCTTTCTTTCAGATATCTGATGCCAAAATCACCATAACTGACCCAAAACCTGGTGCAAAAGAAACTTTGATCATAATATCTGGCACACCAGAGCAGGCTTTTGCTGCACAGTCTCTTATTCAAGCTTTTGTGATCAGTGAGACTGAAGCTTCTTGACCGTTCAATATCTTTTTGTTCGCCTACAATCTGCCCTGGTCAATTTTCAGAGGAATGGCTGTCGTGCATTTTTGTAGCTGGATGTTTTTGTTGTTTTTCATATTTCATTACCAATTAAAGAATCTCAATGATAGGATATTACTTAAGGTTTAGAATCGCCGATTCTGTGTTTAGCAGGTTTTTAGTTTTAAAACTTTTTAAATTTATAGTTTTGTTAATTATTAGTGTTTAGTATCTATGCAAGTTGTGAAGAGGTGGATACGTCTGAAAAAAATGATTATCTTCGATCCCATGCTTTCCAGAAGTTCGATTGTCATGAGTATTTTGTGGTTATACAACCTAAAATAATCTAAGATAACCAAAACTGTCATTCGCGATCTATGTTCTCCAGAAATAGAAAATGAAGCCGTAGTTGTCAAATTCGATGGTGGAGGTTCAAAGGTTATCAATCACTATGTGCAAGCTTACAAGTCGCTAGTTTTAAGATAAGTGTTTGGTTTTTGCATGGTGACCTTTGAAGTCTTGATGTTAGTTTGCCGGTTGTTTAGGGTTAGCAACTAGCACTTCGATTGCTATTTGTCATGCTTTAATGTCAAGATTGTCCACAATGTTTCTTGAAATTTTGTAGTTTGCGTATGATATCTTGCATGCTGTAATTGTATATTTTTAGCTGGATCATTTATGATCTACTATCAAAAGAAGAGGTAAGCAATCATCTCAACTGATCATTCATCGTTGGGAAGAGCTCAGGATGTTTTGACTCTAAAGGAAGTCATCGTTTCTATTGACAAACCCTTAGCATTCCGGTCACAAAAATCTCATGATCTGTGGACGTGATCTTTGACAGTAAGGGAAGTTGCCGTTTCGTATAGACAAACTGTTGGCGTTCTAGTCAAAGAATCTTATGATCCGTGAATGTGATCATATCTTTTACGACAGTGAACAGACTCACCTTTAGAGATATGGTGTGATTATGTCGAACTCATGTTGGAGCCGAATGGAGTGATTGTGTCACTACCACAAATCAGTCATAAGTATCTCGTTGTTGCATCGTATCTAGTCATTCTACAAGGACTTTAGGTTATATGATCTGTAGCGATAGTAACCGAAAGTGGTTACTTCTGATGATCATTTGCAGTTGGAAATAACGACACCCATCGAACTAAGAAAGAACACAACACAATATGTCCAAACTCGCAACATAAAACATAAAACCAAACTGCTAGTCTCATTTGTACCAAGCAAGTTCTTATACAAACTGCATAAGAAAACAACCATAAATACTACTACTTTTCATATTATATATATGTATATATATATTAATATTAATTAGGACATCTATTCTGTCTTAAAGGGTTGATATTTCCTGAGATCACTAACCAGTCCTTGCACAGATCCAGCAGCCGCAACCAATGACACCACCAAACAAGCCCAACTCAGGATCTTTAGCCACACCCATGTGAACGAAAACTTTGGTATTTTAGTCCTTGCGATATACATCTCTATTGGGAAATAAACCGTCAAAGGGTAAAATGAACCCGCCCCAATCAATCCTAAAAAGCTATTGAAAAAGGGAAAAATCATAGCTATCAATGCAGTCACCGTCACATATGATGTTCTCCACACCAACCTAAACATGTTAATGGAAAGCTTGCCACAACATGGCACATTAACAGTATGATCGCTGGTTATAAACTTGCTCTCGGGCCATCGTTGCTTACATTTCTTCTCAACAAATCCAAATATCGGTTGGCAAAAGACCTGAAATCTTCTACAACTTTTAGTACTAATTAAAAAAAACTTGTTTCCTACAAAAAAAACTTAATGTTGCATACTAGCTTGTACCTGATATGCACCAATAAGGTGGATCGCAATGCAGATATTTGCAATGTCGATGAGCCAAAAAGGTTCATAGAACCCGAAGCCGGTTAAGAAGTTTCCTGGTGCGTCGTTCCCAAATGCCGCGTAACCGAGACATCCACAAAGCATGTAAAACAATGTTGTTGTTGAAACTCCAGCAAGTGATGCTCTTTTCATCATCTTGTTTTCTGGTGGATATGATTTCAGCGTGTCCTGTATTGGAAATACTTCATGAATATTTAGGTAGAAAATTAACATTTAGTTTCTTAACTAATGCTTACTAGCATCATAGGAAGGTAATATACAATGATCCATTAGTTAATGGTTTAATGATATAAAAACATAATGTACTTTTAATTTTATCTCTTTTTTTTCTAGGTATTTTTTATGTTTAATTTTTCACATTGTACTTTCAACTTGTGTTCCTATTTAACAAATATATAATCTGAAAATCGAAGAAAATTGAATCCCTTGCTTCGTAATCGAGAACTTTCACTTTGACTAAAGATTTCTGCGCTCGAAAATTTGATATCTAAACCATATGTGCTTATGTCCTTTAAAGAAAAAACATATTTTAGAGGTTTTGTGAAGGATATATAAACACGTGTGGAATATGTATCAAACTTTCGAGTGAAAATCTTTAGTCAAAGTGAATGTCTCAGTTATGAAGCAATGAATTTGATTTTCGTTACTTTTCGAGTTACATATTGGTTGAAAATGAACACCAGTTAAAAATACGATACGCAAAATGGGACATAAAAAATTAAGTTAAGGAAAAAGAGACAAAAAGTGAAAGTAAATTGAATTTTTAGATCATTAAACCTTAATTAATATTAAATCTAGTTCTGTCTTTGTTATGAGCTTTTGACAAATTTATAAATGTCCAAGACATATTTCTATTTGTGACCAAACAAAATATTATACCTAAAAAAATTTTATTTATCCAAATCTAAATGAGTGTATCAACCACCCCCAAAAGCAAGGGGCCATAAATAATAGATCGTTCTCTTAATAAAAAATAATAATATAAAACATCCTTTATCGTTTTACTAAAAGTGTCTATATTGTTGGGAGAAAAAAAATTAAAGCTACAATGTCTATATATCTTATTGAATCATATTATAGTTTCCGTTTCAAACTTGCATTAAAAGGGATGCCATTTTCAAATTGAATTGACCCCAATGAGATGTGACCAAACCTGAACCAACATTAACTTATTGATTTGATGATTACCTCAAAATCGTTGGATATTAATTTCCATAAAATTCACATAAATTTTGAAAACCATATAACACGTTTTTTATCCACCAAATTTTTATACGAAGAAATTTTATCCATGCAAAAGTTTTTTTTTTCCAACAAATATTGTCCGTCGTAAAAATGATAATCGTCGACAAAAATTTGATGAACTATAACACATCAATAGACGTTAATTGTTTATAAACCTAAGGTTATGAAACTAAAATCAAACTAATGTGTCCCTATGTTTGTAGAATATGCTGAGTATGAGGAATAACATCAAAAATAGTAAGTTATTTTTAGCTCAATACTTGTACAAATGTAGCAAGATCTTTATAACATG
Organism: Logfia minima; assembly: GCA_963921325.1. Classification (NCBI taxonomy): domain Eukaryota; kingdom Viridiplantae; phylum Streptophyta; class Magnoliopsida; order Asterales; family Asteraceae; genus Logfia; species Logfia minima. The sequence continues at coordinate 6,193,038 of OY992774.1, read as the reverse complement.
AGTAATGAGTGAAAGAAAAAGAAAAGAAAGAAAAAAAAATAGTGGTTGGCAGAAGTTTAAATAAAGGTAGTAAAACAGAATATTGATATTATAATGCCATCATTTTTTCAAAAAGGTTGGCTTTTCAAACCACCCAACCCCTACCCCTACCCCTTACCCTTACCCTTACCACCACCCTATTCCCAACTTCTTTGAAAAATCCAAGCACATTTGATGGCCTATAATCATCAACATTTTAGGTCCATGAATTAATGGTCCACAAGAATCTTACCCTTATTTTTACATTTTACAATCTTACAAGTCTCCCTTTGAAAATGACAAAACTTTATTCTAGATTAGACAAATGTATGATCTTTATAAATGTTTCATAAATCAATCATATCTCAAAAGTGCATCTAATATAGCACAATGCGTGATTATTTGTTCGTTTTGTTAATTTCATCCAAGAAAGCGTACGTAACATCAAACAAATTAACGATGTGTCGTTAGTTACGTATTCTACAATGAACTAACAAGAAAAGGTTTGGTCTAAAGCATTAGTGTTTTTGTGGTGGGAGGAAGTATGCACATGGAATTATGATTTGTGGATGATATTGACATTATTCTAACTTTTTGGAGTGATTATGACATTCATAGCTACTTTTGGACTTGTTTTGTAATATAAAGATGATATTTGGATACGAGGAACACAGAGACTTTGTAATAGCTGTCAATTAAGATCAATCACGTACACAGTTTGTCACTGTCCTACTATACTCAACCTTCCTTGTTCTTCTTCTTCTTATTATTATATTATTATTATTTCGAATTTTGAGTTAGAGTTACATTTTCTGTTTAAAACATTTTCATATAATAATTAATTAACCAATTAACAATTATCATCATATCAATATATAATAATTATTTGGTGAAAAAAATATAGTCTTCTCTAGGAGATTAAATGTAATAATAAATATTTTATAGTTTTTCACTTTTTCTTATTAATCGACCTTTTAGGTATACGATTAATTATTACCTTTTTTATCATATTATATTTAATTTAAAGTAATATTTGCGATAATAACATAACATGAAAATATTTAGAGAGAACATAAAACCTCATGTTTTTGGTAAATATTGAATCACTACTTTCTTGGTATTTATTATTTTTATTAATAAATTATTACGGAGTATTATTTTTTACTATTTAATAGTTCATATCAAACTTTGACACGCATATTTTGTTGCATGTGTCTAATATTTGCCTCATTTTTAGCATACTAAATTCCAATGAGTCACTACTTGATTCCTACTGATTAAATAATAAATAAATAATATATATTCTGGATTCTATAAAATAAAAAGACTAACAAAAAATAAAATACCTGAATTTCAATTAGAACAGTTGAATAAGCATAAGCAAAAGCAATGTCTCCAATGGCTTGGAATGTATGCCACACTTTCTCCATTCCTGATACATCTTTTCCTACTTCCGTACCCGTTATCGTTGTTTTTACATGAACCCCTCCTATATGTATTATAATTAACAACGTGTCTTTTAGTAACTGTTGATTAACGAGCTAACAGTAATTAAAAGACTCGTTCAATAAATAATTATTCACCTGTGACTGTAGCTATGGATAAACCGAGTCCAATAAGAGAATACGCAAAAGACATCACAGCGGCTAATATCGATAACCATGATAGCTTATGAAAATTTGGTATTTGACTTAACACGATCTGAATAACCGCGAACAGAATCATATATGGATAATTCGATGGTGAACAATGTGCTTCATGCCCCTTATCATGGAAACAATTTGATTTTTTCACAGCCCTACAAATTAATTCAAGAAACCAAAACAAATGAAATTTAGTAAAATGCTATAAAAGACTGAATAATTATTGATAGAATATAATATTTTATTATTTACCAATATTAAAAATGTAATTTGATCATATGGTAAATGGGAAATTATTGACTGTTAGGAAACAAAGGGACATTAAGTCTAACTAAAGTAAATGACTCAAACTACCATTTAAATAATTAAATTATAGCCTTTTTAATGAATTTTGAATTTAACACATGCAATTAGGGGTAAGAATAATTAAATTTTGCATGTATTAAAATACTGTTTAGACACACTCTTAGATAGATTTTGAATAGAAAGTTATATTAATCTTGATTATTATTTACTTACACTATGCTAATAGAAGCAGTAATTGTGTATCCAATTGTAACCCCAACAAGATTCACATACTGAGCTATCCCACATAGTTGCACTTTTCTCCCTCCTGTTAAAAAGACAAATTTACCCTTATTACAAACTTACCATAAAAAATCACGTGAAAAACACAACATTTCTACTATTAGATATCTTATACCTAAACTGGCTTGAACCACATCCATATAGGTGTAGTTACGCTTCCCGTTAACAGGGTCCGGTGCACGATACGCATCAGCTAGTAGGGTCGAGGTGAAGTAAGTGATGAAAGAGAAGGTCATGAGAACGGCCGGGCCCGCGATCCAACCCAATTGAGCTATGGCCCATGCAAGAGACAGCACACCAGAACCGATAACAGCAGTGATAATGTGGGCACTAGCCGTCACCCAAGTACCTATTTAACAAACCATTTAGCCACATTATTGGAAAACATATATATATATATATATATATACATATATATATATATAACACGTAAAAATGAAAACGCTATGTGAATTGACGTAATTAAGTTTTTTTTTTGTGTAAAACAAAAAAAGGTTACCAGTTCGTTTTTCGCGACCATCGTCATCGAGGTTCTTTTGTGTCGGGACGTTGGTGATATGAAGGGATGAAGGCGTGGTGGTGTTTTGGAGTTGATGGTCCATGGTTTTTTTGTGGTGAGTTTGCAATTGAGAAATGGCTTGAAGAAAGTATAGTTTCGAAGGTATTTAAAGGGAGAAAGGGAGAAAGTGTCAACGATGCATTTAATGGAATTAAGTCAAACTTTCAATTTTTCAAAATTATCAGTATATTTAACGTTGAGATACTTTAATTAGATTTACATCCGTATATTATACGAGATTGTATTGGTAACAATGGTATAACTAAAAAAATAAAATAAAAAAATTTAGAAGTATTAATATTAAGTTCTGCAACATACTGCAGTTAGTGAAAACGTTTATTTAATACTTTGTTAATGTCTTCAAGAAGTCTATTATACACAATTGTCTCCACTCCTACGAAAAGACAAAAAGTAGCAAAAGTCTTAAAACTTTTAAAGCCAGTTAAAAGTCTTGTGAAAAACATAATTTTTTCAAAAATATATACATAAAAACAATGTAATATAATATGTATAATAAAAAACTTCAATTGACAATTTTTAATATCAAGTTGTATCATTTGGTTTGTTTATAACACTTAAAAATATATAAACTCCACTCGTATATGCATGTAAACTCACTATTTATTATTTGCTATTTAATTGCAAATACTATATGAAAATAATAATATTAATCGTAATGAATATTATTGAGATGTATTCCATATCCTTTTGATTTAATATTAAATAGATATAATGATGGAATTATATTATTTCTTAGAACGTCTTGTATAGCTATTTAAATAATTGGTTATAACGCGACAACTTAGAATAAGAAGTATATTATACGAATCAAAATTGAGTTGTTATTTTAAATTAAAGTAATACTTTTTATTTGTTCCTACCGCTTATCTCAATATGATTTTATAATTATGAATTAAATTGATTTTTTAATATTGATTTTGATGATATTATCATATTTTTAATTTTAGCCAATCTGATAAAATCAAACAAATTTATTTGTCAATTAAATTTATGATGATATCATCAACTGATTCTTATATTATATGTATGTTAAGATAATACATGATTTGTAATAATAATGAAGTAAAAAGTTATATTTAAAAAAGTAAAATATTTATTCTTTCTCAAAATTATAGATATGCAACTAAAAATATCACTTTAAAATATTTGAAGAGATCAGTTAATGATAGCTAAATAATTGAATACAATTAAATTTCTCTAAATTGATGGGAGCCGTTACTTATTTTATTTGTCTTTATTTAAATATTTTGATATATTATATTTTGTAATAAAGTTTGAGGCAATTTTACATCACAAGCTACTAAATTTCATGATGCATCAAATTAAATGCTTGGGAAAGCCAATATTTAATTTATATGGGAAATTGGGATGATTAATTTCAGGGTAAAAGGTTATATATAAAAAATGTATAATTATCAAAATTTGGATATTAAGCTTGACTTATCGTTGTTTACATCACGGTTTAAATGTTTTCGATAATGATATACACTAAATATGTTTAATCTATACATTTAATTAATGATATATGATTTACACATTTTTTTCTTCTTTAAATTCATCTTTGATTTTTGCCACGTGTCTTGCTTCTTTACTAGACATATTATTAAAAAAATACAAAATTTTAATATATATTTTTTTTAACGGCGAGTTAGTACACGACTATAGTTACTGATTCAATTTCACAGTACTTACCTAGAAGGTAGTCGATGCCAATCTCGAATCGACGCATCTATGGGGCAGAACCCCACAAAGTTCCATCAAGAAGGAAAATCCCCGTGGAGAGACTCGAACCTGAGACTTCTCGCATGAGGAAACAATCTCCTCAAGGATACCCTTAGTAGCCAACTGAGCTAGTTCAGTTAGTTAAAATTTTAATATATTTAAGTATAATTTTCAAATATCAGTCATGACCACTAGATCCGTATTTGGTGTAGTTTAGTAAACTGATTTTGGTATTAATTTGTAGCTATCAGGACTAATCGTGTTAATATAATTCTCTTAAAGGTGTAGCTATCAGGACTAATCGTGTTAATATAATTCTCTTAAAGGTAATATGTGTTGAACTTTGGTATGATTTCACCGATATATAACGTGCAGTTACGGTGGCATTGAAAAAAGACAATGATGGTCGGTGAAAGTCGATAACAGTAATTAGGCATCGATAGTTATTGATTATAATGTAAAGGCAGAAACAGTTTCACTTCTTAGCATTGCAAAACGGTAAATGTTGAGTTCGTCATCTCGAGCTGAAAACTAGTGTCGTCACATTAACGAAATATTTAATTATGTATGTGGATATGTTTGACAACCGAACTTACTCTAGTTAAACTTATTTTTCTATACTTCAAACTTTCATACTTCTTCAATATATACTATTTTAGCATCTTATTGAAAACATAAGTTGAGATTGAATTAGTTTATTAAGAATATTTTGAGGTTATAGATACTATAATTATCTAAGTACCCTTTAAAGTACTTTATGTGACATACTTAAGAAAAAATAAATTAGGCAATAAAGATACATAACATTCTTTGTAGACTTAATTAAATACTAGTTAGTGACACCTCCTATGCAACAATGATAAAAAAGAAATGGTGATAGTCGACAGCAATGATCGACATACTGATAATGATTATATTAATTTAATCTTTTTTATATGTATGTCAATTTCATTTATATTTTATATTATAATAATAATTATGAATAATGACAACAATAGAATAATAACTTTTAATTGTTTAAGTTTTAAGTTTTTTATAAATATTCTAACACAGTAAAATATACTTTATAAATGAAAATTTGATTCATCAATAGTAATCAACTTATTGGATTTTATTTATTAAATTTTAAAATAAATAAAGATATAAATATGAATATAAATGTGTAATATATATAAATTAAAAGAAACAAGTACTATAAACTATTTAATTTTATTGATTATTATGTTTATGTAATTAATAAAAGAGATATAGATATAATTCTTAATTTTTAAATATTTAAGTATTAAAGATTATAACTAAATCATTCATAAGTATTTTAGATAAATACAAAAGCAGAAAATATGCACACAATAATATCATCATTTCATGTGTTCCTTTGACACCTCCAATTATCTGTTAGTATATCCAAATAAAGGTGACATCTAGACGACTCATGTGTTAGAAAGAGTAATCTTTGTTTGTTTCTGCCAAATGATCATTGTTTAATATATTCAAATAACACGACAAATCATTTCCACAAATTAATACAAATGAATCAATAATTAGACCAAATATAATATTTTAATTATTAAAAATTAATAAAATGTTACATAAGTCCTAAAAACCACATTAATTAGATAGGATACGACAAAAATAGGGATTGCTATTAATAAGTGTAGCATGAGTCCCCTGATTTGTCGTGGCCAAACACAAGATTATCAAGATACTATGATTATGAAGAAAAGGAATTTTATAGGGAGTAACTAGAATAACAACCTTATTCTCTTAGTTGTCTCGTAAAATATACGTATACATACACAGGTCATCATCAATAAATTGTAATTTCTTACTAATAATAAACGAAAACAATTTTAGTTATTTTAGTCATTTTAAATGGGTTAAAGACCAATTATATGACGGAAATGTATTATAATAGATTGAATGTACAAAAAACCTGATTAAATAACTGACATTATAAAGACAGAGTTAAGACAATTTTATAATTTTTGTTAAAATACATTTAGAAAATAAAATAAATTTAATACGTAGTAATATATTAATAATATATGCATCTATTTATATCTATTTCCGGATAAGCATTTCAGTATACCACCGTCCAAATATCAAAAATGATTTCGAAGAAGTTAAGTCAACAGACGGTCTTCTCTTTCTCGAGACCACAAAGGTCAAACATTGTGACGGGAAAGTCGTCTGTGGCAACTCGATCATGTTTCAGAAAATAAATACCTGTTTTTCTTTTTCTTCTTAAAGTTAATAATTATTCCTTTTAAAAATATGCTTCGATCATACTTTATTCAGTTTTTAAAACAACCGATGTACGATGTTAATTAAAGGTTACCTTAATAATATTCACATGATTAATAAATTAAGTCATTCTGTAAAAGGTTACTCTCTTTTTTCTTCTATTTTTATTTTATTTTATTTTATTTTATATCGGATCAAACTTTAATTGTCAGAAACTCATAATGAATGAATGAATATATATATATATATATCATATTTTTTTAACGGTTAGAAGTATAATTAAATAGAGAAGAGAACTAGCATATTAGTTCTACTTTCTCCAAGAATACAAATACATTAAGACCATTATATAGTACGTTAATATGCCAATCAATATGTCAACGTCTTCCTTATACCAATTCGCGGTAGAGAACTAAAGGTTTATTATTTTATATACAAAATAATTTGTACCAATCAGAAGTTAACTTTATAAATTATTTTAAAACTAGCTCGTTATTTGGACTATGTAAGTACATCTCCACGTGATTGACATTTCTTACGATCATTTCGGATATTGCACGTTTCGATTGAATCGTTGTCAAATTGAGTTCATAGTCTTCAAGAACAATAATTGTAGTCCACATAATAGAAGTATGTGGGCGGTTAGTAAACAACCGATTTATGTTTGTGAGGATTAAAATACTCTCTTCATAGTTATCGGTTATAAATCATAGTGTGATTCTATTTCATGAGAGTCGGTTTATTTCAAGCAAATGATATGACATAATTGTTACTGTTAATTCTTTCTAAATATAGCCATGATCACACGATCGAGGAAGTTTTATGGCCGCCAAAGGAGTCGTTGATGTGGCAATTCGATTGTGTTTTTGAGATTTTAATTAAATTACTTTTTTATTTGTCTTTCAAAATAAATAAATAAATAAATAGACATTTCTTTTGTCGTTAAAACAGGTGTGATATTCAAACATATCCTTAATATTTCAGGTATTTGACCGACTCACTTCGCTTGATATTATCAAACTATTATTGATGACTCGATGTACTCAATTTTCATTCTTCTGAACAAATATATATTCGTTTCTTTTTTCTTTCTGTTCTTCCTTTTCTAATACTATATTTTCAAGGAGATTTATATATATGTGTGTGTGTGTGTGCGTGATTTATGTTGCCAAAACGAAATAATCCTACAACAAACTTGTTAATCATCATCATGTTTAGATAACAACAAAAATATAGAAAAAAAAGAAAGAAAAACAACCTGTAAATGTAGGTCGAACTAACATTTCTTTTGATGATTCACTTATTCTCAAGAATATGGGACCAAATAAACCTTTTAGGAAATGAATTGATGCTATTTGTGTTCTATTTTTATTTGTTAATCATTAAGAATATAAGCCCGTAAAGCCTCAATACTTATCTAGTAATGAATCACAGCATATCATATAAAACAGAAATTATCATTATGAATTGCTACTTCAATTCTAAGAATTCTTAAGATCTAAAACATGACACATTTGTATTGATTGTAAATAATGATAAATACTGGATTCTAGTTTCCGTTATGTTAAAAGTGTTAGTTCTAACGATGATTGATCGGCCAATGATGATGCAGTAGTTTTATTTCACCCGCATAGGCACATTGAACGTGAGGAAGATGTTCGTTATTTCCAGCGAATGAGTTCATTTGTCGTATCGTGACTTGATACAATGACCATTAGTCAATTCTTTTTCGACATGTGATTGTATATTATGCGTTAGATAAATGTTATTTTCAAGAATATGGGACCAACTAGTACCAGTTTCAATTGATGCTCTTTTAAGTTCTTTTTGTGATGAAAACTCTTGAACCCAAGTTTATCTATCGTGTCAACAAAATTAGCTCGGATGAGATTAAAAACAATACATTAAACATAAAATAAAATAAAATATGATAAGAATCACATAACCGTATTGACTTTGTATCCAGAACTGAAAAATTGCCATTTGTGACCTCAACAACCGAAAGTAACCACTAAAGTCTATGCTTACCTATAAAAGATGTTGAACTTTTTGTGCAACCATGAAAGACATATATAGTATTTCATATAACCATATCTAAAAGCATGAGTCCCTGTATCCCGGAGTCAATGTTGTCAAAAGGATCGTGTCGAAAACAAGTTTACTATCAATAACTGAACGATATGATCTAAAAGGCACATGTAAGGTTTGAGGTCAAATTGTAACGTAAATATAAGATGAATCAAGGTTTATGAATCTTATCACTTCTAGTTACTTCGTATCGATCTATAAGCTGATATTTAGTTGATTGCATAACATATTTGTTAGTTCTAGTTAGAGACTAGCTACACGTTTAAAAATAACTAAAATAAAATAATAGTTCATATTATAGTATATTTATATTAGTTTTGTTGAGCTTTAAATCTATGATACTTTATTGATTCGTGATTACACAGATTAGATGAAAAGTCAATTTATAGAATTTATTTGGTAAATGTAATATATATAACAATATTGATATAAGTTCTATGTATTAAAATTTGTACTAATATATTTTGTAAATGCATTTATGTCGTCATTGAGAAAAGATAAACAAATAGTTTCAATTTATAATTATGATATTTTGAATATTTTATTTAAATTAAATGTAAATACGATAAAAAGAAGGTGGACCGGATTAGAAGTACCACTCGCACTGGTTAGAATATTGAGTAGAATATGATTATTATGTAAATTAAAATATATAAGTGAAGAGGATTATGCAAACAATGAAGAATATTACTACAAATGTTACATTAAAATACTTTATAAAATAATAATAATATATGTAGTTAAATGATTTGTTTGTAGTCATATGTCAACGCTATTAAATCAAACAAATCTGTATTGCTTTTGATTCCTAATGAATAACATAACACTCATTGCATATTTGTCAATATAAAAAGGCCCAAACACTCCCATGACCCATCGACTTCCAAAATTAAAATCTATTGATAAAGATACAATTTTGTTAGTTGCTTTATTACAATTTGGTTGTAAATTTATTTAATTTAAACATATAAGATTAAGCCTTAACTAATATCTAGATCATTTGGAAACGTTATAATAAGGTTACCATTATATACAACACCATCGTCAAAGTTTAGAAACCCCTAAATTTAATAACTTTGTAAGATCATATTAACTTTCTCCATTAATATTTCATTCTTTATCAAGTAGGAATAAGTATCTATTATTCTCTATTTGACTCACATTCTAAACTTTTATATAGAACTGTTTCGAAGACCATGACTGTAGTTAAGGTTTTGTGCTTGATGCTACAAATAAAATAGTATAATTAGTATCAACATGTTGTTTCAAGTGAAAAACAAATTGTTGACAATAGCAATAATAGTGAACACTTTAAAATTCAAGAAACATAAACAATATATGCTGGATACAAACTTTCATTTAAGTTGTTAAGAGTAAACATCACAAGATATCGTAATTAGGTGTTGTCCACCTTTGGCCTCAACTAAAATAACAGTACCTTAATAAAGATCGATACAACATAAAGAAGTTGTATAATCAACATGAATCAGATTTTAAGTTGTTTCTGCAAAATAAAAATCCAGATTAGTTTGGATTAGATCAATATTGCTAGATCAGCACGAAACACAAAGATTGTATAGTCATGAAAATTCACCAGAAAGAAGCTGCATAGACAAAATTGAATCGGATCTTGAAGTTGTTTCTGCAGAAAGAACATATTAGCTTGGATCAGATCAAGATCACAAGTAGAAGTAAAAACAATAAAAGAATCCAATATACTAATCAGATAAATAATAATATGTAGTTTCCTTAAATGAATAGGTAGGGGCAAAATAATGATCATATATTCTGCAAAAAATGGTGTAGGATAAAAACTCAGCAATCAAGTGCCTTAAACAATCATTAATAAGGCTAATAAAGGTGACAAATTAGACGGTTCGGGCTAGATAATAAATTAAAATGGGTAAGAGCCAGAACATGTACATTTTGAAGTATGATGACATCACGCCTAACAGATATGCATTATAAAGGATCAAGAAAGCAGTAGCATATACTCACTTTTTTTGTATCATAGGCAACAACTCAAGTAGCCAAGCTCATTAAAAACATAAAAAATCCCAATGATTTGCGGAAAGCTTTAAAAACGTACTTAAGTCAAACTCAAAACCCTTTTCACCACACATTACTCCTACAACTTCGCCTTCTTTGAATAAAGAAAAACAAAAGAAAACGTCAATAAAATTGTACCAAGCACCCCCTATTATTTCACCATATTACTCTATTTCTATTATCTTTACCATTAAACCAAATATCCTATCCATCCAAACAAACAAACAAATACCAAAATCACCCAGATATATGGTAACTCACTAAGAAAGATGCAAGGTCACTGAAAATAGCAGCAAAATAGAAAGCAGGAATCCACTACAACGCCATCATCTTCTATTACTGGCACCTGTAGTTTGAGTGGATATCAAAAACAAAACGAATTTAAATAATAAAAAGCACATCAAAAAACTTCCACATATATAATCATTAAGCTTCGGAGTAGTCATATTACTTTAACGCACAAATATAAATACACAAATTAGAATATGATTACTTGGATTAAAAGCCAGAGTATGAATACTTAAGCATGAGCCTATAATAGTCTCATTTGAGTGGGCCTTGAGAAAAGTTTCATATTGTCAAAAACTCGTGACTCACCTTCAGATTACAACAATTATGGTCCAACCATAGACACGCCAATTATTAAGTAACCCAAGCTGAGTTGGACGATGTGTATTTGGCCTGAAACTCATTCCCTGCAACATTTAATATTGTTAGGTAGTGGCCAGAGCAATGCCATTAAAATTTGTACTTTTGTTGATATCTCACCTTGCATCTCTAGTATTTCTTTTCAGGGTAACAAATGTCATCTTTTGGCACAGCTCAAATGGCCAAAATTTGCAGGAGCATGTTGTCCCACAAGACCATGGCCATTCCTATTGCTATCAACCTGATTCTTTTGCCTATTTGTATATTAACAGTTACAATTTACGATACATCAAATAGCTTATTTGAGTGTTGCAGTGAAATTTGGGATTAAATACATTAATGATGGTCCAACTATAGACCATTCGTTTCAATGGTTACATATTAAATACATCAACAATCAAATCCGTGGACCAACTTATGTTGTGCTGTGCAAATTATATGTGTTAGTACTTGTTAGAAACTTAAAAATTGTATATACAGAATACAGAGACCATCATATTGTCATATCTTAAGTGGTCTAAATTTGCATAATTGTAAGAGTAACACTGGGCATTGTTTTAATGGCTTGCATGTCTCGGCTAACTAATGAAGACCATAATAGACCAAAACATTCGTGACTACTTTAATGCATACATTTGTATAAGAACTTGAAACAGACATGGCAAATGGCCCATTCTGAAACATCAAAGATTTTGCTCTCGGCACAAACAAAAGCACGTGGCATTTCCACCTACTCAAAAAAGAATACCACAAACCACCATCACCAAGATAGATAAACATGACATAATGATTTCCCCAAGGTAAACTGAAGAAAGTTAAAAATATTTACCTTGTTCTGGACTGCCATGTACCTAAAACGCTTCTGCCACCATTTCTTCGTCTTTGATATAAGCACAAAAAATAGTAGATAGAAACCCAAACCTTTATTAAGAACCAACTGCAGAACTTCCTATAGAAACAAATGAGATAAAATCACAACCACATCAACAAAACCTTAACTACACATGAACTAGTAATCAGATACTATCTCGTAAAAATCCCTCACATCCTGCATCTACATATTGACGAATCCAATAATCATTACATTAACCCAATGGTTAGGCATTTTTAGTAAAGATTTACCAAGAACGGCTTCTGTAGTGCCCTCTAATAAGAGGAAACCAACTTTTCTGTTTCAAATTTTATTTTACTAATTCGCTTTAAATAGTAATTAAGAGATTAAAAAGAGTTTGTATTAAGCTTATCTGTATAGTATGAAGTTCATCAGAGTTTATGACACTTAGAAAATGATATGTACGGAACCATGCTATTTCCACCATTTATGCATTGGCTCTTTCTATATTTGTAGGGAACGATACTACAAATCACCCATAAATGACATTAGATTACCAGACTACATTCAAAAGAAATTAAATGAATGAAAGCTACACCGTCTTTTGTTGTGTTTTAAAGTTACCAATTAGCAAATCATTTATAAAGTAATACTTTTTCAATTTAATATGTTAAAATCAACTAAGAATTTGTAGAAATTAACTAAGAATTTGTAGTTGTAATCCTTGCTTCGATATTACCATATGAGTGCCCAGTCAAATATTTTTCTTTTAACAATTCAACTCATCATATTCATATACATATGTATAAAGAAAGCTCAATAATACGGTAAACGTTTTTTGCATGGCACCCAAAAGCAACAATTTTACCTTAATAGTTTTTTATTTGAGACATTTCATCAAACACTTATCGAACACTTCATCAAACCTTTTTTTAAGATGCAATCAAGTTTATCATCTACCTTCACATCTTCAAGTTCACCACCATAATAAACTACAAATAACGCCACATAAACAATAAATCAGAATATTAACAAACCAAATCAAACGAACAAAAACCAAAACATAAGAGTACAAGGAGTCGTGACCTCTTCGTCACAGTGTTCCTCGGGAACACTATTTCTGAAAAAGGTGGGAGTGGGAACAGTGTTCACGACAGTATTCGGGAATTTCTTTTTGATTTTTTTATTTGTCAGAAAATTCAAATAATGTAATAAATACATATAAATAACAAATTAATTTAAATAAAATAAATAACTTCATTAAAAATAAAAATAATGATTACAAGTCCTAAAAATTCAAAGTTCATTAAAAATAAAAATAACGATTACAAGTCTTAAAAATTTAAATTTCATTAAAAATAAAATAACGATTACAAGTCCTAAAATTATAAAATAACGATTACAAGTCCTAAAATTACATTTCTGGTGCTCTATTACGAATTAAAGATTACAAATTATGTTTCACGTACGATTCCTCCAAATATGCTCAACAAGATTGGAATCGAAGGCCCTCGTGCATTTCTCGATCATGTAATTCTCTAGTTTTCCTTGCATATGTGTCACATCTATCGTGCCAAGTAGTTTGCATATTTCCAACAGGCACATAATACTCTTCTGATTCGGCAATGTTAAAATCGTTATCTTCGGTAATCATGTTATGCAATATGATGCAAGTATACATGACTCGTTTTATAGCGTTTATGCTATAAGCTCTTGCTGGTTGTTGTAATATATGCCATCGGCCTTGGAGGACACCAAATGTCCGCTCAACGTCCTTTCGGGCAGCCGCTTGTGCTCTATTAAACGTCACCCTCCGTGCATCAACAACACTAGAGAACCCCTTAACGAACGCTGCCCTTGATGGGTATATCCCGTCAGCAAGATAGTATCCTCATTCATAATCCACATCACACACTTGATACGGGATTTCGGGAGTGGAGTCATTTAGCAGGTTGTTGAACAATGGAGACGAATTAAGGACATTTAAGTCGTTGTTCGAACTCGCAACCCCAAAGTATGCATGCCAAATCCACATGTCATATGAGGCAACGGCTTCAAGCATTATCGTCGGATAACCGTAATCGCCTCGTGTGTATTGCCCTTTCCATGCATTTGGGCATTAACTCCAAGCCCAATGCATACAATCTATGCTTCCAAGCATCCCCGGAAAACCACGAATCTGTTCATGTTTTACATACAACCGACATATGTCTTCCTCGGTTGGTTCTCTCATGTAAACATTTGCATATAAGTCTATCATGCACCTAATAAAATTTTGTAATGTTTCACGGGAAGTTCATTCCGACATTTGCAAATATTCGTCAAATGCATCCGGTGAGGTGCCGTATGCCAATTGGCGTAGGGCGGATGTCACTTTTTGAATAGTGCTAAAACTCGAAACACCACGTGCATCGGGTCGTTGTCGAAAATACATAAAATAATCGGGTATAGGTTCCATAGAATAAAAAGTGATACCTTCAACAATTCGGAGGAAGAGTCGTTTTCGCACCCGGAAACGACGATTGAAATACTCCTTGGGGTATTTCGAGTTTTCACCAAAGTAATCGGACATTAACCTTTGGTGTGCACCAACCCGATCTCGATGTATATACCGACGTGTACGTCTTTAGTTGGAACTTTCGGCTTCTTCTTGAGGAATTAACACTTCATTACGATAATTACGAGCTTCGATTAGGAGTCGTAACGTTGTTTCGTCGTCGGAAGAAGAATCGGATGACATAATTGTGAATTATGAGTGTATTATAGATGAGAAAGAATGTTTGATGTGTTTAAAATTGTGTTAGAAAGTGTTGTATTTATAGATAGAAAATAGGATGAAAAAAAATAAAAAAAGTACAAAGTTACCGTTTTATTCAAATGAAAAAAGAAAAAAAAATCAATTTTCACCGGAACACAACGTTCGGGGGGGACGCTGTGTCCGGAACGCTGCCCGGGAGTGGCGGAACGGAATTCCAACGGCGTTCCAGCCCAGGAACTTGCGCGTTCCAGCCCACTCCCTGTGCTCTAAGGAAATCGAACATATAAATAAATAAAACTAATCAATGTAAGTCAATTTCTATAAATCAATCTTTACCTATGACCTTGCCCCGTTCGAATCGATGCCTACATCAAAAATCTATAAATATGTACTTGAAAGAAGAAAGCTTTTATAGCCAAATTTAAAAAACAAACCAAAACGTCTCCAACAAAAAGAAAATTCAAGAACCCTACAAAATCAAATGATCAAATAAGGAAGATAGAGAATCGCGATGGCGGTTATGTGTGGTGCTTAACTGAAAACAAAAACCAAAATTCGACGATACAGAAACAAACAAATCCGTAAGATACCTAATCAAACCCTTAACTAAACAACTCCAACCAAAAAAGGAATTGATTAGCAAGAAGATGATACACATACCCCGTGAAAAAAATCGACTATAGAACCTGAAGAAAACACAATCATAAAAAGAAAAGATCACCTAATATGGAGATGCAAATATTCAAGTGAAAGATTTTTAAAAGAAAAAATTGTATACCTGGAAACATCGATGTCGATGAAGGTGGAAGAAGATGAAAAAATCTTGAGAGAAAAATGTTTGAAAGATGAACGAGAGACTTTGTAATCCTCTGTGTATAATTTTGAACTTTTGATTGTAGAGAAGATAATTAGAAAGGAGAGACGTGCATCAGTTTTCAAAGAAAGAGGTGAAACACGCTATTTCATACGTAAATATTAGCATGCAGCCCCTCATCTAGAAAATGACAAAAATTAAAAACTAAAATTATTTAGGGAAATTGTCCGTTTTTGTCCCTGTGGTAGTGACGTTTTGATAGTTTTATCCTTTTTCGAGTTTGGTCAATTTTTTTGTCCCACATGTTGTAATTTTCGCCAAGTTTGTTCAATTTTAACAATTTCGTTAAATTTCCCCCGTTAAGTCAAGTAAAATGGCCAAAATACCCTTCCTTTTGTCTTATTCCTTTCATCATCCTCCTTGCATACACACACACACACACACATACATAGACTCAAATACATACAGACACAAACACATCGCAATTCCGGTGACACAAACACATCGAGATTCCGGTGACGCAATTCCAGTCGTGATTGTTCGTTCCGAATCTGAAGTAGAAACCATAACTATTCTGGTGACAAACACAGGCACAATTCCGGTCGTGATTGTTCGTTCCGAATCTGAAGTAGAAACCCTTACTATTCCGGTGACACAAACACAGGCACGATTCCGGTCGTGATTGTTCATCAAAACCCAAATTTCTTAGAAACCCTAACTTAAAAACGAACGAGTTAGGGTTTAAGGAGTCACCAGAGTTCCTTCAGATCTGCTGCCATGGTTTGCTTCAAATCTGTGGTGGTGGCGGCGGTTGTGTTCATCGGAAATTGCTTCAGATCCATATTTACAGGTAGGCGAAATTGTGTTCATCGTTTTTAGATCTCAATTGCGAATCTGTAAGTTGCGAATCTGTAAATGTTGTTGTTGTTGAATGAATGTGTTGCTGCTGTTGTTTTTTTTTCTTTAAGATTTCATGTATCTGTTCGGAATGATGATGAAATTGTATGAATGATTTGGGTTTTGATTTGAAAATCATGAATTGAAAAAGGTGTTTTTGTTACATGTTTGGTTTTATTGATCTGATATGAGGATGATTATAAATATGAATTTGAAATGTATGTGCACTGTTAATCTTCTGTTCATCATAAAAAAAAAAACTTAATTTTGGATCTGGTAATGGTAATCCAGATTTGATTTCGATTTGTGTTTGAGAGCTCGTTTTCACCAATCTGTAATCGATGATTGCTTCGATTTGTGTTTGGGTAGCAATTGGTTGAAATTAGGGTTAGGGTTTGGAGGCAAAGGGAAGAGGCAAAGAAGATGAGGTGAAAGGAAGGGTATTTTGGTATTTTTTAGAAAGTTAACGAAAAACTTAACGAAAGTTAGAAAATTGAACAAACTTGGCGAAAATTACAACATGTGGGACAAAAAAATTGACCAAACTCGAAAAAGGATAGAAATGTTAAAATAGGACTACCACATAGATAAAAACGGACAATTTCTCAATTATTTATCAAGTAATAGATTTTAAAGTGATGAGAGCCAAGTAAGCAAGGGAAGCAAGCTACTTAAAAGAGGATATGTCAGCTGTTAGCTTCTGTCAGTCATATTGATAGTATAGATATAGATATATACAGGTAGATAGATATGGACATCTTTTGTTGCCTTCATGGGCCAATGGTCTGGTTTACATTTTATGATTTTGATTCCCCATTTATGTATTTATTATAGAAACATGATTCATTGATCAAAACCGGGTCAACAGATTGACCCATTTAGATGTACGAAGACTGTGATTGATCCATCGAGTTAATGTGTAATTAGCAATAAACCGTTAAATGTGATTTTACTTTTATAGTAACACATTTTAAGAAATGAATATACTTATATTCAAGAAAGTTTGTCTACGTCTGGATAAATGTTAAAAAAATAGATATTTATTCATCAGACAAATTTTGAGAACTTGATTCGTTTCATACTGTTTACCGTAGAGATCATTAAATTGCTTGATTGATTCACAAGCTGAACTAAGCAGATAACATAGTCACAAAACAGCATTCGAAACTACTGAAAAACAATAAGCTTCTATTGGAAAGATGGAATATAAACCAAGCAAACACATGAATCTTGTACAAGATCATCGTGTTGCCATATTCATGTAAGAACCAGAAATGGAAACGTAAAGAGACTACAAATCTTGCTCTTAATTACGCCACTAAAGAAAAGGCGAAGGTGGGCATCAACACCCGACCCAACCCATTTAAATGCACACCCATTCCGTGTAACTAACATCTACCTTGCGACTTTCCAACGTGTTGGATATGATTTAACAGCATATAATTACGAATGTTACTGACAAAACAACTGGTTTTTGTTAACATAAGTTTACATAAAAACAAATATACCAATCCAATTTGACTGATACCAAATCATCTCATCGACGTCCCAGTTTCTCAACAAGCCGGTTCTCAATCTCCATACGCTTCTTCACCATCATGGCATACTTGGAAACCACCTCAATATCATCGGTAGTCACAGCAAGCTTACATCCAAGGGCTGTCTTCTCCAGTTTATCTCTATAAATGTAAGAAATTGGTATAAATCTGCCCTTATTATAACACAGCAGTCCATGAGCGGCCCGTAATGCTGCCCCTAACGAAGCTGAATCTGTTAATAGGAAGTAACACATTTGAGGGTATTAGGTATATCCGTCTTTGCACTCATCATAGCAAAAGATTTTACCTGGTCTTTGAACTGTGTGGACGTTGCAGCCAAAAATGGAAGCCATACACCTTAAAATTGCTTGGTTTTCTGATGCCCCACCCGTTGCTATAATCCGTTCAGGAGGAGATGGCATGCCACATTTTTCAATATGACCTCTCATTGAGAGAAATTGTCCTTCTATCAATGCCCGTACCTGCCCGTAAGTTGGACAGGTAGTGAGGGTTGAGTAACCGATCAAATGGAACAATGGGTAGGGTTGAAGTATACGGTTACACAACCTATATCTGGGAGGTCCATAAAACATGAGGCTGTGGGTTCAAATCTCTGATGAGACATAGGGGTATGCGTATAATGGGTGCGTGAGTCTTTGTCGTTCAGAAAAAAAGAAAAGAAAAAGTAAACCAATTAAGAGGTTCAATGCCATGACATACACTTCAGTGTATATTCAACCCATTTGTTACATCAGAGAAAATATGTGAGGTGGCAAAATGGGTAGTTAGGGGTAACACGTCAACATGTATAACTTCGCTACAAGTCAAATCGGGTAAGCCTAAAACATTATCTGCCCAATTTTCTTATTTTTAATTTTTTAAAATAATTATTGCATTAGAGATTTAGGGACGATTATAGAACCTATATTATTCTAATATTATAATTTTTTTTGCATAAAAGTGATTATGAACTTGTGTGTATTACGATATATTTTAGATGATTTTCAATCTGTTTGATCTATTTGACCCGTTTCCTTTTTTTTAGATGATAAAACATAAAAGCAAACGGATTGAAAATGTCACCTAGAAGACCTATTAAGGAGTAAACTAACCTCGGAAGGAGGATCAAACTCCTTCACTTCATGTTCAATGACACCATTAAACATCGTTCCTTCAAAACTCTCAAGGGTATAGCGATGGAAACCGACTAAGAAAAGATAATACTAAAAATTCACAATAAAGGAATGAATACTCTCACAAGTGCAAAAGAGAGATGACAAACTTACCTGGTAGGGGAGGAAGTATTTCATGATCCTTGTAATAAAAACCAATCTTTCCACCTGGAAAATGACTTTAAACTAAAAGGAAGCACAACAGGGAGACTTTATCTGATTTGGAATAGATAACTGACTGTTTAAGGGTGGCGTTTGCTGCAGGAACTGGTTAAACACTTCCCATGATCTCTCAGCACATCGATCACGTATATCTATCAAGATTACAACCATTTGTAAATCATCAGATGTTTCCTTGTCTAAACGGGGTGAGGTCAAAAGAGGTAAAGTTTTTGTAATGGTCTGAAAGACTTAATGCCCACTTTTATCAATTATTATTGTTTAAATATGATTACATAAAAAATGTTATGATAAGAACAATCTAATTTTGTAAATATGACACGATTTAGAGGGTTTGGTGCATTGAATGCACACTTATGGTGACTACGACCTATTCCCTATTAGTTACGTTCTTTCAAAATCTAAACAATTTTCGATCGTTAGAAATAAAACATGACCCCGATAAACTCCAAATGGATCCAAATTTCACCTCTAGTTTTCTTATACTGGCACTGTACCTTACCTTCACGGGTGAGAGACCCGTTCTTATAAACCAACATCACCATATAACTATCTAAATCAACAGGGTTCGGGAAAACGTTCCCTTCGAGGGTTGGGTTATGGTTCATCGTAATTCCAAATACCTGAGTGATTTCACCATAAAAGTTACTAATTTTCCATCCTATTTCAAGGTAAACATAATAAAGAAAAGGTTATTTTTGGAACTGCAAATATGGTATGAAGATCCTGTCATGTTGAACTTACGGTATCGCTAGTGCCAAGACTGATTGCAAGATCCCCCGGTGTGTTGAGAGTCAACCCTGCAAAGTTCAGAAACCTGAGTATGTACATAGCTAGATATTAGATGAATATAACACTTCGGGTACATGTACAGGGTTTGACTTTCATAATCATAACATATACTATTTGACTACTACTCGAATACAGACTTGGTTTTGCAATGCAGATTTTTCTTTCAAAAGTCAAATCTGGAGACCGATTGTGCCAAAGGAAACAAAAGTACAAGATTTAACTTTCAAATGTCAAATATGGTCTCTGTTTGGATCAAAGGCCAAATCCTGCCTCGATCTTAGACTGCGGAATGATACGAAGTTGCAAATTTGACTTTGAAAAGTCACATCTGTTTCTAGACTGAATGATAACCAAGAATCCACAATGAAACCCAGTTTTACCTGCTAGGCTATTAGGATTATCACCAGACCACTGAACAACCAAGCAATCCTTACTGAATTGAAACCTAAATGAGAAACATATAAAGATCGTCAATATGGAAATGACTAAAACACCCTAAAACCAGAACAAATATATAGCAGTTCCCTAACTTCTCAACGAAATATGGAGCAATTAAACCAGCAACAGCATGTGCAGGAGCCAAATTTCCTAGTTTTTCCTCTAAACCTGGTGCTGTGGCCTATGATCAACATCAACATCAACATCCAACAATAACAAAAATACAACATACAACTTTTCAAGCACAATGTATAGATTATCAAATACAAACCTCTATTGCTAGCTTAGACCAAGCCCTTTCCTTTATATCCATCAAATTCATCCCAGCCCCATCAGTATGATCGATACAAGCATACCCTCCAATGAGAATAGATGCCATAAATGAGCTCACAAGTGATATCCGCTCAGTATTTTGATATGCTTGAGGATATGTTTCATACATTTTTCGAATTTGTGGGCCCGTACATCTCTCATGAGCCCGAGAGCCTGTGAGTTTCGATAACTCTAATGCACCTCCAAGAGCTCTCTCAATGGCAATACATTGTTCTGTGGTGCTATTATCCATCCATATTGGTGATTCTTTGGTTGCAAAAGCATCCTCAAATTGATCAACTAAAGGCTTCTTTGGATCCAAAGATGATAAAATCCCTAAACTACCCTTGTTCCAATACACACTACCATGTTGTTGTGCACTGCCTGAAACAGCTGCAATTTTATCGAAATTGAGTTTTTGGGAATTTTGTAATCTTTGTAGAATGAGGTCTAATGCTTCCACCCACACTAGGGTAGGTGAAACAATTCTGCCATTAATGACTGGATCTCTATAAACACCATCTTTGGTTTTGTAATGTGGTAATGCACAATCAAAATTGACTATTTCTGTAAATACGATGTTGAGATTTGAATCTAACACAGTTGCCTTTAATGACCTACAAAGTAACCAAGATTTCAGGTATAAAGATTCAGATTTTTATCGTGTATTAAAATACCCAGTTCATAAAATTCCAAGATTGTTGTTGGGTTCATCAAAAGATTCAATTTTGATTAGCTACAGTCAAAGAATAAGAAACCCTGATTCAAATATTATTGTAAAATAATTTAGAGAACTAAAAACATAGCAGATGAACTTACTGAGTAGAGTTGTCAAGGCCTAGAAAAAGATATTCATCAGGGAGATATATGTTTTCCATGAGGTCTAGGATTTCTTTTTTATATATTTAAAGTAGCAAGTATCAAAAGGTTCCTAATATACTTACCAGACAAGACATAAAACATACATTTCAAAATGAATACAAAACTTAATTTCAAAATGAGGTCTAGAGGTCTTTGGGCTCGAGCTCAGCCCAAAATTCAGGTTTTCTTCAGGCTTAGGGCTCTTTAATTTGGTGTTTATATATTCTGGTTTATGCGTGTCAATATATTATTTGCTTTTGCAATGAAATATTTGATTTTCATGTTTTTTAAGAATAAAATTACGTTTTTTATGACAACAACGTTATATTGCCCAACAGAATATAGTTATTTGACCCATATTAGGCATAGAAATGTCAGTCTAATAATCATAGATAAATAAGTTGAAGTATATAAATTGGAAACTATTTTGTACACCACTACTTTCATATATCTACCACTAAACATGTTGTATAACGTTATATGTTAAATGATGTGTGGAATGAAAATGATAATCCACAAATCATCACTCATATATTTTTTTTTAAATAAAATTACGAACGAATCAGTAAAGATGTTATCAAACTTTTTTTAAAAGAAAGTTGAAATGATAGGAACATATCCCCTAGCTCCTTCTTGACTCTTCTCTAGTGCACAACAATTGTTTTTTTAACCAACTCAATGATTTTAGTCAAAACCCAACTCAATGAATTGATTAAAGTATAAACTTCTTATTTTAATACTTTTTGATGAAAGCTCATTGCAGTTATAATCAGTTTTAACATATGTTTAATGGGTATAATTGTATAAAAATCTTTGTAAGACCAAATGGTTTTACGTTGTGTATGTCACTATGTATGTTTGTTAATGTAAAATTATTCATCAGCTTTTGGTATAAAAGGGCATGCTTAATTGGAATATGAATATTTCATCGCTATAAGCTACTACTACGTATAAAAGAATGAATGCTGAATTGCTAATCATTCATAAAAGCTATCAACTTTAATGTATGGATTCTCCACCATGCAAAAAAGATATATCCTCCCATTGAATCTTTTTCACTTTATTGGGACCCAATTAACATACCACTCACATAGTGGTGACTCTATACTACTATACTCTATATATATATATATACGCTTTGATGCATTCTTCCTTTTGTGTGACTTTAACATGTCCACTTTGGGTGTACATGCATTACCTCTGATATAGATAATGAAAAGAAGCATATCTTCCAATCATCATAATTAAGAGCATCAAAAACTTGTACAATCCAAGTTGTTACTATTCTGAAATGATGCCATTAAGGAAGAGTAGGTAGCAAAGAAACCTAGCAAATGGGACAACTGTTTGTATCAATGCCAAGATTAGGTGGGTTATTTGCTGTAAAAATGACTTATAATCATCCCGAAGTTGTAACTATCTTCTTTTGTAAGTTTTCCAGTTATTTAGAAACGAATATAAACCTACTACTATCTCAAAGCATGTTTTTATTGTATGAGAAGACATATTTAGGCAAGTGACAAGAAGAAAAAAGGTGCAATAAAATCTAATTAGTAATTACTACTAATTGTAATACTACTTTAATTTGTTATGGGGACAAAGAGGGTAAGTTGATGATATCTACAATAAGTTTATCTCAAATGGTACGTCTCAAAGACAATAGAACTATTTGATATATAGATGCTATGCTACTTTGTTTTGAAGCCCCAAAGAACCAAAGAAAGTTATTATTGTGATAAAAACATTTACTTTATTGGTTCTTTGATCTTATTTGGCGACTTGCAAGACTCGAATCTGCAAGGGTCTGCTTCAATTAGCAACTGAACAACTTCATTCATGCTAGGACGAAGGGCGGCTGTCTTGCATGTACAACGGATGGCTATACGAAGAACCTTAATGATCTCATTATTGAAATACCCCGAAAGTCTCTTGTCCAAAACATCAATTGCGCCTTCTTTTGTCTCGACTTTGGTTGATATCCAATATATGATATTCTTGTTTTCTCCAAACTCTACCTCCACTGGCTTCTTTCCGGTTATCAGTTCCATGAGTACTACCCCAAAACTATAGACGTCACACTTCGTTGTTGCTTTGCACGAGTATGCATACTCTATAATAATAAACATCAAATGATAAGAAAAGAAACATCAATTTTGTGGTAACTCTTAATTAGGTAACTCTATTGAACAGTAATATTGACCCATATACTTTAAATGGGTCAAATCCACGTTATGTCTTATCTTTAATTAGTATAATGGAATAGCATGTAAAATACATAGTAAAAGAAATAACTGAAAAGGAAATGGGTCAATAGAAGGGGTTAAAAGATGCCCAAAGTGCATTTATTTAATTATATATACACAAATCCTCCTAAATAATTGTAATTTGGATAGTAGTATTATTGAAATAATGTAGTTTTATAATAAAATTGACACACTAACTAATTAAATATATGGGCAAAAAAGTGTTTCTTCTCAACCTGACCCGTTCTGTAACAATAACCCACCAAATTTGACACCTCAAAATTGAAGTTTGTTTAAAAGTGTACCAGGTGCCAAGTAGCCATAGGAGCCTGCAACAACAGTGGTGGTGGAGTCTTTCCCTCTAGCCCTCAAAACTTTTGCTATGCCAAAATCTGCAACTTTGGGTAGGAAGTTTCTATCTAAGAGGATGTTGGTGGACTTAATGTCTCTATGAATAATGGGTGGCATCAGATCATGGTGAAGATAGGCTAAACCTTGTGCAACACCGAGCGCAATCTGATGACGGGTTGGCCAATCCAAAAGACATTTACCTCTATGAAGTGCATCCCAAAGGTTTCCATTTGGCATATATTCATAAACCAACAAATTGCAATTAAAACCTGAGAAGTAGCAAAATAGTTTCACTATATTTTTGTGCCTTATGTTTCCTAAAGTCTCCACTTCTGTTTTCAACTCTCGGTTCATAATCTGCTGGTCATTAGATGATTCATCTTTCGTCTTTTGACTCCAAAGTCGCTTAACTGCGACGACTTCTCCATTGCTAAGATCAATCTTGTAAACAGTACCTGACCCACCATGTCCAACCACGTTCTTATCAATCATTGCTTCCACTATTTCATCTTGATCAAAACTTATTCGATGAAAGCTTTTCACATTGTATGAAAAGTAAGAAGACGACCATGTTTCTTCGTGTTTTAGAACATATCCTTCTTTAATAAACCATCGCCGGAAAAACAAGATACCTCCAACAAAAATGATCCCAACCAAAACAACAATAACCCATATGTAATTAACCTTCTTTTGATTGTAATTCTCTGCACATATGGAGAAATTTTGATCTGATAAACTAGGGTGTTCAGAAACACAAAGTTTTGGGTTGCCTAAAAAGCTTTCTAACTGTCCTCCTTTGATGAAGGAAACAGGTATTGGCCCTGAAAGTTGATTGTTCGAAAAGTTCATAGAACTTGGAAGCAAATCACAAAGGCTTTCAGGGATAGAACCATTTAGAAGATTTCTTGACAGATCAAGAACATTCAAAGATGTTAATGAAGACAGTGAATTTGGTATGTAAGAAGTAAGCTTATTTCCTTGCAGCAAGAGAAGATTGAGCCGTTTCAAATGGCCGATTTCTGAAGGTATTGGACCATAAATGAGATTGTCACTTAGATCAATCTTTACTAGATTAAAAAGCTGTGAAATTTCAAAAGGTATAACTCCAGAAATATTGTTACTTTGCAAGAACAATTCTGATAAGTTTCTGGCATTCCAAATTGATTTAGGGATTGAACCCGAGAAAAAGTTGTAACTCAAATCGATAATCGACACTGAAGGAAGTCCTAGAACCCCATCAGGTATATTTCCAGACAAACGATTAGAACTAAGTCGAAAACGTACTAAAGAGACACACTTGGAATAACTTTCAGGCAAGACACCAGAAAACATATTGTCAAGTGCTAGCAAGTAAACCAACTTACCTCCACTACATATCTCTGGTGGCAACTCACCGGTCAACTTATTTTCTGACAAGTCAAACAGCACTAAAGGTGATAATCTCCCTAGATTATGGGGAACTTCACCGGTTAAGTAATTGCTGTAAATTGATATCATGATCAAGGTCTTTGAGTCCTCGAGCACACGTGGAATTTGTCCACTGAGACTGTTGTTATACAACTGTAATACTTGCAAGTTTGGTAAACGACATACGGATTCAGGCAGACTTCCGGTTAACTTGTTAACTGATAAATCAATATCGGTCAGCCCAGTCAGGTTTCCAAGCTCTTCTGGTATCTCTCCAATGAGTCCATTGTAGTAAAGCTCGAGTTGTTGCAAGTTTTTTAACAAACCAATTTCTTTTGGAATTGGGCCAACCAAATAGTTGCCACTTAATTCAAGATCAACTAGAGATGTCATGTTCCCAATTGTTTTTGGGATCAAACCACTCACCATGCAAGTACTCAAGATCATGGACTTGAGCTTTTTCAGCCTAAAAATATCATCTGGCAGTCTCCATAGATCAAAACCACCATTTTCGTTGAAACTCACCACTTCAAGATTAGTGAGGTTTATAAAGGATACAGGAAACTTTCCTGTAAAAGAACATGATGATAAATCGAGCAACCGGAGAGATACCATCGGGGAAAAGTCGGGTAGTTTTCCGGTGAGACTTGTGTGTGTCATGTTGAGTTCTTCAAGTAATGAACAGTTGGTGATACTATATGGAAAGTTTCCATGAATATCATTGTGTCCAAGATTTAGTGTTTTTAGTTGTGGAAGGTAAGAACATACGTTTTCTGGGAACTGGCCTGATAAATTTGAGCCTGAAAGATTGATCTTTACGACGTACCCTTTATCGTTACAAGTTATACCCGTGTAGTTGCATACGTTGATTCCGTCCCAATCACTAAAGGAGTTCCCTGAAAGAGAGTTCTTTATAAGTGTGAAGAACTCAGTTTGATTTAGTATTGTAGCTGCATAAGAGGTTGAAAATGATAGGAGAAATATAAGATAGAAGATGAAATAATTGTGAAACCCCATTGGAGGAATGGTTGTTAAGCTTCAAAAAATAAAGTGAAAAATATGATCAAAACAAAAGAGTTGTAGTTGTAGTTATGGTTGGTGATGCTGAACAAGAGGTGATGAAGAGAAGAGTTATTTAAATGGAATGATTGGTTAAATCATTGGGAGGTGAAGAGGTTTTTGTACATGAGAATTGGGCCTATTAACTTTATGACAAATTTGTGTTTGGCCCATAACCAAAAACAGTACACTCACACACTGTAGTAATGTATCTACGATGGTAGTCTAGTGGTGGCGGATATGTATCATAAAGCAGAGGTCAGGGGTTCAATTGTCACCCCGTGTCCCTTTAACCACATGTTATGCAATTTACCTCTCACATATTGGCTGTGGGACGGGTCAGTTGGGGCTGCCAGAGGGTCGGGTACCCTTTCTTTTACACTCGCACGGTGAAAAATATATGGGTCAAGATGAAAAATATATCACGATAGAATTCTGGTTATGAACTAGGAAGTTAAGAATTAAAAGTTGGTGGTTATCTATTTGGGACAAAATGTTATCTGTGCTTTCCTTAAACTGTTTTTCTCATTCTTTTATTCATGTGGGACGAATTGTTACAGGTACTGTTACATTTTCTTTAACTTCAATTCAACAGTGAGGGTATCTACACTTGCATATTTGGTAGCTAGTTGTCCATAGAAGCAAGTTTTGGCATAAAGTAGCTTTATGTTATACCCTCCCACTATCTGTTATAGAGAATAACAATAAATGCAAAAGAGTGTCCTTTACATAGATGCTATGTTTTGTACATGAACTGCATCAGATACTTACTACCACTTGCTGTTTGATAGCCCATCCGGTCCTCAAAATATATTCCTCGCGATATTTAGTGATTTTTTAAGACCTGCACGGAGATCCTTATTGATCGATCGATAGAACTTTATATGGTAAGTGCGCAGTGCGCTGCACAACATTATACTTCATACCACAAATACCTTAGTGTATGTATGTATTACTCTGTGTATGTATGTATTTGGGTTTCATAGCATATTCCTGTTTAAAATTTTTAACCGTTTGATAAAAGTATTGCATATGATCTTAAGCATATAGGTTTGTATACATTTGCTTACGTAGCATGTTGACTAATATTTTTGTCAAAAACCCGATCATAGTGCTATTGTTTGGCTTAAAAGATCTCATCTTCAGCCATTCATTTATACCCTTAGTGTTGTTACACCAAATTAAAGGGGTCCCTTCTTTTTATCCTTTCTGATTTTACCTCTTTTTATGGTTCAAGGTATGTTTATGTTTAATTTCTCCAAGTAAAGGCTTAATATATGCTTATTGATCAGTTAATGATAATACTTTAAGCATTTAATTATGATACTTGATTCTCTGATTTAAAGTAATCTGTTTTTCTTTTGTGAACATGCAAAGAAACATTGTAATGTGCAAGATTGTGCAATTTGGAGAAATCTTAGAATGCAAAATCATCATCTTAGTTAATGCTCGATTTCTAAAATTAGCATTCTCGTATAAGGTGGTGATATTTACACCAATGCATACATCAGAAACTGCACATTGAGCAGTTGTACTGCATGCCGCTTGTTTTTGTACTTAATGAACTAGCTTTGAAGCA
The DNA here is from genome assembly GCA_963921325.1 of Logfia minima. Lineage (NCBI taxonomy): Eukaryota > Viridiplantae > Streptophyta > Magnoliopsida > Asterales > Asteraceae > Logfia > Logfia minima. The sequence continues at coordinate 6,164,225 of OY992774.1, read as the reverse complement.
ATTACAGCTGGTTCATATTGCAAAAATATGCTTCTTATTTTTTTTCTTAAAACTTTAGAAGAAAAATAGAAGACATTTCTTGAAACTCCAGTATGTCAGAATAAGTAAACCTTAATGCATAATGCATGTTCATCCTTCACTTGTTTGACTTATTTGGGAGTTGGGACCATTTGAAAATGGATTCCATTAATTACAAATGTCAACGTGTACTACAAAAATGGTACGGAAGGCTTTTTGATCAGTTTCCTGCAAGTGGTTAATTTAGAATTGCAGTATTATTCCCATTGGCCTGGAGTTAAAATAAGAATCTAGTGTCAGGACCATATTTCCATATAAAGATTAGAGTAAGACGAAGCACAAGTTTAAGCAAATATTCTTATTCCTATATATAATTTCATAAAATTTAAGTTAAATAAATTAAAAAAGATGTAAACTTTATGAATATGATATATGATTTGCTTGTCAAGTTCCACAATGGGAGAATATATATAATGGTCCTCCACTTGAGATATATTCATTCAAACCTAATCAGTACTGAGTTGTAGCTCAATATTGTTCGATTAAGTAGCGAACTAGTAGAGACTTTACTTTAGGGTCGTCTGGTTTCCAATACGTCAAGAATGGTAGATTGTCGGACTACATTGTGACTAGTGATCCCTTGTATATTTTAGTGCATTGGCGGATTAGTGGACACACGTTAGGTGATGTCGAATGCATATCTGGCTAAGTTAATACATTCCGAACTCAACCAAAATTGTGAGGGTCGAAGAGGTCACGCCCCTAGTGGGGTCTAAGGCAAAGCCCATAAATAGTTTTGGACCCGGAATAAATGATCAGATTCAATGAACCCGGAATTGACAAGTTTCAATGAAACCAAAAATTAATTTTGGTTGTGACATGAAGATAGGCATACTGCAAACACGAAAAACACACACATAAACACTTTGCATTATGATTTTGTGACAAAATCAAACTGATTTCTCGGGTTTTATCCCAAATTGAATTTTGTGAACTCAGACACTTATAGAATTGAAACAATTATTTTGAAAAAAATGATATCTTACACGACTCACTGAGATTTATCCGGTTATATTGAAATCATATACCCTATTAAACCAAATTCCCAACACCCTCACTAAAGAGCTAAGTATGCTTATTCAATATACTATCCTCAGGCATCCGTATTCAAAGTCAAATCAATATTTTCAAGATTCGGAGTCCAATAGTTTTAGTATACATGGTAATCGAACTTATTATTAATTCACTAGTACTTGACACATATGTAAAAACTTTATATCCCAATTGATATCTTGATTTCATATGGTAACTAGCTAGTACAACCAGAATCACTCTTTAATTGCTACGTATAATTTTTTTAACATATACTTTACAACCCTCGTAGAATTTTGGCATAGACTGGTTGGGGTTGCCGATATTCCAATCTTGGTGAAACTAAAAAATATGAGAGTATAACGCATGTACAAATGGTGGAGTTTGTGGTCATTTGTAGGGGAATATATGTACATGTATGTATGTGTCAAAACAGATAGGAGTCCTCTGCTCAATAATGCAAGTCCAAAGCAAAGATACCCACTCTTCATAATTAAACAAATGTATCTGGCATCTTCTTATTGATCAACAAGAGATGGAATTCTCCTTTGTTACTGTTAAAATATATCATATTCAAGGTTATGAATAAGTCTTTTATAGTTTAACTTTTTATAGTTTAACTTGTACTTATTTGTGCTTTGTTTTAGAATTTGTATTTCAGGTGTATATTCTTAAAGTACAAGGACTGGATTGCTATTTTGAAATAGTTGAAACATTAAAGCTTGAAGGCAAAATACTAGAAGAACTAAAGTTAATAGCTCAAGAAGTCAAGGGACCATTTCTGGTCATTCCTATACTTGTTTATACAAAAACAAGTCTAAACACTTATTCACAAAGAAATTAATTCACATATCTCTTTCTTGTTCCGTGCGATTTGTCTTCTACTCCAAGTTTATAAAGAGCTGGTGATTAAATCTGTAATTTTGCATTCATTCATCATATTGATGAATGTTTTCTGATTTTGGAAAGATATTGTGAGTTTGTAAGACTCTTTTGTAAACATACTTTCTTATTTTCTGTTTAATCATTCGTTTCTAGTTTCTGGTAATTGTGATTGTTTGATTATGTATTAGGCATATTTGTGTACTTGTTTATTACTGTGTGTTATGGTCTACTTATTTGGATATATTTGCTATATGCTAAAACTTTTATTTGGAGATATGGGTAATGAAACTGCTATCACTTTGATTAATAAATTGGATTTTGGTGATCCCTTCTATTAACATGCAAGTGACATTGCTGGTACACCATTGATAAACTATAAATTGAATGGGACTGAAAATTATAATGTGTAGAGTATGGCAATGTTACTTGCTTTGGGAGCTCAAAAAAAATTGGATTTATTGATGGTACTTGTCTTAAAAGTACCACTGATGCAGTTTTTGCTAGTCAATTGGATAGATATAATTCTGTTGTTCTTACTTGGATCTTGAGTTCAATTTCTGCGGAACTAAATTTGGGTCAAATTTATTCTAATATTGCATCTATTGTCTAACAACAACTAACGTAGACTTATGATAAGATTCATGGCTCAATCACTTGCAATCTTCATCGTAAGATCAACTCTTTAACTCAAAATGGTTCATCTATTTCTAAATACTATCACAAATTGAATTCATTGTGGAAGTAGTATGATGCACTCATCAAACAACCTACATGTACTTGTAATGCAGCAAATGGTTTTTTTAATCATTATCAACTTATAAAATTAATTCAATTTTTAATGGTACTTGATGACATATATCAACCCATTAGAAGTAATATTCTAACCAGGAATTCTTTTCCTAGAATAAAATATGTTTTATTCTTCACTAGGCCCGGCCCTAAGGGGTGCGGAGTGTGCGACCACATAGGGTCACGGAAAAAATAAGGCCTGAAATTTAGCTAATATATATATATATTATATATGTTAATACATATTATTTTATGTAAAACAAATCATAAATGTACAGTAGATAAGTTGGCAATGCGCCCCCCCCCCCCCCCCTTTCAGTCTTACACCATTTCTGTTTGGTGCATATTCAAATCTTGAAAGTCACATTTTTTTTTCTTTTCTGAAAGGCTTTTTTAATCTTTTTATTAACCCATTATTATGGTACATTTGATAATTCTAGTCCATTAAGAATAACTGATTATAATTTATAAGCCCACTCATATCATATGTATTTTTATAACAATTATCGACTTATCGTAATTTTATAGAATTTTGCTTATATATAAAAAAAAATTTAAGGTTCATTTTTATCTTTCGTACAGGGTCCTCGAAATCAATGGACCGACCATGTTCTTCACAGTTACTTAATTTCTCCTTTGTTATAAATAAAATTCAAAAATCTTTTAGTAAAGAAGTTAATTTCTTTATGTTTTTCATGTTTATGATGCTAACCATTTCTTAATATATTTGTTAAATGCACCATCATATATTAGCAAAGTGCAAAGATGAAGGATTGAGACAACCATTTTCTATGGAAATACTATGTGTCCATTTTTATCAAATTAGTTCATTTTATTCAGAGTTATGTTCGAAATTTAATGTATTTGCATATTTTGATTATAAAATTATTATATCTCTGATATGGTTGTCATGAAACAAGATAATATATGAGATAATAAATGATGTTGTGATGAACAATTTGTTGGGCTTTTGACATATATCACTTGTAACAACAACGCTTCGATAGAAAATTAATGGTTGTACATCAAATCAAAAGTTACATCAAAACAAAGATAAATGTTTCTATATTATTAGTTTATACTTTATAAACACGTCTTTTTCTCTTCCTTTTTTATTTATTTTATGCTAATGTGAAATTTGTTAATTTCCAAGATCTTATTTTAAGTTGGACCATATTTGCAATTTTATTGTTAATCAGTATCCCATAATGCAATGAAATTAAGTTTAGGAAGCTAATGAAAACATTACACGTACGATAAATGAGTGTCAAAATAGATGCTTACCACGTTGGCTAAAGGACTACCCAGTTAGTTACATAGGAACAAGTACACGTAGTTTAACTTTGAAAAGGAAGAGAAAATAGAACATTCTATTCTATTTAAATTCAATAAGTGGTGGGACGAAATATGATACTCATGTTTCTCAATTAAACTGATATATTATATATAATATAATATGGAAATATTAACTTTTGACTAGAGTTAAATGCATATGCCACTAATAATATAATATATATATATATATTATATTTAAATACATGTCATATGATACATATTTGTGAGTTGTGATATATGTCTTCTATTATTTCTCTGTTTCTTTATTCACCAGTTATTTAAACATTTGTACCATCGATAATTTAAAATATATTTTTAGGTACGTCTTTTTAAGCACATGAAGTATTTCTGCTAGCTTTTTAAGTATTAAGTAGTATCTACTTTTAATTAGTTATGTAGGATTATGTTGGTGCTAAAATAAAAGAAAAAGAAAACAAGAGAAGAAAAGAGTCGGGGAAAAGTAGATGGATCGAAGATAAACTCAGCTTTACTTCATTCATGTGACATAGGGGCATTTGTAAAGTTCTATATATTTTACCGACTTATTAGTTATCGATTTGAGTTTATTGGTTTTTAATAAATTTGACATATGATCAACATAACCAAAAATTATTATAATATGCCATACACAACAAAACCAAACCAACTATTGTATTTTCATTTTATTAACCATTATATATATTTATATTATAATTATTATATTAACAATCTTCGAAAATAAATGATGAGTCAGCCGGTTATTGTCTACGTGAAAGGCCACATAGACATCCACGCAAGCGTCTATGTCATCATTTTCGTCCACATAACCATCTTGTTCAACACAATCAGTCGGCTCTTAAAATCACTTTCGGTCGGACGCCAATCACCATCATTACCATCAAGGCATCAACACTATGAATCAAACACTAATCAAAAATTAAATAAACCCTGAAAAAATCTAACAACAAAAATACTAAATCAAACCTTATATCATACTCAAAGTTAAACTCTAAATTATAACTACATGTAAGGAATTGCACACAAAACCAAGTATTTAACAATCAATCAGTTGATCACTCTGATATCTTATTGTTAGTAATTAACAAGCCTAAATAACGTACGTGTAAATACGGCTACAGTCACAAACAATAAATCGATAAATGATAAACAACAAAAAGAGTAAAACACGAGCAATACGATACACAGATAATACACATGTGTTATATCTGATCTCCAATCGTGGAGATCATTTTAGTTCACAAGAACAAATCAGAGAGTCTTTTTTATTATTTTTGCAGTGCAAAGAGTACACATAGGGGTTATATTTATAGGATACACTAAACTTATGGAAATAAACACTTTTTGTCGACACTGAAATTACATCGTGATTATTTTTTATATCGTGAAAAATAAAATCACTCCGTAGTTTTTCTTTTTTCAACAAACTAGTTTTTTTCCGTTAAGTTTCACAATCCAAACATTACATCATCTTGTAATCCGATGATTCAATGTGTTAAGAAATAATAGTGACAATTTCACGAGAGAGTTAACTAAGCTTTGTGTTTTTATTCTTTTCTTTTATTTTAGGTTAATTTGTTTCTAAAGCTTCACATGTCACTATCTACTCATATTTTATTATAACAAAATCATCGACTGTCACACGCTCCAGTCTCCGATGGTCGCATTTTGTTGTTGATGTTGCTGTCGGGATTAAAACATGGGGGACCGTTTGTTTTTTATCCCCTATTTTGTTAATGTTATGTCAGATGCATACATCAGCCGAAAAATATCGAGAAAATTTGTTAATATTGATGTTGCTTGCGGGATTTGTTGTTGCTTTATCTTGATACTGGTTATATATATATGCACACACTTATACACACACACACACACACACACACACACCTGATTTTGTACATTGAATCCTTCTATTGAGAAAGAAGTGTTCAACTTCTAATCGAGAAATTTTGACATTTATGTTATCTTTTTGGGCAATTTGCTATATGTGTAATTACACTATTCAATTTACCTTTTTTAATAAATTTCACAAAAACTTATTCTAAAACATACATTTATGGTTTACCAAAGTAAATGTTACTCTCTCCGTCCTATTATTATTGTTCACATTACTATTTTTGTTTGTCTCGAAAAGATTGTCTATTTGCAAAACAATTACTATTAAACACCACTAAATTTCCTAATTTACCTTCATTTATTATTTGCAACGATTTAGTTCTTAATAATTTTCAGTCAAATTCTTTTTGAATATAAGGACAAATTTAACATTTATCCAATCGATCTTAAATTCAAAATAATTAGTGAAAGACAATAAAAGTGAAACAAAAAAGAGTATTATTCATAAAATTACTCATAGTCAAAATGTTGATTGAGTGGTTGAGTATATAGACTTCTATGGATGAAGTTCAAGTTTAAATCCTTTTATAAATTTTGTCTTTTAATTTTGTATAGACTTTTAAATATTAAATAATTTGAAGTGTGCAAATAGTGGATAATTGTTCATGAAAGATATGAACTCATAGCTTTTAACTTTTACAGTTTACCCGAATCACCTATTCATACATACATCATCTTTTTTTAAATTTGACAACTAAAATTTTTACATTGACTAACATTTTAAAAAATGATGTTAAATAATTGTAATTACCATTCTTTTAAATTTGATATATTTCTACAACAATCTGTTTTGATATAGTAACATTTTATACGTACATATTTTAGCCGTAAGTTTCGATTTCTTTTTGTTTTATTTTTAAAAGCGATGTTTTATTGTTTAAATCACTACTTTGTTTAAATTATTACAAAATAGTCATATACTGTAAAACATACATGAGAAGAAACTAATATTTTAATAAGTGAAATGTATTTGAAAAAAATGATACTTTTGTTTAGATAATAACAAATATCAAAGATAAAACATTTTTGAAGTTTAAAATGTGTTTTACAAAACAAAAAGAAATAATAAAGTGTCAATATTTTGTAAGATGTGTATTAAATTTTAAATGCAAGATCAACTTTGTTTTATGAAGTAAATTTAATCATTTCTTCATGTTAATAGTGTTATTAGGATGCATATACGCTCTACAATATTCGGTACAAAATATATATGATAGTGTAGTGAAGACAAGAAAGATATTGTAAAATAATCGGCGTTCAAGTCTTCATCTTCTAATTCTTTTATATGAGATGGATACACGTTATGTGATATCTGTCGCAAGATCAACATTATAATATGTGTTATTCAAGTATGTATATTAATAACTTATCTTTAAAATTTGACTTTAATAACTTATTCATAGAAAGGTATATTATTTTAGACTTGAAAGAAAACTGGTTTAAATACAAGTTCTAATTTATTTGATCTATTATTGGGTTATCTATCAACTCAAATAATGTGTACGAGGAAACAAGACGTATGACAATATGACAAAAATATTGGTTTAGTATGCGATAAACAACAAAACCATTTCTCAAAGTTTATTACACAAACACCAAACCAACTATTAAATTCTTATTCAATTGCACCACCATTTACACGCCCATAAAGGGCCACAAATTCTTAATTTTGGTTTATAATAACAAAAAACATTCTCTTTTTCTTTTTACCACATAGCGCTAGATCACTTGGTCTGCATTCATACATAGTGTGGTCATCAAATGGATGTGAACTCTCAATAGGGGTTGATGCGATTAATGTATCAAAATCGGTCTTAGTTATCGTTGTTATTATTTCCCTCAATACCTGCATTAAAGAAAACACATATTAATTAAATGTAATATAACGATTTTGCAAGACTTGTGAAATTGAGGAATCTAGAGACAACTTTTACATGATAAAAGATGATGTGAGATGATAATATTGGAGTATAAAGTTTAGATATAAATGGAAAACTACTTGTTTAATTTAATTGATTGGATCAAACAACATGAGAATCATAAACTTTAGTATAAAGTTTATGATATTTGATGGGGACATTTATACTAAATGCAATAAATTGCATTTAAGTGTACAAGTTTAGAAAGTGGTTGCAATCAATGGTTCAAGACTCTTACAAAGCTACATTCCATTTTGGATGTATGTCTATGAGCTTACAGCTCCCACTAAAAACTGTAGCTATCAGCTACCTTTGCCGAATATATTGTTTCAAGTATCTTAATCTTTATGTATTTGCAGATCACACCTTTTAACACTAAAAATTTCAAAAACTTTTTAGGTAAGGGGGAAAAGCTGTTTTGTGTTAGTATCAATGTGAAACGACTAAAAGTGAAAAACTCAAAACATAATGAATATAAGCAAATTCAAATTAATTAGTAAAAGAGATTATTATGTGAGAATACACTTTAATTGTAGTATGATTTCTATAGTGTTTACTGAATTTCGTTTTCTTTTATTGCATGTATCAAACTTTTAATTTTGGTCTATTATTATCAGACTTATTATTACTTGTAATCGCTGATGTGACACCCATTTTTAATGACGTGTCAATATCGTGCCAGATGACATGACGATTATTACATCATAGAAAATACTGACTACTGGTCGAACAAGTCATCGAATACACACAATAAACTAAAATTTAAAATTCGATACACACATTAAAAAGTTAAATACACATTCTAAATATGGAACTAAAATTAAATTAATCCAAACACTAATCCATAGTTAATAATACATTGATAGCTTATGTTCTCAATATACATCATGATATGTCAATCATCATCTATGCATACTATTTACGAAATAGAACTTTGACTTTCTACCAATACTTAACAACAACAAATTATATTTTCATAAATTAAATACACTATTTTTTATAAAATATTTAAAGTAGGGTTTGTCAAATGCGAATACGTAATTTAAGTACATATATTTCAAAGACTATTAATTGCAATCAAAATATTATTTTAATATGTGATAAACAACAAAACCATTTCTTAAAGTTTATCAAACATAATTAAACCAAACCAAGCCAATCCACTGATATTTCGTTTAACTAACATAGCCTTCTACATACATCCAAATCCGGGGCACATAATCTCACATGTGGTTTGTAACAACAATAACAAACTTTTGTCTTTGGAGTACTTTTACATAGCTTGATATCACTTGGTATACATTCACCCATAGAGGGGTCAAATGGATGTGAATCCTCAATAGGCGTCGTTGCAATTAATGTATAAAAATCGGTCTTTGTTATGCTATTAGCCATGTTTTCATCGTCGTTATTATTTCCATCAATACCTACACATTAAATGAAATACAACGATCTTGAAAGAGTTGCGTATTAGAGACAAGTTTAACTCAACAAAGATCATGTAAAATGGTAATGTTGGCATATAAATAAAGTTTATATATAATATGAAAAACTAAAGATCTAAATGATTGAATCTAACAGTATGAGAATTGAAATATATAGTAACTCACATAAGACCAGAAGACTAAGAACAAATAGCAAATGTAGCAAACTATTGTTGATCGACATCTTCATCTTCATATGAAAAAGTATTTTAAGGTTACTGATGGGGACATATATACTAAATTGCAATAAATTGCATCTAGTTGTCCAAGTCTTATAAGTGGTTTGAAATTTGATGACTGATATGAAATATTGCAATCTGCAATAAATGGTCCAAGATTTTCACATAAATGTATTCTATTTTATCCCAGTTATACTGATGTATGTTTTACATTACATTGAAATTGCCAATCAAATTTATAAAGGGTAAATTACATTTTTCGTCCTCGTAGTCTTATCAATTCTAACATAACGTCTTTTAACAATTTTGATTACAGAGCCCGTCCTTCTGATGTATGTTTTCTCCAATTGACATGAAAAATAGTACGTTTATTAATTTATTTAATAATTTTTAGTAATTCGAATTCATTTAATTTCTTTTTTTTATATCTCTCGTGGTGTTTCTTTTCTTCCATTTTAGTAACTATGGTTGCTAATGTACTTTTTTACAACACTTCAGGCATCATTCAATTTGTTATTTCATGATGTGACATGAGTATTTGACAAGTTTAAGAGACAAATCAGGTTAACGGAAAAAATAATGAAATATAGATCATGCTACATTATCAAACGACACCATTCCAGTATATTTGATATTATCTTTAGTGAACTTCACATTTCATTTAGTTACGATATATATGTAGCAGAGACTAAATAAAATGAAATAAAAAATTACAGTGGACATGTAGAAAGTTGCAAGTTTAAATCTTTGGTCATTGAATATTTGAATATGAAAAGAAGTACTAAACAGCAAAGCACCATTCTCGCGAATTATAAGTAATACAAGCAAACTTAAGCTATTATCACTCTTTGGATTCAATAAAAGTATACCTATTGCTGCTACAAACTTTAGATCAATTCAGACTCATTCTTCATGTAAAGCATATACCTTCAGCAATCACTCCATTGTCAAACTCCGAAGCCAGATTACACTTGACAAAAATCATCCTAATCTTGCTTCTCTTCGCAATACCTACATCAAATTCAGGGTGTGTTTGTCTCAAAGCGTTTTGAAGAAATTAATACCGGAATTAATCTTGCGTAGAGGTTGGAAACAGGCAGGTCGATGGTTCAGGTCTGGTGGGTTTGATGTGCAGGCACTCTTTTCTTCCAATTATTATTTTCATGATAAAAAACTTAATGTAATAAGAAATTATTATCCATTTTTGTATAGACCATAGGCAGATGTGGAAATGGATCACGATAAACTAGACCCACAAGAGTCTTAATTTATGCTAACTGATTTTTTCCCGGGTGAAAGTTTCAATTTTCATAAGACAGAACAATAACTCATCAGATAGTTGAACGTTGACTCCCTTCAAATCAATTCACCTATCTAAGGACTAATTAACCATAGAGCTGGGAAAATGAGCTGGTCAGGCAAGTTGGGTAACAGGTCAAACCGCTGATTCTTAATGCAAGACGGAACAGGTTGGTTTGGGCATTTTCTTTTCACGCTTTTTAAGTAATCTGTTAATTATGATTACAAAAACTATATTCACACAATAATAACTAAACATGTTCTGGTAAACCAATTTAAAAGGTTTCACATAATTAGCTATTGAATTAGTTCCTAGACATTTGATTTAGTTCCTTTATCACCAAATATTAAGCTTAACCCATTCGACCCGTTAGAGATAAACATCGCCCACTTTGACCCATCTATAATAAAAGTGGTCGGAACTCTAGTTAGTGGTATACCTTAAGAAAATAAAATAGAAGTATTGGGGCAATCTTACAATTTCAAAATCTACAAGCCACAATTATCAAATATTGGAATTACAATGTCATGTTCTCTGTGAAGTGTTGTAGGACAGAATTAGATAGCACTTATAAAGCAACTTTTACAGTTTTTCACTCAGAAAGAGAAAATGACGAGGTTGTTGACTTTTTGACCTAATGTACTAACACTATATTCGGCTCAATTATAATAGATATAATCTAGAAATAACTTAGCCACAATAAATCAACGTGACTGTATTTGCCAACATAGAGAGCATTTAAGCCAAAAAAACAGAATATATGAGTATTACCAGGCAAAAGATATATCTTACCTCCTCAGCGAACTTGATCAATATAGTTGTCCGAGGTCTTTGTTGACCATCCACCGGTACGAAATGAGCAGTCACAACAGCCGGGAATCCTGCATTGTCTAATACACCCTTTAAGAGGGGGGGGGGGGGGGGGGGGGGGAACAAACGTCAGAAATTTTATGGATAAAAAGTGAAAATATGTGCATAACTGCATATACAAACAATAGAAGTATAGAACACATACCCTTACTACCCCAGCAACAAAAGCACCACAGTTGAACGACCCCATATCTTTTGGTACTGAAATAAATCTATAATTGACAAAAAAAAGAAAAAACACAAAAGGGTGTATAAGTAGTGAGATGTATATGAGAGGATATCGAAGGAAATGCGGAAACACATAAAACATATGCAGCAAAAACAACGTACCTATTGACTAGGAGCTCCTTTTCACTAATCATATATTCATCTTCGTGTTCAGTACCTTTCTCAAGCGAGTCAGCTACCTAACAAGTTGTTGGAGTAAGATGGTCAAACTTAAAAGGTCAAGCCAGAAAAAGCCAAACAATATGTAAGTAATACATTTGTATCATATAGGGGCTTATTTGGAGAGAATGAACGCAAAGTTCAAAACTTAATAAAAAAACAACTTCAAAATAACTATAGCACAAACCTTTCCAAAAAGCACCTTCCATACTGTACTATGTACGAAAGACAAAATGCCCAACAAACGTGTCTCCCTTCTGTTTCCCTGAGATGAAAGATAAAATGAGGTACTCACATAAGGTAACAACAAAAAACAAACAATAGTTGAGCATAATTTGATAAAATAATCTGACTCACATTGAGAAATGTATCGCAAACATGAAATAGATGTCAAAAAATGGTCTGGCTAAGAGACTTGGGTTAGTATCAAAACTGATCAGTATTAAGTGTGATTGAAATATGCCGGGTCAAATTGGTTGACTCGCTGACTTGTTTGTCCACTTCTATATTATTTTTCTATATAAACTGAATATGTAACTTTGGATTACAAAAAATATATTATCACAATAATAACCTACATGAATAAAACATAGGTTCTATACTTATATGAAACAATAATAAACTTTGGGAATACTTCAAACACATTCAACCCATTTGTAATGTTCCCCTATGACTCTATTTACTAGCTTTTTTTATTCATCCCATTTGAGATATAGCACAGAGAAAATCGACTAATTCATTACTAAATGGGTCAAATTATCACCTATTTTGGATATAACGTAAATGTTCGGTCGCTGACTACACATCCTGTTATAATTGTTGCGGGAAACATTAAATTGAAGACACTATATACATGGTTAAACGATTACCTGCATTCAGGGTCAATGTTAAGAGTATATGTGAAAATAAAGTAGCATATTTCCTTTTACGTTAGGACTCTCCATAGCAAAAATGAGAAAACAGAAAAATCAATTTCTTTCATAACAGTTGGACCTGTGAGGCTGTGCCTAAATAGTCTAGAGTAGCTGCTTTAAGCACAAACCTTTGACATCAGAAGCTTTTCATACTTGTACCTAACAAAAGGCTTAAATTAGCTGCTTTAACCTCTAGTGATTTTGGGCAATTAGATCAAAAGGTCTTATTGCAAGGTATGAGAAATGAAAATCAGAACATCTTTCTCTTAATGAAACTTAACAATAATCTCCAGTCGACCTTTTACTCCATCAATAGGAGAAATGCCAAGCAGGCAACGTGCAAATAAAATCTTACGGACAATAAGTTTACTCAACCTCCAAACATTAAGAATATCGCTAATGTGTTATACCTTTTCCCTATGGCAAAGTAATTCCAAAACTCGTACTCCAACAGCATAGCCAGCATCCTCCAATCTGATCCATAACACATAATTGCATAACATCACATGTATCATATAAAAATTCCAGTAAAACACTTATTCATTCATAAGTAGAAATCATGAATAATTTTCTTTTACCAACCACTCTTTGGCCTAGCAATATCTGGGTGGCTCATCAACCTAGAGGATGTGGGTTCAAGTCTCAATGATAGACATGCGAGTCTTTGTCATTAAAAAAAATGAAAATATATGGATCATTTTTAAGAGACATCAATGACCATATATTATTATTTAAAATGTTACTAGCAGCATTTTTCTACAGGAAAATATCAGAAAAAGGTAATAACATAAACAAAAAAAAGAGATTACAAGTTCAATGTTACTAGAAAAAAAAAATGAAACATAATTGCAAAAAGTTCAAGAGAAGGTAATATAATTGTCAAGATTTCCCAATTGAAGGAACCAAACAAGATGTCTGAAAAGGCAAGTTTCTTGCATATTATTTTTTTTGCACTTGAATTGAAGTTCTAATCTGTTTTACAGAGATCGTGTTCCTTTCCCCTAGATTAAGAAAGAAAAAAAAAATCAAACTATGCACATTTTTATGAAAATTTCCCCTTTTTCAATATGTAGCACTTAACTAAATTCATGCAATACTACATGATACACATAAAAATCAAAACTTGAATCATATCGTTCGAAGAATCAAAGACAACTCCTAATATAGTATATCAGATATCAAATTCTAAAAAGCTCGAATTGTATATCAGAAATAATAATGACTACCTCCTTTCTAGTTCACCAATGTTGTCAACCTGAGTCTGATTGTACTGAACAAGCTCTGAAAATAAGTAAGCAAATCCACTTAAACTCACCTGCAAACAGTGTTCATCATTAGTTTTGTAAAATTCATTTCAATTTGTTGAAATTGGATTTAGGGATCTTAGACGGGGGGAAATTGGGTGGATGTATGGAATGGATCAAATGCGAATTACCTCTTGTCTACCTTTACTGAGAGGTTTATCGACTACATTTGTGTATTGTTTCATCTTCCCTGCCCCGATCATCTTGTATGCAATTTGCAATTTGTCCCTTCAAGTCCAAACCCTACTTCAGTCGATCCCGAATAAAATTGATCGTGCGCCATGTGTTTGGTTAACCGGCTAAAAGAAAAAGAATTTTAATTTAAGATAAAATATCAAATATCAATAAGGGTATTTTGGTAAAATGAGTCTTCAAGGTGCCAAATTGTACATTCATATATATGGCTGCCGGGTAGCGTTATTGTTGCGGGCGGTTGAGTTTTTCGTTTGACTTTCAATATGGTATTGTTGGATACGTTGACTTTGAATTTGAGCCATCTAATACAAAGGATCTCGGTTTTTTGAGCAGTTGGTTTTGTGTGGAAGAGAGGGTCTACCTACTGCTCCTATGATCCTTCCACAGCAGTTTGATTTTATTTTAGCCGCCAAAATAAAATCCCTCTAATTCAATTCAGTATGTTATATGGTTCTATCGATATCGAAGCAATAGTTAACCGTTTCACCCAAAATTCAGCGAAGTTGTGTGCGAAGTTTTATTTTGTGCGAATCTTTTTATAATTTATGTTCTTCTTTAATCGTCAACACAAATAAGTCATTTGGGTAAAGGATTGCAAATACAAGAATCAATAATGGGTCTTGAAGTCTTCTTCTCCAGCTTCTTTGGAGTATTTCTAATTCGTGATTTTTCCTGTTATACACATAATTCTTATTGTTGTTTTAGGATTATATAGTTTTCATTTATAATAATTAATAATTAATAATTATGTGTTAAGTGGATATTTTGTTAAGTTCTCGAGGTTTTGCCAATAAATTCCATCGTTAATTTATTATTATCATGTTTGGGTTGATGTATATCAACTGTATGATAAAATATCTTTATTTGAACATGAATTTTTGTTGCTATTTGGAATTTGTTGATTTTAGTCTAGGTATATTATAGTGTTTCATATGTTACTGCTAATGGTATTGATGAGTTTTTCAAACATTAAAGCTCATATGGTACTCTTATGACACAGTGATCGAGCATCCTTCGTCTACACCAGGTTCATTCCACTTATAACTTTGTCTGTCATATCAGATGTAATTGCTTAGTTGCTAATACCGAAATATTAATGGTAGCACGATTCAAGACTCTTGATATATTGCTTCATTAAAACCATCAATGAAGAATGTTACTTAATGTTTTCTTAATTTATCAGAAACCTTGACTATACATTCAACCATGACTGATGATGATTTTAACCCTCATGGAACGTCATTGTTGAAGAGAGAATATCATTTGTGAAATAATTAACTTTGAGAATTTTATTCTTGAGGTGTTATCTCCCTTTTGATAATTTATACGATCCTTACCGGTACTATCATAACTTCAATTCTATCAATGCAGATTTTTGAATTGTTTATTTGGTCACTAACACTCCTTTGTAATTTAAAGATGAAAAATAAACATTTTGTTTCAGTGTCGCTGCATTTGTTAGCAGTGACATATCTAAGTAAAAAATTTTAGTTTATTAGTCGTTTCACATGTTAGCAGCGACCATTTTGTAACTTAGTATAATCTTGTATTCATATCACTCATTGGTTTAATATTTCACTCCAAGACCAATTTACAAGAGCCCGAAGCTGATAAAGATTATTTGAAACATTTATCCAAGTCAAAGACTGGAGACAAAGAGAGAGAAGTCAATGCTAAAGTGGAATTTAGTGTTCTCATTAATTTGACCAACGTTTCTGGTTATTATCCAACATTACAAGGGGTTTAACGAATACCCAGTGTACTTGAGAAGGTATGGAAAGGTATAAAATGGTTGTATATAAGTTGTGTAAGGATATGTACAGCCGCTTATATTACCTTTTACAGAAAAAGTAAATTACTTTTTCTAGTCCTAGGAATAAAGTCAACAATAATATTAATACTATGATTTAATGTCACATTCAAAGCATTGGAAGTTAAAAAAAACATTCAACATTCTCCAATACGGTTGAGACACGTGTTAGAGTTCGAAGTATCTGTTCGAGCATTTACCACACTATAAATACCCATCTTAACATCCGTATTAAATGTCTGATATTGCATTAACTACGATATATGTTGATGACATCAATTTTGGTGCCAATGATTAAAAGCTTTGCAATGAATTTTCCTCTCTAATGTCCAAAAGATATAAAATGAACATGATGGGGGAGCTAACCTTTTTCCTTGGATTACAAGTTAAACAATCTGAAAAAGGAATTTTCATAAAGCAAAGCAAATACATCAAAGATTCACTTACAAAATTTAACTTTGACAATTGCTCTATTATGAATACCCCGATGGCATCTCCTGTTAAGTTGGATGATGAACTTCATGGTCCATCAGTGAATGTCACCTATTACATAGGGAAAATTGGGTTTGTACTATATTTTACTACAAGTAGACCTAACATCATGTTTTCTACTTGTCTATGTGATTTCTATTAACCTAATAATTAAGAATCACACTTAGATGCTATGAAAAGGATATTCAAGTACCTGAAAAGGTACCCCAAACCTTGGTCTCTAGTAGCCCATAGACTCGGGTTTTGAACTAATTGGTTATTCAGATTCTGATCATGCATGATGCAAAATTGATAGTAAAAGCACATCAGGAGGCTATCAACGCCTTAGTGGAAAACTTTTTAGCTGGTCTAGCAAGAGCAACACTCAGTGTCCACCTCCACTAACGAAGCAGAATATGTAGCCGATGGCCATTGTACTGTCCAAGTACTTTTGATGAAAAATCAGCTTGCTGATTATGATGTTAAGGTAAATAAAATTCCCACATTTTGTGATAATCTAGGTGCAATTGCTATTATGAATTACTCTATAAATCACTTTCGAACCAAATACATAGTTAATCTATGTATTCATCTATTTAAAAAAAAAAAAAACTTATTCATCTTTGCTTATCATATTTTTGGAATATACTCATCAAAAATGAGTAAGTTTATCTCCTCATGGTAGTCTCCAACTGATTAGGTTAGCGAGACTAACTACAAGTGTGCTACTCTTAATTTTTTTTTATGTGTGTGTGCTAATGAATTTCGTTAAGTAATATTAGTCATTCATTAAACCCTCCAACTGATTGTATTTGTGAGAACATAATTGGGTGAGCTATATTATCTACACCTATTTATTATATAACATTTTTCTAAATAAAACACTAGCAATAAATAGATTCATTTTCCTAGTATGGTTTCCAACTGATTGTATCACTGAGATCATTTACTGATGAAGTATTCATTATTATTTCTAGTGTACCATCATACTATAATGAATTTGGTTAGGTAATATTAGTCATTTATTAACCGCTCCAACTGATTGAATCAATGAGAGCATAACTAGGTGAGCTATATTATCTATCCTTATTTATTATACAATCCATTTTTAATAATAACACCAGAATTATATAGGTTCATTTCTTTGGTACGGTTTCCAATTGATTGTATCAACAAGATCATCTACTAATAAATTGTTCAAAATTGTTTCTAGAGTACCCCATATTATACTAAATTCGGTTAATTAAGATTAGTCCTAACTAAATCCTCCAACTGATCATATCAATAACACTCAAAAGTGAATGATTTTATCTACCCACATTTATTATAATCATTTAAATGTTTTATGTGTGACACCCGACCCTTTAGGGTAATGATTACCTTAAACTAGAACTCAAATTTCGTGTATTTAGTTCTGTATTAGGCTAGGTACTTGTGATTATTTGCAACTACTTGTGATTATTTGCAACTATTCTCAGGTGACCAGCCGCAGTAGGATGCTTTGGAAGCAATAGCTCGAGTCGCATATTTTGAAACAACCAAGGAATTAGATTGCATTTACTAAATTTTGTAATAATAGTTATGTGATTCTACGAATCGGATGCGAACTCCTAGCTTTTATGTAAACACTTTTAAGTTTGTAATGTAATGATTTTTGAAAACGTCTCATATAGAGGTCGTTTGTTGTAACTCTTGTGTTGTGATATTTGATTTGGTCGGCGCCCCCATGACACCCCATACCTTCCGCTGCCACGCGTCTTGGGGGTGCGACATTATGAAATAAAAATTTAACGAGAAATCAAGTTATCTATTTTATAATTCTCATTACAAAATCTCATTTTTCGATGCTTATTACTCGAAAAAGCGCTTTGTGTTTTTAAAACACCAAGTATAACATCAAAACACTTTTTATATACATATATGTATATATATATAACAAAAAATGATGATTTTGAAACGACTCCTGAGTTGTCATAAACTATTGAGACTTTTCCATTTCCCTCTCTCTTAGTTTATCGCTCATAACTAACCTACCAATCAAATACCACTTGAGATATTTATATTAAATATCTCAAAAACACATTTCAAATGATCTTTTCCCAAATTACTGTAACATCCTCTCTTGCGGTCTGGTAATTTCTATTATATTAATCGATTATCTAAATGTTTTAGAAATTATTTAATATTATGTGTTTCATTGTGAAACGTAGATAAATAGGTCCTTTGACTTATTGTGACTAATGAAATATTAATCGTTTTAAATTATTATAGATGACGGTAAAATAAAATAATATTTCTCGCAAACGGTTTTCAGGTTCCAGACAAAAGATTTGGGACGGGTATAAAACTATACCATTTGATTGTGTTAGCCGACCTTGTAAATCATATATATTCTTATTTCTTCTTCTTCCTTCCATTTTTAGTAACTTGAAAACTCAATTCAAGAAACCAAAATCCAATATTGATTCAACTTGTTCCTGTGAATTCGAAATCAAAACATCAGAATCATCATCATCATCATCATCTAATTCGTTCATATCAGATTAGAACAACCAATTCAGTTTGTATTTAAAAGAAAAGAAAGTAAGTTTGGGTTTTGAGTGAATAAGTCGAATTGAAGCTTGATATGTTGTTTATAGGTGTTATTTGATGTATATTATCTGTTAGGAAGCTTATTAGATTGATTAGAAGTCAAAAATTGAGTTTTGGTTCGAAAAACTGATAGCAGCGGCTCAACTCGCAGTTTTCAGTTCGTCCTGCGAGTTGACTCTGCGAGCCGAGTTGACTTGTGAGTTGACTTGCGGTGCGAGTTGACTTGCGAGTTGAGTTGGCTTGCGAGTTGACTTGCGAGCCGAGTTGACCTGCGAGCCGAGTTGCGAACCGAGTTGAAACCTGCGAACCGAAACCCTGCGAACCGAACTGAGACTGCGAACCGAGATTGTTGACCTGCGAACTGAGATGTTGACTTTTTGTCTTTTTGTGCAAATTTTTAAAATGCACAAGTGTTACTAACTTTTGTGAAAATCTTAGGCAAAATTAGATTTTGATGAAATTCGCATGGTCACTTGGAAACGACCTAATACACAAGACTATTTATGTAATAGCCCCCCCCCCCCCCCCCCCCCCCCCCAGTTTTGGCCATTCGGGGTCATTTAGGGCCCGAAAACGGCGTTTTCCAGTTTTAAACGTTATGACGGAATTTTCTGATTTCATTTCTGATTGAACTATTATTTGCTTTGACTTCAGGGATTACCTGATTGGATAATTAGACTATAATGATGTTTATGGAACGAACTTCTGACTTGTGTATGATTTTCTGTTTCAGATCAACGTAAGACTCAGTGATATTAGAATCCTGAGTGTGGAGACGTCAGAGGTATCGGTGAGTGGATTCAGAACTCATCATTTGATTTAGTTGTAACTATTTGGTTACAACGAGTAAACGTAGATGTGTATTAGACTGTTTAGTCTTGATTATTGATTATTGATCTACGTGATGTGCGAACCAATGTGCTGTATGTGATTGAGGTCAACGTGTAGTTGGACTTCTGGTTATTATGTGTATTACACAGGTTTTGATTCATTTGTTGTGTTTGAGACCTGTGTATGGGTTTAATAACCATTAGTTATCGGTCTATTCTGTATTGGCCATACAGATTGTTGGTAAGTGTTCTTGGGGGAATCCCCGGGTATTATGATATCCCCAGAGCCACCGATCCTCATTGAATTATGTGTGTTTACGATTATTTGGTGTAAACAACTAGTTATGCTAAGTTGAATGTTGTGTGATGAATCCATTCACTTAGCTTCGTGCTAATCCCTCATGTTTACTTCCTGTAGGATTTATTTTGATTGAATGTGGGTGCAGGGAGTAATGATTTGATCGTGAATGTTTGACTGTGCCTGAAGCCTCTGATATGGTTTTGTAATAAACCTTGTTTTGTGAATTTTTATAATACCCCGCCTTTTGTAGTTTGAGAAGTTTGAAATTCGTGTATTTTTTGGGAATTGTAAACTGTTTAATGTATTTTAAATTCATGCTTCCGTGTTTATTAATATAATATTCTTATATAGAAAGAGGGGTGTTATAAGTTGGTATCAGAGCATAGATTTGGGTGAGTTGAGCATTGTAAGGTGTTCAATCCCAAATCCGAATCGTGTTATGTCAAACATTCCTGGATAAGGGATTTAGCATTGGTTATGAATCGGTTAGTAGATAGATGCTAACGATTAACAAGTTTCGAGTTGTTGTTGTTGTTGTGAAAACAGATATGGCAGATAACGAGCAAACGACCGCCAACCCTAACAATGCCTCGAGGATCGATGTCCCTCCTTCTGATACTCATAATGAAAGGCATGATCATGAGGGTACTTCTAATCTTGCTCATGGGGAATCAAATAGAGACAATTATCTTTTTCAACTAGAGGATGAGTTGATCAATCTCAGAGAATTTAAAAGGCAGACTGAAACTGCCTCATCTCAGCAACGTTATCAGCAACAGATGCCTGTGTATGGTAATGTTCCTACTTTTCAGCCAAGTAGGCAGTGTTCATTCAAGACGTTTATGGCAAGTAAACCACTAGAGTTTAGAGGTAGTACAAATCCCTCTGTAACTTTGAATTGGTTGAGAGATATTGAACGGAAGTTTGATGTTACTCGCTGTGAAGAGGAATCCAAAGTGTTTTATGCAGTTCAGTGCTTAAAGGATGAAGCTATGATTTGGTGGGATTCATATACTGGACATTTGACTCAACAGCAAAGGGAGGCTATCCGATGGTCTGACTTCCATCAAGCTGTTCGTAATCAGTACTGTTCTGATTTTGATATGGCGCGTATTAGGAGAGAGTTTGTGAATCTTCATTTGACTGACAAGATGAATATCGATGAGTTGATAGCCCAGTTTTCTGAGAAACTGCGGTTTGTACAGCAATGGGTTCCTGATGAGAAGACGAAAATTGAACAATTTGTGGAAGCTTTACCTCATAATTATCGTACAACAGTGAGGTTAGCTAGCAGTTTATCCCAAGCTTTTACCCTTGCACGTTCGGTGGATAGTGACATCAAAGGCTTTCGAGAGTCTCAAGCTAGAGATACTTCTTCTTCATTTCAAAGAGCTAGAACAGATTTTTCAGGTAAAGGAAAGTCCAGGTGGCAGGGAAATCGCCAAGGTCAAAGATTCAGCAACAAGAGTAGTTCATCCAATAATTCTACCTGGTGCAATTCTTGTCGATCTAAACATACTGGCCCGTGTACGACTCAGACAAATAAGTGTATGAAATGTGGTGAAATGGGTCATGAGCTGAATAGTTGTAAGTTTCCCAATTATGTATGTTGGAACTGTAAGAAAGAAGGGCATCGTGTGGGACAGTGTCCTGAGGCGAGGAGACAGGGTTCGGGTTCGGTCGGGAGTTCGTCATCTTCCGGTCAAAAGCGGAAGAATCCTCCGCCAGCAACAAGCAGAGCTTTTCAGATGACAGTCGATGAGGCTGTCCACACAGATGATGTGATCACGGGTACTTTTCTTATAAACTCTGTACCAGCTCGTGTTTTGTTTGATTCTGGAGCGAATTGTTCCTTTATATCTGTGTGTTTTTGTGATAAGTTGAAATTGGTTCCTACTGTGATAACTAAACCCTTAGAAGTAGAGATTGTTAGTGGCAAGTTAGTTCCTGTTACCACCTCGGTGTCTGGAGTTACTATTGTGATAGATGGCCAGACTTTTCCGATTTCGTTTCTGTTGATGCCGATTCCAAGTTTTGATGTGATTATTGGCATGGATTGGTTAAGTCAGTTTAAAGCAAGTATAGATTGCCACCATAAGCTGATTAGAATTCCAATCTCTGAAGAGTCATATGTTGTGGCTCGAGGAGAACGAGATAGTGGGTGTATTCCTCTGATTTCCATGATGAAAGCTAGAAAGTCGTTGTATAAAGGCTGTGAGTCCTATCTAGCTTATGTTATTGATGCTAAATTAGAAAAGAAATCCATTTCTGATGTTCCGGTTGTGTCTGAATATCCGGAAGTGTTTCCTGATGAATTACCTGGTTTACCACCGGTTAGAGAAGTTGAATATCAGATTGATCTTGTTCCCGGCTCCTCGCCTGTAGCTAAAGCTCCCTATAGATTAGCTCCTTCTGAAATACGTGAAATGATGAATCAGATACAGGAGTTATTGGATAGAGGATTTATTAGACCTAGTTCTTCTCCATGGGGTGCACCAGTTTTGTTTGTTAAAAAGAAAGATGGGTCTTTTAGAATGTGTATTGATTATCGGGAATTAAACAAAAGAACAGTAAAGAATAAATATCCTCTGCCTCGAATAGATGATTTGTTTGATCAGTTGCAAGGATCTTCGTTTTATTCGAAAATTGATTTGAGATCAGGTTATCATCAAGTTCGTGTTCGTGAACAGGATATTCCTAAAACTGCTTTCCGTACCAGATATGGTCATTTTGAATTCCTGGTTATGCCTTTTGGTTTGACTAATGCTCCAGCGGTTTTTATGGATTTGATGAACCGTGTTTGTCGGCTGTTCCTTGATAAATTTGTTATTGTGTTTATCGATGATATCCTGGTATATTCTAAATCTGAATCAGAACATGAAAAGCATTTGAGAGTTGTGTTAGAAACATTGAAAAGAGAACAGTTATATGCAAAATTTTCTAAATGCGAGTTCTGGATTCGAGAGGTACAGTTTTTGGGTCACATTATTTGTAATGATGGGGTTAAAGTTGATCCTTCTAAAGTAGAAGCCGTAATGAATTGGAAAGTTCCGAAGAATGCTTCTGAAATTAAAAGTTTTCTGGGTTTAGCGGGATATTACCGGAAGTTCATTAAAGATTTCTCTAAAATAGCCGGTCCGTTAACTAAATTAACCCGAAAGAATGAAAAGTTTGAATGGAACGATCAGCAAGAGCATGCCTTTCAGACTCTGAGACAATTGTTGTGTCAAGCCCCAGTGTTAGCGTTACCAAGTGGATCTGAAGATTTTATTGTATATTGTGATGCATCTTACTCTGGTTTGGGTTGTGTTCTTATGCAAAGAGACAGAGTTATTGCTTATGCCTCGCGACAGTTAAAACCACATGAAAAGAATTATCCAACACATGATTTAGAGTTGGCAGCTGTTGTGTTTGCTTTGAAAATCTGGAGACACTATCTATATGGTACTAAATGCATTGTATATACTGATCATAAAAGCCTTCAGTATGTGTTTTCACAGAAAGAACTGAATATGCGTCAAAGACGATGGTTAGAATTGATTAAAGATTATGATTGTGAAATACGTTACCATCCAGGAAAGGCAAATGTAGTTGCGGACGCTTTGAGTCGAAAGAGTACTTCTAATCAAGTCTGTTTTCTACGAGTTGATGTTTCTTCTGATTTAGTGGATAAAATTAAAGATGCACAGATTGAAGCTTTGTTAGAGCCAAATTTGAAATCAGAAATCATGTTAAAAAGAAAAGAGTTATTAGTTGACGATTCGAGAGGATTAAAAACTTTTCAGTCTCGAGTTTGGATCCCTTTGATAGGTGGTATTCGAGATTTACTTTTAACTGAAACTCACAAGTCTCGATTGTCTGTCCACCCTGGTTGTACGCGGATGTATAATGACTTGAAACCTTTGTACTGGTGGCCTACAATGAAAATTGATATTGCAAAGTTTGTTGGAAATTGTCATATATGTGCTCAAGTTAAAGCTGAACATCAAAAGCCATATGGATCATTGAAACAGTTAGAAATTCCTGAGTGGAAGTGGGATCATATTACTATGGATTTTGTAACTAAACTTCCACGAACATCTCGAGGTAACGACATGATTTGGGTTATTGTTGGCAGATTAACCAAAAGTGCTCATTTTCTTTCTTCGAGTGAGACAGCATCTTTAACTAAACTTGCTCAGTTGTATATTAATGAGATTGTTACCCGGCATGGTATTCCGTTATCGATTGTGTCAGATAGGGATTCTCGTTTCATTTCTCGTTTCTGGCAAAGTTTACAACAAGAATTGGGTACACGTGTAAATCTCAGTACAGCTTATCATCCTCAGACTGACGGTCAATCAGAACGTACGATTCAGACACTTGAGGATATGTTGAGAGCTTGTATTCTAGAATATGGCGGTTCATGGGATTCTCATCTACCATTAGTGGAATTTGCCTATAATAATTCCTATCACTCCAGTATTGGTATGCCTCCTTATGAGATGCTGTATGGACGTCGTTGTAGAACGCCCACGTGTTGGTTAGAAACTGGAGAAAAGCAATTTGCTGGCCCAGACATTGTACAAATTACAGCTGATAAAGTGGCTATCGCACGAGAAAAGTTAAAAGCTGCACGTGACAGACAGAAACAGTATGCAGATCCGCGTAGGCGCCCGATTACATTCTCCGAGGGTGAGTTAGTTTATTTGAAAGTCTCACCTTGGAAAGGCGTGATTAGATTTGGAAAACGGGGAAAGTTGGCACCTAGATACATTGGCCCCTTCAGAATTCGTCAAGTGGTTAATGATCAATCAGTCTCATTGGATCTTCCTCTTGAGCTTGCTGGTATTCATGACACGTTTAATATCTGTTATTTGAGAAAGTGTAATGTCGAGGATCAATCTCAGATTCTTCCTTTACCAGATTTGAAAGTTGATCAGAACCAGAAATTAGTTGAAGAACCTATTGAAATTCTTGATAGAAAAGTTACTAAACTTAGAAAGAAACAGATACCGATGGTATTAGTGAAATGGAGACATAGTTTAGGTTCAAATTTGACTTGGGAGACCGAAGAATCTATGAAATCCAGATATCCTGGATTGTTTGATAGTGTTGAGATTTCGGGGACGAAATCTCCTTAAGGAGGGGAGATTTGTAACATCCTCTCTTGCGGTCTGGTAATTTCTATTATATTAATCGATTATCTAAATGTTTTAGAAATTATTTAATATTATGTGTTTCATTGTGAAACGTAGATAAATAGGTCCTTTGACTTATTGTGACTAATGAAATATTAATCGTTTTAAATTATTATAGATGACGGTAAAATAAAATAATATTTCTCGCAAACGGTTTTCAGGTTCCAGACAAAAGATTTGGGACGGGTATAAAACTATACCATTTGATTGTGTTAGCCGACCTTGTAAATCATATATATTCTTATTTCTTCTTCTTCCTTCCATTTTTAGTAACTTGAAAACTCAATTCAAGAAACCAAAATCCAATATTGATTCAACTTGTTCCTGTGAATTCGAAATCAAAACATCAGAATCATCATCATCATCATCATCTAATTCGTTCATATCAGATTAGAACAACCAATTCAGTTTGTATTTAAAAGAAAAGAAAGTAAGTTTGGGTTTTGAGTGAATAAGTCGAATTGAAGCTTGATATGTTGTTTATAGGTGTTATTTGATGTATATTATCTGTTAGGAAGCTTATTAGATTGATTAGAAGTCAAAAATTGAGTTTTGGTTCGAAAAACTGATAGCAGCGGCTCAACTCGCAGTTTTCAGTTCGTCCTGCGAGTTGACTCTGCGAGCCGAGTTGACTTGTGAGTTGACTTGCGGTGCGAGTTGACTTGCGAGTTGAGTTGGCTTGCGAGTTGACTTGCGAGCCGAGTTGACCTGCGAGCCGAGTTGCGAACCGAGTTGAAACCTGCGAACCGAAACCCTGCGAACCGAACTGAGACTGCGAACCGAGATTGTTGACCTGCGAACTGAGATGTTGACTTTTTGTCTTTTTGTGCAAATTTTTAAAATGCACAAGTGCTACTAACTTTTGTGAAAATCTTAGGCAAAATTAGATTTTGATGAAATTCGCATGGTCACTTGGAAACGACCTAATACACAAGACTATTTATGTAATAGCCCCCCCCCCCCCCCCCCCCCCAAGTTTTGGCCATTCGGGGTCATTTAGGGCCCGAAAACGGCGTTTTCCAGTTTTAAACGTTATGACGGAATTTTCTGATTTCATTTCTGATTGAACTATTATTTGCTTTGACTTCAGGGATTACCTGATTGGATAATTAGACTATAATGATGTTTATGGAACGAACTTCTGACTTGTGTATGATTTTCTGTTTCAGATCAACGTAAGACTCAGTGATATTAGAATCCTGAGTGTGGAGACGTCAGAGGTATCGGTGAGTGGATTCAGAACTCATCATTTGATTTAGTTGTAACTATTTGGTTACAACGAGTAAACGTAGATGTGTATTAGACTGTTTAGTCTTGATTATTGATTATTGATCTACGTGATGTGCGAACCAATGTGCTGTATGTGATTGAGGTCAACGTGTAGTTGGACTTCTGGTTATTATGTGTATTACACAGGTTTTGATTCATTTGTTGTGTTTGAGACCTGTGTATGGGTTTAATAACCATTAGTTATCGGTCTATTCTGTATTGGCCATACAGATTGTTGGTAAGTGTTCTTGGGGGAATCCCCGGGTATTATGATATCCCCAGAGCCACCGATCCTCATTGAATTATGTGTGTTTACGATTATTTGGTGTAAACAACTAGTTATGCTAAGTTGAATGTTGTGTGATGAATCCATTCACTTAGCTTCGTGCTAATCCCTCATGTTTACTTCCTGCAGGATTTATTTTGATTGAATGTGGGTGCAGGGAGTAATGATTTGATCGTGAATGTTTGACTGTGCCTGAAGCCTCTGATATGGTTTTGTAATAAACCTTGTTTTGTGAATTTTTATAATACCCCGCCTTTTGTAGTTTGAGAAGTTTGAAATTCGTGTATTTTTTGGGAACTGTAAACTGTTTAATGTATTTTAAATTCATGCTTCCGTGTTTATTAATATAATATTCTTATATAGAAAGAGGGGTGTTATAATTACATATGCTCTCACTTTCCCCAAATCTCCTATAAACCCTAATTCTTGCATCTTACTACAAGCAATCTAAATCATGGTGAAATCAAGTTCAAACTCTACTAATGGTGTCCCTTCGTACCCAGTGCTATTGTTACTGCCCTTAAACCATCGAATGTTAAATTTGAACCATTCTAAGATCACCATTAAACCTTGTAATTATGTTACGAACCTTTCAATTCCTCCGATTCACAAAGATTACAACTTAATGGTAGCTTACCTTACACACTCACCCATCTACAGAGCCATTACTAGTGATCCCTCACTTCTGTATATTCCATACTTGATGGAATTTTGGTATATTGTCCGATATGTCAACAGAGAAAATGATGACAGTTATATTGGTTTTAAAGCAACCGTAAATAATGGAACTACGCCTGTCTGCTTTCAGTTTCCACGTTTGAAGATTGCTCTCGGTCTGAACTATTTGAAACACAACGAGAGGCAAGAATCGGTTGTTTATGATGATCCCATTCATCCTGATGAGGCTAGAACAGTGGTGGATGGGATTAACTATGTGCATGTTCCGGGTGATGCAAAGGTCACTTGTGAATGTATTAGTGGATAATGGAATCTTTTCTTCACTCATATCATTAAGTGTCTGGGAACGAACACTAGCTCTCACGATCAAGTTAACAAGATGCAACAACAAATTGCTGAAGCTTTGATCACTAGTAAGAATATTGACTTTGCCAAATTTATCTTTGATGATTTGAAAAGGAGAGTGCAGGCTTAGAAACGTGAACCTAATGTTCCATGCATGTGATTTATCTCGGTGGTCATCAAGTGTGTTATGGAGGATAAGTTTGGGTTAGATGCCACCAATACTCCTTATCATATTGGTGCTACTCTTCCTTTTCTAGAATTTGAAACAATGTATACACCAACAAGGATGCCTCCAGAGAAGGTACAAATAAGTCGACCATTCCAGAAGTCATGCTCAATCTTATCATAGCTCATTCTTCTTCTTCAGCATCTAGTGATGACAATACATCAACAATTCCATCAACATCCATTGCCTCTTGCACCCAGCAACCACCATGAGTCAAAGTACCTAGGGCTAAACGAAGCAAACCGCATAAAATGACTCTTCCAAAAAAACAACCATCCATAACTACAAGCTCAGTATATCTAACTCCCACTCATCTTACCTCCTTCAAAGATTTATATGCTTAAGATGTAGAGGATGAACACCATGCAGATACTTCAACTACTCGTGCATGTGAGGGTTTAGGAATGAGAGTCTAGGTAACAAAGTTACAATTGTTTTTAATGGTTATGAGTTCAAAAATTTTTACGAAATGTAAGTTTATTAAAAGATTGAGTAGGTTCGAGAGTTTTGCTAAAAGTATAGAATATTATTCCAAAAAATAAGAGGTTTACCTTCTTGCTCTCAAAAACTGTATTCCTTAACTAAATAATAATTTAACTTAGTAATTCCAATTTTTTCTTCACATATTAATAAAGAAATTCTAAAATCATTCTCTCGAAGCTATACTCATCTCCGAACCAAACGCTACTTGTGTTTTATCCCTAAGCAAACAAGAATTTATTCCTCGTCATCTTCCTCCTCTAGTTTCTTTCTTCAGGGTTAGGGCTCCAAAGAACTAAGAAAATGGAGGGATGGGATCCAACAACAAAGTCAGCACTAACCCAAATCCCTCTTTTAACGGTCAAAGCCGGTCCACGAGACGGCGCCGTTTGGACACAACGTCTGAAGGAAGAATACAAAGCATTGATCGCATATACATCGATGAACAAATCAAAAGATAACGATTGGTTTCGCATTTCAGCTGCAAACCCTGAAGGAACAAGGTGGACTGGAAAGTGTTGGTATGTGCATAATTTGCATAAATATGAATTTGATCTGCAGTTTGATATTCCAGTTACTTATCCTGCTACTGCTCCTGAACTTGAATTGCCACAACTCGATGGCAAGACTCATAAGGTTCGTAAATAAAAACCCTAATTTCATGATTTGTAATTATTATTGTTAGGTTTTTAATTAGCTTAAAGTTTCTTGAATTGATGGCAAGACTTATAAGGTTTGTGTATTGTAATCTAGAGAAGCTGAATTGATCATCTTTATTATCATGTTTTGTGAACAATTTTAGGGTAATTTGCCTAGAATTGTAAAAGGTGAATAGAGATACAATTTTGACAATGTGGGTATGAGTAATTTTCAATTTTTGACATGTGTTTTCGTTAAAGATTAAATTTTGACACAGTTAAGGAGTGAAAGATTAACTTTTGATGGACTTAGGGGTTGTGAATAGTTTGATTTTGCTCATATTAATCTAATTTCTTTTTCTTTCTAAAGTTGATTTTTAAGAGGAAATTTCTCGTAGCACACTGTTACACTTGGGATCTTTGGGTATCTTTCTTGGCAATATTCTCTTGCTTTCATGGTATAATTTTTATTTTTTTAATAATGTTGAGTATTAGTTAGATTAATTTTGTTTTTTATGATTTAAGAAGAAAATGTTAGATGGCATAGTTTTAAGCTTTCAACTTTAAGTTGGTGTGGATTTTACGGGTTGCAAGGTTTAGTTTGTTTCCCAAGTTTTTTCATTTCGAGATGAAGATGCTATAGTTGGTCAATCAGGAGAAACGAAGTGCGATCACAATAATAGAGAATTTTAGGAAAATGATCCCTGCTTTTATGGCTTAGGGCCTAGGTTTGGGATGGCATCTCTGCTTAAAAGATTTGCTTTTGAGATGAGCATCAACCTATCAAAAAGGAAGTATTAGTCAGGTCTTTTTATTGCTTATAATTCAATAGGAATAAAATCTTGATTAGTAGCTGGGTACCCTCAGTAGCTTTATTTAAGTTCCAATATCAACTTCAAGCTGATGTGAAACTATCAAAATGATCCTCATTTCTTTTTATTACTTTGCACTACGTCCTTCGGGTAAACAGATTTTCTTTCTGAGTAGTATTATGGATTTAAGGTATAATTGAAACTTCAGTTACGGGTCCTATAATCAGTATTGGAGCATAATCGGTTTATTTTTGGAATTATTGGGCTGCGATTCAATTGCAAACTATTTAACTTGCCCAAGAATACTTCCTTGAATAATGCATATCCGAGTGAAAAAAATTGTGTTTTGGTTAAACGAATGGCGCATATTACCAAAATAAACAACTTATCTTGTGGGTTTGACTTTTAAGTATCTATTAAAGTATCAGTGGCGTATAAACTCTGAACACTTTGATATGTAAGAGGTAAACGTTCCCTGTTAGAGGTTTTGGCTATTTCTAGCTCAATAGGAAAACCTCGATTATTAGTTGTTGCCAGACTGATTGTAACTTTAAGTTCGCTTGAATTTTACTCGTTTTCTCCTTTAGAAATGAGGATGCTATAGTGAGTAGAATAAAAAATTACAGGAAAATGATCCACTTTTATACTTAAAATGATGTCATGAATTCTATAATTTATCGTTATTTCGTTTGAATAAATAAAGAAATATCATTTTTGAGTGACATGATTGCTTGTTGAGAATATTATGGATTCATGCTATTTCAGAAATTTCCTATACTGGTTTAAATATCAGCAATTAATCATAAATAATTTAATTTTTGAACTAGGGAAACTGCAATTCAATTGCGAACTGCTTATCCGTGCTAAAAAATGCTTCCTTAAATATACATATTCAAGTGAAAGACTGTATCTGGTTAAAAAGAATGCTAGACTGGTTAAAAAGAATGCTAGACATACCTATTTAACAACAAAAACTACAATAAGTATTGGAACTAACATTTGCTCCTTGCTTGCTGATGTATAAACTCTAAATACTCCGATGGGTATGCAGTACATCATTCTTTTCCTTTCCAACTTCTATATTGGTAAATAATGGAGTCCTGTTGATCATGAAGTTTGTGTTTGTTGAAAAGCTGCGAAAGTATGTCTCATATAATTAGTTGAGTCTATATTCTACTGCTGTCTACAAAATGAAATTATTGCTTGGTACTTACGTAGTAGTTGTTTATTTCCTGGTTGCAGATGTATAGAGGAGGGAAAATTTGCTTGACCGTGCATTTCAAGCCACTCTGGGCCAAGAACTCGTAAGTATCTCCCATCAATTCCACGTCTCTTGAAATTTTACTTCATAGATTCATCATGTAATAAATACAATATATGTTCATATACAGTAATCACGTTCAATAAGAAGTCGATCCCCAACCAAAAAATGGATGATTTTCCCCACTAAGAACTAATCAAGTCATATCTCTTTTACCTACAATAGGTTGATGGCATCAACTATCAATAATTTCTTTCCCAGTTATTCGGTGGTGTATCTAACCAATTGAAAAATAAATAATAATGAAGTAGTTGAAATGATGCGGATTGCTAATCAAATGGCCTAACACGATATCAAAGAATACTCAAAAAGAAATCCCAGTAGGGTTCTTAGTTTATTTCTTGATTGAAAAAACAGATCATCTCTAACAAAAGAAGAAACAAAATGCTTATAGGAGAAATTGAGAAGCAAACCAAAATAAGGCTTGACCCAACTTTCCTTATTCAAAAAAACGTGACTTTAGTAGGAATATAATTTCCTAGTCAGTAGCCACACATTATAAGCAAGTAAATAAAATAAGTAAAATAAAAAAGAATCCAAAACAAATTGTCAGCCCATTCCAACTTCAGCAAAATTGAGATATTCAGCTATTTTATGATCAGCATCAATTGCCCCTGCATCATGAAACGTATTGCATGACGCTGATATATATGTCTAACATTAGGAAGACCAACAAATTTAGTGGAGTAAGCATTTAAATGCCTTTGTAGAGCTTGTGACTAAAATTGAAATCATAAAAGATGCTTGAAGTATGATAAACAAGCCTGTGTGAGGACTTTGTACATTATATATACCGACCACCTTATGGATACCAGCATTGGCGGCCGGTTTCATATGCATCTATGGTCAGTTTAGACTCTAGTAATGTCTTCATCCAAATTTACAAATTGTACTCAAGGATGACAGAGTTCAATTAAATTAATTTGTAACAAGATCTGTGAGATCCCACCTCGGTCGAGTAGGGATAATGTACTTGATATGGACATGAAAATTTAAGTACTCGAGGAATATTTTCTTTGTGGCATGTAAGTGGAAAGAACGAAAAAAAGTCCTTTAAATTTTTGATAATTTGTTAGTCATAACTAATGATTTCAAGTGTCCAAGTTATATACAATTTATAACCTGTTTCCTAGTATGCTTTTCGAAATTCATTATAATGAAAATAAAATAAGAAACAAAGTTTTAGTCTTTACCAAATTGGGCATATTTTGTATGTCATCATCGAGATACCCTTGGCTAGTTTCATATCTTAGCTACTTATTGTCACAGTTATAGTGGCTATTCAGCTATTCTGATCCTGTACTTGTTATGAATTGTCGATTCGGGTTATGTAATATTTGTAATGACAGTAACGGAATCATAAAATTTAGCTTAAAGGAGACAGGCCAAATAGGTCAAACAAGTCAAGGGTTGTCCTATTGTATTTTAATGCACAAAACCTTCTAAATTTTAAAAAATCGATTATTATTGAATTAAATCATTAATATAATTTGGTAGTCCTGTCTAATACACTAACCATTTATATCATTACTAGTTTTAACCCATTTATTTGAACTCCCAAATCGGTCATCTGACCACCTTTAGCTAGGCGTTTTCATTGTATTGAAGTTCTTTTGTTCTTTAAATTTGAGTGATATTTAATGGAGATGTTTCTGTATTGCAGCCCTAGGTTTGGTATAGCACATGCTCTTTGTTTGGGACTGGCACCATGGCTTGCAGCAGAAATACCAATTCTCGTGGATTCTGGTATCATCAAGCATAAAGATGATGCTGTCTCAACCAGTGAGCCATAGTATGTTATTGGTCTTTTTTTCTTTTTAAAGGATGATAATGTTACAATTTCCTGTTCGGAGTTGTGGTTTGGCTGAATAATAAGCATCGTGTACCAACTGTGCAATATGAGTCCTGATCCATAAACTTGAAACAAAAGGTTTCAATATATAGTGTCATGTTTTAGTGGTCTCCTCTTCTTGTGGATTGATGCTAAACTTAGAGGTTGCAATTTCTGACTCTTTTACTTACGAAAAGGTCAACATGGGCTATGTTCCATCTCTAACGAGTCAAACATGTCACAAATTTGTATTTTTATTTTGCTGGAATACAAGTAAAAAGCTGTTCCAAGTGTTTCTATAGTGCATAAAATCTCCAAAGTTGCACTTTTTATCTAAAAACAAAAAAAGTTCTTTTGATAAAGCCCATCAGGTTGGATGGGTTTTCGAAAACCCATGTTTTATATTATAAATTCAAACCTTACTTTTAGTTATCCTAATAAAACAAATCCTTGTTTTCATTCCTACACCCAATTCCAAATCTTAAAACCCACAATCCAAAGTCCAAACACCACCTAAATTCTGATAAAAAAAAATGTCACTTTTATATCGTAACGTGAACCAACGTCTCTTATGGATTAAAAACCATCCATAGTTCTATGTACCAGAATACACAAATAAATAAATAAATAATTTCCTCTACAAATCTTTCTTGGTACGATATATCTTCGTTTGTGTTAACATAAAATAAAAAGGAAATTCTAAATGGGCATCTTAACATTTTTTTATGTACATCATGTGTGAGTTTACGCGTGCTAGTTTCATCAACTTTTATGTATGTATATGTATTAGTCATCTCATTTTAGAGAGCGTTCAAAAAAGCATAACCCAAAATAAAAGGCTCACATTATTAAATTACATCCGGCCTGAATGCAGATTGATGGGACCTGTTAGCAGCACTTGAACCCATGTCCTTATTCGCATAAGCCAAAAATAAAAATTTGTGAGCCTATGTTTCTCCAGAGCAAGAATAACTAAACCCAAGACACTATACTTACAATAGTGTTAAAAATACAAGTCTCTATAAGTGGATTGCTTTGGATTAAGTTATTCTAGCTCTAGGAAATGTACCCTGAAAACTACCACAGGATCCAAAAGTAATTGTACATTTTGTACCCTCCACCTGTCCTTCAAATGAAAATCAGGTTTCAGGGTTTTTCTTATTTATTTATGAATGTTATTTAATACCTCTGGATTTTGACTCATTTAATTTTTGAACAAATATCCTTGAAACCAATTAATAGGTCTATTTATAACTCCTTTCATGTAAAAAGGAAAAGAGAAAAATAAAGAGAGAAAATCACTCTAAATTTGATCATTTAAGGTGTAAAATTTTATCTTTCAATGGAAGATTAAAACCTATTTGTTTGTCATCGAATCAAAAAGAAAATTCAATTAAGTTATAAAACTTTATTATTTTCACTTGTCATTTCACAAATGACGATTTTTTAACAAAAGTTTCTTTGCAATTCGTATTCCTCAAACATTTTAAAGAAATATCAAGTAAGAAGGTAAAAATTAAAGTTGAAAGTCATGATGAATTTTTTTGAAATTATTCAAATTCGACTATGATACCAAGTCACTGTCAGGTTATTTTGTATATCTAATTTCGTTTTTAGTATATCCATCAATTTATAGTATTTTCGTAAATCATAATATGTCAATTTGAGCAAGTTGTTATTGATGTTCATAATATCTCTAATTTGATGATAAATTAATAGGTTGCAATCCTTAACTTAAAAAAAGTGTTGTAACTTCCTTTGAAATTGAGCAAAGTAGACTGCCTTTCTCTGTAGTCCCAGAAGATAATAAATCGTACTTTGAACCAAATATTTTAGCCTTAGTTTCTTTCACTAGTTGTGTGAAAGAAATAGTACTGTACTTGGATGTTTGTCTTAATACTGTATTCTTCGAAGACAAAAACAATAAAGTTGGTTTTTTTAACTTTAGCAATTAGCATTTTCCTCATTAATATAGTGATTGAAGTTATAAAGCATTAAACCAAATGTAAGATTTTTAGTTTTTTCCTTCTCATTTGAACCATTTCATCATTTCTATTGATTTAATAAGAGTGATACTAAATATACCGGATCAATAAAAAAATACTACTTTAAAAATTATAATACTACCTTAAAAGTTGTGATTATACGAATATTAACTAATAAGTTTAATAAATTTAGTTACTACATTACATTCAATTTTAGCCTTCAATAATCTTATACCATGTTAAAGCATGATATGCAAAAGATAGGTAGTGAATGGTAAATAAAGACAGGCCCCCCAAGATTCCATATTTCCATTATTGCTGAGGAAGGTACACACATTTATTCTGATGGTGCAGTTCAATAATGGAAGGTCTGCCTCAAGATCCTGACATTCATATCAACCCTTTCTATAAACTTATTAAAGAATCACAAAGTTTGACCAAAATCAGTCTCCAGCTATGCCGACACAAAATCATATCCAGTACAATAATACAACTCACCAAACATGCACCCAGGACAAACTTTTCAACATGTACCAACAAAATCATAATATGGCTTGTACATTAATACTAGCTTTTATCCAAAATATTATAACATTAATATAATAGGGAATGAAAAGAGTAAGGTAATAAGGGCTTTAATTTATAGATAAAATATTCGGACAATTTTAATATTGACACATGAAATGATGGATTATTATTTACATACAACAACAAAAAAAGGATGTATCAGTTCTAGAAAAAATAAAAATAAAAGGAAAGATGCATCAATGTATACATCAACTATTAACTATTTCAATATGTTATGTTCGTTGGTTAACGCAAGCTGATCCGGCCCATTTTGACCGGAACCCATTACCCAACCCATCCAACATGCCATTTTACCACCTTTGGCGAACTATCTTGTTCAAACCACTACCACTAATAGTCCAAGTGGAAACACATTAGAACAAGCAGCAAACAGACAACAGCTTTTCTTTTCTTAAGAGATAATTCCAAGTAATTAGCAGTTTCTAACATTAGCATCCTAAAACAACAAATTACGCCAAAAAGAAAACACAGCAACTGAAAATGATAAGTTCTGCTCTCACGATTGGTTGTTTTCCCCCTGAAACGGAACTTTTTGGCCTTTACAACATTGGATAACAGTAACAATAATGTGCAGAAAGACTTCACCAGTTCCTGCTACAACTTTGTCCCCGCAGCCCTTGGGGCTGCATGAAAAAATCAATTATATGCATTTATTGTAAGTGACGACGTTTTTGCAAAAAGTTGTAACCGGAGATACTCACCTAGACCAATGGCATCACAACTTTTCATAATCCGAAGCCTTTTGCAGGTACCAATAAACATCCTGCATGTATATTTCAACTCAGATTAGATCATATTAACAGTGCCATATATAATTAAGAAAATGCTTAAATCTTACTCCCAAGGGACATCCCCAACTAGCATCCAATCACCATCTTTGTCCTCGTACGTAAGAACGTATTCTGATCTGTGCAATAAGTCCTTCAAGTTTGTCTCACTCAGCTTCTCATTGCCAGGAGCCCCATGAGAACCATACTTACCTGAATAGCAACACGGAGTATATTTGACTTCTCAGTGTCAAAAAATTTATTTTCCATCTTCATATTGACAAAAATTATGCGTAGAAAAATAGCTAACCTATTGTGAAACAACTGAACATCTTCTCAAGTGCAGAAGACAATTCTTGGTACACAGAATACACTCTCAAGTCAACTTTTCTTAGATACGGTGCACCATCCATGCTGACTTTCACAAAAAGGGCACGCTCGCCTGCTTTCCGCTCTACTGCATTTCCGTTTTTTGAAGTGGTGATAGCCATTGAATTTTTCCTAAATGATGATCTAATAGGCGGCCAACCCACAACATGCGCCCTTGCGTACCCAACAAAAAAAGGTCAATCATTTTCTATAATAATTAAGTCTGACCAAGGGTCGGACTTTTTTCATTCTTTAGAACTTACTTGGGAGTAGGGGCAATGTTGCAGTTACTTGCAGCATTTGAGTGGTTTTGTTTGGCGTTGTAAGCAATACAAGGGCTATCTTGAATTGAAGCAGGAAGCTCACAACTTGATCGAATTGCTACCTACACACATCAATGATGGTTTAAATATT
The DNA here is from genome assembly GCA_963921325.1 of Logfia minima. Classification (NCBI taxonomy): domain Eukaryota; kingdom Viridiplantae; phylum Streptophyta; class Magnoliopsida; order Asterales; family Asteraceae; genus Logfia; species Logfia minima. The sequence continues at coordinate 6,126,468 of OY992774.1, read as the reverse complement.
TAAAAGCCTTAATTTTGACTTTTGAGGTCAACTAAGACTAATATTTGAATCCTAAATCAAAGAACTATCCAGAATCCAAATGAAGATTTTGATGGCACCTAAAAAGGGTAGAAATAGAAAGTGTTGATGTTGGGTCTTGTATCAAACTCGAAATCAAATATGAACTTGAAAATTAAGAGGTTTGGCCTAAGAAGTCAAAGTGTAACTTGCACTTTTTATTGGACTAATTACTGAAAGGAAAATTTCTAAAGCTTGAAACATGCATGTATCGGTTATGGTAACCATATCCTTCCTCTGACCCATGAGAGCATTATACATATTTACAAGCAGAATAGCGACATATAGAAAAATGTGTAAATTACATTGAACACTATATTAAACGTACTACATAAAGGGTTAAATTCAAGGCTTACATAGCAATTTTGATGAGACAGAGGAAATTATCACATATGCATATTCATGGATACACAATAAAAAGAAAAATAATATTGATAAAAAAATAAACAACAAAAGAAACACAAACCTCAGAGAAAGAATCTTCAGTATCACAAAACCCTCTTTTGCTTCGCGAAACAACCGATTTGGGAGAAAACAAAGGGAAAAGCGGCTTCTCGTCAAGTTTTGGTGAGCTCAATAAGCTAAGTTCCGGTTTCCTCTTGGGCGAACTCGATCCGGGAAGCCCGAGTCTGAGTTCAGTAGCTTTCAAATTTAAACTTAAATTCACATCTTTTGAAGAAGGTGGGATTGTGGAGCTTCCCACAGAAGAGCAATCGGATAATCCCATGTAATTCCGTTCTTTAAGATCACAAACACTGTCTATGGAAGGGGAAGAAGTCAACAAGTTGACTTTGCTTTGACCTTCCTCCTCTTCAACACCATGAAGTGGTGGACACATTGTGATCAATGATTAAAAATCTTTACTTTTTCTACCCCTGTTTAATAAACTACATAATTTAGAAACTTGGTTAGTTTCAATGTTCCAAATGAAGTACTTTATCAGGTTGAAGATGGAAAAAAAAACATTCATTTGGAGGTCAATTTTGACTTTGTTGAAGTGTCAAACCAACCAACCATGATTTAAATAGTCACTTAACTAAATCAATTAATTCTAAAAGAAATTGCATTAAAAAAATGGAAAACAAGTATTACAGGTTTAACCTTATCTAAAAGACCAACAAGCAAAACCCTCTGATCATATTCAAGTTATAAAGCCCTAATTTAAGATCAAGTAGAAAAAAAGAACCAACAGCTCAAATCCCTGATAAAACAAAAAGTTAGCCCAATTCAGCTAAATTTTGATAGATCTAATAGAGCAGTCAAATTGTTTAACATTATCCACAACTGAATTTACAGCAGAAAAGTAGTATTTTACCATATTTACCAATGATTTTAGTAGTATTCTACTAACACTTGCATTTACAGCATAAAAATATCACACGCAAATAAACAAAAAGGACAAATGTGAGGAAGAAAATATTTTAAACCATCATTTAAGAATTACCTGAATTAAGAAACTACAAGAATTGGGGATGACGGATGAGATGGTGGTAGTGGTGATGGGGTGATTTGTTGTTTGTTGTCCGAGAGAAAGAGGGAAAATCAAGAACCCTTCATTTTTTAGAACACAAAACAACAAAAGCTTATTTGTCGTCCGATGACAAATTCGATGCTCAAAATATAAAATGTGAAATGTTTTTAAAGTAAATTTTTACAAACTAGCATCCTACCCGCGTAAGTCGTCGGTCTATAAAAGATTAAGTTGCGGCAATATGTTTGCTTAAAATATATCGTCCTGCAATTAAAGCTAACAAAATAATGTCGTATATTTTTCTTATTTTATTTTATAGTTATATATATAATTATATATATATTACAAATATCAACGGTGACAATTCACTACACAATGAAAACCAGATGTGAAAAACGAAAATAATTGAATATATTATAGTTGATTGTCAACTTCTCAACTTACTAAATCAAAATCAGGTCGGATTTGAATAAGTTTAGATCAACCTGAAATTCTCTTTAAACAAATTCAACCCGTCACAAATCGATACAAAACTAAATATATTAGGATTAGATTTTTCAACTTGTTAGCCTACTAACCTAAAACTTGTCAACCATTTTAAACTTTTATATCGAATTCGAGTTAAGATTTGGGCCAACCCGAAATTATCTTTTGAGAAAAATTTCAAGCAATTTATTTATGGCGGGTTATGTATGATTTGATTATTTTTGACCCATTTATCAAATCAGTTTGAATTTATATTAAAAAAATTTAACTTGCAAATTCGCATCTCACTAATTTGATATAAACCAAATTGTCATCTCTGATTATTATAATTATAAAAAATTAAATAAATAACGTTAACTATTTAATCCTAACTATTAAATGAGATCATTAAATGGATGATGTTATAAAAGAAATCTAAATCATTGCTTTGAATAGTTGAAATTGTGTGCATTACATGTATTAACTAAAAGGATAAAATAGTAAACGTTATTATATTTTTAGACTTTGAAAGGATCAAAATTTTCATATAATTAGAAATCAATAGAAAAAAGAAGTTCAATTAGAAATATTTAATGTAATAGATGATCATCACAAAAGGAAAATAATTCGTTGTTTTAAATCTTTGTATTATGTGTATTAGATTTTGTTGGTGTCTTAAATTTGTATTAACTAACTACTAACAACAAAGTAATTATAGATGGGGTTTGAATACAATTTTTTTCAAGTTTAAAGTTTATTGATTAAATTAAAGAATGACTTTACAATTGTTTATTGTGGAATTAAGACAGTTGAAACTGGTCTAAGTAAGCAATATTTGATGACAGATTTAATTACGATAAGTCACTCAACGCTGGGACGTTGATAACTATAGGTGATTCAATACTAACTTAAGTATTGGCACTAGACTCACTGAGTAATATGAGTGACTGCTCAAATCATGGATTGTAGTTAATGCTTACACTAACATTCAATTCGGTTGTTGAGATGGTATTTATAGTTGATAAATGCTTGAACGGAAACTTTAGACCCTAACACATATCTCAACCGAATTGGAGAAGGTTGAATATAACTTCCAATCCTTTAGAAGTGACATGACATCCTAGGAATAATATTACTGTTGACTTTATTCCCAGAATCATAAAAAGCGATTTACTTTTCCTCAAAAGCAATATAAGCGGCTGTACAAATCTTTATAAGATATATTCAACCGGTATATAACTTTACGTGTTAACCTTTTAAGGTACAATGGGTATTTACACAACCCCTTGTACTTCTGGATAATATCTTGAACATGAGAATACCGATTTCCACTTCAGCGTTGACTTCTCTTTCTTTGTCTTCAATATTTGACTTAGACAATGCTCTAGTTAACTGCTACCAGCTTCGGGCACTTGTAACTTGATCTTCTAACTGTGTTACATCAGAGAGAGATGCAAACACAGGATAATGCTAAATTACAAAAAGGGTTGTTGTTTATATATACAGTGACTTTGTAAACTACTTAAGTTTAACTTTGTAATATATAAATTACTTCGGGGGGGAGGGGTTAGAGACCCAACAATCACACCCTATTTATTTATGAAAAATTAATGGAATAACTCTAATTTTATAACTTTTACTTAAAGTTCTCTTTTTGAGTTCAATGACACTAATGTGATGTCTTTTCGGGCTCTTTCGTTTCATTTTACTTATACGCATTCGTATATTGTAACTTCCACTCTCCCTAAACAGTTAGTTTATATGCTTGCTATATGATTAAAATGCGTAAGTACGACTTATATGTCTATTTGATGTTTAATTATGAGGATTATTGTGGAAATTAGCAATCAAAACTTGTTTAAATGGTTTGAATAGTGAAGTAAAGGTTGGAAAACCATAGAGTAAGCTAATGTAAGGTGTTAGACTTGGAAGATATCAAGAAAACAAAATGTAGTGTTCTATGGGCATATATGCGTAAAGTATAAAGTGTAAAAAAAGCTGCGATTATTGAGGATATATTTTTGGAATATTCTTATTGAGAATTTTAAATAAATGTGTTACGAACGCGTAGGCGAAAACCTCATAAAAAATGGAGTTCCAAGCGAAAAGTTATGCAATTTTTAGTGTTTAGTGGTCAAAACGGGTACCAACCAGGTCAAACCCGACCCAACACGAGTCTTAGCAAATTTAAGCTTCAAATACACTATTTTGACACTATTTTCTTCCCCATTTTATTTCTAAACCTCTAGAGATTTCTAGGGCACCAACTTGGGTGTCTTTACAAGAAATTGGTGAGACTTTTTGCAAGATTATTGAAGATTTCAAAGGTTTACTTTCATTCTTTACTATGTGTTCGATTTGCGTTCAAGAAATCATAAAACTAGGGTTACATGTGGAAGATGATAAGCTGAAATCTCGAGATTATGTAGGGTAGATGAGAATATTATGTTAGATATATTGTTATTTAGCTATATACATGAGTAAATTGCAAGATATGTTGAAAACATTGTAAACTAATGTCAGCCTTAGGATGGGTAAAAATCGCACTTTCTACAGTGATGTGCTGTTGAACTTAATTATGACAATATGTTGTTGCTGTATTGCAATTTTCATAGAAAATCGAGGAAAAATCTTAAAAATATGTAAAAATAGGCTCTGAAAAAGGTACGAGGAAGATCTATAATTGATGTTTAGAAGTAATTTGATGATTTTGAGTCTAAGATGGGTAAAATAGGTCTGCAAGTCATGACTGTACAATGAGAAATCAAAGTGGATTTAATAGAAACAAAAAGGCTAGTTGGGTTTATGTTGTGCAATGCTTATGGAACTTGTTATGTGAACTCAATGTGTTATTTAAGACTTTTTGGAAGCCTTGGAAGTGTTATCCGGTCATTGGGTTGGTGTTGATGCAAATTCTTCATTTTGGCATTCGGTTTGACTTAACCGAATTAGACAGTGAGCTTACTTGGATATATGTTAATTATGTGCTATATACGTATATGTGTTGTCCTTTTTGCTACGATCCATGTTTTATGATGCTCATTACATTAATTGGTATGTTTGTATGTCTTGAATTGAGTCGGGCGCCAATTGGTCAATAACCTATGGTGGGTCCGGGTGAGATAACCCGATGGGCTATTCCCTACTCATCAGACCCGTGGAAGGAGGATGGTTATGCAGGGAGGTGAGTAGAGGGTTTGTGCAACATCCGGGGAGGAGGATCACGGATTGTGGTGCCAAACCTTATTTTCTTTCTCATGTTTTTTACATTGATCTTTGGATAATATACAAACTATGCATAGTATGATCTTAAGTAATCCTTTGTACTTGTTTGATGTGTTTATGTGATTGAGAAGCCATTGAAGGTTAATTGTCATTGTTTCTTCCTTGAAAACTTATGCCTTAATAGTATATCCGTTGAGAATTGATCCTTGTGTTTCTTGAATACCCTTGTATGTGTACTTATATGAGACATAATGCACATGATATCTATTTAAACTCACTAAGCTTTGTAGCTTATCATTTTAGTGGTAAACATTTCAGGAAAAGAGGATAAGGGAAGAAGGGCAAGTTGTTGATCGTTGATTGTTCGGGTTAGAAGCAAGGATTGTCATCTTTTAGTACATAGTAGTTTATGCTTTTTGGGTTGTAAACTTATTTAGTTTATCACATTCCGGGTAAAGGTTTTCCCGAAGAACTTATTTTAGGTTTAATATATAAAAACAAATTAGTACAAAAATATGTCTTTTAATGGTTTGTATATGTATCTCGTATCTTCCGTGGTTAAACTTTATTATAAATTTTAAGAGTTTTTAATAATCTTGATTTGGTAACATGTAAGTTACATATATATACATATAAATCATCACATATTGAGTTTTACAAGATAATTTTATTCTAAGTATCTCTTGTTTAAATTTTTAGAATTTCTCTTCTTCATTTTCAAACATTCTTGTCTTTAGTTCTTCTCTTATCAACTTCACGAAATCTTTGTCAATAACAATGACTATAGCTTGACCTAGGTTTCGTAAGATGTCATTTGTTTAAATTTTATAGTTGGATACTTGGGTCTAATATACATGTCTATGCACATTAATGGATTCGCGTTACATCTTCAGTCACCAAATGAACAATTTACGGCGACTAAAATGACACCCACTTTAAATACACTAAAGTTATTATCGAGAAAATTATGAACTCGACAGAAATGACATATATTATTCGTTCATTTATCAATTGAACAATTAATCAATCATTAAAACTTCAACCTTTTAAAATCAAATGCGCCTAAAATGTAGGGGTAAAACGTACTATTGTAACGATTTCTTTTTGACTTTTTGTTACATTTAAAATGGTACTAACGGAGCAGTAAGTGAAGTATTCGCAGTTATGGTTCTGTCTTGAGACAGACTTCATTTAATGGAGGATGTTTTAATTCTATGTTTTAGCTATACATGACTTTGTTATTACAAAATTTATTCGTTTTCCACTACTTAATTTATTGAATATAATAATTTGTTCTTTACAAGGAACAAAAGGATAATATCTTAACCGAACAAGAGATTTGCTGACGTGTAAATTCTTTAGTGAATCAATTTTTAAATTCGTATGGCATACGTATATGATGTGGTACCAACTAAATAGAAATGGTAAGTTTCTGTTTTATCTTTTGATTTGATGTCTTTTAAATGCCACAAAAAAGTACCTTAAATGAGATATTGACAATGAACAAAAGGAAAAATTGGTATTTGTCTGTTGTGCGAGTGTGCAACGTTTAATAAAGTTAGTAATTTGAAGGGCTTTGGGATCACGGTTCTATCTTGAGAGCTGGGACAAATTCCTTTTGACGATGAGTAGTTAATATTATTAATAAACTTGACTTCTATTTTGTTATTTAACTTCTGATTATTGCTCTTTATATTTATATGTAATATAATATAATATAATGACGTGAAATTTTATATATATGTCACGTATTGATTCATATAGTTCTTTGTATACATAAGTGGAAGATATTCTTTGAAACCACTACTTCAAAAACCTGAATTGGAACTTGATTATTTGCTTAGTAAAATTATTAATTGTGTTGCTTTAGAAGAAAAATAAGGGAATTAATTACGTTAATTAAGTGGTGATATAAAACATAGAACCATGGAGGATCAAGAGAATTAGGGGTGTGTGTGATATCACGTTCTTTGTATTTACTAATTTGTCATAATAAAATGTTATATGATTATTGTGCATGTCTCGAGCTATATCAAAAGGTAAGGAGAAACAACCAACCATCGAGACACAATCCCAAAATTGATAATAACGACTACGTAAATCATAGTTGAATCGTACTTGCGCATGTCCGCATATTGCGACGTACAAATGCCATCGCAAAAGCATAAATATCATCGCAATATACCCTTTTGCGCTGACGAGTCGTCGGCAAAAGGTTGTCGCTGCAGGCCCTTACGTGTTGTTCTATTACGATGACCTTTTGCACAACTGCAAGGGCTCACACTTTAATTTCCCGACCATAAAAGTAAATCAAAATTAATTTTTTTTGCGATCACACTGTCATCACAATAAGTTTTTATATTTTATATTTTAAAATAGATAAAAAAACATGTTGCGACGATATTGTTGTCGTATAAGGGTACTGTAACTTAATGATCAACTATCGTCGCTAAAGGTTTTAGCGACAATATACTCATCGCAAAATAGCATTTTAACTTAATGGTCATTTGTCGTCGCTAAGGGGTTTTAGCGACGACCCATCGTCGCAAAGGGGTAATGTAATTTTGACACGTTTTTGATATTTTTGTAGCTTTCTCAAGTTTTACTATGTGTTTAAGTTTTGTCGATTTCACCCTGTTTTGCAGTTAATTTCTACCAAATTTCCGCACTTTTCAAATTTAAAATACAAATACGCAAAAAATTAAAGGACCGTTTCGGATGTTCAATTGTTCCAAGAAATATACAAATCGATCAAATGTTCAAAATACATTTACAAATTTTCACAAACCTCATAAATGACAAAAACATGCCACAAACCAACTAACTCATCCTTATCGTCGTCTTCCTCTTCATCATCATCATCTTCTTCTGCTTCTTGTTCTTCAAAAAGGCTTGGATAGTGAACGGGTGGAGACGTCTGAAGCTGTGGAACTTGTATGTTTGCTTGTGTTAAGGCGACATGTATAGAAGCCATATAATAAACTTGGGTGTTGTTAAAGTTTTGTTGAGTCTGGAACATTTCATTTACTTCTTGTTAGTTATACATCATTGGTGCTTGTGACCCAACAGTTAAGATTGAACTTGACGCTCCACTTGACACATTTCTACCCCGTCCATCATTATGTCTGCGACGGACCCCTAACACTTTCTCCATTATAGCGTCATCGCTCAAAGGATCAAAATTCCCCAATTGTTGAGTCCTCTCTGCCACCATTAACATCTAAAAGTAAGAAAGCAAGAATTTTAGTAGTGACTCATGCACTTTAACAAATCTATACGATTCTTTATTTTTCTAATAATTCTTTATTATTAGTAGTGACCCATGCACTTTAATAAATCTATGCGATTCTTTATTTTCCTAATAATTCTTTATTATTATTAGTGACCCAATTCTTACATGTTGATCTTTGGCAATATCATTAACCCACATGTAATTATGCTTATGCTAATGCATTTTGGCCTAGACGTCAATGAGACTTCCATATTCACCAGTGGTGAAGTCTCGCTGTAAATACTTGTTTCAAATAACTCACTTGTTTTATAGGTAATGATCAATCTATCTTGAAGATTATGAATGATCCCGGCGATGATTAATGCGTGTAAAGCGTCAATCCGTGTATAAAGATTTGGAAGTGGGAAAGGAGACAACACGGTGTTCTATTGTTAATTGATCGAGTCATTTTTACAACACGGAAGGGTTTAAGGTTTAGGGTTTATCTTAAAAAACTAATATTCAGTTAACATATAATTAAACTAAAGTTAACTATATATTTTACATAACAACCAAATATGTATTATTTAATTTATGTTTTTTTTTTTTTTAAAGTTAGAGGAATTAGTGACGAGACGACATAGTCGTCGCAAAAGCCAACCCCGAGACAATTTTTGTTTAGGAGCAAAACGAAAAATAATGAAATTTTTTTGCAACAACACATTGTCGCAATTGAAAAAGTCAAAAGTTTTTAAGGTTTAAAGTCAAAAAGCGATAATTTTTTGTCGCTTTGTAACTTTTTAAATGAGCTACACGTTATTGACATTTCTCGTTTCATTTTGCTTGAGATTATTAATAAATAAAATTCATCGATTCGCTCTAGTATAATCCAGTTATTAGTGTATCTTTTATCATTATATCATAATACAGATATTCGTAGTCCAATCTAATCGTATATAGTTTAATACTAATTCAAAATTTTACCAATTGTGACACACGAAATAAGAGCAAAGTATTGAGATGTGTCAAATTTAATAACTTCTCAACAATACAAGTAACTAGATAATTAAGATCAAGCTGAATATTTTTAAACTAAGACCAATTAAGATGAATATTTAATAGTTATTAAGAATTTTGAAACAATAAGGATAAGTTCACTACGTTACGTTTACATATAAACCATTCCATTTGTACATATCAAGAATCAAGAAAAATCCTGTTTGTTATAAACTAATGATCCTAAAAATAATATAACATTCCTAATAATCAGTAACGAAAAAGTATCCAACGGAATCCTTCAAATACTAATCACATATTCCTTCAAAAACCCTAAACACATGTACTCACTTTTCTAATTTTCTCCCATAACCATGGACACCGAAGCTCGTAAACCAACCACCATTGATTCCGAAGAAAATTCTCCCATCGAAGAAGTCCGATTAACCGTATCCACCACCGACGACCCGTCATTACCTGTATGGACTTTTCGAATGTGGTTCCTAGGAATCCTTTCTTGTATCATCTTATCATTTCTCAACACGTTCTTCAGCTACCGAACTGAACCACTTATAATTTCCATGATTTCCGTTCAAGTTGCTACGCTTCCGATCGGTCGGTTTATGGCGGCCGTTCTTCCTTCAAGAAAGTTGAATGTATTAGGGTTTGAGTTTTCGTTGAACCCGGGGCCGTTTAATATGAAGGAACATGTTCTTATTTCGATATTTGCGAATGCTGGATCCGCTTTTGGAAGTGGATCTGCTTATGCTGTATCAATTGTGGATATTATTCGAGCTTTTTATCATCGAAAAATTTCGTTTTTTGCTAGTTGGATCCTTGTGATCACTACTCAGGTCTGTTGTTCATAAACCCTAATATTTTATGTTCTAAAGTGTACGTACTTATTTTACATCCTGATAACGTTCTGTTTCTTTATGCTTTCTGTTATCAAATCAATATTTGTTGTACAATAGGGATGTGATTTGTACAATCATGCATTATTAAATGTACTTTTAAGGTATTATACATTATAAAATCATATTTAATAGTGTAATAATGTTAGAATTTGATGTGATTTTAGGTACTTAGATTACATTATCATGAATTAAGTCGTTAAAGTTTGGTAGCATGTATTTTGAATTATTCTAATTTCCAAACATATATATTTCCTTCCAAAATAGTCCACCAAACATATACGAGCTACTTTCTATGTGAAGCTTTGTTTTGTTTTGTTTTGTTTTGTTTTTTATTTATTTATTTTAATTTTATTTATGGTTTGAAATCGTATTATATTTTTGGAACGTCCTTTTTATGTGCTTAAATATGAGCATAACAGTTTGCCATAAATATATAAAATCCTGTTATTTTCAGCTATCCAAATTAACAAATACGACTCTCTTTTCAAAACCTTTTGTATAAGTTTTTGATAATGAAAAATTTGAGAATATGTGATTGTCTTATTATAATAGAGGTGGGGCTAGGATATATTATATAAAAGAATAATTCTTTATTTTCTATCTTTTTGAGGGGTCTAAACTTAAAATTAATAACCTTAAAAAATTATTTTTTTGTAATTTTAGATTTATATTTTTTGAAGTAGTGAATGCCCTCTAACTCCCTTCTAGATCCACCTCTGTAATGAAAGAGAGTGTTTCATTATAAAGACCGAGTCCTTACTCTCTTAAACTTTTCATAATTTTATAAAATATTTGAGGCTTGTAATTTATGAATGTATTGAGTAGAATTCTCCTGCAAACATTAAAATAATCTCGCATTTTTGTAACGCTTTATGATCTGTAAATATTGTGTTTGTTTTTCTAAAAACTATTTTAATTAACAAAGTATTTTTATTTGAATTTTGCACCTACAAAATAACCAAATAGTAGTATAAAATTCAGGTGCTTTTTGACATGTTTTTTATTTTATTTTTTATATATAAATAAATTAAATTTATACTGTGATTAACTAGATGAAATTTTATGGAGCAGGTACTAGGATACGGTTGGGCAGGTGTTTTGAGAAAATATGTTGTGGACCCCGCTCAGATGTGGTGGCCCAGCTCACTTGTTCAAGTCTCCCTTTTCAGGTTTTGAGAAAACACAGCTGTTCATTATTTAAGTTTTATTATATAAAAGCTTGCATTCATAATGTTTCATATAATGAAAAAGAAATCATAATGAACTCGAATTGTTTTAATTCATTTCGGACTGATTTGTTAGTTTCACGTCATCACGTGTAGGTTTAGTATTGTAGGCAAGTGCAGATCTACTTTTGGGCCAAGAAGGCCCATAGGATGATTTTAGAAGTTGATTAGGCCCTATATATAAGTATATAACAATATTAAAAAAGGCAAAATAAATCTAATCTTTTATAGACCATTCTCGGGTTGAATTTACAATAATAGTGATTTTTATAGACCATATCATTTATGAATGGCATTATTATAAAAAAAAATTTTATAACTTATAAACTAGTGCCACCCCATTGCTTATAGGTTTATTCACATTAACTTGAAAACTTGTTTGAATATTTTCTTAGGGCTCTTCACGAGACTGATGAATCATCACGAATGACTAGAGCAAAATTCTTTATAATCGCACTCGTTTGTAGTTTCTCATGGTACATTATCCCTGGCTACCTTTTTTCAACACTCTCCAGCCTCTCAATCCTCTGCATCATGTTTCCTAAATCCATAACAGCCCAACAAGTTGGTTCGGGCATGAAAGGGCTCGGGCTTCTATCATTCACAGCAGATTGGTCAGTCGTTGCATCATACTTGGGCAGCCCACTTGTGACCCCATTTTTTGCTATTGTAAATGTTTACATTGGCTTTGTGAGCATTATGTACATTTTAATCCCTGTTGTTTATTGGGGATTTAACACATATAGTGCAAAAACCTTTCCCATTTTCTCGTCACATCTTTTTGATAAACATGGACAAACTTACAACGTGTCAGCGATTGTTAACAAAGATTTTGAGATAGATATGCCCCAGTATGAGAATCTTGGACAAATACATATGAGTACATTTTTCGCGCTTACTTATGGTATTGGTTTTGCGGCAGTCATCTCAACCTTAACACACGTTGCCTTGTTTAACGGAAGGTATTACTTTTACTATTCTATAGTTTTTCCTTCGAGGTGCCAAATTGAGCGGGTTGGATAACAGGTCAAAACAGATTAGCTTTTTAATTGGTCGAAATGGGTCAAGTTGGAAGCCCTTAATTTTCTAATTTTATTGAATTTCTTATAAACAGTTGATGTGTAAATAACAATTGCAAAAACTATATTTATGAAATAATAATATAAATATATAAAATTTAAACATTAAATACATTTTAGACTATTTTGATGTGTTTGACCTGTTTAGCTCATCTAATTTGTTTCATATCTAGTTATTTATCTTCACTTTTTCCTAATTTTATTTGTTTATCTGTCATAAATAAAGTAAAACATACACATTTGTAATTAAATAGGTCAAAATTGTCATCTTTGGTTTCTACGATAATTTATGTTATAGTACAAATAATGTTTTATCAATTTGATCTTTGTATAGAGAAATAATGAACCAATATCGAGCTTCAACCAAAAGTAAGGTCGATATTCATACAAAGCTCATGAGGAAATACAAAGACATACCTAACTGGTGGTTCTATTTGCTTGTTGGTGCTTCGTTTCTTCTCTCGCTTGTCCTTTGTGTTTTTATGAGAGATGAAGTCCAAATGCCATGGTGGGGGCTCATTTTAGCCTGTATTATGGCATCGAGCTTTACTCTCCCAATTAGCGTCATAACTGCAACTACGAATCAGGTATAATACATTCAAATAGTTGTATTCGGGAATCATACATATTTTCTTTTTGATATTTCTTTCTTTGTTTCAGACTCCAGGGCTAAATATCATCACAGAGTACTTAATGGGAGTTATATATCCCGGAAGGCCCATAGCCAACGTTACTTTCAAAACTTACGGTTACATTAGTATGGCCCAAGCCATTTCCTTTCTTAATGATTTCAAGTTAGGCCATTACATGAAGATCCCACCTCGCTCCATGTTTCTAGTTCAGGTATCTTTGTCATTATCCTGAATAACTACCAGTCTACTACAATGTAACAAGCTATATGTTCATATAACATTTGTTTGTTTAAACTTTATATCTCGGCAGTTCATTGGAACTATTATTGCGGGGACAGTTAATATCTCAGTTGCTTGGTGGCTACTAAATACCATCGAAAACATATGTCAAGATCAACTACTTCCACCAGGTAGCCCATGGACGTGCCCTGGGGACCGAGTCTTTTTTGACGCATCTGTCATTTGGGGACTAGTAGGGCCCAAAAGAATATTTGGTTCTCTTGGGCCTTACTCTGCCCTAAACTGGTTCTTTTTGGGCGGCTTTCTTGGTCCGGTTGTGATATACCTTTTTCATAAGGCGTTCTCAAACCAAAAATGGATCCAATATGTCAACCTTCCCGTTATTTTGGGGTCCTGCGCGATGATGCCTCCTGCCACATCAATTAATTATAACAGTTGGGTTTTCGCGGGTACTATTTTCAACTTTTTTGTGTTAAAGTACAGGAAGACATGGTGGCAAAAGTACAATTACGTACTTTCGGCTGCACTTGATGCTGGTTTGGCTTTTATGGGAATACTTTTGTACTTTTCCCTTACGATGTCCAATGTAGGAGTATCGTGGTGGGGTACTGAAGGCGAGCATTGTCCCTTGGCTGCTTGTCCTATGGCTAAAGGTGTCGCGGCTTATGGGTGTCCGATTAATTGAAGTTTTTTTTATGGTGATTTTAGGAAACATTAGATTTTAGTAATGGATTATAAATAAGTTTTGAAGGTGAATGAACTTTTGTTAATATTGGTATATATTTGCTTTTTGGTGTTTATATGTTTTGTCAGGATTGCATATCACATAAATAACTACTGTTAGCAAGATAAAAATTAAAAATAAATAAATTTTTGATAGTTGAGGAAAGTTTTCATTTAGTCGATCTTTAAAACAAGTTATGCTAAATTTCAAAAGAATGGGTTACCATAACATACGTTATAAATAAATGTGTACGGACCAATCCGATAATCGTTATAGAATTTGGAGTATTGAAGTATTTCTCACTAATTTAGGGGGAATGATAAGTATTAGACTATTTATTGGTCAAAAATTTGGAGTATTGAAGTATTTCTCACTAAATAAAATATCGATATCAGCATATATATTATGTAACAAATGAGTAAAGCTCAAGCCCATGTACACCCCTATTTATACCAACTTCATTACATGAGCAGGATACTGTATTCTTGTTCCTTTCTGATTACATTTTATTTGATAAAGAAGATATAAAAGTTGGCTACTCCTGCACATGGATATAACCGTTATAATTTTACAGTTTGTTCATATACTTATATGAAGAATATTCGGTTAAGTTCCATATTTTTATGATATTATTAAACATGGTCCAGGGGTCCAAGTACTGAAGTACCTTTGGAAATTCATTTAATCCGCTTATTAAAATGACCCGGCATGTCAAGACCTATGGCATATGATCCAGATTTTGGGCTGGGTGTTCCACGAAGTATGCGTCCAATTCATTTTTCTCTTTAACGTTTTCAATATGCTGACCCTGTTTAAGGAAAAGACTATGTTATCGTGCACTTGGGGCCACAAAATGAGGAAATGGATATAAACATAAGAAATTTGTGTTCAAGTGTAAATGTCAACTTATATTTCACTATTTCAAGACCACACGAGACACGATATTCTGAATGTTTAATATATGAACGCAGCTGATCATTGAACAAACCCCCTTCGCACTGCGTATTTGTTTGAGAGTGATTCCTTTCATATCGTTAAACAAAAGGGTGGTTGAAGAATGATAAGCCTTGATGAGTATAGTACATGCTACTGTATTTATGAACTCATTAATTACTTCAATATATCACCTTTTAATAGCTCATTAGCAAAGGTACCCAGAAACTTTCCAGAATACACATGTGGAGTCTGCTTTTAGGATTTCTGAAACTTTCTAGTTGAACCAAGTATTTATATTCGTCTGAATTTTTTGATGATTTTACTTTTGTGCTCTACATGACCATGTGAATCATAGATGTTTCATCTGAGCTTTTATGAGGTGATTGTACTTATCAGTTTAACCGAGCTTTTATGATTGCTGTAAAAATCTTGATGATAAATTGATATTCTGTGTGATACGAATATACATGTCCTAATTGTTGTTTACTTCATGCAGTGTTGTATGGTATTCAAACTGATACCTATTTACATTTCCTTTTGTGCAGTTTAACAAATTAAGTACATGACCTGATTGCACCCCAGTTTTTCATCTCAAGGCTCAAACTCAAGTACTAATATCCATGGCATAAAATAACATACACTCATGCAATTCTGTGACCATTTCTTTTATTATTTGTATTCTGGAGATGATGTTGGCAGCTATTTTCTGGCCACCTCTCACACTCCAAATTTGTTCCAATCAATATGTCCACAGGTTTCGTTGTTCTGATTTACGAATTATCTGTGGTTGGCAGATCAGTCACTAATATGAAATAAACTTAAAAACTAGGCAGGTTCATCATCGATAAGGATCAAAGACAATTGATACATCTTCTCTCTAATGTAGTCGTAAGCTGCAGAGATTCAAAAATAAAATAATCGTTTAATCAAGATTCCAGAGAGAAGACTGGAAAATAATAGATCAATTTGACAACGAATGAGACGTTACTCCAAATTTGTAGATTGCACTCGCGATTCAGTGTCATCATGTTGCACTGGCATGAAAAGCTGGAGTTCAGTGGGGGCATGTGGGTCCTCTGTTATGCTTAAAGCATTTATCGCATTCTTGTTTGTTCCATAAACCTGCGGTGAATAATGAATAGCTCATATGTCTAGAATAACTGGTGAAGTAATGAACTTTTCTGGAGCTACTTTAAGACGTGTAGTGTTTATCTGCAAATACCTGCTTATACAGTTCCATATTTTCTTCACGGATTTGATTTACCTTCTTAGTCAGTTCCATATCTTGTTGGTGAATGAATGTTCCCTGAAAAAATCCAAACTAGTTTGATTACTTAGAGGTAGTTACTCTACAGCATAAGATCTGCTCAAATTCCGTAGGTTTAAGGTTAACCTTCTGGTTTAGTTTGTCTATTTGATTGAAGAAAAGTTGATCCTGCAAAATAGAAATTCGTTACAGTGCACTTATTTTTGTAATATGTATATTACATAGAGGTAGTAGCTTCATACCTTTTTCGTGCGGATACCTTGAAGACTCATTTCAAGTTGGTTCTCCAAAGCCTGTAAATCTCTTACACTTAAACCTGAGAGCTCTTCACCCATCATATGCCTAATCATCAAATTCAGTATAACGCTATTGGTCAAACAATATTCCCAAATTTGTAAGTGTAACTCTTTCAAGTATATCTGTGGGATTTTTTTGCCTTTCTTCCCAACATTTGAATTGATGTTAGTGGATGTTTGTCTCTAAAATCAGGTTTATAGTTCTCCATGCAGATCAAAACATCTTCATATAATCTATGTCTGATTCTGGATTTTAATTGCATTTTACATCTCATAAGTGTTAACTACGTTTGTGCTACGTAAATTACACAACCTTCCTTTCTGGATTTCTTTTGGAAACTATAACAATTTCTTTTTGAGAAGTTCTCATGTTAAAAGTGCTTCTGCCGTTATCATTGATTCATCGTAAGTACTATGACGGTCTTGATCTTGATCTACAAGATCCCTCTGTTTGTAGCTTCAAACAAGGTATTATAGATATTCAAGTGAGTAATAAAAAGTATTAAACAACTTAGATATGATGGTTCGCTGTTTACTGTTTTATGTTGACAAGATATACAGGTACTTTCTTATGAGATTTTAGCAAGAGAAGATTTACCTGTGACTTTCTTGCAGGTTCTGAAGTTCTTGCTTCAACATTGCAGCCTCCCTTTGCCAAAACTGTACAGGTTGAGTAGTGAGGTTCATAGATGTTTATTTACTCATAAGTAGTTTAAATGAATAATCATCAAAATTGTCAGGATGGTTTATGAAAATTTTTTAATAAACAAATTGTAAGAAGTTTTGTCTAATTTTCGGAGATACAATATAGTATGGGAACTTTACTAATGTTTCAGTTACATACAGTGATGGCTAGATGATATACAGCGATTTTCTGATCCTTTCCAATGGCAAACGCGTAGATGCTTATTTATATTAATCTAAGTTATAGTTCGTAGTTCTATGCTATATACATGATATTGCATACACCACTATATGTTTTGGACAACAACTATATGTTTCTTAAGTGTAACTATCTAGCCTTGTACCCACTCAATCCAGTGACATAAATTTTGGCTTGTACTTGCAGTAGTTATGGAGGACGGTGGTGGTGGCAATAGGAGGTGATTGTTGTTGGGGCAGAGAATAGAATTGTAGAGTGGAGTTTTTTCTAGGCGTGTAGCATCTTTTTTTGGTGTGGGTTATTTTTGGTTTATACAGGATTACAGGGTGGACAAAATAAGGGGGTGATTGGCTATAAGTATACGAAATGTAAGGATGATATTAGATCAATGGACGATTGAAAGGCTCACATCCCCTCTTCTTAATTTTTAAATTCATTGTTTAAAATTGAGAGGGTCGTAGTATAGATAATAGATAATTGAATATGATATAAGTTTCTTTGAGTTTTTACCAAATCGTAGAAAGACTAATCTCATCTGTTTGTAGTTCTGAGCTGAAAATAAAGTGTATATGCTTCTGAAGGATGATCTAAATATTTATGACAACTATATTTGACCTTGTACCATGGGCAGGAGTGCAGAACTACATGAATAGCGTTTTAAGTTCGTGAACTTCACTATTCATGTGTATGTACCGTCATATTGAAGGGGTTGGATGTGCTTTCCACGTAATTAGGTGATTTCCAGCCATTTCCACAATGCACTCACTAATTTTGGCGTGAATTTTCTCTTCTTTTGCCATAAAATCTAGGACAGAGATTCTATACCAAATTTGGGTTTTGTGTATTTAGTTCTTTCTAGTCATTGTCAGTTACCAAATTCATTGCATTTCCCAGTTAATGATGTCATTAGTAATTCCTTTTTTCTTTCGTACATGTGTTTTAAGTTGATTTTACCATATCTTGCTAATTCTAATATGGGAGAGGTGTAGAGGATGATTCTATTGAATCATTGTGCAACTGTCATAAGTACCAGCTTTGACTCTCTTTTTTGTTAAATATATCTTGTGACTTAGAGGTCACTGAGGCTAAAGCACCATAATAATCAATATTATTGCAGTACTAGAACATGTAGCATCCACAGAAACATTATGTGTTTGCCTATATAAAATATTTCTCAATTTCGGGTGCACTCTATTAAGCACAAGCTAAAGTTTGGGTCATCCTTGAGGTTTATGCACAAAACAACTCAGCATGTTCATTGTTCTTACATTCTTCCTTAATCAATTTAGAATTATGTATGCATGCACCTTGTTTATGTCCATGCGCATTTCAGAATTATAAATCGGAATCACTATCCAAGGACTTTCCGAATGATAGTTTAAGTTGCTTATATTCTACTTCGTAGTTTTCAGAAGAGTTCCATAAATCATTTCTTAGCCTCAGATCTTGACATATTCCAATATATTACTCTTACAGGTAAAGAACTTCTAGTTTACTACTCATCATATATCATAACTGCAGAAATTAAGATGGTAGTTGATGCAGAAGTTGATACTTGGATGGGATTTTAAAGCACATTCTGAAAGTTGTAAGATCTAGAATGTGTTTGTATTTTCCAAAAGGAATTGACGGATTCTAGGGATTATAGAATGGAGCATGGGTTTAAGGTGTTGGAGGTTGCAGTAAGTTATAGATGCAGATTTATCCATTTTTTGTCATGTGAAATTATATACATATTAGATGAAAATGACAGTTTTAGACCATCGATCTGAGTTGTAAGGCCACAGGGGATATAAGAACATGATTCTGTACAAAGGCAATGGGAATGCAATTTGGATGAGGAACAAAATGTTTGATATGCGGTAGATTGATCATTGATATGAATGTTAAACTGAGTTTGAGATGGATGTGAAGGGAAAAGAGGAGCATAGTCAGTTTCTAGGCACAAAATCACATAATCTTCTTTAATTTCCTTGCTATAGGCGATTTTTGGATATTTTTATGTGAGAGAATGTTGTGTGTCAAACTAATTTAAGTCCAGATCAAAGAGACATGAAGAAATGTAGTTCAGTAAATCCAACCTTGGCTTCTTCTGTAACTTCATGTTGTTGATTTCCTCCTTAACCTGTCATTTAGGTTGAAAACGAAGCATGGTGAGGAAGAGCTCCAGACCTAAAAGCCTACAATGTCGGTTGTAATAGTTCAAATTGCAGGGGTGATAGATTTCTCTTAGTGTTCGCGTTTTTGGTACTGCATTCTTATAGATAAATTACACATAAAATGTGAAATATGTCCATGATCCTTAATCAACCAGCCAACACATGGTGAATTGGCCTTGAACCTATACATAATGTCCTCATTTACACACTCTATTATTTGATTAAGATTTGAAATGAACTAGTGTCCTAGCGTCAGATTAGAGACATAGTTTCACCAGTAAACAAATGTTCAACAGGGTGTCGTTGGTTATGGGCTGGGACCTTGAGGAATATAAGCGGAGGGAAGTTTGGCAGATGCAGCTGTTACATACACGCTCACTTACATACTTGAACACATGACTATATACATACTCACCCATGTGTATCATATGCTCGCATTATATACATATATATGTGGGTGGGTGTATTTGTTTATTTGTGTATGCATGCAGATATGTTGGCATGTATACATGTAGGTATTCATTCTGTGTCTGTTTCCGCGTACAAATCTGCCAAATAAAACGAACTATTTTTCAATGATAATATTTTCATAGCCCTGCTGTCTCTTTGGTGCTGCGTCAGGGCTTCCAGATGCCAGCCTCAAGTTTACTTCTTTTACACCTTTTTTTGCACATTGTGGGAAGAATTTGGGACTCAGCTATGAGCGTCTCCCTTCTGTATTTTTTTCAGGTTACGACTGTCATACTCTGTATGATCTTACTGATCTGCCAAGAAAAACAACATTTTCTCAATCAAATAGAAGCTGGGCAGGTGTAGATTGTACACGTCAGACTTCATTTCTACTTGGTGAGTTGACTCGTTAGGCTCGGGCTTCTTATTGTGGGAGGGCTTAGACCTCTAATATGAGCCTATATCATAACAAGATGTGTACACACTTTATTTGTTCAACTTGTGTTATATGAAGTTCATAATTAGTATACTTCTACGGTTATTTTTTCTCATTTGTTTAACTCTAAGTAGCCAAAGTTCAACTAGCACGATATATGATGAGTTTCCTTGACGAGTACCTTCATCTCAGAGGTTGGGCTTGTTATGATGTTCCTCTTTACCTTTTCTGTATCGTTCAAACATGGCCTTCATGCTGCTAAAAGTAACACAACCTGTTGTTAGATAGTACCATAATCATATGTTTCGATTACACTACGAATATTATGTACGTAATGGATCATGAGATTGAAAGAGAAAAATGTAAGCAAGTGGTGCAATGGCGGTACACCTACAAATGGAAGTTCAAGCAAGTGATGAATTTCGTGTAATGAAGCTTTTGTTCTTGTCACTAGTTAGGAAGTATATCGTAGAGATGCATATAGAAGAAGTGCACAACTGGCGTGTATTTTGACTATTTTCTATCATCAAGGTTTTAGTTCAAACTTCTTTGGCATTACGAAAGCTCTTAAGATTGGTAAACAAACACTCCTTTAAGATTCAAAATGAATACATGTATCATGTATGTGTAACATAACAAATTTTGTAGTTGTAACTATGAATGGCTTAGCTTCTTTTACTGTAGCATACTAGTTTGCATAAAGATGTGAAAGTTTGAAAATACGCAGGTCACAGCTCACGAAGATAGGAATTGAACTAAATATTATATATTTATACATGATGTACTAAAATAATGAGCAGTCTCAAAATCTTTCAATCATGCATAGAGATGATTCGAGTACAATATGTTACTGCATGAATTTATAAAAATAATAATTGATCCACCAATACTCACTTATTTAATACATAATTTTTTCGTCTGAAATTTATAGTTATTTTTTCATTTTGGAATGTTTCAAAATGATTTTTCAATTTCAAATTTCAACCAATTAAAAAACTCTAATGTAATAAAGATAAAATTTATTGGTAAAATATTAATGATTGCATTTTTCTTTAACTCTGTATTTCTTGTTTGTAGACAATTAATTTGAGACGAAAAAAATATTTTTTTAACTCGAGCAAAATGGATTAAAAATTTATATTTAATATCTAAATCCTGCAAGTGTATAATTATAAATTTAATAAATATAGCATAACTAACACAATAAGCAACTTAATTTAATGATTCACATTTCAAAATTAACAAATTAAATATAAAGAAAATATTTTTATGTGTATAGTAGTTGTAAATAAGATATGTGTTAGATTTGTAAGATAGTCATTACTTAAAAAGAACTACATAGTACAAATTTAACTTCAATTCAAGAGCAAGAATAATAGATCAAAAAAAGTAAAATAAATTAAAATACATCTCGCGGATATATAGTAACTCAAGGTCGAATCTTAGAAGTAAATAAACTAATTAATTAATTATTAATAGGTAACCCATGCGATGCAGCTGAATAATATATTGGAATTGGTACAAAGAAAATGATTAACTGTTACAAAATTAATTCGATTGATATATTTTAAATCAAACATATTATAATAGATATAAAATAATATTATGATTAACATTTTCAAATAAAATCGTAAACAATTATAAAGAGATAGCATGTCAACATATATGGGTAAAGTAATTACAAGGGAGAGAGAGATGTAATAATATACCCAAATTATTTAGTTTATTCTTTTTAAAATAAATAAATGTTGTTGTATCACAATGAAAGTGCGGTAATAAGTATAAGTATAAGTATAATATATTAAAAAAAGGAGGTTTAATGAAAAACTAGAGAAAGTGAAGGGTGTCGTACGTAGGTTTGTTTGAATTTTGAAAAACAGAAGGTATGCATTCTTTTTATGTAATGTTGTTGCTTTATTTAGCCCGTGTCACATAAATGTACGTAATTGAGAGAGCATGTAATTAACTTGTCATATTTATATTTTTTAAGTTTAAGAGAGAGTGTTAAACTCTTTATTGGTAAGTATAGTATAGATATAGATATAGATTATTCATCATAGCCGGTATAAATTAGTCTTTGGATGCATGTTTCTACCATACTGTTAATATGAACACACACGCACACGCACACACACACACACACATATATATATATATATTGTCAAATATGAAGTTTGAACAAACAATTGTACCATAAAGTAATCATATATTCATATTCCTGCAACATAAAGAAGATGCACTGGTGAAAGCCAAGACCTAAAACTCAGAGATTAAGAACGCAAGTCGATCACGTACAGATCAGAATATTGAGTTTCATTGTACGTCCTACCAGTGTGAATAAAGGGGATCGAAAGTACGAGTCACCAAGGGGAAAAAGAAAATGAAAGTGTCATTACGAGTCAGTAGAGCTTAATGAAAACAACTGTACGTTCAAATGTTCAATCATCATCGAGAGCAACAACAATATCGATCTAGGCCCCCTCGGAATTTTTTCTCGATGAGAAACGAATGAGTGCCATCAAGACAAAACAAACCAGTTCCAAAAATACTTACTGATGTTCAGTTTTCTAAACAATCAAAGAAACCTGCTATCTAACTAAGTAATATAATTCAAATCCAAGAAACAACATCCCCTAGATATCTATGGATTCAAATTATAATGGCCTGACAACCAGTTCCAAGAAAATTATCGATGATCGAAAAGGAGAGTTTAAGAGAGTTTAATTACATAAGCCTTGTGTGGCAAACCTTGTTCATATGGCTAGTATATTAAAAGATCTTAAAAATAAGTGAAGATTTTCTAGCTATCATCCGCTGATTGTATTCGCCGGCCATTGTAATGACGATTGAGCTAATGGAAACTACATGATGCATACTATAAGATACTATTCTTGTAAAAAAACGTTAATAGCTGGCAACGTTAATGACTTAGTGGCGAGTGTTCGCCCATAATGGAATATTTGACTATTTTCCTGCAAAGTCCTTCCCCTCGGAACCAACTAATCTACGCGCATGAGAATTGGTTTAACTAAATCTTCCACAACTAACATCTTACGGAAACAAACCAAAAAGCTGAAAGTACATACAGACAAACCCATACTTAATAATTAGTCCTAATAATGTCAATGAATTACATAGTCAGTTTTGATCTAGTTAATAATGTCATTGAATCATGCATTGACAGTTACTCATCATACATTTTGTTAAAGAACGGAAACCCTACAATTTAACACACATATTATGTACAACGATCACGAATATATACATTCACTGCCTCAAACAAGGTTTTGAACCCACAACATTTTGATTAATGAGTTCCTCTCATAACGCTAGGTCAAAATCCCTTTTACTCATCATAATTTAATCTTTTAGTATGTCAATATTCTTTCTGCTGCATGCTCAATCGAAATATTTCAAATCCTCTTTTAAGTTTTAACAATGAAATGATTTGTTTAATTACACTTGCATATCAAAAGAGTATCTTATTTTTGAGACCTAGGCTGAAGAAAAGCTAGGATTATATAAAGTTTCACAGTATCAGTTAAGTAGGATTATAATATATTTTATATAAAACATTTAGCACATTAATGTGAAATATATATATATAAACTTATTTGGGACAGGAATTAACAACTAGCATATACTTATATAGTTTCTTCATAAACTAACACCCATACTTGCTAATTAAATACCAAAAACACCCATGTATGTGAAAACAAAATTATCTTTAATTAGATGATTAGAATCATTCATCAATCTACACTTACATTTATTCTGTACATTTATCTACCATATATCCAATATAGTGATTAAGTTTTGGAATATAGTTACCGTTAATTACTATCATTAGAAAGTTCAGTTCATTCACTCATTATGTAAGTTATTCACTCATTTTAATCTGTTACTATATATATAATATAATTCACCAGAGTCGAGATGAATCATACGACATAAACGAAATAGAAAATTAATGTAATTAATCAAACTGACCTAGTGCTCGAGTACTCGTGAAGCTTGCCAGTGCTAGAGAAGATCACACAACCGACCTCAGTGTCACACAAAATTGCAAGCTCTTTCGCCTTCTTCAACAATCCATTTCTCCTCTTAGAAAACGTCACTTGCCTACTCGTCGAATTGTCAATCCTCCGTATCACGATCTTCCCTCTCCCCATACCGATCCCTAATTAATCAACTATGATCGATTCACAATATATAGATCAATCAATTCAACTAATATTAATTCAACGAAAGTTATACTCAAATAAAAGTCAAACATTAATGAGAAATGAACTGATCATTTCTAAAGTAATTTCGGCTCATATTCACACATACATATAAATGTGTAATCTATATGTAAAGTTGAAAACCACTTACCAATAGTTGAAAACCGTTGATTGGTTTATAAAACTTGCCTAATTTACTTCTATGTGACTTGGGCCACGTGTTCCACTAAGTTTTTAGAACTTTTGGTTTATATTGTTTTAATAGTATAGTACTATGAAATGTCATTTTTTAATGTGGTGCTTAATTTACTTATTGGTAGTTGTCCTTTACCGATAGATCATTGACACGTGTCTCCATCTTCATGGAAAAGCTCAAAATAACATTTTCCTTTTTTCCGACGGTGAGTACCGATTAGGTTTTTCATTTGAATTTCGAACTTGTGATGAATTTATTTATTTCCCTTGACCACCTTCATCTTTCTTCATCAAGCATATATTACATTTTTAGTTTTCTACTTGGGTATTGTACATGTCCAGTCTTTTGACACGTGCAGCACTCCCACAACTCTAAAAGCCAGGAGCAGCACTCGCACCTGCTTCTATCGATAAGCATCAGAGAATTATTCATGAATTGAAAATGACTTGCACGAATTACTAGACAGACTATTTACGACATATATATATATATATTATCGATCAAAACAGTGAATAAATATGAGTTTAATTATAGAATTAAGATTGAAGTCATTAAAAGATGTATGAAGAAATCTTTTGTTTAATGTGTAAATATCACCTCTCACAATGATTGGTGTTCGGAGCACGCCGTGATATCACTGATCCATGGCTGGTGTGGTCCCAAAGTAATGGTGGCCAAGTTTGTGACATAATGTATGTGTTGGATTTTGTTTCTCTTTTCTTCTTAGTTTCCAAACAAAGACAAATTCCGTGTTGTTGGATTATTTTTATCTTTTCTTCTTAGTTTCTAACGAAGACAAATTCCTTTTTGTTTGATTATGTCTGACCCTCTACTCATGTAGTTCCCTTCGTCCCGGTTCCTTCATATGCAGGAAGTCAAGAACCTATATTTGATAGTATTAGAACAATTTACACAAATGAGCCTGGTTAAAGGGGGTCACTTTCAAGTACGACGTAGATCGCTTTAACCATTAATGCTTTTTTAACCATGTTATTTTTTATATATATTACAAAATGACCATGTTAATCATGATTAGATATATCAAGGTTATCAAGGATAGGATATTTTTGCACTTGCAAGATCGGGATCGTAAACTCAAATCGAAATCTTAAAATCCTATGAAAATACCCCTATATACCGAACATGTATTTGGATATATACCAAATACATAATACACGAAAAAATCAATTTTTTTATCAAGGTTATCAAGAATCTATCTATGATCATTTTTGCACTTGCAACATCAGGATCGTAAGATCAAATCGGAATCTTAAAATCCTATGAAAATACCCTTATATACCGAACATGTAATCAGATATATACCAAATACATAATACACGAAAAAATCAACTTTTCTAAAATCAAACTTCATAGAAATAATGCCAAGTACAAATTTCATTGTAGGTTGAAAATTTAGTGTTATAAATAAAATGAAAATGCACTACATATCATAGCCTAAACATTATTCATTTATAGTTCTACTTGAAAAAAATCTAAACATATGAACGTACTAACAAACATAAATTACTAGTTAAATCTCATATTTCAAAATGGATCTATGTCGTTGTCTTCTTCCAAATCCATATCAATTTTTTTATAATTATCAACAATCATTATTACCAAAAGAGAAACAATATTACAGAAATAGTAAAAAGTGAAAACTAAAACCCATGAATGTAAGTACTCCAAAGATTTACATTTAATTAGAAGCCCAGATAGTAAGAAGAAAAAAAGAAGTTAGGATTGGATTGTTATACGGTCTTACGATCCTAAAATTTTTAAGATCCTAATTGCGATCCTATATCAAATACAATCCTATTACGATTCAACTATATTTGCATTGTTAAGATTGTAGGATCTTAAGATCTTATTCTAGATCTCGCTAACCTTGAGATATATTACTACCTTAATATTAATATCAAGCAAAATAACTTATAATGTTATGTAAATTAATAGCACACAACTTTAACATTTGTATCAACTCATTCATTAATAACTTGGTTAAGATTGCCACCGTTTAGATGCAACTCGCACTAAATTGGGCTTTGTTCCATATGGTGTGGGATACCTTAGCAAGGATCTACGGACTTTGAAAGAGTCTACCATTGACAACAACTTTAAAAATATAAATCATTATTGATACAAAAAAGGAACTGCAACAAAGAATGAGAACTATGAGAAATAAGGAAGTCGATGTACGGTACATGTGTTACATGAACTCAGAGTCCGAGGCCTGCTTGCTACGTTGAGGTACATTGTATAGAATGAGACCTAAAACAAGGACCACACTTCCAAATAGGAAGAAAGGGCTCAAAGTTACGCCTTCAGGGAGGTACGGCAACGGAAGGGAAAGAATATATATGGTGGTTGGCACTGAAAAATATACAAAGGATCCCATCAGCAGAATAAGGCTACAAGTGTATACTTCATGTGGTTTAATCTCGCAAACCATATGTATTCATGTGGTTTAATGACTTGCATTTAGGGGAGTTACCAAGAACGTCAATTTAAGTGATCAAATTTTTGGATCATTGTTTATGACTTGTATTTTAGACAAACCAATGTTGAGAATAGAATGCATCATACAAACATATAATAAACCTTGATGTAATTATGAGAGAGAGAGAGAGAGAGAGAGAGAGAGAGAGAGAGAGAGTACCTGATAGTACAATTGCTAGCGAAGAAACTACAGCAGAAGAAAGTTTAACAAGGTTGAGAATTGATATATTGAAGGCGATATTGTTGACTATGTACAGTAAAGGTAAGAGTGGCGATCCATCACAACCTGAAGCAGAAGTGAGGTGATAAGAACATCTATATCACTACCATTAATATAGCACAAGTAATAACTAAAGTGGGAACATATAATGATGAATGGGTCTACTTGGTCTGTTATTTATCTCACACGGGTCAATCGTGTCAAATCAAAATATTAGCTAGAAAGGACGGGTCATACAGGTTAAAAGTCGCCCAAATTCTATATATTTATACAGCTTACAACTTCCTAAAACTTCAATTGAATGACGTTCTAAGAAAACACTATTAACTTGAAAGTAACAACAAATTTATTGCGTAGCTCATTACCTAGCCGACAATCCTATTATTGATAGAATTAACGCAGATCCGATTCATTGGCAAACGAGAAAAAAGCCTCATGTAGCTAAGTTATCAGATAATCGAGCACGTCATTGTCCCTGTATATCTTGCACCTATATACTATGATTTTAAGATCTAGTAACATGTGTCTAAATTACAGAAGTTATATTATTTCGAGAATAACTAGACTGTTTGATCAAATGATTTGTTAAGTTTTATGCGATGAAAATACAGTTTGGATGCGTTTCAACCTATTACTATTTGACTCATAAGGAGTACCCGGATCGATCAAAAGTTCGATTCTATCAGAACTACTCATTATCAAATGATATCCACATTGTTCACAAAGATACATTTTTTATATAAAGAGTAAAACAATCCCGAATCGACACTTTTTAAAATCTACAACTCTACTTCCAGCATCTTTCTAGCAAAAGTCCACTTCACATTTGCTGAATTACAGGTTGGTCATTACCAGCTATATCCAAAATTTAAGAATATTACCTGAACTGGTACTGACATTGAGAAAGCAACCAGCACCACTCTTTATGTACGAAGGAAGCTCGTGAAATGGGATGCCTTTCAGATTTGACAAGAACGGAAGAAAGAGAAGCACGAAAAGAGCCTGCAAAATGGGATTTAAGGAATCATCAGCAACGTAAGCTCCTTATGAACTCTATCAATGTCCAGTTGTGAAAAATGTTTGGACTTTAAGAATGAAAAATTCTCACTAAAAATTGGGTTATTGAGCTCATTCAAATTTGGCACAAAGCTTGCATAATATAGGCAATCAGTTCTTAATTTTGCAAACAAGCGCCCTTGTAAGTTGCAGAAAAGAACACTACACTTGGTTCATAAGAAAAAGTAATCTTGGACAAAGCTTTCATGATTGTCTGCTTTTTGCATCTAGACTAGTCAACACTATTAATAAAAACTTGAATGTGATGGTTCTTGCTTTTTTGCAAAGAACATAGCTCAGTGCTCAGTTTGCATTTAAGGTGGCAAAATAACCAGGCCAGGCAGATTGAGTAACGGTTCACGATACATAATAATTACGGGTCCAAACTGGACAGAAACACTTCTGTCCAAAAAAAAGTTAACTTATCATATATAAATGACATAACTAGTTTGAGATGACTTAAGAGACTTCATGCTTTTAAGAGTACACTTTGGGTTTTTACCCCTTTAAAGCATTTGACCCATTTGAGAAACATAATACGAATCAATTCATTTATAAGTAAATGGGCCACGATTGCCACCTCTAGCTTGCATAAAAAGGCCAAGTACGATGGTTCATGAAGTCAATCACTTTAGAATAGTTACATAAGAGCATGTGCATAAACTGACAGAAATAGATACAATGCTGGAGTGGTTGCTTTGGTAGGTACTTGAAGTGTACCTGGAACCCGGAACCATATGAATTAACAACAAATATGTCGAGCAACTTGCCCTGTGCAAATCAGATGATAAAAAATGTCATGCTCTTGATAACCAAGCAATGCATTCCTTCAAAGGCACTACTAATTTACAACAAAAAGTGATCATACCTTGAGATGCTTAACAGCATTAATGAAAACATATTCCTGTTCACGCCGACATAAGTTCAAGTTAATCACCATTTTATACAGTTCTCCTGAAATATGAACACTGTTCACTGTCTTACCTTGATAATCGTTGCACCAGCTTGGAATGCACTTGATACAACCATCATCATAGGCCACAACAACCCAACTCCCGATAGCATTTGACCACTTTCTGATCCACTGTCATCAAGAATATACATTAAGCAAGTTGTCCACTTTCAAACGCTTTAAAAGTAACTCAGAGTCTCTTTGTTTAACAGAAAACTTAGACACCCTTCACCCTTGTCCTAATTGGTACTTGAAACCACGACCACTTGGTTGATAGGTCATCTTTAGATCATTATTAACACGTTAAATTTTCAGTAATACCAAACCTGCCCGATCCGCCTATGCTGCTACCTCCGTGTCAAACCATAGGCACAAATATGCAATCAACTAAAGAATTAATTTACATAGATCAAGATGAAGATAGGGCACAGAATAACGATGCATACATTTTGAGTTGAAGACGCTCACCATGCTTAAATGAAAATTTAATGAGGATTCGGCACAGAATAATGATAAATAATACAGTAGATATGTGCTATAAAAAGAGCTTTAATGCTTTCATTCAATCACTTTGATTATTTCCAACTTCAGAAAAAAAAATTATGATACCTTGCAATAGCTGTAACTACTCCAGCAGCTACAAGTAAACATCCTGCAATTTTATTCCATGAGTACCTTCTTCCTAGAAGTAGAGCAGAAAAACCCAGTTGCCACAACAAAAACGTCTGCCACAAAAGGTTTACAGGAAGATATTTAAGAGATATAATCAGAATGCACTACGATGTATTTCGATTCCTCCGAACAAGAGAGGTTTGATGCTTCTGGATCCATTGTATTAATTCCACTATGTACACTTGTGGGTGCACGCTTTTTTATCACTTAGTGAATAATATAAATAAGGAAGTGGCAAAATAGGTGAGTTGACATACCAAAATGGGTAATTTTTTAGAACTGGTAATGTCATGAGACATGAGAGATTGGGACGACCCAAAACACTTACCATCTAAAATTAGTGTGTTAAATATACTTACATAAACTATCTTATTATAATAATAACTTTTTAAGCGATGTGATTTAGGAGGTTGTATGAATTAAAAACACACTTTAGCAACTTTCAACCCGTTTGACTCATTTTACATGTCTGTTTTCTCATTTATTTGGTTCACTCATTTGACATCTTAGCGCGGAAACATAACTCAATTGAACCATTCGTAAAGAAACTACAAAGTTCTCTTTTCGTTCTCTTCTTTCTTTCTTAATTTTTACTTGGGTATAACTTTCCAATTATTATAACATAAACTCGAAAGTATTTGAAAGCTACTTATAGGATTCTACTAAATGCTATTATAACTTACTAAATATTCCCAAATAAGATGGAAGCTTCAATCATTAACAAGTACATATATCAAAAGTGGCAAAACGATTTACTAGAGTGATTTATGCACCAGGCTGCCCACCCACCCCATTAGATGAGAACCATAATACATGAAACAAAGAGTTAATAATGATAAACAATGTCAAGTAGCTCATGCATTTTAATATCATGAAATTAACTGTTAGTAGCTTCGGAAGATTTCTTCAGTAACCGCCAGTACCTGATTCAATATTGGTATAGCTGGTCCAGGGAGCATCGCTGTAAAAGATACATAACATTTAGTTATGCAAAGCGAATTGAAGTTTTGCTATTTAGAACAATTTATGTTGCATTTTCGTTCTCAGGTAGCATACCTGCACGTTAAGTTATAGAACAGACTATCTTAATTGGAATCAAGTAAGCCATGCACAACAAGTATGCATCTCGCCTAGCAATAAGACACTTGAATGTGCGGATGTGCCTACTGAAAGTAACTATCTAATAAGGAACTTCCAGCTCGAGGCTAGAAGCTACCAACACTTTAATACAAACAAAAACATAAATCGGAGAAAATCAGTTGTAATATAGCTGGCTGCACTATGTAGTATTTCGATCTGTTTCTGTTATATAAGTTGAGAGAGAGAGAGAGAGATCTTGTGAAATGGGAGAAGTCTCAACGTAAGTTACAATTATGGTATCTAGGTAACCTTATTTTACTCTCAAATAGTTATATTTGTTGTAGTTGGTGCGAAGCTAATCCTTTGACTCCAGTAATCAAATAATCAAAAGCAGCATCTTTTTATCCAAATATTTAGAGCTAAATATTGCGATTTCAAGTTGCTGTTAATCAAATAATAAGTTTCGAATGCAAATCCAGACAGCCATAAATGTGATCATAGTTGTCGACTCGTGACTCGTATCCCGGATTTTTGACTCGCGACTCATATCATGACTCGACTCGTAAGAGTCACAATAGCAAAAATATAGTTTTATAAATACATATATATATATATATACAGGGGGCTGATCTACAGGGAAGGGCAAAGTAAATCTAGGCCGCCCTTTAACATTCACCACGGGTGAGTTAACATTCATGAATGTTAACTCACCCGTGGTGAATGTTAAAGGGCGGCCCAGATTTACATCCCCCTTTTCCCCAAGATTACCCTGGATCATCCCTCTCTCTCTATATATATATATATAATTAGAAACAAAGTTAAAAGTTCTATCTTTCATTTATATCACTACAACAAAAGCACAAGTGCGAATAATTTTTCAAAATTAACTTTATTCTTAAGATTTATATTAAAATATAAATGAAATATAAATACATCACTGCTGTAAGTGTCTTTATATCACTTCAAGGCAAAAAATTGTCCTTATATTAATTTCTTAAAAATAACTTTCAACCCTTCCCCATATGCAAGCTGTGTCCAGACATGCCTTCTTCTACACTTCCCCATGTACTTATTTGTTTTAAAACACTCAAACCTCTCCGCTCTCACTCAACCGAGTTTTAACCCAACAAATCTCTCAACTCTCTTCCATCTTCATCCAACATTCTAGCCATTCTCTTTCATCTTACATATTACCTAATGTTCAAGGAAGTCCCATTTTCAGAAGTTATGGGTTGAATTGCTACACTTTCCTAACTCGCTCGATTCACGAGTCAAGTCGACTCAGACCGAGTCAGTCCAGAGCTTCCGAGTCAGGTTGCTAGTCAAATGCAATTACGAGTCAAACACCGAGTCATCTCTTTTTTGAGATCTTTGACTTGACTCGTGACTCGTACGAGTCTACAACTATGAATGTGATAGCAATAAAGAAATAACATTAAACATTACCCTAGCACGGTAACTCATAGGAGAAATGAGCATAGTGCTAAATACCTGCAGAGTACATCCCAGAAACAACTCCTAGGGCTTCTAGCATACCAATGACCGCAAAGCGCCATTTTGGAAGGGTCAACATTTCATCAGTTACAATTCGAGCACGGTGCCTCATAAATAGTATTGAAAAATAAATTGCCACATACCTGTATTGAACATTTGCAAGGAAATTTGATATCAGAAAACACAATGAATTCACTTCTGATATTACGCTTTATAACTGGAGCTTGGAAGACCAAAGCTCTTAAGTCTCAGTATCACAAATCAAATGTCAATGCTGACATTTGCAGACGGTGAAAGTTACATACATAACTTTTTTTTTTTCTTTCACAGATGGTGGTACACAAAAATTGCCCTTTTTAATTGTTAACATGCATGAAAAAGCCATTGGTGAAATTTAATATAAGACAACTACGCTAATCATGTATTTTGAGAAAACTACACATCCAGTGGATTATCCCAGTTTACACTCATCTATTTATGCTATATACTGGAAGCTACTTCAATTAATAAAATCAAACATCATCTACCATAAAGCTTTATGGATATTAAATTGATCACACTGCCCAAATTTACATGCAGGTTCACATGATCGAATAACTTCAAAAGCTCTTCTTATCAAAATCAAAATGCTCTTAAAATACAATTATTGCCATGCGCTTAGTGGTATGTATCTACATTTTAAAGCTTCTATTCATAGATTCATAAGTAGGAGCTTCAAAACCAGCAATGCTCATGATTTCCATAGCTGAGAAATCACCTTTGTTGCAGTGGATGTTTTTATTACTTGTCTAAGGTATTTAAACAATTTAGCATGAAACTATAAAGAGTACATGACTTAAAAATCCAGGCAAGTTTCACTATCTATGCAGCTAAGTTTCACGTTTTCTTCTTCTTTCTATTTTGTTTTGCCTAACATGTCGTGAACAATTAAGGACAGATCTATTGCCCAAAGCTACAATTACCAGATCAGGAGCATAAATTTAACAGTAGCATTAACCTCAAGCACTGAAACTTACACATTGCTTTGTATATTAAATAATCATTCAAAGTGTGAAATACATTCATTCCACATAACTACCATTGATCCACACATACATATAATATTCAATGCAAAAACTAATCAATTAAATTAAATTACCCAAAAGTGTTGACTTGAGCTAAGAAAAATGGATATTCCTTCATAGGCACTAAAGCAAGCTTATACAGCACTCGATTTCCAACAGCTAACACTAACGTAACTGCAGACCAAAATAATATTCTACTGTTTGAATTTACCGGAGCTTGTGATTCTGAACTACTCGATCGAACCACAAAATTAGGGTTTCGAATTCGAACAGTTGTCCTGTAATTAACACCGAATCCATACGCATTGTTACTGATCGAAGAATAAGATCGCATTGGAGAGTAAGAATTTGTAGATGATAATAGTTGTGAGTGATTTCCAGGGTTTAAGTGAAGTTTTGATTCATTTTTGAGTTTGAAAGTGAGATTATTAGGGGTTATGAATTTGTGAGGGATTGAAAAGGCAAACGCCATTTTTTATTTTTAGATTTTTTGAACTTTTGACTGTAACTGAAATGGAAGAAGGTTCACCTACTTTTATGTGAACCTATTATTGGAAAGTTTTTGTGTGCTTTTGAAAGTAGGGTGAAACGTGCAATGATTATAGAGTAGCTCAAAAGACGCGTGGCAAGAAAAACGTGCTACTACGTACTATTTTATTGGAGTCAAATTTACTTGAAATAATCAATTTATATCCGAAATACAAATATAAACGATGTTAGAGAACATATTTAAATCTAGACAACTAAAGCCTAAAATCTAAATACCACCAGGTGATTCCGGTGATATAGCGGCGGTCTAATAGTATCACGTGGTCTTGTAATTGTCGGTCCTCAAAATCGCAAAAAGTTGTTTCAACATGGCTATAGAAATTGCCAGAAATAAAAAGAAACTGGCGATTTGTTAAATTGTTGAAAATTGTGTTAAATATCCTAAAAATCGAAAAGTAAATCTCTTCTTCTTTTATTTTTCTTAAAATTCGGTGATTTGGGGACTATTCTCGATTTTTCACTCTGGCTATTCTCAGTTTTTCACTCAGCGATTCAAACATATGACGATTAAACTCCGACGATTTTAAACCTCTAGCGATTTGCTTTGTTTGTTTTATTGTTGGTGGTTTCCAGCCTGGTTTGGTGGCGGTTGTGGGGACAAGTGACAAGTGACAAGTGGCTGGTGGTGAGATTTGGTGGGTGGTGATAGGTACTAGGTGGTAGGTTTTGTAGCATATCCAGGTAGTGACAGGTGGTGGCAGCGGTGGAAATTGGTGGGGTAAGGTTAGAGGTGGTTGGTTGTGGAAAAGTTTGACTAATTTTGTGGTTGATTGGTGGTGGTGGCCTCGGGTTGGTGATTTGTGGTTGATTAGTTGCGGTTTGTGGTGGTTTTTTGGTTGTTCCTTGGGACGTGGTGGAGTTGGTGTTGTTAAAGTTTAATTGAACGGGTCAATAATATGGGGACGAATCGAGATAAGGTATTGAAACAATATTTTAAGATACTCGTATTTATTTTGTTATAATTGTTATGTTCTTTGTAATTCGTTAAGTTGAATTATATAAATGTTAATTGTTGCGGTTCTAAATAAATGAATTAGATAATTATTGCGGTTTCAATTAGATATAAATTGTTGCGGTTTAAATAATTTATATTAGATCATTGTTATGTTCTTTGTAACCCATTAAATTGAATTGCATTTTTAGATAAATGGATTACATAATTGTTTTGGTTTGAATTAGGTATAGATTGTTGTGGTTTGAATTAGGTATAAAGTGTTGTGTTTTCAATAATTTATATTGTATGATTGTTATGTTATTTATAATTTGTTAAGTTGAATTGAATTTTTAGATAAATGAATTAGATGATTGTTGCACTTTGATTGTTACAGTTTGAATTAGGTATAGATTTTTGTGGTTTGAATTAGGTATAAATTGTTGCGGTTTGAATAATTTAGATTAGCTAAGTGTTATTTTATTTGTAATCCGTTAAGTTGAATTGTGTTTTTAGATAAATGAATTAGATAATTGTTGCGCTTTCAATTAGGTATAGATTGCTGTTGTTTGAATAATTTATTTTAGATCATTTGTTATGTGCTTTGTAATGCTTTAACTTGAGAAATGTTGTTTGGCAATTTTTACATAATTGTTATGTTTATAATTGAAAAATATAATGGATATTAACGTTCAGAAATCATAAAAACAGAGTCCATTCACTTGAATGACATTTAGAAATTG
The DNA here is from genome assembly GCA_963921325.1 of Logfia minima. Classification (NCBI taxonomy): domain Eukaryota; kingdom Viridiplantae; phylum Streptophyta; class Magnoliopsida; order Asterales; family Asteraceae; genus Logfia; species Logfia minima. The sequence continues at coordinate 6,090,119 of OY992774.1, read as the reverse complement.
TACTACAGGTCTGATTTTGTCACTCTATCCACCAACAATAACCCACTTACACAACACCAAAACTACCACGACATAAAAACTACCATTATAATTGAAAAACCGAACAAATTCAAATTCACACGGTAATAGATACATAAATAAATAGGTTACCAACAAATTCAACATCACGAATTAAAGATACATACAAAATGTAAAATGTGAGTAACTGATTATGATATTTTGTTTATGTAACATCCTACTCTGCAGTCTGGTAATTCCCATTATTTAATTGTTTTAGAACTATTTAATATTATGTGTTTTATAGTGAAATATTAGTAGACTTAAAATTTGTAAGTTTTTGATTTTCTGCGACACAAGGGTTGTGTCGCAGGGTGTCTGTGCGACACAATGGTTGTGTCGCAGGACTGTGTCGCAAAACGGGCTGAACTGAAATTAAGTAAGGAGCTTAAGTGTAATTCGATGATAAAAATATATATACACCGCCCTAGTACTTCCTGACCATTTCCAGTCATTTCTAAACACTTAAAATCGGTTTTAGAGAGAGAATTAGAGAGAATTAGAGAGAAAGTAAAGTTAAGTTGGGTTTTGATCATATTTGAGCTTTTAATCCGTGATTTCAAGGTAAGGTTCTAATTGTTATGCGTTATTATTGTTTATATATGATTTACACCGATTGGAATCAGTTAATTTGTGTATTACATGTTTGATTTCGTGAATTTTGAATCTGGGATCTGGGCTGTTCATCATTGCGACACAAGGCTTGTGTCGCAGGTTGTGTCGCTTAATGTTATGCGACACAGTGGTTATGTCGCTAAAGGCGGCCATTTTGAGTATTGCGACACAATGTTAGTGTCGCAGGTTTCTGTTGTGCGACACAGTGGTTGTGTCGCAAGGGTTTGTGGTGCGACACAATGGTTGTGTCGCTAAGTTTATAAAAGAGATTTTTGTTTTGCAAATTTTGAAGTTTTGTGAAAATCTCATTAACTCGGATTTAATTGAAATTCGCATAGTCAATCGGAAACGACCTAGTAATCAAGGCTATATTCTAATAGCCTAGGCAGTTTTTGGCCATCCGGGGTCATCTAGGACCCGAAAATGGCATTTTTCAGTTTTAAGCGGCATTGCGGACTTTTTCTGAGTTTATTTCTGATTGAACTTTTGTTTGCCTAGACTTCAGGGATTACCTGATTTGATAAATAGGCTATAATGATGTTTATGGAACGAACTTCTGACTTGTGTATGATTTTCTGTTTCAGATCAACGTAAGACTCAGTGATATTAGAATCCTGAGTGTGGAGACGTCAGAGGTATCGGTGAGTGGATTCAGAACTCATCATTTGATTTAGTTGTAACTATTTGGTTACAACAAGTAAACGTAGATGTGTATCAGACTGTTTAGTCTTGGTTATTGATTATTGATCTACGTGATATGTGAACTATGTGTACTATGTTATTGAGGTCAACGTGTAGTTGGACTTCTGGTTATTATGTGTTTTACACAGGTTTTGATTCATTTGTTGTGTTTGAGACCTGTGTATGTGTTTAATAACCATTAGTTATCGGTCTATTCTGTATTGGCCATACGGATTGACGGTAAGTGTTCTTGGGGGAATCCCCGGGTATTATGATATCCCCAGAGCCACCGATCCTCATTGAATTATGTGTGTTTACGTTTTATTGGTGTAATTAGCTAGTTATGCTAAGTTGAATGGAGTGTGATGAATCTATTCACTTAGCTTTGTGCTAACCCCTCATTTTACTTCCTGCAGGATATGCTTTGAATATTGTGGGTGCGGGAGGTGATTGGTTGATCAAGGGAATGTTTGACTGCGCTCTAGGACTCTGATATGGTTTTTGTAATAAACCTTGTTTGGAGAATTTTTTATAATACCCCGCCTTTTGTAGTTTAAAAAGTTTGAAATTAGTGTATTTTTGGGAATTGTAAACTGTTTAATGTATTTTAAATTCATGCTTCCGTGTTTATTAATATAATATTCTTATATAGAAAGACGGGTGTTATAGTTTAATACCAAAATAAATCAATTTTAGACCACAATTGAAAAATCAAAGTTCATGATATCTTGTTTCAGAGTACGAGAACAATTGATGCACAAATAAATCTATTAAATGCAACTAGTATACATCTTCACGTATATAGCTTTGTCATATATTAACTAAATAAATAAATAAACCAAAACTTTATGGCCTAAACACTTGATACATTCAAAAACTTTCCCATATAGAAACTTCATAATTATAACACAAACAAAGTAAATACTAAGTTAAAAACTGAAAACTTATAATTATTGTGGTTAACCACAATCGCCAAAGTAATTTTGCTTTAAGGTTAAAAAAAAAGTACTCGTCGGAGGTTGTAAAATTCAAAATGGTGAATATACACACAACAAACACTATAATTTCTTGGCTTGCACGACTATCCAAAACTCAAAAAATTGCCGAGTTAGCTAGGTGAAAATCGCCGAAATGCAATTTTCCTTTGACATTTTGACCGGCAAATTAAGTTCATAAAACGATATTCATTTGTCATGTGGCGTCTTTTAAATGGGTAATATATATATCGCCGGGTTCAACGAAAGGAATTTGGTCAACACCATATTGGGGATAAATAGACAACGGACATCTTCGCCACTCTCATATAACTCTCGCATAGTGGGTGCCTTGATTTGACCCTGCCCGAAGGTGGCGGTGGCGGTGGAAGAGTAAGAAGACCCGTTTGTGGCTTCTCTAAACCAAGCACTAAGCAATACCTCCTGTATCTGCCCCCCTCCCCTCGCGCACCTCCTCTTGTATCTGCCCCCTCTTATGCAACTCGTGCACCTCCTCAACAAGAGGATCTTGTTTCACCTCCTCAACAAGGGGATCCTGCTACAGATCCTGACGCTGCAAACGTCTCCTGACTCTACGGTGCCCCATTGTCGTGAACGGCGATAGCTTACCCCAGGTTGCTCACTATTCTCGCAGTCCACGCGCGCAAATGAAACTCACATGGCGCCAAAATCTGGGCTGCAGAACGGAGACCTATGTCAGATATGTGAGCGTCATCATCATCATGGTGGTCAAATATATGACTATCATCATCATTGTGGTCTTGGCTCCGAATTAATTAACTACAAAATGTGTTAGATACAAAATCAAGTAAAATAAGATATGTAAACAAGAAATTGTTAACAAACTTAATACCTGAAGCAATGTCTGCATCTGCTCCCGTATTATGCGATGGTGGCAAATTGTCTGTCCAACTTAACACGTAGCGATGGTCGCATCCTGCGTGTCCACCCCTGCCCGTAATGTGGCGCTGGTCACATCCTGCATGTCCACCCAAGCTCGTAATATTCCTATGGTTGCATCCTGCTCCGATGTATGACCAACATCCTCAAAAGGACCATGAAGGGCATATGTATGATGAGATGAGGTGGGAAAAGGGAGGCGAGACTGATCCTCCTTACTCATCCAGGCCTTCTTCGTAGCCTGCTCGACACCGTGATCATCATCGATCTGCATCTGCTCATGGAAGAAACGGCAACTATCCACCCACCAGCTACAATTCTTCTCAATATCAGTCGGCCTCAGGGTCCCCAACGGCTTTAACTTTTTATCACCCTCCTCCTGCAGTTTCAATTAAACAAAAATTGAAGTTGAATAATTTTAAAATGTTAAAATGTCAACTACTAATACAACAAACTATATTACTTACCGGAATAGTCATAATAGAGATATAGTCCCTTTATCCTATAACCCGAGTCATTGTCCGGATACATCAAATTCAACCAACTTCCAAAGCATGTGCCTCTAAATATTTTGGTTTGCTCTGGTGTCAACATCTTTTTAATATCCTTCACAAAACTGAGCTGACATTTTATGGTCAACTAAGCATCAAAAAACTCTTGAAAATTCATCAATTAAAAGTCATTAGACATAAACTGTAACAGCCTCTCTTTCGTTCTGGTAAATTTTATTATTTAAATTGATTATCTATTTGTTTTAGAGATTATTTAATATTATGTGTTTCATTGTGAAACGTAGTTAAACAATCCTTTTGACTTATTGTGACTAGTAAAATATTAGTTGATTCAAAATTTGTAAGTTTTTGATTTTCTGCGACACAAGGGTTGTGTCGCAGGACTGTGTCGCAAAACGGGCTGAACTGAAATTAATTAAGGAGCTTAAGTGTAATTCGATGTTAAATATATATATACACCGCCCAAACACTCCAGATAGTTTCCTTACATTCTAATTTCGTTCCAAAGCATAAAAATTAAGAGATAAAGTGAGAAAAAGTTGAAAGTTGGTTTTTGATTCATTTGAGCTAATTAGCTGCGTATTTGAGGTAAGGTTGTAATTATTATGTGTTATTATTATTTATAAGTGAATTACACGGTTTGATATAGGTTAATTTGATTATTACATGTTTGATTTCGTGAATTTTGAATCTGGGAACTGGTCTGTTCTTCATTGCGACACAAGGGTTGTGTCGTAGGTTGTGTCGCTTAAATGTTATGCGACACAGTTGTTATGTCGCTAAAGGCGGCCATTTTGAGTATTGCGACACAATGTTAGTGTCGCAGGGTACTGTTGTGCGACACAGTGGTTATGTCGCAAGGGTTTGTGGTGCGACACAATGGTTGTGTCGCTAAGTTTATAAAAGAGATTTTTGTTTTGTCGCAAGTGTTTTTGAGACGCGGTTTTGTGAAAATATCACTAACTCAGATTTAGTTGAAATTCGCATGGTCAATCGGAAACGACCTAGTAATCAAGGCTATATTCTAATAGCCTAGGCAGTTTTTGGCCATCCGGGGTCATCTAGGACCCGAAAATGGCATTTTTCAGTTTTAAGCGGTATTGCGGACTTTTTCTGAGTTTATTTCTGATTGAACTTTTGTTTGCCTAGACTTCAGGGATTACCTGATTGGATAATTAGACTATAATGATATTTATAGAACGAACTTCTGACTTGTGTATGATTTCCTGTTTCAGATCAACGTAAGACTCAGTGATATAAGAATCCTGAGTGTAGAGACGTCAGAGGTATCGGTGAGTGGATTCGGAACTCATCATTTGATTTAGTTGTAACTATTTGGTTACAACAAGTAAACGTAGATGTGTATTAGACTGTTTAGTCTTGGTTATTGATTATTGATCTACGTGATATGTGAACTATGTGTACTATGTTATTGAGGTCAACGTGTAGTTGGACTTCTGGTTATTATGTGTTTTACACAGGTTTTGATTCATTTGTTGTGTTTGAGACCTGTGTATGTGTTTAATAACCAGTAGTTATCGGTCTATTCTGTATTGGCCATACGGATTGACGATAAGTGTTCTTGGGGGAATCCCCGGGTATTATGATATCCCCAGAGCCACCGATCCTCATTGAATTATGTGTGTTTACGATTAATTGGTGTAATTAGCTAGTTATGCTAAGTTGAATGGAGTGTGATGAATCTATTCACTTAGCTTTGTGCTAACCCCTCATCTTACTTCCTGCAAGATATGTTTTGTTTAATTGTGGGTGCAGGAGGTGATTGGTTGATCAAGGAATGTTTGACTGCGCTTGAGGACTCTGATATGGTTTTTGTAATAAACCTTGTTTGGAGAATTTTTATAATACCCCGACTTTTGTAGTTTTTAAAAAGTTTGAAATTGGTGTAATTTTGGGAATTGTAAACTGTTTAATGTATTTTAAATTCATGCTTCCGTGTTTATTAATATAATATTCTTATCTAGAAAGAAGGGTGTTATATAAACAGTTAAACTAGTCGAATTCATAGTCAAACATAGTCAAAACAGGTCAACGTATTCAATATTAGTCCACAAACGGGTCAAACATAGTCCAAACGGGTCAACGTACTAAATATTAGGCTACAAACAAGTCAAACACAACAAACTAAAGTCAAAATGGGTCAAAACGACCTAGCTTACTAGTCATAGCCGAGATATTGCGTGTGGTTGCCTAGGAAGACACACAAATCCCAACCACCACACGTAACCACTCCTAAACCTTACCCCAAATCAAGGTATGTTGCAAATCGAAGCCAAATTAAGCAACTCAAGGTTGTATTATACAACAACAACATCAAACAAACAATAGCAACATCATATATATTTAGCAATTTCAATCACCAAAACCTCAAAAAATTGAATGCACACCAAGTGATCAATAAAATGCTACACTTAAAATTCAAAAATTAAACCATATATTCAAGTTTAAACGATTGTATACCTGATTAGTGAACATCGTTGATGTACAATTTCACAAAATCGGCCACATATCTGTGTTAAATACCGGTGGTTGGTTGCGGCAGTTGAGGAGGGGTGGAGGTGGTAGTCGGATGTTGCGGCAGGAGGTGGGTCGCGGTGGTGGGTGGTTGTAGGCGACCGTTAGTGGTGGTGGTTAGTGGTGGTTTGCGGTCAAAGGAGATAGGTTGCGGTGGCTTTTGGTCACAAATGGTTTGAATGAACAAGAGGGTGTTTGGTTTGGCGTAATAAGCAAGAGGGCAGGTCTATCCGGCGGATAGGTACATTCTGTAAGCACACACAAAATGTAAATTGTGTTGTCTCTTTGCGCTCTACGTATGTAGAGTAGTTTTTTGAAAACCTTTTCCTTAGGTATATTTTATATTTAGTTTTTTTTTTTCTTTGGTGAATTTCCTATAAGAAAATAGAGTATGAAAAATGTACATAATGCATGAGATGTTCATAATATTTGGACTACGTCGTAGTTATGTCTGTTTGAAAAAAGAAAATGTAAAAATGTAAAAGAAGAAAATAATCGGAAGCAATTGATACGTTTTTGTAATTAGTTTGTAATCGAAAGTGTGATGATAGTATATTTGGTATTTATTGAAATTCAGATGGAATATAATTGAGTCAAAAAGGTTAATTTATGAGACAATGTTACCGACAAAAACTTTTTAAAAAAAAATAGGATAAAAGATTTAACGTTCTTTTTAGAAAAATATATTTATATTATATTATTTAATTTGTAGGTGAATTACAGTTAAATGATACTAGTTGTCAGAAAAGTAAAGTAATTTATTTTAGATTTTTACCTACATTAATTGGTTCAAAATGCTATTCACAAGTAAAAACAGAGGTAACTAATAAGATGAACGGGGTATTATGAAAGCACCACAGCAACTATACATTCATAACACATTTACAATACTGCTTGTCAAAGAAACCAATATATTATTATACTCTGTAACACATTTACAAAAATAGATATTTATTTCAAAGGTAAATTTCCAGGACAACATTTGCTTGATTTTATTCTGAGAACCCCTTCAATCTCCATTGAAAGAAACTTAGCTTAACTAGGGGGACCTTCTAATCGCATGTAATCATACAAAATACCTTGAAAGGGGCTTTGGTTCCTTGGTTGTTTAAGATAAATAGTGTTTTCTCCTTCAACGAGTAAAGCACCAGAAATGTCTATATTGTATAGCCAATATAGCCCGTGAATCCCATGCCTTGCGATTGCATTGTCACGTCCTATCAATCCTGTTGTGAATAGCGGACGTGGTTTGTTTGGATCATTTACCCGAACCTAGACACGCAAAAGGATGATATGTTGTTAGTGTGATATTGATACACATAAATAACTTTTTAGTTTAATGATAATGTTTTTATACATCATCCTGGTTACAGATAAACTAACAAGATAAAGATTTGGGTTCCCAAGACCCTTTTGGTTTGTCCTAAGATACTTCTGATACTTGAACAAAGTTTGATCCGTTAAGAAGTATAGAGAATAACTTTTGTTAGTATAATACATAGGAACAAATGGCAAATTTGACTAATTTATATATAAACTGGTCACTTCAGGTTATGTTTTATTTCAAAGGGTCAAATGAGTAAAAAAATAAAAAATTGGCTAAAAAGCACAAGGGTTGAACGGTTTCAAAGTAGACTAAAGCTTATTTTTAATGCATTAAACCTCATAAATCATTTTATTCCAAAAAGAAGATGGTTACTTAAATACGGAGTAATATAACTTTTTTCATCATAACTAGGCACTAATTATATAAGAAAAACAAAAAAATTTGGACAAAAAGTGTTTCAGGTCGAGCCAACCCAACCCGTACCAACAATTACCCGTATCGACCAAAACCCAATAACCCTGGGTGCAAGGATAAACTGTAATTTGTGGCAGAGAATCATACCTGTACTTCTGCAAGAGTTGCACCTGCCAGTGCCATTCGTAACTTATAAATAGCAGCACGCTGGACACTCTCGAGTCTGAACTTTATTTGCCACGTGGTTCCTTCATACGAGTTGTCTTCCTTTCTCCTGCAATGTAAGAAGTCAACTAACTAATTACCAGATGATATGCTCCTTCTGTCACAAACTAATGCAACATTATTTTGCCAGTCCAATAAAATGTTTTACAACTATTTAAACATGAAAATATCCTTCAACATGTCATATGAACTTTAGGAAACAAAATCAATGTTAACCTTATAGGCAATTCTAGATGGAATCTTTTAATAAAAGAAAATGGTTGTTATCGTTCTAATACTATTGTTGTAATCATTATTAACACATTGAAGTGTGGTAAACCCAACCCATTTTGACCATTACCAAAATAATGACCCGTTTCAATCCAAACCCTACCCGCACACTTGTCACCTGTGCCATATAAATGCAGTTGGCCTTTTACCTTGGAACTTGAGCATAGAACCAATCTTTGCGATAATCGCTCTCTCCAACCGTGAACACCAAGTCTCCATAAGGGTATAACTCTCCATATCTTTCCCACAAGCCATACTGCCTAAAGTTGCTGATAGAAAAAGTAACATAAACCAAGACCATCAGAGAGAAGTACCAAGTGCTTTATAAGATCTAGCCTTGTTGAAGCCAAGACCTTGTTTTGGAGGACCCAATGGTTAACCTTAGATTAGAGATGGCAGTTTCAACTCATTCGGTTATGAAAGGCTTGTTTTGGGTATGTTTTGTCTCTAACGGGTAAAAAAAGAAACATTAGCTAAAACAGACACAAGTCAAGTGGGTCAAACATCGCCCTAAGTGTATTTTTATGCATAAGACCTAGTAGATCACTTTATTTAAAAAATTCGGATTATTATTGATATGATGTATGTTTCGTAATCAAATTTGACACACCAACTGTATCTAGACAAAATAGAAATTTTGAATCCAACCCAACCTTTTTGGAGCGTACCAATAATTGCCTGTTTAGCCCCATTCTTTTTGACCCATTACCCAACCCACCTGAATTCACCGATTTTGCCAAATTACTATGTATCTAGAAGACTCGTAAATACCCCAAACCTCTTGGGATTGTTGATAAAAAGTTGGTTCACATATTTGGGGTCAGGCTCTGGGACATAGAACTCCGCAGCAGATCGGTCAGGGATCCCTATCTCCCATAAAGTAGGTCCGTCTCTTGGAGGCTCATAAACAAGACTGCCCACGTCAATACCACAGCCTACAAGAGAAAGTACAAATTACTACTCAAATAAAGGGCTGTAAAAGGAATGGCAAATTCTTTTTTTGAATTTAAACCTGGGGTGATGGTAATGGGCACATGATATCGGTAGTCTCCAAGAAAACCAGGGACCCACGCATACAAATTATATTCACCGCTTCTTACGTTGTTAATAGAAAAATCACCCGTACAATCTGCTTCAGTCCAGAACTGATAGTCCTGCTTGAGATAATTCATAAAATTCTAGACTTTTTATTTTACTATTTGACCTGCTAGAGATTAGCATAACTCGAATCAACCTATCCATAAGTATATGGGTCGACATTGCAACCTCTATAATTACTAAAAATAGTGTCAGCAAATGCATCACCTTGCATTCTCTTTGCCATGATCCAACATCTCCTCGTGGGGCCAACCCAATATATGCACCATTCCCCGGAATGTCATCATTGTGGATGTATCTAAAATGGAAACGATATATATGTTAATAAAAATTTTTAAAGGCCAAGAAGAAAACTAAGAAAATTACGTCACTAGTCTGAGTTACCTGTCTCGAACAAGTAATCTGCCTTTAACATTTCCTCGGTGATGCGATTTTGGGTAATCCTCAGATGCTGGAAAGCTATAAGGCCAACTATTGACCTCAATCGTCATCTGATATCACATAAAACGATTTAAATTACTCCACATAATATTGGCATACAGATATAGTTATGTACACATCACCCAACCTGTCTTTTTGCATCATCCCAAAGTGTAAGAGGATCTTGTCCGCCCATAGTTGAATTTAGATAAATAAAAACCGGCCCGAAGACCTTTTTCCAAGGTTCTCCCTGTTCAACTTTTGGGACTAAATCATCCCCGGCATAATGAGCACCAACGAAAACCTGATCATTACATACCTTCTTTAATTAAGACTAGAAGCAACGAGAACTTGAGTCCGCATGCACATAAAAGTGGTCCTTCATTATGAGTACGTGAACATTGACAATGTGGTAGAAGTTACTTACAGCTAAGCAAGTGGGACCAACATGGGAACAAAGGTTTTGCTTGAGAGGCCCACCAGTCCGGAACTCATTACTAGGTGTAATTTGCCAAAATCCAATTGGAGGGTCATTTGATATCCAACCATGTACCATGAGATCTTTGTTCTCACAAGTATATTGATACTTGTCATCCACCTACCCAAGTACAAAACATTATACCAATCAGGACATAAAAGTTTTCATAAAAATGAAAATGTCACCAGCTCCCACTTACTAATGAATGGGTTGATTCCAGTTGTGTTTTATCTCTAACGGCTCAAACACGGTATTTAAAAAGATAGATTATAAAGAAGAAGGTCAAACAGATCAACCCACCTTCCCACACCCAAAAAAAAATAGAGAAATTTTTTAGTGCATTAAACCTCCAAATCATCATTTCTCCAAAAAGATTGAAGCTTAAAGAAATAATATAATTGTTATAACAGTAACTAGTCATCCAATTTAATGTGTTCCCCTCAACCCAACCCGAATATTTTAAGCAATATACAAAATTTAATCGTTTCTTTATCTGTTACCGTAATCCCATCTTTGAGTACAAGTCCACAAACTGCTTAAATGTTCCAACAAAATTATTGAGGCACACATGGTTACCTTTCTCTCTTATATTTAGAAAAATGTAAGTATTTTTTTTTCAAATTGACTGGAAGAATTAGGTTACCTCTCCTCTGAACTCAGGCATACATGGATTAACTAGCGAAACGGCTTCTTGAAAGGCAAGAGGTTGGGCTCTTCCAGGTAAGCGGTCATCTGGCAGGGGCATGTATCTTCTTCTATCATCAGCCACTGCCATGTAATGAAACCTATCCAAACATACAACTAACTGAGCTCATAATCCAAGATTACCATCTCATTCACAAAGAACGTAAAGCAATATGATCATAAAACTTAGTTAACTTGTCTTTTCTGAGTTTGAATGCAATTCGTGTTTCGCCAAGGCTGAAACCTTGCCATTCTTCAGAACCCAAGTGTTCATAAATAGCATATGTGTAGAAACCAGAGGAACCACGCAGCAGAACAAACCTAGACGAATTATGGGAATAATATTAAGATCATAAGTTTGTCGTCTCATCAACTTTTAGAGCATCATAAGGAAAATAAAAACCTCTTATCTATATTTATAGGAGCAACTTTGCCCCGAAGGGAAGGATCCCATGGTCTTGAAAAAGACACCTCTACTTGTTCCTCGGTTTCCACTATAGTCTTAAAGCTCGTTGCATTGATCCTGCAAGGAAATAGCGTCACAGGCTTCAATGATAAAAAGATATGGAAATGGCCATATCAACCCAGTTAATTAATAATGTGTTGATTTGGATTATCTTTTATTTCTAATGGGTCAAACGGGTAAAACTAAAAAAATTAGCTTAAAAAGAAACGGGCCGTTTAGTCAAATGTTGAAGCGTATCTTTATGCATATCACAAAACATTTTATTTTAAAAACAGATTATTACTGTAGTGATTTATATTTTTTGCAAAGATAATTGATGAGTTTATAACTTATTAAAACTTAACTTCCTTTTCTTCTAAAAAAAGTGTTTCAGCTCAACCAAACTCGACCCTTTTGCGACCTCTACTCAAATTCTAGCTAAGACAGCTCACTTTGTTAGTGTTTTGTTGTCTCATCTCCAAATATTGATATAATAGTGAGTTTAAGGAACATACACTTCAAATATTCCTTTTCTTCCTGAGTCATCTAGAGCACTCCAGACAACATCCCAGTACCTGCATTATTCATTTTATTTTCCCAAATTAAATTTCAAGTGTTCAACCCATTGCAAGCTTGAAAAACGTATTATTATTTAAAGCATAAGATACAACAGTTAAAGCTGTAACTCACCCTCTATTACCTTCTTGATTAAGAACCTCCAGAACATTGTCAAGGCCATTGTATCGGACCCCAGTAACAAGTCCCCCTGGGTTTGATAATGTCACTTGCAGTATTCCATTATCAATCACCACCTGAATACATACAGATTATATAAATAGAGCCATAGAGGGTAGTTAAAGACCTAAAATCAGGGAAAAAAAGAAAAAAAATAATCGAATAACTGATGTTGGTCTTATCATGAAGACACCTTCACCTTGAAAAAACCAAAAAATCCCACTAAAACAGGGGGGGGGGGGGGGGGGGGGGGGGGAAGGGGAGAAAGAAGTTACATGGTGATCATGAATCCTCAATCGCACGCCCATAGATGACATTGGTCTACGTCTTTCCTGACTATCACCTACTAAATTAATATAGCAAAATGTCATTGTATACAAAGACAAGCATGGGATTATTGTAATTTCATGCATCAAAATAATGCTTCTATAAGCCTAATTGCATACAAGCCATTCTTTGTAGACTAGCTGACTAACAAAAGCATAAATTTCATATGTTAAATTATAAAAAAAAAAACATAAAATCATATAATAATATCAAACAAAAGGTGATCACTCATTAACACTATTTTTTTTATTGGGTTGTATGTAAACCCTAAATCTTATTTATAAAACACAAATGGTGTTGTTGATACCTGTAGTAGTTTCAGTTCCACCACATGTGCAGATACTTTTAATCACACTTTTGGAGAAGCTACTCCAAATTCCCATAAATCAAATCAAGAATTTTTGTAATTAAGATCAAGTTCCAAATTTATCGCCGCTATAACCTGCCATTGATCCGTTCTTGTCCTCGACCGTTTTTAAAGTAACCTGTTTGTTATTACATACCAGTGAATCTTAATTATTCGGTTTTAACAAGTTATTACAAGTTGCGTAATGAAAATAATTTGATTGTTAAAAACTATAAATATTGAAAATTAGATGGTTTTTACTTTTACGGCTGAAAAAAGTTTGAATTGTTTTTCTGTTGAATTGAAAAATTATAAAACACGCTCAAATTTTTGTTTTTCGAAAAAAATTTGAAGAAAAAATACCACAAATGTTAAAAGTGAGATTTGTATTTTCTATATTTCTTAATCTGATAAAATGAAAACATTATTTGGAACATTTAATTGTTTTTTTTTAAATTTTAATTATCACTTTGTGATCTCTTAGAACTAGAAATTTAAGAAAATTACAAACAAACGTACTTTAAAATTTTCTCTAAAAAATTATGAGACTTAATCTATTATTATATACGAAGAATTATATTTTGAGCAAACTACCAACCGCTTTACAAAATTTAATTTCTTTTCATTAGTAACGACAACAGTTGTCACTAAGATGTATAAATGATTATACCTTAACCAATACAAAAGGACATAGAATTTTTTTTCCGACATAAGTATAAATATATTAAATTTATCTTAATGACACCCTTCGTCTTCATTTTCTTTAATAAGATGTGATGTTGTATCCTCATTTTCATGCTCTCTAGTTAAATACATCTTGGAGGTCTGCTTCTAGATGTAGATCTTTAAAAGATTTTAATAATTATGTATTATGTGTTATTGGAGATCTTGTTTTATATCTTTTTTTCGTATGATTCGAGATCAACTCTTTCCTCTGTGGTCCGATGATTCTTTACATCGGTGGAATTCGTGGATCCCAAAGAAGGTTAACATTTGTTCGTGGAGAGTCTTGTTAAGGAGGTTGCCTACTCGTCTTATGTTGTAGTCTCGCGGCGTGGCTATTCTTTCCTCTACTTGTCCTCTTTGCGACAGTGAAGATGAAGATCTCGATCATTTATTTTGAAATTATCTGCTAATAAGACCCGTTTGACTCAAAGTATTGGTCCTCATGAAGATTTCTTTCCCAAGTTCCTTCACTTTTTAATTATCTTTAATGGGTCTAGGTTTCCAAAGACTTTCAGTTTGGAATAAATGTTGCAAAAGGCTTTTCACGAGGTGTCTCGTAGGTGCTCCAAATCTGGGCTTGATTGGAAGAACTGGATTAATAATCCATATGAGATTTTCTCAAGGATGTAAATTTTATCTTGGTTGCTTCATCCAATGGCAACATTTTAAGCGTTGTCGTTTTCTTTTTGTTTTTTGCATTAGGTGGTTTGTTTTTTGTTTGAGCCTAAATCTCTTTGTTGTTTTGCTTCTCATTGGGCAATGATAAATTCGCAAAATTTTTGATAAATTCACTAAAATTGTATATCATTTGTGTGTACAATACCAGTTCCTAATGCGCATGTTTGGTAGATTTATCAAAAGGTTTGATGAAAATATTGGTAACATTTTTCTAATATAATTGCTTTGTTGTTCCAAAAAAATATATAATTTTCCTTTGAACATGTTTGATTTGTGAGTTTTATGTGCAAGGAATGACTCCCGCTAAAAGTTGTTTGGCATTTGATTTTGGGAATTAGAATTAAGAATGATTACCAATAATTCAAACATGATTTAAATGGAGGGTTTAAGACAAAATATGATATACACAAGTTTTTATCTTACACATATATTACATCACTACACTCTTTTTCTTCCTTTTCTCTCTCTTCTTTTTTCTCTAATATAATTACATATTTATTATAAAGATATCAACTATGTTGTTAACATAATAATTGATAAAGTGAAGTTCACCGATTACATTAAATAAAATTTGTAATTTTACATTTTCAATTCACTAACTTGTTTAAATATACAAATGTAATCCCTATTTTTACCCAACTTCACATGCTATTTGGAGCATCATCTATATTCTCTTTATTTATATTTAATTTTTGATTTTTGATTTTCTATTTCTATTTCTATGGAATATGAATCCATTCTAATACTCATTTTCAATCCTTTTTATAAACCAAATGCCACCTGAATCTAGTTCAACGTAGTGGATTTGACTTGCAGAAACATTTGTTGATACTTATTGAATTTTTCAAGTATTTGATTTGTTAAATATGATAATGAAACTATCTCGTTTTCTAAGAATGTCTAAGTATTTTTAAAACTTTGAGTGACTTTGACCCGTTTACATGTACTATCTGAGGTTTTTGAGACAAAACTTAACACAAATCATTTAATCGCAATTACAAGCTGTTTCTTCAAGTTGTAACATCTACACGTAATTCCAAACAATTTGACATTATAGAAGCCTCCGTTATCCTGAAAACAGAACGCGACATTTACAAGAATGTGGGTTACATTGTCTAACGACATACACGTTTGACCTTTACCCATTTTTGGTATATTTAATACTTCAATGGCTATAAAAACTATGTTATCACAAAAATCATCTAACTTGCTTGAATAAAACAATTTTAAATACATCACACGCGAACTTTCAGTCCATTCGACCCATTTCATTTATAGTAACCTGCTTTAACTTAACTCATTTAATCATGCTCGAATCAACAAGGGGCGGTAGTAAATAAATCAAATCATAATTCATGCTGTCCAACAAAATAAAAACTTAGTTTGAATTCCTAGTTGTTTCTTCAAGTCATAACATCTGCACATAGTTTCAACAACTTGATATGATATAGCGGATAACTCACAAATGGAATGCGATTAATACAAGAATTCATACTCAAATGGGATATTACATATACACTCAACTTTACATCATGTCTTTAGGTAGGTCATCTTAATTATTATAACATTATTCGTTTGCATATGATTAGGTAAAAAGGATATACCTTTATATATACGAAATAGAAGACAATGGTGACGTATGTGTCACCTACAGGTTACAACAAACAGATAAAGTCGTAAAACCATAAGTTTTGCTAACAAGTGCAAAACCAAACCTGGGTGACCTTTGAGTTCTTAAAGCACCGGAGCCTGATCTGGTTTGGTTTGAAAAATAAATGAGCCTAGCAGAATAGCAATGCCAGTTATTGCTATGGTGAAAAGAAGTCTTCGAGTGGAGAAATCACGTGGTGGTGGCCTTCTTCTAGGAGCACGATCTCGTTCGACTTCCCTTGTTGCCCTTTAAAAAAGATAATCAAATTTAGCAAGTTGAACTTTGAAATACATACAGCTAAAAATCTCAAAGAGGTTGTGTCTAACATTTTGAAATACAATTACATTTATAGTAACCACCAACCTACAAGAGGATATCAAAGAGGTCTAAAATTAATAGCCACCATGATACAAAACTTACAGTAAATTTACTCAAATAGTGACTTAAGACAGCCAACTAAAGTGCACCTTTAAAAACAATCATTTGGTTGTGACACAAACTCGGTGTAATCACAACTCAAATGCTTTCCAGTCAAACTTAAAAAATTTAACAAATCATGCCACTTTCAGACATGGAAAACTGAAAAATTGACTTCGTTATAGTTTGAGCAACGGTTTGATCGTTTGTCACATATCTAAAATAGTCTCCATTCATAGGGACCCAAATCAATTCATCAGCTTAAATTTCATGATAATGACGGACCGATATGCATTTTAAACTTAAAACCTTTCAAAAGAAGGTAAATGTTGAGTATCTAAAACTTAGAAGGAACATGATGTTCTTCAAACCTGGAAGCTTCAGGTGTAGTATTTGGACCATTGCACGAGACTTCATGGGCAATTCTTTCTCGGAGTCGGATATATCTGTTACAGAGATGGCAGAGCTCTGTTCTATTTCCACAAACTTCCTGGAATTTTGAATAAGTAAAAGCATACTTCAGATGTTAAACCAGATAGAAGAATTTACAAATTGTGTGGCATAGAAGAACTTACAAATTGTGTGGTTATTGTACTATTTAGCGATTTTTTTTCACTGTTGTACTACAAATATTATGTATTCAGTCTCATGTTCTAAAAATTCTAAACAGCTGGTCCTTTTTGGTCACAGAGAACGTGATTTTATTGGCTTGTCATTTCTAATCACCCAATAACGATAAATATGTTGGGAAGTCAGCTTTTGGCAGGAAAGGTGATTGAAACATGAGATATGTTGGCTAAGGAAATAAAATATAAAATTTACTCAATAGCAAAGCTAAAACAAACATTCTTTTGGTTAAGAGATCCGATGGTGATTACCTGATGCTCAAACAGGTCGATTGCAGGCAAGGGAAACTCGCAGTAATCACATGTTGCCATTCGTTGAGGGCATTTTTGACTTTCGTGGACAGCTAGGTTATCAGGTTCAATCATCTCATGGCACAGTGAACAAGATACCTGTTACAGAATTAAGTAAGCTGCCGGTCATGAGCAGTTATATGAACAAATGTCTTCTACTGAACTGAAATGACGATAAAACGGTATAATTGTTTGGAATTCGAGAGGTTAGCCATCCTCCCAAACCTTGGTTGGGTACTAATGAGTCATAAAGGGTTCGAGTCAAATTGTTAACTTTGTACCAATAGAGACCGATCAGGTTGGGTTGGGTTTGATCCAAGATACTTAATGTCATATTTTTTTAATACATAACTAGTGTCCCAAATATGATTAAAAAGTATGATAAAAATGAAGTGGAATTCGAGATGTTTCATCTTTTATGTTTAATCTTTGGGCGACTCTCGACCTGTTTGACCCACTTCATTTTTATCTATTTATTTTGATTTTACCCGTTTGACCCATAAAAGATGAAACATCACCCGAATCAACCTTTATATGAATAAATGGTTCGAAATTGCCCAATAGCTTATGCTAATCTCAATAAACCTTTTGCTAGCTATAAAATCCTAATCGTAATCAACCTGCACAGCCATTGTTCATGCATTGATCAAACAAGCAGCTACCCGATAAAGTAAAGAGTGTGGCAAGATAAGTAATAGATGTTGTCCAAGATTCTATTAATGAAGTATTTTGGCCATGAGGGTGGATTAGTATCCTTTTCTAAGGAGGTTTGATTGTAAAATTTGTCGTTTTGTGGGATTACTTTACAATATATCACATAATCTCTTAAGCTGGAGAGTAATTCTCGCCTGAAATGTTTTTTTTCCCTTAATTTGTCTTTTCTAATATAATTATATAAGATTGATGAATTGGGGCACACCCAAAGCTACACGAATGGGTAACGTCAAAGGTTATTTTGTGCCAAAGGTAAGCCGTAAGTGTATCAAAATGTGCAAGAAGAGAACTACTAACATACAGTATTTCATTCGAACATACATACCGGAGCATGAGTGCTTGAGTAATGTTCCTCAGCATGCTTTTTCGGAACCATATCACCACAGATTTTACATTTTTCTAAATTGCGGGAGCAGTGAAAGTAATGCAGATCAATGTTTGATGAGGGAATAGCTCTGGCACTGCATGTGAAAGCGTTGTGATTAGGTAATTACTTATCAGGTACAAGAAGAGAACTACTTACAAACTGTACAATAACATAAAAGGACACACATAGATATTTATACACGACTTGTGATAACGTATTTAGCTAATGTCATCTCAAAAACTCCAAACATATTTTTTGAATGCCACTTTCAGGAACATTATTATTTTTGTAGACCTTCTTTTACCAAAATCAGCTAAAAACTTTGACAACCGAGCAAGGGTCTTTTTTTTCTTTCTTTCTATCTTTCAATGAGAGCTTATTTTTTCCAAAAAAAAACAAAACTTTAAGCTCTCAAAAGCTTCTAAAAGCTTCATGTCAAGCACACCTTATAATAAAAATAAGCATTATACGCTAAAAGGATCAAATACCTATATGTAACAAAAAATATATATTCACAAATTACATGAATACCAAATTAGTTTTCACATGTATTCTCACAGCTGAAACTCAGCTCATACTCACAGAAGCAGATTCGAAATCAAACCTAAATAATAATAATAATAATAATAATAATAATAATAATAATAATAATAATAATAATAATAATAATACACATACACAACAAATAGATATATTGAATAACGAAACCCTAACATTACCAGTGACCGCAAATTTTGGCAGTGTAATCATCATTAGAAGCGACAGCCATTGTCTCAATTGTAGACATAAATAATTATAAGAAACAAAATTTATCTGCAAAAATGATATAATGAAATCGAAGCAAATTAGTTGAGTTAGGTGAAATTGAAATCGTTTATGAGATCATCGATCTCCCAATTTTAGGAAATGATGATTAAATTAATTTAATATCATAGAAGTATCGAAGTTTAAGAATTGAAATCCCTAAATGAAATACCCTCAAATTGAGAAATTGATCGGTGTTGCTTTCCCCAATATTGAAGACTTCTTTTTCGCACCAAATATAACAAAGTCCAATTTGGCGATTTGGTTTTGTTTTTTTCCCTTTCTTAAATTTTGATTTAAATTATTTTAAGGAGGTATTTGGGTAGGGTGATTGGTTAGTAGGCGGTGACTCACTGTCACTGATACGGAGGGTACTCTATTTGACCTTTGGGTTGGATTATTGACATGTATCTCAATGTTTGAGTAACTCAGAAATTTGAAAAATTAATAGATAAACTTTTTAAGATTGTACTTTTTGTAAGTTTTGATTCGTGAATATGATGATATATTTATATTTTTTTAAAATATAAAATAATATATTTTCTATAATTTTTATCTACTCTATATAAAATATAAATTAATAATTTGTTGTAAACTTAATATTACATGAATGATTTATAAAGATTTTCTGAAAAAGAACTCAATTGTCCATTGACTCATCTGTAAATCATAGTTATTAAGATGAGAAGTCATATTATGTGTATGATTTGTTTGTGTTATCATATTTTGATCTTGTATTTCTATAGAAAATATTATTTAATGTTCATAAAGTGAAAGTTTGAAAGACCCTTTCAAATTAGGTCTTTCATTTGATATATTTATTATGCTTTGTACAATAATTAAGTGGAACTTTGAAATGTGTTTGTAAATTGAGTATTTAATTATAAATTAATAAAATATTAATTATTAATTATTAATTTATCGATTAATTAATAGCTCTTTTAATTAATAGATTTAAGTTGTCCATAGAGTATGAAATTATAGAGCTTCTACTGTGTTTGCGGAAATATTTGTATTCGAATTTGTTATGTAAAATATCTGATAATTCATATATTTATACAGATTTTTGAATATCTAAAATCTTGGAAACTCAAACTTTCGAATACTCAAAATTCAGGTATCTAAATTTTCAGATACCCAAGATTTGAGTATCCAAATTCATATTTGAATATTGTTTTATCACAATTTCAAATAATCAGTACCTACAAATAACTATTGATTAAATTTTCCTAACTTTTATTTTATCTAGTAGATCCAAAACTATTTTGACACTCTAAAATTCAATTTACACTAAAACTCCTTCGCAAGATTGTAAATACTAAATACTCAGTCTTTGCATCTCACTGTATGCTCTCAATGAAAGTTCGAGACTTAGAGACGCATGAAATAGTTCAACTTCCTCCTTTTCAATTTCAATATCATTAAGTACTTGGCTTATGTTTTTTCATTTAAAACAACATTTTTATTATTTGTAAATTTGTGTTGTTGCCCGTGGATCATTTTATTTAAGTGTAAATGAGTTTCTTTAATTTTTGACGTTGAAAGTTAAATAAATTTGTATTAATTTCAATTTTAAGCAGACACACGTAGTGATTCATATTCAGTTATGGTATTTTGTTAATTGTTTTTGTTAGCCATAAGCCCATAGCTATGTATTTACATACCCTTGTAAATATGAAGTCAGGTTGAAGTTTAAGTTTGGATTCTTAAGTTCGTTAAAGTCGATTATATAAGCAGAATTTGCAAATTTTAGCTGCTACTTTCTTTTTGATTATTTTGTGCTAAATTATTCATCTTGATCTCTTGTTCTTACTTAAGATTGAGAAAATGGCTTTGGTAACTTTTAGATATTTGGAAAAGCCGTATTCGTATTCAAAATTTCAAATATTCGATGTTCAAATATCCTAAATTTTAAATACGAGTTCCGGATAGCAAAATCTACATCTAAAATTTTTGATATGTGATTTCAATACACAAACTAATTTTAATAGTTCTTAACATATGGTAAGTAATAAATAAAATTGTATATGTGATTTTGATACATATTTTAGGCTAATAATACATCACATTATGATCTATTTATACATAAAGGATATAAATATTTGAAAGGAGTACTTTAAATTTTCCATCTAAATTTAGATTTATCAAAAATTAAAAATTAAAATAAATCAAGTTTTTTATTTGAGAAATAATTTGATGACTAGGAAATAAATACACTTACATAGCAAACACGTCACAATTTGAAATAGAAAATGCACTTAAAAAGTAAATCATAAATTAAAGCTTGTTGAAGAACCTGATTAAAATGATAAATTGTAAATAAAAAACTCTTTGTTCAAAGTGTCCTCAATTTTTTCATTTTCACCCATTTTTCCACCCCATTCTTCTCACTTTCTTTTATTTATCCACTAAACTTTTACTAATAAAAAAATTTATTTTATTTATAAAAAAAAACTTTTTAATTATTTTGAAAACTTAATTTGGTTTAACACTGTACTGAAAGACTACAACTTCTTTTTAACTTTTTAAAAACTCTTTCTATTTGTATTTCTATTATATTTCTGATGTACTAAATATTAAATATTATGATATATTCAAACATAATATCGAAATGCAATAAAAACTAATTATTATAACCCAAAACATTAGAGAAAATGTAAACTATTGATGAGCCAACTCCACAAGAAGAGTCAGCTCAAGGAGATGCCTTCACAATAAGTGAACAACTTGGATCTTCAAGTTCAAAAAGAGTTCAGATGCCATTTACCCAAACATACCGAATATGAAGGATTGTAGGATCCTTATGAAAATCAAGAAAAACAACCAGCTATGGTAGATGATGAACCTAAAAAGAAACCCAAGTCAATAGGATTTGAATAGAATAAGGCATGCCAGATGAGGACAAAGTTTTTGAATTTGGTATTGCAACTTCTTATCAATTGGGCGTATTTGCACATAATGATACAAAATTGTTAAACAAATTGTACAACTCACGGAATTTAAATCTTGAAAGATGAATAGAGCGTAAACACAAAACGGTAACAGGATCTGATTGAGAATGACCTTTTCTAAAAACAATCTTGTCTCTAAAAGACTATGAACAAGAGGATGTCCCTGAATCGTAGTCCTTTTGCTTTTCGAAGCAAATAATACACAAGTGACTGAGAGTAATTCAGAAGAAGCAAATACTTGGCCTCGAGATAGCTGATCCCATCTGCTGCCGGATAAGTACCCGACTTTACCTGATCATAATGCCATACACAGTGTTATAACTTAAAAAAAAGATTATTAATACACAAATGAATATTATCTGTTTTAGTTCAACATATTCAAGAAAACAGACAGAAAAATGCTACCTGCACATCAAAACGGGTAAAAGGAGGAGGTTTTCCCTGTTCAAGTTACTAGGGGAGGGCGAGTTGTTTTGCGAGTTTTTTTGACTCAGATGTATGTGGCTTAATGGGGTATCCCCGTGATCGTTTCCAATCCTTTCCCTTGCCACCCCAAGATGTTTAGCGAGGTTCGAACCTGTGACCTCTTTTGAGGAAACATGACACCTTACAATTAGGCTATCTTGGTGACGGTTAATGTACTTGATAATACTTGATTCCAATATCATATGTAGAAAGCCCTCAATTTTAGTATGCATTAAAGTGAAACACAAATGTGAATCAAAATTACAAGTGTATCGAACCTTTGAAGTCAAGAGTTGAACTTTAGGTCTCAGATCATCAAGCCCAATCGTTATATCTTTTAATACTTTAACGAGTTGAGGAGCTTCTCTGGCAACAAGAGGAGTTAAAAATAAATATCAGAACAAAACAAGCTTCATCAGGAGATAAAAAAAATAGATAAATTTTTACAAATTTTGTCAGTATATAATATATCTAGAACCTAACACAATTAGAAGTAACAAGAACCCATAAAACACACCTTTCTATCTTTTCAGACAACATTGCCTCTTCCATCCCTTCTTCAGCCATTTAAAACTTAAAACCTGTAAATATTACGAGGTCTTAGAAGCGTTTCTTTATGATGCACTTAACTTGGTAACAATAACTACTAACATAGCCATCGAAGTAAGATAGTGCCTAAAATCCATCATTAACTTACATCATATGTAGCAACAGATTTGACCAAGGCTTGACCACATCAGGAGTGTTTGGGCAAGCTTATTTTCTCAGCATATGGCCAATTTGGAACTTGTAAAGGCCAACTAGCTCCATTTTTAAACACGTATCAACTTATTGAAATCTGAAAGGGCCAATAAGCTCATCTTTAACAGCGTGTGAGCTAATCAACTTTAGCTTATGGCTTATTGAAGCTGGTATGCTCAAGTTGATAAGCTCCTAAACCAAACCAGAACAAATAAATTTATTGGCTTTTTAAAAAACAATTCCAATAAGCACAGAGAATAACCTAAGCCAAACACCCTTTAACAGCTTAAAAACTTACCAACTAGAGTTTATGGGCTTGAATAAGTTACAAGTGTTTTTAATCTTAAAAGCTGTTAAAATTAAACCGAGTATTGGACCATCATAATTAAACAATATAGGGTCAAAATACTCGCATTATAACAAACTATACCTATATTCCTAGTTTAAAGAATTTGAATATGGTTACCTTTGTCGTTTAAGCAGAAGCGGCGGAACATCGGCAGCGACAGCGACGGTGACAGGTAGGCGGCAGAACGGAGCGAATGCAGTTGAGAGACGAGATGGGGAGTTTAGGGTTTTTGATAAATAAAATAAAGGGAACTAGTTTCACCACCTGTTTAACTCGGTTCGTACGGCCTACCTCCCTGCCTCTTTTTTTTTTTCTTTTTTCTTTTCAATTTCATATTTAACCAATTTGAGTGTAAAATAAAAAACTCTATACTCTATACACATTATAAATTGTTTACACATTTTCTTTATAATGTTAAAAGATTCAAGATCCGAAATGACTAAATTGCCCTTAGCTAATTTAAGCAACAACTACCAAAGTAAAAATAAAATGTAAGTCAAACTATATATAATTTGAGAATATATATTCTTTTAATTATTTCTATAAAATTAGAAACAATATACAAGTCAAATTGCATTCTTTTTAAATAAACAAGTGTACACTTGAAATACATATTTATAAAATTATTAAACGGAATAAAATACTCCGCTGCTTTGCGCAGGTATCTGCTAGTATGAAATAATTAATTGGTATATGTTTTTCTGGAAGCGGTAACTAATTGTATGTTTAATTTTTACTATTTATATATATATATATATTATAAAAATGTCTATTAAAAATATTGTGACAAAGTGTAAGCATTTTTTTTCATCAAGTTATAGGTTATGTAGCTTTCCTTCAAACAAAAGATATAAAACAAGAAACAACGACTGGTTAACTAATATAAAAATAAATATATATACATCAAAACAATTAAAAGTTTTTATTATTATCTATCCGTTGCATAGTTTCGTTACCAAATAACTATTTCTTCAAATACTCATGCATTTATAGTCTAATATCATCTCGTCGTAATTATATAAAGGAAAACTCAATCGAGTTCGGGTGATTTGAAAAAATTTGACATCATATTGGTCAATAAATAGAATGTGTATTACTTATTATACTTTGGATCGTTTATACTTATTTAAATGACTTATGTGTGTATTACAGTAATAATTAACTAATAATAATAATAATTTAAAATTTAAAATGTATTGTTTTTAAGTTGAGAAATAAGAAAATATTGAATGTATTGATTTTAAGTTTCAAAAATGATTTAATTTTATTTTTATACTATTTCTTTTTCAATTTTTTGATATAAAATACACAAGAATATATATTTATATATATATATATATATATAGGAGTGGGTTCAAGGGAGAAAGAAAATTTGGTGGAGAAAGGGGAGAAAAGTTTTTTAATCGTTCGATTCAGTAAAATAACTATTTGATTCAGTTTTAAATTATATTTATCTTTTATTGAATCATAGTTTTTTTTTGCTGAATCATAATTTTAAATATATCTTTCTCCTTTTTCTCCCCCAAAATTTATTTTTTTAATCCTGATACTATATATAAATCTATATATACTAGTGCTAAAACCCGTGCGATGCACGGCTGTATGATATTGTTTATTTATCGGGTAAAATGTATGCATAGTTACATAGATTGAGATTTATTTATAGAATATTAAATATTAAATATTAAATTTTGTATTTATAAATGAACACAGAAAATTCAATGTCTCAATAATGGATTTTGATTCTTTGTGAAGATAAAGAAAATTTAGTCCATATATATTCTCTGTGTAAACATGCTACGTACTAATGAGATCTAAATGTCATATTATACCTCTACATTTATGTAATGTTGTGTGCATGGATACTACTGAATTTTAGCATTTAAGTCAATTGAATTAGGTATATCAAAGTAGGACATGGGTATAAGGGATGTATGGTTTATTGCATATTGTGACTAATTTTGAAATGGACAAGTGTTTCTCTTGTCGTCTTATGATTGATAATTTTGATAAGATAACAAACATCATTTTTAATATGCTACCAATTCAAACATTTGAGTATTTGAAAATATAGTTTGTGACGAATGAGTCCCGATATATTCCAACTATAAGCTTACGAAAGAAAATTTTGTATTTATAAAATGAACACAGAAAATTCAATGTCTCAATAATGAGTTTTGATTCATATTTATTCAATATTAATTTTTCATTATGTATTTACCAAAAATAACATCAATAATGGTAATTAATTAAATTAAATTAAATAAATTTTAGAATTTTAAATTATTCCTCATAAGATTTAATGACATGGCATATTAAATGTTAGAAAATTTAAGAAAATTACATATATGAATTTTGTATCTTTGTCAAAATTTTATTGATGTCATATATAAATATGATTAGCTATCATTAACTCCAGTTTCTACTATTAGATATAATAAAGATATATGGTTTTCTGGGTAGAGTAAATAGAGTGAAAGTAAATTACATAACCATCCTTCTTTTGATGTCATCAGTTAGTTATAGTTATTAAACCCTAGCCTCTACGCCCCTTGCTCCTCCGTCCCAAAATATTTTTTAGTTTCCTGTACTTTTGCCGCCTCGCCGTCGTTGCTTCTCCTTCCTCCTCCTCATCGTTGGTTCAGTCGTACATCCGATAAGGTATAATTTTGTACTTCCTGCTTTCCTAGTGGTACGTCTGTATCTTCATATGTTGTTTACATATTGCTGTTCGTATATGCTTCAACAAATTACAGTATTGAAACATATATGGTTTGAGTGTATGTAGTGTATATACGTGACATAGTAGCATTACTTTGATATATTACTCCGCCTTTTGTTTTTGTTCAAGTTTGTGTTAGATATTAGTCTAGTAAAGAGGAAGAACAACGATGATGTTGGTAGTCGTATATATATCTATATGTACATATATATTAACCTGTGCAACCTTATTCTCTTACATATTTAAATTAACCTATTTAAATTACTGTTGTTTAGAAGGTGCAAAAGAAGAAAGAGTAATGAAGCTTGATGTAAATGTCCTGCGGTACCTTTCCAAAGATGATTTTAGGGTTCTCACTGCTGTTGAAATGGGAATGCGAAACGTAACTTAATTTTTAATTCCTATTTCATATCACATTAGATTTTTTTTATATTAGTTTAACAGCATCTCATTTTTAGAACGCCTCTTGTTCTCTCTCAGCACGAAATTGTCCCTGCAGAGCTCATTGAGCGCATTGCGTCACTCAGGTTCACTTCTACTGCTACACTTATTTTGTTATTTACTTACACATACATAAGAAGTTTTGTTAAATGCAAAAAGGAATATCGAACTAGTTTTGTGTTTTGTATATAGACATGGAGGGACTTATAAGGTGTTGAAGAATCTACTCAAGCACAAGTTGTTGCATCACGATTCTTCAAAGTGTGAGTTATCTGCTTGTTCTAAATTAAGTTTCCATTTCTAAGGCTTGCAAATGGAGGGCTTTTTCTAATATTTTTTTATGCTTTAGATGATGGGTTCCGACTCACCTACCTTGGTTATGATTTTCTTGCTATAAAGACTTTGGTTAACCGAGGTGTGTTTTCATCAGTGGGACGTCAAATTGGTGTGGGAAAAGAGTCTGGTAAGACAAGTTTTTGTTTTCTGATTTTGATACTTTATTGCCCCATCATTAGTTGGGAACATTCTGACATTCCCTTTTTATTCAAGATATATTCGAGGTTGCAAATGAAGATGGTACAGTAATGGCTATGAAACTACACAGGCTAGGTAGGACCTCTTTCAGAGCTGTCAAGTCTAAACGTGACTACTTAAAGCACCGAAGTAGCTTCAGTTGGCTGTATCTGTCTCGGCTTGCTGCTCTCAAAGAATTTGCTTTTATGAAGGTATCATTGCAAATTGCTAATTGTAATTGCTAAGTAGAAAGTGGCAACATGGGCTAGTTGTGTACTCGTGTAACAGATCAAAAGGGTTCGGGCTGAATGGGGTTCATCCTTTACTGCAGGTCAAACTGGGTTGGTTCCGGTTGACTAGCAAATCTTTTCTCTTTTCATATTTATATGATTTGAAATAACTATTACATCAGTTATGATTACATAAAATAATTATTACAAAGATAATTTACTTGTTTGAATAGAACAAATTAACAATTTAGGGTGTGTGCACATTAAAGGAAAGTGTCACTTCAGTCCATCTTTTCTACTTGTAGTTTTTACTTGACCCATTTGAGACATCCCAAATCGGCCCCCTCATAAGTAAATGGGTCGAAAGCTCTATTGTCAAGTGTTGAGTAATGATTCTTCTAGCTGTTAACCTTTTTCCGTTTGAATAGGCATTACAAGAACATGGTTTTCCTGTCCCAAATGCAGTGGATTGCAATCGTCATTGTGTGATTATGTCACTTGTACAAGGCTATCCGCTGTAAGCAATTTGTTACATATACGTTCGATGCACATGTCTTTGGTTATTGCTGTATGCTCCATGATTGATAACTTTTGTGGAAAGTCCTTTCATACCATTGTAGGGATATGATAATATTGTATTGAGCCTTCATTATATGATCATTTGAAAATGAAGTGATTTTACACATAGTTATTTTTGCCAGATTATTTTTGCGGTGTTCCCTATTTTCCTTTTGTTTTTGTGGAAACAAACCTTCTTAGAAGGTAAAGACTAGCTAGACTTCAGCTCACCAGGGATTAACCGCATGGAGCCAAAAATAGTATTTTACGTAATTAATAATTTACTTTCACAAACATAAATCTGAGTTCGTTATAATCAAATCAAAGTATGTGTTATCTTAAAGCATATAACTTGTGTACTTTTCATATCTGATATTCATTTTGGATTATTCAATGTTTAATTGTTTATAGGTTTAACATTATCAGACTTCACCTTGACTAAAACACTATATGGGCTAATTTGGTTAACTTATGGCATCAATATGTTTCATAAAAATCAATATTTTTCATTTGATACTGATCTTAAACTAAGCCTTTGTAACTATTTAAGCTCATTCTATCTTATAGACAGTATCAGCGCCATATTGTTAGTGACTGCAACTTTACGAGTCTGTACCAGTTTTTTTCATAAAGTCTCTTGTGGCCTTCTAAACTAACTTTCATATGCAAGCTGTTGACTTCTATTTTATTCTGATATAGATGGTACTTTTCGTTAGTCCTTCCGAAGATAACTTTACAAGTAGGGACAGTCTGTTGTAAGTAACGACTTGATGTCCTGCATTTGAAAATTGTATTGGTGTAGTGTGCAGGTGAAGCAGTTACAAAATACTGATACTGTCTTTGAGAAGATTATTGGAATTATTGTCCGTTTGGCGGAGCATGGCCTTATTCACTGTGATTTTAATGAGTTTAACATAATGGTATGCTTTTGAAGTATTTCATTTAAAATTTTGTCTTAATGTTGATTTAACCTTGTATGTGGTTTCTTAATTTGAATATCATCCTGAGAATATATAGAGCGACTTACCTATCCTATCCTTTTATTTTTACAGATAGATGATGACGAGAAGATTACTATAATCGATTTTCCACAGATGGTGTCTGTATCTCATCGAAATGCAGAAATGTATGATTAAATATTTAGATTGTAATTTTAGTATTAGTCCTAAACTGATTGACTATGTTCTAATATAATTTCATTTGAAGTAACTTCCATTTGATTTTAATGTGATTATAGGTACTTTGATCGTGATGTTGAATGCATTATCAAGTTTTTTAGCAAGAGGTTCAACCTCTCTTTTGAAGCAAATGCTGATGATTCAGATTCAGATGCGGAATCGGATGCTGTTAAACCTCGATTTTCTTCAATAAGGAAAGCATCTGGTTTTCTCGACAAGGAACTTTCTGCCAGTGGTTTTAGCAGGAAGGAACAAGATGATATCGAAAAGGTATGTTTCCTTTTTTATTATAGCTTGTGTCTTCATTCTTTATTAGAGGAAGCAATTTAAACCCATTTTACTAATGAATCGATTGATGTGGGTTGTGTTTTATGTCAAAGCGGGTCAATGTGTTGCATAAATCATTTAGCGATAAGGGTTAGTCAATATAAATGGGTTGAACGGGTCAAGTTGCTTAAAGCCTTAAAGTCTATTCCTAATTCATAAAACCTCCTAAGTTGTTTTTATTTAAGTGTTTAATTTAATAATGTAATATTGCTGTTTTCTAAGTTATTACTCATAATCAACACGTTAATTATTTACCATTTTTTTCTAGGAAATGATCAAAAAGTGTTTTCAGGTCAACCTGGCCTGGACCATTCCAACTTGAACTTAAAGTATCCATTTCAACCCCGACATGTTTTGACACGTTTCACCCCTGACCTGTTTTGACCTTCTATTCTTAATGTTCGACTAAGGCTTGCATTTTTAATATATTGTAGTTCATTGAGAAAATTCCTGACTCCGAAGATGAAGAAGTAGAAGAAGAAGATGAAGGAGACAATTCTGCACTAAATGCATCTGATATCCAAAATTTGGAGTCTTCATGCTCATTGCCCAAGGTACACTTTTGCCTTGAGTTTTCTAGATCGTGTGACATAGATCACATCTACCTCACATATCTATTAACTATGTTAAGTTGTCATAACAAAATAAATAAGCATGATCGGCCTGTTTATTGTGGTTCTTGAAAGCATTTTTTGGATATGACTCTTATATTTCTGACTTATAGTTAGTTGCAAGTTAGAAGTATAATGCTTTATGTTTGATATGATATTAAGGATGAAGAGGAACCAAAAGACTGCAGCAAGAGTGATGAGGTAGAAGAGGATCAACAAGATTCCGAAGGAAAGCATGAAGATATAAGTGATCCGGTATTTGTTTCCATATACCTTTCTAATGTTCAAATGGATTAAGTTCAAGTATTTAACTAAAACAGGGAACAGGTCAACTGGGTTGAGCGAGGTGATATGCGTTCGAACTGTATTAAGAATTTAAGATGCATAAAGCCTCCTAAATAACTTCTATAAAAAGTAACTCTAGGTTGATAATAATTAGTCTTGTTGTCAACTATTCTTTTTTGAAGACATTGATGATAATTGATAATAATAATAAAATAAAGAAGTTGTTTGTGGCTATGTCCTACATCCCTATCCAACCCAAACTAAAAGGTTCTAACTTCGTCTCCTTACCCAATCCCTTTGACCTCTAGGATTAATAATTGCTTTCAGATTTGGTTTCTTGTGATACGAGCATGTATGTCTCCCCCTTTTTTCTGTTAATGTTAACTTGATCAGACAGCATTTGCACGCCATTGCACGCCATTGCACTTTACTATGAAATTTTCATTCCTAACCACTTAAATAACTTGTATTTGCAGGTGGAAGAAGATGAAAGCGAGCAGGATGATAATCCTGAACTTGTAGAACGCCTAGCCAGGCAGCGAAAACGTGCCATTCAAGCAGCTCGTGCAGGAAGAAAGAGCAATTTGTCTAGAAATGCTTATAAAGATAAAGGTGGTAAATCCTCTCATAATTCCAAGGTCCAGAAGCAAATGAGTGGTTGGTGATTGTAAAAGTACTCTGTAATGAAAGACATGAAGTTGTGGATATAACTTATATACATGTGCATGTATGCATGCATACAGAGGCCAATAGAACTATAGGTTGTTTTAATTGTTTACTCTTAGCATTTTATTAAGTAGCTGCAATTATTTCACCTGAACAAAGTTCACAACCGTTGTTGCAATGATGAATTTTAGTTGCTGATTGCATGGTCTTGGACCAATAAAGGACCAGGGGAATTGTGTGGTCTGTAATGAAAATTTAGTTAAGTGATAAGCCACTATCCTTTCAATGGTTCATGGAACCATGCGTGCCAACTGCTTCCAGAAACATGTTCTGCCAATGGAAATATTCCAGTTATACAGTCTAGCGTGTGTCCAGGATTAGTATTTTTCTTCAATTAGTTGTGAAGGAGTTTTTGAAAATCGAATATATAATTACTCAAAATATGAAGTAAGTTCCTCATGTTGAGTTCTAACTGGTCTTAGCTGTGATGGCAACTGGTTGGGCTCAGCTTCTGTTCTTAAATCTCAGTTTCTTCAAGATCAAGCACCTTGTCTCTAGTGAAGTTCTCAGGTTGAGTATTTGTGGTGGAGGCAGAAAGAGACTCATTGTACAATCTTCGTGCATGAAACCTGAGCCTATTTTGGAATTTGCAAGGCTATAAGACTATTTATTGAAATTTAACACTTTTGGTGATGGGCAATCACCTCAACCCGAATGACCCATTTAATTTTTAGTTATTCACTTTTAAACCCGTTTTTCTCTTCTATGAGAACCAAAGAAAGAAAGCAAGAGACCAAGTCAAACCTTGTATGGCCGTTACAAGCAAGACTACGTCAACAAAGGAAATAGAGAAACGTGGGATCCGGAAAATTTCATTCCTAATTCCATGCAAAAGGTTTACCCATGATCCCATGCAAGACATACCCCCACTATCTTAAATTGACCATGTCCTATGTTAGTTACATGGAAATATGGAGTCTTCCATAGCCTATGTATTATAATAGATACTAGAGACAGGAAAGAGCAGAAGCCTAGGAGGTAGCATAGAGTTACAGAGTCATTGTAACAAAGAACGCAATAAACATTTTATGCAATCTCTAACAAAAATATTAATAGAAAAAAATAGCATTCCTTCAAAATATTATAGGCCCAATATTATATTGTCTTTCATCTTCTCATTTTCTATTCATTCAATTGCATTCGTTTAGAATTGTCGTGTTGTTACAATTTTAAACGGATCACTGTTGACCCATTTAATTTTTGGTTATTCCTTTTTACATACTTTATATGAAGTATGAACCATTGAAGTTAAGATCCACATGAGATATCAATGGACGTACCTTTACACACCTTCAATTTTCTCAAATGACCCCACTCTCTTAGTCAAATCAATCAATTTATGTTTCCCGCTAACTTATTTTTTTTATTTTTTTCTTACTTTTTTATTTATTTTATATAATGACCTTTACAAACCCCCATTTTTTTAATACAACTGTAGGTTTCAAAATATAAATTTATTTCTTAATCTTTGTTACTAAATTAGATTTAAGTGTTAATTTTTATATAAATATTTTTTTACAAAACTTGTTTTAATAGTTACGAAATCTTTTACAAATATTCGAATTAGTATTTATTATATATACTACTATTTTAAAAAAATCACAAAAAGACGAAATAGCTTATGCATGGTTTTTTTTGGGAAATTTAGAGGGTTTGTATATAATTACCCTATAAGCATTCATATACATATACATGTATGGATACACATACAAATATACCAGTAGGAGCAATCTTTTGTGGCTGATTACCCTTACATTGCTCAACAACTTCCTTTAACACCGAAACCTTTTTTTTTTTGTAAATTCATCATCATATTTTAATAAACGCTAGTTTTTTCCTCACACTCATCATCTTGCTTCTAATGCTTCAATTTCAGTTTCTTTCTTCTTCAAATCATTATTCAACTTTAAGTTTTCAGAAATCAACAATCTTTTTCTTTTCCAGACTTCTTTTTTAAGCTCATTATACTCCTTTTTTTTATTAGCTCTTCATTCTCTGTAAATTTTGTAGCTAAATTTTGAAAATCGAAAGCAAAGAACGATGATCAGTGCTCAGGTTCGAGCTCCGATATCGTCGGCGATAAAATTTAAGGTTTGTTTAACTAGAGTTATTTAAGCTCATCTTTTATTGTTGTTGTTATTATTATCATGGATATAATATGCATTTATACGTTTTTAGTAACAAGTAATATTTTTGCCTTAGTCATTCTATAAGTTGGTTAGAAATTCTCATGTACTAAAATGACAATTAAGTATACTATTTCAAATCTCTAATAGACTTTGACGTAGCTTCTACTACTAAGTCTCGAATGTGATGTGCCTACACATACAAATGTAAGATATTCGAGTCTAGAACTAACCATGAAAGCTTCATTTTGACGGTTGTCACACCGAGTACGCAACTCGCGTATTGCCCCTCAACTTGAGAACCTCACTATAATCGATTGCTTAATCAAGTATTTGAATGCACCATCTGGACTTTCATCTTTGTCCTACGATGATCATCCTCCACATTTTTCTATAGATTGCTTTCATTCTTTAAACAAAGTGACTTTGAGTTATAACTTCATTCATAAATCAAGGTGGGTACAAAGAAATCTACAAGGAAACGGGAGCGAATCAACTAACCGACATCAACATTGGTCGCATATCTTACTATTTTGAAAACCGGTCCGATTTAGTTCAACAGTCCAGTTATCAAAATTATATGATTTAATAAGCTCAATTTCCTTTTAATGTTTTATTTTAATTAATATTACAAAAAATGTGTGCAACCCGTGACATTTGATCATGGTTTCGCCACTTAGACATGTTAAAGTGTAGGTTTCTAATCTTGTTTTTCCATGGTTTATTTGTATCAAATATAGGGGAAAATTAAGAGTATGGTGGGTGGTCGGAGTAAATCATTAATGAAAAAAGTTTCCCGAGACGACAAAAAGTGTAAATTGACAAAAAACATTATCCATATTGTGGATGATATGCGGATAAACGGAGACGAAAAATTGAGTTCTCAGTGGGTGATATGGTCATGTTGAAAGGTCTCCTTGGAAGGGAGTTTTGAGATTTGGTAAGCAAGGTAAGCTAAGTCCTTGTTTTGTTGGACCCTTCAAGATACTTGAACGAGTGGGAAAGCAAGCTTATCATTTGGAGCTACCGGAAGAACTCGTCGGAACTCTTGATGTATTTTCTGTGTGTTATCTATGGAAGTGTCTTGGTAAACATCATGAAACCGTTCCGTTGGCGGATGTCAAGTTGGATAAAAGATTGAGGTACATAGAAGGACCCCAAGCTATCCTTAATGAAAGAACTGTTAATCTCCTAAACAAGATTCTTAGATTTGGTCCTTTTTAAATGGAAGCATCACCGTAGTCCAAATTGGACATGGGAGAATAAAGATGAAATTAAGGCCAAGTATCTGGAGTTATTTGAGAAACCTTGATTTCGAGGACGAAATCCTCAAAAGGATGATGTATTTATAAATAGTTAGTTTAAGTGGTTGCTATATGATTAAAATGCTTAAGTATGACTTATATGCTTATTTCATGCTTAATTATGAGGATTATTGTGGATGTTAGAAACCAAAACTTGTTTAAATGGTTGGAATAGTGAAGTAAAGGTTGAGATACCTTAGAGTAAGCTAATGTAAGTGTTAGACTTGAAAGATATCAAGAAAACAAAATGTAGTGTTCTATGGGCATAAATTTATATAAAAAATAAATAAATAACTGCGCTTATTGAGGACAAATTTTCAGGAATATTATTATCGAGTATTGTAGATAATTTCGTTACGAACTTGTATTGCTAATTTGCGTATATTAGTGTTTCCATATATGTTGTTTGTGATGCGGTAAACTTTTAGGTAATCAAGACTTGTAAAAGTGTATGATTAGACTCTAACTCATACACTGGTTTGTTTCATTCTCAAAACACTTACTTTAAAAGATTGTTGGCAAACCAGTGAGTCTATGACCTAGAGAGTAATCATCTACCTATTTGATCATATTTATTCGTTCTATCAGAAATAGAATGATAGACTTATATCAGTGTTAAGAAATACCGAATCATTAATTACCTTTTGCTACTTTATTCATGTAACTAATGTTACAACCTAAATAGGTCACTTGATTCTATATAAGAATCCTGTTTGGAGTCCAACAGACTTATTCAACTAGCACTATAATAACCTAATTCCTGGTAACATGCCAATTTTGAACGAATGCTAAACTGGTAGGGCTCTAGTGTTTACACCAAGGTATATATATCTAGGGTGTTAACTGCCCGTAAAGAATGTTAACGGACGGCCCAGATTTACTTCCCCCTTCCCCCAAGATTGAAGCTTCCATATGGATCCTTTCCATATATATATATATATATATATTTTAAAATCTATCTCGTATTATAAAGAATAAAATTATAATAATTTTAGCATTATTTTTTTTACAAAAAAATATAAATATATTAAAATTAAAAATAGAAATATTCATTCTTACCAAAAACAAATAAGCTAGTTATGACACGACTAATAAGCTAGTTACTAATACGTGGTATAAAATTATCAGGATCGTCTCTATGACGGTCGAATTTGAAGTAGAGTTCGTTTGGACAATTCGGGATTCAAGATAAGGTTTGTATAGTTGGATACGTTTTTTGTTTTTATGTATTAAACTACTAAACCAATAAAATAAAATAAGCTAGTTAGCATAAATGGAATGACTAAGGATAAAGAAGATGTTGTTCTCCATGATTTAGTATAGTGTTGGGGTAATGTTTATTATTAAGGCACTTCTTAGACTAATAGACATATATACCTTGGTGTAAACACTAGAGCCCTACCAGTTTAACATACTTTCAAAATTGGCATGTTATCAGGAATTAGGTTATTATAGTGCTGGTTGAATAAGTCTGTTGGACTCCAAACACGATTCTTATATAGAATCAATTACGGGCAGTTAACATTCATGAATGTCAACTGACATTCATGAATGTCAACTGACATTCATAGAATGTTAATTAACGAATGTCAGTTGACATTCATGAATGTTAACTGCCCGTAAAGAATGTTAACAGACGGCTCAGATTTACTTCTCCCTTTTTTCAAGATTACCCCTTCCTCATTGATCTCTCCCCTATATAGGGAAAGGATCCACATGGAAGCTTCACATATATATATATATATATAATATACAACTTAAATTTGTGTATCACAAATTTTGTAACGTTTTAACTGTGATACACACTAAAGATTTATAGTGTGTATCACATATTTTTTTTAAAACTTTTTTCACATATTAAAGAGTATATAATTCTAATAATTTTGATATAATTTTTTAATAAAAAAATTAATTTATATTAAAATTAAAAATAAAAATATTCAATCATATCATTATTATCGTAACAAATTGAACATTTTCTCACAACTAATATAGTACTTATTATTACTATTTCATTATAAATTACACCTCCCTTAATGTTGACTTCGCCCGTGACTCCGTTAATAACCATCATTTCACCGAAACTAATTTTAAGGTATTATTATATTACTGACTATTTTAAAAAATAAAAATTCAATATACAGCCTCAATTGTAAAAAATCGTACTTTAGGGACTACTATGAAATAAATACAAATCCTCAGGGGGGAAATCTGTAATGCAGTTCACCTCAAGAATACCCGCGCTTGTTGCTTTCTCTCTAATTACACACTATAATCTTTTCCAGCATTTCACGGATCAACACATTGTCTTATTTATATTTTTTCTCCTTGAAACACATTAGGATTTTGACGTGTTCCACTTTCTCCCCTAATTATCTTCTTACCGATCTCCTGTTTCGCGTCATCATCAATCAATCATCATGTGTTTTTTGTTTTGTTTTGTGCAAAACAGATATCAATTTTTTTTGAAATTGTGCATATTACGAAGTAATACGAAGAACTGAAAAATTGTACGAAAAACGAAGAGGAATTCATTAGGAAATGTCTCCGGTTAAATTTCTGTTCACGTTCCTCTTCTTGGCAGTCATTATATGGCTCATATTATTGTAAGTATATCACTAATTTATTATTCGTAGCATTATTTTTATATTCTTTATTTCTGTGCGGTATGCTGTTTAGAGAGCTTGACTTTGGCGTTAATGAGAAATAAATAAGCATATTACTAAATTTGAGTATATTGTTGCTTAATACTTACTCAAATTTTACACAAATCTGAAGTCAAGTGTCATGCATGTCGAGTCAATTGCAAACCAGCAATGAGGTCTTTTATATGGCACAATATGTTCAATTGTGCAAGTAACGAGGCTATTCTTTAATCAAACCACCTACTTATATTTTTCGGAATTATACTGGGATAGTAAAAATCTTGTGAACTTAATATCAAGCCGGAGTTGGCACTAAATTGCTCCCTGTTAAGAATACTGCATGTATCTTAATCACAGTCACATTTAATCGTGCTTAATTATTTCTCGTAATCATCTAAGTGACTTCATCAAAGCATATATACTATAGTTACAA
The DNA here is from genome assembly GCA_963921325.1 of Logfia minima. NCBI lineage: Eukaryota > Viridiplantae > Streptophyta > Magnoliopsida > Asterales > Asteraceae > Logfia > Logfia minima. The sequence goes on along the minus strand of OY992774.1, from coordinate 6,052,176 downwards.
GTTTCAGAAGACTGACTATACATCTTCTTCAGATTTACTTCCAGGTTTGTGGCTTTATTTTTGAGCCGGGTTCTGAAAGCATCTGTGGTATTTAGACTTAGTGGATGGAGACGTTTCAGGGATGTCAGGATCAAGTTTGAAAGGGTACTTCTCTTTCTCAAGCAACTTACTTTGTTACGTTTTTTTTGGTCTCTAATACTTTCTGTTTTTAAAAAAGCTTCTTATGGAGGCTGAATGTTCTAAATGCTGAATTAATCGTCATTGTTTGATCCACATGCTCATTGTTGAGAATTTGAAGTTCTTGGAAAGACAATTGTATAAACCATAAAGAAGATAACATCTCATTAGAATAATTTATATCAGCTACTTTAAGCAAGGTTACATAAATGAGAATTCACTTTTTTATATAATTGAATCTGTGTGTCCATTTCAAGTATGATAACCTTAATTAGATGATACAAAACTTGGATTGTAACATCAAACCATGTTCATCTTGATGTTACTGTTGGAAATTTACAGGGTGCCGTTGAATCTATTTCGGTTGGTGAAATCAAACTTAGCTTAAGGAAATCCTTGGTTAAACTAGGAGTTGGTTTTATGTCTAGGGACCCAAAACTGCAGTTGGTGATAAGCGGCTTAGAAGTTGTTACAAGGACTCCAGACAAAAGTTCAAAGAAAACAACACCACACAAACCAAAAATGATTTCAAAGAGTTCTGGGAGTAAGCTAGGCAAGAAGGTCATGGTTGTGGCTAACATGGCAAGATTTTTCTCACTTTCTGTCAGAGAGTTGGTTGTGAAGGTAAGCTTATTTAAGAAATGTGTCCCCATGGATGTTTACATTTTCTCTTTTCATTCTTGCTGACTACTCAGTTCAGCAAGTTTTTCTTCCTTTTTTTTTTTTGCACATGGAATGACTATATGGCATACGTCGACTTTTATGCTTTACGTTTACATGATTAGAGTTCCGCTACTGATTTCTTTATTATCTGGACACAAGGAATGTGGCAAATTCGGTCCATTTGGAGTGTGTCGATTTGGATTATGTTTTATCTCTAACAGGTCCAAAGGGCCTAATCAAAAGATTTGGATTAAAAGGAGAAATGTCAATATTTGTATTCCATTTGTACTTTGTTTTCGGAAACAGTATTTCAGAACAACCTGACATGATATGTTTTGGCCACTAAGCTGGTTTTAGAATTGCTTTTTTCTTCCCAACCTTTCGCTACTTTTACAACGGACGACAACCAAATCAAGCTAAGCTGGTTTTATGATTGCTTTTTCCCCCACATCACCATGATCAACCAATAAGAAAATTCTATACCGAGGTACCAGAGCAACCACAATTTATTCACTTTTCAACTTGTTATGTCACTGCACAAAAAGTTAATATTAACTTTTCCATGCATGGGTTATAATTTGCTCCATACTCTAATAAATAGTTAGAGTACTACAATAAAAAACATTAATAATTCAACTTTCATATAGGTTAAAACTTCGGATGCTATATTATTTTTCCAAAACAGTTTAAGTTAATCTAGTGATCTGTTTATGAATTTTTGGCAGACACCTAAAGATACTTTGGAGATTAAAGACTTTGGGGTTGATTTGTATAAAGACCGAGGTTCCAAGCCCTCAATGTATTTGAAGTTGCAAATTGTGCCTATTGTTATCCATCTGGGTGAGCCACATGTTAGTGGTGATGATTTATGCAGATCAAAAGGCAGCAAAAGCTTATCTGTTGGTGATGGATCCATGATAGCGAAGTCCTCTGCTCATTTTATCTGTGAAGAATTTGGTGTCTTAGTTGAGTTTGGTCCTCACAGGTTTGTTTGCTCTATATTATTAAATAATTTTTGTCAACAACTTGTTTTCCATTGGCTAATCCTTCCTTTTAAAAGAAAAAAAAAAGAAACTGAAAGAGCCCAAAATAGAACTAAATAGGATGTTAATCATGTGCCTCTTATATAATACTCAATTAACATCCAAATACGTTTTGGATATGCAAGTTCTCTTTCCAAAATAAGGTGCCATCAGTATTTCCATTATACATGTCTTAACATTTATTGTCTTCAATATGTTGTTTCATTTATATTCTAAATCTAAATAAATATATTGTTTAATAGTATTCAACTTTCAGTCCTTTTGTATAGTAAATTGGTTTGTATCTTACTGCTCCTCGACCTGAAGGAAATCGTTTATTATTTTGATGTCAATTCTTCAAGGACTGCAATCTGAGTATAATGAAGGTGGAAAAATGGGATTTTAGCAGATTATCTGTTCAAAATGGGGTTTAGGTTAAAAAGGGTAATTTATGGTGCGGGTCAAAACGGATCTGCTTGACCAACGAACATTATTTTGTCAATTTCTCTTTTAATTATTAAAACCGATAATGTAGTAAATATGATTACAATACATTATAATCCGTTAGTAATATAATAATTTTAAATAAAATGATTTAGCAGGATGTAAGCATGTTCAATACACTTTGCATCACTTTTGACCCGTTTTCCTGTTGAAATATTCTTCTGTTTTACCCCTATGAACCGTTAGAGAGAAAATATAAAGTAAATCAACCCATTTCAAGTAAATAGGTTGAAATTTCCTTCTCAATAATAGTAGTTATATTGCAAGAGCAATAAGATATGTATCTGAGCTTGATGAAGTGCAGGGTGTAAATAGTCTTGTTTTCATTTCTTGTTCTTTTTACTCTATCAAACCCCAGCTTTCACCAAATTCTCCAAATATATTATTTTTTATTTACTTTATTTGCAGAGAAACTGGTGTCATTATTAATAACTTTGATATATCATTGGGAGAAGTTAGTGTAGACTTAAATGAGGATCTGATATCCAAAAAGAAGAAGTCATCTGACACTCATAATAATGAATCTGTACAATCTACCTCTCAAGCTGATATTATTGCCAAGAAGCAAAAAAAGAAAGAAGCTGCACTTGCAACAATCACAAAGTACACTTCTTTGTTCCCCGAAAAGGTTAGTGAGTCCATTTTACACAACCCACAGATTTATTACCTTCCTTTTTCCATTCTGGTGATACTTGGTATATTAGAAGTGTCAAGTTCAGCCCATTTACTTATGAATGGGTTGGTTCTGGTTATGGTTATCCATTACGGGTCAAATCGAAATAATTTGGGTCAAACAGGTTGAAAGTCACCTAAAGTTTATATTCATTGCTCACAGCCACCTAAATCGTTGTAAAATAAAAAGTTAGAAGATTATTGTAGTAATTCAGCTTTCTAATCATATCTACTATCACATTGACTATCTATACAAAATGATCAATCCAACCTGACCCAGCCTGTTTAAACTCGTATCTAAAAGAACCTGTTTCAACCTGAACTGGTTTGATCCTTTACCCAAGCCTCCCAATTTTTCATGACAAGTTTTATTCATGATAGCTGATAGAGTGATTAGAGTCTCTCCGTGTGTGTGTATTAGGTTTCACTCACCTTGCCGAGGGTGGATGTGAAGTTTGTACATGAAGAGCATCGTGTTGTGATGGAGAACAACATCACAGCTATCCAGTTTAAGAGCATAAAGTCTCGATCTGTTGAGGATGTTGGAGAAAGCACACGTCTTGATCTACAATTAGATTTCAGTGAGATTCATGTATGGACATATACCAAATTCTCATACTTTTTATTACTGTTCATATTTGTCATAAGTATCTCTTTTCATCTTGACCTTTTTGTCATATTGTAGATTCTTAAGGAAGGTGGAAGTTCTATTCTTGATTTAGTGAAGCTTGGTGTTCTTTCATTCGTTTATATTCCTTTAGAGGTAATTTCATTAATTTTTGTTGCTATTTACATATTCTAAATAATTGTTTATAATCTGAAGCTTTCGTTGTGTTTGGGATCATTCATGTATATATTGTAACTTTTAGGTATCTAGAATGTTTCTCGAAAACAACCTTTAGCCTTATAAATTAAAAAAACGTTTGCAGCCTACATCACCTATAAAATCTGAAACCGATATTAAGCTTGGAGGAACACAATGTAACATAATTATGGCAAGATTAAAGCATTTGATGCAATTGCGGCCCCCAAAAAAGAAAAAGACGGTGTCAAAAGATGAAAGTGATAATCCAGAAAAGGTCCAGTCAGGTGAAGATTTCAAGATCATCACGTGGACTTGCACATTCTCAGCCCCAGAGACGGCCATTTCACTTTCTAATTTGGAAGGATCGATGCTTTATCATGTAAGTGGTTCGCCAAATTATGATTCTATGTATAATTTAATTTCGTGGTTCACCATATTATGATTCTATGTATAATTTAATTTCGTGGTTCACCATATTATGATTCTATGTAAGTTACTTTGGAAGGATTGCACTTTTTAATTTGGTGAGTAGTTTCTACTATATAAAATGGGTTCTCCATCCCCTATTAAGTAGTAACCGAGAGCTCGTTTTCCAATGACTCAACCAATTGGATGTTGGATGTTGGATGTATGAAAGCTGATGCGGTCTAGTAATGGTGTGCAGAAGTAAAATCCTAATAAAGTACTAATATGTCTAATAACCGAGAGCTCATTTTCCAATTACTCAACCAATTGCATGTTGGATGTATGAAAGCTGATGCGGTCTAGTGATGGTTTTCAGAAGTAAAATCCTAATAAAATGCTAATATGTCTAATAAATATCCATCTCCAAGTGCATTTCTATATATCTAGAATATAAGATGTGTGTGGAATTTGAAACATCATGATCATAGAACAATAAGTTGTTAGCATGCTTCAATCTTCTAATTGGCCATCATTTAATAATTTCTTGCTTTAGAATAGAGGTGGCAAAATGGGCAGGATGGGTAACAGGTTAAACAGGTTCAGGTAAAACATATGTTATTTTTGGTCAGGTTATGTTGACCCGTAACACTTTTCTGTCCAAAACATTCCATTTTTTAAATTTAATAATCAGTGGGTAAAATATGATCCCAGAAGTTTTACTCTCCCAACGCATCCTCTTTTATATTTTGTTGCAGGGTTGTTTACAGTCTACACGTGTCTTTGCCAACAACACATCTAGCACAGGCACTATAGTTCACTTCGAACTTGGTGATTTAAATTTGCGAATGGCTGATGACTTTCAAGAATCTTTGAAGTCAACTTTTTTTGTCGTGGAAACAAACACAGTTGCAGTACTGCATATAGCCAAAATCATCCTCGATTTTGGCAAAAAAGATCTAGAATTAGTCAAACAAGACAACTCCGACTTAAAATCAGTACTCTCCGTTGATGTAATTGGCATTGGTATGTGCTTAACATTCATACGAGTTCAATCCTTATTATCTACTGCTTTATTGTTCAGGACATTATTAAAAAGTCCATCTTCTTCTCCACCTGTAAAGTCAACATCTACACCAAGTGAAGCAGCAAGTCCAAATAAATCATCAGGAAAAGGAATCCAATTAATAAAGTTTAATCTCGAACGGTGTTCTATAAATCTATGCGGTGATGTAAGTTTGGATAATGAAATTGTTGATGATCCGAAACATGTGAACTATGGATCACAAGGTGGTCGTCTTCTTATTAGTGCATTGTCCGACGGGACTCCACGTACAGCCAAAGTAGCATCAACAGCTTCCGCTGACCACAAAATGACAAAATATTCGATCGGACTCGAGGTTATTCATTTAAGTTTGTCTTTGAACAAAGAGAAACAGTCAACTCAGGTGGAGCTCGAAAGAGCCAGATCAGCATATCAAGAAATTCTGGAAGATGACACTTCTAGCACGAAGGTGGCATTAGTTGACATGCAGAAAGCTAAGTTTGTAAAACGAGCCAGTGGTCTTAAGGAGGTATCTGATTGTTCTCTTTTCAGTGCGACTACTATTACTGCCAGGTGGGAGCCTGATGTTCATTTAGCATTAGTTGAACTCGGGTTGCGGTTGAAGCTACTCGTGCACAATCATAAGCTTCAAGAACAAGAACTCACAAAAGATAATGAAATTAAGAAAGAACCCTCTATGGATTCAGTACACTCAGAAAAGATTCAAAATCAAAAGAAGAAAGAATCTTTATTTGCTATTGATGTTGAGATGCTTACTGTAACTGCTGAAGCTGGAGATGGTGTCGAGACGATGATTCAGGTTCAATCTATCTTTTCTGAAAATGCAAAAATTGGTGTACTTCTAGAAGGATTAATTCTTAGTTTTAATTCGGTTAAAGTGTTCAAAAGTGGTAGGATGCAACTTTCGCGAATTCCCAATGCATCTGAACCAGCTGTTAAGTGGGATTATGTGATTCAAGGGCTAGATATACATATTTGCTTGCCGTTTAGATTACAATTGCGTGCAATAGATGATTCTGTTGAGGAAATGATCCGAGCATTAAAGCTTGTTGCTGCTGCTAAAACAAATTTAATATTCCCATTCAAAAAAACGAGTGCAAGTTCAGGTGCAAACACACAGCCTAAAAACCCGAGTTCTTCAAAACTTGGTCGTGTGAAGGTGTATGTACGGAAATTAACTGCTGAAATTGAGGAGGAACCGTTACAGGGATGGCTTGATGAGCATTATCATTTAAGGAAGAATGATGCTCGTGAAATGGCAGTCCGATTGAAATTTCTAGATGATCTTCTTTCCAAAGGGAGCCAATCTCCTACAGTTGTAGACACCACAGATCCTAAACATGAAGGAAAATCCCAAATTGATGGCCCAGATAAGACATGTTTGTATGATGCATCATCTATTGAAAAACAGCGGGAAGAACTTTACAGGAAGTCATTTCGGTCTTATTACGAAGCATGTCAGACTCGTGTTATATCAGAAGGATCAGGTGCTTGTCATGAAGGATTTCAGTCGAGGTTCAAGTTTAGTGCTTCAAGAACATCTCTTTTTTCACTTACTGGCACGGGACTTGATGTAACATTGACGGCTATTGAAGGTGGTGAGGCCGGGATGATAGAAGTTGTACAGAAGCTTGATCCAGTTGCTCAGGAATGTAACATTCCGTTTGCTCGTCTTTATGGTTGTAACCTTAATTTGCAGGCAGGATCTCTAGTTGTTCAGCTAAGAGATTATTCATATCCCCTTCTTGCTGCGACTTCCGGTAAATGTGAAGGTCGGCTTGTGCTAGCTCAACAGGTCAAAATAAACCGTCTATAACTATAGAATTATACTGGAAATACATGAGCTTTTGTTACAGGGATAAATTCATGGTATAGCAACCAACTACAACTTTGTTGTTAATTAGAGTGTTCAACTTTTTTCTGTATGCAGGTCACCGAATTACTTTTTTCTAGTTTGTAGGTCGTTTAACTACTGTTTTATAGTCATCCAAGTTTTTGGACTTGGATGACAACAAAATAATAGTTTAGTAACCTACACTTAGAACAAAGAAATGATAGTTTAATGAGCTACATAGCAAAAATGATAATTTGATCATAAGATATATGTCACTGAACTATTATTTTCTTGTCATCTAAGCTAGCACATGGAGACATGGATGATAACAAAATGATAGTTCAGTAATATACTTAACAAAAAAAAAAATTAGTACCTGCACAGCAAAAATTTGGTAGTTCGATAACGGACACTCAAAAAAGTTAGTTGGTTACCTAATTCGATAATAAAATTATAATTGGTTGCTATTCCATGCATTCCATACAATATAAGCTAAGACTTGAAATTCTAAATGATCGGTTGCTATTCCATGCAGGCTACACCCTTTCAGCCACAAACTCTGCATGAAGTATATATTGGAAAATGGAGGAAGGTGGAGATGTATCGTTCAGTTAGCGGCACTACTCCACCGATGAAGACGTTTCTAGATCTACCATTACATTTTGAGAAAGGAGAAGTAGCGTTTGGAGTCGGTTTTGAACCACCATTGGCGGATTTAAGCTATGCCTTCACTGTGGCTTTACGTCGGGCAAAATTAAGTGTTCGGGACCCCAATCCGTTTGTTGTTCCCCTAAAGAAAGAGAAAAGCTTGCCATGGTGGGATGAAATGAGAAATTATATTCACGGAAAAACCACCTTATCGTTCTCCGAAACATTATTTAATATACTTGCTACACCCGATCCATATGAGAAGTCCGAGAAGCTTCAAATGTTATCTGGCTTTATGGAAATCCAACAGTCTGATGGACGAATTTACATTTCTGCAAATGAGTTGAAGATATTCACGAGCAGTTTAGAGATTTTGCTAAGAAATTCATCCATCAGACCTCCTGCTGGTGCACCAATTGGTTTCTTAGTAGCTCCCACTCTTATTCTCGAGGTGGCAATGGACTGGGGTTGTGATTCTGGTACCCCACTTAACCATTATCTGTTCGCTCTTCCATCTGAAGGTGTTGTTCGTGAATATATATACGATCCTTTTAGATCTACTTCATTCTCACTTCGGTTCAATTTGGCCCTCAGACCTCCTCAATCAAACGATTCATTTGATTCGCCTACTATAAATGTTGCTCCTCACGATATTAGTTGGCTAGTAAAGTTCATAAATTTGAATTACCTTCCTCCTGTTAAACTGCGTTTTTTCTCTCGTTACCCTCGTTTTGGTGTCCCCAGAGTTCCTAGATCCGGCAACCTGTCAATGGACAAGGTGATGACAGAATCTATGTTTCGTGTTGATTCAAGTCCAACCATTATAAGGCATATGTCTTTAGATGAAAGTGATCCAGCTAAAGGCTTGACTTTTAAGATGTCAAAGATAAAATGTGAAATGTACTTGGGTCGTGGAAAACAAAAGTTCACATTTGATAGTAAACGTGATCTCCTTGATCTTGTTTACCAGGGTATTGATCTTCATATGCCTAAAGTATTTCTAAATAAGGAAGATACCATGAGTGTCATTAAAGTTCAAACATTAAAGAACAACTCACAAGAGGGAGTTGTTAATGATGATAGTGGAAGCGCAATAGCAACTAAGGGAAGGTATCGGGATGATGGATTTATATTGTCATCTGATTATTTTATAATTAGAAAGCAGTCCCTGAAGGCAGATTGTTCTAGATTATTGGCATGGCAAGAAGCTTGTAAAAAGAGTATTGAGATGAAATATGTGACACCCATATCTTGTGGAAGTGAAGGTGATGAACACGAAAGGTCTGACCCGAGTGATGATGACGGATATAATGTGGTGGTAGCTGATAGTTGTCAGCGAGTTTTTGTGTATGGATTGAAGCTACTTTGGACGATTGAAAACAGAAACGGTATTTTGTCATGGGGTGGTGAATTAGGTAGAGCATTTACACCTACAAAACCATCTCCTTCTCGTCAGTATGCTCAGAGAAAGCTGCTTGAGGAGACCCAGGAGCAAAATAAAAGTCAACCCGCTCATGAAGATGGCTCGAAGACCACTGCGACTGCTCAAGGTGGAAGTCCATTTGCAAATCAAAAGGAAGCTTCAAGATCAGATCAGTCTCCATCAAATTCATATAAAGTAGAACATCAAACGGTTGATGATATTGGTAAGTGCAAGGAAACCTTGTAATACTTGTGTTGCTGAAGTATCTATCGATAAAACTGGAGGTGGCAACATGGGCAAGTTGGAGTGGTTTGGGTAATGGGGAAAAGGGGGTTTGGGTTGAAATGGGCCAGGTTGAGTTGACAAACACACACATCACTTTTTGTCCATTTTTATAAAGTACAAATAATCAATGTGTCAATTATGATTAAGAGGTGGTGTAGATTGGAAATAGACTTTGTCATTTTAGCTAAAACTTTTCAACTGGCCCATTTGAAAAAAAAAAAAAAAGGCTACCCAAATCAACCCATTCGTAATTAAAACCGATCGAAATTGCCTCCTTTAGACAAAATACAGATTTAATCATATTTTAGGCTTATGTTTATACCCGTTATGTCTGAAAGGTTTGCATGTTCTTATGACAGCAAAACATGACAATGCTGATGGATCCGAAGAGGATGTGGAAGGCACTTGTAACTTCATGGTAAATGTTATCGAGCCACAATTCAATCTTCACTCGGAAGAAGCCAATGTAAGTTGTTGAGGTTTTATAACTGAATTTTAAAAGTAAAATATTTTATAACTGTAGAAAATCTATTTGCTCTGTAAGTGCATGGCTGTGGTATCGGTGTATTTTGTATGCTAAAGGATAAGTGTTCTTCCATCAACAGGGAAGATTTTTGCTTGCTGCTGCTAGTGGCCGAGTTTTATCTCGTTCATTTCATAAAGTTCTTAGTGTTGGCAAAGAGGTGATCGAACACGCACTCGGTAATGGAGAGGAGAATAGTTCTGAAAAGCAACAGGAATTGATATGGAATCGCTCAGAGCTTTCTGTTATGTTGGAACACGTGCAGGCTCATGTTGCTCCAACTGATGTCGATCCTGGGGCTGGAGTCCAGTGGCTAAGCAAGATTAGTAAGAGCTCGCCAAAAGTGAAGCGTACTGGGACTTTACTTGAACAAGTGTTTATGCCCGGTGATATGTACTTGCGCTACACCAGACACAAAGGTGGAACTCAAGATTTAAAGGTACGTGTATTTATGATATGTATCAACACCATTTGCTAAAATTTATCTCTATTGTTGAAAGTTAGAGAAGTGTAACAGACTAACAGCCTCAGGTCAAATAAGTAATTTTTTGGGAAACAGGCCAGGTTGGGTTGAGTCGAAATTTTGTATAGCTACTTGAAGTGTCAAATACTATTCTAGTTTTTTTTTTTTTTTTTAAATGATTTAGGAGGTTTGATCATTTATCCTTAAAAAGGATAATATGAGCGACTTTCTAACCATTTGGCCCATTTCATTTAAGCTTCTTATCCACTTTGACCCATTAGAGATGAAATATAACCTGTATTGATCCATTCATAAATAACTGGGTTAAAACAACCAACCTCTGACCTCACGCGGATCTCATGACTATGGGGCCAAGGTTAAGGCTGCCAGTGAGGGAAAGAGGCACATTTTGAGCCATACAAATAAGTTAGATGAGTGTCATCAAAAGAATAAAAATCTAAAAACGGCCTCTGCTTCATCTTCATTACAAATACTAGACAATCAAAACTAAAGCTAGCATGTGACGTCATCACATATCTGAAATGCCTAAGTTGTTGGATTTTTTCTTCCGCAGGTAAAACCTTTGAAGGAACTTGCATTTAACTCTGATAATATAATAGCAACCATGACATCTCGACAGTTTCAAGTTATCCTTGATGTTTTGAATAATCTACTCTTGGCCAGGCCTCCAAAGTAAGATTCTTTATCATCACTTACTTTTAGCCATCAAGAGAGAGTCGGAATCAAGAATTCATGAATGTAGTAGAAAAATAAGTGACATGAAGAATGATGCAGCTAAATCTTGTATCATATAATGTGTCAATATCTCAAATCAGTCTACAAACAAACTATTAATCTGCAGCGGCTAATCTTTATGGTATTCGTTATATTTGTAGGACATGATTTGTAGTTCTACCATTGATTTGATAAAAGTTTGTAATACAGGCGTCAGAAAAGTAGTCTTCTGAAATCAGCAGAAGATGATGAAGACATGGAGGAGGAAGCTGATGAGGTGGTTCCTGATGGCGTTGAAGAGGTAGAATTGGAAAGATTCAATCTTGAACAGAAAGAACGAGTTCAAAACTTGATTCATGATGATATAAGGAAGCTTGCTATTCCTAATGATACCGCTGTAGACGTCTCCTCAGAAAAGGAAGATGATATGTGGATGGTGACAGCTGGCAGATCCATCTTGGTAATTTTTTAAGCTTTTAAATTGGTTATCTTTATAAATATAAGTCCTAATAAAAATATCCACGTTTATAACTCTATGCTAATCATGTTTACATGTATTAATGTAGCAGAGTAGGTTTATGTGTAGGTTTGCAACTATTTGTTTTATTCTTTTTTTAGTTTACAGTATAAATAAGAAAATTAGGAACTTACTATTACAGGTGCAAAAACTTCGGAAAGAACTGGTAAGTGCACAAAAATCCAGAAAGGCCGCCTCTGCTTCTTTAAGGGTGGTTTTGCGCAAAGCTGCGCAACAACGGCTAATGGAAAAAGAGAAGAATAAAGGACCTTCATGCGCTATGCGCCTATCTTTGCAAATGAAAAAAGTGGCATGGAGTATGCTTTTGGATGGGAAAGCTATTTCAGAAATTGAGATTAATGACATGGCAAGTCTTTGAAATGTTTTTTGTTTGTAATACATCATACATATGCCAATTTTTATTAGAAAACTATAAGATTTCAGTAAGATTTTATTTTTTCAGAATAAGTAGGATGCCTTTATTCATTAACATATACTTCATTGCAATATTTTACCAGTTTTACCAGTTTTACCCGTTTTGATCCATTTGACCCCTTTCTCTTCAAGATATTTACTTTTAAAATATTATGAATCAACTATAATAAATATATAGTTTTTTTCTGATCAGTTTTGTTTCTTTGGAACCTCATTGCTAACTGAACTTATTATTTGAAACATCTTCCTGTATGTAGATATATGACTTTGACAGAGATTACCAAGATATTGGTGTTTCTAGATTCACAATAAAGTACTGTGTTGTGAAGAACTGTCTGCCTAATGCTAAATCTGACACACTTCTGGCTGCATGGAATCCTCCTTCTGAATGGGGAAAGTATGCATACCTTTATTCATTGATTGTTAAAATAATTTTATTCATAACAGGATAAGTATGGCAATCACAAACACTCACCAACTATATTACTTCTTATAGAAAATTAACTATTATAGTTGGTGTCTAATTTGATTGGCCTGGTTAAATTTTACTTTACATAATTTTCTTTATTGGTGTCTAAATTTTTTGTGTGTAAAAGTGATTTAGTCCCTATTTTACTGTGATGCAATAGTTTTTTTTATTGGGGCTGCAGGAAAGTGATGATTAGGGTAGATGCAAAATTAGGTGCTCCAAAGGATGGTGCCTCTCCTATTGAACTTTTCCAGGTACACACTCTCACCTTCTTAGCCTATCCATTCCTGTATAAAAATGAGGTGGATCATAGATCTTAGAGGTGAAAAAACGTAAGGGTAGGGTATCGGGTCAAAATGGGTTCAGGCCTTTCGGGTTTAGATCGGGTCTGGTCAGCCAGACCCACCAATACTTTTTTGTCTTTTCTGACCAGACCCACCAATATTTTGTTGTCTTTTTTTTTCCCCTTCTTTTTCTGGGTATTATGTAAATCCTTAATGTGTAAAAAAGGATTACAAAAACTCTATTTATTAAAATTGATAGAGATTTCTGTTAAATAAAATGATTTAGGACACTGTAAGCATTTTTTTGGGTAAAGACACTGTAAGCATTTGAATACATGTTAAATGACTTTTGACCTGCTTCACTCATTCAATCCATTTGACATGTTTTATCTTTAGCTGATTTTCTAATATTGACCAGTTATTATAAAGTACAACTCGAAGTGACCTGTTTTCATATAAATGAGTCAACATTTCCACCTTCAGTTGATTTCACTAGTCATCTCTTTGATGTTAAGAGGAAATTCAACGCTTCCAAATTCAATTGTCAAAAATTTCAGCATTCTCCTTCTCGTCAAACTTTTATTTAGGCTTACCTATCATCCTATTATCTTCACTATGAATATTTGATACTTTTCATATGGGTTTGTAAGATTGTACGTGTAAAGGGCATTTAGTACATTTGACTATTAGTCACACACCAAATTTAATGGGTTTGCTGGACAGTCCTCCTAGTGTCTCTCATCTTTTTATACTAACTGCATATGCTGTGTAAATATATAGGCTGATATTTACCCGTTGAAAATACATTTGACGGAGACGATGTACGGAATGATGTGGGGATATTTCTTTCCGGAGGAGGAACAAGATAGCCACCGGCGGCAGGTCATAGGCCTCCCTCTATCAATGATTTCAAGCATAATATTTCTATTTCTAGAAGTTAAAAGGTGTGAAACTGAATGTCACTTTTTAACAAAATAGGAAGTTTGGAAGGTCTCAACAACTTCTGGTTTACGAAGAGGGAAAAAAGGGAATGAGGCTACAAAAGATTTAGAAGGAGCCTCCAAATCAAACACTGCCGATCCCTTGGTAAGTGTTATGGAAACTTCTTTGTGGATATTTGATGGATTGAAAACTTCATTGTTTAATAAATTATCTAGGAGACTGAAGGTTGTACGCATTGAAGATTCACTCTAGTGATTTTCAAACCCTTCAACTCATTTAGCTCGTTTCCTTTTTGCTACATTTCTTGGTTAACACATTGACATGTTAGATATAAAACACAACCCAATTTGACCCATCTATAAGTAAATGGGTTGAAGCTGTCACCTCGTATTAAATTTTGTTGTTTATAATGTATCCAGGCATCAAAAAAAGGTAAACCAACGCATGAGTTAAAAAGAAGTTCTTCTTTTGATAAAACCTGGGAAGAAAGTGTAGCTGAATCTGTGGCTAATGAACTTCTAGAACAAATGCAGTCTCTAGAACAGGAAGAGTTGAGTAAACCGAAAAAGGACTCGAAAGCTACAAAAGCTTCAAAAACTGCAAAACGTTCCAAAACGGGTCAAGAAGAAAAGAAGTCAGGTAAACCAACTGATGACAAAAAAGGCAAGCCTCTGGTGCTGAAAGAGTTTCATAATATTAAAATAAGTCAGGTGGGTATATAAGGGACCAAAATTATGAGTTCTTTCATTTTTATTTTCAGCATCATTGTATCTATGATGTCCAGTAGAGTTTAACCAAATAAACCGCCCAATCCATTTGTTATTCGGGTTCTTCTTGATTGGGTTATTCGGTTTTCGGGTTAAAGCAAGGATTTGGTTTACTGGTTCAGTTTCAGTTTTGTCTTTCGAAGCGGGCCTCGCCCGGAACTCAATACATTAATTTCTTTTCATAATCTAATACAAATAAGCTGAAGGGATTGTATGAACCAATTTTTGCTTTGGGTCTTGGGTGGGTTGGTGTTTGGTGAGAACCAAATGACCTACAATAAGTAACCCATTAACCTACTTGTTGGAACAGGTCAAACTATCAGTAACCTATGAAGGGCCTAGATTTTCAGTAAGTGATCTGAGGTTGTTGATGGATTCTTTCCATCGTGATGAATTCACTGGAACTTGGAAGAAGCTCTTCGCGAGAGTTAAAAAGCATGTTATTTGGAGTGTCCTGAAGTCTGTCACTGGAATGCAGGTAAAAGATACACGACAAAAAAATTGCTGTTAAAACCAACTAACTTCCAAAAACGTTCTTAAAAAGCATCCAACTTCTTAAAGTTGTTATCAAAACATTCAACTTTTGAAAAACCGTTCAGTCATGTCGGCATTTTATTTACTGATTTACAGCTCCAAATCGCCGAAAGTTATTGATATTGGGAAAATGGTTTAGTGATGATTAGTTAGTGACCAAATAAAAACAATGTGAAAGTATGTTGCTAATTATTCCAATATTCCCATCATAACATATTAACTACTTTGAAGCATAGTAACATTCCCTAGAGGTGGAAACATTGACCCATTTACGTATGAATAGGATTATTTCGGATATGGTTTAACCCTAGAGGGTTAAACAGGAAGAACAAAAACTAATCAGCTAAAAGGAAACATGTGAAATGGTTCGAATGGACAAATGTGGCAAAAGCCGCCCGAAGTGTATTTTCAAGGCATCTTACCTCCCAGATCATTTTATTATAAAATTAGATTACTACGGGAATAATATAGTTTTTGTAATAACATTTGACACACTATGACGGGTATAACGACTACCCATGTTGACCTGATCCGACCCGCCCACTTTGCAACCTCTAACATATTAGAATTTGAATTCTACAGGGTAAGAAGTTCAATGCTAAGCTGCATGGTCAAAACAAAGAACCAAATCTAGCAAATGTCCCTACCCTTGATCATGACAGTGACAACGATGGTGGTGGATCTAAAAGGCTTGCTGATGGAGCAGGAGATGGATTTGTGACCTCAGTTAGAGGACTATTTTCTACACAGCGTCGTAAGGCCAAGGCCTTTGTTCTTCGCACAATGAGAAATGAAGGAGAAGAACCGATGCCTGGGGAGTGGAGTGATAATGATGATTATTCTCCTTTTGCTAGGCAGCTCAGCATAACTAAAGCTAAGAAGCTTATACGACACCACACCAAGAAGTTTAGCTCAAAGAAAGGTCAGTGTAGGGGTGTTTTGGATTGCGTTTTGGAACTAATCGTCTAAATATTCTGAAATCCTAATAATCAGTTTTTAAAGGTTAGATAAATAGTGCTTCTGGTTACCTGCTCATACCACCTGCAACAAGTTGAAAGACTTTTACGTCCAATATCTTAAATATCTTTTTTTATTTCACATAATGTCATTTTGGGTCATAATATGTATTAACTCTTAAAATAATTAAAATTTGTGAGACACTCATATATCTGATAATTAAACAGCAGAAGCATATACAAACACTATTATCTACACCTTTTTTATTTATTTATCACAAATGATCATCTGATTGTGGTTATTGAACCATCACATGATTACTTTCAAAATGCACACCCAAACACTGTTACTCCATCCATCTGTGACTCTATGTCTTTTAGGTCATTTTCTCTTATCATTCTCTATTTTTGGACTCCAGACAACATTTAATACTTCCTATAAGAGGTGGCAAAATCGATGGATTAAGTCCAAACGGGTAATAGATAGTGTGTCAAATGGTTACACTAATGGTATTTTTTAGGGTATGATATGTATGATATCTAGTTTAAAACATATTTTCAAGACTTCACATCGGTTTTGACCCATTTGACTTGTTCCCTTTTTAGCTCTTATTGATTCTTTCCAGTTTGACCAGTTAGAGATCAAACATAACCAAAGTTAACCGATTCCTTAGTAAAAAAAATTAGTACAACTACTTTCTTGTCTTAGTACAAAGTGCCATGCATGAAGATTCAGTTAGTCAGTCTTGTGTAGAACTCAATCTTGAGTTAAATACGGTGCAGAGTTGCAATTAACATGCTTCATAATCCATACTCCATAGTTTCTTCTACCTTTTATATGAATTGAGAGTTTTTTTACTTGACTTGAAGTTGTGAAATAACTTAATTTTGACTAACCGGGCTTCCCTTATAAACTAGGTTTCTCTGTAGATGAACTTTCATCCTCCCCAAGAGATCATGGAGGATCTGAAAGTGATTCATCGAGTGGTGATCCTTTTGAGGAATACCTCGAGTACCAGGCTGCCAAAGAGAAAGCTGCCCAAGAAACAAGTCCTGTGGAGGCCCAAAATAACCCAGAAAACCAATGATTTATAGTTTCTTGCAAGGCCTTGCTTTTTACACTGAGTTGGAGAGACATTTTCAGAGACTCAAAAAGGCAAGGCTGAGTTTTTGTTTAATGAAAGCAGCCATGTAGATATAGAAGCAGATTGTAGCTTCTTTATACAAGGCTTTTTTTTTTTTTTTGTTGCAATTTTGATCTTTCAATTAATCTCTTTTATGAGAGTTGTATAGGATGAAGGGACTTTAACGTTGTAGATCTATATATTCTGGTATCCAGGACATGAGCTTTTGAGCTCTAATATCAGTTGGATACATATATGTCAAATTTGTAAAGTTCAGAGTAAGAAAAAATGTTAAGGAATTAAAAAGTGAGAATAAATTAACATGTGCAGCGATATATTTTATTGTTTTTAGTTACATTTGAAGACTGAAGGTGTCTTTAATATCTTGTAATCACCGTAACTTTCCTATAAACTTACTAAAGTTGCATAATTTGCAAACAGAAAGTTACTTTTAAATATTTTTTCCATTACAATTCAGGGGGTGTCACGTAGTTCCTCCCATAAACCTATTCCATGATTGGAATTATATAGATTCACTGCAAATTGTGCTGTCGAGTGCAACAAATCCATTTTAATGTTAGTGCGTCGATTGGCTTAGGATGTTAAAACTATGATAAACGAAAAAAAACTCATATTTCATTCATCTATACCATCTTCCCGTTGCTCTTTTTATGTGAATCGGATATCCATTAGTCCTAACTCCTAAATTCATGTCCAACGAATCACATAAGAAATTGAGTCACACCAATTCACATGTGTACAACCAGACCAAGGGTGCAATTGGTTCGCGAAATATTTTTGATGAAATCTGAATTCATCAAAGGAATTGAAATTCCAAAGAAGGTGAGTTCCTTTGAGGGGAAGAATTTGGTTAATTCCAGTTCAATACATTTTTGGGTCAAATACCATATGAAATGGAATTAAGATTCCAATTCCATTGAATTTTATGAAATTCTTCAAACCAAATTCAATGTAAGATTCTAATGAAAACCACTAGAAGTAGGAAAGACCCCGATATAAGCCAAAATCTACAGCCAAGATAGTAACAAAGACAATTTTAGGTGATATTAGCAGTCAGTAGACAATTAAACCCCTCAAATGCATATGTACATGAAGTAAGCTAATAACCTCTATTAGTTGTGGACGTAATTTATATGTATATGCAAGAGAAGCTGCTGTTGTTTGCCATTGTACCGGCCTTAAACTTACCACTCAGTTACCATACCAAAGCTCAGCAGCATCACTGCATCTCGGCACAGGGGTCGCAAAGTTGGATCCATTGAACTCATCCTACAAGCAAACCAAATGGAAAATATGAACATATTGTTTACTAGAGGTGACAAAATAGGTGGGTCTATTGAAAATAATAGACAACCCAAAATAGACCCATTCATAACTCATAAGTAAATTGGTCAAATTTGCCACCTTATATGTTTGACTATGGAGGTAATTTGTTCATTAACTCAATCCGATTCAATATGTTTGACTATTAGTCAAATGTCGAATTGAATTGGCGTACCTTACAGTTGTACACCTGTTCAGCTAGAGAAGAGGGGTGATCATTGGATTTCTTCGAAAGGTCCCTCATTGTACCCTGAACAAATGAAGACAGTAACTTTCAGTAAAGATCAGTACAGTAAGACTATGCTAAACAAAAACCAAGAATAACGGATATAAGCTTACAAAGATCAAGGTTTATATGCATGTCTTGAGTATATAAACAGAATTACAGCACATAAAAGTAGTTCTTTAGGAGGCTGAAGTTATCTTAGCTCCCAGATAATTTATCAGTTGGGATTTTATGATCAAATTATTGATTTAGATGATCATATATTAGGAGTTCAGATAGATCCTGTTTCAGCAATTGTTTATTGGTAGTGTTTACTTCCTGTTGGACACAGTTCAAGTACGCTGCTTAGTTGGTGATATCTACCATCTCTATATCTATAGGAAATCAATTATTGTTGCTCATTTTCTTAACCAAGAATTTCACATCTAGAGTACAAATGATCAACATAACCATAGTCAACGTGAAAGATGTGTATATTCGGTTCTAGTTTAAAAGGTTGGTCGAATCAAAAGCATTGATTATAAAAAAGGGTTGGTAAAAGAATGAAGAAGCGAGTAGAATTAGGATAGTCCTTGCATATATGCAAATCACTCAAAGTAGGAATAAAATTAATTTTGCAAAGTTATGTGGGTAAACGAACATGGACAGAATGTGTCATAGTTCTCAGCTTCTCATGAAAACCCAATTTCGTTCATTGAACCCATCTTTGTTAAATTGGGACAAAAAGACCAAATTTTGTTATCCTTGCGGGTTTATTGGGTTGCAACGGGTGTGCAACTAGAAACCAAAAACCAAATCGAAAGGGACACAACAAATCAAATTAACGTAAGAAAGCATAATATAGAAACGAAATTACTTCCGCCTTGTTTCAAATCTACAGATTTTGCAGAAACAATGTTCCAGTTTGAGTTGGTCAATAATGCAGATAGAATCAAACCAAAGATGTAGTCACCAATGTTAAAATACCTCCTACAATGCTAAAAACATGAACAGTAATGAATATGCACATATGTTATCAAAAAATTGTCTACGAAGAAAACTAAATTCAGATATGTTCACATGTTTTGTCGTCTAAGAGCTTGTGTATGTTTCCATTTAGGTTCAATGAAAATGTAGTAACCTCATCTACTAGTACCTACGTAACTTTGAGCTAAAGTAGTGCAATAATTATTCATTGTTTATAATCCTAATTTCTAAAAAGATCTTTCAAGGAAAAAACCAGAATCCAACTAAAAATATGGGATCAAAAAAGAGCTTAAACAAATTTTTATATAAGAGTATCCTAACATGTGATATAGGGAATTTCATTGTTCAAAAGCCAAATATATATGGTATTTTTCACATGTATATCTATTTGCATTCATTATGTTTCTCTGGGACCATATGATAACCATGGGAAAGAAAGCAGTTCTGCTCCTCTAGTTGTCTCGTCTTAAACCTACTTAACATCCAGTAACATTGATTCATCACCAATTTTAGTCCTGCATATATTTACTTTTAACTGTTCTCTTAAAGTTGGTGTAAATTTTCATCGAGCCCAACTTGCTATTTTGTTTTCCAAATCAGAGGATATCAAACTAAATTCATAATCACGCCAAAAAAATACTTTAGAGCTTATGTGCTATATGTAGAGAATGAAATTTGTTTGTGTAATACAGAAATTCCAAAAGCCATCTTATTGACAATTTTCTGGTAAAGAAAGGGCAATATAGAATTGAAAGAGTCACCCAAATGAGAACATACTAACATAGTATAATTTTAGAACAGCAAAAATACAACTTATAGAGGAAAAATGAACAGGTAAGATACAAACCCTGTTTGCCCAGAAAAGTCCACAGGCATTACAGAGAGTCCTAGGACCAGCAGGTCCTCGTCGCATCATTGGGGTGTCTGTTGAGCGAGTACCACAATGAGTACATCTGAAAACCAATTCAGAGTTAGCACGTTTTATATGCAAATAGTAAAGTGAGTGTTTATTTGTTTCATATTTTACAATTTCAAGGACGATCACGTAAGTCTGATGAAACAGTGATACTCGTGATAGTGCTGTAGAAATGGTTGGAGGTAACAAAAACCTAAAGCTTATGTATTGTGATTATAAAGATCAGGTACTTCTGATCAATATGCATGACCATAGAGTAGAGGAGTCAATTCAATCCATTTACTTATAAATGGGTCTTAGTTTGTGTTCTATATCAAATGGAAAATCAAATACTATAGCTTAGAAGGGGAGTTGAGAGTCGTTTGAAGTCTGTTTAATACATAATACCTCCTAAATTGTTCTATACAAAGATTTAGATTACTATTGTCATTATATTGTTCTTTAAATCATTAATTATTTGTAAATATACAAACTGTAATAGTTCTGATCCATATACACCCGGCCTCTTTTGAATTGGATCAGATGGGTCAGCTATGCCTGTTTTGACCCATACTAAAACAATACTGTTTCAACCCATGCACAATTTGACAGTTGCCCAACCCACCAATATTGCCACCTCTAGCAAACAGTTATAATACGAACCATCATAATTCAGATCCATAAGCAGATAACTATCAGAAAATATATATAATCACTATATATATATACACACACACACACACACACACTATATAATGACTTACCCCGTGACTAGGATACCATCTTGCCCTGCACCCTCAGCTTCTCCAGTGTTCCAGGAAGCAGATTCGTTGGGGTTTGGGGATGTTACAAATTGGCCCTTCTTACGGTTCATCCTGAAGTAACAATAATGATAAGTAACCAACTCCCCATAGGATGTGATCTTGGTTTAAGGTTGAATGAAAGCAGGGAAGCGTTATTCTATGGTAAGCTTTATAAAATTGTCCACCAAATAATAGACGCTTACAATAAAAGTTGTAGACAGCATGTAGATTGGTGATTATTATTGCACTAATAAATAGATTGAGAAACCAAAGTTATCCTCATAAAAAGATCAAAAATTTAAGATGGGGCACAGATGATTAAGATGCCAAAGTTCCAAACAACCAAGTTCCTGTGAGACAAATTTTAGTGATAACCAGCAGCACTATTAGTAATATATAGTAATACCTACAACTATAAGCATCGACAATCTTACCTGCGAGCAACTTCTTGACGAACATTGTATCTGATCTTCTTCTCGAAGCAACGTTCTTTCCTCTTTTGGCGGAACCTGTTGAGGGAAGCAGCTCTACGAGGATCGCTACAGCGACCGACATAATCAAAATCCTGAACCATAAAAGTATTTAATTTACAGACTACAGATGCCAAATATTAGTTAATGCAATTCAAAAAGAAACTCTCATGGTCAAAAAATTACTCTCTGATTTTGGTATGCGAATTCTGCACCTTGCTGACCAACTGGGAATTCACATCCTCCAAGATGTAAAAACACCTTTTGCACCTGTGATCATCAATCAGACCTCAACACTTTAAACCCAAGAACAAAAGAGTGACAGAAATAAACATATTCCTAGCTAATTATCCTTCTATAAACTCATTTTCGAAGAATGTTTGTCATTATAGTGTTATGGTTAACAACTCGAATGATAAAAAGAGGATGATATATATATATAGAGAGAGAGAGAGATACCACCCAACTATTCATTTTCTCATCAAGGCAACTCCAATGACGTAACCAGCAAAACAATGTATCCAGATTCATTTTTACTAAATCGTCAAAACATGCTAGATGACATAACCGTCCTTAAAATCTGCAACATTAATAGCTTTTTTACTTAACAAATTAAAAAAGGGTAACCAACGGCATTTTGTCTTTTCATAAAACTCACAAGCATTATCGTCACCCAGCATGTTTTTTGCTAGATTTGGTACAGAAGGAAGCCGGATACATACATGTATTTCGATTTTTAACAGACACATTAGCATAGTTATCAGATAAACTTCAACTATTAATAGCTGAAAATGAAGCTAGAAGAAGAGCAAAGGCATTGTTTCAAAAACCCTAAACTAAAAACTCCAATTAACACATTCACTTTAGTAATCAGACAAACTTACAACTAAAAATCACACACAATAATTTCAATTATCAATCTATTACATGCAGATTAATACTATATAACCTAATTTCAGTAAACAATGAAATCAACAGTCAATAAATCAACCTTATCAGTAGTGACATTATCAAACACATAAACTTGACCGCAATATGAGAGAGTGAGCTGATCACCGGTGTCGGCGCGTTGACTTCCGGAGACGTCTGAGTAAACGACGCCGTCGATTGCTTCAAAATCACAAATGCCATCACTTCCGCCGTCGACTTCATCAAGTCCGTATGAAACATTCCGGTCATCCATTGAATCAACTCCATTGTCACCGTCGTGATTGATCGGAATTTCTTCCGGCACGGTAGCGCCAGTCATCGCCGGCGGAATCTCAACAAACTCATGTCCGTACATTGTTAGGTTTTTGAGGAAGAGAATGTAGTACAAGGCCTTTTGTGTGTATGTACTATATGTATAGGTTTTGGGAGGGGGCTATTGATGTTTGAAATGACAAGTTTGCCTTTTAAGAGAGAATGTACTACAAAGAGGTGGTTAGGAAAATGGAGGTTAGCATGGGTATTTTGGAGATTTAAGTTTTAACATGAGAGATCCAAATTGCATGGTATTTAAACATGATTTCTTGGCTTTATGTTTGTACTAGTAGTGTGTAGTGTGTAGTATAAATTTTAACTGAAGGTGCTTTGACTTTGACTATGAATCTAGAACAATCAGCGTATTTTTATGAGAGTTTTGATGGACATCAAGTGGATTAAGGTTATACATATGTTCTGTTTCTAAAAGTTTATACAGATAGTTAACCTTTTATGAGAGTTTTGATGGACATTAAGAGGATTAAGATTATGAATGTATCTTATATTTTAAAAGTTTATACAGAGAGTTAACCTTTTAGACGTGCATCGAATAAGTTAATGTTGATTTTTATAATGATATATGTATTTTATATTCAAAGTTGACGATTAAATCAAAATAAAAATCAACTTTTATGTATTTTAAATTATCCTTATTTTTCAATAATTCAAATAGAAATACAGATTAAGAAAATAAAAGGGGATGCTAGAAAGCCACATGCCAAAAAGATGCATTTGTATCAATAATGTTATCGTATCTTTTTGGCAATTGAAAGGGAATTACAAATTGAGAAAGTGAAAATGTTTGTTAGAAAAAGAGATTTTGCAAATAAATATATAAAAACAAGTCTAAATTGGGTTAGTAAAAACTTTAAAAGAGATTTTGTAAATTCATTGAAAGATTAAATATGATAAGTTTTTAAAGGGTTCAAAATAATTTATAAATGAAGATGTAGACATATCTGAAGAGTAGACATGATACAATTTTGAAATAGGTTAAACAATTTCTCTCATCCCTCATTACATAAGCAAAACGTTTGAAGATTATTGGGAAAAGCATGTCTATCGCGTATCCTCGAAGTCCTCTTCTCTGGGGTTGGAAAAAGACAAATCATGTCGTTGAACGAGGGCCGTCACTCACTCCGTTCACCACCCCTGGTATGGAAGAAACTTGCTTTTCAATTGGATTTTCCTTGAAAGCTAACTTCTCGATACCGTCAGGGTATAGAGCCACGTCATTCGTTTGGCGATCCGGGAGGTCACTACTCGCACCTCGGACGAGCTCTAGAGCACCACAGGAAGCTGCCAGCTTCCCCGTCCCATACGGACTCCTGAAGTACTGAGCTCAATCAATGTCGTCTTGTCTTCCTTGGCTATACCAGCCGGACTTTATGCCTTTAAAGTTTTATAAGGAATGTTCATTGATCGTCTATGCTAATATGAACTTTGCTATAATTTAAGAAAGTGCAGCTAAGCAAGTCAGGAAGAAGTTCTTACCCGTGGATTGAACATCTTAATGGCGATCAGACGGAGCATACTAATGGCGATCAGACGGAGCATACTAATGGTGATATAAAACCTTTTCGGCCAGAAAGCAACAAGCGAGTCGAGAGAGCGATAAACCCTAATCACGGGAGAGAATCTCTCTCTCGAGCTAAGCAGAGAGTGCTTCTCAAGAGCACGATCGAATTGTTTATTTTATTGGGGTCACGGTTCCAAGCTATGAGTGAAGCCCCCAAAGAGGCGTAACCTCATAGCATTTGAACCAAGGGAAGTGACCTGCATTAAAATATGCATCCTCCCGAAAGATAGAATAGTAGTAATAAGCCTGACACCGAAGGGAGTTCTTGCTTTGATATAGTTGGTATTGATGTTGTTGTTATTGTAGAAAACAATAGTGGCTAAAACAGGGGTTTTTTAACGACCCAACATTTCTAAAAATAAATTAAATGGGCTTAAACGTTTTGCTTTATTCTCAAGACGGGAAAAAAAACAAAAGAAAAGAAAAATGATGAAGTGTCAATCAATTGAGTGATTATGTATCAAAATATTATGCTACATATACTTTTGTTTATATATCACTTTTCCAACGAGAAGTTTTTTGCGGCGAGAAGTAAGGGATGACGTGAACAGTGGGAGGTTGAAAAAATCTATTTATTATAATAATCCTATGATTAATACATGATATAATCTATATCTATTTTTATTTGGTTTTTAAAAAAAAAAACGAAAAGAAAAAAAAAAGTTGTTCAACTTATCGCGATATGGTTAAACTTACTTGCAAGTAATACAAAGCAATTGCACTCATAAGGTCAGAATTTGAAGGTTAGAACACAAAGGTAATATATTTATTTGCAAGGTATTAAAAAGAAAACAAAGGTGGCTTTTTTTTTTTTTAGTGGTGTCTATATACGTAATATTAATAATATTTTCTAAAGTTTAATGTGTTTATCTATAAGGTGAATATTAAAATGTTTATTGTTGTTATTGTTAATTTTTGAGATGTAAAAAGGATTGAAAGAAATCCTTTGAAATAATGATCTCTTTTTATAAGTATAAAAATCTAAGAGATGGTTTCTTTTAAAAAGTATAAGATAAAATATTTTACATGTAAGTTAAAATATATTTTCAATTTAATAGTGTAAGAGAAAGTCAATCAACTAATATGTTATAAGTTCAAGTCTCACTTAAGACGATGTATATAGTTTGAAAAATGATATTTAAGACTAAACTTGTATATCTAAATCTAAACTTAAAAACATGTTTGGTAAATTAAATTAAATTGGATAAAATTAACAGAAAAAAATAATTTCAACCAATATAAAATTAAATTTTAAGTATATTTTAATAAATGTATATAACATTAGTCAAATAACATTCAGGGTCGTACATATCACGTGGATTAAGTAATAAGTTTGGTGCTCTAGAAAATATGCAAGGCACGTAAATATGTTATTATAGTTATTAATAACCTGGTAGCATGTTAATCGATGCTTTTGATGACGTGATACTTATTTTTCATTTTTCTTTTTTGATAAATTAACATACCTTATAATAGAACATACGATATCAATATTATTAAAGGTAATCAATCATATGCAACGTTTTAAAACCCGAGTTGGGCCGGCCAGTCGAACTGGTCGGACTGCAACCCGGGAATCAGACCGGGCGAATTAGTAGCGGGCGAACGTCGAAATCAAACTCGGTCAAATCCGGTCGGTTCACCAGTTAGACGAGTTTGACCAAGTGACCTAGACTGGTGTTTGACCTGGTTTGATATATATATTTTTTTTCCTTAAAAATTGAATTAATAAAAGAGACAAGATCTTTTTTCTGTGACTCATTTCTACTGCTTACTTCTTTCACTTATCGTTATTTCACCCTAAATCTAAAACCCCCACCACCCTCCATTGTCCACCATCACAGCCCTTTGTCTACCACCATCACACCCTCTAGCTATCACCACCACCACCACCACATCATTCTTTGCCCACTACCGCAACCCCCATCAAAATCATCCATGTTCACAAACCCATACACAACACCATCTTTTTCCTTTTCAATATGTCACCACGGGCACCTCTGATGAACACTCCACTACCGGTACCACCGCCAAAACCCGTCAACTACGGCCGGAACTGCAGATCTCGAGTTAGATCCACTTAAGTCACTAGAGATTTGTGTAGATCTCGCGACGTTAATGATACAGTTTCGAAGTTAGTAACAATTCCAAGGTAATAAAGGGACGAGGTGATGTTTCCAGCACCGACGGTGGTTGGTGGTTGGTCGTTGTTGCCTGTTGTTGATGGATTTAAAGAGTGGGTTGAGAATGAGATTAGAGATGTTTCTTACACACATATAGCTTATATATTGGTGGGCTTGGGCTTGGGCTTTGATTTTTGATGGATTAAGCTATTGATGGATTGAACAATCTGGTGGGCTTGGCTTAGCTTGTACTAGGTGAGTGTAATAAATACAAATCCGGTTTACCAGTCCGACCGGTCCAACCGGAACCGATGGTCCTTCTGGGTCAATTCAAAAACCGGGTTTTAAAACACTGATCATATGTCAGGATTTCACCCATTGATTCCACTATGATAAATTGTCCTAGTTAAAGAAAGCTAAATAAGATAGGACATGATACTATTGAGTATATTTAAATTATTATATAAAATTGAAAACTTATAATAATTGAAAACTTAGGCCGCTACATTACGACTGGTCAATAAGTTGTAAAAATTAACAATTATTTAAAGTTACAATGTACACAAAGGCATTAGGTAAAGCAACTAACCAATCAAGTTCAACAAAAGTATCTATAACCTTAAAGAAAAAGTATCATATTGAAAATGTGTCAACTCAATATTTGATTGGTCAATTAAAGCAACTAACCAATCAAGTTCAGCAACTTGAATGTGCAAAACATAAGTCAGTGAAAGAGACTAACAAAAAAGCTTCAAAGAGTAAGAATGGTCATTTAAATCAGGAAACATAAAAGACAAAACAGATTAATAAGAAGTGCTACAAATGTAGAAATAGAAACCACCTCAATACTGAATGCACAATCCATGGTTCAAATCAATTGGAGTGACTGGTGAGTCAAAAACCATTTACTCAAACCAATGGAAGCCAAATCCAAGGCTTGGTCACTGTGAACCCATCCCTAGATGAGTTCCATTGTTAAACTAATCTTAAAGATGACATGATGTCATTTATGGAGATAACAATGTTGGTAAGACAAGGATATGGTATTTTAAGTAATGGTAGGGTCATGTTAAAAAAGGTAGCCTATGTTGAAGGTTTAAAGCACAACTTATTAAGCATAAGTCGATTATGTGATTTTAAAAACAAAGTGTTATTTGATCACGAAGTTGGCATTGTTTACAACAAAATTGGAAATGATGTAGTTGCTGCAAATAGAAGAGGGAACACATATATGGTAGACATGGATACCGCAAAATCTGGAAACTACTTCCATTCAAAAACTAAAAAGTGATTATGGCATAAGCGACTTTCACATATGAATCTTAAAGCTATTAACAATCTAACTAAAAACAACATGGTCACTGGTCTTCCTAACCTGACATATGTTAAAGATAGACTTTGTTCATCATGTGAGAGAGAAAAACAACATTCTTCATCTTTAAAGTAGACATGTTTCGTCTATCCCTGCTTGCTTTCATTGACTTCATATGGACCTATTTGAACTAGTGAGCACACATAGTTTAGGTGGAAAGAAGTATTGTTTAGTAATAATGGATGAATACTCCAAGTACACTTGGCTATTCTTCCTGAACACTAAAAATGAGGCAGGATGTGAAATTAATTGAAAGATGGAAAAACCAAATGGTCAGCTTGTAAAACAAATCAGAAGTGATCATGGTACTGAGTTTAGGAATAGCAAGTTAGAAGAATTTTGTGAAGCTAAAGGTATCTCTCAAAACTTCTCTGCAGCTCGGACAACTCAACAAAATGGGATTGCTGACAGGAGAAATAGGACTTTAATGGAGAGTGCTAGGTCTATGTTAATTGAAGCTGGTCTTAAGATCTATTTTTGGACAGAGGCAATGAGTACTGCGTATTTTACTCAAAATAGGTCAGTTTGTGTTAAAGGACACAACATGACAGCTTATGAAGTCCTAAGAGGAAAAAAACCTAACGTAACTTTTCTCCATGTGTTTCGTAGTACCTACTATTTATTAAACAAGAGAGATCACTTAGGTAAGTTTGACCCTAAAGCTGATGAGGGTATCTTCGTGGGTTACTCAAGCATTTCTAAGGCATTCATAATTTATAATAGAAGAAGGGAATGTATTGATGAATCCATAGATGTTACCTTTGAGGAGGCTTACGATGAGTTATCCACTGATCTTAAAGAATATGAGTCACTAGACTTTCATGAGACTCATATTTTAAGGATGATAACTCATATCTATCTCCACCTGATGAAAACTTTCATAACTTTTCTTTAGACACTAATGATGACAAAGATGACTATAGGTTATCAAATGATACACCATCGAGTAATATATCAATGCCATCATTCCATGTCCCTAATTATACCACTGCATCTACATCCACTCATTATGAACTTATCCATGAATCATCAAAAACTCATAGATCTGCAAGTGTCACTGCTGAACCCCAACGAATGACAAAATGGATTAAGGCACATGATAACAATCTTATCTTTGGTAATCCTAACTTCAGGTTGCAAACAAGACCTGCTACTGCTAACTTTTGTAACTTTTGTTTCACTGGTGGAACCAAAGAAGTTTGATGAAGCTCTCACTGATCATAACTAGATTTCAGCAATGCAAGAAGAGCTGGCACAATTTAAGGGAAACAAAGTTTGGAAATTGGTGCCCCAAAAGGTAAATCAGTGATATGTACCAAGTGGGTCTTTAGAAATAAAGTAGATGCATATGGAGTTGTTATCAGAAATAAGACAAGACTTGTCACTCACAAATATTGTTAATAGGAAGGCATTGACTATGATAAAACATTTCCCCCAGTTGCAAGACTTGAAACAATCAGAATTTTCCTTGCATACGCTGCCCACAAAAAGTTCAAAGTCTACCAAGTGGATGTTAGAAGTGCATTCCTAAATGGTAAACTAGAGAAAGAAGTGTATATCAAATAACCACTTGGATTCGCTAACCCCAAACAATCTGGCTATATCTACAAGTTAGACAAAACCTTGTATGGTTTGAAGCAAGCTCCTAGAGCTTGGTATAATACTCTTTCTGAATATCTTGTTAAATGTGGCTACCTGAGAGGTGGAATTGATAACACATTGTTACTCATCTCTAACCACATTAGATTCATTACTATCAAAAACCCATTTGTTAGATTAAGCAACATCTCTCATATTAATCGATTACCTTTCCCGAATCAATAATCTTGGTAGGGGCAAAACAGTAATTTCACATCTAAAATCAAGAAAGACAGTAAGTGACTGTTTTTTGTATAGTTTAGTGTTTGATATGTAAATTAGTGATGGTACGATTAATGATGCTAAAAATGCATGGGCAGAAATTTGTAGGCCAATAAAAAGTTTTGATTTTTCAAATTATGTGATCTTAGTTTGTAAATTCGATGGTCTAGATGAAGTTAAAAATGTTTATGAGAGAATTCTTAAGGGTGGTGAAAGTGTTGTGGATAGACAAAGTTATGTTGCTTTATGTGGTGCTTTGTGTAATGTGAATGAAGGGTTATTAGCTAAAATGTTATTAATAAAATGATGTAAGATCATGGTATGGATGTTGATAATTGGAAGTACTTTTTGATGTGCAAGTGTTCTTGTAAAATTGAAAATATTATTGAAGTTGATTTCGTATTGAGAAAACTTGTTAAAAATGGATTTGTGATTGATATTTGTGTCTACGGAACTTTTCTTCACGGTCTTTGTAAATCGGGTAAGTATCGTGAAGCTAACAAGTTATTCGAAAAGTTGATAAAACGGGTACCCGTGAGAGGAGTTAAAGAGAGAGGTATGGTGTTAAAGGAGGGTAGAAGAATGATATTTCAATTGAATTGTGAAGGTGTTCCGGAAACGATGGCATTTGAATCATATTTTCATGCTTTGTGTAATGTTGGGAAAGTTGAGGACACGGAAGTTTTGTTGAAGAAGATGATTAGTGGTAGGGCGTTGCCTGAAATTTGTGTTTATGGGTCATTTATAAAAGCGCTTTTTCGAGGTGGTAGAGATGAAGATGCTTTGAAATTCTTTAAAACTCAAAAGAAAAAGGGATTGGTTCGTGTTGATGAAATAGGTAAATATGTAATTATGGGGTTGTGTGAAAAGTGTAAAACATATGATGCTTTGAGGTTTTTTGAAGAGATTTTAAAGGTTAGTGGTTTCGTAAATGGTTCAAACGTTTGTAATTCTATCTTGAATAGTCATTAGACTGAAAACAGTGTGGAAAAAGCAGAGCTCTTCTTAAAAAAATGGCAGTTGCATGAAGCTATTAGGAGAAGCCTAATGTTATGACTTACATAATCATGTTGGATGGATATTGTGACCGTAATAATGTTTCCAAAGCACTTATGGTGTTTGAAGGGATGTTGAAGAACAAAATGGTGGTCACTGGTGCGTTACATGAGAGAATTGTACGATTATTATGCGATTGTGGTCGAGCGAATGAAACATTTGTGTACTTAAATAACATGATTGAAGATAGGCATTTTCTTTTCTGCAAAAGATGGCGAACACTCTTCCAATCAGTTTTAAGCTGGATGAATATGGTGCTTTTATTAGATCTTGACTGGAATTTGCAATTCAGGTAAAACATACACAATTTGTCCTTATCTAGTTCCTGATAAAGATTGGTGCATTCGTGTATATGTTTATACCCGTACTTGTTATGTTAATCAGATTATAAAGCTACACAGGGTTAATGCATTCTAGCTTGATTTTGATTCTTGCATATTTCTATTTGCAGTTACTGTCAATCTGAGATTGCAAATGGGCAGGTTGGAATGTTGGATAATGGGTCAAATGAAATTTTGGTATGGATCATATTTTTATTTTTATGTTTTTTTTTTTATAAATTCAACGAGTAAGATGTAGTTACAAAAACTACGAAATATGTTATGCAAGTAATAATCTAGTTCTTTTTCAATAAAACGATTTTGGAGATTTTATGCATTAAAAATACACTTTCGGCGACTATCAACCCATTTGATCAATTTCAATTTTAAGCTAACTTCTTTTATTTAACCTGTATGGCCTGTTTAGAGATAAGACTTAGACCAAATTGACCCGTTTATAAGTAAATGGGTCGAAATAGCCACATCTAATCTCTCCTTTGTAGTTTCTTTCATGGTAAACAAAGATGAACTCATGATGTTCGGTCAGTTTATTTGACTTAGTCTGTGATGTTGCGTATCTCAATTCACATATTGTCTCTTTTGCGGTTTTCTGTTTTTAAAAGCATATTTTTTACTTAAACATTTCGATGTACTGTATAATAATAAGTTATTCATATGATGGAGCTAAATCGAGTTAAAGAGACACTGTATAATAATAAGTTATTCAAATGATGGAGCTAAATCGAGTTAAAGAGACTATATATGGTTTGATTCGATTCCAAGAAATTATTTGACTCTTGTCACGGGTGATGGCTCCAAGTATCACAATGCTAAAAAAGCCTATTTGTTTACATTATATATTATATTTTATTTTTTATTTTTTATTTTTCTAGACTTCTTTAATAAAGCTTGAGAACCATTTTGTCACATCTTAAAACTGGTGCAAGACTCACCTAATTTATTGATAAAAAAGTTATAAATGAAATTGACATACATGAAAAGACTTATTGAGGTGCATCGTATTTGGTGAACTAATAAAAGTTTCCGCTGTTTCAAAAAGAAAAAAGTAAAATAAAATGAAAAGACTTCATATCTTACTCATTTTTTAATCAAAATATGTTATCCTGTTCTGACCATCAGAGGAAGGTAAAAATAATCTGAGAACATCAATAAAGAACTTTATCTTCTATTTATTTGTTCTTTTTGTTTTTATCTTTTTTCTTTCACTTTCGTTTGGCTTGTTTAATATTGTAGTCAAACATGGCTGCTTTGTCCACTTGTTGTATGTTTGCTAGTAATAGATACCTTACAAGGTGATGAACACCTTTAAGCTTCAATCATAATATCCCATTTCATCTTTTTAACCTTCCAATTCCTCAATTGAGAAAACAAGGTTGGCGGATCGATCTATCTGTTCGAGCCACTAAGACAGTCTTGGTGCACGGGTGTAACTTTTTCTAGCCATGGAGAAAACCGAAGATAAATCTCTTAACATAGCAATGTTCCCATGGCTAGCCATGGGTCATCTCATACCTTTCTTTCACTTCTCCAAAATCTTAGCTCAAAAAGGCCATAAAATCTCATACATTTCTACTCCAAGAAATCTGGAGAGAATTCCCAAAATACCCCCTAAACTATCTCACAATTTCAAACTAGTCCCACTTCCCTTCCCTAAAGTGGAAAGTTTGTCAGAACTTGCAGAGTCTTCAATGGATATACCTTACCAAAAATCCCAGTTTCTAAAAATAGCATTTGATCTGCTAGAATCACCTCTAGTCACTTTTCTTGAAACCGCCACCCGTAAAGT
This sequence comes from Logfia minima, assembly GCA_963921325.1. NCBI lineage: Eukaryota > Viridiplantae > Streptophyta > Magnoliopsida > Asterales > Asteraceae > Logfia > Logfia minima. Next base: position 6,018,863 of record OY992774.1, on the reverse strand, counting down.
TGACTGGATTATTTTTGACTATCCTTCTCATTGGCTACCTTCAATCGCATCAAGATTCGGTATCTCCACTGCTTACTTTAGCCTCTTTACTGCTGCGACACAAGCTTTTCTAGGTCCTCCATCTCAGCTGTCAAATGGAAATGTTATAAGATCAACGGCTGAAGATTTTTGTCGGGTGCCTGAATGGGTCCCGTTTGAATCGGATATCATGTACCGGCTCCACGAGGTAACAAAGTACACTGAGGGTGCGGTCGGGAATGAGTCGGGTGTGTCGGATACCATAAGGTTTCTAGCCTCGATCGAAGGTTGTGATTTGGTTTTATTCAGAACAAGTAATGAGTTTGAACCCGAGTGGTTCGATCTTGTTTGTGAGCTTTATCAAAAGCCCGTTATCCCAATTGGCTTTTTGCCCCCATCACTAGAAAACGAGGTGTTTGATGATAATGACAATTGGGATTCGATTAAAAATTGGTTAGACGAACAACGAGTTAACTCGGTTGTTTTTGTTGCACTTGGAAGTGAGGCGATTTTAAGTCAACATGAACTCAATGAGTTGGCTCTAGGTTTGGAGCTTTCGGGTTTACCTTTCTTTTTTGTTATAAGAAAGTCAATCATCGAGTCAGCTCAGCTTCCTGACGGTTTTCTTGAGAGGGTCAAGGGTCGTGGGATTATTAACATTGGGTGGGTCCCACAAGTTAGGATATTGAGTCACTCGTCAATAGGTGGTTTCTTGACACATTGTGGTTGGAACTCGGCTATTGAAGGACTTACATTTGGGCGGGTTCTGATCCTTTTTCCTGTTATGAATGATCAGGGTTTGAATGTGAGGTTATTAAGCGGAAAGAAATTGGGAGTCGAGATTCCAAGAAACGAGATAGATGGGTCATTTACGAGTGACTCGGTAGCTGAGTCGATTAAACTTGCAATGGTGAGCAAAGAAGGCGAGTCATTGAGGGCAAATGTAAAAGAAATGAAAGGAGTCTTTGGAGATAAGAGTAGGAATGATCATTATATTGATGCTTGTGTAAATCTCTTGATGAAAATGAGGAGACCATAGTGGCTTTATTAGCAAAGCAACTGGCACTTATTAAAAATGTTACTCCGTAAGGAAAATGGTTACAGAAAAGAAAAATAAGAGAACCATGATCACGAACTTTCAGATTGTGGAAAATAAGTATTTCGTTGATGTATAATTGCACTTTAGATATATGAAGTGTTCCTTATGGTTTTGTATGTTGATGTGTGCTTCAAGCTGACAGATATCATCGTATGTGCAGCCATATGTCATGGAAGGGTGAAGTCTGGGAAACAATTTAGAAAGTTGATTATGTAAATATTTGATTTCGATTTGGTCTTGGTAGCACCTTATATATGCTGTTATATCTCATCCCCTGTATTATAATGAGTCCAAATGAAATGAATTTTGTAAACTCTAAAATAAGATGAACCACTTGGTGTATAAAATAACTGCTCTCATTAAAAAAAAAATTATAAAAGTTTAGATACAAAAATGATTTGTGACCATTAAAATAGAGAGAGAAATAATAGTGAGAAGAAAATAACGAATCTGATATTAACAAATCATTTTTATAAACTCTTGTTTGTACTAATCTCATGATTAGTTGAATTGGTAAAATCTAATTTCATATATGTCACTTCTATACATTTAAATATTGTATATATTTTATGTATAAATATTATATGTAAAATAAAATGAATGTCATGCATTTTTTAATATAAAAATGGGTACTTAGATATCGATCTTAAGTATCGTATTAAATCCCATCAATCGAATTACTTTTTGAAGAAATATAATTTTTTGTTTAAAGATTTAAACGGTGAATATATATAAAGATCTGAACGGTGAGTATTATAGAATAATCGGCAAAGTAAGATTCACGTGTTTTGAGGAGTATGAATTAAACATAACTAGTAAATTATCTGTGCAATGCGGCACATGTTTTTTTAAAATTGATCAAAATAAAGTGATTAACCGTTAAAAAATTAATATGAATAATAATTTTTAGATAAAGGTTGATAATCATATCATACTAAAATAGTTGTGTAAATATATTTTATTGAGTAGATATAAGGGTAAAAATGATCATTCATATGTTTTTTTTAAATATTAAAAGGAAAATATCTGATGATTTACAAGTAACGAAGATACAAGTATAGATAAACTTACACTATAGAAAAATCCGAGAAGAACCGAGGCATGAATGTGGTCTAAAATCAGGGCTCGTAACATTTCTACGGTCGCATTAGATATTATTGTAAGCATGCGCGCCAAACACCAAATATGACGCGCCACACCGACGCAGACATGCGAGAGACTCACGTCGAGACGTTACACACATTTTCTAACACACGCAACCCTCGGACATACATACATACAGTCAATTCCAATTTTATGCATATATGATCCCGTTTTTCAATCAAATCCCCAAATTAATTTCATTTATAATTTAATTCAATATTGAATATACTGTTTCACTTTCCCTCCTCATGCTAATTTGATTAGGTAAGTCATCTCGTTCTCATTTTTATACTGTATTTTGTTATTTTATTCTTGGTTAAGATGAATTGTTTACGGAAATGAACAGCTTGATTGAGGTGTGTATATGAATTCAACATAGGTCTACGCTTTATGATTCGTGTTTAACCTAATTCGGGTGCTTGTATGATAATTGATAGCTGATGGCAATTTAGTTAAAATTTGACCTCAAAATCTGATCATACAGAAGTAGCATATTTCATATTTTGTAGATTTTTATGTATGCTCATAACGGTTTGACCTATTTGTTTAAACTTACTTAGACATTGGAAAGAATTCACTTTAATTTTGGATTCAAGTTTGTTCTGTGAGGGTCAAAGTCAAATTGATTCCCTTTTATGTATTGCGGACAGTTATATGTTTAAGCGTTAACCATTATAATTCATAACATCACAATTAAAGTTTTCATGGGGAGAAAATGTGCTGACACATGTACTAATACATCATTGTTTACACTTTAATGTACTAGCTTTTTTTTGTGTGGATCAAATTGGAAAATTTTGGTGCATTAAATAGTCAAAATTGGTGCATCAGGACATGCAGCACCAAAATCCTTTATAATACACACACACATACTTGTTTTTTTCGTTTTGTTTTCCTCTCTAAAGTGTTCAGATTTTGTTTGGATAAAGAATATGTATATTAATTTTGAATCTAGAATCTTACAGAACTGATAATATAGGTTCTTAAGATCAGGTATGCTTATAATATTTCTTTTTTGTTGCATAGAAAGTTAGAACTACATGACTGTAATTGGCGTTGTAATAAACTTGTTGAGGTTTTGTTGCAGTTTAGTGTACAGGTTTAGACTTTAAATAAAATGGCTTTATCCTGGATGCATTCTGCTGCACCTTTTGAAAGTGTGGAAGTCTCACGCTACCGTTATAATTTGCCGACAACATTGATACGACCAAGTTGCTTGCCTCGGATGCGAACAACGTCTGATTCGTTTTCGAAACAAAGATCAAGAATCAGGTGTTCATTGTCGCGAGTAGCTCTATCTCCTTTGGAATTCGAAGAGGATGCTAGTGTCTCTACCTCCGATACTTTGGAGGGAGAAGAACTCAGCCATGTCATTAAATTTAAGTTTTCTGATTTTAAGATTAGTGATCGCGTTAGCATTGGTCTAGGTGGACGGGTATGGAATATTTAACCTGTTTTTGATGTATCCTATATTACAGCCTTCATTTTTCACTTTGATCTGTTGGTCTGACTGATTGGAGCCTTCCTGTAGGGAGACGAGGCGGTTTTTGAAGCGATAATCAAGGATCCTGATAGGTAATCTTTTGCTTGGTTAAGGTTATTTATGTAAATGTGGAAATTTGACTTTGTGAAGTTGCAGCCCTTTGCATAATACGAGAGTGGTGCTTCGACGACTTACTAGTACTCAAGCACAGCGCAGAGGGAAACGTGCTATACAGGTGCTTGAGTGTATTTACTATAGTTTGTATTTTTCTTGCATTGATTCGTGAGATGATCTCACATTCTTTGCCATTGAATTCAAGTGCAGGTATTAAAGAAGTTGGCTCGCCGTAAATTGATGTATCATTCCTATTCACTGCAAGTTCATGGCTACGTGTGTTCCCAAGCAATGGAGGATGAGGGCTCATTTACCCTTGTTCATGGGGTAGGTCCTATTCTAAGTGAATATTTGTTGTTAAACCATTCTGCGTAGGCACAAATATCCTTCATTCTTCATGATTTAGATGAACGAATGTCTTACCTGTTTTTTGGACTGTCATGGGCTTTTTTTCTTTCTTTTTTCAGTATCATGGTAGTTTTTCTTTGAGGCACTGGCTTCGCCAGACAGACTGGCTCCCAACGTTAGAAGCTACACTTGCTTTAGACGAAGAATCTGTGAGAAGGGTGGGTGATGATACGGTTGGTGGCCCTGCTGTCTCACGCCAACTACGTGTTACTCGAATTGTGATGAGGGATCTACTGATCGGAGTATGTTATACCTGTTACGTTGTTTATGTGTGCGCACAATCATTAATGTAGTTATACTATGGACAAGGTATTGGAAAGATATTTGACATTTCTGTTAATTTTCTACCTCAGGTAAATTACTTACATAGTCATGGACTCGCCCATACAGAGCTTAGACTGGAGAACGTTCATATAAGTCCGGTTGATAGGCATATTAAGGTGAGTATATTTCCATGCCAGTTTATATGTTTGAATTGGCTTAAACTTATATCCTCCCCAAGGTTGGGCTCGGTAGTGTAAAAATGAGTTTATTTCTTTATTCCATTTCAGCAAAGTGAGACTAAAACAAACTGTGTCATATGAATCATATACAGTTGCTACCTGATAGGACATCAAGTCAGGAAAGTAGTAGTATAATATTAGCAAACCACCACCACTAAAAAAGTTTGTGATATTGCAATTCATCTCAATTATCAATCCATGATATGGTAAATTCAAGACCAAGGTCTTTCACTACTTATAATTGCCTTCAGGTTATGTGTGCAAGGTGACTTTTTAAGTCTTGCCCTTCTGCTGATTAAATGAAACTAGAAAGTAAGAAAAGGTGGATCGTCCTATTACATTCAAGATATTGCAGATGGAGTAATGTTTTTAAGTGTTAACCAGGAGGCCTTTGATTCCAAGTCTAGGAAGATATAGAACTATTCTTCCAGTAATTCCTCTCCTAGCCTCGTTCATGACTAAATGGTGCTGAGCACTTAATTCGCACTTGCTATTTTGTTCAGAACTTTCAGTAAAACATTATTAATACCAGAAGTAAAGGTGCTAATTCTTAAGCCTGTAGGTAAGCAGCTATTGCTAAGTGTTGGCCTTATTAAAAATGTTATATCACTATGAGTTCTGCATTACATCTTTCACTTGTTTGCTGGTGTTTCGCATTACTGCGCGAAGTGACTGCGTGTTTCCTTTTAGTATATTAACTATTAAGCCTAAGTAAATCTATGAAGCAAGTAAAAATATCACCGCCATCTCAAAATTAATATCCTTTGGTTGCATGATGATGGGAATACTGGAGCATCAATGCTTCTTATGATGTATGCTTATCTGTGATATATGCCCTACTTGTTTCCTTATAGCTCTTTAATTTTCTTTGCCAGGTAGGAATATTGGGAAATGCTGCTGACTTTTTTGAGAATGATTCAGATAACACGGACAGACAACAAATGATGATTGCATTTGACATGAGGTATGCACCAAACATAAAAGTAACTTGGAAATTGTTCTATGCTATCTTTCTGTACAGATATGGAAGATTGTATTCTAATCTTATAGAAAGCAGATGTCTTGGATTCATCATGGTAAAGATGGTATTACGGGAGCTTATGGATCCAATTATCTTTACAAAGTTCAAAGCATTCCTCAATAAGGTGAAGATATATGTGAGCGTACTGTCTTATGTTTGTCTCAATTTAAAGATGAAACTAACATCTATCTGTTCTCGTTATTTATGCAGGGAAATGATCCTTCCTGTTTGCGCGAGTTTCTACTAAGAACTTTTAATAGTAATTCATCACATGGAAATGTTGGGCTGCAAGTAAGTCACATTCATTCAACATAGTTGTCTATATGTGCTCCTTTGCCCTTTTGAATATATTTGAGGAGCTGCTTGTATACCATCTTCATTGTAGATACTAGATAGGAACTGGGGTGCAGGCTGGCACCTGCTGTCATTACTTCTAGCAGCTAAACCTCTTGATAGAATAAGGTAAACCCGTCGACGAGGTTGAAACATACTTTCAGAGTAATTTACAACTTTATGATGCCATTATATTTTAGTCTTTAATCAAAACAACTTTTCACATGGTAAAGGTTATTGCTAGAATGTAAAAAGAGGTGCATATGTTATACTTGAATTTTGCAACCATCGGACTGGCCATTTAGTTCTATAAAATCGTTTGGCTATTAGCGTAATACCTTAAGTGCCCCTCCAATAAATGAATAAGTAAGGAAATCTTTCTAATGGGGATCGGTGACATCAATAATTTGCAAGGGTAGCAATGGTCAATACCTAACTCAAGGCTACAGAACTTGCAAAAAGAAAAAAATAAAGGAACGGTTGTGATTTTTGCTGCAAACAAGATTAGTGTTTAGAGTTCGCAAAATGGCAGGTGGGGTAATGGGTCAAAATGGATTCGGGTTGAAACGGGTAATATATATATATGTATTTACATCTTTTGTATACTATCATTTCAGTAATAATACTCTTTCTGAATAATATGATTTAGGAGGTTCTATACATTAAGCATACAATTTGGGTGACTTCCAAATATTTTTCTTATAAGGTAGATTTGTTCTATTACCTATTTGAGATAAGTCATAACCCGATGATCTATTCCTATGTAAATTGGGCGATTTTTCATATCCTATGTAAATTGGGCGATTTTTCATATCCATTAGTTTATTTCTTGTATCAACTAATGCATTGGGACTATCTTGCAGATGTTTAGATGCTCTAAGACACCCATTTCTGTGTGGACCACGATGGCGGGTGAACCCGTCGATGGACATCGTCAGGTGGAGTCTGGGATCAACTGCAGTTAGAATAACTGAGGAGTACATATATGGCCAACAACAGGTTTGCTTCTTTTGACAAATTTTGCTCAATCTTGTAAGTGTTAGAGGAAATGCTTTCAACCATCTAATTGATTTTCTAGTTCCTTTTTGGCATTTGTTGCAGTAATTTTCTCTGTTTTAGATGTTCCAAGTAGCTTTAATTGAAAAGATGTAATTGGAACCTAAGTTTACTAATCATGCTAGATTTTTCTGTTTATGCTGCAGCGCATCAGGCTAGCTCACTTTATTGAGTTAATGGAGATGTTAAATCCTTATCCGAGGCGAAAGGTTAGTAAAATTATTCTCTTTACATTTAAGTCCTTGTCGCAAACACTTTTTTGTTTACGGGTTGAAATAGGTTGGGTTAAACCACAAATACTTTTTTTCCACTTTTTGTAGATAATTAATGTATTAAATATGGTTAAAAACTTATTTATAACAATAAATTTTTAATTAAACGGATTTAGTAGGCTGTATGCATTAGAGATCCATCTTTGCAATTTTCAAGTCAACCCATCTAAGACATTAGAGATATACAAATCCCAAATCGACCCTTTAAGCCTTTAATGCTATTAAGCATATTGGTTTAATTTGCCACCCTTTGTTGGGGATTAGTAGAAATCTTGCGCTGTCCTAGTAGCATTACATCTATGTTGGAGTGTATATTAGTATATTATGTTTAAGGTTAGGAGTCAACGTTTGCTATTGGTATTATGCTTAGATTGCTTTCAACATACCTTCTCCTTTTTGTACTGATTTAGCATATGGTGAAACCCATTTTATTACCCGTGAATGTAACCATGTAAGTAGAGGTGGCAAATAGGGGTGGGTTGAATGGATATTTTTTGTTCGCCTCATGTTGGACTCATTCGAGAAACTTTTTCATCTATTTCTTCTAAAGTTTATATTAGAACTTCTCTGTCTAACAAACATATTTAATATTTCAGAACTGGCTGGGTTTGCTACCCGGAAGATGGAGATTGGTGTATTGCACTGGCCGCCACATTGGGTTAACCACTCGCCAACCACCTTCTCGTGTGTTCATTGGAGACGTGCACCTTACAATATCTCAACCATCAAAACCAAAACCACCATCTTCATTCACCTCCGACATCGGCTTCCGGGTCCTGGTTGGCAAAGATTGGCCACATGACAAGACTGGCATTGATGGAAAACTTCAAGTAAATTCTACATTCAAATTGACATCCGGAAGACGACTTTACCTAAAAAAAGAGACAAACACCCAAAATCTCTCATCAAGCGCCACCAATGCACAAGAATCGGCAATCGAGAAGCTATCAGGTAAAAGGTGGAGGAAAGCATTACATCATAGAGAAGTACCCTCAAGTCTTCCAGTAATTAAACTGGCGTCAAATGAAATTGATGTGACTCTGATGTTAAAGGAGCCATTGACAAGAGACACTGAGGCTGCACAAGCTGTGGTTAATGAAGTTCGGATGCAAGTTCCACCAGAAATGTTTGATTTGTCGAAGATAGTTTGTGGTACGTACATAGATTCTAGGATGCTGGTTCTTCGTAGTGTCAATGGATCTGCACTCTTGTTCACAAGGGAATGCAGTATCTAAGGTTGTGTGCTTTGTGGTAGTTTGTATATATGTAGAGATTATTGCTAGAAGCACACATTTCCTCGCGTACAAAAGATCAATTAAGAATTCGTGTATAGTGTTAAAAACGGAGAACAGTTAGAATATGAAAAGAAACCATTTGACTAGCTTATTTTGGCATCTTATAGTAGACAATCTGATATTTGTGGTTCGGTTTATCTTTTCGCTATGCAGTTTAACATGTTGTTTGAGTCAAGATGACAATTCCAACATATTCATAGGATAATGAGCGAGATGTATATTGTTTCAAACCCATTATTAACGATAAAGATAAATGATGGATTCAAACGAAGCAGTTCGTGTAGTTTCAACAGGTTGAAAGTCTTGTAAAAGTGGAGAAATAAGTAACTAAATTGGATCGAAAAAACTAAAACTGTAAAATCCAAAACATACACATCTTTTAGAGATATACAGTCCAAATGGTAGATGGCAGATAGTACACAATGTAAATGGTAAACTTACTTGAGATAGAAACTTAAGCCCTTTTGGGATTGGGATTTGAAGGTCGAACTTAAAAAGCGGACTAATACATTAAGGTCATAATTGTCCATTCATGTTAAGGATGTTGAAATTTGGCTGTCAGCTTTAGTTCCTAGAGTCTCAACTCTCAATGCATCTTCCAAGTATCGCAATACTTCTCTTACAAAATCCTTCATGGAAGTATCAGAGGCTACAAATGGGCCAATCCTACTTAAGCCCTCCATTAATCTATTATGGATTTGGTAAAAATCAAAAAATATTCTGTTGGGCTAGAACAAAGTGAGCCCATTTAAAAGACTTATGACGGGTCTTTCTTAGAAATTCACTTAAGGCCACCCTCATGGCCTCATTTAGACATCATCGTAGAATTTGATCTTCCTTTTTAAGTGTTATTTTTATCACGGTACGTTGTCTTTAGGTGCAGGGGTGAAACCTCGTTTCAAGAGGGGCACATTATAGGAAATTATCAGTGCGTTTGGATCGGTGGAATTTGAATTAATTAAAGAAATTATCAGTGCGTTTGGATCGGTGGAATTTGAATTAATTAAAGAAATTAAAATTTTAAGGAATTAGAATTATCAAAGAAATTAGTATTATAAGCGGTGTGAACTTTTTTAGAGAAGAAATTTGATAATTTTTGGTTTAATTCATTTTGAACTAAACACCTTTAGGGGCTGTTTGTTTCACAAATGTTTTTGAAGGAATTGAAATTTGTCAAAGAAATTGAAATTTGAAAGAATTTGTATTGTGTTTGGTTGACATAAATTTATGAATGGAATTGGAATCTCAATAATAATAATGACAAAATTACCCTTATAATATTTTACATACTTTATATAAAATTTTCATTCTTATAGAATCTTTTATAAAATTATTAACTTTTATAAATTTGTCATTTTTATAGAATTTTTTATAAAATTATTAACTTTAATAAATTTTTCATTTTTATAGCATCTTTTATAAAATTATTAACTTTATAAAATTGTCATTTTTATAAAATCTTTTCGTAAACTCGATTATATTTTTATAAAGTTCATAATTAAAAAAATCATTTGTGTTTAGTTTGGAGGGTTTTTTGGTAAAAATTAAGCATTCCTTTGGAATTTCAAACTTTCCTTCCATGTATGGATGGAATGTTGAATTCCATTAGTTAAAGGAATTTGATAAGTTCCAATTCCATTGTACTCTTTAACCAAACAAGAAAATGATAGAATTCAAATTTCAATTTCGGGGAATTCCGAGGAATTCCGCGAAATGAACCTCCTTTATAGAATGCATTTGAAATTTCAATTCCATCAAATTTCTTGATTTGCAAACCAAACACAACATTAGACTCCTCGATCGATTACTTTTGCTTAATTTTTTTCTCATGTTAAATTAAGTAAAACTAACTAAGCTGCTTTAAATTTAAAAAAGAATCTATATTGAATTTAGATTTTGAAACGAGGTGAAATCCAAATTTGACCCTCAATGAGTCTTTGAAAAATAAATATAGAATCATAAATCGATCGAAACAACTCTTTATAAAATTAATTTATGAGAAAATTAAGATTATTAGTTTAATTACTTTAACTTAAAAGTTTTGTGGTCTAACATTTATTTAATAAGATTTTTTAGCAAAAGAGTTACACATGATCTATATAGTAATAACCAATGAGTCAACCATCAAGCTAGACATCAAAGTGCATTAGCTTCTTAACTTTGTTTTCTTTTTTATATTTCAAGGAGCAAAATTTCCTATACACTTCTATCTTCTCCAATAATACACACAGTCAGTACTGACAACTCCTTTGGAACATCCACTGTCTTCACTCTGACTTTACCGCTGTTTAGGTGTATTAGTTTTCAAGTTATCGTCTATATACTCAATAAGTTGTTCATTTGCTGATAATAAAGACTTGTACACGGGTTTTGATATTGAGTTTTTTCCATTATCTTCCTTATATTATATTACATATTTTTATTTATTTAGTAGATTTTGTTTGTATTTTTTTAATTAACAGGTATACTAGTTAACAATGTAGCTCTTGTTCGTGGAAATAAAGGATCAACGACTTTTGGGTCAACTCTAGCAAGGAAGAAGTTTTTTGTTTCATTATAAAAAAGCTGCTCATCAACTTGCTCATTTAGTTATCATATACTTTTTTTATATAGTTACTGTTTAACTCTTATTTAATTGTAAGTTGAAGCCTCTAGCTTGTGCCTAGAAACTTGCTCGAGGACTAAAAAGGTTAAGGAAGTAACGGAGAAGGGGATAAAAAACTTAATAAGTAGCGTATGTCATGTAGTAGTTTCTTCTAAGAGAAATGGTAACTACTTAAAGCTATAATAAAGGTATTTAGACATAAATTACTATATACATTCAGAGACATAACAAATTCAGTACCCCTAAATATTGATTGATGTATACTAAATTATTAATCTTCAAATTTTAATGACATGTGTTAACGTTAACAAAACCACTTTCTCAGCAATGACGATGCAAGTGTCATGAAGGCCAAAGCTATTTGGACAAAAAAATAGCTATTTGGACCAAAGCAAACAAAAATAAAATAAATGTCAAATTTTACCTAATGTTTTTTTTAAGTGTTAAAATTAATAATTTTGAAGTGAGTATACTATTATCATTTATTATTAAATAGTACAGTGTCTGCGCATTGCAGCGAGTAAATATATTGTTTCATTTTCAAATATAAAACGATTATTTAGATGAAATATGTAGATGTCTATTGTTTAAAGTTATAATTATTTAATTATATATAGTTTATTTAATTACACATAAATTTTTTAGTAATTGAGTCATTCATGTAAAGACACTTAAATTTTTATACCAAAAAAATGAAAGAAAAAAATTCTTTATATCATATGAAATGTCAAATCGAAGAGAAAAAAACGTTGATTTTTATAGTGTAATTTTTATAATTTTTCGACTAACCTTTTTTGTCATATTTAATTTTTAAGAACGTGAGAAAAAATGTGTAGATGATATAAAATTTGAACATATAAGATATATAATGTTTGAATTATTGTAAGATAATTTATATCTTTTTGGTATTTTATTATTTTTTAAATAAAAATAATAATGTATAATAAAAAAGTATAAATGATTAACGACAAATTGTAATACACAAATTTTTTGAAAGAATAATTTTAATAATATGAAAGGATCCTTATTTAAATAATAATTATTTAATTTAACGAAATAAATCACATTATCATTAAATAATAAATTGGGTGGTAGCGGTTGGTACAAATACCATCACCCATCAAGGTCATACGAAGACCCGCCTGGTCAAGCAGTGGACTTGTCATAATCATGAGTTTAACAAATTTTCACAAGTTGAACTAGGCTTATGGATTTAATTTTCTTAGATAATAAAAAGTTTCATATTTTTTTAATAGTCGTGGTTTCGATTGCATATTTGGTGGTCACTATTTTACGGAGACCAAATTAACTGTCATACAGACTTGATCAATGTAAAGTTATTTTTAAAAGACTCGTAATGTCTCAGTTCATCTTGCTATTTAGAATAACGAGTATGCATGATCGCCTGTCACGGTTATAAGTGCTCTAAGAAGACTACCATGACTCCAAAAGATTATTCGTTATAGCTGGGATTTGAATCTTATGATTACCAGGATGGGAGTCTTTCGTTTTTCAAATTTACCAGTTACCAATTAAGTGGTTAAGGTAAAAGAAATTACAACAAGAAACTAAATTTATGTATCTAATATATGAATAAATACAAAGACGTAGACTATAAACATAAACATTAAACATAAAAATATTAAAAGAGAAGTCCACTTGTTCAATAATAAATTATGTAATGACACAATTGTCCACTTGTTCTACCCCATCGATACCCCCATACTGCTATAAATCTTCCTATCTAGCTTTATCTGATCTTACAATTAACATTCAAATTAAACATACAAAAATAAAATACTTCTTCCATAATCAATTATATTCTATGGAAACTTGCAAGTTACAAATCATCCTACACTCGGCAAAGGGTCTCCTCAACGTCAAGAACCTCGGTACCATGGACCCTTACGCCATCGTTTGGACTGATAGAAATGGCAAACTGTCCGAACCACGTAAAACTGAAGTTGCAAAAAAGGATCTCCTGTTTGGGAATGTCCCATGGAATTTAACGTGTTAACTTCCATGCAAAATAACTACACTCTCATCTTTGAGATCAAACATGATGGTAAGATGTTGGATCGCAACATAGGACAAGTCGAAGTGCCTTTTTAAGATCTTTTGGCCGGGGATGGTTTTGGAAAAAAGGTTAGTTACCCTGTGAAAATATCGTCTGGGGAGAAAAAGGGGGAAATCATTGTTTCACATGAGTTTATAAAACAACAAGATGTGAATTCTTTCGGTGAGAAGGTGAATGGACGTCCTAACAAGAAGGTAACTAAGCCAAAGAAGAAAAATGGAATGATGAAAAGGGTTGCAAAAAATGTGGCAGCTAAAGTGGCTACTGAAGCGGTTCTGTTAGCAGGAACGGTTGGCCTTGTACTTGCGTTTGACGGTAATGATTCATCAGCCGGAGTTCAAGATCCAAATGAAGACGAGTATGTCGATGAAGATGAAGATGTAAACGAAGATGAATATGAAGATGAAGATGTAGATGACGTCGACTTTTGAGGGTGTTTAATTAAGTTTAGTCTTCATTTGTTTTTTTTCAATTTATTTTCAGGCAACTCTACATATATGCTTCTTTAGTTTGGTGTGATTATTTAAATATTAAAATTATGTACTTAATGCAATAAATTGCATTTACGTAAGGTTAATTAAAGACGCTAAGGCGTCGTCATATATTAAGTATTTAATTTTGATTTGTAATTTAAGTATTTAAACCCAATTTAAACATGATTTATTATTATCCTTCAATTTTCTTGTAACTGGTAGCTTGAGATGTTTTTTTGTTCCTCTTTGAAATACACAGATCGAGTCACAGAATTTTGATATATTAAAACAAGCGTACGTGGTACACTTGATTTCATGACTTAAGTCACTCTTAATTGAAATCGACTCACGCATCAAAGACTTCAAACTTCAAAGGAGGTGTACGTTTTGTCTCCACGTACCGACGTACGTACCAGTTCTTTCGTGGAAAGTTGATAAATTTGTCCCCACGTACATACCAGTTCTTTCGAGGAAAGTTGATAAATTTGTCAGGTACAAATTTAAGATTTAACCTACTTATATGCTTCTAGCTAGCATTAGATTCAATTTCTTTTATGCTCCCTTTTAACTAATTTGTTCGTTTATGTTTTCTTTTTGGATTGTTTCAAATCAGTTGTTCACTACTAAATATAGATAGAGAAGCCAATCAAGTTTATCATATTATCATTACTTGAAACCAAAACTACTAAAGTGAAAATAATCTTTAATTAATTAGTCGAGAATACGTACGTCATTCTACAAAAACTAAACGGTAATGAATACGTCTATTTTAAATGTGTATTTTTTGTCGGTGACAATTAATTGAGACGGAGGGAGTACCTTGTTAGCGATTAGACGAATATAAATCACGCACAACATGTTGGAAATATTGATAGAAAATATGTAGTATTTTTATCAACTTTGGACATAAACAACTATACGTATATGTTATATATACAGTTAATACTTTGTGGGTTTGTGTTCTCCTTGAGAGTTTCACAACGAGTTAAGATATGTCCAAAATGATGTTAAGGTGAATGATGTCACACATCGCTAAAACGGAAATACGAGTCGCAACAATTCAAAGTTGCATAGCATTAGGTAACACATAACACCAACCATAGAAATAGCAAAAAGTACATATTACAACAAGTTTTAAACGGTATTGCAGAAGTAACAACATTGTTCGAATTCACAAATGAAAATGTTGTACATAAGTGCTTTCCTAAATGCCAAACCTATTGACCGATACCTGAAAAGCATGACAAATTTAAAAGGTCAACTATTGAAATAGTTGGTGAGTTCACAGAGTTTTTCTTTGAAAACACAACAAAAAGTTTTGAATTGATAAAATTAGTTCAATCCGCATGGTAGATGAATAACCGGTTGCTTTTAATGCACATGGTAGATTGTCTACATAAACGTTAACGCAATTGAGGCCACTACCAAACCAAATGTCCGAGTTTCCCCAAGTTACATGTTTAATCAGTTACATGAGTAAAAGTGTAGTACTATGAACTCACGATTCAATGCGAGTGGGGTGTCAATCCAAATAGCGTTATACATAAATACCAACGGCTCAACAATGAGTTAACAAGTAGTGTAAGAGTTTCCAGGGACTTAAAGCACGATAGTTACTCAACGTCTAACATTAGCATACATACCGAAATGCATAATCATATCATTGCAATATTTAACAATTCCATAAAACAATACAAATAGTTTGTAAAATAGTAACATGCTTTTCCCCCAAAAACACGTAATTAGTAAAAACGGGATGTGAGAAACTCACAATGAAGTGCGAAGTTAAACAAAAATAATTCACCAAAAAGTCACTGAGTGCCCGAACCTACTCCAAACCTAGGGAACATAAAGATACTGATGAGATTCGAACAAAAAACTCAAGGTTCTAAGTGATACTTAGATAACTAATTATTAAAAAATGCCTTAAAGATACTGGTTATATTAAAGTGTTATTATATATAAGCTTAACTTAATTTTGTCATAAATTCCAAATTTTCATAAAACGTCACGATAAAAAGGGTCAAAACAAGATTGAGTCATAAAACTATGACCTTTGGGTAAATCTATTCCCTTTTTGTTGTCACTTTATAGTAACATTTACATGTCTTACCTAACTCTTTTGTTATCTTTTTTATCTAAGTTAGTTTATTGTTTTATAAAGCTTTTGACAAAGGAATACATTTTTTTTGTGAAATGGTTAAGCCCTTCAAAGAAATTTTATACAATCAACTATGACATAAAGTATGGCTACTTGCACACTTGTCTTGTGACAACTATCCGGAGGTCAAAATATTAAGGTTTTTTAGTGAGACCATTTGGGTTTGAAAGCTAACACATAAAGCTACATTCCAGAAGAAATTCCACTACATTTGGATACATATGAGAAGAGTTATGATCTTTCAAAGTCGTGTGTTAAAATCTGACAGATTATTAGACAAATATTAAATGAAGAAGATGTGTTTAAACTCTTGTTTCTTCAAATGATTTTAGTTTTTTCTGTTTAGGTTATGTTTTGTAAGTTTGACCCAAGCTATTAGAATTCATAAAGAATCACGTACTCGTTTTGGAAAATGAAGAACTGTTATAAGAATGTTTTTTAGTTGGATTATCAAACTTCTTTTTGTATAGTACTCACTATACTTGGTAAACTTAATGGTAATATATAAAATACTAACTACTATAAAAAGTATATGTCTAACTATGTAGTTCTAGTTCTAATCATAATGGTACTGCTGATACACTCTAGTTGCATTTCAAAAAACCAAATATACTTTAGTTGCAAGTATTTTGAAATATGTAAGAACTACAATTTATAAAAGCTAAATTTATATCACCAATTCACCAAAGAGTATAAAAACCAATTGTTGATCCATGACACTTCACCAGTTGTATTGAAAAGTAACATGCAGTACGTGGGCCACAAACTGAGCCGTGTGGAAGTTATTACTGGCTCAACGAAGCCACATATACAGGTATCCTTCAGGCTTCAAACATATCATTTAGATAATAATTATGTCATAGTGATTTGAATTGACGAAATTTAGAGTAGTACTATCATGTACACCAGCAATAATTCTATGTCACTTTGAAATGTGTGTTTTCCATTTTCACGTCATCATCCTTATATGTTGTTTAACTGTGGTTTATAGGAAGTATTTTTCAAGATCAAAAAATCTAATAATTGTCAACATCTTAATTTAATTAAACATACGAGACTTAATTAGTTAAATTTGACATTGTTTTTTAAGTTAAATTTAGTTGAGAAAGAGATTGATTTGCTTTCTTTGCTCTACTTGATATGTGGTGACCATATTGAAGATGTTTTTTACGTGTTTGTGTGATGTGAAATTGCATGTCATACATGGGAGAAAATATTTAGATGGCTTGATATTTCTACTCCTACTTTCGTCTTAATTGATGATATTATGGATTGGGTAGACTCGGTTCAACTAAGTCACAATCGGAGGAAAATTTTAGAAGTTGTCATGTTAACAACTATGTGGGTGATTTGGAAGTTTCGAAATAACAAGGTTTTCGGCGATCGAAAGATGAAGAGAAGTACGATTGTTGATACTATAGTGGTCAACGTATTTGAGTGGTGTTCGTCTAGATGTAAAGTCTGTTCTAAAAATTGAATATTGTGGTTACAAAACCCAATGCTTTATATATGTGATTTGGATTCTAGTTGCTTGCTAGTTTAATAAAATTTAACCGTTCAAAAAATATATATAAGATAAAGTCTAAAATATTCGATATTGCTATTTATTAAATTTATTCTATTTTAGAATTCTGCGTTGCCTGTTATGTTGTTAAAATTTTGAGACATTTTGATATTAAATATTTGTTTTTAAATCTGTTAATTTTGTTTACAAAAATATAGGAAGTATATATTTTGATAGGTTGAGTTTCCTTTCAAAAGTAATGTTTTCATCAACAATCCTCTAAATTTACAAAATCTTTTTCAGAACTACAAGTTTTAAGTTGAATATATAATTCTAGCTAATTAAAAGCTAGTGGTTCAAACTGTTAGGGTCTGCTCCCGTGTTATTTTGTGGGAAGAAGATAATAGAAGTGGAAAGAAGAGAAATCATATTGTGTTCCTGAATTTTTTCTATAGAGAGAAGAGAAGTGGGAGGAAAATCTGAATATTTTTTCTCTTCAAACTTTCTCTTCAAAAGTGGGAAGAAATGGAAGAATAAAAAAATAAATAAGCTAGAAAATGAGATTTCCTTCCATTTCTCTCTAACTCAGGAATACGAAACGTGTAAATTTTCTTTCTCTTCTTTTCAACTCAGGAACACAATAATATTCTTCCTCTTCTTTTCTTTTCTATCATTTTCTTTTCTTTTCTCTTTTTTCTCCCAATCAAAAACTCAAACGCGGACTCTTAGAGATTAGACATATGATTGTCTAAGCTTACTTGCTTAATGATCTAGTTTCCTACTTTACTAGCCCTGTAAATTTGTATATATAGAGATCTCCACCTCTTATAAAAATAACATGATTATACTATTACTTTGAATTTTTTACACAAACATATTAATATGTTTTGATAACTTTATTTTATTAGTGAATTCATTAGCTTTTTAAAGAAGAAATAAATTAAAAATAAAATATAATAAGTTTAAGGTGTAAGCTAAGAAAATAAAAAAAAAATGTTAAGAGATCTCTAAATGTTATGTTATCACATCGACTCTGTGTGTACGTAAGACTAGTTAATCAAAATATTACTAAGAAATCAGGAGTAAACAAAATAAGAAGCGATATTGTAAAAAAAAATAAAAAAAATATTAAATTGGAAAAGTAGAAAATAGAAGCTCGGTGATGATGGGGAACGTTATATACCTGATTGATTGGTCGGCTCCTCAAAGAAGTTACAAAATTCTACTTATTTAAAATAGAATTTTGATAAATCTTGTCCTTAGGCGCTCTTAAAGCATTGGTTAAGATTATTATAAATAATTTATTAATATTCAATGAACATTTAACATTACATATTTATAAGTAATTACAAAGTCACTTTCCATATATTATTAATAAATTAGTGATTAATTTAAAAATAATGTAGTTTATTTAATATTTAAAACTATATTTGATAACCTTAACCAATGCCTTAAAAATAATATTTATCAAAACCTTTTAAAATATTAACATAAATCGTACAATTTTTTTATCTAAAAATAAATTTTAAAAGTTAAAAATTCACCATATCATACGTATAAACATACAAAACAAATGTAACAACAAATTCAAGTAACAAAATCATACTCCACATAATATTAAAATATCAAACATTATTTGATTAAAAAATTAGAGAATATTACTAATTTCTGGCAAACCGAGCTCAAAATTTTATTTATACCTTAATAAAACTCTACTTACTTACATAATTTAAAAACAAAACAACTTAATTTACTAATATGATATATATTATCTTACAATATAAAATTATAACTTATAAAACAAATAAGTAAGTAAACAAATAAAAAAATCAAAGAAAAAAGATTTACATTGAAATTAAAATTTAGATTCTCCATTGTTTATGTTTCACCTATTTCTTCAACATCCAAAATTGTGAGAACAATAAAAAAAGGATTAAACCCTTATTTGAACCCATTATCACATGTTTCTTCACCTCTTAAGAACAAAAATCCTATAAATTTTTGAAGTTAAAAGTTGAAAAGGGTAAAAAGAAATCATATCCAATAATTCCTACGAAATGCTCGCATGGATTGACGCGGTATGCGCCATGAAAAAGGGTTGAATGGTTCAGTCGGTTAGTGCCCTTTAACTTTTTTATTTGCTCATGTTTAAAGTCAAAGTACGCGTCACGTGTCAACACGGGATTCGTTTATTTTTTATTATTATTATTATTATTATTTTATTTTTACACTAAAACTAATTATATAATATTTGATTTATTGTTCAAACGGCTACTTTTCTATTTTAAATGTACGAGCGCCATAAGTTTCTATACGAACGTAAATCTATAAATTAGTTTGTTAACATGATTAGTGAATGGAGGTAATTAGTGATTTTTTTAGTATCTCTCATCTCTAATTATCGTAATCAATAGAATGAATGGATCAATATTCCGTAGCAACTCACATCATTTTCTTATAATTAAAAAAACATTGCACTCGATTATTATTGCCAACTAAACGGTAAGTTCTTTTTGCAGAGAAAAAAGCTTTTTTTACACACATAAGTAGATTAATTTGATTGATTGAAGCGATGTCATTCTTAATATTTAATGTTTTTCATTTAATTGATGTATTAGTTCATTTTTCTCGGATAACTTTTAATATATAATGTTTGAAATAATTCTGAACATATTTTTGTGGTCAGTATAATTTTATGTGCATTTCGATGTGAATTCTATTGTCATATGATATTTATTTAACGAATGTATTATTAGTCTTATAATCAACTTTTTTTATATCAAAATGTAGATAAATATAATCTGATCATAGTGATATATTTGGATTGAAATTAAAAAATATATAAGAAAATTTATTAGCAACAAAACAGAATAATACACTTTAATCTCGGTGTAACATTTATCAATTTCCAATTTTTTTCCAGCTTTAGAACATTTATCTAAACATAACAGGTAGTATAACATACTGATCGCTCTGCTTTACTCCACTTGCATAGTATCAACATGAAATTATTGCAATCACGTATGTTAATAATAACCATTACGTGAAAGTCATGTTGACATGAGGATACATGATGCCAACTATTAACCCATAATGAATGATCTACTCTATATAAGAATAGAATAAATACTTGTAACCAAGATGCGCGCGATATATTTAATCATAATAATTAGGAAAATTTTGAAATTATTCAAGTTATTGTATGAATACTTAACTAATAATGTATTTTTATTAAATAAAAACTATTTATCATTTACTTGAATGTAGTATGTTCAATACTAAAAATGATGAATATTAGCTTTGAAATATTATTAATTAGAATATTTAATTATATATAAAATGTAATATAGTTAACGTAAAAAAAAAAATAAAAAAAAATAGAATATAATTATATTTAAATTATAAATAAATATCGAATGATTACTGGATCCTTCATTGTGATTTGGATTAATGGTTTACATCCGTGCAAATAGTAGCACAGCTCGCAATACAATGAATGGGTCAATATTCCCTGACTACTCACATCATTTTCTTATAATTAAAAAAACATTGCACTCGATTATTAATCCCAAGTAAACAACTAGAAACCAATGCTTCAACAAGTTAATGTCAACTTGCTTTAGTTTGACTTGACTTGACTTGAATTTACCTTGTTAGAATTTGATATTGGAAAACTTCGTAGTCGAAAATTTTCACGATTGATTCACAGAAACATACATGTTTCCTCATTTTGTAGTCGAAAATTTTCGTAGATTAATTATCCCGTTGCAAGCAACGGGTACAGAAGACCTTGTTTATGTTAAATAGTGAGTTGGTGTTCAGTAAATATTGCTACCTATATGAAACCAAAATATTGTATTATTACATATTAGTAGACAAAAATGTATAGAGCTAAGATTTGACATTTATAGTGTATAACAGAACTTTTTAAATTTTATTGTGTGTAATTAATGAATTTGTTATTCATTACACTATTATATGTAGTTTATGATCTTCTTACTCATATGTCATTTATATAAGATATTACGTAACATCTTTACAACTTATAAGTTATCACGTCATTAATTAAATACCATGGCAATTACTAGTCACCTAATTGGTTTGTTATAAACGAAGATAGTATAGTATTTCTCGTTATTTAAAGACAATGAAAGTGTCAAGATTCCTTAATACTTGCATTGTTTTCTTATGGAAAACAGTGCACTTGAATACTTGGTCACCAATGCCGAGTAAACTATTAGATGTGCATCAGCAAGTTGATGTCAACTTGCTTTAGCATGAATGAACTCGAGACTTTTTAGAATTTGATCTTAGACAATTTCATATAACGATGTAACTTACTATTAGCGTTGATCATCTATACAATTATATATGTATGCTTACTGACTTGTAATATATATAAATTTAAGGGTTTAGTGTCTAGAAACATAATCAACTTTCACGAACCTATATTGTATGTATCGTCTTTTAATAGTTCCTATCAAATGTATTTAACTCATAAAAACATAATATTAGTGTATTAGACGACTTGTTTAGACATTAGCCGGTAATTATAGAAACGTGGCATGATGACCGGAATGAATTAAAGAGTTAGATGTCATATAATAATCCATATCATTTTCCCCCTAAACCAATTTAGCCCAATTTTAAATTCATGGTTTGGTAAATAAGATTTCACCCTCATTTACACACACTTCACCCTCATTTACACACACTTTCAGTAACACTTCCAGACAAAAAACAATTTGGCAATTTGAACTAGGAGCTACAACATACAAAAAAAAAAAAAAAAAAAAAAATTGACTCCAATTTCAACAATCGGTGCTTCTAAGGTTAGAGTTTTGTACTTTTTTGTTTTATTTGTGATATTGGACGTAGTGTTAGGGTTTTGTTCGATTTTGTGTTTTTATTTGTTATAAAGTGTTATTTTCATCATTATATGTAGTTATACGATGATTATTTTAAATGAATGCTAGATTTAGGGTTTAGTTTTTCTTCTACTTTGAGCTAGGATTTTTACGAGTTACTAACGTACTTCTTGTTTGTAGAAATGGAGAAAGGGTTTAAAATCGATGTTCATCATAATGAGTTGTTCTTCTACTTGCCTTTAAGATATGTTAATAGAAATGTTATACATATGGTAATAAGTATAATAACTTATGAAGAACTATATGATTTCTTAGAGAAAGAAGTTGGTCAAACAATTGCTACTTTTTAATATGTCTTACCTGCAACTAATTTCAATTTCGGGTTGATGAGAACAAAAAATGATCATGATTTACAAATCTTTCATGATGTTGCTGATAACTATGGGAAATTAGGTGTTTACATAGACCACTCTGGAGTGCACCTTAGTAGGTTCACTAAGGGCTAAAATGGAGGTGATATCGGAGGTAGTAATGGAGTTGATAATGCAACTGATAATAGTATAATGGAGGTAAAAATGTGACAGAAGAAAGTGACAATGATTATGATTATGAGGTAAAAAATTTAGATGATGGAAAATCTGTGGCATTTCTTAATCATTTAAGGGAGGGTGAGGATAAGGTACAACATGTTAGAAAGGGACAACTAATTGCTAAGATACCAAATCAAAACCATCTACCAATATTAGGAGTGAAAAAAAGGGTTAGATGAAAGTAAGTTTGATAATGTACAACTTGAGCATGATCAGTTTATGAAGGAGCTGATGGATGCCCTGAAGTGTGTTGATGATAATGAGTTACCTATTGATCCAAAAAGAAAGGGACCTGAGAGATTCCAAAGTTTCTTATACATGACAAGGAGATTCAATGGAACTTAAATGAACCAAAGTTATAGAACCATTTACTTTATGTCTATGCCAAGTTTATATATTAATTGTTACTTAAGTAATTGTATTTTCTCACAGGTTTGAGAATTATATGAAGGACCTGAACAACTAAAGGAGTGTTTAACATACTATGCACTTGCAAATGGTTTCTCACTGTGTTATGAAAGGAATTGCAAGGAAAGCATCATTGCTAGGTGTGGTACTAGACCATAAAAATTGAAAGATGAAGAAAAGGCCAAACGAAGTAAGAATAACAGGTATCCTCATACTTCAAAGTATGAGAGTCAAAAGTGCACATTTAGATGTTATGCTAGGTGGTTGAAAAAGAAAAAGTCAATTATCATTATGTCTTTGATTAATGAACATACTTGTGCTAGGAACTTTGAGCTTGGGTCACTTGTGAACAACAAATGGATTAGGAGTAGCACTTGATGGTTGTGTTTGAATGGATTAACATACTTTGAAAGATATTATGAGTGTTTGTGTAACACCCACTCTTGTGACTTAGGGGTAATTCGGTAATTTCCATAACCTTGTATTTAATTATAAGTTTTATGTTATATTAACATGTTATTTACATAGGAGAATTAGTTGAAGGTCAAATTGCTAATTGTGTTAGGTAAACTATTAATAGTTTTAAATTAAATTAGTTGTCGGTAAAATAAAATAACTTGTTTCGCAAAATGGTTTTCAGGTTCCAGACAATAAGCCAAACTAGGGATTAAAATTAACAAGCTTTTGTGTTGGTGGGTGATATAAAATCACCAAATTTATCACTTTCATCTCATTTGTCACCTACTCCTTTCTTAAAATTTTCTTTCAAAGCTTCCTTCCAAAATCACGAAATTAACATTGTTGAGAGTGATATTGAACTGTTGTGAATCCTTGTTTTGTCTGTCATCATCATCATCATCTTGTTCTTAATTTTCATTGTAAGCATTTTTGCTATTTTTGGTTATAAACTTGAAATTTCGTTAATTCTTAAAATGATGTGTGAAATTGAGTTTGAAAGATGTTATTTGATGTATTAGAAAGGTTAGAAAGCTGGCTAGGTTGATAGGAAACTGATTTTTGAGTTTGTGAGTCAAAATGGTTAGTTTTTTTGGGTAACAGCGGTTCAGTTCGCAATTCTGAGTTCATCCTGCGAGTTGAGTTTTGCCTTGCGAGTTGAGTTTCCCTGCGAGTTGAGTTTTCCTTGCGAGTTGAGATTGGCCTTGCGAGTTGAGATTGTCTTGCGAGTTGAGTTGCCTTGCGAGTTGAGATTGACCTGCGAGTTGAGTTCCTGCGAGTTGAGTTTTCCTTGCGAGTTGAGTGTGGCCTGCGAGTTGAGTTCTTGCGAGTTGAGATTGACCTGCGAGTTGAGTTCCTGCGAGTTGAGTTTTTGCAAATTCTGAAAGTGCATAAGTAAAAGGTTATACTTTTAGCGACCAAAATTTAACAGATTCTTATTAACTGCGGATCAGACTCTTATTAACAGATTATAGATTACAAGGATCACCCGCTTGGATTAATAGGTTATAATAATGTTTCAAAATTTGTTAATTGAATAAATAATTAAACAAACGAATTGTTATAACTTGATATAAATTGATAGTTGTAGAGCGATTATATCCGATAATTGCAACTTGGTGATTGTTTACCATTTTGATACTAAGTAATGAAATATGTTATACGATCATGGAAAGAGTTACTAATTTCTAAATTATTGTATTCTCATATCAGCAGAAGACTCAGTAATATAAGATCTCTGAGTGTGGGCTGAGACAAGTCAGGTGAGTGGATCTGCAACTCATAATTTGAGTTAGTTGTAATGGTGTGAGTACAACAAGTAACGTAAACCTTGATAGACTGTTTAGTCTGAGTTATGATTGTGTATACCTGCTTGTTATGCATATGTGGCCTTCGGGCATCTGTGTTATTCAGATGTCAATTGCGATTGGACTTGGTTACTACTGTGTTCAACACAGGTTCCAGATACATGTGTTGTCGCTGGAAACTGTGTTGTTGTGTTGTAGTGCCAAGTTATCGGTAAATCTTGTATGGGCCTATACAGATTGTGATAAGCGTTATTTGAGGGCCACCGCGGCTGTAGGGTTCCTCAGTAACCACCGATCCTCTTGAGTTTATGTGTTTTCGTGCTTAATGTAAACAGATTGTTATGTTATGTTGAATTATTAGTTGTACATTCATTCACTTAGCTTCGTGCTAATCCCACCATTTCTCTTCCTGCAGGTTCTGTATAAGTTTGTGGGTTTAGGCAGGAAGATGGGCTTTTTGAAGGAATGTTTGACACGTGCCATAACTCTGATAAATATTTATAGATGTTTTGTTAATTAACATGTATGTGGATTTTATATAACAACTATATGTGTTTTGCTTCGGAAATAGTTAAATGTTGTAAACTCGCGAAATTTTATGGTCTTTTTGTAATAATATGTAATATTACTTTATCTATCGCTTCCGAGTCAAATGTCAGATTTAACCCTGAGGTAAATTGAGGGGTGTTATAGTTTGAATGGATTAAAAGAAGGGTGGAAGTCTGGGTGTTAGAAAATAGTAGTACTTGATGGTTGTTTTGTAAAGAGGCCTTCTTTTCGAGAACCTTTAACAACTTTTGGTCGAGATGGTAACAATCAAGTTTACCCCATTGCTTGGCAAGTGATGAATTTAGAGAATAGAGATGACTAGACTTGGTTTCTAAGGTTACTTGGACATGATTTCATCATAAATGAATTTTAAAAATCACAAATAATTTCAAAATTTAACATTAATCACAAATGAATATTAAAAACATTTTTATGAAAAAATCAAGGGCTAAGATTTGTTTCTCTCCTTCCCCAAGATTTGGAGCTTCCCTATGGATCATTTCCCTATATATAATATATATATATGTAGATTTAGGTTCAAATAAAAAACCTAAATATCGTAGGACTGTAGGAAATGACTTTAAAATCATTTTTAAATATCCAAAACACATTATTTTACAAAATTTTCTTCGTAGCACCTTATTCAAATAAATTTTGGAAGTTATTTTTCAAATAAACAAAGTCTCGACGTTTTTTTTTCTTTTTTTCATTATTTTTATTATTTATTCATAATAATCACAATTATAACTAGATAACACATGAATAATATATAACTATCAAAACCTTATTTTGTGATTATCTCTAATAGATAATCATATTATATTATAGACTAATTACACGTGATTATCATGTTATGTATTGTGATTATCTTGACAGTAACGACTGTAAAAAAAGTTTGAATTTCTTTTTTATTAAAATTTTTATCATAACTTGTAAAAGTTATTGTAATAATAATCATCGAAATTTTTTTTGAAGGAAAATGTGTTTTGGATTTTTAAAAAGTGATTTCAAAATTATTCGTACGTTCTCAAGATATTTATGTGGGGATGGAAACAAAAAATGAGGGAAGTAGGGAAGTAAATACCCATTTACCATCAAAACATGACTTTCAATCAAGATTGATCAAATTAAAGCTTGAAATATGAATCAATCGATTATATATATCATTTAATCAAACAATGTTGTTATAATTTTACGTATTAAACAAAAAGCTTTCAAAATTGATATTTAACATTCATTTGTATGTTATTATACACTAATTATTGCATTTATCAGTTAATGTTATCACTAAAAATTCATCAACAAATGATGTTAAGTAACGTTCATCGATGTATAATAACAAAATATGAGTTAACATTCATGTGGAATGAATGTTATATATTTGCGTGTAATGTCAATCTCAAGATTCATGGAAAAATATCATTGTTAATATTACTAGGTTTATTCATAAGAATTAAGTTCAAATGAGAATGATAATTTTTGTAAGAATGGAGGAATCAATCTCAACCATCCATTTCATCAAGATAATAATACCCCATCATTTTTAAAAATTGAATATCTCACAAACGACTAGTCAAAAAAATATATAAATTGCACAATAAAAATCAACATTTTTTTCTATTCGATTAGACATCTCCCAAGGTATACTTTCGACGAACTTTTTTTTTTCCATTTTTTTGTGGGTTTCGAAAACTGGTAACACATGTATTACCACTGGTAACACATGTGTTAATTGCCGTAACACAGTTGCGGTAACATATGTGTTAGTCGCTGGTAACACATGTGTTACCAACCATTTACACATGTGTTACCCGTTTTCAATCAAAAAAAAAAAATTCATCGAAAGTATATCATGAGTGATGTCTAATCGTAGAGAAACGAACGCTGATTTTTATGGTGCAATTTTTATAATTTTTTGATTAGCCGTTTGTGATATACTTAACTTTGGGGAAAAATTGAGTTATGCAAAATGGATGACTATGATTCATTCCTCAATTCTCACTAAAATTTTCATTCTCATTTAAGCTCGACCCTTATTCATAAAACTTTCCGGAAAATATCATTCAAGTTCAACGGAAATAAATAAAAGATAGAAATAAAAGATAGAGATCTATTTTCATTATTAATAACCATTAATAATTCAGAAACTGATAGAACAAGTAATGAATGGTCAACATTCCCATAATACTCAGTACTCACATTGTTTTCTTATAGAAATCATTGCACTTCGCATGTTAGATATCCTTTCAACAAGTTGATGTCTGACTGTTCCTTTAGTTTGAATGAACTCGACTCGTTTTATAATTTGATATAGTTGAGAACGCGTTCCACCCGATCCAAACCACATTAATAGCCCTATTATAAACTATAAAACCTAGCTTTCTTCTTATATCGATTTATGGCACCTTGCAAGTTCCAACTGATCATACACTCGGCAAACGGTCTTACCAACGTCAAGTACTTTGGTACCATGATCCCTTATGTCGTCGTTTGGATTGTTAAAGATGGAAAAAGGTTGGATGAAGAACTATATCAAACCGAAGTCGCAAAACTGGGTGCATCTGATCCTGTTTGGAATTATACCAGGCAATTGGAAGTAACAACTGTCATGCAATCGGCCGACTGCCGTCACGCTCTCTTGTTTGAGATTAAACACAAGGGAACGTTGTTCGATCGTGACATAGGACAAGTCGAAGTACCCTTTAAAGATCTTTTGGCTGGTAATGGTATTGGAGAGAATATTAGTTACCCTGTGAAGATATCGTCTGGGAAGATGAAGGGGCAAATTGTTCTTTCACTAACCAAAAGATGTCCGAGAAAGGAGATAAGTGAAAGGATGATAGAGATTGCAAAGCGTGTGGTAGGAACAGGATTCCAGGTGGCTGTAATGGCACTTTTAAGTTGAAGATATGGATGACGGAATTGAAGTTAATTGGCCATCATATCAGATGCAGGTCAGCGAATATGGCAATGAATATGAATGTAAATGTTAATTACGTAACGTTTTGAAAGTGTTTGATTAGTTTTGCATTCATGTGATATTCTTTATCGGTGTACGTACAGTGTTTTGGTATATAATTTAAATTATGTACTTATTTAATGGACTGAATTCATGGTTAAAGAAGGTACTGTCTCCACAAACTAGCTAGCTAGCACTAACTTCTTTTCGGTAAATATATGTAGGGCTGAGAAAAAATCGAATTAACACAATTATGATCATATTAAACCGTTAAAACTTAATCGACTTAATGAAATCGTACATATAATCAACGCTTTGGTTATCATTTTTGGATTAACTGAAGGCTTTGGCTTCAGTTATGAAAATAGAGTGTACCCACTGCGGTTTTAACCGTCCCACCCCATTTATAATTTATGTGCTAGTAAAATATTATATTTATACTTATATTATATTAATATTTAAACAGTTAACTACTTAATAACTTAAATACAAGTGGATACCGAAAGCTACATCTTAATCTTTAGCATTTAATTCAAAATTTGCAGTATGAAAGAAATAAATGATCGAAGAGTTTGAATTGAAATGCAAATAAAGAATATATGCACAAATCAACTTTTCTTTCTTTCAAATGAAACAATTAATTTTTATACTTCAATATGCAAACGACATGAAGCTTCCTTGTTGCTATACTTCAATATGTAAATGGTTAACCGAATTAACCGCTCTATATATGGACGTTAACCAAATTAACCAATCCGTTGATTAATCGAACCGAACTGTTTATGAATATTGATTAACCGAAATTTTGATTATGGAGTAGTTTTGGTCTATAACCGCCCCCACCCACCCAATGCTCACCCCTAAATATATGGGTGTCTTAGATTTAATTATGACTCAAACTAAACATACTAATTTAAATGGGTTCGTGTGAATATACTAACAATAAAGGGAGCTCTATGAGTATGGATTTTCTTTTAAGAATAAGAGAACCAATAAGATTTTTCTCTTACTTTTTAAAAATTATATCTCTAAAACGGCTATTTAAGAAATTATAAAAATTAACCATAAAAGTCAATATTTTTTTCTCTGCGATTAAGCATCACACATGAGGAACTTTCGACGAACTTTTTTTTTTTTTTTGGTGGGTTTTGAAAACGAGTATCACACGTGATACTGACAACGATCACCTGTGATATCGGCAACTATCGATGTGATAGTAATCTTTAAAACTCACTAAAAAATGAAGAAAAAAAAGTTTGTCGAAAGTATACAATACAGATGTTTAATTGAAGAGAAAAAAATGCTGATTTTTATGGTGCAATTTTAATAATTTTTTTGATAAACTATTTATGAGATATTAAATTTTAAAAATATAAATGTTTTGTTATCTTAATGAAAATGGACGAATGAGATTGATTATTTTATTCTCACAAAAGTTTTCATTATCATTTGAATTTTTCTCTACTAATGCTATTTAATCGACCGATAATCATTAGATAGTACATTAATATTAGATAATGATTTACTCTTTGGTTTTTCAAGATTTAATTAGAGAGTTGTTAATATATTTATGAAAGCGAATAAAAAAAAGGGTAAAATTCACATATTTTATTACATATTTTTAGTATTATATATTCTTAAAACAATAAGATATGTAAATTTCAACATTTTTTTCTCCTTCTCATCAGTATATTAAACAGCTTCTTATAACAAAATATGTTCACTTTTTTCTTTTATATCATTATATTCAGCAACTCCCCCTAATAAAATATATGAACTTCGTCATTTTTTTTTCTTTCATCGGTATATTCAACAATAATTCTATGCCACTTTGAAATACGTGTTTTCCATTTACACGTATATAATTTATTATCATCATCTTTATATGTTGCTTAGCTGTGATTTATACAAAGTATTTTTCAAGATCAAAAAGTCCAATTGTCAATATCTTAACTTAATGAAACGTACGAAGACTTAAATAGTTGAATTTGACATTGTTTTTAAGTTGAGTCCGTTGAAAAAATCAGATATTTTGATATTAAATATTTGAGATATTTTAGAATTCTGCTTTAATTGTTATTTTGTTAAAACTTTTTGAGATATTTTGATATTAAATATATTTTTTTAAATTTGGTATATTTTTCAATAAATATAAGAATTATATATTTTGATAGGTTTAGTTTTTTTTTTTTTTTTATCAAAAGTAATGTTTTCATCAACAATCCTCTAAATTTACAAAATCCCTTTCAGAATTACAAACTTTAAGTTGAATATATAATTCTAGGGAATTAAAAGATAGTGGTTCAAACTGTTAGAGATTAGACACAGGATTGTCTTAGTTTACTTGATTAATGATCTAGTTTCTATTTCACTAGCCTTGTAAACTTTTATATATAGAGATACTCACCTCTTATAAAAATAACAAGATTATACTATTAAAATATAAATAGTTAATTAATAGCAAAAAAATAAACACATAAATTTTATATGATCTATTATTTTTTAAACTTTTGTATATACGCAATAAAATTATATTAATGCCCATCATTAATTGAATCATGAACTGCAAGAATGTAGTATAATTTAGGTGTGTGTGTGTGTGTGTTGATACTATGAATAAAAATAAATAATTATACGATTAGCCCAAAATTTGAATTGAATGATTTTATATATTTGATTTAATGAATATGTCAAACCGACTGTCACATAAATAAATTACATGTAATATAGGGTAATGTGAATTCATGTACGGATTTTTCTTATAAGAGTTATGCAAGTGGTATGATGTATGAACTTTTGTCTGAATGGTCATAGAAAAATTAGAATGAGCTCAACAAACTAATTATTTTCATTAAATTTATCAATTCAACTTATTATTACATAATCATTTTGTGTTTTTTTAGCTTTTTAAATTGCACTTGTTATTTTATAATTATTATGTTTCTTTTACTTTTTCTTTACATTATATTATTTTTTATAAAAATTATTTAAATATCTTTTACAATATTATTTTTTTAATAGGTAATTTTAAAATTATATAGTTTTTATTGGATGTTAAATTAAAAAAATTATGTCTAACTGCAAAATTTATGTTTAAAATTAAAAATACTCGTAGGAAAAAAGTAGAACAATTACGTAAGGGCAAAGTTTATGTTTACATTTGTTCGTTGCTAATTAAAATATGAAATGAGGATTTACTGAGAAGTAGTTCCAGAGTTTGCGAAATGACCACGCATCTGTTTTCAATGTAACTTTTTGATATTTAAGTGAGATATATCATATATAGTACTATTTTCAATGTTTCAAGTACAGTTAAATAGAATTTCTGCAAGTAAATTTAAAAGCACCTGCAAAAATTACACCGATTGTTCTTATAGTTTGCAAAGAATAACACCAGTCATCACTTTACTTTCAAATTTACATCGATCCCTCCTTTTAAAACTATGCACGCTTACTGTCCTTGAAATCAACGATCGTTAAAATATTTCGTTAAAACCCCTCAAGTGCCTTGCAACATGAGGGCATAACCGCTATTTCCTTATGCATTTTTGTTGGCTCTATTCACATCCTCTCTCTTATCTCTGGACTTCCCTTTCTCTGTCCATCAAACCCCAAAACCCACCACCGTATCCAACCATTATTGTCATCGGAAAACTATAGGCCAAATGTTGTTGCTGGAGATGGTCATGCGGGAAGTTAATAGGGATGATGAACAGAGAGAAATAAGAATGGTTTTGGCTTTCTCTTTGTGTGTACGTTTATGATTAGTGTTAATTGCTTCTTTTTAAAAAAATGTTTAACTACTTAATGTAATTGATGTTGAAAAGATGGAAGATGTGTCTTTTTAGGGAAGAAGTCCACAGCAGAGAGAAGGTGGGTAGTGAGATGGGTAAATTCAATATGAAGGGTAATGCATATGCTTTAATTTAAAAGACATGTTTAGCGTTGTTTGTTTGAGGGACAATCGAGGTGCACAATTTTAAAATAGGGATGATCGATGTAATTTCTGTGTTATGTTTTGTAAACTACAAAGACGACTTGTGTAATTCATTCGAAGATCAACTAGTCAAGAAGTTGACATGTCATGACTTGGCTAAGGTCAACAAATCGACTACATTGAATCAAGCGAAAACGATATTCATTCAAAGATACCTAGAACGCGTTTAGTTAATAAAAAATATCTCAATACTTCCCATTTTTTAAGGTTCCGTGTCCCTTAAAGATTAGTATAAATTCAGAAAATGAGTTCAAATGTAAGAGATGATGCTTTTATTTTACAGAAAAAATAGAAACCATAAACAAACAGATTTGATTTTTGTTAGAAAATTTCTTTAGAAAATTACAATTTGAACATATTTTTTATTTAATTTTGTTTTTCTTAGAGAATTTTCATGAAAACTGTAATAAGTTTTTCATAATTAAATACAATCGATATTCCAGCAAAAATTTATTAATTGCATAAATGTTCTTCGGTAATAATTAGTATTTTTTTCTGCTCGTCATGTGTTCAAACTAAAGGTATTCCATATGTAAAAAGATATCGATCTAGATCTCATTTATAGCAAAAGGCTTATCCAAGTAATTTCAATATCTTTGACCTAACGAATAATTGAGCTAAATAATTAATAAAATGAAAATATGACAAATCTAAATTATACTTGAGTTAATAAACATATATATTTTTTATTGTAAACGTGTTTAATTAAATTGTTAGACTATCAATTTGTTCGTTGAATTACTTAATTAAATTAATAAGTTAAGTAATCAGATATCCGTTTAAGTTAACTAACCAAGTTAAGTTTATAAGTTAGTGGTAATTTACTAACATAATTGAACAGTTTACAAAAGTAAAATAACATATATATATATATATATATTAACTAATTACTTTGTAATGTACACGTACTATTATTTTGAGGTTTGAAAGTAATATTGATATACTGCAATGTTATCATTCATCAAATATCAAATCTACCATTATGCTTAAGAATTAAGATCGAGCTTCTTATCTATTCAGTAGTAGATAACCGTTTCTTATGTATACATAAAAAACACGATGTATTTTTATATATTTTTTAAACTTTTTTATGTCATAACTCTTAACCGTACTTTTATTTGTCCAAAATTTTCTAATTTGTAACATATTTTTAAAACTTCCAACCGTTGCGTATAAACGATAGTGAATAAATTTTTGACTAGCTCACAGGGTTATTACAAAATGGGCCTTTTAGCATTTAGCCTTTATTTCCATCGCTAAAGCCCATTATATTATTATTATTACTAACATAATACCCAAGCAATGTAGCGGAAAAAGTTTATTAATTTTATATTAATTCGATATATAGTATTGTATTTTCTGAAATATTTTAAAAATAAAAAACTACATTACAATACACGAAAAATATTGTTTTATAAATAGAAAAATCACTTTTTAACAAAATTTTCGAAATATCATTTTATTTTGCAGTTTTCATTATTTAAAACATAGTAATCATATTTTTTTGCAATTTTATTTGTAATTTCTTTTTGGAGTTAATTAAGATACATAACCTAATTAGTTCAAATTGAAACTAAAAATTAAGTCACAAATTTTTTTATTTATGTAAGTCCGTTATGACCGGAGCCCTTATGACCCGCACCCGTTAGGACCCAAACCCGTTTTAGCCCAACTGCCCGACCCGCTCGCCCATTTCACACCTTTAAATGTAATAATGTATATATATATATATATATATAGAAGTTTAAGTTAAATTAAATGTCATATTAGTTAGCTTATGGTTTAATAATATTTGTGTTAATGAGAATTTAATAATTAATAATTAGGAGTATGTTAATTAAATGTCATATATTAATTAGTTTATGGTTTAATAATGTTTGCATTAATGAGAATTTAATAATTAATGATAAGAGGTATGTTAGTCATTTTTATGAATTTTTAGAAAATCTCTTAGTAATTGTAAGGGCAAATTAGTCAATTGTATCTTTAAAAAAATGAAATGGCATTATATATTAGTAATAGATATATTATATGTAATTATAAAACAGACAGAGAAATGAGTAAATGTTTAATTGTCTTATATTAACGAAAATAATTAAATTAAAATAATATGTAATAGCAATATTTAGTATAGCTATAAATATTAATCTTAAATAACTAATTAGTTAATACAATAGATCATCGTAGTAAAGTCACAAATAATAATAATAATAATAAGTATAAGTATAAGTATATAAAATATAAAAGAAATGCTAGACTCATAGAAATTTATAAAAAAAATGAAAATTTATCTACAAAATGAAGTGGATCAATCAAATTAGGAGAATAAGTAAGAGAAAAAATTTAACATATTTTGATTGGATTAAGTATGATGTCACGTTATTTTGTAAATTTTGTTTTGTAAACCTTTTATGAACCTAACATTTGTCAAAATATAATGGGGTGGTTCGGCTATACACCTAAAACTATAACCGACCAATAGTAGATTTTGAATACTTTTATTGGGAAAAACATTTATTTTAATATTTTTTTTGTTAATATTTAGAGGATCCAATATATAAAATAATATATTTTTTAACCATTATAATATAAACTTATACTAACGACATATAACTTTAGAGGGGCTAAAATCTTTCCTACCTCTTAAAAGGGTCCGCCTTGTAACTGACCCACTATCTTCGATTAACTAAGATCTACAAAACTGCCCATCAGTTAAAGTTATTGTTTGATTAATTGAGTCGCTTATTTTGGATACGATTTAATTTTTCAATTATCATGATCACCCTTACATAGTTACATAGTACTATAGTAGCAGTCTAGCAGATGCTAAAAATGGGCCAATTCTAGTATCCTACTGTAACATCCCGAAAATAGCGGTAATATTTTAATTCGTAACCATGAGTTACATTATTAATTAATTTAAATTATGTGTTAGTATTATTGTTATTATTATTATTATTATTATTATTATTATTATTATTATTATTATTATTATTATGAATTTAAGTTGTGGTGATAATAAGATGTGGGGAGTATTATTAAAGAAAGGAGACTTGAGGGTTAAGAGTGTAAATGTCATTTTAACCCATTTATTTCATTAAAATTCTGCACACACACACACACACTAAAAACCGTACCTAACACCTTCACCTACATTTCACCTACAATCTTAAAGAAGGGAGAAGAGGGGAATCCAAGTCTTGTAGGATTAAATTAAGCTTAAGGAACTGAAATTAAGCATCATTCATCATCATCCATCTAAAGGTAAGTTGTGTTCTTGTCTTTTTAACCTAGAATTTAGAGGGAAATGGTGAATTGGGGCTTAGATAATGACGATAGATCAAATAAACGTAATGTATGTTCAATTGATGTTCAAATGAGTAGATAATCACTAGTTGTTGTTAATGCAAGCATAATGATGATGGAAAATGTTGTTAAGGTTTGATTACCCAAAATTAAAATGTTGAATTCTTGTTCAAATGAAGATAACCCACGAAATTGTTAGTTGAAGATGTGGTTTAGTCTAATTTTGATGATGATTAAGGTAGTGAAAGGAACAAATAATCAACTTATGAATTAGATGGTAGAATTGGTAAGAGTATATGCAGAGTTTGACTTTTTAAAAGTCAAACTGAACATTTTGAGGAATTAAAGTGGTGAAAGTGTATGATGAATGTGTAATATAGTTGTTGTATTCTTATATGTTTTTATTATTATATGATGATTGTTAGGTGCTAAATGAGTGACTACTCTAGTTGGCAAATTATCAACCTTGGAATCAAGAGGTGAGTATATAGGGGGTTAAATGGGTAATGGGAATACATGAACCCGGATTACATCCGTGTAAGAGGGTTCTTGTGCTTAAATCGGTAAGTTGTTGAAATGGTGTGATAATCTAGTTGTTTATGATGTGTTTGAATGTGATGTTTGACTAACTAATTGAATGTGATGTTGTCAATATGTTGGTGGTGAAATAGATGGAGTAGCCACATGAATCCGGATTACACCCGTGTAAAAGGATTCATGTATTTAGATGATGATATAAGTTAGAAGGTAATGATTCATCATAACTCGTTGATTTAATCGTGGAGGTATGATTCAAATTATGTTGACTAAGTTGTTATGTGGTTGTTGACTAGGAGTAATACGCTAAATGTAGAGATGTATATGTACATGTTGGTCTTTGACTAATTGAGTTGTCGTATGATTTACTTGTTGTCTAATGTAGTTGAATGTCATAGTTGACCACAAGTAGTTGAATGTGGTAGTTGACCACTAAATGTAGAGATGTATATGTACATGTTGGTTTTTGACTAATTAAATTGTCGTATGAGTTACTTGTTGTCTAATGTAATTGAATGTGGTAGTTGACCACAAGTAGTTGAATGTGGTAGTTGACCACAAGTTGTTGAATGTGGTGGTTGGCCACAAGTGGTTGAAATTCAGTGGAGAAGTATTAGCCTCGTGCTAAGAGGAGATGATAGAAATTATTAGCCTCGTGCTAAGAGGAGATGACAGAAATATTAGCCTCGTGCTAAGAGAAGATGACACGGATTCGTGAGGTGGAGTATATGGTCTTTGACCAAATATCAGTTGTTAATTGTTTAGTTGTTAATTGTTCCAGTTGTTAGTTACTTACAGTTGATGATTCATTATAAGTTGTTTCTCAGTGGATTATATGTTGTTAATTGATATGCAGTCGATTGTGGACTATATGTTGATAAAATTGCTAGTAGTTGCTCAAGAGGTGACCTTGCCAATATAGTGGATGGTTGTAAATGTTAGTTTTTATCAAGTTGTCATTGGTGCTTAAGTTGTTATTTGATTTCTGAGGTTAATTGAATCATTAGTTGATATAGTTGCATTAATATTTATGTGTTTGTATTTATCTAACAATCTATATGCTCACTAAGCGTTTTCGCTTACTCCGTTTGTAACATCTTCTCGTGCGGTCTGGTAATTTCTATTATTTTAATCGATTATCTAATTGTTTTAGAAATTATTTAATATTATGTGTTTCATTGTGAAACGTAGATAAATAAGTCCTTTGACTTATTGTGACTAGTGAAATATTAGTCGTTTTAAATTGTTATAGATGACGGTAAAACAAAATAAGATTTCTCGCAAATGGTATTTAAGTTCCAGACAAAAGATTTAGGACGGGTATAAAATTATACCATTTAATTATAAACCGACCTTGTAAACCTACTTATATATTCTCATATCTTCTTCTTCTTGTTTTGATTTGGTAAGCTTGCAATTCAAAGGAACCATAATCAAATTAGATTCAAGCTTGTGCTTCTGTGATTTCGAATTCAAAACATCAGAACCATCATCATCCATATACTAATCTTCATCATATTATCAATCCTTTTATTTTCAAAAGAAAGAAAAGAGTAAGTTTGATTTTGAGTGGGTAAATCAAATTGAAGCTTGATATGTTGTTAATAGGTGTTGTTTGATGTTACTTGAAGTATTAGAAACCATAGAATTGAATTTTCTAAAGTTTTGGTGGGTTTTGATTTGAAAAACTCGTAGCAGCAGCGAAGTTCGCAGTTCTCAGTTCGTCCTGCGAACTAAGTTGACTTGCGAAGCGAGTTGACCTGCGAACTGAGTTGCGAACCCAATTCCTGCGAACCGAGTTGACCTGCGAACCGAGTGGACTAAGTTTGCCTAGACACTAACTCGGATTTAGTTGAAATTCGCATGGTCACTCGGAAACGACGCAGTAATCAAGGCTATATTGTAACACCCACTCTTGTGGCTTAGGGGTAATCAGGTAATTTCCCAATTTTGACATATATATATATATTATATTAATGTGTTTATTAGATAGGAAAGTTAGTAATGATCGAATAGTTAACTGTGGCATGTGAAATATTAATAGTTTTAATTTTAATTTGTTGTTGGTAAAATAAAATAACTTGTTTCACGAAACGGTTTTCAGGTTCCAGACAATAATCCAAATTAGAGGATATAATTAGAAAGCAATTGTGTGAGTAGGTGACTTAAATCACCAACTCTTTCCTAATCTCCTCATTTTGTCACCTAACACTATTCCTTTCAAGTTTCTCTAGCTTCTTTTCATAAATCACGAAATTGTTATCCATTGAATTGTGTTATAGCCTGTGTGAATCCTTGTTGTCTGTCATCATCATCATCATCATTTTGTTTTTACCTAATTGTAAGTATTTTTGGTATTTTTAGTCAAATCCTTGAAATGGTGTGTAATGTGATGTTTAAAGATGTTAAATAATGTTATTTGAGGTATTAGAAAGGTTAGGAAGTTTGTTAGATGGATAGGAAACTGATTTTTGAGTTTGTGAGTCGAAATGGTTCGTTTTTTTGAGTAACAGCGGTTCAGTTCGCAATTCTGAGTTCATCATGCGAGCTGAGTTCATCCTGCGAGTTGAGTTTCCCTGCGAGTTGAGTTTTCCTGCGAGCTGAGTTCATCCTGCGAGTTGAGTTTCCCTGCGAGTTGAGTTGCCCTGCGAGATGAGATGTTGACCTGCGAACCCAAACTCTGCGAACCGAGATTTGCGAATTGAGATTTTTTGTCTTTTTCTGCAAATTTAACAGATTTCTTTTTAATTCGGAATGGGCTGAAATTCGCATGGTCACTCGGAAACAACCCAGTAGTCAAGGCTATATCTTAATAGCCTAGTCAGTTTTTGACCTTTCGGGGTCGTCTTAGGCTCCAAAATGGCATTTTTCAGTTTTTAAATGTCGTTTCGGGATTTTCGGGTTTTGCTCCAGATTGAACTTTTGTTTCCTTAGACTTTAGGGATTTACCTGTTTATATGAATGTGTTATTATGATGATTTAAACTTGATAATCGTTTATAATCTGGATAATATGCATTGAAGTATGTAATATGATTATAAAAGAGTCGTTAACTTCCAAATTCTTATATTCTCAGATCAGCGGAAGACTCAGTAATATAAGATCTCTGAGTAGGGACTGAGACAAATCAGGTGAGTGGATCTGCAACTTATAATTTGAGTTAGTTGTAATGATGTGGTTACAACAAGTAACGTAGACTTGATAGACTGTTTAGTCTGATTTATGATTGTGAATATCTGCTTGCTATATTTGTGGCCTTCGGGCATCTGTGTTATTCAGAGGTCAATTGCGATTGGACTTGGTTACTACTGTGTTCAACACAGGTTCCAGATACATGTGTTGTCGATAGAAATTGTGTTGTTGTGTTGTAGTGTCAAGTTATCGGTCTATTCTGTATGGGCCTATACAGATTGTGGTAAGTGTTACTGTGGGCCACCGCGGCTGTAGGGTTCCTCAGTAACCACCGATCCTCTTGAGTTTATGTGTTTACTGTGTTAAGTGTAAACAGATTGTTATGCTAAGTTAAATTATTAGTTGTACATTCATTCACTTAGCTTTGTGCTAATCCCACCATTTCCCTTCCTGCAGGTTATGTTTATCTTTTGTGGGTTGGGCAGGAAGATGGGTTGTGGAAGGAATGTTTGACATGCACTCATTCTCTGATAAATATGTTTACGTTTTGATAGTTAATATGTATGTAGATTCTGAAGAACAACAGAATATGTTTTGTTTCAGAAATATTTTAAATATTGTAAACTCGCGAAAAATTTATAGTCATTTTGTAATATAATATATAATATTATCTTTTATCCATCGCTTCCGAGTCAAGTGACAGATTTAACCCTGAGATAATAAAAGGGGTGTTTTATATATGCTATTAGCCTAGGCAGTTTTTGGCCATTCGGAGTCATTTAGGGCCCGAAAATGGCATTCTTCAGTTTTAAACGTCATTGCGGGATTTCCTAATTTCATTTTTGATTGAACTTTTGTTTGCCTAGACTTCAGGGATTACCTGATTGGATAAATAGGTTATAATGATAATTATGGAACAAATTTCTAACTTGTATATGATTTTCTGTTTCAGATAAACGTAAGACTCAGTGATATAAGAATCCTGAGTGTGGAGACGTCAGAGGTATCGGTGAGTGGATGTGTGTTAGACTGTTTAGTCTTGATTATTGATTATTAATCTACGTGATATGTGAACCAATGTGTATTAATGTTATTGAGGTCAACGTGTAGTTGGACTTCTGGTTATTATGTGATTTACACATGTTTTGATTCATTTGTTGTGTTTGAAATCTGTGTATGAGTTTAATAACCATTATTATCGGTCTATTCTGTATTGGCCATACGGATTGACGGTAAGTGTTCTTTGGGAATCCCCGGTTATTTTGATATCTCAAGAGCCACCGATCCTCATTGAAATATGTGTGTTTACGATTATTTGGTGCGAACAACTAGTTATGCTAAGTTGAATGGAGTGTGATGAATCTATTCACTTAGCTTCGTGCTAACCCCTCATTTTACTTCCTGCAGGATATATTTTGATTAATAGTAGGTGCAGGAGGGGAATGGTTGATCAAGGAATGTTTGACTGCGCTCTAGGACTCTGATATGGTTTTT
Source organism: Logfia minima (assembly GCA_963921325.1). NCBI lineage: Eukaryota > Viridiplantae > Streptophyta > Magnoliopsida > Asterales > Asteraceae > Logfia > Logfia minima. Next base: position 5,977,695 of record OY992774.1, on the reverse strand, counting down.
GTAATAAACCAAGTTTTGGTGAATTATATAATACCCCGTCTTATGTAGTTTTTAACAGTTTGAATATGGTGTAAATATTGAAAATGTAAACTGTTTATGTATAATGTTTAATATATATTAAGGTAATGTATTTTAAATTCATGCTTCCGAGTTTATTAATATTATATTCTTAAATAGAATGAGGGGTGTTATACTGTTAGTTAATGTTGTTTTGTAGGCTCGAATTTGTCGAGTAAGAAGCTTAACCGTGGAAAGGAAGAGGTATAGTATTAACGTGGAGGTATACTCGCTGTAGGTTATGCGAGTCTAATTAACTTAAAACATAGTTGTGATTACTAGACTTGTGGTAAATGCCCAATTTTTGGTTTTATATGTCAAATGGGTCAAGTGTCAAAATGGGTCAAAATCGTGTTGATGTTGTATTGGTTATTTTGAGATGGAAAGTAGTTAATATTGATGTCAAACTAATCAATTTAGATGTTTTGATGTAAATGAAGTGGGTAGTGATGTTAAACTTGAAATTTGGAACAAAATGGTTGAAAAATGGCAGAATTGGCCTATACGGCGTATAGGGCTACCCTATACGGCGTATAGGATGCAAAAAAGTCGAGTCTTGGGACAGAATAGGCCTATACGGCGTATAGGGCTGCCCTATACGGCGTATAGGATAAGACGAAAAAAAAAAAATTGGAAATTTTTAGTTTGGGCTTTACAAGTTTGTATTTTATTCTTTTTAAATTTTTGGGCGTAATACCTACTTATGCAGTTAGGCCCTCTATTATGGATTTAGAAAAAATCACATCCATTTCTTTTGGTCCGGAACAAAGTGAGTCAATTTAAGAGACTTATGACGATCCGTCTGTCTTAGTAATTCATTTAAGCCCAAGTCATATAGTTAGAGTCAAAGATTTTGATCCGGTTTCTTTTAAAATCTCATAAGCATAGGTCGGTCAAACCTGCTCAACCGAATAAGAAACCAATGAGAATAATGAATCTCTAACGAGCTAGTTTTTTAACTAATTAAATAAATTTCATTGAAATACTGTTCATCATCAACTTGCTCATTTAGTTACAATATATATATATATATATATATTTTAAATTAAAATAACCAAGACTCTATTAACAATATAAAATAAGAACATCTTAATAAAAAAATAAAAAATAAGATGAAGTGAATGAAAATATATCTTATGAAAGTGTATTATTTAGGTGTATTTTACTCATATAACTAATGTAGTATATATACTACCTATTACACTATACATTTCATACTTTGTAGTAATTAGGAAATAAGTTACTTGACACATTATCGATCTAGCGTTAACAAAAGCATACTTGAGTCCCCTTCATTTTGACAACCATAATTTACATGTTTTGAACATGTCGCATTTCAATACTATAAACGTGCTTTCTGAACATTGTAGTAGGAAGTGCCTTCGAGAAAAAAATTGTTGTGTTGTTGCTAGATTGAACATATTGCATCTTAATCTGATTATTCTTTATATGTTCTTGAGTGTAAAAAAAGATAATTGGAGGTATATGTTTAGTTCTATCACTCTTAATATACCCTTCATTCATTTGTGAAATACATGTTGCATTATCTTCGTACATCACAATCGGAATCTTTTCTTTCTCTAGTCCACATGAAGTCAAGATGAGTTGTGTCATTGACATACAAACTCTCAGCTAACTTCATGCAATGCGATGACCTCAGCATGATTTGAAGTCAAAATCGGTTTGTCATACCCTTTTGGACTCTTTGTATTGTTTGTTCAGACTTCATGATAAATCATTTCTATTATGCTCATTATAAATATCTTTCGTTTCTACTGCTTTATTTGTATCCGCGTACTGGGCTTTTGGCTCAGTCGCATTTTCTTTCCATGCAGCAGGTGATTGAGTGGCAAAAGAAAGGAGTCGCGAGCAAGGATCCGAGCAACGAGAGAAGTTAGTTCTGGTTTGGCTTTAGACTATTAGTTATTATCCCATTTCTAGTGAACAATTCATCATCAAGACCTTGTAATGTATTTCGATCGGTTTACTTTTGGAGACTCTGTTTAGATTTCTTATTTGAGAACTTATAATATGAAATTTGCTTTTGTATATATCGTTTATGTGACCTTTGATTTTTACCTTCAAAAATGGAGTGTTACACTTTGTCTTATCAAATTGTAAATTTCATATAATCTGAACAATAATAAGTCAAAATACTACAGTCAAAAAATAATTTATACACGATTTAAAATTTTATTTAAATTATTCATAATTATATCTAACTTAAACTAAAAAAAGTTTCTTGAAAAACATTCTAATCAGCGAGACTCTATCGATCACTAATAGGGTGACAACCGACAAAAATGAGCTAAATTTGTGAATGTTAAGTGGTAGGATATACATGTTAAAAAGGGAAAGAAAGTAAACGTAGTGCTGACATAATGGTGTGCACATTGCTGGTTACTTAGAAAGAAAACTCAATGCAAAATCGTTTGGAATTCAAAAAATTATTAAGAGAATTTTACTCGATATCATAGTCATCTTTTACAAAATAAAGATTGCAAGATAAGATCGAAATTGTAAGATTATATAAAAAATAACTTATATATAAACATTTATTATAAAACTAAAATGATCTTATGATCTCGGTAACAATTTTATAACCGATTTTACGATCTCAAGATGTTATTTATAATCTAACGATTCAGCATATTTTTGTGAAGTAGGATCATAGGATCGCACAACGATAAAAATCACGATTTTGATAAGCTTCCGGGAACCTATATAACGTGTCATGTGCTTTATGAGAGATCATATTAATTCGTTAAATAAAAGGTATTAATAATTTAAAAAGTTATTTGTTGAAGAGGTATTTCATATATGACGCGTAATTTCATTAATCAAAACCCAAACTTTTTTTTTCAGTTCTACTTATTAGAATTTATACAAAGATATTTTCCGTTATTTTCTTTTGATAACATTGAGATTGTTGTTTTATAGATAACGTGTTAAGGCATGTTTATGATAGGAATAAGCGAATACTTCTTAGTTTTATTTGAGTGAAATTTGGATATGTTTTATGTTTGTATTGTATTCGCTATAACTTAAATTTATAGTTCACAAATAAAGAATATGTCGTTTAAGAAAACAAGATTATTACAATTAAATTTTTTAATAATATGATCGTTTTATATTTAATTATTATACTATTCTTATAACATACACTTATATTAAAGATAACTAGATTAAATTCAATTAATTTTATCTATTTATGGAAGTAGATAATTAAATTGATTGGGAAAAAAAAGAAAGTTATTTCATTGACTACACGGAGAGTAATTTTTTAGTAAGTGATGTTTGTATGTGTTAATTTATACTAGTATCTTTAGGTTGATTGCATGTGTTTAATGCCATATGTCTTGATTTGCTAATTTAGTATTATTAAACAAACAATAGTTGGTTAAGTTAGGTGCACCCGGTCAAGTTACGGGTCAAAGACATACACATATATATAATTACATAGAGGTGATCATTCTAGTTGGGTTGGACTGAGTTGAGTCGATATGTTTGAGTTATTTAGTAAGTTGGTTGAGTATTTTAACTCAACTCTAAATCTTTTAACTTATATTTGACACAAATAATTCGATTTTTAATTTAGTCAATAAGCTTTCAGGTAATTTTCGAGTTAACTGGTCGATTTCGGGGTCAAATGGATCAAACGGATCGATATTTCGAAAAATACTAGCTAATCATTAACAAGCATAAAAATACTTATAAAATTCTAAAGTAATCGTAATAACTATTACATCCATTTACATTTATTATCAAAGCATCATTAATTCAACTCGAAAAAATTACCCATATGATGTTTCGAGTTATCCAATCAACTCAAAAATTCATTAGGTGACCCGAACCTGACCAAAGAAAACATCAGGTTGTCAGATTGTCATGTCGCGGGTTAATAACCCTAATCCAAACCTGTATTTTTTCAAGTCGATTTCATATCCTATACTAAATCGTGTCATAAATTATCAACCCTATATTTATCCTTAATATAATGGGATGACTAGGTACATCCAAGTATCCAACACAATACTAACCGAAGCTACTAATTTTAACAAATAAAGCTGATAGTTAATCAACGGGAATTGATCTTATTAGTGACGCCATTAAGGATTGCATTTCAAAAGAATTTTAACCATCAACCATTGTACTTTAACAACTAAGAGCATACATGGTGGGTTTATGTGGAGTTCGCGTTCAACATCAAGAACGTTGAAAGTTGACGTTCCACCACCCTAGTTGACATTCTAATCGGCATTCAGTCTGAAACGCTAAATTTTGACATTTTTTTTAACAATAACATTGTAAGGGAAAAAAATTATAACCGTCGACAACAACTATAAATCAATTTTTTCAAAAAAATTTTAAAACCTTTTTAACACTCTATATATACACAAACAATTCACACCTCAATCTATACTTTTTCTTCAATCTCAATAAAAAACACATTAGAAAAATAATGTCTTCCGATTCTTTTTCTGACGACAAAACAACGTTGCAACTCCTCATTCAAGCCCGTAACTCAAGAAGAAGCCGAAAGTTCCAATAGTTCACGAGGTACTTGGATAAAGATGTGTGACACATATAGAAGGAAAATCAAAAAATTACGTGATAAAGACATATAAGAGGACCTTCGATCCGATCTTGTGGAGTATATTCGGAGGAATTGTCTGTCTGTAGTTTGTTATAATTTATCATCTCTAAGTTTATGTAATTTGTTTCACGTACTTTTAATTTTTTAGAACTTTTGTTTTATGTACTGTTTACTTGAATTATTTTTATTAAACTAATTAAAAAAGTTTATAAGAAAAAGTAAAAAGCATAAAAACGTTAAAAATCAGTGTCATCACTCCTCGAACTATAATAACCTACTTATTAGAATTTTCTAACCAAAAATAACAACTTCCATCATAAACATTATATTTTTGAACACAATCCTTTCAATCGCACGTATTAATTATCATTTTCTAGCAATAATAGGAGCATCTTTGTAATTTTTCATATCCTCAAAATTGAAACTCCAAAAGCTTAAAAATAAATATTATCAAGAATTTTTTCGTAAAAAAAAGTACGGGTTATATCATGATCCAACGAAACAGTGAATATGTGAGATTAGAAAGAAATGTTGACAAAAACCGAGGGCAAAATGGTACTCTTTCACAGCTAGAGGTTCTTTTTGTATCAAGTGAAAGAATAACCGACACATTAAAAAGCAACAAGCCCACTTATCACAACTACGATTCGTTGATCATCACGAATCGAGGAATTTGATATTAAAAAAATGACATGTTTTTAGAAATGTAAGTCGTAAAAAGTAGCTTACCGATCGACTTGTTAAACCAATAATCGAAGTGAATAAGTTTAGATTCCAACTTTGAATTGTTATGGTAGTTGCTAAATCGCTTTCACGATCTTGTGAGAATATTAAATATAAATGGTCGTTCACAATAGAATAATAAAACCTCTAAATGTGTTAGGAGATCTAAAGTGCAGAATATTTGTTATACGTCTAGTGACTACAAGTTATCATTCACCTTTTAAATAAAACCACTAATTAAATAACTCAAACAAATCAAAAATAACTTAAATTATTCTTTATTCATTTACAACCTTCTATACAACTTTATTAAAAAAGAAGCCCATTACCTGATTGTTTATTTCCGCTACGCCGTCGCGAATATAAAACACTACTTAAAAAACATTTTACAAAATTAATTAGCATAAAGATAATAATAATAAAATAAAATAATAAAAAAAAGAACTAATTATTTATATCGATTTACCTTTTACGCTACATAATAATAATTTTATGTGTAAGCAAGTTTTTGTATCATCATTCTTGAGGTCTAGAAAGCTGTCTTTACTTAGTTACTATATTACTAAATAAAAAAATAAATAATAAAATAATAAATAATAAATAAACTATAATTATAATTATACTTACTTATAATATAAGAGGAAAGTTCATTAAAGTATGAAAATTTTTGAAAGTATGAAAGTACAAATCTCAATCGTTGATCTTGATCAAAATAACAAAACTCTCACATTCTTTAAAATTAAATATCTCAAAAACCGTTAGTTAAAAAATTATAAAAATTGCACCATAAAAATCAGCGTTTTCTCCTCTTCGATTTAAGATCCCACAAGGCATACTTTCGACGAATTTATTTTTTTTTCACTTTTTGGTGGGTTTTGAAAATTTGTAACACATGTGTTATAAACAAGTAACACATGTGTTATAACCAAATAACACATGTGTTACGGGCGACTAACACATGTGTTAGCATCGACTATCGATTATAACACATGTGATAGTCGTTGATAACACATGTGATAACCGCGGGTAACACTTTTGTTAATTTCACTTTTTGGTGAGTTTTGAAAATTTGTAACACATGTGTTATAAACAAATAACACATGTGTTACGAGCGACTAACACATAACACATGTGTTACGGGCGACTAACACATGTGTTAGCACCGACTATCGATTGTAACACATGTGATAGTCGTTGATAACACATGTGATAACCGCGAGTAACAATTTTGTTAATCCATCATAACACATGTGTTAACCCATAAAAAATGAAAAAGAAATAAAATTCGTCGAAAGTATGCCTTGTGGGGTCTTAAATCGAAGAGAAGAAAACGTTGATTTTTATGGTGCAATTTTTATAATTTTTTGACCAACAGTTTTTGAGATATTTAATTTTTAGAAAAGTGGGAAAAAATGGATTTTTACCACGTGACGCATTTCTATTGGTACTTTCATACTTACAAAAAAGTTGATACTTTAATGATCTCACCTCAATAATATAAATATAAAACCAAAACAAACGAATAAAATATGTTTCACATAATGAAACATTATTTATTGGTCAACTTATTCTTATACACTGCATCCAACTCCCATCCCACCAACTAATTGAATAAAAACCGGTTTGTTTTTTCTCCTGTGTCCCCGCCTCTTCGTTAATGCTAACCTACGCCAGGGTGTATCTTTTTTACGTTTTCTCTCTGCAATATTTTTATATATTATCTGTGTCTCCCTCCATCTTCATACTCATCATCATCAATTTTACATCAGAACCTGATCTAATTCAAATCTATTATTTCAAGCAGTTTCTGTATCAATTTTCAATCGGAGCTTAAAGTAGTGTTGTGTTGATGATTCGCTGTGAATATAGATTCGTAACTATATAGTGAGTTTTTAACCAATTTACTTAGACAAGATGCGTTCGTTGCGCAGGTTTATCAAGTCTACGACACGTAAAAAGCTGCTTGTTAAGTATGATCAGTTTTCGTTTACCGGCGTTGTTTATATCGTATTAATGCAACAAACGTCTTACTAGATTTAGGTTAGATCACAAGGTATTGGATCTATCTCAATATCTCTGTTTATTATAAGTTGATTGACAAGTGTTTGTGAAAATGCCACATCGAGCTACTTACTTTTTTCCGAGGCAATTTTCTGATGGCGTGACGAATTCGTCTTCCAAATCTGAAGATCATGAAAAGTTATGTGAAAAGACTGCTGGTGTGGTAATTAATGGCGATCACGATGAGATTTCGAGTGTATTATTGTATGGAGATCGTTACGGGAGCCATGGGAATAAGAAGAAGCAGTTGGCTGGTTTGAAGAGTTGGTTAGGTGAGGAAAAAAGAGCAGGAAGATCCGATTGGGATCACATGAGATTTAGTAAGATTGATGATCATGACAAAAACGCTCACAGCAAAATTGAAGAAGAGGATTATAAAGATGTTAACGAGTTGCATGTTAAAAGTCAAAGTGCAAAGGAAGAGATTGGTGTTATTAATAGGAAGGATGGTGGCACAGGAGATGATAGTCGATGGGGTACGCTGAGGAGATGGTGTAAGACGTATTACTTGCAGCTTACTCTAGCAAAACGGCTAACACAGCAAGCAACTATTGGTGAAGAGTGTAAGTATGTTCAAGGACATGTGTATGGGGGTGGTCATGGTGTTGTTAGCTATGATGCAGAGTCTGTTTCATATCGTCTTTGGGTATAATTTGCTTTCCTATTGGCAGCTTTTCTTTGTTTGTGCTTACTATTGTTCTTAATGTTTCTTACAAATGGTGTGTGTAATATTGCATAACATATAGATAGTGGGATATGAGACTTATCTGCATCTAAGACAGGTGAGTTACGTGTCAAGAGTCAATTACTATGCTAGATGGTAAGGGTTGGAGCAGACAAACTTGAGCAAATTTTTATTTGAATTCTTTGTAGAAGTTGTCTTTTTCTGCTCTAAAATTGACCATTAATTAGATGCTTGTGATAATATTTTGCTTTCTTGATTTCATTAGTTAATTTTGCTTCAGCTTTGTCCCTTCTATTAAAGCCAGTTTCACTGGCGGTAATAACTAGATGGGTGGAAAAATTATTTTATGTCGTTGTTTATGGTGTAATCTTTGCTTGGACATCAAGTTGATTTTTTAACCTTGAGTGGTCCGTTAGACAGGAAAAGCTTTCTGTTGTTGGTCAAATTTTCTGCTAAGAATAAGTGTACTAGATTTGACAGAAATAAGCTATTCTATGGTGAATTGGTATTACCAATTTGCACCTAGGTACTTCTAATATTCATTTACAACTCAGATTGCAATATGTTGACAATCTTGAGTGACTGCTAACTGGATGGGCTGATATATGGTCAGACATGCCACTAAATCTGTAGCTTCCAACCACGCGACCTAAAAATATTGACCTTAGGTTGTTTAAAATACTGAATAGCTAAGCTACACGAATCTTGCTACTCCCCAAGCGCTAAGCTACACGAATCTTGTTTGAAATAATGCTCCGAACAGCATCCAGATGACAATTATGTTTATAACTGTTATGCTGTTGGCTCTCATGTTTCTCTTTATTATGTTCGCCAGCAAGTTAATCAAGATCTGTAAGCATAATGGTTATTGTTGTGGGAGTAATTTCTGTGATACTTCGAACATAAACTACATCCACATAAATTTTTAATCAGAAAAGCTACATCATAACCTTCTACTGGCTGATATGACAGAACTGTCCTCACGTTAACCATGCAAATGATCATGAACAAATGGTTAACAGCAAACTCCTTATCATCTGAAAAGTTGAAAATTATTAGACTGATGTGTGATAAGATAATACACTGATTAAGAAAGTCTTTATGGAATTTATCGAAGGTTGGTATTAACTTGGATAAATTTAGCTTGCATTACCTGTCAAGTCTTCCCTTGTGAGTTCCATCCAAAGTTGTATTTATTTCATTGAAATAGCTGGTACCTGTAAGTTTATCTAAAGCCCTTTTTTTATTCATGTTATGCATGTCAAAACTTGTTCAGTGGTATATGATATTGTGTCGCTTAAAATGGTAATAGAAAAAGATAGACTACCCTTAGAAATGGTCATTGCCTAAATTCTAGCCAACTGTTAGTTTTTCTAACACATATTTCTTCACTTGATTTCAAGAGTATTCTACTACTCTGTATCTCTTTCCATGCCGTGTCCTAAATCACATGGGGATTTACATACTTGTCATCACATTGTTTCCAGGTTAATGGTACCTTGTCTTACAATGATAAGGTATCAGATGGTTTCTACAACATTCTTGGAATGGATCCCTATATGTGGATGATGTGCAATGACGCTGAGGAGGGTAAACGTTTGCCATCTTTGTTGGAACTCAAAGCTGTTGAGGCCAGTACTGCATCCATGGAAGTTATTCTTGTTGATAGATACAAGGACTCACGTCTAAGGGACCTGGAGGATATGGCACAGGAGCTATATTTTTCAGCAGAAAATGCTCTAATGTTGGCTGAAAGTCTTGCAAAAGTTGTTGCTGCAAGCATGGGGTATGCTTCCTTTTTCAATGGTTACTGCATTACCCTTTATACACAACGTTTTGAATACGTTTAGCTATTTTTTTCATTTCAGGGGATCATTTCCAATTGAGGAAGGTGAGCTTAGTGTACAATGGGAGTCAGCTAGCAAGAAAATGAAGGAACTTCAGGATAGTATTTTGGTTCCCGTTGGCAGCTTGTCTATTGGGCTCTGTAGGCACAGAGCAATACTCTTCAAGGTTATTATTGACCTCAACTTTCTTACTGAACATAATAGTTTCTTGTTTGTTGGTTTTAATTTGTTTAATATGTGCTCCATTGTGAAGTAAATACATATTTTTGTCATATTTTATCAAGTCCGAATTTTACTGTCTGACTTAGTAGAACAACTTCTAATTAATGAGATAAGTTTACATTGTTCAGTGTTCTAGTGTTATGTTCTCTCAAGATCAATTCTTTTTCTTCACCTTTTGCTATTATACTTATTTTTTGTGCTATGTGAATGTTTACTATTGCCTTCTGCTTCTGATTCTGCTTCTGTTTTGGTTGTTCTCTGCCTACTGACTCTGCGATACATGAAAACACTCAATTATTATCTTACATGTGGAGATACTTTTTGTATTTGTATTTTTGGTGCGATCTGCATCCTCATAATTTTATGTTCACATTCGAGAGACTAATATACTGATGGAGGATGAGTTTTTTTATGCAGAAACTGGCTGACTATGTCGGGTTGCCTTGTCGGATAGCAAGAGGCTGCAGGTATTGTGCTGAAGACCATAGGTCGTCGTGTCTTATCAGAATTGAAGATGATAAGTTGATAAGGTCAAACACTAACTTTATACTTGCAGCCAATAATAATACATTTGCATTTTTTTTAGAGGAATGCTACACTCACAAAATTTACAAAATAAGTTTCACAAAATGACATGGCACATGATATTAGCCAATTAAATTCATTTGTTGTTTCTCTCTCATGATTCTCTTCCTTCAATTCATTGGGCCACATCATTTTGTGGACAAGTTTTTGTAAAAATTATGTGAATGTATCATATCTCTTTCTTTTAAGATATGTTGTGACAATTAATCTGGTTTGAACAATGAGACTTGGACAGCTTACTTTTTCACAGTTACTCATCATGTAACTTAGTTGAACATGCCATAATTCATCCCCCAATTTCTGCTCAATGCTGAATATCACTCACATACCATAATCTTTTGAATTTAATGCATTTAATCACCTTTTTTTTTTAATCAGGGAGTACGTGGTTGATCTAATTGGGCAACCAGGAAATTTCCGTAATCCAGATTCATCAATAAATGGAGATATACTTTCTGCGGTACCTTCACCACTTCAGAGTTCTCATATTAAAGACGTTCAACAAGTTTATGTTGGCCAGACATCCTTTTCTGTAGTAAAGCATACAGAAGTCTCCTCTGAAAACACTTTATGTAGAGGTACTTTTACGTTTTACAAATTTTGAAACGCTAATGGTCAATATTTATTTAGCTTGAAATGCTAAAATAGGATTATCTGAAATCTAAGAAGTAGAACAAAGTTTTGTTGGAACATATGATATTAACTAGTAAGATACGGTACCTTAACTATAGAAAAAATACTTGAAGAATGGCTTCATGACATAATACATGGCCATATGTTTAAGAGTCCTGAACTTGATTTTATGGCGCAATCCTAGAAGTATAGGAAGATGTTAACTCCTCCAATGATAAAAAAAGAAAAAGACTCAACTCAAGTGACTAGATTGTTTTATTGCTTTATATAGAAGTAACAACTAACAAGTGCATGAAAACCTTGGCTTTTAAGGCTAATAACATATGTTTCTGAACTCCATGAAACTATCCCATCAGAATGAGTTATGAATTTTCTAATGTGGTTAATGTCTCATCAGATGTTTCCTCTGTTCGGTTATCTGGTGAAGACAGATTGACTATCCAGACGGCCAAGAGGAATGAAATTTCTGTATCTGGAAATCCTTACTTCAGCAATGGACCCAGAAAAGCTTCAAAAGTAAAATTCCAAGGTCAATTAGATCTGGAAGTTGAGAGCAATGGAATACATAGAGGAAACTTTCCTGTGACTTCGCCAAGATACCTAACACTAGAGCCTTCTCTTGCAATGGACTGGCTTGAGATAGCTTGGGATGACTTACGTATCAAGGAGCGTATTGGTGCTGGTACCTACTAGTGAACCATCCTTATTAATTATTATTTTACATGAAATTCTCAAATTAAACCTATATGTGATGGAATGAGAATGAAGGGCAAAATAAATTTCTTTCTATCTGCAGGTTCATTTGGGACTGTGCATCGTGCAGAGTGGCATGGTTCGGTTAGTACTTTAATAGTGCATAAGGTGTTTTACAGTTATTGTTCATTCATTTCTATATATTTAGATTTATTCGAAAAATCAATTGGGTTGTGGTAGGATGTTGCTGTTAAGGTCTTAACAGCCCAGGACCTTCATGATGATCAATTAAGGGAGTTTCTTAGGGAGGTAATTTCTAGATTATAATATGCATCTTCGAATTCCATCTGTTTTGTGAACTATCAATAAGCACGTGTTTGAACTTGTCTTGTAAGGTTTCAATCATGAAACGTGTGCGCCATCCTAACGTGGTTCTCTTCATGGGAGCGGTTACGGTGCACCCACGTTTTTCAATTGTGACAGAGTATCTGCCTAGGTGAGCCATGTTCATGTCTTGCAGCATTCTGAATACTGTTTCCAGATGCAAGATTATATATATATATATATATATATTGGTAGAGTAGAAATCTCGATCCATTCCTTATGATAGAGTCTTTGTGGGTTCTAATCTCAAGTGGAGAAAATTAAAAATGTTACCCAACAGGAACAGGTCAAATGGGTTGAACAGCTTATAAGTATCACAATTTTTTTTTTTGCAATGAATACAATCCCCTCTACGAGTCAAAGATTTAGATTTATATTATTATTGATACGACCTGTTTGACATCCTGTATTGACTTGTATCCAACCCTGAACCCTGTCTTGCCAACTCACAATTGGTCCCAACATTTTCTCATGTTTCTGTTACAGAGGTAGTCTATTCCGCCTTTTACACCAGCCAGCGTCTGGAGAAATACTGAGCATGAAGAGACGGATACATATGGCTTTGGATGTGGTTCGTACAATGCTTCTTAGTATCTCTTATATAGTTAACTTTGTTTATTACTTATTAAGTATTCGTTAAATAGTAGATTCTATTTTATTTATTACTTTTTGATTGACTCTAAAATGAAAATTTCGTTTTTCTTTCTTATTTGGAACTGGGATAAACAGTCAGAAAAACACTCTAATGCATTTTACATGCAGGCAAAAGGGATCAATTATCTCCATTGTCTTAATCCTCCTATTGTTCACTCAGATCTTAAATCTCCAAACTTATTGGTTGACAAAAATTGGACCGTAAAGGTACATAAACAACTCACTTGTTTATTCACTAATTTTAAGCTAGCATCTAACTTGTATACTTCAATTTCTGAAACACAGGTCTGTGATTTTGGGTTATCAAGATTCAAAGAGGATACCTTCATATCAGCAAAAGCCATTACTGGAACTGTATGCTTTACTCGTCCATTTTTACGTACAAAAACTTATGCCGTTTTTATTCCTCACATGAAGGATAATAAAACTAATCAACGTGTTCATAAAATGTACTAAAAAAAAATAGCTTTTTCTTTCATGTCATCTATGTATGTATGTCCATGACATGCTTATGCATTAAACATATTATGTTCAGTTCATATTTCATACCTGTAACTGTTTTCATTATGAGTTCAGCCTGAGTGGATGGCCCCTGAAGTCCTTCGAGGGGAGCCTGCAGAGGAAAAATCTGATGTGTACAGTTTTGGTGTGATTCTATGGGAGCTCGTGACCATGCAACTACCCTGGAATGGGCTTGGCGCTGCTCAGGTAAATAAAACTGTTCCATTTTCTTTTTATTGTTTTTAGTGACTTGGAAAACAAATTCAACGGTCGACACTTACGATTTCTTTGGTAATCCATAAAACTACAGGTGAAAAATTTGTACCAAATGGTCTGGGTTGTGTTTTATCTCACATTATCTTTATCCTAAGAAAAAGAAAACAGGTTAACTGTGTCATATGGGTTAAACGGGTTTAACGCCACCTTAAATCTGCTATTAAGCATACAACCTCAGAAACCTAAGATTTTGATGATTACAGCAATGATAGTGTTTATAATCATAGCTAACAAGTTAGATAGTTATAAGAAACTTAAAAAATGGACAAAAAAGCATCATGGTCGATCAATCACACGCCACTGGCCAGTTTCGACCCATACTAAAAATTGACTCATTCAACGTGGACATTTTTTGACATGCTACTTAATCCCTTTGGAAAATGCATCTTGCCACCTATACATAAAATAATGCTCAAATGGGGAATTCACGTCACTGGAGTGGGTCCAACTGACGTCTTCTTCACTTTCAAGTTTTGTTTTGACTTCAACTATATCTAAATTTCAGGTTGTTGGAGCTGTGGGATTCCAGAACAGGAAACTTCTAATACCTCCTAATACCTCTCCGGTACTAACTTCGCTCATGGAATCTTGCTGGGCCGAGTAAGAAACTTCATCATCTTATAGTTCCATAAGCACCATTCCTTCTCTTATTTACATTCTTCTAAACAAGTATTGGATTTTATGGCACAGTGAGCCTGTGAAGCGTCCAAGCTTTAAGAGCATAATGAGTACGTTGAAGAAGTTACTAAAGTCCCCACAAGTTAATGAGAAGCCCATGAGAAAATCTACTTGCTCATAACTCTTGAAACAATTTCTCTTGATAGAAATGGTATTACTGTTTTACTTTATAAAGTACTGTCATTCAGAAATCAAGATTTATGTTGAAAATCCTGATTAGTAAAAAAAGAACTGAAATAACCTACGAGACCTTGGACTTCATCGAATAATCAAAAGTCTGTTTACCAGACAAAGACAATTCGATATAAATGTTGCAATAATGTTTATGTACATATTTAGTTTAGCATATGATAATGTTGAGAACATGGTATGTAACTGGCGATTTTGTTCTAAAGTAAATACACTACTTTTTGTGGCGTTGTAATATGTTAGGAATTTATGGCCCAAAATAACATAAACAATTGAATACAATTTCACTCACAAATTAATAAACGAATAAAGTAAATATCTAAATGTAAACCGCCACCAGAAAATTACTTGTTATATCCAATCGAGGTGATTGGTTTAAGTAGAGAGTTTTTTTATACTAATTTCGTAGCTTAGGGTTCGTACAATGTAAGGGTTATATAAATAGTGAATAAAAGAAAAAGAAACGAGTAGTTGTTGGCCGACCTACTACCCGCCGAGTACACAAGACTATCTGTCGGGCATCTGGTGTTCCATCCTGGTACAAGGTGATCAAGCCGAGTACTAATGTATAGAGTTTAAGCAACGTAATTATATCCGTTGGGTACTCCCTCCAGACTAGTATTTGACTTGTTTGTTCGTTCTTAACACCTCAACATAATACATAGTAAATCTTTTTCTTCTTTCCGCTTCTCTTTTCTTCTCTAGTAAAAGTAATTCTAAATGGACCCGAAACATATAAATTTTCATTTTACTTCTCTTCAACTTGAAAACGCTAAAGTGTCATTACTTCTTTTTTTCTATCATTTCATACGTTCTTCTCTTCTTTTCCAATCATAAGCTCGAGAGATATTATTTTCTCGCTTGCAATAAATGTACACACTTTCGAAAAGAATTTTATTTTGAATAACCGGTGAACATGTCGTGTGCCATTCATTACTAAAATGGATGCAAATGTGGAATTAAAGATTTTTATTTTCGACAGTACCATCTACTTAAAATAGAAGAAATAGAAAATTGGTTATCTTAAAGTAGAGACCAACTGAAAGTTAGTTATATCTAAGTGAAAGAATTTGATATACATATCTCTAATCGTAGATATTATTTCCACATTTATATCAAATAATATTTCAACAATTCAACCCATAACTTTTATTGTTGAATTACCTCTGGTATTAATAGTTACAGGTAATATGATAGACATTACTATTTTGTAAGGTGCAAATATATATATATATATATATTATATAATAGTATAGTACCATGTAAAACGGCAGTAGAAATTATGCTGATAAGAAAAATGATAATATTAATGATGATGTAAGAGTGATAAAATAATAAAAATATTTGTGTATTTTTTTAAAGATTTGAGAAATGATATTTATATAAATAGTAATAAATCAGCAACCATTAATATGGAATATGTAGAGTAATTGTTTAAATGATTAAAGTATAATAATAATAATTATTATTATTATATAAAAGTCATATAGTCATTTCTTATATTTGAATTAAGATAAAAGATTAAATACATTGTATATTGATATTGATATAAATATATAAAAGAATTTTATAATACACCATCGTTATTGTGACAACAAGTAAATACAAGTTAGATTTGGTTTTTATAAAGTAAACATCGGTCCACTTCAAATCAAATCTTTTTTCTCTTAAAAGTAGTACAAATCTTTTCCTCATTCTTCTTTTTTCATAATAAACGAAGATGATTGACGGATACATATTAAAGTGTCATATGTTTAGTGTTCAATGTTATATTCGCTTAATTAGGCAAATGACTAATTTAGTCTAATTAATGTTTTAAAAACCGATTTTCTAAGTGACCCGGTGCCTTTTCCGGTTCGACCGGTCAAACCGGCCGGCCCAACCGGATTAGTGTTTTTGGGCCCAGCTGACAAACCAACAGGCAACATCAAGATATAATTTGATCCAACAGATTATTTTTGGCCCAACAATTTAAATTTGGCCCAGCAAGGTAGAATATGGCCCACCTATTTTAACCTAAATCATTAAATCCCCTACAGCCACATTTTTGTTCCCCTCCCATGATGCTCTACAGCTCCAGCCGGCTGATCTACCTCCATCAACACCACAGCTGCACGTCACTGTTATTCACACAAACGTCATCGTCTCCCACTCTGTCTCTATCTTGTAATGTAACATTACATTATAAATTGGCACTTTAGAAGACTTACATGACCAGAATATGACTGCGATGGTGGTTGTAGGCCGCGGTGGTGGGAGTAGAGGCTGCGGGCTAGATTGTGGTAGCTGGAGGGTATTAACTTCTTTCCCTCGTCTCCCGCATATTTCAATCTTCATGAGGCTTATATATATAAAAATGGTAGCAGGAGACTTGCACTTGCAAGATCTGGATTGTGGTAGGTAGAAGGTTTATATATATGAAACCGGGTCAATAGCGGTTTGGGTCACCGAGTCAATCCGGTTCGATCGGAAACCCGGTCGGGTTTGACCGAGTTTGACTTCAAGGTTAACCCGCTATCAATCCATCCGGTATGTGTCCTGGGTCCCGGTTCGACTGGGTCAACCGGCCGGTCGACCCGGGTTTCAAAACACTGAGTCTAATCATACGGTTTTTGACACATGTACTTCACTTATTTTCTCTCCTAATCTCATCCAATCATTTTTTCATCTTCCAATCACATTTTTAGACATATATGTCAAATTAGTCATATATATCATTTTTCAAACTATAACTTATGTACTTAAAAAAAAATTCATAAACATAAATATAAATATAATTATAGAAATTAAAACATAACCATTTGATGCAACAAAATGCAAACACGACATACGCAAACAAAGGGTACAAATGCTAAGGCAATATGTACAACCATACGCTTTTTCTTGACTAGTAGCGAAAGTATACATACATCACAATATCATATACCACCCCCAAATTACTGTCGATCAGATCGATCAATTATTTTCTCCGAAGCCTAAATTCACAATTCATCCTACTTTTCAATCAAAATGCCAATCGATCTAGTTCTCCAAGCATGTTTCCTCCTCATCACACTCTTCATGTTCTTATGGATGCAAAAAATACCTCAAAATCTCTTCACCAAATTCCGTTACAGAAACCGCTCCAGCTACGACGCTAAACGTCATTTCATAATCGGCGCTCAGTTATTATCAAAATCAAAAGCAACAAAAGACCGTACAACTTCAATCAAATTAGCGAAATCAGCTTCCGAAGAAGCCGATAAATCGATCGCACTCGATCCAAACGACGCCGCATCGCACATATTAAAAGCACTTGCACTCGAAGTGCAAGGGTTTAGTACGTCAGCGGTTGAAGCACTCGATGTCGCGCTTTCACCGCTGACGGCGAAATCGTTGAGTAGTACGGAAAGAGGTGATGCGTTGTTTAAAAGAGCGGAAATTAAAATGAAAGGAAGTAAGAGAGGCCGAGTTGACTCGGCAGTCAGTGATTTATCTGAATCGGTTAAAATAAAAGGCGATAATGCGAAAGCGTATAGGTTGTTAGGAGAGTGTTACGAGAAGAAGGATATGAAAGAGGAGGCGGTTGAGGCGTATGAGCGTGCGGTTAGGATTGATCCTGAGTGCGTTCAAGCTCGTGATGCGTTGAAACAATTATTAGGTTCAAAGCAACGAGCTTGAAAAAATATGTTTTTGCAGTTGTATTTGATTGATTTGAGATCTGAAATATAACAATTGGAAGTTAATGTGATGTGTTCTTTTATGTAATATAATATGTTACTAACGTTTTATAGTATTGAAGTTGAAGTTTGTTTTGTTATTGTTGGAGTATTTTGATAAGAAAATATAGATTAAATGGAAGGAAGAAGAATAATACTTCTTTGTGCCTTTTTCATCTATGAAAAAGTAAACGGAAGTAGAGTTCGTTGACCACATGGGTCAACTCGTCCAACCAGATTTATAACATGTTTAATGAATTATGTCATTACGTGGTTTGATATGACCAAATTCAAAGGTCTTATTCAACCTGTAATCTAGTACGAGTGTTATATATCTTTTGGAGTTTTCGAGGATCTGAGAGATGCTAAAGTTGAAGAGGTCTTTACGCGCCAGGAGTCTTGACTCTTGAGACTTTGCTGACACCTTGTTCGACTAAATTCCTAGGAAATGCCATTTTTAAAAAAATACAGATCAAGAATATATTCATCCACAAACGTGTATATTTACCCCAAATACAACATTTGAACACACAGACAATGAGAAGGTAATCTCATTACCATTAGGGCCATGGCTTTTTGACGATCAGTAAGTTCAAAGTTACGTTCAAGATTCACTATATTAAAAATGTGACTATCCTTTTATGATTTTGATCAATAACAAATATAGAATCTTTGATGCAGGGCTTCTCTGATTTTGACTAAATGATCTCAAGATCTTGAGCCCTTTCATCTTGCTTGCCTAAAATTACTAAGCTAAAAATTATATTCGAAACTCGTAACTGAGTTAACTTTGTTAATAATAAAAATAAAATTGGCTAACTCACTAATTAGTTCATTAATGCCCATTTATTACGGTCATCGACTTAAATTAAATTCCTAATAACCTTATGGGGGTTTAAATTACCTTCTTCTTCTTTTTAAGCATGGAGTTTATATTACTTAAAACATGTTGTATCAAGTTTGTCATAAACTTAATTTATTATATAAATCATAAACAATGCACATTATATGGACTATATATATATATATATATTATATTAGTAATAGTAATTAGACTTCCTCTAAAATGTTGTTATTAATTTTAGTCATAACATGTTAAGTATACTTATCCTCTGCATGGGCCTACATAAGTAATTAGATGGAAATTGCAAAATGCAATCAGTTCAACTAAAAGAAAAAAAAAATGTCACCGTGGAATTTGGGTCAGGACCAAGTCGTAGAAATTTATTTAACAGTGAGTCAGAAGTCATAACCTGATAACCCTTATAAATACATGTCATTGAACCTGCTTTTATCAAAGCAAAAAATATTAAAGTATAATTCTTGTTCTTACTGATCATAAGTTTAATTAAGTTCCTGTTCTCAGTGTTTCTTTCGTTAGTAGACATTGAGAACGCACGAGGTTTGCTCTCAAAAGCCAACAAAAACATTTCGTTCATGGTGGTTCGTTACTTATTATTCGTCGTTATTTTAGGTGTCTATTTCAGATATGAATATATCGGTCAATGGCCAACTATCGCGACAAGGTACTTACACGAGAGTTGCATCACACTTCTAATCAAGCTTCTCAATTTCTTCATTGCCAAGTGTTTTCAGTTTAGATATTTATCGCCGATGTTGCCACCACCATTTTCAGGAAAATTGATGTTTTGGATTGTGCTCACTAGAAGTATATTCTTATTGTACTACTGATAATAACCTTAAAGATAAAATACCTTGAAGGTTGAATCTTATTGATGCAACTTTTATAGCTACATGATTTGGTTACAAAGTTAACGTATATGTATAACGATGTACATCAATGTTTATATGAAATGTTAGATGTTAGATTTAATGATGGATTATTATATAACAGCAAATTTGCTTGGGTGACAAGGATATTTATTAGTGGACTTTTTCTGAAGCCACTTAATATATGTCTTGGTTTAATTAGTGTGTCGTCAATTAAAAAGGTTTGAATTTAATGTATTAAGTATTTTTGTTAATCTTAGTAGTTAACTATGTATATGACATAATTTTTAATGTGATATTACAATTTCTAACACAATATTTTTTTTATTAATCTAGTATGTTTAGTAGCTCTCTGAAAATTGAGAAGAGTTGACTTGTATTGTTGGGCTAGATACTAATCAAATGGTTAGTTATGTAGTTCGATATAATCTTCCTTAATCATAATCAACTAAAATAAATAATATATGATTGCAATAAAAGTTTCATGGGTAAAATATCAATAAACTAATAATTGGGTTAAGGTCAGTATAGATCAATAGGATAATACTCCCTTGCAGTTTGAATGAGAGGCGGTCATACGTTCAAACTGAAGCGAAACTCTGGAAAAAGGATGATGGCAATCCCTTTGTTAAAGTGTCATCATACTAATATATAGACGGAACATGAAGAACACAAAACCGACCCTGAGCAACCTGATCACGAACAAAATGAATGTCGATCTCTATATGTTTGGTGCGTTGATGTTACTCCGGATTAGAGGACCTGTAGATAGTACTAACATTATCGCAATAGACAAGAGTGGCGGTGAACATCCGATTATTCAACTCACAAAGTAAATTATGTAACCAGATAGTTTCAACAACAACATTAGCGACTCCCCGATATTCAGCTTCAGCACTAGAGCGAGAAATGATGACATGAGTCTTAGATGACCAAGACAATAGGTTGTCTCCAAGAAACACACTATAACCGGAAGTCGAACAAAGAGTGATAGGACATCCGGCCTAATCTGCATCTGAGTAGGTTGTACGAGTAGCAGTAGATAAAGCATATAACTAAAGACCATGAGAAAGTGTGCCCTGAATATAACAAAGAATCCTCTTGAGCACAGTGAAATGAGGCTCGCGAGGATCATGCATAAATAAGCATATGTTTTGCACAACATAGGTAAGATCAGGTCTTGTAAATGTAAGATACTACAAAGCTCCAGCAAAACTGTGATATAAAGTCGATCAAATACGGGATCACCTTTAGGTTCAAGTTTGGATTCCAAATCCACCGGATTTTGCGAGGATTGCAATTAAGCATGTGGTCCCTCTAAAGAATCTCAGTGGCATATTTTCACTGAGATAAAAACATGCTCGATTTTTTTTTGCAAACAACTGATACTCCCATAAAAATAATTCAGTGGTCCAAGATCAACCATAGAAAACTCCTTGTGTAAGGAGGCAATAACATGTTGTAATAAAGGTTGGGAAGAAGCAGTAAGAACAATAGCATCCGCATCCACATACAACAATAGATAGGCAATGTCTGACACACGCTGATAAGTAAACAAAGATGTATCACATCGACTATACTGAAATCCCACCTGAGTGACATATCCTGCAAAAATGTTGAAACTATGCACGAGGGATCTTCTTAATACCATTTAGAAATTTCTTAAATAAACACACATGCTAAGGAAACCTGCGATCGATCAACAAAACTAGGTGGTTGGTGCATATACACAGTTTAAATAAATGTCTATTAAGAAAAGCATTCTTAACATCCAACTGGATGAACCGATCAATTACGAAAGACAACAAGACTAACTAAAATACATATTGTAACTAGTTTAACAATCAGATTAAATGTATCATCACAATCGATACCAAGTTTCTGACTATGACTATCAGCAACCAAACAGGTTTATGTAGTTCAATTATTAAACAATAGAATGTAGAATGCGGCTGCAATTTTGTTACTTTCGTCTTTTCCTTTTTTTACTTTTTTTTTTTACTTCTCGTAGTGATACTTGACAGAAACGAATATAAGCAAATATTATTTTATGGAATGGTGGCAATGACCAATTCATTAATTATATTCAATGACCAATTAATTAATAAAAACTTTAAAAACTATCGTTAAAAACTTCAAAGAATTGAACCCCAAAATCCACTAACCTTATCTAATTAATGCTAAATTGCTAAGCTTGTTGTGAAAATTAAAGAAATAAATATGGTTTCAACATGTTGTAATTATTGTTTAGTGGGATTACAAAACTAATTGGATATAAAATAATTATAATTAATTATAACTTATAAGATACCACTTATTCAAAAGAAAAAAGAGATTCGATCCAGCGTGCCATTGGGGTCAAGACCAATTCCTTAGAATTTTGCTTTAACAAGTTTCTTTCATTTTCATGGCTGGTAGGTTAATCACAAACCTTATAAATACCTGCCTTTAAATCTTAGTTTATCAAAGCAAAAGCAGCTTCCATTGATTCTAGTTATCTTATTGTGTTCTTCACTGATCATAAGTTTATAATTCTATTTTTTGTGCTTATTTTGTACGTGTTTAAAGATGACGGTAAGAACACAAGAGGTGTCTCGAAAGTTTACAAAAGTTTTTGGTCTTTGGTGGTTCGATCTCTTATTCGCCATTATTATTGGTGTCTATTTCATGTACGAGTATATGGGTCAATTGCCGTTCATTGTGGCAAGGTCCCTACAAGAGGGTTGCATTACTCTTCTGGTCAAGCTTCTAAATTTCTTCATTGCTAAATCTTTTCAGTTCAGATACGTATCGCCAATGTTGACACCATCATTTTCGGGGAAATTGATGTTTTGGATTGTGCTATCTAGAAGTGTTTTTATATTGTACTACTGATAAAGTGATAAGGACCTCAAGATGTATAAAAAGTCAAACAATTGAACCTTATTACTATTACTATTGTTAACATCTAGCATTTATCGTATAAAATTAAAAATTAAGCTTGATTAGTATCTTGTTGACTGCACATATCTAAACTTATATGCATTAAATATAAAATATTTTTAGAATGTTACATATTGACCCTCAAACTATTATGAATGTTTATAATTAGTCCCTCAAAACACACTAATCACACAACCTTTTGTCTTACGTATAGTTTGTTGCAAGCGAAATTTCCCACTGATTTTTTTCTAAAAAAAAATCAATAAACCGTTTCTGTGAAGTTAATATTGTTTTATCTTTTACAGAGTATTTCCTCTTCTGTAACGATCAAATTCATGAACCAATTACTACATATTACCAAACCAACGTCGAAACCCGCACAACAACAGATGAAAAAATTATATATTGATGTTGAGAGACAAATATTTAACAGTACGTGAAATGCAATAATAATTGCTACTACTTCTTTAATGAAAGTGATTTTTTTATATTAGTTTAAATTATTGTAATTATAAATATAAAAATGTGATATAAAAAAAGAAAGAAAATATTTAAATGTATTACGTGAAATATGATATTAATTGAATTATTTATATATTTAATAAGTGGAGGGATAAATGGAGGAATAAAATAGTAATTTTTGATATTTTTATTTAAGAATTAAAGAAGAGAGTGTCAAATGATTAATAAGGGTTACATATTGTGATTGAAATGAAATATGTAACGATAAATATAAAATGATTCCATTGACAACATTTAATTACATGAATGTAATCTATATGTAAATTATAACGGTGTCTATTAAAGTTCGTACGGAATTAGTTAATGTACTTGAACTGCAATTAGTTAAGGGGTTACATGAACACACTCTTTTATACTCTGTATGTATGTATGGAAAAGTATGACACAAGCAGGAGGGGACGTTTACATTGATACTCTTAGCTACTCTTAGGTAATGTATAAATTTTCTTGGGGAACAAGTATATATATTAATTTTATTTAGTGGACCTTTGATAAAGACCAAGTCTACGTTTAGTCGGATTTCAATTTGAACACAATTAAGGGAGTCAAACTTAAAGTCAAACGTAGAACAACTATAATACAAATTGAAAGGTAATAAGAAAAATGCCAATTAAGGTGTATCGATTGTTAGGAGAATTTTAAGCTAATTATGAAAAGAAAATAATGAAAGAAGAGGCGATTAATTGGGTCTTATGAGTTTGCGATTAGAGTTCATGACCCGAGAGTAATGCAGGTTCAAACGTGTTGGACGGGTTCGTTTCAGTGCATCAATGAGTTTCAAAAGGCTTATTTGGAATCCGTAAAAATACAAATGTGGTTAATGTATCGTTTGATCCTGACTTGTAACATGTAATAAAAGAAGGTTACGTGACTTTTGAGTCTTATATACGTAGAGAAAAGTTCAAATTAAAATGGATGAATCAACGTGAACCGTTTATTTTCATTATGATAATAAAAACTTTTATTTTTTTCACATTTTTAAAAATTTAATATTTCAAACACGGTTAGTCAAAATATTATAAAAATTGCATTATAAATATCATCATTTTTTTTCTTTTGAATTAGACTTCTCACAAAGTATACTTTTGACGAACTTCTTTTTTTTCATTTTTTTAGTGGGCTTTGAAGAGATAAATGTTATCGGATTAGACACCATAAAAATTGCATTTTTTTCATTTTTGATTAGACACAATAAAAACTTCATTTTTTTCATTTTTTGCAATTTTGTATAAAGAATGGATAAATGTTATCAAATTTCTTTTCTTGGATGAGAGGACGTTTAATGCTGCGAGTATGGGATGTGATTCTCAAAACTTCTTGATAATTTTGGATTTTCAAGTATGTGAGGTTTGTTACGGAGCTCGAGATGATGGTTTTCTTAGTTGGGATTTAGGTAATCAAGGGTACCACATCCGTTTGATAATCGACAATGGAAGTTATCGCGATAGTTTGGTTATCGTTCGCGGGTTGAAACGAGAGACCGTGTTTCTTTGATCGGGTATTCCATGTGTGTCGAAATGGCTAAGCCGATTAGAGCTCACACACGTGGGGATATTGGTTGTAGAAGATGTCGGATAAAATGCGTTTGACAGGGCTCAAGTATCGGGTGATGGAAAGAATACGATCTTGGTGGGATCATTGTGACAACAGATTCCATCCCGGCGTGACGGTTAGTGATCCTAGTGGTATCCCTTTGCCGTCCACAATGTACAGTTTTCTTGTTACCTAAGTTGTCTTTCCTTATAAATATAAATTATATGTATTGTAAACTCTTGGTAGGAAAATTATAATAAAAACTCTATCGTTTGGTCGCGTAGACTAAACCAATCTCTAAGTTAGATATTGGAAATAACTACGTTAAATCTTTGTGTCTGTTTTGTTCATTTATCTTGTTTGCTATGGTAATAATGGTAAGAATAAGTATTTTTATTTATTTGCTATTGGACGGTGTTTATAACACCCCTTAAATTACCTCAGGGTTAAATATGTAATTTGACTCGGAAGCGATGGATAAAAGATAACATTATAACTTACCTTACAAAATGACCATAGATTTTTCGCGAGTTTACAATATTAAAACACTACTGAAACAAAACATATAATTGTTATACAAAATCCACATACACGTTAATTTACAAAACATTCAAAAACATATCAGAGTGATGGCACGTGTCAAACATTCTTCAAAACCACCTTCATGCCCAACCCACAAAAGACATGCATAACCTGCAGGAAGGGAAATGGTGGGATTAGCACAAAGCTAAGTGAATGAATGTACAACTAACAATTCAACTTAGCTTAATAATATGTTTACACTAAGCACAATAAACACATAAACTCAAGAGGATCGGCGGTTACTAAGGAACCCTACAGCCGCGGTGGCCCACAGTAACACTTACCACAATCTGTAAAGGCCCATACAGAATAGGCCGATAACTTGGCACTACAACACAACAACACACTTTCCAGCGACAACACATGTATCTGGAACGTGTGTTGAACACAGTAGTAGCCAAGTCCAATCGCAATTGACCTCTGAATAACACAGATGCCCGAAAGCCACATATGCATAACAAGCAGATATATTCAAACATAATTCAGACTAAATAGTCTATCAAGTCTACGTTACTTGTTGTAACCACATCATTACAACTAACTCAAATTATGAGTTGCAGATCCACTCACCTGTCTGCAACAGTCCACACTCAGAGATCTTATGTTACTGGGTCTTCTGCTGATCTGAGAATATAATAATTAAGAAGTTAGCAACTCTTTCCATAATTGTATAACACATTTCACTACTCAATAACAAAATGACAAACAATTATCAAGTAGCAATTACCAGCTATAACCACTCTACAATTATAAATATATATATATCAAGTTACAATTTATCTGTTATAACCGCTGTACAACTATCAATTATATCAATTTATAAAAATTGGCTTATTTAATTATTTACTCAATTAACCAAATTTTCGAATCATTATTATAACATATTTAATCAAACAGGTGACCCCTGTATTCAAGAAATAATAAAAGTTCGATCCGCAGTTAAAAAGGAATCTTTCAATTTTGGTCGCTAAAAGTATAACCTTTTACTTATGCATTTTCAAAATCTGCACCTCTAGCGACATTGCAATATCGCCTCTAGCGACATTGCAATATCGCCTCTAGCGACATTGCAATATCGCCACTAGCGATATTGCAAGCGAAATTAATCGCGATATTGGGTAGCGATATTGGAGGGCGATATTGCAATATCGCCAAACCAGTTCATCCTGCGAACTGGGCAGAAAACTGGCTGATTTTCACCAAAAAACTCAAATCTCAATCTTAACAGCGTTATACCACAAATTAAACGTTCTAACACTTAGTAAACACATAAACAAACACTCGAAATTCATCAATTTAACATAAAAACACATAATTAAACCCACCTACTAACTTTTCTTACTTTTTGTAAAAACCAAAAAAACTAATCAAAACTAACCTTAATCTGATTTAATCCACAGAAACAAGTTGTAGGAATGATCTTCTATGAATTCCGAATCTAATGACACAATTTGGAGGTGTTTTGGGCTTGATTTGAGCTTTAATTGCAAGTGTGTGTGTTCTTGGTGTTTCTAGTGTGTGTTTGGTGTGAGATGAAGAAGAAGAAGAAAATGAGCTGATTTCCAGATTTGGGTATTTATATATGATGATTTACGTATACTACGATGTATTATTATCATTAATCTAGCACACGATTGTATTAGTTCTAATAGTTAGGCTAATCCGTATTTTAAACTAAAAATACCGTAATTCCCATTTAATTATTCCTAACAATTATACATTCAAACATTTCATATAAATGAATTCAAGTAAATAATGTAACATAAGGTAAATTTACCTAAAAATACTAGGTCATTGGGGAGGATGTTACAGTGTTGTCGTATAAAATCATTATTGAGTTTAGTCTCAACATGTTAAAAATAATTTGCTTGAGGAACAAGTGTATATATATATATAACTACTTGCCAGTGGACGGTCTTTGTTGTATAAAATCATTAAGTTTAGTCTCAACATGTTAAAAATAATTTGCTTGAGGAACAAGTATATATATATTACTAAGTTTGATATATAAAATAGTTGACATAACATTGTTTTGTTATAAGATATTATCATATTCGATCTACCCGACACATAAAATAAGAAAAAAAAAGATTCCCCCTTGCAATTAATTGGGGTACGGTGAAGACCAAGTCTAAAAATTTGCTCAACAAGTTTCCAGCTTCTTATTCATTGTTTGGTATGTCAACCACAACCCTTATAAATACATGTCTTCTCTTATCAAAGCAAAATAAAAAACATCGATTCTAATTCTCATTTTTCACTGATCGTAAAGTTCAATTTGTAAGTTACAAGTTCTTTCAATTCGTGTACAAAGATGACGTTAAGAAAAGAGAACTCTAAAAAATCAACAAAAATGTTGGACTTGTGGTTGGTTATCTATCTCTTATTCGTTGTTATTATAGACGTCGATTTCAGGTACGAAAATATCAGTCAATTGCCAATTTTCGGGCCACAGTACCTACAAGAGGGTTGCATCACACTTCTGATCAAGCTTATCAATTTCTTCATTGCCAAACGTTTTCAGTTCACATATGTTTCACCAATGTTAGCACCACCATTTTTGGGGAAATTGATGTTTTGGATGGTGCTATGTAGAAGTGTTTTTGTATTGTACTATTGATATATAAGAACCTCAAGATATGAGTCTTTGAAGCTTTACTCTCCTTCATGCTATTTTTGGTTTTATATTTATTAATCTACAGCTTATAAAGTTGAGAGAAGTTCTAGCTAGGAAAAAAAATACATTAATCAATTGTCTGGACCTATATATATTGACTTTGATTTCGGCATAATTACTTAAACTAATTCATATAGTACAACTAGATGTCTGGACCTATATATGTTGACTTTGATTTCGGTCAAAAACATTGTGTACTTACTAGTGATCAAAATCACTGTGCTGAACATTATGAGTTAGTGAAATAGTAATTAGAACACCCGATCTATAGCGACCAAAGAAGTGTAATTACCAACTTTCAAGCCCGGGGGACACAAAAGTTGTGCCGTGTTAAGAGTTTATGGGTATTTGGATTGCTCATTTTATTTGTTAATTACTTGTGGTTAAAGCAGATAATCATATTTACATATCATTCTATAAGCCGCTTATATATTAATTAATAAACACTTAAAGTTAAGGATAATGAGAATGACGACGTACATGCATATTTTCAAATCAGGTAAATGCGTATAAATAATCCTAATCACCCCTAATGACCGCTCTGTTATTTTTCTATTAATAGAAAGACTTTTACTTAGGTTCTTGTGGCTAGTCAGTTAAAACCATTAACTATTATGATAAATTAACTTATGGAGTAATTAACCAACCACTTGTATCTTTTCTTCTTGTAGAAGTGTACATTATTTTATTCTATAAATAACGTCAAATATATAAATATGTTGTTAATGCCGTATGTAAGGATCGACTTAATCGTATATATTGTATAAGCTGAATTCGCTAATTTCAATCCAAAGTCTATGATACATGTCATGTAAAATTAACTTAGATATGATAAATTGTGTGGTTGATGTTAAAGTTCACATTGTCTTATAACGCATCGTACATATATTATTATTCATTTAGCTTTTCCTTTCGTATCAAACAATGAAATTTAGAGATCATAGTCCACCATGCAGAAAGATCAATTTCTAAAACGGTTTGCAGAAAAAATGGCAACAACGTGGCTTGAAGCACAGTTTTAGGTGCTACAGCAGGCCGTTGAACATATTGTGCCACAGGTAAAGTGAAGATAAAGATGACATTTGAAGGTGTTCGTTATTCGTATGTTATGAATATAAGTTATATGCAATACGCAAAAACTCACACGCAATATGCAAGTTGTGTTTTGCGTCAGAAGGATAGTCTTTTGTAAATTTATTTTTAGAGGATATAATATTTAATTGGAGTATTTTTTAAGGTATTTTGGTTAATTTCCCTAAAAAAAACCGTGTATTAAGATTATAGATAAATAGAGAAAAGTTCAAATGAGAACGAAAATTCTTGTGATAATGAAGAAATCGATCTCAACTATTAATTTTCATCTAGATAACAAAACCCCAATTTTTCCTCACATTTTTAAAATTAAATATCACTTAAACGGCAAGTAAAAAAATATAAAAATTGCACCATAAAAATCAGCTTTTTTTTCTTTTCGATTAGATATCTCACAAGGTATATTTTCAATAAACATTTTTTTTTAACTTTTGGTGGGTTTTGAAAACAATTATCACACGTGACACTTAGCCGTTATCACATGTGAAAGTTGCATGTATGACATGTGATAGTCACCGATATGGCATGCAATAGTCGTTTTCAAAACCCATCAAAAAATGAAAAAAAAACAAAAGTCGTCGAAAGTATATCATATGAGATGTCTAATCGAAGAGAGAAAACACGTTGATTTTTATAGTTTAATTTTTATCATTTTTTGACTAGTTCTTTAAGAGATATTTAATTTTTAAAAACTTAGGAGGAAAATGAAGTTTTAATCAAACGAAAAAATTTTATTGATTTCTTTGTTTTCACTAAAAGTCTTTTGTTATTTGAACTCAACCCTACATAAATTAATGAGTCTAATTATATCGATCACAAAGGACCATGTACAATGTTTGAATGTTATGTATATCATTTTCTTTCGATGTGTAATATAAAGGTTTGTACATGTTACTCAATATCAAACATATTTGTTTTACAAAAATTTAGACATAGGTTACGTACATAGGGTATTACAAAATTAGAATTAGAATTAGAATACGTTGATATATATGAGATTTTGTGCATAATAACGATATTACAATTAGTTAACAATATACCAATATAACAATTAACGATATAACACAAAATACGTATTAAACTTTATTTTTAAAATTTTAAATTTTAAAAGATAAAATACAACATTAAATTATATAAATCTAGTTATGTACATAATTTGTATTCTAGTTATTTGAATTTTAATAATTATAAATAATTTATAATTAATCTTATAATATTGATATTAGTATCTACAAAGTCAATGACTAAAATCGTGAAGAGGAAAAAAAATATTTATTAACTTAGTATCTTTTTGAAAATATTTACATATAAAGTATTTTTCTTAACAAAAGTATATTTTTTTCTTTTAAATGGTTTTTTAATGTAACATTTTAAGTAAATTATTTTTAAATTGTAACCTTTAACTTTTTCTCTTTAATTGAGATTGTTTTATATAATATTAGGAGCAAATGTTATTTATATCGTGTAGTTAATAATCATTTTTAAATTTTATCATTCATGATAACTAACATTCGATAACACATTTTATAATTATATAAAATGTTTCGTACTAGAAGGCTAAGTATGAAAGAAAGTTAAAAACATCAATTATTTCTTTTTGGAAAGATATAAGTTTTGTAACTATGTTATTATACGTTAATAACATACAAAATGACTAGTTTAGGTTAATTTTGAAGTTAATAGGATTGAACTGGTAACTTTTTCTTATGAATTATCTTATTGAAATAATGATTTGTTAGTAAAAATATAGAATCAAATATCATTAGAAAGTCTGGAATGAAGAATCAATTGAAAACATATGGTTTGGTTGGGTTTCGATTTGTGTCTTTCAATTGAAATTATGATTTGTTTCTAGGACGATACTTTTTTATAATTATAAAACGTGTTATCAAATGTTAATCATTCATGATTAACATTTAAAATTGATTATTAACTACACAATATGAATAACATTTGTTCCTAATATTATATAAAACAATCTCAATTAAAGAGAAGAAATTAAATACAATTTAAAAATAATTTACTTAAAATCTTACTTAAAGAAATCATTTAAAATGAAAAAGTAAATTTTTATAAGAAAAACACTTTATATGTATATATTTTTAAAAAGGAAAGATAGAGTCATTAAAATTTTACAAAAAGTTATTCACGACATGAGTTGGTCCAATGAAATGAAGAAAGAGAATGATGAGAGAGAAATAAAAAGTGAATTTGATTGATCCAACACTTATATCATGTCTATGTTGTGGGAGTTTGTTTGTAAATTATTAGTGAATGTAGCATTTCTCTTTTTAAAAGGACACCAAATTGATAAATATTTTTTTCCTCTTTACTATTTAACATGTACATCTAACTTTCGGATTTGTAAATGGAGTCTCGGGTGCTTTAAAATATTAAGTAAACTGAAAAAAATAAATTATTTTGAGTTTAGGGCACTAAAATATTATATTTGTGAAAAAATAGGGATAATTATTCAAACTAGAGGGACTGATCTTGCCATTTACAATCATGAAGAGTAGTCTCTTTTATTTTAATTTGCCGATTGCAAGATTCGTGTAGTAACTACACGAATAAGTTTTCTATTATTGAATACTAGATGTATAGGCCCGTGCGATGCACGGGTTTTAGTAATTGTCAAAAAGAATTACTTATTGTATATATGATTCAATGTTCAGATATACATGTATTGACATTGGCGGATCAACATGTTTAATTACCTATATCAATTTGAACACGTTCTAAAAATTAAACATGTTAAAAGTTTCGAGTTAACGACTTGACTTATTCAATCATAACTTATTTAGTTTCGTGTCAATTTAGCAATTTCGTCAGCTTTTTGTTTTTAGTACATTTTTTTTCTAGTTTAGATATATCGATGTTTAATTATAAATATTATATATTGTAATATTTAAATAACCAATATCAAGGTTCAACGCTATTTATGGAACATGTATATTATTCTAAGTTTAAAAGACATATTAACTAATAATATCATATAATTATAATTATAATTAAATATTATAGGAAAAAAAAAGAACTAAAAACTATAAATTACGTTTAAGAAACGTATGCGATATAACCATCACATTCTTTAGTTAATTTTTTGGTGAAAATTAAGGTAAGCTAAAATTTCTCATTATTAATTTTTTTCCGGTAGTTACATATTATTAATTAATATAATAATTGTAATATATTTACAACCTTTACATTCCCTAAATGAATCGTGGTTCAATTCTATACTTATGAACACTTGAGTTTTAATTAGTTGAGATGAGTCATTTTATTAAGCGGGTAAAACATAATGGATTAAAATAGATCATGTCAAGTTGATCTATTGATCTCTAATCACTTTAACAATAATAAAATCAAAATTAAAAAGATATAAACTATTTGATTATTTAATTACTTTAATTGTGGTTGTGTTCATAGCCTTATTACTGTAACATGTTATGACCCGATTAAAGTAATGACATGTTTTCATCTAAGCCCATTTGACGTTTTGCAACTCGATCTTCAACATATCTGATCTACCTTGAGTTTTACAATAATTTTACTTCGAAACAAATAAAGCTACAAAAGTTAACTATTGTAGATTCTAGATATTATAAAATTATAACTGAAAAATGTTAAGTTAATTTAACAAATGAATACTTTATTAAGTTGATCTCTTTATTGTAAGATGAGTGAATCAACTAATAGGTGAAACATATTTATTTAAAACTCATATTTTTTTTATGTAATCAAAGATAGTCTAGTTAAAATAGGTCGAGAGAAGTTAAGCCGTTAATTTTATTATGTGCGTCGCTAATTAACTTGAAACTTTTAGATACTTTATTATGTCATTTATAATTTATGGAAGACTCAACTTTGAAACGTGTACTACATACAACTAATATTATGTAAGTATAAGTATATTACTTTTTTTAAATAGCGTATATAATACTATTACTTATTCATAAACTCGAGTTTTATTAGTTAATAATAGTTATTATATATATATATATATAACCATTACAAATTAGATAGAAAATATATATTGCTTGAAAAATATACTTAAAATTGTCAATTCTACAACTATATAAAATATTAACATAAAATAGGTAATTAGTATTAAATTGTTTTAATAATTTATTTAATACTATCATTTATTATAAAAAGATTCAATTTTATTTAAATAAATTATTTATTTACTGCAAAGAGACTCAATTTTTATAATAGTATTATTATTCTTATTATTATATAGATTATTTAATACTATCATTTATTACCAAAGGACTCAATTTTTATAGTATTATAGATTCCTTGTTTATTTTTATTAGAAATGGAATGGAATGGAATAGAATGATTTTGTTATTTACATAATGGTTTACAAATAAAACATATTTTATCAATTATAGCAGTGTGTCCGCGTATAGTTGCGGGAACAAATAATCAATTTAACATTAACATTTTTTATTGTTTATATTATATTGTTAAAAGTTTAATTTAAGAATATGTAAAGTTTAAAACTCAAGGGTTGCAATTTATAAATTAGTGGTTCATTTGGAAAGTAATTAATGATTATAAGGGTAATTTAGATATTAAGCATTGTTGAGTCTAATTTTAAGAAAATAGATGAAGATGATTTATATATAATTAAGATAAGATATTTTTAAAATATGATATTTCATAGTCTCATCTGTCTATAAATAGAAACAAAATTGCAGCTATATACGGAGTAGTTTGGAAGAGTGATTCGTATACTATAATTTTTATCCGTATATTATTAATAGTGTTGTTGTGTTTCGTAATGTTATATTGTATAACACTATAAAGTGCAATAGTGTACCGTAAATAATAGCAATCGTGATGTACAAATCGTCATTTTATCCTACTATCCTATATTTTGCCTTATGAGGCATGAGCTATGCATTTTTGTCTTCTACTATAAACCAACGACTCAACCTTATATACATTTGTCCTCAGTATTCTAATACAATTCTAAAACGCTGGAACTTGAATCGGATTGAAGTTAAATCTAATTATTTAAATCTTACTATGCAGTTTTCAAATTAGTCCTGAAAATATATTTCTAAATTTAGTTTTCGAATCTGTTTTCAAATTACTGACTTTCAGTTTGAATCGACCTGAAAACCATGGACCAAATGCAACTGATTTTGATAATCCTTAACAAAAATATAGAAAACCATAAAATGGACAAACGAAGAAGGGATCCCAATAGTTGGTTATATATTTATACAGATCAAATTCAAGTCCCAAAAAGGAAACGTGTTGACAAAGTTTTTTTAGAAAGAGAACACAAAAAACTGATTAAAATCCCAAAACCATGGTGCTCTTAAACCTTAACTTCACTTGGGTTCTAGCGACCACAAATTTCATCAGCAAACGTATCAAGAAGTTGTTCAGCCAAACTCGGGGGATCATCAATCAAAGTATCCACAAAAACATTCACAATTCTTCTTTGCTGCATTGTTGCTTTCAAGCTAAACCAAGTAAGAAACTTCACTCTAAAATCTTTACTCAAGTGCCCATTATGCTCCAAACTTCTGATCATGCCCACTGCATATTCATACTCGTTTTTCTTCAGTTCACCTCTGGGTTCTGCTTTTGTTGTACCATCAGATTTGCATGGGGTACAAGGAAAATCAGTTGTTGAATCTGTTTGTGTGTTAGCGTTGAGTTCTGTGTCCTTGCTTGTTGACCATTTTGACTCCCAAAATCCGAGGACTTTTTTGTTGTTGAAGAAAGACACCAAGCAAGAATACTCAGTTGATGGATCAAGATTCGTGAGCTTGAATCTTTTTTCTGGGTTCAGGGAGATGTATGTTGCTTCTTTTTGATATGTTCTGAGAGTTGACTTCCAGTGCCAAATTCTGCATCCGAAGAAATCTTCAAATAAATGTGGTTCGTAATCTAGTACGATCGTTACCGAAGTTGGAGTAGATTCTTCAAATGATATCTGACATGCTGCCAAGGAAAATTATAATCAACATGAATATTTGTTAATCATAAAAGTTCCAATGTAAACCAAGTGACTTAATTATTGCATTGGTTCATTAGATACAAAAATTAATGGTTTACAAGAAAGATATATAAACATCAGAAAAAACACTTGCTTGCAATTCTGTTTGGTTGTAAACGGTCTACGCTTGAATCGGAGCACAATGAATCAAAAGCTTCAATTGCAGAGGTACAGAGTGTCTGAACCTCGGTGCTACATGGGAGTCGGTTAACAAGGCGACGGTCCATCTTAACCGATGCTAAACCAAGAGGTCCCACTTCATTTTCAAGTATCTTTGCTGCAGATTCAACAATATTCAAAAGTTTCTGATATTTCAGAGTGCCTTCAACGATCTTGTGACTTAGAGAAACGCGGAGACACAACGCATCAACTCTTCTGGCTTCATTAGCAAAAACCAACTGTTTTCTCCATGTCCTAAGAACAGTTGACTTTTGAGGTCAAACAGATAGATTTTTGATCTTGAAGATACATGTCAATTCTATATATTTTCTAGAATAACCAAACACTGGTAAATATATATCAAAGGTCCTAAACAGAAGTTGCATGTTGAATTATCAATAAAATCAGCAAGGGGAACAAAATCCACAGCATCAATACAATTATAAACTAAACTAAGAAAACGTAATAACAGGTGACCTTGTGCGCTGAGGTTCCTTGGCTTTAGCCTTTAGCTAGAAGAGATTTTGAAATTTGAGGTCATCTGATAAATTATGATCGTCAAGATCATGTGAATTCCATATATTTTCAAGAAAACTGATAACACCTTTTGCAATGTATATTGAAGGTTACAAGCATATCTACTGAATTTTCAACAGCATCCGTATCAATTATGAGCTTGGGAAGTAACAGTTTTGGCCTCTAAAACTGTTACTTTGTAGATCTTTTTGGAAGGAGTGGCAAATTTGACCCATTTGCTTATGAATGGCTAAGTTATGTTTTATCTCTAACAGGTCTACAGGTATAAAAAAGGGGTAACTAGAAAGGAAACATGCCAAACAGATTTAAAAATAAAAGCTCCTATATTATTTTATACAAGTTGGATTCATATTGGAATAACATAATTTTTAGTTGACACATTGAATCACTGATTGCTTGTAAAGATTTGATCTAGGCGGATCTGATCCATACTAAGCAATTGCAAAATATTACCAATTGAGCCAAAACCATTTTGACCCGTTACTCAACATTCCTATTCACCCTTCTACCTGTAGTTTTAAGAAAAGAAAGTGTAATTACCTCATTATTCCATTTAATCTTCCACAAGAAACGCAATAAAAACCGCCATCCAGCTTTGGGTAGTAACCAGTGGTTGATATGCCAGCCCTATTGTGAGTAGTAGCACACTTCAAATGGCATGACATGCCACACGGCTCATCGCCTTCATTACAAGAATCGGAATCCCAATCACATGTTAACCATAAACTTGGATCCTTATTATCATCAAACTGATGACATATACAACAAGAACATCTCTTGCAAAAAGCATCCTTGGGCGACATTGCCGCTTTGCATGCTAGATTTTGACATACACGAGTCTTAGTTTGGTCATTTTTTCTGATATTCTCAAATGTGGTACTATTAGTACTAGGTAGTTCAAGTGGGCCCTCATGTTTTTGCTTCTTTAACGGTGAAAAATTAAGTGAGTTTCCGGTTGTTGGTTTTTTTGTGTTCTTGGTGACTAGTTTAAGAAGGTGTTCTATCATTCTAAGTTTCGTGAATCCACTATACTTTCGTTCTTTACCCATTTCGGCACATATGATTTCAAGAAGCTCTTTACGGGTCAATGATCTAAGAATCTTTGGAGCATCTTCTGACCAATGAGCAATACGGTGAACAAGTTTTCTTTTTTCTTCCAAGCTCATTTGACTACATTTTTCAGGGTCAAGCACAAATTCTGTAAAATTAAAGATTTGCATGTAAGAATTATAATAAAGGTTAAATCTTTTACACCTAATTTACATGTAAGATATATTATAAAGGATCGATCTTTTACACCTCACTTTGATGTAAGAAAGATACGAAAGTTTGATCTTTTACACCAACAGTACCTCCTGTCAAAGTTTTATTTCATATGACCCACAAAAGGAAAACATTTAATGGGCAAAACAAATTAAGCTTTGAAACCTAAGAACATGGTACTAAAAAGAACAGAAAGAAAAAGAAAACAAAGTGGTATATGTACCATCTTGATCTAGTACGACTGGTATAGTTAACAATACACTAGTCATGTTTAGCATAAAGACAAAAACTGTAACTTTTCAGTTAAAACAAACAAATTATTTAAGCAAAAAATATACATGAATTCTGTAAAAGCTCGGTTGATAAAGAATGCTTACTCAACTTGAAAGGTTTTGGTGGGTAGATGTAATATACACAACATAATTTATTTTTCTTTTTGTGGAAAAGAGGCAAAAAAAAGTTATATATATTCTCACTGTATTGTTCATACCCAACATAATCTTGAATTCAAAACATAAAATTGACCTATAATGTCAAAGTGTGTTTCTTTCTTGAATAAAGATTATTTTGCTTCTTCTGTTCTTCATAATCTAAAAACTCGAATAATTGGATGGAAAGGAAAACCACCATGAGCATTCTTCATGCCAGAATCCCAAAATCACTGGTCATACTAACTTTACCATCATAAATCGTTTGAAACTTTAAATGGATGATTCTATATACTATGCAATAGAAATTATAGTTCCTAACTTGACACATATATAGTGTTATGAAATTGATCATCTAGTCGGATATCATTAATGCTAACCAGAAATGACAAAATGCGAACTTTTGTTGACCAAAATAAATGACTCATAACAACTACAATAGACAAATTGTACAAAATCCTATAGATCAAATAGCCAAGCAAACTACACCACATTCAATCATTAAATCATGACCTTATGAATGCAATGATCATGGAAAAAATTGAGAAAGTATCCCCACTACCAATAACAACAAAAAAGTTACAGTTTCTTTTCATGTCCCCAGATAATAGTTTACAATGCCTTTCTTCAATAATTTTTCTTTCTAAAATTACCAAATTGCCCACATCATTACTATGAATTGAAGATATCATAACTCATTAGGGTCCACAAGACTTCT
This sequence comes from Logfia minima, assembly GCA_963921325.1. Classification (NCBI taxonomy): domain Eukaryota; kingdom Viridiplantae; phylum Streptophyta; class Magnoliopsida; order Asterales; family Asteraceae; genus Logfia; species Logfia minima. The sequence continues at coordinate 5,939,026 of OY992774.1, read as the reverse complement.
TTACTTCATCAGTACCAAACAGCATTTAAAATTTTAAGGCATCCATTTAAGTCAAACTATATATATTTGTAAGCAATGATTTCTAGTTTTCTACCATTTGTGTGTTCCTTAAGACAATAAAGTTTAGTAATTTAACAATACCATATTTCCTTTACTGTTACAAAAAATATATTTATAAATTCATTTTAACCTTTTCATGTCAAACATATACTTTTTAACTTCAAAGTTGTTTAATCCTAACATATTTGTAGTGAACTCGAGTACTCAACAACCCCAACACAAAATTCAAACTTTCAGTGATAAAATAGTAAAAAAGATACATGCAACTTATTGTCTATAGAGAATCCAATGCTAGAAATTAAAAAGTTCTAAGTGTCAATAGAGCTGAACTCATACATCAATAGAGGAACCCTAGAGGTGAAAATACATTCTATCAACACTCACAACTGCTATTTCTAACCTACATTTTCAGAAACTTAAAAAATAATAATTATAATAATTGAAAAGCACAGCATAAACTTTTTAGGCATGCATCGACAACAAATAAAGACATTAATGATACATAAAAATAGTAAAAGAACACAAAAATACTATATCTGTAAGTAACCTATATTTCAACAAATTAAACGAAAAAATGTTGGAAAGCAGATTATATGCATAGTAAACAACTAAAAATCAAGAATGAAGAACATATTGTTATTGCAATCATGCATTAGGAGCAGCAAATATGAGGCATTAACCTTGTTACAAAAATGAAAAATGCAAAAAGAAAGAATCGAAATTACAAACCTGAAAACACAGATTCCATTCCAGAAGACCCACATTCAGGATTTCTCATCATACATTCAAAAAAAATACTAAAGTACCAATCTTTTTCTTAAAAGATTCAAATCTTCTTTTTTTTCCAAAAAACCAAGAAAATTGAGAGAGAGAGAGAGAGAGAGAGAGAGTGTGTCTGTGGGATTGTGTGTATGCGTGAGAGAGTGAAAAATAAAGTGCAAAATAGTCTGATGTTAATGCTAGTACTACCTAAAGCTAAAAAGATACTCCTTTGATAAAATAAACAGGCTTTGAGTATCTAAATATTTATTCTCTAGTAATAATAATATAACTATTAATTAGTTAATGAACTAATTGGTTGTTAAATATATGATATTATCGATATCAAATGTTCGGTAATTAAATGGTGTTAATCTTTGTTTGTGATGCATTAGCACTTCCAGTGAAGAGTTCTAAAAGTGAAATTTTAATTAGATTTATATTTGTGAAAGGTATTATTTCAATCACAAGTGAACTTGTCATTCGTCGTGTTATATAGATGATTTTAGCATGTGGTGGATTTTCAATATAGTAGACGCACTAGTCTACGTGTAGATAAATATAAAAGTTGTCTAAATATATGTATGGGGTCTTACAATATTATATATTAACTCCATAACAATAGTATTTAGAGTATTATCGTTATAAGTATATGTAAACATGATTCACCTTCAAAGATTCACTTAGAACATATATCTAGTTCTAACGCGTGTATTATTTTCTTATCTTTTCTTTTTACATAGTCATGATATCTGACTTTTAACCAATTGATTAAAGAACAGCGTTTTACATTGTTATCACGTCGATCTGTTAAGTTTTCACTAGCATTTTGTATTTATTCCACACTTTATATTCTGTCCAGTTAACTAAAAACTAAAATGAATAGTAATAAAGTCGATATGTTGATGCAACGATAATTCGAACACCAAATATAATTCATGGGTATAAAACTAGAGGTGTATGTTTTGTGAGTTTTGAATAAAGGATATGAATATCATAGTGATTGTTATTGTTTCTTTTATGGTAATGAATTTTTCTAAACTCATGATTTAAAAGTTTGAGTAAATTCAAATAAATAGGAGGTTTGAAAAAGTTATACACCTTTTTTCAAAAACATACATTATTTCCCTCTTTCTCCTCATTATACTCTACTAATATTAAAATATTTTATAATTAAAATCGTATTATAAAATAAATATTTAATTTATTTAATCATATCTTTTTCTTTCCTCTTTTTCTATCAATTCAATACCCATTTCCAAACCCTTTTCAAACCAAATGCCATTATGCCGCACCGAACAGTCGATTTGTCACAATAGGTTGTTGTCGGTGTTGTTGTCGGACGGTGCAAAATTAGTGTGAGTGTTTTATATTTATAGTGCAGAGAATTCTAAATTTTTACCATGTACATACACTAACTAGGTCGAGTAAGTGATAAGTATAACTCATGTGCTTTAAAACCGACTGAATTTGAAACTAAAATGTTTCAAATGAGTGCGTTCTAACTAGTTAGGGGGTTTATAAAGAGTAGGGGTAATTTTAGGTTTATCCTATGAAGTAAGTAGATAAAAAGTAATGTAAATTCATATAATGGATAAGTGGTGCTTATTATGACTTTGTTAGCTATATTATAGGAAGATGAGTGTTAAGTTTTATTTAAAGGAAGCGTTGATCAAGTTAGTTGTATGTTTTGTTATATTGAGTATTATTTGGTGTAGACACTAAATTCTTTACTAATCGATTAGCATATCATCAAAAATTAAGACATGGTATTTCTGATTGAAATGGTCTAGCTCAACTCTCAAAACTGCCTAAATACAAAAACGGTGATCCTTCTTAAAATATGAACATTCATGAACTTATAAATTAGAAACGGTGACCCTCCATTCCCATATCATTCTAACTTAAGTCCTAATTAGTCCACTTGATACCCAAGTTTGTTTTTACACAAAACTTGGGTGTCAAAGGGATCGTTGTAGGTGGCATAGCTTTCACAATTGCAAGTTGTTCTACACACCCTCTTGATTTTATCGAAGTCCGTATGCAACTACCGGGTGAAAACCCCCGTATTCTTGCTCTAAACGTCCCCGGCAGTGTGATGCACATGGGTTTGTGGCTTCGGTTGCTTCGAAACTGGTGGATGTGATTAAGACAAGAGTCATGAACATGAAGGTTGAGGCAGGGGTTGAACCTCCATACAAAGGGACGGTTGATTGTGCGGTTAAAACGGTTAGGGCAGAAGGGCCCATGGCATTATATAAAGGGTTTATCCCAACTATTTCGAGACAGGGTCCGTCAACTGTGGTGCTTTTTGTGACACTCGAACAAGTTCGTAAATTGCTCAGGGATATTTAAATGGATCAAATGGATTATGAAGTTAGGATGATAATGAAAGATCAGTAGTTGATTTTGTACTAGTGATAAGAAATTATTATCGTTTTAAACTATCTATATCTTATCTATCAAATTTAAAAGAGATGGTGATTCCTACACAGGAAGGTGCATAGCTTGATTAAACCAATACAGTATAACAAAATTATTGTTCTTGTTTCTTGATACAAGAACTTGATTATAATCATCAAACTGGTAGATAAACATTGTTGTAACAATCATGTTGCATTTATAAAACAAAATACCTTACTACCTACATAAACTTAAACATGCCTGATAACATAACAATCAATCATTCAAGTAACTAAAAACATTAAAGAAAACAGTCATCAAAACTTAACCAGATTTCATGTTTCCTTCATCTTGCAAGTAATAAGAACGTCAACCATAGTTTTCGATCACTAATACATCTCTATTGCCTTAAACCATCGGTGGTCCAAATAACCAATTAAAAAGTTGAATAATTTACGCGAAAGATTTTAAAATAAAGCCACGAATCATCTTGTGACGGTTCTTCCTTGACCCTGGTTCATAGATTGATCTTCTGATCTTCCCTTATCCATAGTGGGGTCCCTTTGGGTCTCGGAGCCTTTTCCTTTATCAGATGATTGAGAGCGGGATTCATCAGATGGTTGACTAGTATCTGACCATTTTTTACTGCCTCTATATTTATGACTTTTATGATCTTTATCGTTGTCCTGAAGCTCGTCTGCTATTTGGTTGTGTCGTTCTTTCAAGAAGTTAAGTCTGTTCGTTATTTTTGAAAGCGCTGATGTTGTGTTAGCTGCCTGCCAAGATCATATAAACATAAACTTCCTAAGATTAGTTGCTTAAACAGAAAACAATGTATTTTTACCTGAACCAATATTCGACAAGTCAGTTGGCCCATCATCTTTTTGACCAGTTAATGGGTTAGATTACCTTAAGTCAATTTTTTTAGAACTTTTATAGCTTTTTCTTGCTTAAAAAAAAGTTGGTTACCCAACTTACAAAGTAGGCCAGATATAGGTAGCTTTATATACAAATAGCACTTAGAAATCTTGATATAGAATGAATGTATTTACCTCGCCCTTTGAATGGTGCCTTCTAGAGCTAGACTTGCTCATGCCCGGTTCACGATGTTTGCTAGGAAATGAATGAAAATGATGTTTATCACCGTGTTCTTTGCTGGAGTGTGTGTCCTGTTAAAAAGAAAAAGACACAACATTCCTCTTAAAAAAATGCAAAACTACTAAGATTAATCCAGGATGTTGCAGTTATGTTGTTACCTTACTCCAATGTGAAGTAGTACTTGATTCATGTTCCTTCTCTTTGTGCTGTAATCCAGGATCATCAGAAATCTGTTCACCAGGTTGATGATGCGGTAATTCATGGTCATTGACCTCTGATTGGTCTTTATCGTCTTGTTCTGCTTTTGTCTTTAAAACATCTAGAAGTTAATGATTTAATGCATACTTAAAACTATTGAACAAAGAGTATTAAGATATCAGACTTTTTTATCAGTAGAGGTTGACAACGGAACCTTCTGCAGCGCTTCTTCTAATCGTGACACCTACAAATACAATTAGGGTTGTGTTATAAAATACCAACATTCAAAGATAACAGATACTTACATAAACACAAATACTTGAAGAAAACTGTTGATTACAGTAGTTAGCAATGATGACGTTGAACAGATGTTGTGACTTTCATAGAAATGAAACGTATGTAAATGAGTTTATAAATACCTCTTCCAAAAGGGCAACACGGCGCTTCTCTAAAGTTTTCTTCTTGCTGACCAAATCTTCATGCAGAATTTCGTTTCTTCTGGCCTGTAGTAAAAAAAAATTCCAATGGAAAACTAAACTTATTCAAAAACCGTACTTCACAGAAGAAAAATCAAGAATAATAAGTCACTACCTCTGCTTCAATTCTCTCTTTAAGTTTAATTTTATTAGCCTCAAGCCTCAAAATTTCAGCCCTAATAAGAAACAAAGATCAGAAAACAATACTGTCAAACTGTAACAACAAAGAATTCATAAGTTTCTTACTGTTGTTCGGCTACTAATTCGATGTCTTCAAATGGTGATCCCTTCTTTGCCTGCATTCAAATAAAAATAAAGCTTTAAACATAAGAAAAATGAAAAACCCAAAACTGATTTCCCTAAAAAAATTTGAAGACTTACAATACGTCGTCGAGTAGTGTCTTTTCGATGATTGGAATTTGAACTAAAAGAATCCTGCATTTACAAAACAATCTGTAAATACAAGAATAAGTTGATAAAAAGCTATCAACAATTCTTCAAGGCTGATTTTAGGAGGTACGAACATACAACCTTGCTGTGATCATCATCTCTGCTCTCACTATTACTACTACTTGATCCATGATCTGAATCTTCATATGAACATGAACCCTCAGAGTTATTCTCGGCATCCTCATCGTCTTTATTGGACTCATCCTCTTCATAATACTCATCACTAAGCTCTTCACTCTCACTACCATACTCATCTGAGTCTGAGTATAAATCACTTAACATGTCTTCTTCCTGCAAATAACTGATTGTCATAATCCATCTCAACAGTACAGGTGGAAATTTTGAACCATTCACTTACACATGGGTCCATTTCGGTTTGCTTTATCTAAAACGGAACAAATTAATAATGGCAAACGCAGTAAGTTTATTTTGAATGCATCCAATGTCCAAAAACCATTATTAACCAAATAACTAGATTGATACTGAATTTCTATTGTTTGTGTAATCAAGATTGACACATTAACTTTTTATGAAGTTTTTTAATAAAAATAGACAAAATGTGTATGTCAGTCAATCCAACCAATTTCAGCTTGTACTAGTAAATGGCCTATTTCAACACATACTCATAACAAAAATTTAAGAAACTTCAAGAACTTTACTTTCTTGTTTAATATTTTTACCTTTATTTCACGTAAGCATCAAAATTAACTTACTAAAAAAATGAAAACTTTAGAATGCATGTACCCCAAATATTTTATCATATTCCTCTACTAGGGTGATGACAATTGCTTGAGCATGATTAGCAGCTGCAGCCGCTTGTAGAAGCTGAAAAGACCCATCACCACCCATATCCGGTCCCTGTCCTAGCTCAACTTCACCAGCCAAAAGGGGCCGTAGAAGTAGTGGGGACATGCAAGCTGCAACAGCTGAAACGCTCATTCGGTTCACAGCTTTGTTCTCAGCAACAGCTTCCATCATTATCAATATCCTGCAAACGTTTCATACAAATTACAAAAGGGTATAAAAATGAAGCTACTTGAGTGAATATTTCCTAGTTGTTTCTTAATTAGCATAAAAAGGAATAAAAAACAAAATCGAGTAGAATTCCATCAATCATGTATTCATGTTATCAACTACCTCTGTAATAAACGGCGATTTGGTTCTGGGAACGTGTCACAAATTGCTGCACGCATTGCACCAACTTTTGTGGCCCGATCAGATCCTAATCATGATCACAGAAATGTGTAGGTGGTGGCATTCAAGTACATGTACATATGGAATCTTGTAAGACGTTTTGTATTGTAGTAATTTCTATTGGAAACTTACGATATGCTTCTAGTAAAGCAGCACAGCAAGATGCTGGAACTGGGGGTGATGGCATCTCACGAAGAACATACTGTTAATAAACATTAGTCATATTTCAAAAAATATATATATAATAATAAATAAATAAATAAAAAATAACCTTGATACAGTCTCCTATGACATGCCCATCCTCATCTTCAGAAAATTCTGTCTTTCCTGTAACAATTTAATGTTCAACTTCTACTTATGTTTCAAATGGAAGAGGCTTACCTTAAAAAAAAGTTACAAATATGAATTGTACAAATTAAGAAAACTAAGACATTTTTTTTGTTGGATACGAATGAAATTTGTTGTTTGCTTTTACTCACCCTGTTCATATTCTCTAATGCGGTGCTCAACATCATCAACATCTGCAGCCTGCCGCAAGATTCCTTCTACATTGATACCTGGGACATTTATGTTGTTTTTCAGAAACAGTATTTCAACTCGACTGCAACTAACTTAGTTTGAGAAAAAACACCCACACAATCATGTTCTAACATGACGATGTCAGCAATGGAAAATGCAATCTTTAAATTGTCTAAATTCTACATGTAAGAGTATATAAAGTCGGAATCTCACCAAAGTCTTCTACATAACAAAGGGCTTTCTCTAAGAAAGATGGAGTTCCATCTATATCTTCTAATGCCAGTAAGATTGGTCGACCAAGTACTGTTGATTTTTTTGGTGATTGGTCTTTTGCTGTTGAATAAAAAACATAAAAAATTCAAAAGGTTACATAACTGTGTGTATACATGGGTTTAGGTGTCTCATATTAGCCAAAAGTGGAAATCGAGTAAATAGATGCGTACATTGTTCCTGAGAACCATCAGCAGCATCATACTTGTCGTGTTTTGACACCCCGTTTGGCCCTGCACTTGGTGCATTTGACAGAGCTGTTTCCAGCGCATCCTTCCACTCGAATAAATCCTCTGATGTCTCAGCCTGAAAAAAATGAAAACCAATTAAGATCAGTGAACAAAATCGTAATTTCTTCCAAAGCAATTTTAACAGCACAATCAGTAATCAATCAGTCATTAACAAATATCATTTAAAAAAATACTTTGAGAGTAAAAGCTCTTCCATCACGACCATCAGGGAATAGCACGGTTAAGAGTTTCTTATCAGCTTTCACTACAACACTGAAACATAGAGAAAGAGATCACTACTAGACTATAAACCCAAAAAATACTTTAACTAACTATAGAAAAAAATGCTAATGTTATGCAGATGGATTCATTTGAAGCAAGCCAACCTGCCTGAACTGTTGAGGTCTATGCCACCGAGGGTCAGATTCGCCTCATCACCCTTTTGAGGTGCTGCAGTCTAAATATCAACATACCAAACAACTAAGGAATCATACATATAATATTTAAAAAATCCTCCATCTACATAGCTAAACTGTTGAGTATAAAAAGTTAAGGTAACTTACAGGATCACTTCGAAAAAAGACCAATGAGGTTTCTGTCAAAATAAACCATCTTTTCTTCCAAGAAGTCCACCCGATCCCTGCATATAAGATGTGTCAAGTAGAGACTAAAGAGAAGCAAAACAAGCATGTAGATCACAAAAAGAATAATAATTAATCTCTTTTTTTGAACAATATAGAAGCTAAGTGGTCTACAGTTAAACAAATCTTAGAATAAAAAATACAACACTTGCATTACTTCCCAAATGTAAATGTAATGAGTGACAAATACAACATACCTTTTGATGACAAAAATAGTGGACCGCTCTTGTAAAACTGCAAACCTCAAATATATATAACTCAGATTTTAAACATTTTACAACATACAGATAATGACTAAGATGCAGAATCCAGATTGAGGGAAAAATAAGTTCAGGACAGACTGCAAGAAGCCTTAAAAAATACAAGTATTTAAAATCAAATAAACATCAGAGCATGATACAGCTCTAAGAAAATTAACAAACCATAGATTTGCATGATGATATGATCAAATAACATACCTTGTTGCCATTATGAGAATATTGTCTATCTAGAGATTGAGCTGCCACAGAAGGATGTGACATATGATCACCACCAACATCTCCCTAAAAATAAGTAATGAATAGAAATAACTTATTATTATATACCACAATATAAAATAATTGTATTATATTACAATAAACAAATATTCTGTTAATGCTGATTGTTGAGGATAATTGATACCTGGAAATAAAAATCAGCATTAGCTTTAGAATGATCAGGATTATATTTCAAATCAGAATGGCTATTCTTCCATTCAAACTTATTGTTTTTCGATTCAGCTCGGTTCATTATCGAAACAGCAGCATTATTGTTTTTGGAATCACCATGATTGATTCTCAACTCACACACGTTGTTTTTCGAATCAACGTTGTTATGAGTTTTGATATTAGGCATTATGCATGTAAATCAAAATTGCATACAACAATTTCAACGTTCACTGCAAATAAATTGATATCCTGAAATTCAGCCACATGAACACAATGTTGATAAATACATTCACAATAAAAATAAAAATGAAACAAAAAATAAGAAAATGAGATAATAATCCATCAAATTAATCAATTATAATACTCACCTTTAGTTTATTCAAGAAAAAAAGAATACGATGGATTTACAAGGGGGGGAAAGCGAAAAGATTGAAAATAATTGAGAAGGAATTAATGTGAAAAAATGGAAAGTTATGGGATCTTGTAATCAGTAAGGAAAAATATAATTACCAATTTTCAGGGTTGATTGTTCCTTTTCCCACGTTGATTTTACACATTACATGCATCCCCATATGATATAACCCCTCTTTTGACTCTTCATTTTTCTTAGCTTTCTTTTTGCATGAATTTTAATAAAAAAACATGTGCGCGCGTTCAAATCAAGTGTACCTTTTTTTTTAATATATATATATATATATCGGAGTAGATTCAACGGAGAAAGAAATTAGGGTGGAGAAAGGGAGAATGATTTATCTTCATTAGATCTGAATATCAATGTTTAGATTATTTTTACCATTTGGAGGGCAAAATTGTACATTTTACTCATTTAAAATAAAAAATCAATTCTTTAATACTCTCAAAACCGTTCCACTCATATTCATTAAACTAAATCAGTTTCCACGGAAAAGAAGTCTCTATTCCCAATCTAATTAATGTAATTAAATCAAATCAATCATCCATGTTCTTCCAAATCCTTCATCTTCCAAAAACCTGCAAGACCCTAAACCCGAAATCGCGATTTATCGAACCAAAAACCTGCAAAACCGCAAACAAAATTGCGATTGATAGAGATTTCGAAATCGATTATCTGAATCAACGCTATGTAAACTCGTGAACCCTACATTGTGTAATCGAAGATGGTGACTACAAGAAAACCAAATCAATCATGTGTCAAGGTGCGATTTCAAGTTTTTATTTCAATTTATGTATTAAAAAATTAGGTTTTGTAGTTTATGATAATTGTTTAGACAGGTGCGGTTATAGTTTACGGTTTTTTTGTTATGGCGATTCAAAATTTATGACATATATGTTATTATGATTCAAAGTTTGGTGTTTATTACACTATTATTCATTTTTTGATATTATGATTCAGAAATTTTCTATACTTTATAATTTATGTTTTGTTTGTGATTCAGAGATGCTATTCTTTGTCTTTGAGAATTATGTACATTGCATTCATGGTTTGTTTGTGATTTGGAAATTATGAATTCTTTGTGATTTTGTTTAATGTATTTGTTATTGATTCATAAATTACGCATTCATGTTTTTTTTATTGATTCATGATTAAGAAATTAGTTATGTATGTGTTAGTGATTCATGATTTGTTAGAGATTTAAAAACTATTGTAATTATAAAATGGAATGCTATGATATTGTTGATTTGTATTGTTTGTGATTCACAACAAAATTTGTCATGATTCAGAAATTATATGCATATTGAATCAGAGTGTTTATTTACTGAATCATAGTGTTTGTTTTATGAATCACAGTGTATGTTTATTGAATCAATGTTTAAATATATATATATATATTTAAAAAAAATTCAAATAATAATTTTCTTTTAATTTCATCATTTTGACCCTATTTGTTGTTTGTCCTTTAGAGTCATTGAAAGTTGACACTTTTGTCCCATCGAAGCAAATATTCGCACTATCCAACGAAAAATTCGACAAACAATTGATGATAAAATAAGTTCATAGATTTGATTTGTGACATTTGTAATTTAAAAACGTAAGACATAAATTAAAATACAAATAAAACAACATCATATCTATTAAAAACCTATATATTTTTCTGAAATATAGTCAAATGTAGTTGTCAAAAGTACATGTTCTTTCTTGGTAAGGGTCAAATATAACAGAACTTATATAAGATCATAAAATAGCATTTTACACCAAAGTTAGAATAGTGATAATAATAATAGAGGCTATCATTATTGTCATAAAACATTCATAAATACTTATACTTATACTCGTATAATAACAAACTCAACATTCTCCATAACAATAAGTTAAAATATATAATCTATTCAAATCTGAACTCTTTAATGACAACTCTAAAAGAGTTTTAATATAAGTTTATCGGTATTCAGTCCCCTTTTTAAAAAAAAATAATAATAAAAAAATGAGGGTTAACAAAACCTATATTAAAACATACAGTAGAAAGCAAGCCAATTATGGATCCGGTGATAGAATAAGACTTCTATTGGGCCTTCTTCATGGACTACAAGGACTAAGACATTTGAGAAGTGTCCCTCTCTGGCTCTCTCCAAATCGACACTAATGTCATTGGAGAACCCATATGGACCACAAAAACAGGCATTTGAGTATAGTTATGTTTGGAACAAAGTATATGGCAATATTGTCACATTGTTGGAGTAACTATATATACAACAATAAATAATATACCATATTAATCCTCACTATTGAAAGTCAGAAACAACTTTCCAAGCTTCAAACATATGAATGTGACAAGTTACAAGCACAATCACATATGAATGTGACAAGTTTAACAAGTTACAAGCACAATCACTGAATTACGCCGCTTAATGTTAATAAAACTTTAGACTAACGATTGGGTTAAAGGGGAGTCGCTAAAGATTATCTTCGATACGTTGTTAAGATTAAATCGTTTCATAAGAAGCTTAACTCGAGATAGATTTCTTCAATTGGAAGGATTTAGATTTTGCTTTGGATGTCGACATGACGCCAATTAAGTCACGGGCTAAAATATTTATTGTTAACTAAATCGGGAAAACAAAACTGTTCGCAAGTTGTTTATTTAGTCAACTGTATATTAAGTTGTTAGGACACATCAATTGACATATCTGGCTATATAAAATTCACAATATATGTTTGGAGAAGGATTATCATAGTTTACTTTCTTATACTGATAATAGTAAAAATGAATTTTTCTATTTTTAGTTTTAGCATATTTATATCTTTTTTGCAAAACAATAATACTACAAAAATTATTATAATTTTATTCTTTATAATATGATATTGCTTTTTTTCAAAAAAATAATAATAATATACAACTTAAATTTGTATAACACAACTTTTGTAACTTTTAACTATGATACACACTAAAAATTTTATAGTAAACTTTTTATCATATTAAATAGCATAAGATTCGAATAATTTTAATATTAATTTTTTATTGAAAAAATTAGTTCATGTTAAAATAAAAAATAAAAGAGTTCATTCCTATTATTACTACTATAAGAACTAATCCTACTTGAATGTTTTCTTATATATTTGTTATTTCTTAAAATGACTTGTAAATACGTAAGTCTTACAATGCACGGTCCACAATCAAAAAGTGTCAATGTAGACACTTATAATGTTATAAGTTTATTGTTAAAGCTTTTGCTTGACCAAAATATAAAGTAATTTTTATGATGTAGATAACGCCTAACTATTTAGAAAACTACTTCTAATATTAAATTATGTTAGTTTATACGATTTTGTCGGAAATTGGACAACCCCCTGATTGTTTAAAAACCCAAGGATATCTAAATAAATGAAAAAACCTCTAAGTATGAATATTATTGTTTCTCATCACTGTTTATATAATGGTATATTTATAAAGAAAATAAAGTGGATGTTTATATATATATATATATATATATATAAGTTGTTTATTTGTCAATTTTTAATAGTTAACATATTCCTACTTACTAATTCGAGTATAAAGTGGATGTTTATATATATAGATATATATATATATAAGCTACTAAGTAATTAGGAAAGTCATCTTTAAACTTTATTTATATATAACATGTGTCAATGTTTGCAAAGTTCATGTGTCATGTTTTTAAGACGTTTGTTTATATATATATATATATATAATTCAGATCTAGAATGGAGTATTATTTTTCGGAAAAGCAGAAAAGAAATAATATTTATTTAATGGAGAAGTAGGGAAACAATAACATTTATTTGCTATAAATGTTAATCAAAAATACAAAAGAAGATATTTTTACCTATAGATATTAATCAAAACTAATTATATACTAACATTTGTGAATGACTTGTTTTTCATAAGTTGTAACATTGGTTGATATCAATTGATAAAAATTAAGTTACTAACCCGTTAACTTTTATCATTCATGATTGCTAATCAAAATGGATATTATTAGTTAATAATGACTGAGAATATGTGTTTGACTCATATTCTTTAAGGATTCTTTAAAAGAATATATTTTAATGAATTTTTAGTTGTAAACTCGTTAACATTCACCGAGCGAACGTCATGATGAATGTTAATGAGTTTATCACTTAAGATTTATCAATGAAATATTAGTTAAATTCACGTTGTTGATAACATTTTTTAACTTTACATGAATTTTGGTAACATTCAATCACGATGAGTGTTAACAAGTTTTATAATTTGACTTCATTAATTAATGTCTAACCTACAAAAAAATTTATCAGTGATATTTAAGATTTATAACATCGATTATGATTAACATTTACTAAAAGTTATTTTTCTTTTTGATATTTTGTATTGATGAATATTAGCTACTTGTGATGAATGCTATTGCTTTCTTATTTCTTCAAAAAGATTATTTTCCTGTTGATCTATTCTCTATATATATATATAATATATAATATATAATATATAATGAAATAAAGCTAATTTTACCATTATAAAAAGTAATTTATAATGGTAAAAAGTAGGGAGGGAAATTGCGTATATTCCCTCGATATGTTCGTCGTTTTGAGTGGCAATGTGTACGTACAATGTGGTTACCGATAGATGCATCTGCACCAATAAATTTTCGGTCAATCCGTACTGAACCTACCCTCTTTTTTCTCTTCACCTTCCTCTTTCACACACTTATTTGTTTAATCATAATTATAATCATAAAAGTATTTCACAAAAAATCATGTCAACTTGTTTACAAATTAATTGAAGATTCTATGAACATGTTTAAACAAGTGACGATATTTATGTTTAGAATGTAGATATGAAAACATGACCAATTCATACAGTGTTAATATAGGTGTAATTTGTGTACGAGTAAAATATTATTCTTTTTACATTTTGAATAAATTTCTACCGTTAAAATACATCAAGTTTTAAATATTATTTAATTTAATTGGTTATAATACAAAGATGAATATTTATTTAATATTATTTGAAAATAGCAAAATGAATATTCAAGAAGAGCAGAAGGTATTATGTGACATTAGACCCGTAGCAGAGAATTTATATCAAAGAATATATATACATTCAAGCAACATTTACATAAAAGTGAATCTAATCTAATCTAATAAAATATATTTGTAATGCTTTTATATATATTATGTCTAGTTGTCTTTTTATATCAACGAGCATTTGGTCCGACGGTACGACAAGAGGCTATGAGTTATATAGTTCCATTCGAAATCAATGATGAGATTGATAGTGTTTAAATTGCCGTATTAAAAATAAAATAACCAATAAACTGTAATACATTATAGAGATTTTTTGATCTAAAATAATATTTATTTTATATTTTTGTCTTTTTATAGTTATTGTATTTTTTTTTGTCTTTAGGAGTCATTATTCACACGATTCATTGGGAGATCCAATAAAAAATTGATGATGTGATCATGTTTAAAATTTTGATTTTGTAACATATATTTGTAATTTAAAAACGTAAAAAATAAAAAATTTACAGATGAAACGACATCGTTTTATATAAGCAAAATATTTTCGATTCCAACAAGAATTTCAAACTACTTATAAATTTTAACACGTGAAACAATGTCATTTGATATGTATTTTTTTTTTTACTTTTTATGTTTTTAAATAACGATTTTATGTCACAAATCAAAACTATAAACTTGATCACATCATCATTTGTTCGTCGGATCTCTCGATGGATATGGAGAATAATAGCCCCGAATGACAAAAAAAAAAAAAAAAAAAAAAAAAGTTTCAATGGTTGCGAAGGACAAAAAGAATACAATGGCTCAAATGACAAAATAATGAAGTACGTAAGTAATTATTTTTTATTTTATTTTGATACTTCCAATTATATCTTAAAAAACGAATGTTATTCGACCTAAAGAAATTAACACTGTTTTTTACGGAGTAATAAACATAAAGGGACAATTACATATTTCAAGTCGATGACACAATGGCGGACCTTCTACTTTAAAATTTCATGTATATAAATAACAAAGTAGTTGAGGAAGTATGGGCATAGTAGCAAGAGTGAAGGTTCATAGAAAGTAATATGTGTACAATCAAGTACAACATTACATGAGTAGACAGCATAATCTTTTTTCTAGATGATATTTTTGATGTTGACTTATTTAGGGTACATGACTTGCATCTAGGTGCTATATTAAGTACCAACCCCACCAAATAATTATATCTTCAATATTTTAAATCCCAAAAATCTCATTTTAATTCTTTTATTAAAGCATTAGGAGTGATATATATTCGTCTTGTTATAGTGGGATGTTTTTATTATTTTTTCAAGTCTTGGTTAGGCGGTATAGTATCTCGTGATCGCACAAAATTTTCACGAGTCAAAATTTCATATGTTGGCCAATTATCAAAGCAAGTAGGCCAAAAAACCCATAAAAGAATGGGGGAAGAACATATTTTTTGTGTAATAAATTAATCTATCCACTTGTATCAACATTGGGTATGATTACACCGGTTATACCTAAGAATAGTATCAACACAACTATAAGAAAACACAAAAGACTCATATAATCATATTTACTCTTATGATCGCATTGAAGATCTATGTCCATTTTAAATATGTTTTACTTCATGTCATCATTATTTACAAAATTAAACAAAAAAATAACCACACAGCATGATCTGTAAAGAATTGGCGACCACACCGGGTTCATATCCCGTGTTATATCTGATGAAGAGGAGATTTATCTTATAAAAATCAAAATCTCTCATATCCATTGATAAGGATAAGATTTAAGTTTTTTTAGTGTGATTAAGTGAGTACTTCCATTGCTAGATCTGGTGTGGAAAAATTTCATCATTTATGTTTATAAATTGTGGGCATGTTTATTAATGTTTTCTATAGCCATAAAAGCAAAAAATTTCATGAGATCTTGAAGTTCTCCGTGCTTCCTTAAGTATTAGCAACTTAACGATCACATATTTATCTACTTGTCGAAGAGATGTATGAACATTGCATTTATGTTGTTGTGCGTGTACAAGGTTAAGGTTTATTGTTACATAAATTGCCCTGATAATCAGTAAAAATATAACAGCATAACTAACTTGTGCGTCGACGTGGATAGAAACTTATTGTAATTGATACTAACAACATTAGAGTTTACTCTTTTTGTGTGCTAGGTTTATATATATATATATATATGTCTGTATATATGTACACGTAGGAATTGCCAATATGAACCCAGAGTTCTGTAAACAAAAGTTAAAGTATGAAAGCTTGGGGCCACATGGGAAAAGCTAACTTTGTCTCTTGAAAAACAGTACCAAATTCCCATTCTTTTTTTTTGGCTGGATATTCTCAATTTCCAAAGTTACAAAACTAGGGGGGGTTTAATAGATAGATAGACTTGCGGTATGAATATTTTTAATCAATTTATATGCGGAGTTGTTAAACCATAACGCAGTAACATATATAGAAAAATAGAAAGGGATTGACACTTAAAGTTATCTGATCATAAAAGCACATTAATTACTTAAATCTAGAGTAATAAATGAGAATAAATAAGTAATTAAAAAGTATTTTATGATTTTAATAAATTAATTGTCTGAGAGCACAGCAAACTCTCATTTGTATCCATTTTCAAGTAACATATTTTTATGTCTTATATCTTGTTTGTATTTTCAACTTTCGTCATCTTTTAACGACTAAAACCCTAAAATTTACCCTGGCAAAATGCATTAATAGTTTAAATGAGTCCTAACTCTAAATTAGCAACCTCATTTTCGCCTCGACAGAGACGGTTCCTCCGTGAAATTTAGGCCGGTGATATTTTTGGAGTTTGGACAGCCCAGTTAAATATCTCATCGTCATGCATTAATCGTAATTATAACTTTGCATCTCAATATCTCATATATTTGCTAAAATAACTTTTGATTCTTGCATGTGATTCATTCTTTTGGTGTAAACATTTTTCTTGCACGAATTATTGCAACAAGCAAGTGACAAAATATTTTTATGAAGTTTGTTATATTCTGCTGTGATCGTTACGAAATAGGTAAAATAGAATTCTACATGCTAATGTTCAGGAGGTCATCAATATCAGGTATGACTGTATGAGGACATCTTTTCAATGGTTTAACGCCTGTCTTTTTTTTAGTCTCAAACATGTATTATCGTTTGAAACTTACTTAGAATAAATGAGCGTTTAGTCCTAGAAGTTTAGCCACTAATTAGCTCTTTTTTTCTTATGTCTTTCTGTCTCTTTTTTGTGTTGCTTTGTGCTCTTTTTTAAAGCCTTTACATTTTGTACATTTGGGTTGGGCGTTTTATAAAATTTATTTGCTGTAACATCCTATTTCGCAATCTGGTAATTTTCATTATTTTAATTGATTATTTAATTGTTTTAGAACTATTTAATATTATGTGTTTTATTGTGAAATATCAGTAGATTCAAAATTGTAAGTTTTTGATTTTCTGCGACACAAGGGTTGTGTCGCAGGTTGTCTGTGCGACACAAGGGTTGTGTCGCAGGACTGTGTCGCAAAACGGGCTGAACTGAAATTAAGTAAGGAGCTTAAGTGTAATTGTAAGATTAAATATATATACACACCGTCTAAGCCTTCAAAATCATTTCCAGAACATTTCTAAACCTTTAAACTCGTTTTAGAGAGAGAATTAGAGTGAGAAAAGTTGAAAGTTGGGTTTTGATTCATTTGAGCTAAATAGCTGCGTATTTGAGGTAAGGTTGTAATTATTATGTGTTATTATTGTTTATAAGTGAATTACACGGTTTGATATAGGTTAATTTGAGTATTACATGTTTGATTTCGTGAATTTTGAATCTGGGAACTGGTCTGTTCTTCATTGCGACACAAGGGTTGTGTCGCAGGTTGTGTCGCTTAGATGTTATGCGACACAGTGGTTATGTCGCTAAAGGCGGCCATTTTGAGTATTGCGACACAATGTTTGTGTCGCAGGTTTCTGTTGTGCGACACAGTGGTTGTGTCGCAAGGGTTTGTGGTGCGACACAATGGTTGTGTCGCTAAGTTTATAAAAGAGATTTTTGTTTTGCAAATGCGTAAGTGTTTTTGAGACGCGGTTTTGTGAAAATATCACTAACTCAGATTTAGTTGAAATTCGCATGGTCAATCGGAAACGACCTAGTAATCAAGGCTATATTTTAATAGCCTAGGCAGTTTTTGGCCATCCGGGGTCATCTAGGACCCGAAAATGGCATTTTTCAGTTTTAAGCGGCATTGCGGACTTTTTCTGAGTTTATTTCTGAGTGAACTTTTGTTTGCCTAGACTTCAGGGATTACCTGATTGGATAATTAGACTATAATGATATTTATAGAACGAACTTCTGACTTGTGTATGATTTCCTGTTTCAGATCAACGTAAGACTCAGTGATATAAGAATCCTGAGTGTGGAGACGTCAGAGGTATCGGTGAGTGGATTCGGAACTCATCATTTGATTTAGTTGTAACTATTTGGTTACAACAAGTAAACGTAGATGTGTATTAGACTGTTTAGTCTTGGTTATTGATTATTGATCTACGTGATATGTGAACTATGTGTACTATGTTATTGAGGTCAACGTGTAGTTGGACTTCTGGTTATTATGTGTTTTACACAGGTTTTGATTCATTTGTTGTGTTTGAGACCTGTGTATGTGTTTAATAACCAGTAGTTATCGGTCTATTCTGTATTGGCCATACGGATTGACGGTAAGTGTTCTTGGGGGAATCCCCGGGTATTATGATATCCCCAGAGCCACCGATCCTCATTGAATTATGTGTGTTTACGATTATTTGGTGTAAACTGCTAGTTATGCTAAGTTGAATGGAGTGTGATGAATCTATTCACTTAGCTTTGTGCTAACCCCTCATTTTACTTCCTGCAGGATATGTTTTGATTATTGTGGGTGCGGGAGGTGATTGGTTGATCAAGGGAATGTTTGACTGCGCTTTTGGTTCTCTGATATGGTTTTTGTAATAAGCCTCGCTTTGTGAATTTTATAATACCCCGCCTTTTGTAGTTTAAAAAGTTTGAAATTAGTGTATTTTTGGGAATTGTAAACTGTTTAATGTATTTTAAATTCATGCTTCCGTGTTTATTAATATAATATTCTTATATAGAAAGAGGGGTGTTATATTTGCTTTCCGAGAAAAAAATCTCTAACTATAAAAAGTGATATGATCTAGTTATATACTCTCTCCGTCTCAATTTACATGCACACCTTACCATTTTTTTTGTTTCAAATAAATTGTTTACTTAAAAAATAACTACAAAAATTTTTTAAATTCTTAATTTTACTTTCATTTATTACCTTCAAGCTCATTTCCTAAATATTTTTAGTCTAATTTATCTTTAATCTAATCGAAATATTGACATCTTATCAAACTATTATAAATTTAATCTTTTTTAAAATGGAAGGAGTATTTAATTGGCTTTATTGTATATAAAAGACGTAATTGCTTATTTAAATACATTAACATTTTTAAATAAGTAAAATATATAGCTCTTCCGTTTCATTATAAGTGTTCATTTTGAAAATGTACAGAAATTTCAAAAACTCCACTAATTATACTTTTCACCAATAAAATTAATCTATATTCGTTATTATTATTATTTTTTTTTTATTAAAATATAAAGTGAACATGTATATTAAAATAATGAAAAAATTATAAATTATGGGACGGGATCGTTATTAGATTATTGTAGACGTATAGATGATGACAGTTAAATACGTGCAAAATAATAAATGCATATTTGAACGCGGTTTTTTGAAAGGCAGTGAGAGACAGAAGAGCAACAGCTGGGTTGGTTTATTTTCACAAGGCACAGGGGTTTACTGTTACATTGCGCGTACTTTAGCTTCTTCCTTTTTCTTTCCTTTTTCTCGCCCCTTTTTATTTTAATTTTAAAATAAATATATTATATTATATTTACTTTTTATAATACGAGGTTAGTAACCAGTTAACTTCGAGAATCACTGTAAAGCTTTGCCTAGTATTTGATAGTGACATATCTGTTTTCATTTATTATTAGAAAATAATCAAATAATTTAATGGTTTATTTACATTTATAGATGCTGAAAAAAATCGCACGTAATATTCAGTTTTATTCATGTACATTGTCAAAGATTTTCTAGAGAAACAAAAAAGAGTAACTTCTCTAGTTCTCTTTAATTAGACTTATGTTTTTGGTCTTGCTTAATATAAATTCTTTCATAAATGTTAATGTCATTATGATTATTTATATTTAATTATGTAAATTTTTGACTTTTATACTTTAATTTACAACCTTCGCTCTAATGTCTTACTAGTTGGAGTGCTTCTTTTTAATTTGTTTGCCGTTTTAAAAAAAAATAAGATAATTGTTTTATCTGTTAGTTCAAGTATTATATAATCAAATAAATATATGATTATAAAGTTTATACATAGAATTGTCAACTTTCACTTTGATAATCAAAAACGTAGTTTGTGTTTTAATACATGTAAATAATAGTAATAATAAAATAATCATAATCAAAGTTAATGAACTATAGATATAATAGTTACAAATATAATATTATATAATTTTGTCACTACAAGTTGATGCAAAATCCAGGAAGCTACGTACGGCTACAGAATCCTATGTCAAATGTTTTCTCATCTTCCTTAAATAATACTATAGTCATGCCCATGTGTTCTTTGGAAGTTACAAATTTGCCCCCATCTATTTTTTTTCTCTTTTTTGTTTTCACTTTTCTTTCGTATCACGTGGTTTGTACAGGGTGACTTGCTCTCTAAGTCAAATACCATGCAGCAATACTTTTCATAGTTCTCATTAATATGAGGATTAATTTCTTCACAAATGATTATTGGATTAGTGGTGTTAAAATAAATAACGTAATACTAACAAAAATTTGACTTCAAATTCTGTTTATCGTGGGTGAAATATATATATATATATATCTATAAAACAATGACATTTACTCCACCTTATAATCATTATAAATTTATATTAAATATTAATTATATATGAGTGTTATTCATATTGAATATCACTAATTAATACTTGTATTATTTTGGGTATTTATTTTGATAACAACTCAAAATAATGGCCTTTTAAGTTACTATTATATATACTATTTATGAGAAGAGTGAGATTGATTACTATTACTAGCCTTAAACCTTTATAAAATATTTGAGTTATAAAATCTAATGTTTAAAAATTAGAAGATTAAAAATTATAGTTATGTTCCTTTCAATAATAAATAAATATAAAAATTAAAAATCAAATCAGTCTACACTTAATTATTTCTTTTAATTTATACACCTTCTAGTTATCTTTATTTGATATATATAATAAATAGTAATTAAAATACAATTATTGTGATAACATAAAATATAAGTTAAATTGAATTGAAAGTTTACAATCATTATCATTAGAAGGACTAAACGACTAGTAGTATTTCAGGTGTTTAACTATTGCTGTTATATTTGCAAATTTGAGTATTAAATCAGACGATACATACAATGCTTTTAGTTCAAGTTAGTAAGTTACATATTTGTTCATTGATCAAGCAATTGCTATTATTATATGTTATATGTTACTCAATTTTATATATAAAATCTCTGTATCATATAATATATAAAAAGTTTATACAGTTACGTACGTCCTCGAATCCCTCTAGTTGCGATAAACTATATAGAACCAGTCAATTCCAATATGCAGTAATTAATAATTTAAGTTTCATATATACCCATTGAGATATAACTATTGTCCCAAAAGTGCCTATGGTCTCTAATCTTTAAGCCTGGACACATGGTTTTAGTTTCTTTCATGAAAAAGTAAATGATAACTTGATAAGTAACTACTGATTTATAAAAGTGTTCCCAATTATTCATAATTTATAAAATGTTGATAACAAATCTAGAAGCTCAAAACTTTTATGTAACCATACCAGAAATCTTGTATAAAAAATGTACGTACGCTTAGAGATGCAGAGGTTGATACCTCGATCTTCAGTTATACTCCGTAATATTCTAGCTACGCCCATCAGTACTTGTAAACCGTTTATGGTTATATATACCTAAATGATAAAATAATGAAGGAGATAAATCTGTTTATGTTATTATCTATGCAAGCTAACCAAAACTCATAGTCATCAAAGCTACGGGGTGGTTTATGTAACAAATGTGAACTCAAAGTCTTCCTATATTTTTATAATTATATTATAATATAAAGTTAAAAACATAAATAAAAACACCTGTCACCCATTTCACTAGCTCTTGCTCACTTGAAGACTATATATATAATAACAACTTCCATTCATTTCATCTTCACCATCACTCTTCTACATCAATCATACACACCAAATCGGATTTCTATTCATTTATTTATTTTATTTTCACAAAGACTAGGTCTCGTTTTATTGTTGAGATAATTTTCCAATAGGATTGAACATTGTGTTACTTGTTTGTGTCAATTTACTTGAGCAATGATGAAAAAGGAGCTTAACAAGATTCAAGCCAAGTCATTAAGAACATCAACATCAACCATTAACAAGAAGAAATACAAAGGAGTGCGAATGAGGAGTTGGGGTTCATACGTCTCAGAGATTCGAGCTCCTAATCAAAAAACACGAATATGGTTAGGATCTTATTCGACTCCTGAAGCCGCAGCTAGAGCTTATGATGCAGCCTTACTTTGCCTCAAGGGTCCAACTGCAAATCTCAACTTTTCACCTAGCCAATATGATCACAATTTATATTCCACCACAATCATGTCTCCTAAATCAATCCAAAAAATCGCGGCTGCAGCTGCCAATGACAACAACAACGTTGTAACAACTACACCAACATCACCATCACCATCATATTCGTCCTCGATATCTTCTTCTACATCATCAACACCACCACCAATTGCAATAGAAGATGATATTGAAGCATTTTTTTCAAAAACTGATCCTCTTGATGGCACCTTAATGTCAATGGTTGCACCATGGCACAACTTTAATTCACTAAGTTTCAATAATGGGATGTTTGATCATACATCGCTTTTTGGCTTTGATCAATCTTCTTCTACAATTACTAATGAAGATGTTTATGATGAAGAAGGTGGTGATATCTATCTTTGGAGTTTTTGCAGATGATTTTTATTTTCTTGATTGATGATTCTTTAATTATTTCTTTTAATGATTCTTCAAATTGAAGAAACATTTACTGACATTTTTATTTTTTTACAAAATTGATTTAGGTTTTGCACAAATATTTATTTATATGTAAAGGGGTGTGGGGGAATAATATTTTTTGGACGAACCCATGTGAGTCTCTTGAAAATTCAATATTGTATGTCGCAAATGTAATGTTCTTTGTCTCCTTGATTTGAATGAAAAAGAAAGAGGGCAATATTTTATTAGTTATAATTATTTTTTCCTTAATCTTCTAGAATAGTTTTGTGGTTTATTTTATAATCACATATTCTTATTCTTAACTACATGCGATGCAAATTTGGATTAAACTCTTGACTCCTTAATGTAAGAAATTGGATTGGAAATTATATATTTATAACATCTTAATAACTATACATTACTTGACAAAAAAAATGGATGAGGTTTGAGCCACACTAATACTTTCATTTTATTTCAATTTTCTAAAACGTTAAAATGTAGAATTAAGAAGTATATTAAGCTTATAAGAGCGTCGTCAATCAAGAAAAAGCTTTAAAAAAATCTTTTTATCAAAAAAAAGAAAAAGAAAAAACTTTTGAAATAAATGAGATTTCTCAAGTTTTAGATACAAAGCTTTTTTTACAATTACTTCACATATCGACTATTTATTTTGTTTAATGAAACTCTTTTTATATTGAAGCAGTGGCTTTTTGTTAAAGGTTTTAAAATGGATTTTTGTTAACGAAAGTCCTAAGGGCTTTCAATAAAATGTTTAGACATGCATAAATTGATTGTATTTTAATTAAAATCCATGAAAACAAAAAATTGATTATTATCTTAGTATATATTTTTATGCATGTCTTAATGTCAGCCATTAGTTTCTCATTATCATTTTCCTTTTAAAATATATCATATAAAGAAGTTTTTAAACATTTCTTTTCATTATGAATGATCAAAGTTAAATTGCATTAGGAAGTATTGAAAGGGTAGAAGTTGAATTGAATTGCTGGTATATTTAACAAACAAAAATTGATTAAAAGCTTATTGCTAGTAGTAATTGATGACCTAATCCACAATTTATCAAAAGTAATTTTCGGAGGGACAAGAGCAACACTATAAGTAAATAGTGACAAAAAAAGTATAAATAAATACGACGCCTGAGAGATTCGAACTCTCGCGGGGAAACCCCATGTACTTAGCAGGCACACGCCTTAACCACTCGGCCAAAGCGTCGATTTATTGTTATATTTCATTTGTTCATTATGACGTTTATTCCATTGGTGATAACCACTAATGCTTTTATATTTTTTTTTCAAAAATGATAGATAAACATAACAATTAAAATATATTTATTTTGTGACACATTAAAGATGTCATAAAACACATTTTACAACCATGAATCTCAAATACTCACAAAGTATTGGTAGTTACTTTTACAATTTTACTCATCTGAAATGTGAAATAGATATGAAAAGCCTTAAAAACTTACAATAAAAACCTATAACATAAAACGAGAAAAAAAGAACACTTTTTAACTAGATAAATTTTTTCATCAAATATCTTGTTTCGATACAACTTGGGATTGATTGCTTGCTATAATTCCAAAAAGCAACTTGAAGAGGATATGGTTCTAGACTCCTAGTTGCAAATTTCACGAGCAATGCCAACACGAGAATTGGTAACATCAAACAAAATCCTTAAATTTTGTTGTTGCAAATTAGCGATAACATTCAACACCGAGTTCACATTATTTGGGGCTGATGCCATCGCCAAACAAGCGAGTGTCCCTGCACTACTATGTATCAATGTGTTCTCCATAGGTAGAACAATGTCTAATCCTGTAAAATGTAATGTCATTTTAGGGGCTACATCTTCATGTGTAACCGAAAAACATGTGTCAAAAGCCCCTAATGAAGAAAATGGGCCTTGTGTTTGGTTCCTAAAGGCCTCCTTGATTGCATGATAAGCAGCGGGAACAAATTGAAAAATAACTGTTCCTGAATCTATTATGGTTCCTGTCCGCCTGTGTTTGGGTTCAAATCTAGTAACTCTGGAGCTATGGGTACCTTGATTCGGCCCACACTTACACCGGTGAGGTTCACATAGTATAAAGAAGGACGGGGTGGGTTTTTTAGTAGTGGTGTGTATTTAATTGTTTTGGGCTAGCCATTTGGGCCGAGTCGAAGTGACCCTGAGAAATAGTAGGATCTAAAACTAGGCAAACAATATGAGAACACGCCAAAGTAAAGTGGGCCGGATTGTGACATTAGTGAAATTGGGCCACGACCCAATCCCAATAGCTCTTGGGGAGGAATTGATTTACTCAAGACATCACCAATGCACCCAAAAACATATCCAGGGATTATGTCATTGGCTAATTGAAGAGAAGCACGTGATAATAAAGCTGAAAATGAAGAGTCACCTCCATATGATCGGTTAATCAAAACAATTACCAAGTGTGGGTTCAGCCGTTGGGCATGTAAGCCCATGAGCTTGGGCACACTTAGAAGTCGCACAATCCAATGGCCCATAAGTTGTCGATGTGTTTTGGGAAAACATTATGACATCCGGAAATTTATTAAACCAAGATGGATATCTTATTTATTTATCTATCAAAGTCTTACATCACAAACGGAAGTGAAAATATATTACAATCTATTCAAAAAAAAGACTATAAATAAACAAAAACGTCTTCGGGTATTATCTGGTCCTACGGTTCCCATCTTGACAAGCCTACTTGATGTTTCTTGAGATATACACGTACATGCATAAGCCTAAAGGGTTAGTGATTTCGTGTGTTTATGTACAAAATATCACACACAATATGCAGTGATACGCATAATGTAGAAACGTAAAATTTACCAAGTATGATGAGATCTCTATATCTGTCAGGGTTAACCAAATCTCAAGTTGTCTTAGACATCAATGTAGTATAAGGGCTATCTGTGTCACGACTATCTATACAAGCACTACACAGAGTGACATGTATCTGCTAGTATTGATTTAGTACAAACAAGTGGCAGCTTGTGTACTAATCGTACCAATATATATGCGGGCCGACGACCATTACGTTTCAGCTCCTGGTTACCCGATGACTAACATGACATAATATATCTAAAAGTCAATGTACGTGATATTAAATGCAATTAAACAGATAAACAAGTAATTAGTCAATCACGTGGTATATCGCGTATATCTCAGTTTTTAAAAATAACAAGAAACTCACCTCGATAGTTTATGTTACAGTTATTTTTGTTTTGTCGATAGAACCTATTGATCATAAATGAGCACAATTTATTATTCATATGTACATATAGGAAACATTGTAACATGTCTATTTATCTTTCGTAAATATGTCACATAAGCTAAGCATTGCCATCTACGTACATTAATTAGATATTTATAATATTTATTTAAAGAAATTCAATAAATAAATAAATTAAATAAATAAACTTACTTTGACTTTGTAGAATATGGTGTCACGTGAATATATGTATATGTATGGTGAAGTCAATGTAAGTGTAAGATTTTTGTAACTACTAGCTTTGTATTTATACTCACAATTTAAGTTGCATGTCATGTAGTCTATTAGCTAAATTAATGATTAGTATGTATGTAGCAACATTTACTCCTTCCTTAGTTAGTAAGTTTTAATACTCATCAATTTTGTAATGTTTATCTAATGTTAGTCAGCAAAGATGATAAGTAAAAGATAGTGATTACTAATTATTTTAGATTATTTACTTATTACACATTTAAAAGCTAATATTTTTTAATAAAGTTGGTTAAATTAAAATTTTGATTTCTTTAAATACATATTTTATTTCTCATGTAAATATACTATTTATTAGTATAGTATTAAGGATGTTACAAACATCGTCGACTTACAACCGGTACAACCACTGCACGGAACATATGCAAAGTCTGCATTGGTGTCCAACACCGTGAACATGAGTTGGCCTGGTGTGCCAACTTTCACACGGGCCACATAGTTACCAATATTTATGACTTGGCCTGGTGCAATTGGCAATGAAGATATGGATTTCGTAGCAACGAGGCTCAAAAAGTAGGCTATCCTTTGTGAGTCTTTGGATCATTGGATGCCATGTTGAGGACCGTAGTGGCCCATGAAGAGGATGGTTTAGGTGAGTCAAACGGTGAACGTTTACCGTAAATATGAATAATGGAAAGGTCTGAGCTGTCTGATTTGGGTTTCAAAGATGGACATGGATCAGAGGCTCTAGTGGAAGTAAGCAATGCAATGAAGAAGACTGCAAAAAAAATTGACTCCATAATTTTGGATTGATGTGTTAAAAATACAACATTATATCTAGTGTATAAGAGACCCTTTGGCCTGTGAATTTACAGTAACACCCATGCCTTTTTTTTATTGGTCTTCCTGAATTCCTGGTTTCTTTGGAAGAAGTTAAATGATTGTTTGGAACGGAAGGTCATAAAGGACAAAGTTCTCATAATAATATTTATTCTGTCCTATATATCCAAATAAATATAAATATATATAACCTTTTTTCTTGTATTGCATCCGTGATATTTGAAATAATGAAATATCTTTGTGTTAAAAGTTTGTATATTAGATGATATACTACTATGGGAGTTGAAATATTGAACAAATACACATTTTGTTTCAATCATGCATTATTGTTATCTTTTTTCTTAATCGTGGTTTCAACATCATTTTTAGCGGGTTAATATTTTACAGGGATCAGACCCGCTGTCACACAAACTAAATTTACGTAAAGTTCTCCTTAAAAAGATTGTCGTGACCTTAGAAGTTGTTGGTGAGATTTGAACATTGAACCTATTCAAATATGACATAGTTATTTTACTTTCAAATATTCAAATATGACATAGTTATTTTACTTTCAAATTTACCACTTGACCAATTATAGATGTTATGCAATATTATATTTTTCATAGAAAAATTTTCAATCTGGAATCATCATTTGTACTCTCTAGTATTCATTATGGAATGTTGATAACTCTATGTTATACTCTACATTCTACAACCTTTTACTACTTATATTTTCTTGAGAATAGTCATAATAAATCGCATTGTTATCAATGAAACTCAAACACACAATTTATTATAACATACCTATGGGCCAAATGTGTCCAATAAAAAGGTTGAAAACACGGTGGCATTGGTGGTCCAAACATTTATAGATTGATCATGTAGCGCTTCTAATCGTTTTTATCTTATCCGTATATGGGTGCGAGCCTATTTCTCAACTTTTTTAGGAACCATATTTGTATAAGATTTATGTGAGTCTAATATTGTTTGAGTGTATAAAATGTGTATTAAGGCTTGGAGTATATACTCAAAGTCCTGAACACTGCAAGAATTTTTGTTCATTTTGTAACTTGTAAGGATATATTCATATCAATATAAAATGTTACATTTATACGTTCATATCACTCCAATCATATTCGATTATTCAAATACTTAATATCGATGTTACAAACTTGTTGGGGCGTGAGATAATACGTGATTATATAGATTTGTTAAACATGTTACACAAACAGAACCAATATTCCAATATTCGGGTTTTAGGCAAGTACGCCTTTTAATTTGGAAGTATACTAGTCAAGCCTTAATTAAAAACCTATTTGGGTTATGATCATAAATCATAACACATTAAAGATCATAATTCATATTTTGTTGTATCACATGACAGTGACACTATATACCCATGACAGAATATATTATAATTATAATATAATATTTGATATATGAAATGAGGTGCATATTTTTGACGATATATGGGTCAAGTCAAAGCACGAGGCTCGGTCGGTCACGGGTTCCAATTGGCCCGGCCCACTCTCACTAGCTGAAAATACTCTTCTTTTTATTATCGTAGACAAAAGTTTATTAAAGTATAAAACTTTTTGAAAGTATAGGAATACAAATCTCAATCGTTCATTTTCATCAAAATAATAAAAGTTTCACATTCTTAAAAATTGAATATCTCAAAAATAGTTGGTCAAAAAATTATAAAAATTACACCATAAAAATTAACATTTTTTCTTTTCCGATTAGAAATCTCACATGGCATACTTTCAACGATGATCTCTTTTTGTTTTGTTTTGGTAGGTTTTGAAAATTGGTAACACATGTGTTATAAACAAATAACACATATGTTACCACTGACTATTGCTTGTAACACGTGTGATAGTCGCGGGTAACACATTTTTTAGTCAATGGTAACACATATGTTACCCTACAAAAAATGAAAAAAAAAAAGTTCGTCGAAAGTATACCTTGTGAGATGTCTAATTGAAGAGAAAAAATATTGATTTTTATGGTGTAATTTTCTTATTTTTTGACTTACCGTTTTTAAGATATTTAATTTTAAAAAACGTGAGAGAAAATTTGATTTTTGTTAAATGACACATTCTAATTGGTACTCTCATTCTTTCAAAAAATCTCATACTTTAATGAACATCCATCTCATATTGTAAGTACTAAGAGCTCACGAATTGGTCATAGTGAAAAACAATATTTTGAATAGTATTTTAGTAGAAAATTGTTACTGAAAAAGCGGATGAGTGGAAATAGTGTTGTGGACTTTAAATTTTATTATTTTTTAAAAAATTCAAATAATTTAAAAAATTAAAACAAATAAAAAAATAAACTAAGTAAAAGAGATAAATCCATTAAAAATATAAATAAATATTACTAGTCCACAAAATAAGTTCATAAAAATCAAAAAATACAATCAAGAGTCTCCGAACCCGATCCCCACCACATCTTCTCACAAATCTTCTCCGTTCCACTTTCTATTATAACTTTGTCTCACCCTGACAAGTGGTCTGTCGGCATAGACAAAATTCTTAACGCGGCTTCAATGTCCTTTGTCCGATAGTAGCTTTGTTTGACGGAACGGATGCTTTGAAAGGTATTAGTGTTCGACTCGTCAAACAAAGCGCGAGACGAAGCGGCTAACCGGAGGACATCTTTTTCAATTTTGCTTTCCTTGCTTTTCCTCATGGTCGTTCGAATTGATCATCACCAAATAGCACAACAATCATATTTTCTTTGTTTGCCTCCGATTCCTCGTCCATATCATTCGTCCAAGTGAACCTTCTCGCAGCGTTTTGGAACATAAAGCCTTCCGGTGACAACAAGATCAAGAGTTAACCACATTCTGGTTCACGCTTGAAAACTAGTGAAAGTCGTTAGGCATTCCAACTTATATTGAGCCTCCACCCGAATCCGAAAGTCATCAGCACCTTCCCTGCTTCTTTGTTGCAATTGAAGTCTCTTCTAAGTGTCTCCCCACTTTTGGCATGCGACATTGAGCTTTGTCCATTTTGAAAATAACATGTCTTTAGTCCGTTCAAATTGAGGGTTGCGGGCATGGTACTCTTGCATGAAAAGATACCAAAAAGAGTTGTTTTATCGGTTGTAATCTTCAGAAACGGTAATCCAACTTTGCACTAATCAGATTTCGTCCTCCGGTTACCAAAGGTTGTGATGGGTATAAACCTTTTTTGTTTTGGTTGTGTTGGTCCAACCTTTGGTTGTTTGCCTTTCTTTTTTGACCTATTTTTACGAGAGGTTGGTGTGGGTACATGGTCTTCGACTGAGTGCATATCCGGTTGTTGGGTGTTTTGTGATGCCTGCCACATTAGGAAAGCATTATATTGATCGGGGGATAAGTTTGGTTTTTCATCGTATGACGTTTGTTGGTACTGTGTTTAAGGAACTTTGGTTTGCGGGATATGGTAGGGAGTACCAAAACCGGGCATGTCGATTGACGGGTTTGAAGATGTTAGTTGTTGTGAAAACGGGTTCCATTGGAAGTAGGTTGTATGGTTTGTTTGGGTTGTTCAACATTGTGAATTATATGGAATTATAAAGTTTTTGAGTTTTTTGGAGTGTGTTTGAAGATGAGCATGATTATTTTGATGTGTTTAATATTGTGTTTGAAGTGTGGTATTTATAGATTGAAAATAAGGTTTTAAAAAAGATCACCTTTTTAGTCGTTGAATTATTTAAAAAAAAAAAACGGTAATATAGCATTTAAAAAAACACAAAACAGCATCGCGCGCCATACGTCATTGAGGAACGTCATCCCTGAATGGCAAAATGCTATCTATTTTCAATGAAAAACGGAAACAAAAACACCTCCACTCCACTACTGATGCTTTAATAACCTTGTAAAGACGACTAGACACTTAACAAGAATAATTTTTCTTTTCACTTTTTGAAAGAACTTGAAAAAACTACATGTTCACTATTTTGACAGTGTAATTTTATGTTGATTTCAGCAAACAAATATGGATTTAGTGAATGAAATAGCACGTGACCTTTAGTTACTTATCTTCTATTTTGATTTGTGTACATATATAGAAACCTAATTAGATATAACTCCCAAACATCACGTTGTCACAAATATCGTGCTGTGTGACTGAAATATAGGAGGCCGGGAGGATCGTTGCCTCCCTTGTGGCTTGTGTCGTCATTGGTGTCGTGATCACCTTTTATCGCGTGTCTGTTATGATAAAATATATATTTGACATCAACGCGAGTGAAGCTATTAAAGTCCAAGTAGATAAGCTTAAAAAGTGACGTGATCCATTCAATGGTTGTCACATATTTTTGACAATCCTTCATTAGCTTATACAACATCTCACATTTTATCATTTTCTTCTCAAGATTCATCTTGACTGATATATTAAGTCACTTCATCATTTTTCATGTAACGTAAAGAATACTTAAAAAGTACACCTGAAGACTTATTTTATACATTAAACACCCACATATATTTCTTTAAGAGGGACAATATTAAAAGGTGTAGTGTTTGACTTTAACAAAGATGATGCATATAATTACTTGAAACAATCAGATACTTCTAAGCCAAATCCGATAGCTTAACACACCTCTCTGATTTCTATTTATATATTGACCCCCTAAATATATAAAACATTCGTAATTAATTTCTCAAAATACATTTGTTACATGCAACTTTTCATACGGTTTGTTACACGAAATATTTCTCTTATTAAAAAGTTATAAAAGATGCTTATACAATACTAATGTGTAATGAGAGATTTATCAATTTGTTTTCTTTTCTTATTCATATTGTTTTTCTCTCTCCAAATATTTGGTATACGTTATATTATATACATATCAATTATTATTTTAACTTTTCATAAGTGTAGCATTTACGTTTTATAAAATAGACTCTATACGTGACACTTCAAACCATTCAAAACAAAACGCTAACTGTGTTAGTTTTGTGTCAGTTGTGCTATTTCAGCACCTCCCAAACTGACACATCCCTATCAAATATGGGTGTGTCACTTTAATTTCTAAGCCTCACACCTTATTTAAATAAAAAAATTCATTAAATTAAAAACCTTACATTAATTAATTAAAATAAAACATTACATTAAATTAAATAAAAAATTACATAAATTAAAATAAAATATTACATTGATTAAAAAAAATACAATTACATCAATTAAGCAAGCAGACGGAAATTTGGAGGTAGGTGCCAAATGTGATCGATAAGAGCATTGCAAACTTGATGATGAACCCTCGAGTCGCGTAATTCCTTGTCCATACACAATTGTATTTCAACCCTCTCCGTCCACGAACGTCTTAGAGTATTTGTCGGGTTTGACACATAGTCTTCATCGAGTTGACATATACTGCGTCTGTTGTCCTCCGTTATCATGTTGTGTAAAATAATACAAGTATACATGATGCGGCATATTTTGTTGATGTTATATGGTTTTTTCGAGTTTTTAATGGTTTTCTAACATCGTTGAAGAACTCTGCATGCTCGTTCTACATCATTTCCTGCAGATTCTTGGTAACTCTTGAACTTCATACTCTTTTCCTCAATCGGACATTTATACAACTTCACAAGAGTCGTCTATTTCAAATAAATTCCGTCGGCGAGATAATATACTTTTGTAAATTGAGTCCCCGCAACATTATACACTACTCCATGAGCCTTATCTTGGAGTAAATCGTTGAACAAATCCGATTTATTAAGGATGTTGATGTCATTGTTTGAACCCGCCGAATCAAAGTAAGTGTGCCAAATCCACAAATCGTAAGAGGCAATCGCTTCGAATATGATCGTTCGACACCCTTGATCACCTTGTATGTATTGATCTTTCCATCCTATTGGAAAAATTTCCCAAGGTCAATGCATACAATTGAGCATACCTGGAAAACCATGTAAATCTTGATGTTTAACATGTAAACGTTGAACATCTGGGAGTGTTGGTCTTCTAAGGTACTTGGTGAAATATAATGAAATGCACATTTGGTAAAGTTGTCCAAACAATCATACGATATTCATTGATCCATGTGTAACTATTTATCAAACGTATCGGGTGCGACATCGTACTCCAATTAGCGTATGGCAGAAGTGCATTTTTGGTAAATGTTGAAACCAAGTTTACTGATGGTGTCAATTCATTGATGGAAATAAGCAAAATATGATGGTAGAGGTAATTGCGTGTAAGATGTTATACATTCACATATACGGAGAAACAATGTCTGGCTTATCCGAAATCGTCTTCGAAAGTAATCCAGCGGGAATGTTGGGTTCTCGGCGAAGTAGTCTTGCCACAAACGTTCGCCAGCAGCGAGACGATATCTTGGTAAGTATCTTCTTGTTGCTCTTGGCAGCCGGCTTGAAATTTCGGGTTCGTCTTCTTCATCTTCTTGGTCCAACGTATCAACGATATTTAACATCTCAATCGGATCAAAACATGGTGTGACTTGAAAAAATTCCGATTCATAATCGGAATTGGAACTCAAAGACGAGTTTGGATTCAGTTACGATATGATAATGAAAATGGTTGAAATATATTGAATAGTGTGAAAAAGAAAAGTGTGTGAATTATATAGAATAGTTGGTTGAAATAATGTATTTGAATGTAGAAAGATGATGAAAAGTGTGCGAATTATATAAAATAATTGAGTGGAATAATGTATTTGAATGTAATAAAAAGATGATGAAAAGTGTGTGTGAATTGAAGTTTAGTTGTATGTATATTTATAGTGTGTTTGGGGTAAGATAAATAAGTTAAAAAAATTAAAAAATATTTTTTTTTTATACAAAAAAGCGGATATATGTCCGTTATATAACAGATATAAATTTTATTCCTTTTATACACTCAAAAGGTAAACATTTAAAAAATATATATAACATCACAAACGGTTTCCGGACCCACACTTGTGTCGCTCTCTCCATCAGAAAACCGGTCCGGGACAACCGACGCACCGCACCGACTTGGCAGTGTCATCGATGTCTCCAAACCGACGCATCTAAATTCTCAACAAATACACTGCGTTAAAAATGATCTTTTAGTCATACACATCTTATCTATATGTAAATATATATTTTTTAAATAATTTATTCTCATGTTGCAAATAGTCAAATCTCAACTTAGATTTGTTTGCATCCTTATTTTCCTCGAGAGCAAGAAGCACAACGTGTATCGCGTGATTCTATTATTCTTTTTAATTCAAATTTCATTGGCTCTTTGAATTTGTTTATGAGTTTGGTCATCTAATGATATATTGGGACCTCATCAGATATGGTACTTGCCATGTTGCCATTGCCACTACTAAATCGAGATGTTAATTTTCTTTTTATAATGATGCAACACATTCCAAATGTTCTACCCAAACACAAAATACAACTTTTATATTGTTTTATCAATAATAAAAAATATTAGTGAGAATTTACTATGGATTTTGTGCATGGATTGCCACAAAACACAACCCTAAGTGTATGTACAATTTGTCTTGGAAGGGCTTTTTGTTAAAATTGACCCATTTTATTGCTTGAATATGGACCACAAAGGCACAAGTTATGCCATCAATGTAACTAGACTATCTATCTAGGAGATTATGCCTTTATATGGGTCTCTAATTAAATCACTGCAATCATTTATTAACCATAACTGATGTCTCATTTTGAAGTCTTTAGTAACACAAGTCTTCAGAGCTAAATGGCCAAACCATAGGTCTCATGCATACTTTAGACTTGATTATGTTCCGTTGGTATGTAGATCGACTGTAACTAATATCACACAGCGAAAAAGGTAAAAGAAGTAAAGGGCACATAATATAGAAACTTAACATGACTAATAACTTATTGATTGATAACCAACTCTTATATTTTGCTTCAAATTCTTTTTGTTTAATTAGATACCTCCATGTCTTTTTATTACAGTAGTCAATTGGCATGACTCATCAGGTTCAATTCTCTTTCAAGAACGAACTACTCTTTAATTTTATTCGAGTTAAAATCTATATATATATATATATTTGTTATTTCAATGACACGTTATTTAGTAATGTAGATTTGTAGGTAGTACATATGTTATGTGAAGTTTATGTCACGATTCAAATTAATGACTGAATATCATAAATTTGTATGCAAATCATTAGTCAATGATGTTCGTTGCCGTTCTGAAATAATTTCGATCTCAAAGGTTTTAGTTACCTTATGCATTTTTTTTAGTATCTCTCATACCTTTTCGTTGGTTCACTGTGTTCATGAGTCGTTCTTTTATATATTTTCTGATTTGCACTTACGATAAAAACGATACATTTAAGTATATCGTACTTAATAATTTATTTGTGCGATATACCGGTCTAAGCATCTGATTTAGTCGTACAAATCGACATGATAAGGTAGTAATACTTGTTGTTCGACCAATTAAATCATGGGAATTATTAGAAATGTTGTAATTAAACAATGTTTAACTTAACTTTTTCTTAGTTATAAAATAATTCATTATCCAAGTTTTTAATTAAAAGTAGTGCATATTTGTTATATAAATTGACTGATGATTAATGTAATAATCACATTTCATATGATGGTTTATGTGACCCATAAGTTCAATAACCTTTGCAATCAACGAACCGTCCTGCTGTTTAAATATTCATACAAACTTCAATAACCTTTTCAAACAATGAATCGTTCAATTCGTTAAATAATCATATTCATTCATACAAATGTATAAAACAAAAATTGTCTTAACAAAACATATTATAAAGACCACAAGACACTCAAAACTTTCAACTACTTTAGTTGTACCTGTTTTACGACAAGTTATTTAAAAAACTAAAATAAAAACTATACAAAAGTGAATATACATGTAAAGAATAGACGTTTGACCTGTAGAGTCAAAATAACATAAGATGGAGAGTAAAATGTTATAATCAGTGACGCCTGACTTTTAGCAAAATAGAGAATCTAGATCATAAGTTTCTTATCTCAACGACATCCACTTCTTTTTTTCCTTTCGGTGGTCTCCATCACATGCAATCTTAAGCAACCCTTTTTTGGTTATTTCCCCATTTTTTCTTTTTTTCTTTACATTATATAATTAATTACCCATTTTACCACCCAGATTAGAGTACGAGGAGCGTCATTTTCTCATTTAATGTTGAGAATTCGGTGTTCTTCACTCTTTACTGAAGTTTGAAGTTGAATTTCGAACGCTAAAATTTAGTGTTAAATCCTTATTGTTGCTTTTATTTGATTAATTTAAAAACATTAAGTCTCTTTTAACTTCAAGTTTAACATTGAACAACTTCTATTAAAGTTGTATTTGATGCTAATTTCAGTGTTAAACTTAACATCGCACTTAATACTGAACCAACCACTCCTCGTCTTCTTATTGATCAATTATTCAAATGGATTTTTATGTAATCCATGTTTAGCATCTGCATTAGACTGGTTTAGTTTGTTTTAGTAGAAAAGTAAAACTTCAAGAACAAATTATTTTTCATGTACATGATCTCTCTTTTAATTCTATCATTACGGGATAAGATTAGGAAATGATTTTCTTAAGTAGGCATCAGCTAATCTTAGCCAACTAATTTCAGGGATTAGTAGCTAAGATATGTTGGGTTTTATTATTATAGTATTTCACTTAAATAATCAAATAATGTTACTCTATTGCCAAATATAATAATCATTTTAATAGGCATGAAAAGACTAATAATCAGACAACAGAGTGAGTTTTTCATAACTAAAACCCCCTTTTTAAAACCAGATTGACTTACGTACATGTTATAATCATGACATTAGCAAATAGGCAATCTATCTAATTATACAGAATATATAGCTATTAGACTAGTCTCTTCTGCGTAATGCAATAATTATAAATAAAATTTATAATAATGATTGATAACGATAGTCATCTTAATGATAATGATTGTAAATTTTTATTTTAATTTTATTTATACTTTATCTTATCAAATAACTGTATTTTAATTCTTATTTATTTTATATTTTAAATAAAATAAATCATGAGGAATATAAACTAAAAGAAACAATTAAGTATAGATTGATTTGATTTTTAATTTATATATTTATGTATTATTTAAAGGGATATAAATTATAATTTTTGATCTTCTAATTTTTAAACATTAAATCTTATAGCTAAATGCTCTATAAGGTTTTAAGATTAATATTATAACTAAAATAATACAAACTATTTACCATAACCATTTTGTAATTATGGTCTTTTTCGTATAGTATAAATGTCAATTCATGATCTTATTTGTTAACTGTTTAATGTGTGCATCTAATATGACTACCTATTGTTCATTGTTTTCACATTGTAATGATGAAGTGTTTTGAATGTAATTGATTCAAGTTTAAGATAAAGTCATAATCATATTATTGGTTTAAATTCAAAACCATCATACTTGAAAAGAATTCTTTTTATGTCTAGTTGGACTCATCCTATCAATCAACAATTGTCTACATAAACTAAAGAAGTTCCACCTAATTTATATCACTAGCGTCTAATGAATGTAAATACCTTTTTTTTAAGAGCAAATTTATTAGAAGTTAAAACCATTCCAAAATGAAAAACAGAGCTACAAATGAAACAATAGAAGAGATGGCCAATGAATATATAAATATTTTATCACTATTTTATGTGAGTTAAATCAAGATATGTTGCATGTAGAGTTTTTCTTTTTCTTTTTGTATGATTACTCTAAATATAATTGTTCTGATACTATAAAAAGGAATTAAAAACAAAACCCTTTTGTCATAGCATTTTATTTCAAAAAATGAAAATTAAGAAAACAAATATTATTTAATTATTATCGAGTAAATGTGTCTAAAATGTTAGACTGACGTGTATTAAATTCAACTGATAAAATTAAAAAAAGTTTATATTAACTATAAATATATTGACCTACTTTTAAGTTCATATAAATAAATATATATATCATTACTTCTTACATAAAAATCACGTACTCCGATTCTCTGTAATTATAAATTATAAACTACGTATAAAACAAAAACATACGAAAACCTTTATAACAAGTAACAAGTATATTAATATTAAATACCATATTCATATTCATTGCATAAATAAAATGCATGGAAGTTGGAAAGATCCGATTCCCTCGTGGATTTCGGGTCGGAATATTAGCTGACCGAAGATTTCACGTCTCTCTCCAAAGAAATTCGTTTCTTTCTTATTTTCTCTCCTTTTTCTCACACACAAAAAGCCCTAAATTCTTGATCTACAAAATCTCCGGAATTAATTGCAAAAATCTACCAACTACTGATTAGGAAAGTAATCTTATCTATTAAATCTTCTTAATTTTTCGATTTTCACTTCCTAATTTGGTGATTTATAGTGATTCAGATTATTATATTATGTTTATGTTTATGTTTATGAACCGGCATCATCATCGCAAGCATCGATTGTGTGGAGTTAGAAGAAATTTAATCAATTAACGATTAAATTCTAATTATTTTGTTACTAGATTAAATTAGGGTTTCATTATCGTTTTGCTGGATGCGTCGTCGTGTTGTATAAATGCTAATTGGAAAGGATCTAGGGCTTCCAAACCTGGTTGTCCTGGTGGTTGTGTTTGTGATTTTGCCGCTGATCGGATTTGTTATCCGGAGTAAATGGCGGCATGCAGCCGAGAGGGCGGAGGAGGTAAAGAGGTTGTTGGTTTTAGCATCTGAAGAAGCTGCTAGGGCTGAGATTGAAGCTAATGAAGGTTACTTTTATTCCACTAATAGTGGTCGGTCGGTTTCGGAATCAGATTCGGGCTGGATACCGGCTGCCGAATCGGCTTGGGTACCTGCTCCTGTTGTGGTTTCGATTCCGGCTTCATCGGTGTTGAAGCCTCCAACATATCAATGTGCAGTTTGTTTTTCTCCAACTAGTACGCGCTGCGCCAAGTGTAAAGCTGTTCGTTACTGGTAATGCCCGAATTCGGAATACTAGAATGTAAAGTTAATGATTTTGTTGCCTGATCTGAATTATGTTTCTGCTATTTATGTTTATGTTTATGCTTAGCTCCTTGTAGAGATGACATGGAATAGATACTTTGTTAGGCAAGAAACACAAATACCTACTTCTAACTGTTGAAGCAGTAATCTGTAGTCAAAATAGTAGAAGTTTTCTTAACAGTAATTACAGTTGTCCTTTGGGAGGGACTTAATAGATGTTAAAGTAAAAGGAGGTTATCCGGGTGGTGTTTAAATAGCTAAGTGCCAGACCAATTAGAAAGAAAAGACAAGCTTAGTTCCTTAACCTTACGAATTCGAGGTGCTTCAACATATGATAAAATGTATAATGGTAATTATTGCTAAGACGTACAAATTTATTTTGTTTATGGTTTTATGTGGGCAAGTGAAGCTAGTGAGTACGAACACTTTATGTGATCCATGCTTGTGGAGGGTACTAGTAATTGTTTTATGTCACCAGTCACGTGACGGCATAAGTTATCTTTTTCGTCCATTTCATTTAATTTAGAATCTGTTTGAAGTATAATAGTTATTTGGGAGTTTCATAAGTGATATACAGTGGACAATGTTGTTCGTTTCTGACATGGTTGTAGACTGATATTATTCTTTCGACTCACATAACAGACTCAACTCACAAGAGGACTTCTTACATAAGATAGAACTCAGAAGTTCAAATACTACTACTTTTTAGTTACTCCTGAGACATCTGTGCATAAATTGTTGATATAATAGCATGTGTGTTGGTACTTGATTTCAAATCATATTCCCAGTTTTAGAAGTTCCTTTGTGTTTTCTTTCTTTTAAATGCAAAATAGTGGAATGCTGTGATATGGAGGAACTTTTTTTAGGAAGATCAGAAGTAAAGTTGTATGTGCATGAAAGTTGGATGACCTGAAAGACGTACACAGTAATACATATTGTATGTGGCAATAACATGATTTAGTACACAATGATACCATATTGTATGTGGCAATAACATGATTTTAATATAGGTTTTTGTAGGGTTGTCTTATCTTTAGGAGGCCTTAGGTGTATTTTTTTTTTTCTGACACGTGAAGTTTGCATGAGATTTGATTGGGTTTCTTTCATGTCAAGAAACTAAAAAGATGATCGTTTTGGTAGACTTTGTCCTTCTCAATCCAATTGAGAGATTTCATTATGAGAAAGCTACTGTAACTGATCCCATATACAAATAGTCAAGTACAATAACGTGGCTTATGTTTTATTACATGCTACTGCCCTCACCTATTAACCAACAGAGTGGTATGATTTGCGCATCAGTGCGATTCTATTCAATTCCCGGAGTAAATTATAGGAAATTACGTTTTAAAAACTAAAACTGATCTTTTTTAGCCAAAAACAAAATCGGACCTTAAGTTTATTTTATTATCATTATAGTACAACAAACCCCGACAAGATATCTTTGCTGATGAAGACAACAAACAAACACTTCAAAGTTATCAATGTGGGACTTGAACCTACATGTTTTGCCTTGGGGTTGATATTCGACCATTGTAAATGCATGATTGTCCTGTTTGTCTTTTTATGGCATGTGTGTTAATAATTGTTCAAATGAAGCTCAAAAGTGTTCGATATGATGACTATTCTAACTCAGTGAAAAGAGATGCTGATATCCATATGAAGCATCATTTTACATATATGCTAACCAGCAAACTGATTATTTTACCTAACAGAGATGCCCTTAACATTCTGTTAGTGGAAAGTTTAGTATCCCTGTTGCTTTTCTCTTGTAATACAGCGTATGTTGATCACTTCACAACAATCTAATTGCAGCTCTGGGAGATGTCAAATTATTCACTGGAGACAAGGTCACAAGGATGAATGTCGCCAATACGTGGCTGTGAAACCTGTCAAAGATGTTTTGGGAAATTCTTTTACGCAAGGGGATGTTAAAGATTCCAGTGACAGCTTACCAGATGAACATTTCTGTGACGGTTTGAGTAACAAGGTTAATGCTGAAGTCGAATCTCATCCTCATCAACCTGAAATTGGATCTGTCTTCCAATCAACTTCTGAATCGCCGTCTGAGGAATCTTCTACCTTCTCTACCCCTACTAGATCTTCCACTGAGACCAGCTTTGGCAGCTCAGAGGATTCTGATAGGATGGATCCCCATCAGTTTGCTGATGTTAAATCAGAGCACCAAACTGTGGTTAGTCCTGCAAGGAAATCTAGAAGTTCTGGAAAGATCAGTCAGAACAAATCACTTTCTAATGGGGAAGATATCCTGCCCAGGTTTTCAAGATCATCTTCTCGGGCTGATGATGGGGCCAACGGGTCTTCTATTTTTGAACCTTCAAGTGCTTCTGGTTTCTGGAGTGGGACAATGCATTCCAAGAAATCCGCCAGAGATGAGCTAGATGGGTTTCAACCATCTCGTTCCTATGGGAATACCACTAACAACATGACAGATTGTTTCAAAGTGACCAAAAGTGATCATAATAGTTCTATGATGACAGGTGTTAATGTGGCTTCAACCATATTGAGTAATACTGCTTCAAATGGAATGGGGAGTAAGATGTCAAATGATGAAAATTCTTTGTCAAACAAAATATTAATCGACGCTTTGAAGTCCACGAGGCCGCCAAAGTCTACTTCTGAGATGTTAAAGTATGGGGATGTAGTTGCTGACGGTGATATGCCCCAGCCAATATTAAAGGAAACTAAGATCTCTTCATCTGGTGCTGGAGATCACTCAGCAATTAAAGATTCTATAATTCCCGAAAAGTCAGGTCGTGTGGTCTATAAGGACATTACTTCACCTGCATCCAAATCTACGAGATTAGTTTCATCGTCATCCAAAGCTTCTGATACCCATTTAACGTCATCCACCAGCAGACTTGCCTCTCAATCTACAAAGCCTGTAATGGTTTATGAAAGTGCTAGAACTGGATTGAAGACATCAATGCTGAAAGTTGTTGACCAGCTCAAGCCCTCGAAGTTGACTCGTCAATGCTCACCGAGGGCAGAGAGTGAGACAGCACATAAATACGGTTGCAAGGTCTCATTTATAATCTGTACCATCTTATTACATGCAGTCAATGAGATCCTATAAATTATACCCTAACACTTCTAATTGATTTTAACAGGGCCTCTTCTCGTATGAGATATTTGTCAAGCTTTACAACTGGAAACAGGTTGAACTGCGGCCTTTTGGCCTCTTAAATTGTGGAAACAGGTAGAGTTTTTCACTTTTCCTTCATATTTGATTTATCTTATTTTTTAACGAATTCGATACTAATGCCTAATATTCTGCAGCTGCTATGCTAATGCCGTGCTTCAGTGTTTGACCTATACTCCGCCTTTAAATGCTTACCTCCTTCAAGGACTCCACTCGAAAGCATGTAAGTTATTATTTTTGGTTAATTTAATTAACATATGTAAGCACACCGTTTTGAATTTTACGATTTATTTTCATTTTAGGCAATACGAGAGACTGGTGTTTTACATGCGAGTTCGAAGGTCTTGTTTTGAAGGCAAAGAATGGAAATTCTCCACTTTCTCCCATTCGCATACTTTCCCAGATAGAGAACATCGGAAGCAGTCTTGGCCATGGGAGAGAAGAAGATGCACACGAATTTTTAAGGTGTGGCAACTCGATTATATTTTTATAATCATTTAAGTTACAACTATCTTTGATTAGTGCAGTCTTAGTGAGTTATTGAGTGTTGTTACAGGTATGCGATTGATACTTTGCAATCTGTTTGCTTAAAGGAAGCAGGGACAAAGGCTTCCAACTCTTTAGAAGAAGAAACAACACTGATTGGGCTGACCTTTGGGGGTTATTTAAGATCTAAGGTAGCAATGTCGTCAATAGACGAGTCTTAGTCTATAGTGAGTGCATCTTATAAAGTAAGCAGTTTAAGTTGGTGGTTTGATTTGCAGATAAAGTGCATGAAGTGCGGAGGCAAATCAGAGCAACATGAGCGGATGATGGATCTCACTGTTGAAATTGAAGGTGATATAGCGACTCTAGAAGAAGCTTTGGATAAATTTACATCTACCGAGATATTGGACGGTGAAAACAAGTACAAATGCAGCAGGTTAGTTCAGAACTTGTGATCTTTCCTTGCTCTTTCTACACGCTTTGTGTTATTAGAGATGACAAAATGCATGGGTAGGTTGGGTAACAGGTCAAAATGGGCTTGGGGTCAAACACCTTTTTTTTTTTCCTTTTTCTT
Source organism: Logfia minima (assembly GCA_963921325.1). Classification (NCBI taxonomy): domain Eukaryota; kingdom Viridiplantae; phylum Streptophyta; class Magnoliopsida; order Asterales; family Asteraceae; genus Logfia; species Logfia minima. Next base: position 5,894,960 of record OY992774.1, on the reverse strand, counting down.
CTTCTTCTTCATATTTAAGGTCTTTTATGAATAGTTAATGCATTTTGCTTGATTTAGAATGCAATATAATTACAGTGATAGTTATAATTTCTAAATAAAGCAGTTTAGGAGGTTGTATGCATTAAGGCTGAACTTTTGGCGACTTTCAACGTGTTTGACTCGTTTCGCTTTTACCTATTATATTTTCATTTTGTCCCATTTGATTTGTTTGAGGTAAAGCACCACCCAACTTGGCTCCTTCATAAGTAAGGTGGTCGAAACTCTTACTTCTAAATGTTATGTTATTTCAATGTTTCTTAGCTTGAGCAGTTTGTATTGATTTCGTTACTATGACGTTTTTCAGGTGCAAATCCTATGAGAAGGCTAAAAAGAAGTTGACACTGTTGGAGGCTCCAAACGTGCTTACAATTGCTTTGAAACGGTTTCAGGTAATCTTTCTTGCCAACAGTGATTCTAGCCTTGTGCTTTTGATTAAATTTTTCTAATTTGTTTTTGCTTTTGACTTCAGTCAGGTAAATTTGGGAAGCTCAACAAATCAATCCACTTTCCGGAGATTTTAGACATGGCTCCGTATGTGAGTGGGACAAGTGACAAGTCCCCTGTTTACAGGCTGTATGGAGTGGTGGTTCATGTGGACATAATGAATGCTGCGTTTTCTGGTCATTATGTATGTTATGTTAAGAACTTTGAGAATCGGTGGTTCCAGATGGATGACATCAGGGTATGTTTAGACCACTTTTAAGTCTCATCCTTGGTTTCATGGTTTGTTTTACTGAGAAAGACGTTTGTTAACCTTTTGCTCTCCTTCTAATTATATAGGTAAAAGAGGTGGATGTTCAGAGTGTCCTGACAAAAGGAGCATACATGCTTCTCTATGCAAGGTATATATCTATCTTGCTAATTTCCTTCTTTCTGTTTAAGTCCTATGTAAAATCTATTTGTTAGTTTATTGCAACTAGAGGTGGTAAAATGGACCGGTCATAATGTATGTTATCTCCACTGGTCGAAACGGGTTGGGCCTGGTTTTCTGCGAGCATCTTTTGTCCCAAGTTTTTGTATATGATGTGACGATATGATTACAAAATTCATTTTGACTATTATGATTGTGTCATCTATATACACTATGCAGAACTAATGGCTTGTTCGACCCATTCTGGCATGTTCTTTTTCTTTCAATTTACTCATATTGAACATCTGATTTACCCATTCATAAGTAAATTAGTAAAAGGGTCCAAATTAGAACAATGTAAGCTTGAAACCGACTCAACAGACTAACAATTATTTGTATGATCACCAGGTGTTCCCCACGTGCTCCACGTTTAATACGTAGCTTACTATCACGCCACCAGCATGATCCAAGGAAAGACAAAGTGGCACCATCATTCACATCAAGATCTCGCTCTACCGGATCATGGAACATTAACCAAGATCATCTAGCAATCCGTCACCGGACTCTTGAAGAGGAATCTTCATCCTCGAGTGACAGCTCTGGCATCTTCTCAGAATCATGTTCTTGTAGCACAGAGAGTAGCCACAGGGATTTAAGCAGCATAGAAGACCATATCTCATGGGACTGGGAACATGAATACAACAGTAGTAGCCCTCAATGGAGGAATATGCACGTGAATTCATCAGATTCTGACACATCATCCTCATCTTCCTTCCCTTCCCCTTTGTATTCTAGGCATTCTCACTTGTACCATGAGGAAGATGAGTGTAGAAAGTTTAGTTTTAGTAATAGCTATAGGGAGGCTAACGTTGATAGATTAGGTGGGCGGCCTATTAACCTTTCGGAAACCTCAAAACCGACTTTGAGAAGATCGACAACTCGAGGAAGATCAGACTGATAAAACCCAAATTTGAAAAATTTTAAGGGTTGTGGAGGGAGTTTTTTTGGGGTTGTGGGGTTAGGGGGTGTGTAGTACTTTTGGCTGCTGTTGGCTCTGTTAAAAACACTAAGAGTGAGCCTTCAACATTTTGTCACTCTCTTCCCCTTCTATATATAATATATTACATGGTAACATGCTATGTTGGTGTATATAGTATGTGAACTCAGTGATGCAAGTGTTTTATGTGCTAGCGTACAACGCCATCAGTTTCTCGGGTTTTAGGAGTCCAAATTTCATGGACACTTCGATAATAATATACGTTTGATGTTGAAAGTGTCCAAATTTTATGAACACTTTGATAGTGATATAGGTTTGATGTTGGAAAAAAGTTAGTGGTTGTAACAAAAAGGAAAACATATTATGCCTCATTTATTATTTTTTATTATTATATATATAAATAAAATATAAATTCCCATAACTCAAAGTCGAGTAGAGCATGATCGTGTTACATTGCTTTAATAGTAAATGTCTTTCTATTTGTTTATGGTCATTTTGAAGACATGTTCAAAAATAATGGATAACTTGATACCAATACAAAAGAAGTTTGTGGAATTAAACTTGCTCAAGGATTTATTGCATTGCGCTAATATGTAATCCAGTGATATTATGCAATTTATAAAATATGTTTGATTGTTTTTCTAATGAGATGATTGCATATAAATTGTGGTTAACTAGTTACACATGATTGCATATAAATTGTGGTTAACTATTCTTGTAACTGTAGCAATATTCAAAATAAGTTTTTCATAACTTAAATTGTTGATGTCATATTTTTGATTTACAATGTCATAAGGGTTAATGTATATTATCGATATTGGTGCCAGAGAGTATAAAATTGATTAAAAATTTTAGTTTGAAAAATGCTCGAAAAATAACTCTCTGTAACATATTATAATTCTTTTAATTGTTGATTTATCAGATAATTACTTCGTTGCTTTTGTATATTACACCTCCATATCAATTTGCAAAGAAATCTCATGATAAAGTGAGGAGAAAAGTGTCACTTTCTCATGAGTTAATAAAATAGCATGTGTTAATGAGATTCCATGATAAATTGAGATTATATGAGAGTTGAAGTATATTATTGTTTTCTCACACAAGTTACTTTTAGCATCACTAAACTATTAATAGTTATTACTTTTGTCATCTTTCTAATTCAATTTTTTTAAGTTACATGTTTATGTTTCTCTCACGTTTAGTTTTGTTTTCTTTAAATTAAAATCATCAAATATAAAATTTAAAATTTAAAAAATTGACCGTGATATTTTCTTCTAAGATGTAAGAAATAATCGTTTAATAACTTAACTTGTGAAGATCATTTTTTTTCAGCTATCCGTTGGATAGGATTACTCTTTCTGTCGAATGCTTCTTTTATGTCGACATAACACATTAGCTATCTACCGGATAGCTCATTCTGTCCAATTTTTACAACTTTTTCAAAACACAACCAATTTGTTATCAAATCATTTCATTTTCATTCAAATCCAAAACCAACTTATCAAAATGACTATTAAAGTTACTTACATCATTTGAATATGACAATTCATTCAATATTTGACCTTGACCCATATTGACACATAAACAAAATATGGGTATCCAACACAAGTTTGGTATTCACAACTAGTTTATGACAATTATACTCACTTGTTCTATAACGAGTATTCCTCCACGTCATCGCTAAGCCGATTCTTTTCCTCTTTCATCCTTTTTACTTGAACCACTAGCACCTCCAAATAGTTCAACTAATGTAATAAGCAAAACACTTAGTGAGTGATTAGGTTGTTAAATAGGTAACAACTTACAGTTGCCAATTCAACTTGATGCAACAATAAAATTAGTTAAATACAATAATCAACTGAACACATGATAAACATCTAGCAACAGTGAATACAACCAATGTTTGAAACAACAATCAACTGAAACAAATAACAACCAAGCAATTAACAACTATTTTAGGTCAAAGACCACATACTTCACTTCACGAATCCGTGTTCAACTTCATTTCATATGACAACTAAGATTATCACAAGGCTAATATGTGTCTCCACTAATTAGTCAACAAATTTGTGGTCAACCACCACATTCAACATTTCACACAACAATGTAATTAACATAAGACTAGCATATATCTCCACAATCAATAAACTAACTTATGGTTAATATGCCACAATAAAGCACATTCATTATTTAAACACATGAATCTTCTAACACTTATGTAATCCGGATTCATGTAACCAACTTACCTATTTACTCCCTACATCACTCACCATTGGGTTTAGAGATTGACAATTCGCCAATATGCACTCCCACTTCCTTAACACCTATCAAGTATTACATAACAATTTATCAACACATTAAGAACATACAATTCACTCCTTACAACTCTTCTTTTCATTAATTCATCATTTAATTCCATGTATTGCCTAATTTGACTTTTTAAAAGTCAAAACTAAGCATAATTTCCTCAAAGTTTAGTCTTTAATCCATTCTATTAATCAATTGTTTTTAGCACCACTATAATCATCATCAACAATATAACCTCCGTAACTTAATTTAATAATTTTAAACACATTAAGCTAATAATATATTCAACTTTATACAACTTATAAAAATAAAACACATATTTATACGTAATAAGATATTACCACAATTTTCGAAGTGTTATACAACTATAGACTTAAAATAATATTCGAAGTCGAATTGGAGATTTTATAATTTCAACCTATTAAAGTAACAATAATTCAAATAACTCAAAAGTTTTTCACACAAATAAAAAATACTAACATCATGAGAGGTATCTAAAAATATAATTTAATAAAAAATAGGGGAACCAATTTCATACAAAAGTTATTTGTACTGAGCCTCCATAAGTTATTTACCGGCCCTGTATGAACTTTTGTTTGGTGCACATGTAATTTACAACTATCAATGCATGAGATACAAGTTACAATAGCATGTTACATAACTTTTAATCCATTAATAAAACGGAACCTTGGTTTGACATGTATACAAAATATATTACTTTTAAGTGTATTTCTATGTATGCATCAAATAGTTATATTATAAAGAAATATTGTGTGCCACACTTGTATTTTGAATGACTAAACACGTATGTTTTGTATAGTTAGAAGACTAGCCGAACATAAAATATGTGCAACTAAAAATATATGTCTAACATCTTTTTGAATATTAATAAAATTTGTATATCAAGCATGTCAGCGGCTTGTTGAGCACTTTTACATTAAAAACTTGTAGCCAATGGCGACAGAAGCTACTGAACTCGCCAAGCTGATCGCAAATCCTAATGATAACATGTGCGTACAAGGTCTATCCCTTGCTATATGAGTTTGAACAACTCGCGATCAACCATCTGTCACCATCAAGATGGGTCAATGCTTGACTTTTAGAGTATAGTGACACACTTGTATTGTAAACTTGTTACGTTATATATCTTACACTCTGTTTTAAAGTTTTAGATGGAGTGAAAAGAAAACAAGGAAAATCAAAGTATAAGAAAAAAGAGAAGAGGAGTGATTATAGATTTAGTTTTGGTGTTTCTAAATTGAGACGAAGAGGAAAGAAAATAAACTAAAATATTTTATAAAAGAAAAAAGATATGTGATATAACTTCATCTCCTCCAAATAAGCTCAAACGGGAGGAAAGTTAGGAAATAAATTATCAGATAATTCCACATCCACTTTTTTCATTTTCTCTCTTTTAAATCTGAAGAACACTTATTTATTTTTTAATTCATTTCAAACTCTTTCTTTTCTCTTCAAAACAAATATCTAAAAAAGAGTGTTAGTGTTAATCCCAAGTTACTCAAAATTTTGATAAATTATCTGGATAGGTCAACGAGGTGCGAAGAAATCTTGTGCCCAGAATTAAGTTATATATTTATAAGTGTTTAAACCATCACAAGATGGTTTAGTGGTTAACGTCATGATATCTTTACAAGAAATTTCAAGTTCAAACTTCACTAACAACAAATCTTTAGGTGCTCAAGGAAAGGGTCGGAAATGGTCACGAGATAACCCGGTTAGGCCGCATCATCTGAGTAAAAAATGTTTGCCTTCCTCAGATAACTTGAACAGGGAAAAATCTTCTCCAAAATAAAAAAATTTATAAATACTTACAAATTATGTAATTCGTACGCATTTATAAGTAGAACATTTTATACACTTTTTGTATTTATAAATGTAGAGATTTTATAAACGGTTAAAAGTAAATATATAAGAATTTACCCATTTTAGATGTACTCATCTGATGCGTCTAGAGAGTTAAATTCATGAAGTTACCCACTACACTAAAGCAAGGTTCAGTCCGGTTTCAAAAGAATTCTTTTTCACATAAGCAAATATTCTTTGGACACGTGTTCTTTAATATCTGTTTGTTGTTCGATTATGACAAATGTTAGTTATTTAAATGATACCAAAATTATTTCCGAGCAAGCTGGTTGTCAATATAAAATTTTCACCTAAGTTTTTTTACATGCGGTACCTTCGAAAATTTTGTTAAAGGCATATTGGCCTGAGTATTTCCGCATTTTCATGAACATCACCCATGAGCACATGTCCATACCTACGAACATTTCAAAGAAAAATAGCCATTGATTAATTTTTACAAGAAATGTAGATTTGTTAGTTATATAAAGTACCACCGAATATAAATCTAAACACCATTCCGTAGATGTTTATGGAAGGCGTCAAATCCGGAGAAAAGAGAAGAAAGAAAACCGGGTCGATAAACAAACTTCTTATAAGGTGGTAGGTAAATGGCGGTGAAGAGATGAAGGTACGTCCGATTTGGTGGTGATCATAGATGAAAGGAGTCGAGTTCAACTCATGAAAGTGAGCTTGAATTTGAAATGGTGAGCGAAAAAACTAATATATTGATAAAGGTACTTGAGTCTGAAAAACTACCGACCAAAATCAACAGAAAACAAAAAATACAAAACACAGATTTGAAATTGCACCACAATTGAGCAGAAGAACTTGGATGAAGCAGATCTAAAACCCGAACCTACAAGTAAAGATTAGATCTAAGAAGTTGAGATTTGTATAAATAGATCAGGAACACAAAACGAAGGTTGTAGGATAGATCTACGCGATGAAAGTCTTGGTTGAAGCAAAACAAGAGTCCTGTTAAAAGGAAAACAAAAAGAAACTGTTGGTTCTCAAGTTTGAGACTTGAAAGACGACTTGGTTCCTATAATGATATGAAATATTAAATTAAGATTGAATTAAGATAGAACACTACTTATATTAACTGAAGAATTTAATTTTTTAAGTCTTACCAATTAATTTAATTTATTTTTCAAAATACATTTTTATTTTTTAAATATACATCTAAATAAAATACATATACATATATGTATAATATTAAAACACATATTTTAGTTGTACATAGCCCAAAAAGCTTCTTATTCTCGGGTCAATATAAACAAAGATAGAGTTTCATTTATTTTTTTGTCGAAGTTCGTCTTCCTTGCTTCCCATTCATTTGCATGTTTAAGAAAAAATCGAACAAGGAAAAAAAGCACATTCTTTTTTACCGTGGAACTCCAAACCGGCCCCACACCTCCGTCTCCTCTCATCTCTTGAACGACAAAGCGAGTAACGATGCGCCCAAAGACGCGCCCATGTCTACGGCGTCTTTGGGTTGCGGGTCTTAGACGATCGAATGTAATATACAACTCTGAATGCATGAAACAGGAAGTACAATAACGTGTTACGTAACTGCTACTCCATTACATACAAGTTAATAATTGGAACCTTGGTTTCACATGTTTTTGCTAATTGTATTGCTCTAAGAAGTAAATGTTAAATATTCATAGCAGCATGTAAGATTTCTATTTACGTAACATATATGGAGAACTTTGTTTTATTCGGTTTCGTAATAAGTTATGGTATTAACTTTTAACTTTATATCGAGAATGAAGGTTACAATCTCTAATGAAAATAAGTGTCACATAATGGAACTTTTATACAACAAATAATTAAATTAATTCGTACAATAAGCTGTACAACACTAAAAACTCACTGTATAAGTAAGTATACATAACATAATTTTAATGTATGCATCCGTTTTAGATATGTTTATCACCTTTCCTTTTATTATCTGGTTGCGTTTAAGTTGTTTTTTTTTCTCCTTTTTAATGACTAGCCATTGTTTTGCGCATTCTTAAAGCAATCTTTCTACACATTCTTATAGCAGTCTTTCTATGGAAAATATCATTGCGATTTGCGAATTGTGTATAGATACTTTAAGTAGTTTGATTCGTTGGTGTGTTTTTCATCATTGGTATCTCACTTGTTGGAGCAATTTGTATAAAAGTCATAGCAAAATTTTGACATTTAAGCTAGAAAAACCATGTGTAAATGGACAGGAAGAAACAAAACTATAGTTGACGACTCATGCTTGTTAGCTTAAGCGCGCAACTGATCAGTGAAGAAGAAAAACTTAAGCGATTGATCACGAAAATAATACACACTTCTCATGCCTTTGAACTCTCAACCTAGAATAGATCATTTATAATTAGAATGTATAGTTCGAACAATTAACACAAGATTTTTGTATATCTGTTATGTAAATCTTCAACTAGTATACATATGACCTTTTCTGCCTTAAAGCCTTTTCTTTTTCTTGTTAATTGTTTTATTATGTGGTTAACTTTAACTTTTTACTATTTTATAGTTTCAAATTAGAGATCTTCCATCATATGAGGTAAACTTTCAACACCTCTCAATGTATGTTAACTTGTCTTTTTTGACCTTGACAAAAAAAAAGACTTTCTTTTTCTAGAATGACATAAAAAAAACAAATATCAGATACAATAAAGAGATTTTATAAGTTATCTCATATAAAAAAATTTAAAATTCAAAATATATAATAAATAAAAAATTAAAATTTTCATAGTAACACAATTAATTATTTTTCTTTTCCTATTAACATTTGAGGTACCATCAAAATAAAAAGGCAGCTCATTTCCACCGCAAATGGGCCGACAATAACAAAGGTTAAAGTATATTTATTAATCAATCATGCAAACACAAGTGGGTCCATGAAGCCCATCAAATGAAGAACAACGTTTTTCCTTCTTTTGTTTTTCAAAAAGTGAAAATAGCAGTAACTTTTGTACTTACAAGATAGGACATTTTGATCAATAGTATCTCTAGCAAAATTCTTTAGAAAACGATATCTTCTTTTAAATATATAGTTAAATTTAAGTATTTGTCGTTAAAGATAAATCTATATCACATATCAATACATCAACATATATATATATATATATATCTATATAAATTGTTTTTTACGAAATTTGAGTTCACAATCTCTAAATTAATGAGTTTATAATATACTACTAGGTTATAAACTCCCTGTTTGTTACTAATAATAGGTATTTGATTTTAAGTATAGTAGGTACACATACAGAAGTATCATTCATTTGTGTGTTATAAAATTTGAATTTTCTTATGCAATGTGCGGGTATAAGGACAACTTTTTCATAGGAAGATGAACCAAATACTCGATGTTCATTTACATAATATCAACTCATTTGACCTTTCTATTGTTTTAATATGAGTAGGTTTATTTGCACGTTGCGACACACATTAAAAGAATACATTTTGAATGTCTTATTTAATTCTCGTTTTTAGATACATTTGTTTTTGTTATCTTTATATATATAGAGGAAGAATTCATAGGAAAGCTTTCAAATTTGGGGAAGAGATGAGTAAATTTTAGCTTTTGATTTCTTTATTAAAAAACGTTTTTAACATTCATTGGTAATAAATGTTAAATTTTGAAATTTTTTGTAATTTTTAAAATTCATTTATGATGAAATCAATGGTTGAGATTTGCTTCTCTCCTTCCATAATTTTTTTTCTTCCCTCTTGATCCCCACCCTATATATATATATAGGGTTAAGTTCAAATGAAAATAAAATAAAATGTGAGAATCGCGAGAACTATTAAATTACACATTTTTTCACATGTAATTGACTTGATTCATATGTGAACATTCATGTACATTTGATTTATAAAAAAAAAAAAAAAAGCTAAAAAACTCTAAAATTATATATCAAAACACAAAATAAGAAATACATGTTCACAGGTGAACCATAATGTGAACAAATCGGTAAATGTGTTTTAATACGTAATTTTTAGGTTTTTAGCTTCTTTTTCTTTATCAATCAAATGTACATGAATGTTCACATATGAATGAAGTCAAACGCATGTGAAAAAATGTGTAATTTAGTAGTTCTTGCGGTTCTCACATTTTATTTGGTTCTCATTTGAACCTGAATCTATATATATATATATATATATAGGGTGGGGATCAAGAGGAAATCAAAACAATTTAAGGAATGAGGAAAGCAAATCTCAACCCTTAATTTCATCATAAATGAATTTTAAAAATCACAAATAATTTTAAAATTTAACATTCGTCACAAATAAATGTTAAAAATATTTATTTATAAAAAAATTAAAAGCTAAAATTTACTTCTCTCCTTCCTCAAAATTTAAAACTTCTCTATAAATCCGTTCCATATATATATTCAAAGCAAATATCGTAATCTTCCATCCTTTAGTGATTAACATAAGAATTGGGACGTGCGTCAAAATTGAGTTTAATGTCATTTAGACTCATATGAAATTGTATTAAATGAAATATTATTGGATAACATATGATAGATACTATGACGGATGTGCGTTTATTCATATTTAAAATTTAAGTAATAAAAATATTATTGGAAAATATACTATAGATATCGTTATGGATGTGCGTTCTTTTTTTTTTTTTTTTTTTTTTTTGAAAAGCATATGGATGTGCGTTTATTCATATGCAATTTAAGCCACAAGAATGAAATTACCAGATATTTTTAAAATTTAATGTACTTCGTGGTAGAACCGCTATATTACTAATATAAATAATAAATAATGTTATCAGTAAATAATAAATAATGTTATCAAGATTAGTTAGATAATTATGTGACATGTTAAAAACTAATAAAATTCATAATATCATATACTGCGTATGATACTTAATGTCAACACATTTTTAACTTGTAAAAAATGATTAAAAATAACATTCAGCTTTAAATAAAACACAGAACTGCTATACCTTTTCTTATTCCGAATTAAATGATTAATTAATTAAACAACAAACTAATTAATCGGATATCGAAATTTAACATAAAGTAACTTATATAATTTATAGAATACACAATATTACAACTACTAATAAAATATAGTAATCTGTAATATATATTTTTAGATACTAGAATAAGAAAGTCAAAATTTAACTTAAGTTATTATATTGTATAAGATTTATATAATAACTATGAACTACAATTAAAAAATGAATAAATAATAAAACTCTTTAAGAAGATGTTAATGTGTCTATAATGGTAGTTTAATAACTGACCGGCGGATCACTACATAAATTTTTTATAACTACTAACAAAATACCCATATAATGTAGCGTAAAACAAAATATATCAAAGTTAGTGTATTGTTATAGGATTGTGTCAAATTTTGTTCTTTTCCGATATATTAACCATCAATATATATCGCTATTGGTAATATGCCCGTTTGATTCCTCTGATGATTTGGATTTATGATGGAGAAAGTTAATTGATTGTTACATATATTGAATTATTAGAGATACACAATTTCTAAAAATAAATGTTCAATCTTAAAATTCTTTTAGAATAGAGACATGAAATACTTTATATAATACATTAGAGTAGCCGTGTAAAGAAGTAGGGTAGTTGTTGCGTTTAGTCTCATTATATAAGTAGAATAAATTGGATTTCACACCTGTAATCACAATTCCATTTATATGTGTTAATCGTTTTTGAGAGTGAACATTCACAAATTAGATTGATGGAAAAATTACATTGATAGATTATGTATATAAATATATAGTGACTTTGAAATATATCCATAAACATATTTGGAATAAAAGTTAAAAATCAATAAATGTATAAAGATAATTCAATCTTAATTTCAGAAATAGATCATTTGAAATTTATGTCATTGATTACTTGATTAATCATAAATAGGTAAAGTAACATTTAGGGTAATTTAGTAATTTTAATTAGCTTTTAAGAATTAAGATTCAACAAAGGACATGCATTATAGATAGTAAAATAAAATAAAATAATATAATATAGGGTGGGGATCAAGAGAGAAACAAAAAAATTAGGGAAGGATGGAAGCAAATCTCAACCCTTGATTTTATCATAAATGAATTTTATAAATCACAAATAATTTCAAAATTTAACATTTATCACAAATGAATGCTAAATGCATTTATTTATGAAAAAATCAAGGGCTAAGATTTGCTTCCTTTCTTTTCAAAATTTGGAGCTTCCCTATAGATCATTTCCCATATAATGTAATATATGTCTTAATCGCTATTGAGAGTGAATATTTACAATTAGATTGATGAACAAATTACATATGTATATAAATATACAGTGACTTTGAAAGATATCGATTAACATATTTGAATTATAAAGTTAAAAATTAATAAGTATATAAGAATATTTTATTTTAATTTTAGAAATAAATCATTTAAAATTTATGTTATTGATTACTTAATTAGAATATAAATAAGTAAAATAATATTGAAGGTAAATCAGTAATCAAAATTAACTTTTAACGTTAAAGATATAATAGATAATAGGTAATAGATAATAGATATAGATAGATAATATATAATAGATAATAAAAGTATAGATAATGTACAAAAACTAATCTTAACATATGGTGATTTGTCGCTATTTGACCTTTAAGTTTGATTACAATTAATTAATGTATGATCATAATGTGTACAAACCGTCATGAACACTAAGGAATTGGGTGGGACCAAATTAGGAGTTGCAAGGCAAAGTAGGGTTACAATTACAAAACATCAAATTTCATTCATCTTCCCTGGACAGATATATAGATGATGATACTGATGATGATACTAATAATGATAATAATGGATGCTGGTTCAATCACCCAACTCCTATTCTTTTGTTTCTATCTGTTTTTGGATATATCGTTTCATGCCAAAAATACTATTTGACCAATTAAATAACCATTTGAGTTGATTGAATCTTTGTCAAAGAGAAACCTTCAATGTTGGATCACTAGTTATTTTTAGAAATGTCAATACATCGATATGATTAATTAGCTGCATAATAGTTTTTATAATTAATTGAATTAAGATGTTTAATTATGTAGAAAAATCCTTAAATAAAACAAAAGTTACGATAAAGGAGGAAATAAGAGAGTAACAATCGCATGTAAATCAAATTTTGATCATCTTGTAACAGTTTGATACCCACACGTTGAAAAGTTGATACACAATCCTCATGTTTCCGCCATTTATACTTATTTTATTTCTACACTTTTTAGTTTTTACCGTAAGATTTATTTTATAATAATCAATAAATTGCAAGTCATTTGTGTAATTTTAAAAATGTAACCAAGTGAATCCAGTTATAAACCAAAAATATATATAGTTATTTAAATGCCCTAACCAGAAATAGTGAAATGTAACATATGTCATAGGGGCACATGTTTGACAAACTTATAATATAAAGACATGAGTTTAACATGCAACTATTTTTAATATGGGTAATGATCCTTATACCACTTATTATTCTTCTTACATCATTAAACATATTTTAGGTTGGTTTACAATACAACAACATAAAAGATATGTAGTGGTACATGAAGAAAGAAAAATTAGTCGCCTACGGATCACTACTCATTTTGTATATATCCATATAGTATCTATTCTGACCTAGTATTTGTTAATTTTTCGTCTTTATACTGACTTTTGGAAGTCTACATTCGGCTGATGCACAATCAACAAGCAAGCATCGATGACACTTATTTCAAGCTGTAGGTCCAACTTGTGTTAAGTGTTTACTACTCATCCTGAGATTATTAAAACAAGTTAAAAATCAAGCGAAAACCAAACCTATTACGTCAAGAGTATATATATACATATGTCCTTGTAAAACTTATTAATTTGTTCAGTTGATTTGTTGTTTCAAAATAAAACAACCAAATCATATACTATGTCTTTTTGTATCAACAAAACAAAAGGGTAAATTTAAATAAAAAACTTATTTTTGCCAAAAACAGTAATTAGAGGGGTTCAGTACCCTAAAAAGAAAATTGGAAATAGGAAGGATTATAATTAATAGCATGATAATTGGATTGGATATATATAACTCTAAACAAGATTTTCATAGATTCTATCAAAGTCGCCATCATTGATCGTTCTCCAATGCTAAATGGTATGGTCAGTCACAAATTCACAATTGCGTAATTGTGACTGGAGGCGTCTCATTATTCTTGTGCTAGAAATTGAAAGGCTAAAGGAGTTGAAAGAGTTAATAACCAGATATATGCGCTACTCGAATGGGCCAGACTCTTGGATCTTTAAACTTTATACCACAAGGGGGTTCATTGTTAAAGGATGCGTACCTATATAATGAAGATGTCATATGGGATTATTCGATCCAAACCAAAATATGGAGTTTAATTATAAGTGGGGTAAGATTATATATCCCAATGAAAACGAATATGTTCTTATGGAAATTAGCTAATGGTAGACTCGCAACTAGAACAAATCTAGACAAATGGGGAGTTGATTTACGTTCGGTTCGTTGCCCGGAATATGATGAAGACCTCTTAACTGGATATCACATTTTTGCTACTTGTCAAGTGGCATGGGAGACATGGATCATGATATTCAAATGGTGGGAGTTTCAATCAGCTCCATTTCACAACATTAGAGATATTATTAACATCTCAACATCAATTCATCGTACTGGTAACTTTTTTGTTCTATTTGACGTATTGGTCCGTAGGACACTTTGAATGCTTTAGAAACACCGGAATGCACCTTAACGCTCAAGAAAGCATGAAAACAAATGATCGGAGATGATATAAAGTTAATTTCTTTTCTTTGAACTCATTGTAGATTTAGTAAAGTTAATGTAATTTGGAATGATTGAACTTGTGACTCGAATTCATTGAATCCAACTAACATGTAATATTTTTATTTCTTAAGCTTCTCGTTTGGTTGATTAATGTAAATCGGCGTTAGAAAAGAGCTAGTTGATCAAATCCTTGTATTTAAATGTTTTAATTCGATTAATATGATATGTATATTGAGTGGTCAGTAAAGTATATTCTTTTAAATGTTTTAAATCGATTATATTACGTTAAATACAACACGCATATACGCTAGACAAAGTGCGAGTCATTTTTTATAATAACTAGTATCAACAATCATTTTTCGAAATGGACATCAAGAAGATCATAAACATTTATTTTTTGAATGTTCCTTCTGAATACAGGTTTGGAACGGTTTGAAGAGGATGATAAGGATGGATCATATCTCGCGTATATGGGAGGATGTCATAGGATGGATCCAAGCTCGTTGTAAATCAAAGAATTTGCTTAGTATTGTTGTTCATATCGTTTTGGGGACTATGGTTTATTCTACTTGGCAAGAGAGGAACGCGCGTATCCACACTGAGGTCTCTAAAGATGCTCAACAATTAGTTCAGGAAATTATTAAGGTGGTTTGGCTAAAGCTTATGTCATTTAAATTCAAAGATATGTGGAATTCTACATGGATTAAGAAGATCTGGAGGCTGGAGCTTTCAAGTAGAGGTGGTGTTTTGGTTAATTCGGGTGTGGGTGCAGCGGTCTGAGCCTACTTGCTGGTCAAGCAGTGTTTATTTTCTGGTCCGAGTTATGGTTACTGCTACTCTGGTCTTGTTTCGTCATGGCTACTTTTTTTTTCATTGTGTCAGGGTTGGTCTCATGCCTTTGGTTTAGATTTATAATGGCGGTTTTGAGGCTAATTTTTTTTTTTCGGGTTGTACATGTCGCACTTCCTTGTAATATGTAATGCTTTGTTATTTCAATATACTTTTCAGTTCGGATGCCCATTTTTCTTTAAAAGAAAAAAGCATTCTAAATAATTAATAATAGTTCAAGACGATGAGTGAAATTTTAAGTTAACATTATCATTTGGGTCAGGGTCAGCCACAAGCATATTCAAGAGGTGCTCATAAACTTAGCTCATCTTCATGTAGGGGTTTAAATTTTTTAGCCTAGTATTGTCTATGTCCTTAGAGGCTATCCTCATATTGGGCTCCAAATTTTGTAACCTTATTTAGTATTGCATATATTCATTAGGGAAGCCTTATGTACCTATATCTATTAGGGGTCCATTCTCATGTAGGGGCTCAAATTTTTTAGCTTTACGTAGTTTTGTCTATGTTCATTTAGAGCTCAAATTTTTTTTAGAGTCTTTTTCCATTAAATTGCACTTGAAGATTTGAGAACGACCTTGATTCTGGTCATAATTCGCGAAGTGTACGCTTATTATATAAAATTATTATATACCTTTTAGTATGTAGATACGACATAAGAGGATGAAGTGAGCAGCATCCTGTTACAGGGTGCAGGGGTAGCACACCGAAACCTCAACGGTATTCATAGAAGCTAGTTGATAGAATTTAACAAATGTTTCGCTAACAAATACCATGTTTCATAAGAGGATCTGCAATAGTAACTTAATAGAATAGATGGTCCATGAGATGAGGTGGAGGTGAATACATAACCGCTCTGACTACAGGTGTTTATGTAGCAGTCAACGAGATTGAAAATATGGCTGATGGCCATCAAGAGGTCGATGAGGTTTGATTTGACAAAATCTATGACAATTTATATAGTTGTATGAATTACAAAATTTGAATGATAAAGTTCTATTAAAAATGACATGTTTGACTTAATAGTTCATTGAATTTTGTGATGCGAGTTGTATATTACAAATATATTCTAAATACAAAAATAAAATGATATTAAATGTTATAATTAACTTATTTCGGGCTATCGGAAATAAACACTAACAATTATACATGCCATTTTGCTCTCATTCTCCTCGCTAAAGTTTGAGTATCCTGTGATTGTTAATTTGGTGTGATTAGGCTCAAACCGACGTGCTTAGTCAAGTAGAGCCGGGTTGTGCTGCTAGATGCTCCAATCGAAAAGAAGTCAGTGGGGCCAT
The DNA here is from genome assembly GCA_963921325.1 of Logfia minima. Taxonomy (NCBI): domain Eukaryota; kingdom Viridiplantae; phylum Streptophyta; class Magnoliopsida; order Asterales; family Asteraceae; genus Logfia; species Logfia minima. The sequence goes on along the minus strand of OY992774.1, from coordinate 5,877,971 downwards.
GCCGGTAAGACCAAGTGTTTGGTCAAAATATATAGTATTCCTTCCGTCTCAGTCACAACATTCATTTTGATTATACATACAAATATGACAATCTCTACTAATTATATTTTTCATCAATCAAATATCATCTCTATCTACTAAATCCTTTTTTTATTGGTTAAACACCAAACTAAACACTTATTATGTGACAACCTAAAAGACTAACATTGATGCTAGGACGGATGCTATTTGTAATGAAATGGTTGGTGAAAAAAAGGTAAGAATGTCAATTTAACAGCTTACTAAAGTTACCTAAATCGTGACCAGAGAAGATTTTTTTGGCAGACAAGATGATCTCACACATTAATAAATCATAAATCAATGGATTGATTGATGTATGATTAGGTTTCTATTTTTAACTTATGTAAATGTTTTCACCTAACAAAGCAATTGTGTTCCTTTGTATATCTTTTTTTTTTTTTTTTCCTATTACGTATTTGCACTTTGCAGTTTGTTTAATTGTTACAACTTCATTTAATTACGAAATCAACAATTAACTTTATATAGTTCCATTGTGGGTTCGATATTAACAGGTCAGACTCTGTTTAACGATTAAATCTTAGTTCACATTGGTCACGTACAATCTCTATTTTCATCATCCACTCATAAAACAATCTAAAGGGGAATAAAATATATCAATAACATATTAAACCGCCTTTTCGAGAAAAGAGAAATTTATATTGCAAACTAATTACACCATGAGCTTCTACAAAGTACAACTCCAAGAACAAAATTTTAAGTACACTCGAAATAGTTAAAAGCCCTAATAAAATAATACAAATAAGGGTCTATGTGACTTAAGAAATCTAGCTCATTGTAAACCAATTAACGTGACTTGTGAGGTACAACAATTATTAGGAAACAATCGAGTTAGGGCTGAAGCTATGAGTGCTACAGACGGTCTAACGAGAGGAATATCCGTACTTAATAGGGAGCTCCTAAGTACGATCAAATCCCTTCACTTATTTTATCCAAAATTCACATTGTACACGTAAATTAAGAGATTTTTTTTTCACATACTCTACTAATAAAAGGACCATATACATAAAATGGTTTCAAAAGTGAAATATGTAGTTATCATCAATTTGACTATCTGAAAAGGTTAAGTTGTACAAAACTAAAAAATTGTCATAAAAGGCACATGATGAACAACCTCATGCCATTTTGTCATGCCCATAATATATATATACTCCCATACCCATCATCATTTAGATGCTCGTCAGATTCTTTTTCTTATCTTCACGGTTTGGCCCTATTACGTTGGTAGGTTAAAGTTTTAAGTAGGGTTTTCTGGTGGAAAAGGGGACAACTAATTGTCGTTTTTGTGTTTGTGGTTATCAATTAATATGGCTTTTTAAATATCACTAATTTAAAAATACATATTTGAGGTTACCACAAATTAATGTCTAAATTTGTATGAAATAACGCTCCTTATATATGTGAAATTTAAGTTCTTCGTAACTTCTAACCACCAAAAAAGTACTTATAATGATAGAACTTTTTAAAGTACAATGTCATTAAACTAATAAAGAAGTATCTTTAGAAAATACTCATAATCAAGTGTTTTACGTACCTCATCTACACATGAATTAAATGTGAACAAGAAATTAGAAGAATTCACAGTTCTAGCCGTAATTTTAAAAGGTAAATTAACGTCAAATGCGTCTAAAAATAACTATAAATTGTCCGACACATAAATTCCACTTGATTTTAACATGTGAATTAAACTTTTAGATTAATTTTTGAAGACTACAATTTAGTTACATTAAATATCTTTCTAAAAGAGTACTATCGGAAGTTCATATAAATATGAAGTATAATAATTTTCAATTTTTTTGATATACAAAGTGACTATCTCCGTCTCACAATAAGTGTTTACAATCAGATTACACAAAGTTTTAAAAAAAATATAGTTAATACATTGTGTTAGACAAAACCAGTTTAACACTTATTTTCTGCAGTCTTTTATAAATCAATTTTATAAGAAATTAAATTATAAATAAATTGATAAAGTCAGTATATTCCTTTTGAAATTAGACATTTATTTTAAAATAAATTAAAATAAAAAGATAAAAGAATTATTTTGAGACAACTACGCCACAGACCGGGATAAAGCAAATGTCATAGTATGGTCTTTCACCATTTTCACACAGTAGTGAAGGTGCTAGTATGCGTAAGTGTACGTTAAGCTAGCAATGAATAAAAAAGGGTACTCCGTAGCATATGAACCGAAAAGAGAACTGTCAGAAAACCCTGAAATAGGCACCACCCCACTTTAATCCTAAACCCCCCATGCAACCCCTTTGCGCTACTTGTGTATGAACATAACGTGTGCAACAAGAGCTATCCAATGAATTTATTAATTAAAGCATTTATCTTTTTCACATACATGTCTTGATTCAGACTGCATTGTCTGAGAAGCCTGCTTACAGATAAAAAGACTGCAAAAGATCTATCTTTTTCCGTTCATTGTCAATGTCACACTCTTCAAGGTCTTCAATAATTACCCCTTACTGCGTGTAAGTTTGGGTGTGTTTTTTGTCATTACCATTTTCTTTCAGATGAATCCACGATACGAAAGTGGCAAATTAACTTAGCTAGATTGGTAAATACTGTGAATATATTAGGGTAAAATAGTCAACGTACTTCATAAATCATAAGTCAAGCAAAAATAATTAAGACCATCTTTCTCTCTAAAGATCATTTGTTAGTTTGCAATTTAATGCATTGTCAAATTGTTAATTTGCATTTTTATTGCAAAATTAATCAAGGCAAACTTTTATGTTAGTAAAACTATATATCAAGAAAAATGAGGGCTTTGGCAAATTAATTGCAGTAAATTAACAAAGAGTGTGTTCTCAGGTAACACATAACTACGTAGTATAGGAAACTGGAAGTAGACAAGATTTTGATTAACAATAAAGTTCAGAACTTACTCAAAAAACCTAATCAAGCACCAAAAAATTTCTCTAGATCACTAAAAAAAGGCCTTTTTTCCCTCAATACCGTGGCGGATGTAGCGGACCTTGCCGTGCCGTAGGTGCCCAGATAACGTCTGCTGGTAAGTGAGAGCTATACATCGACATCGTATCCGCTGCCGTTGTTGGCGGTGGATGATTGTGTCCCCCACCACTATCTCCACCAGCTGAACGTTCAGCTGGCAGAGACTGTTCATTAGCTGCAGCTGACCCGGTCCCACAACCGGTTTCATCTTCATCAGATGATAACCGGTGGTACACAGGATTGTTAAAAGAAGCAGCAATAATATAAACTGGCCCACCAGACATGAGTGGCCCGGCTACTGTTCCACCCACTATCTGGCCCTGAGGGCCGGCCAGCGATATAGTGAAACCGTTTGCGAACGGGGTCGCACTAGCCGACTCCGTTAGCGACGGTAACACTGTCGCCGAAATTGACAAAATATCGAACCGGCCGTGGAACGTGACGGTGGCGGCGGCGGTAGTGGAAGGTTGTCGAAGCGATACATTCGCAACCGTTCCGGTACCGGTTAATACACAAAGTCCCATATTACGTTTCCGACAGTACCGAACCACGGCGTCGACGATATCGGTGCCACCGGGGAGTTCGAGTACGTATGGAGACATAGATGGGTCGGGTTCTCGGGTAATGATAACGGGTGGTTTGGGTTTGTTTTTGGATCCGGGTGGACGGCCTCTGGGGCGTCTAACAACTTCTATAGATGCTCCATCATTTATGTTTGTGTGCATATCTTTAGCTGGTGTGATCGCAAGGTTATTGGGACTTGTATGGTTGTTACGGCTGTCGGCTTCTTCTGACGTGTTGCTGAATTGGTGGCTAGTGATTGCGAAATGTTGCGACTGTGGCGGTGGCGGTGTTTGTTGCGGTGGTTGGTGTTGGTGGTGGTGGTTGAATTTTGAGAACATGGTTGTGGAAGAGTGGGGGTTATTTTTGTCATCTCTGTATTCTCCTTTCATTTTGTATTTTCTTTACAAGTTCTTTCGGGTTTTAGGATTTGTGAAAAACAATTATTTTAATTTTTGAAGTTGGGTTGTTTTTATAAATGAAATGAGTGTGAAAGAGAAAGAAGAAGGTGGTGGATGAGCTTGGAATTCAAGTAAAGATTGCGCCGCTGGTTGAAAGGTAAAGTGGGCCCACTGGGTGCAACAAGTGCATGTGTGAAACAGAGAAGAAAATGAAAAGTTGGGGCATACTTATGAAATGAAGAGGGCTGGCTTGAAAAGAATGGTAGATCATTGAATTGTGTTTGAATATAGTTAACTATTTTTACCCAAAATTTATGGACTTTTTACTCGGATATATTGTTATATAAATAATTATGTAGTCGTATCAAGTTAACGATCGAATGAATTCTGAGATGCTGTCGTGATATCAGATATGCCGGCCAATATCTTTTTTCCGAAGACGTGTTCGAATTATGTATTCTTCAAGTTTGTTTATAGGTGACAATTGAATCGGTTTTAAGTAACGAGTAAGTTTGTTTATAGGTGACAATTGAATCGGTTTTAAGTAACGAGTCAAAATGGATTTGGAGCGAGACGAGTAATGGGTCAAGTGACTTACTTTCTAAATCAATTGAACGGGTTGAGTCAAAACCGGATTGAATTTGGTCGGGTCGAGTCACTAATTGTCATCATTTTATTTGTACCTTTTAAATTCATTCTTTTCACTATTAATTGTGAACGTTAAATAGATTTTAAGTTTAAAAAATAATAATTAAAGTAGATCATTATTGTAATAATCAATATTTTAATTTTAAAAATATAAACAAGAATACAAACTATTTGATGCATAATATACAATTATGCTATTATATGATTGTACCATATGTTTTGATTCTTATAGATTGTAGTGTAAGCATCAATTTATGCGTCTCAAAAAAATCACCCCCTTTGAAAAATAAAAGAAAAAACATGGTGAAGTGTAAGTATAAAGAAAATAGTTTTACCTTAAACTCTGAATGTTTCGGAACTTCATATTCAACAAATTATCTTTTCAACTCGCGAGTCAGTTTGTAAGTGTTTTTTATATCAGGTATAATCGGTTATACATCTTATGTTATTTACTAGTATTTTATACCGCATATATCGACGTAATATGAAAAACTTATTCTTCTTTAAATAATATAAGCTATATTTAAAGTTATAATTGTATTTCCAAGCACGAAACAAAATAATCGATTTTGATGACAATATTTTCATCCTTAACAAAAATTATAATAATGTAATTGGACTTGGATAAACAAAGTGAAACTTATACATTAAAGCTAATTATTTAATATGTAAGGGTTTTTAGTTCTGATTAACATATGAAACAAATTCTTTTGATATGAAGTTAAAAATGTACAAAAATCTTATGCTTGATCCAACTATCAATATATGTTGTCTAGAATTCTTCATTCCCTACCTTTTGTATTTGATTAAATTATATGATAATCATATATGTTAGCTACCTTCAAATTGAACATAATAATACTAGGGTTTCAACAGTATAAAGAACAATCGTGTTAAACCCACATTTAAAAAAAAAAAAAACAATGAGTTATAGGCCGAATACGTATAACCTATCTGCCAAGTATGCACTGGCTATCCGCCGAATACGTATAACCTATCCGCCAGAAAAGTGCCGTATGTCCAATTTTTCAAACCACAACTCAATTATAACCAAAACCTGCACTATAGCTTCAATTGACCAAATACAATTGTAAAACAACTTACTTTACATAATTTCTTCATTTACTACAAAAAGTTTGTACCAAATCCATTATTGACCTATTTTGATACATAACAAAATATGGGCTCAAATTAACAAGTTTAGCAATCACAACTATGATTCAAAAGAGAAGTTCTTGCATAACCTACAACAAGTGTACAAAAATCCGTCGCTACACCCTTCCCTTCCCATGGTCAATTTCTTACCGGTCCCGCTTGTGCCTACAAAATGAATCAACTAAACGAGTTAACAAAACGCTTAGTATAACACCCCTCTTTCTATATGAGAATATTATATTAATAAACACGGAAGCATGAATTTAAAACAGAAAATCAAAAACTTACAAATTTTGAATCAACTAATATTTTACTAGTCACAATAAGTCAAAAGAATTGTTTATCTACGTTTCACAACGAAACACATAATATTAAATAATTTCTAAAACAATTAGATAATCAATTAAATAATAGAAATTACCAAAACGAAAGAGAGGCTGTTACACTTAGTGAGTTTATATGTAATTAAATAAGTAATCAACTGAGCAACTAGTAATAATTGAAACACAAAGTGATCCATTGTACAACTTGATATCAACTAACAAATTGAAGTCAATCAACAACTTAGATGCAAATGCAACATGAATACAACTACAACTTGAATACAGTCAACAACTTAAATTCAATTAACAACAATCAAATAACAACTTGAAGTCAACTCTCAACTTAAGTTTGACTAACAACTTGCATATATGATATGCTCCACTTTACGGATTCGTGTTCAACTAACGCTTTCATATATCAACTCAACTAGCACGACGCTAGAAATTTCCACAATATAAAACAAATATTATATGGTTCATATACAACATGAAACCATATTCTCCACTATCATATGAACCCTCTTACACGGATGTAATCCATATTCAATACACAACATGTAATCTCATCTGCAACCGTAATAAGAATCCTCTTACACGGATGTAATTCGGATTCAATACCTAACATGAATCATTTAACTCCTATAAAACTCACCTTGTTGGTTTAAGAATGAAAATTTGCCAATTGGAGTCATCACTTCTTTAGCACTTATAAACATCATATAATAAATTTAACAACACAATAAGAATGTAACAGCATTCCATATAACCTTTCCTATCATCAATTTGCAACTAAATGTTATATGCACAATTTGACTTTTTAAAATCAAACTAGCATAATTTCACCATTTTAACTTTTGAACCATTCTATTGTTCAATTGCTTTTAAAACCACTTTAATCACAACCAAATACATCAAGACAACACTTTTAAACTATCAATATAGTAGGTTATCATCATTTGACAATAATTCAACTTTTCTAAGTTGTGTATTATAAGTTTCTATCAAAATTTCACCACTAATTGATTTGAAATCAACAACTAATAGTTATAGAATCATACTAATATCAATTAAACATAATTCATAGTTCATCTCATCAATTATTACCATTCTAACTTCTAATCACCACTTAACCCCAACTTTTAGGTCAAAAGAACAAGAAACTTACTTACCTTAGATCAAAGATGGTGAATGAAGCTTCAATTCAACTTTTCTAGGTTCAATTTGATGGTTACCAATTGATTTCCCTTCTTCCTCTTCATTCTAGAAGTTACAAGAGTTTGTGTGGGAATGTTCGTTCGTATGTGTGTGTATGTGCAAAATTTTAAAGTTATTAAAGGGTTTAAAGGATATTTACACTTCTAACCTTCTAGTCTCATTTACTTAACATTATACCCCACAACTTAACATTTAAACAACTTAGTTACCTCACACTCAATAATAGTAATACACATAACTTTTACAACTTATAAAAAAAAAATATATATATATATGTATTATAATATTCCCACTATTTTTGAGGTGTTACAAATCGTTAATTTGTATGTCCATTGACGTTATAATTATTATTTTGAAAGTCAAACTATTTGTCGAATTAATCATTATATAGGTGTCCTTTCTATAATATTACCGTGACTTAGTGAGCCATAATTTACTCTAAGTTAATAATGTAACTTGGAATCGACAGAGTTTTCGTTCGATTAGAAAAGTTTTAGATAATGATCAAATAAAAATGACACTTAACAATAAAACACGTCGAAATTGATATTTTCTTTTTTTGTTATTTCGATATAAACGACTAATTAAAGGATAATATATTGATCAATTAAATGTTTGAAAATTTATGTAAAGTAAAATATATGTCATTTAGAATACATTTAGAATACATGCAATTTGAAATTTGTAAAAGGTTATAGTAATCCATGAATTTTATTTTTGGATGGATGGAAGAGCACTCAAAATTTTAATTAAAACTATTTTTGTAGTTATATTCATGAAATTATTTATAAAAAAATTATTACATTTAGTCACTTAAAATGAATAATATATTAAAATTATATAACTTTGCAAAAAGACAAAAAAAAAATATAAAAATCTTTTATTCATTAAGTCCTAATTTAGCTGACGCCAAATGTAGAAATCTCAGTTCAAGTTATAGTTGGTTATAGTTTGAATGAATGATGAATGATGATAATTTTATTAGGTTATTTATGGGAAGATCCATACGTCATTTGATTTGTACTAATTTTAATACATTTTAAGATACTCACTAGAAGAGAAGTATTCTTAGTAACGCTTTACAGTGACACATGCATTAAAAGTGTCATGTCTGAGCTTTAATGACACTTTAATTTCTAAAACTACGGGTAAAACTATGTTTATGTTTTACCAGCAGACTATATGATAAAACAGTGTCATAAAAATTATTCTACATAAACTTTTATGTCATTATATATAGTTCTTTGCTCACTGTACTTGTAGTTGTACGTATTTAGTAACAGCTTTTTTCTATTTGCTACCAAGGGTAACGGCGCATAGACTATGTTAGTTAAGCAAGTTTGTTTAGTGGTCATAACGTATATACATTCAAAATTCAAAAATATACACATTTTCATTTACAACTATTACAGTAGAAGCAAATTCTTGTCTGCTTTTACTTTCTGCGAGTCAAAATTGTCATCAAGAGGTTTGGATGGATTTGCTATGGTGGAATAGCAAGCATGTGATCATTGGAATTCAAGGGGTCAATTTTATCCTTGATCTTTGTCCTATGCAACTGCAAGGAATCGAAAAAAGGATAGGATAGGGTTGAAAGGGGAGCGTATTTATTGAAAGAGCGACTATTTAACATTTGTCAAACTTTTAAGGCTGAAAAATTGTGGACCCAAAACATATATCAATATCTTTATCCATTTGCCATAATTGTTCCTCATCCTTTGTAGCTAGGAGTTATGTTCGATTGACCACTTTTTAAGTAATTGTATTCAAGTGTTGTTATTTTTACAAATATCATAAGAATGAAGTTTATAATGGTACAAGAAATTAGTATCTATAAATGACAAATTAAGATAATATGATTTTATATTATTGATTGTGGTCCATCTTTTTAGAACGACAAAGATTTAAAACACTGTCAAGGCGAGAACTTGAACCATAACGTTTTGTTATTGGGTCGTTTCGTTATCAGTAGGTGAATGATCATTTCCAAAGTTATGTGTCCAAATTATATTTAAGAGAATTTTGCATATTTATGTGAATAAATGTGTAAAAAAACATTTAGAGTAGAGAGAGGTAAAATTGCTCTTTTTTATCTTTTTTATATTCTGAAAAGATGGAAAAGTAAAGAATAATATAACTTTTAATTTTTTCTTTAAAAAATTTCAAATAATTTAATAAATTGAAATAAATAAGAAATTAAATAAAAGAATGCATATATTAAAATAAAAAATTACATATTACAAGTTTTAAAAAAATACATTCAAGCATCTTCCGATTTTGATCCTCACCTCATCTTGTCACGAACTTTTTTCTTTTCCCTTTCATTTATGAATTTATCATGTTCTGACATATAGTCCGTCGGCATAGACAAAACTCTTACATGGCTTCAAAGTCCTTAGTCTGGTAGTAACTTTGTTTATCGTGTCGGATACCTTCAAAGGTTGATGTGAACGAGTCATCAAACAAAGCGTGAGACATTTTCTGGGATTTTGGTTTCCTTGCTTTTCCCCGTGGAGTTTGAACCAATTATCATCAAATAGCGCGGTGTTCAGGTTTTTCTTGTTACTATCCGGTTCCTCGTCCAAGTCCAATGTTTCACGACGTTTTTGAACGTTTTGCCTTCCGACGACAATGGGATCGGGAGTTAACTACTTTTGGCAGTCCTTCAAAAAGTTTCACGCTTGAAAATGTACGAAAGGTTTTAGGCATTCCAACCTATATTGAGCCTCCACCCTTACAACCGAAAGTTATCGGCATCTTCCCGCTTTTTTGTTGTGCTTGAAGCCGCCTTCAAATATCTCCCCACTTTTGGCATGCGACATTCAGTTTTGACCATTTTGTAGACAACGTGCCTTTGGTTCGTTCAAATGGCAGGTTGCAGCTATGGTACTCTTCCATGTCAAGATAACCATAAGACTCATTGGATTGCGCATTTCCTTGTTCGAATTTCAAAAATGGAAATTCAACTTTGTGCCAATTGGAGTTTGTCCTTCGGTTCCCAAAAGTTGCAGTTGGTATAAATCTTTTATTGTTTAGGTTGTGATGGTCCAACCTCCGGTTGTTTGTCTTTCTTATTTGACCTCTTTTTACAAGATATTGGTGTCGCCACTTCTTCTTCTTGTGAATGCATGTCGCGTGCTTGGGTGAGGGGTTGTTGAGTGTTTTGTGATACTTGCCACATTAGAAAAAACGTTATATTGATCGGGTGATAAGTTAGGTGTTTGATAGTGTGACTTTTGATCGTATTGTGTTTAAGGGACTTATGTTTGCGGCATATGGTATGGAGTTTCAAAATCAGACATGTCGGTTGATGGGTTTGAAGATGATGATTGTTGTGGAAACGGGTTCCATTGGGAGTGTATGTTGTATAGTTGTTTGGGTTGTTTGATATTTTGAATTATCGTGAATTCTAGAATTTTTGAGTTTTTGAAGTGTGTTTGAAAATGAGAATAAGTGTTTTGATGTGTTTCAAAGTGTAATACTTATAAATATGAAAATAAGGTTAAAAGAAAATTAAAAAATGGTCAAAAGAGATATTTGAATTTTAATTTTTTTTTTAAATCTAAACTAGCCGTTTGAAGATAAAAGAAAAAGTAAGTTCGAACGACGATGTATGCCGAACACTTTCCGAAAATGCCGTCAGAAGCATTGCCGGAGTGTGAGAAGACTACATCGCCTAACGTTCATCGCATAACATCCTAGACCAAAAACTTTAAGAAAAACACCTCCCGTCTATATGCTCCTGTAATCATTAAATTTGTCAAGAGCCTTTAAGTCAATTCTACTTTTGATTGTTTTTCTTAGTTTCAATCTTCACCAGTATAATTTTGATTTCACAAGTCACTGTTAACATTTAGCAAAACTGAACTTATATGAAATAGTAGTCCTTTTCAATTATAAATTATAGGTAGTAGTTAAGTTAAACTAACATGATTAATTTTTGGTTATCTAACAAACAGAAAGTCATTACCTATTCACCCGACAGTGTATATATATAACAAATAGTTTTGGTAAAATATGTCATTTCATATTTTAGGCATATCAAAAGTCTACATGAACTCCTCATATATGATCTATATATTTGATTTTTGAAGTAAAACAAGTGATACCCTTGAATATGTAAATAAACAAGATGAAAGGATAATTGTAAGGCATCATCATAATTTCTTCATAAGAGGTATCACCGTTTGAATCTCAATAGGTAAATATTATGAAGATGATCATAGAGTGCGTTTGAAACTGGTCAAAAATATACTTCGATAAGATCACATACACATGAGTATGAACCAAATAATATGAACGAAAAAAATCTCACCCGTTTATAGAACGATGATAGTAATATATATTGTAGGTATTAGTGAGGTACATAATGATTTATGGTTTGTAAATAGTTTGAGATGAATTATTAATAACATCCCTGAAAGAAAAGAAGGTGAAAACTTTAAAATTGTGGCCACAAGTTTCTTTGGTGGTAAGTTGGTAGCACGCACTCATTTTGTTACAACAAAATAGTTCATACTTCATATAAACAATGATTGTTAGAAGTTGGAGCATACTATAAAATGTAATTATTTTCCATTAATCAAAAGAATAATTAAACTAATTTGAAAATTTTCAAATGGATACCCAAATATTTTTCAATGTACATTTTGTCTTGTATGAGTGTATGTAGATATGTCTCAGTTATATCACCCTTTATATGTGTATGAATATATTAGTCACATCACCCTCTAATAGTGTTCAAACAGTAGATTCCAATTAAAAGATGAAATATATAGAGATGGATTTCACTGAGAAACAAATCTGATTGTTCTTTTTCGTATTTATAATTTCTCACGTTATATTTCAGAAGTTCACCTGAAAACTATAAACATTTAACTTTTATAGATACTGTTAAAGCATGGTTACCTTAAAAGTCGCATTTATTATTGTTGGCATGTTAACCAATTACAACTACCTGTTTGTTTCGTTTAGTTGGTAATAAGCTGCAATTCGCATTGTATATTGGTATCAAGTGCACTAACATGTAACAATAATTATGATTATGATCAAAAATTTATTATGTAAATTGAACTTCCAAAAGTTTTACTCGTGTATCCAACTTTATATTATTATTATTTGTATGTATCTGGCTGATATATTCTATATAAGCTACGACCAAGCTACCATACAAATTGATACGTCAAAAGATTACATACAAATAATAATAATCGAAAGTTTGATACAAACTGTGAACAAGGTGGCGTATTGTTTATTAGATACTTTCTTATTTTAGTTCAACCAACATTTATTTGCTTATTAAATTTCCATGATCGAGACAAGTAGAAACTGACCTTAATAAGTGACCAATTAACACTAAAACTGGTCATTATCATTCATAGCCAAGAATATTCCAAATTGTCTTCTGTGAATAAATTGATGCTTGTATAAAAAATTAAAATAAAAAAAAAGTGAAAAAACAAACTGATGCACTTCGTGACTAAAAGCATGCTCATATTGAGCAAGTTCACCAATTTTCAATATCGCTTTCACTCATCAATGTCTCAATCTGTTAATAGATCAATTTCAGTCTTTAATTTACCAACCATATTTATCAATTATAATTTATCTTTTCTCTTTTAGCTTTATCATTATTGTTTATTGTTTAATCATCCGTGGGAAGCAGAGCAACTAAGACAAAATATTCTGCTCAAGTAAGCTAAGTATACTCTCTAAATGAACACAATGGTTGTCCAAACTCCAAACACATACTAATAACAAAATACCTAAAATATCTCTTAACAAGACTAGTTTAGAAGAAGAAGGATTGCATCAAGCTGCTAAGAGATTCACCTTAATCTTCAAGATATAACCATCTATTACTATTAGACTTCTAAATCTGATATCATTCATTGACAATCATCATTTTTAGTCATCAAAAGGAGTTAGACCAATCAAAAGGTTAGTAGAAAATGGGATATCGGATCCAAGATGATGAGAAGTTAATTCAACAAAGTTGGGCTGCGAGGGAAGGGTGACCCTGAAGGAGCAACTAAACCAAGATTTTGCATCACCTTCATTCGACGAGCACTCAATTCTTGAGTTCTCGAAGTTGCCTGCAGAGAGTTCATAAAAAGAACACAATATTTTGAACCGCCACTATATACTGTCTAGAATCAAGATTCAAGCATCTATATATATAGCCACATAACACAAGTTATATTTTTTTTTTAAATGTTTTCGTTCTAAATTAGGTACCCTAATAATGTCCAAATTCAGATTCATATTATAAGAGACTATGCCTGAGCAGAGACTAGATGGTTTTGAACAAGAGTGGCAAAATGGGCGGGTGGGTCAGTTGGGTGGATCCGGAACACTTTGTTTTTAATTTAAGATATGTTCTAAATAATTAGCATGTCAAATATGATCACAGAAGTTATATTGTTTCAATAATAACTTGATCTTTTAAATCAAATGATATAAGAGGTTTTATGCATTAGAAATATACTTCAGGCAACATTCAACCCAGCTGACCCAATTTCATTTTAAACAATTATGATGTATCTTTTAATCTTTTATTATACCCTTTGACCCATAACAGATAAGACATAACCCGAATCGACCCACTCATAATAAAAGAGTTGAGATTGCCACCTCTAAGTTTGAAATATTTCAAAGACCGAGATTTCATACCTTTACCAAATGAAATACGAAAGAGAAGTCACTCACATTGTTTGGAGTAGTTGGCTCAGTGCCATGGTGGACCCTGTCTGGAGTTTGAGGATGAGAATCAGCCGTCTTTGCTTTTCCTTGCTTCTGCTTTTTGCATGAGACCTTTGTCTGGAAATATAGTCACGCAAGGATGAGATCATTACAGTAAGTAAAGCAAGAATTACAGAGATTCCATTGTCAAACAGCTTCCATTTCAGAAAATTAGAGTACAATTTGACCATGGTGCATCATGATCAGATCATTAGCTGATGTATCAATTACCTGGGATTTATCCAATACATCCTTTGTTCCTGCAGATAAGTAGAACACGTGATCAGTACCAACCTCCACTACATTCACTTAATCTCTGAAATGTTTTTGTCTGCCATGACAGAGATATCTAACTTATAAGATAAAAAGAAAAATCATTTCATTTCCAAAAAGAAAGCCAAAGACATGAGAATGGCTGTACTGCCGTAGAAATCAACATGTATATCTACCTCTTAGACTACAGTGTGATAGCAGCACATTATGAGACCTAATGAGTTCATTATGTGGCATATCATCATGACATTATGCACTTTAAATGATAATGAATAAACACATGAATAACTGAAGACATCTTAGACTATAGTGTGATAACAGCACATTAGGAGGAGGCTTATTTGGCAGATAATTTGATGAGGTCATATGAATGGATTTATTTGATTCCCATTTGTGTTATTTCATTTGTATTCACTACCGGAGGTGATTTCTACAACACACAAATTACTTTGCTCACTACAGGTACAATGTACCCTGTGGTATGGGAAGTAATTAGTGTGGTGTACAGACCATCTCATATTGGATTACCATTTTATAATAAAATTGCTAACTGTATACTCAATAAGATGGTGCAAATCATTATACTGGTTTTCTTTGTATCGCTACCTAATCATGATGTTAGCAATTGAACCGCAACTTGACCATCCTAAATATTACAAGGACATACAGAGTTATGACCAAGTAGGCATATGTTAGTCATATATACGAAGTCCTTCCTTGTGGTAACCATCAGAATTTTGATCTGACTACATTTCTTAAAACAAAAGATAATGATAATGATTATATATCCCAATCTAACAGGGAGTTGATCCTTGTCAACCACGATTATATTTACGGGCTTATATCTCCAAAACACCATCTATCATAACTGAGAGAATCAATAAGAAAAATCAAATGTCTTAATATCAAGCATAAATGAAAAACATGATGACCATCAAAATTGAAAGTTGCTTGAGCCTTTCATATTTTGCAAATTTCAAGTCAAATGTTTCACTCATTTCACTATAGTTTTCTTTCAAAGTGTTCATTTGATGTTTTCATAATATGGGATTCTATATGCACTAAAAATGTGCAGTCTTTTGTAGATTTCAGTAACTTAAGTTTCAACTTTGCATCAACTAGCATATATGTACATATAATTGAAGTCATATTACTGTAATAATACCTCTTCCACCTAGGTAATAAAGCATATCTTGCTTATTGACAATCAAGACATTAATAATATGTCCAATACAAATGAGGGTACGCATTGGCTCATATATACACATCACAAAAGTTTAATTTCCCTAATTGTCTGATTCGGATAACCAAGTTTAACATGAGTGCAGCTGCCTAAATGGCTTACAAATGGGAAAATATTTGGGTGATGTGAAGTGTAAGAGCAGACAAATATATGACTATAGTTCTAGTACAATAGTAAGCCTATGAGGTTCCAACTCAATATCAATTGTCTATAAACAGATAACTGACAAAGTATATGTACGTATAATTGGTAGATTTCTATACTGCCCTTCTAAAAAAATAGATTTGAATACTTGTTGAAAGTCTGACCTTTGGATTTAGACTGCTGTCCCTTCCTTGATTTGCTGGAACTCAAGCTAGGAAGATCCTACAGCACATCCAAATATGAGCAAAGAAACCCAAGTGATTACTTTCCTATTTATAATTGCTATTTCCTAGTTAATTGTTGAACTATAAAGGCATTGTATTGGCCTGAGATTTGGGATGGTTTTGGGATTTTATAATTTACGTATCTACTAAATTCCTTTGGAGAATTTTATTCCCTGTTTTGTGAAGAGTGTTTGTCTTCTTAATATCTCGACCGCATTACCAAGTACAGTAGTACACAAAGTCTTAAGATGACCAAAGTACTAGAATAAAAGAATACCTGCTCCAGAGATTTCTTCAAAATGTCATCGTAATTGAAATTGTTTTCAAATAGGATCTGTTTAGTTCCATGAAATTCAATGAGCTCACCACAAGCACAAATTGAACCAGAAGTCAAGTAGTCAACAGTAAAGGTCCATAAGATGTCTACTTACTTTCTTAAACTCAGCATGAGAACCATGAGCGTCTGCATACTTGCTGCAGATACAAAGGAACAAGTCACACCAATACAAAATGCAAAAAAAACTAAAGTAAAACGAAAAGAGGATAAGATATAAAGCTAGACAACTCACAATATACAACTTCCATACAACCGAACAAGAACATCACTGCTTGATCCTTTACTGCTAGGTTTATTGGCTGAACTTACCGAATTCTCATCAACAACCTGCAACAAAAGAAAACAGATAAGTTTCGACTTTTCTGGTCAAATAGACTAAGTTCAACTTCAAGCTTGTGTTAAAAAAATCACAAACCTGTGCAGGCCACCATGAAGCTTCACGTAGCTTCACCCATAGTATCTCCCCTAAGACAAACTCCTTATTTGGTTCACCATTTACTTTTTCCTTCTCAAACACACTTCCATTGGTTTCGCCTATTACACCTCCCATTATCTCTAGACTTTTAAGGATTTCCATCCGTCAATAAAACATGTTAGAGTACGAGTTCAAGTTCAAGTAGACGGTCATTATTTCTACTTGAAGAAAGAAATGAACAAAATTTTCCACTATATAGTGAAGAAAACTCTGCAAATGTCACAGTTTGTGTCATGCAATGTTATATACAATTATAGATTACCCTAATTATTCTTAACTTATTTTTGTTGTATTTTATATGTCTCTCGGATAAGTATTTATAATTAAAATTAACTTTCCATAAACAAGAGCGTATTACTCCGTATCACATAAACAGCTAGGCTAAGAGGCTGAAATGTTCACTTTTCAAAAAATCCATGAAACTTTAATAAGAATTCAAAACCCTCATTTTAGCCCTAAAATAAAAAAATTTCAAAAAACTAATATATGCTGATAAAGTTTCATAATACATTTAGCATACAACATTTTCACATAATACACTAAAGTTATTTGGTATTAAAGTAATTAGGTTTAACTAGCTCGTTTCTTCCGTTAGGACCAAAAACAAACGCAAATCGCATAATTTGTAGCTCGTAGAAGTTGCTGAACAGCAATTTGGGTTCCAATCAAACGTTTTTACGAATGCATTCATCAAACACGCAAAATGTGCCCTAATTTACGCGAAATTAGAAACGAATAATCAACTTTGAGAGACATAGAAGAAAGCAAAGAAATTTTTACTTACAGACGAACGAGAAGAACTAATGACGTTGACAGCTGAGAAAAGGAAAACAGTAGTCGATTCTCAGCTCTTTGCACTTGAAAAGTTGAAAAGGGACAAAAAAAAAAAAAAAAAAAAAAAATAATGAAAAGATAAAAAGGACAAAAGAAAGAAAGAGAAATTAAAATTTATAGCAGATTGACCTGTTTGATTCAAAATCGAAAATTTATGTTGTATATGAACACTAGACATTGAGCCCGTGCGATGCACGGCCGTCTAAAAAATACAGTTTCAAACAGTTTAATAAATAACTAATGTGTCAAATATAGTTTCAACATATTAAGGTCGAAAATGATTTAGGTGGTTTTAAGCATTATAATATCATGTAAACATACAAACTTTATACATTTACAACCTTTAAACTTCAAAAATCACAATTAATCTAACATGCTAAGATAATGCAACATTGGTACTGTTACTATTAAAACTAATAATTTACACTTCTTAAAGAAATTGTGAAAAAGAAGAATCACTTAGTATTGAAATAGTTCAACAATGTGGAACTTATACTTTACGATCAACCAAAATTTTACCTAAATCAAGACAAATAAAATTTCATCTCAAAACTGATTTCTCATTTTCAATAAAAACGATTACTCGTTCTCAACGGTATACAACAGGTATGTCAATAAAAGTAGGTGTTTGTGACCATGCCAAGAAAGATAATCAAAAGGTTAATCATATTACCAATAGACTGTACCCAACATCAACATAAAAATATGATAGGATTGCATAGCTACTGATATTAAACCCATGCCTTGAAATTATTACGTAGTAAATTAAACATAGGTTGCAAGAGTTCAAAAGCCACATGTAGACAATGTCTGACAACATATAAAAAAACCAAATAACCAAAATTATTTAGAACTCTTCATCATCAGTTTGGGTTAACCCATAAAGGGTGAGTTCAAATACGAATGACAAAAAATCTCACGAATCGTATGTGAATAAATTATAAAAATTACATATTCATAATCAATGTTAAAAATAGGAAGAAAAAAAATTCGTCGAAAATATATCATGTGAGATCTCTAATTAAAGATAAAATGACGCTGATTATAATGATGTAATTTTTATAATTTATTGATGTATAGTTTGTAAGATATTTAAATTTAAAGAAAAAGGTGAAAGTGGGTAAGGTGAGGTGGCATGAAGGATTAAATGACAAATAAGCATAAATCCTAAGAAATTGACACATAAGCTCAAATTAATAGGAAATTGACACATAAGCAATCTAAAACCTTGTTTTATATATATAGATAGATAGTTAGCTAATTACACGTGTTTTATTAGATCTATGTATCACCTTTTATCTTTTATTTATTTATTTATATTTTAACAAAAAAAAAAAAAAAAACCATGGTACAGTTTGACGTTATAATTTGGGAGAACCTCATGCAATAAGGTTAAAACTTAGGCAACGAAAAATTATGTATGTATTAAGATGAATCAAGTTTATATAATAAGCATTTGAATTATTGTTTATTGATGGGAAGAGTTAAGTATGAATTTGTTTAATAGGTTTGAATCCGTCTTTTGAAAACACCAAAAATTAAAGCTATGTACCCAATTTTGAAATCATACACATAAAATAGATCAAAGTGTATTTTTTTAGTATCTTCAACTTAGTCAATCAGGTTTTATACTACCTTAAATAGTACCCTAAACTCGATAATCAGATTAATTTTAATCCCTCACTCAGTCACATGATAAACACACGACTTCTTACTATTAGTTTTTAACCGAGAACATTAGGGCACATATTATACATCATGAGTAGCCTTTCGAATAAATTTACAATTCACTAAGTTGGCCATTTAGTATCGTATGTCACATAGAGATAAGGTCAGAGTCAAAGTATCTTTAGTCCTTCAATTCTAACTTTTTCTCAATATTATTTATTGAAATGTTTCATTGATAATCATTCTTTATGTGACTAGTAATACTAAATGTCCAATTTTGTGAATATTTTTTTATGCAGGTGACTACTCACGATGTATAATGTAACATCTCAATTTCAACCATTGATATAAGGTTATTCCATTTATGTTAAAAAAATAAAATTGACGATGAAGTTTGGTTTATGTGGGATAATATAAACACCCAACAAATTTGTAAGTTGAATTATTCTCAAATTTTACTCATAAAGATATAAATCATGAAACATGTTTTCAGAACTATAAGTAATAGTGATTGAAACTTGTACGATATCAAAAATATATCATATCATACTATATACTACACAAATGATAATGCATTGTTCCATAAACATCTATTGTTACCAAATATATTAAAAGTGTATCATTATAATTCAAATAAAATTTTAAACATTTATAAATCAACTGTACGAACTTAACTAACCAACTGCATGAAGAGTCAATCTCCTTACATGCTAAGGCTCTTCTAAACAGTTAGACACCTCCAAATGCAAGTTTGAAATATATGATGGCCTAGTTGTAGACCTTGAGAATAAGCTAACTTGTTTGCATACTATATAAAGAAGATGCGACTCTCTGTTTCAACTCACACCCTTAATTATTAAATCTTCTCTCATATCTCAAACATACATATGCGTACTTATCCATGATCCATCAGTCCATGTCCATCACCACATTACAATAAAAAGGGTCCATTTCCATGATCACACTATAATCAAAAGGTAAAATTTATTATGCTAAATTATTCTAGTCATTTAATTATTTAAATTTAATTTAACTATTACGTCATACATATATGCTTAATATTTATATAAATCAGAACCTACTGTTCGGTTATTATAAGTAAAATAATAATTATTATTATCATTCTTATAATAGGCAACAAATGCTTATAACAACCAAGCAAATATTTTGTAAAATCTGAATAATAATTTATATGATCATTAAACGGAGAATATATGTGTGAATTGTGATTGACTTAACACGATATAATAATTAGATTATTGTTACGTATGATCAAAAGGTTGGAACAAGAGATCATAAATAATGTACTCAAACATTCTCCGTTAAACTATTAAGGTGAGTTTCGTGTCATTTTCAAAACTTAAAAATCTGTTGATACTAAGTTAGCTGATACTTACCTATTGTGTTTAGTGCTTGTATAGATAGTCGATAGCACGCATGCTTATCCATGTTAGATGACGACCTGAATTACCTAATTTACCCAGACACGGAGATGTCAACATAATTTATATATTTTACATTTCATATTTTACATCATTGCATATTGTGTGTGATATTTTGTACATAAACACACAAATTCATCAAGCCTTTAGACTTTATGTATGTATGTGTATATCTCAAGTCAAGACAACTTAGATAGAACAAGGATGATATGTGGGTCTAGATGATAGTTGAAATACTTGAAGAGGCTAGTATAATTTAGACATGTTGTATATTTGGTTTTAAATAATTATGCTTCAATTGTACTTTGAAAGTAACATATATAATAAAAAATTAGAATAAAAATCACGAGGGTTATATATAATATGTATCGTAACTTTCTCAGTTTAAAAATCAATAGTAAGAAGTCACGTGTTTATTATGTGACTGAGTGAGGGGCTACAATTAATCGTGTTACCGAATTCAAGTACTTTAAATTTATAAAATCAAAAGAAACCGTTGAGTTAGATGCAACATTTTCAAAATCTCGTGACTCTCAGTCATTTTATGTTCTTTTCACTTGAAAATGTTAAATTGAGGAAATGATTTCCTTCTTTAAATGATACTGGCTGATAGCTCAATTTCTTAATCTTGGAACTAATTGTTTATCTAGTAGTCACTTTTTACTTTGATTAATTAAGTGAAATGAAAGTCAATTTTGATCCTATATCGCACTGTGCCTCAAAGTATCAGCACAATTAAATTTCTTCACAAATTTTCACCTAATCAAAATTTGTTCCCTTGTCAAAAATGAACAATTCAATATATCCAAAGGGTGCTTTCATGTATTCAAAATCCATGTAAAATTTAAATGTTTTTAGTCACGTAGATTATGTTAATTTCGTATTGTAATATTAACAACATATGTAAAATTATTATCTAACTACTCCGTATAAGTTATATTTTATACCATTTTTATTATAAAAGTATTGAAAATTAATTATTAAAACTAATACATATGATGATATTAATAATCTTATGTTAGTGTACTTTTTACTCGTATTTTTGTTCCAATTCACCCACTAAAAATAAAAATTAAAAAAATAAAACTAATAAGATTCAGCACCTCACTCTCCACCAACCCTCGTTTTTCAGACAAACCCAAATTTCAAAAGCCCTAATTTCAACACCAAAATGCAATCAACAAGCAGAGCTGAAGCCGAACGATTACTCGGAATCGCCGAAAAGCTTTTACAATCCAAAGATCTAAACGGCTGTCGTGATTTCGCACTTCTAGCTCAAGAAACCGAACCTTTACTCGACGGTTCAGATCAGATCTTAGCAGTTGTTGATGTTCTCATCGCATCTGATAAACGAATCAACAACAAACATAACTGGTATGCTATTCTTCAAATTGATCCTAATACTCACCGTAACGACGATGATTTAATTAAACGTCAGTATCGTTGTTTAGCTTTATTATTACATCCTGATAAGAACAAGTTTCCGTTCGCGGACGCCGCGTTTAAATTAGTCGCGGACGCGTGGGCCGTTTTATCCGATAGTAATCGAAAACCGGCTTACGATAATGAATCGTTTGCGTTTACGAAAGTCGATCTCGTTAGAGAAAAGATACCTGTGAGGCGGAATATATCTGAATCAGTTGCAACGAATCAGAATCAGAACGCGACAATATGGACTACGTGTCCGTATTGCTATAATTTATATGAGTATCCTAATAAATATGAAGGATGTTGTTTGAGATGTATGAAATGTAAGCGTGCGTTTGAGGCGGTTGCAATACCTGCGGAATCATTGCCGCCGTTTATTACGGGGAAAGAAGCTTATTATTGTTGTTGGGGGTATTTTCCGATGGGATTTGCGATGGAGAATTCAGATAAGGCGAAAACGTTAAGTATACCGAACTGGATGCCGCCTATGTTTCCAACTGATGTGAATGCGTGGCCTTCGGTTGATTCGTTGCCGGATGGTAGTAGCGTGCCGTTGGCGAAACCTGGTGAGACGGGATTTGCTTACGCACCACCACAACCAGTTATGCGGCCAAGACAACATGTTGCGCAACCGAGTGTGCAGCAAAAGCAGACTCTGACTCAGATTCCAATTTCTACTCCGACTGCTGGAGCTACGGTTCCTAGAAAAAGAGGTAGGCCTAGAAAGAATCCCCTTTAGAAAGTTTCAGGGGTTTTCGGGAACCAAATTGATGAAATCAACTGGGTTGAAGAAATGGCTCCAGTTGAATCAGCAAACTTAGGGTTGGTATGTAGTCTTTTGTTGTTACCTTTCATTTTGCTTTTGTAGAAATAGAAGCCTGATTGTGTTTGTAGATTTTAAGATGTTAAATTATCATGTAGTAATTTGCAGAAGATTGATTTCTGGGTAAATTTCTAGACCTTATGATTCGGTTTTTTTGTTACTAGGTGAATGTCGTTATGGATATTTGCTCGTGTTTGCTAGTTGATCATTTTTATTCTTGGGCCACAATTTAGTAGCGTTTTCAGATGCTTCCAATAGAACGGTTTGTAATATGAGCGCCGTTTTATGTGGTTTATTGACGTAGAGTTGAAATAGTTGGTTCAGCTGTGATGGTCGGAGTGGCCATTTATGAGATTTTTTTTTGCTGGTTTGTGGTTTTGCACTTGTTCAAACTAAGGATTATTCGTATCCATGTTGGTTAGATTGTGATTTTGTTGCAGGTTGGGCAGAACTTGATCCTTTGTTCTTCATGATAACGGTGAAATAGTAAATAGAACACGATCGTTTTGGGGAATTTGTTCTGAGAGTCGGGTTGTTGTCAAAGTGATGTTCCTTGATTTCTATGTTAGTAATCAGAATTGAGCATGCCTGATGCTACCTAACAAATCTTATTTACAGAGCTTTATAATCACTGAAATAATAGTTGTGATACATCTTTATATGTATTTAAGGCTCCATATATATCTCTATATATGTGTTTATATATAAAAAAAAATTATGATTGTTTATATATTTTTGTTATAATTATCTATAATCTATAAATCTATAAACCCTTATAAAGCATTTGTATTATAGGCTTAAAAGTTGAAATTTGGAAGATCGGAAATGTCAATTTTATCCCTATTAACTCAACTAATATGTCAATTCTATTAAATTCATCATTCAATCAATATAAATGAAAAGTATATAATATCATACACAAAATACTCATCTATTACAATTAAAAAGTCAAACGTAGTTAATAACATTTAAAACTTCTTTTCAAACTTTATGTAAAAAATTAAAGTTATTTTCCACTAATTTCTTTCAAAACACATGTTTTTTAGTCATACTAAACAAGACATCTTTGCTTATAAAATAATCAACTTTAAATTGTTAACAAATAGAAAGTCTATGAATCTAAATTCTAATTCTTACAAAATTATAAAACAATCGACTTTACATTGCTATCTGAAATGAATAATTGAATTCTAATCCCTATAAATTTATTTAAAAATGACATTATTAACATAGTACATTGCTAATTTTATTTACAAGTGACAATATTTCTTATTTGATATTTATTTACTCTCACCACATAACGTACAAAATTTTTCGTTTACTTTCTCTTACTTTCTTTTGGATAATCCTTAAAATATGAATTAAATATATTAGTCTTGCTGTTAAAACCTTATTAACTTACAACTTCATGATGAGATATTACTTTTCTACCCTATACTTAATAACAACATTACGAAAATGCATGTATGAATATATGGAAACCAATTAATTAAATCAATAAATTAAAAAAATAAAAATTTGCAAATAATTTACATGTTTTGTGTTTTTAATAAAGTAGATACGTTAAATATTATAAACACATTAAAATTGACTTTACAATTGTGACACACCAATTACAAAGATATTATTTAAATGGCAAAACATGATATATTATAATAGTATAAAAAATGATATATACAACCAAGTAAAAAAAAAAACTATTTATAATAACTTCATCTAAATAAGCATCACACATATATTAATTTACATCTGATGAACACAAATCGGTTTACGTATCTGTCATTCTGTAACTACATTTGAAGATATTTCGCTAATTACAATAATCAATATGGATTTTAAAATTTTCTTATTCTGGTAGACACATATTTTAATATCATTTCACTATATGTAAATTAAACTATCTCTTATTATTGCAGATAATTTTATGGTCGACGATGTGAAACCAATCTCTTCATGTGTGTTTGAATTTTGCTATTTGAAGTATAATTTTATTCTAAACTACCCTTTTATTTATTTTTTATTAATACAGTATATATAATATATAATGTACTCATGAGGGAAGTTCAAATGAGAATGGAAATTTTAGTGAGAATGAAGGAATGAATCCTGACCATCCATTTTGCAAAATCCAATTTTCCCCTAAAGTTAAATATCTCACAAACGGCTAATCAAAAAATTATAAAAATTGCACCATTGAAATCAGCGTTCTTTTCTCTACGATTAGAGATCACTCATGACATATTTTCGGTAAAAGAAATTTTTTTTTTTTTTTTTTTGGGTTGAAAACCAGTAACACATGTGTTAGTGGTTGGTAACACATGTGTTAGTGGCATGTGTTACTAACTACTAACACATGTGTTACCGCAACTAACACATGTGTTACCAATTTCGAAACCCACCAAAATATGAAGAAAAAAAAAATCTTCGAAAGTATACCTTGTGAGATGTCTAATCGAAGAGAAAAAAATGCTGATTTTTATGGTGCAATTTTTATATTTTTTTGACTAACCGTTTGTGAGATATTCACTTTTTAAAAGTGTTGGGGGTATTATTTTTTTGATGAGATGGATGGTTGAGATTGATTCCTCCATTCTCACAAATAATATCCATTCTCATTTGAACCTAACTCATGTACTCATATATATTGACATGTGACATTGTTTAAATGTTACATGACTTTTTGTTCAGGTATTGTTTATTATATTACTTCATATTATTTGTTGGATCTAAAACCTACTATTTAAAAATAACTAATACCTCATTACATATATAGTTGAATAATATTATCGTAGTCGCCGCTTTGCGCGGGTACTAGACTAGTTATATATAATGGGTGAACTTTTTCTTTCTTAAGATACTAAATTAATAATCCATTTATAAGGCCTCATTCTTTAACTTTAATCTCACAAAACTCATTTGATTAATAGCCTTTAGGTAATATATTTCTTTATAATTATAAATAGACGATTTGATGATAATGTTGACAATAAAAACATAAAGACACCTCAAGAATATTTCAAAATTGATTGTTTCCTATTTATTATAGATAAAACTATTTCATCTCTTGAAAGTAGATTTGATCAATTTAATTTCTATGAAACTCTTTTTGGTTTTCTATTTAGCATATCAAAATTAAAGTCCGTTGAAGAAAAAGATTTGTCTTAACCTTGAAAAAAAATAAAAAATACAATGATTGTTCGGATTTAATGGTATAAATTTGTTTTCAGAATTAAGGGTTCTAAGAGAAATTATGATTGTAAAAAATGACAAAGCAATTGATATTGATATACTTAATTATATTAAAAAACCTGAGCCGCTCTTAAAAGCAATCGACTACTCGAGTATTATTTAGGTTCAATTAAAAATCATGATGGAAGGATACTAGTCCACTACTTTAGATTTATAAAATACTCAAATTTCTTATCTTATACCGATGTGGGATGGATTGTTACATTTGGTGCCAAAACCAAAAAGAAATAATAGATCATTTATTGTTATATTGTGGTTGGTCCCATCGCATCTGCAGGATGTTGTTTTCATGGTGGCAATTGGTATGAGTTCTTCCTTTTTTAGTGGAACAGTTCATTCAACATTGGTACGAAGTGATGAACTCTTATGTTATAAAGTTTTGTGCTTTGATTGGACCATGCACAATATGAGAGATTTGGAAAGCTATAAATGATGCAATTTTCAATGGTAAGATAATATGTTGGGACACGGTAGCAACATCAGTATTTAGGAAAAGTTTTCAATGGTCGGTTGAGGTTGGTCTCTGTCAAGCACATCAGTATTTCATTTGGGAATCCCAACCTTGGGTGTTAAGTATATAGAGTAGTTAACTTGATAGATAGTTTGTTTTTTCAGTTTTTTGGTAGATCTTCCACCAAATGATAAATTTATTTGATACTTGATCTACATCCAATTGTACTATCTCTTACGGTTTTTAACATTTTGTTGAATTTTAATGAAAGCACTATTTTTGTAAAAGAAAAAAAAACAATTATTGAATACGTCATTGCTTTCGGTAACTCTATTTACTAGTGCCATAACAACGATATAGCTATTACATACTTTCTCGGTCTCGATCACATGTTCATCATGTTATACTTGGATAATGTATTCGATTTTATTTTTGTAAGATACTCCCGTAATATATCCATGTTGTAAATACATTTAGATTTTGTCGTTGACATATCCAAGCCGAATCAGTAAAAGCATATTGATTGATAGTTTAAAAAACAAAAGTATCAGATGTAGCAGTAAAACATACATGTTCAAAGATCTAATTTGATTTTAAGTTTATTCTATCTTACTAATTAATTTTATTTGTCGGATTTCATGGTAAAAGTGGTCGGCACTATCACTAATTTGATTTTATAATTACGCATATATATATAGACTTAGATTCAAATGAGAAGATTAAATATCGTAACAACGTAAAAATGACTTTAAAAATCACATTTTAAATATCAAAAACACGTTATTTTATAAAATTTTATTCTTAGCTCCTTATTCAAAGAAATTTTAGAAGCTATCTTCCAAATAAAAGATTTTCAACATTTTTCTAATTATTTTTTTTGAAAAATTTTATTCATAATAATCATATTTTATAAACTAGATAATCACATGAATATATGTGATTATCAAGTTCTATTTAGTGATTATCTCGAACACATATAATCACATTTTATAGATAATTACATGTGATTATCATATTATATTTTGTGATTATCTTGAATAATCCACGACTGTAAAAAAAGTTTGAAAAAGTTAATATTTAATATTTTTATTTTTATCATAGCTTCTAAAAGTTATTTTAATAATAATCACTAAAAAGGTTTTGGGAAAATGTGTTTCGGATAGTTAAAAAGTATTTTTATAATCATTCTCACGTTTGCACGATATTTAGCTTTCTTATTTGAACCCTCATATATATAGGGAAATGATCTATAGGGAAGCTTCAAATCCTGGGGAATGAGGGAACCAAATCTTAGCCCTTGATTTTTTTTCATAAATAAATGTTTTTAACATTCATTTGTGATGAATGTTAAAATTTTAAATTATTTGTTATTTTTAAAATTCATTTATGATGAAATCAATTGTTGAGATTTACGTACCTCATTCTCTAATTTTTTTGTTTCCCTATTGATCCTCACCCTATATATGTATACTAGCCGTTAACCCGTGCGATGCGACGGAAATGCAATAAAAAAGTAGTGAATAATCGTTAAAAAATTGAATCGAAATATACATTTTAATTCACATTATAACAAAAAGATTTTTTAATTTTTCTTTAATTCACATTATAACAAAAAAGTTTTTTAATTTTTCTTGATTTTTTTTAATTCACATTTAATACCCGATTTATTACCCGATTTAGCAATATATTAATTCCAATCTTCTTAAATTGACTTTTAAGGGCATAATAGGTTTTTTCCCATCTCCCCTTTTTAAGTTTTAAGTTAAAAATGATGAATGCTTAATAAGAGATTAAGATATATAGATATAATATGTGAGCTGATCTACAGGGAAGAGGTAATCCTGTGGGAAAAGGGATGTAAGCTGGGTCGTCCGTTTTCATGTATCACGGTGAATGTTAGTTATCATTTATCACGAAGAATGTTAAAAATAGTAGACATATTAACTTCTCCATTCCTTCTAGATTAACCCTATATATAATATAATATTAGTTTTATAAAAGTTCATCTTTTTATTTCTTCAACCTAATAAAGAATGTATATGAATCTAAATATTCCAAAACATCTCGTATTATTATGTATTTTCCATTAAAATTTATTTATTTTGAAACAATACTTTTTACGGTACTTGTTTACTAAAACGAAGGTATTGAAAAAATTACTTTTTACATCGAAGGTAAAAACAATTTTTTAATGTATATAGATCGAAGACGACCGTTTATATACGTCACTTTCTCACTCGCAACACCATAAACACAAAATGCACGCGCTAGACCTTTTTCTATTTTCATTCTCTTCCGATCACCTCTTGTTTACAAAATTGAATTTCATAAACCCTAACCACAAAAACCATTAAACTCATAATCTTTAAACGGTAATCATTTTAATCTTCTGTCAATACTTAATTGTTATCGTTCTCACATAAAAAGCCCTAATTTTGATTGCTCATTTTTAAAGCCATTTTGTCAGTACGATTTATTCGAAAACCCTAGTTTTTATCCAACGTGCTTACGAAAGAAAATGAAGACTGTTTCTAATAATACGAATTTCAATGTTTTTGATTTTATAGATGAGACTGATGATTCTGATTTTACTCTTAGGATTATGAGCAAGGTTGGAAAAAACGCTATGAGTGCAGTTGACAAGTATGCGTTCCTCGCTACCGGTAAGTTCTTATTTCAATGTAAAATTGTTTTTTATGCACACACACTTATATATTTATAAACATATATATATATATGTGTGTGTGTGTGTGTATGTGGATATTGTGATACATATTCTTGTTGCCGTACTATTTGAAACAGATAAATAGTTTGACTTTTGAAGTCATGTTGACTAATGATATTTCTAATAGTAAAATGTTGTAATAAGATCAATGATTTTTGTTTTGATGGGGTATTATATTATATGGCTATCAAGTGACTATGGTATAGATGGTACACAAAGATGATTGTATAAATATAATGGGCAAGAAGTGTATTGCTAATTTATCTGGATATGAGTTGTTTATCTCAATAAGAGGTTCCAGAAAGGCGATGTTTTAGTTCAGGTAATGAATTTAACTAAGAAGGGAAGTGGGAGTTGTTATAAAGGAAAAGATTTTGACTTTTTATGTTGTGTGATTGTGATAGTATTGGAGAGGCAGAGCTAATTGGATGCCTGGTCATAGATTAGTCATTAGAGAATTGATTGACTGTTTGTATTTACTACTTTAAAGACTTTTCCAGACCACTAGTCTATTGCACCTTTCTGCAGATTTGTCTGAGGTGTGCTCAGTTTTATGAGGTTGTTGGGGGATTTTGTTCAAAGACAGTTTGGTAATCAGACATAAATATTGTTGATACTCAACAAAGAAAGTATATCACATGCATTTCAGTTATGATCTATGAAATAGAGATATATTTGATTCTTCTACAAATTGCAGACTGGAACACAAATAATTTGTTGACTGCTGTATGAGCATTTGAGATTTTGAAACCCAGACTCTACTTAGTCTCTCTGTCTGTATTTCATGGCATTAACTGTTAAGTAACATCTTTTTGACCTAGATAGCTGCGATATTAGCTTGCATTTTGAGTATGCTGAATATCCGGTTCTCATGTTTGTTGTTATTTCATGTAGCCGCTGCTGGACAAAGTATCTCAGCTGAGGAGATTAACTATGTTCCCTCTTTAAACGTTGATGTTATGAACATTAATCGCATTTCTACCACCTTATTAGAAGATCCTTCTGCTACAATAATGGGCAGTTCAAATGCTCTTTTTAAAGTTGCTGATCATCCTCATGAATGTAGTCCAGAACTTAGAACTAATTTATCTGAATCAGAGGTCAGTACACCTGCTGGTGCAGAGGTCAATGTGGCTGCTATGCCAGCTTCACCTAGCAACGACAAATCAAATTCAAACATCCTAGATTTGTTGCCCAGACTAAATGAACCTGTATGCTCTGAACTTCTGATGATCTATGTTCAATGTGCGTATTTATTTGAAGTGCTCACATGTGCTGAACTGGCTGCAGGATGAGGCAGCTGAAGTGGGGGCAGATGAAAATGAAAGCACGTGCGAGAGATCTTCATCTTCGTGTGATGCTGCAGAAGACGATGGTAATTACATAACTCTTTTCTTCTTTTTTGCTTTCCATGGTTTCATCCTATTCCAAATGCTTCATGATTATTGTCCATTTTCGGTTGATAGCAAACTTGTATGTGTACCTCATGAAACGTTGAGGGTTGTCAGTCTTGTAAGGCTTTATCTTGTTGTCAGGGAGTTTATGGAGAATAAGCAAATATATTTTAATTGAAATGCTGTTCTATCTTTTCAGTTGCTGGACCATCGTCAGATATCGGTGGGTGGGAATCGGTAAGCACTTTTATGTTTTTATCTGGATTTTTGTTATGTTTGTGTTTTTTGCTTGGCTAGCATGTAATGAAGGGAAAAATATTTTCGACCTACATTTTGACGAATCATTCTGTCTACATGAACCAGCATTTCTAGAAGCTAATGTAGGATAATGTCTCTTAATCTTTCTAATGTTCTTGAAACTGTATATGTGCATAGTAACTGATTATGAACTGAATGGCTGTGAAAGAGGGGTTTTGTGCTTTAAGTTTTTAGCTCTATAGTTTTTTTTTCTCTTTATTGTGAGACGTGACCATTGAATAGTTCCCAAATATCTTAATTTTTTGTCTAGTGAACATAGTATGTTTCAGGTACAAATGAATAGCTTCAGTTTCTGCACCTTTTTTTTTAATGATTCGTGGGTGTTTATTGGAATTTTTTTAAATTGACAGGACAGTGAAGATGCAGTAAAAGTTGTCTTCTATCCTGATTACGTGGTGTACCATAATAGCTATTATATAGATCCTGTGATATCTTTTACTAGCGATTTCATAGAAATGGAGGGATCAACTACAGATGGAGATGACAAAACCTTTAAATGCAAATGGGGAATTGAGGATGTAGTTCATATCAGATCTCATTGGTATGACCAGGTAAGTCCATTACATTAAGTATTATATTTATTGTTTTGCAGTGCTTATTGTGAGGCATTAGCTTGCTGCAACTATTTTGGATCCTTTGCAGCTTGAGATGGCGATGATTCATGTACTTACAAAGGATACAATACAGATTGAAATGGTTGAATGCACTTCAGGTTATACTAATGGCACTTTTATTGCATTTATTCTCAGTCTTTTGGATAACTTTAATGATCCCGAAAGGAGCAATTGTTGCATGTATTAGGAGGTGATTTGGGTAAACAAATTGCTATCATCTAATTATTGACAGCATTTAAGATAACCTTATCCTCTTTGATATAAAATACTGTTCTTTTGGGAACACCTTATGAAGAGGCTTTTAATTTTGTAGTATCTAATACTATGACACAGCTTCTTAGTTCGTGCATAATATAGCTAAAAAAATGGATTCTACATTGATGTAACTAACAATTCTGTTATTACGAGTTTAATATGTCCTGCCTTTTATTCATTGTTCAGGCATTGAATTGAAATTTCCAGTTATTGGGTCTAGCTGGTATGGGAGACTTGAAGCAATTACATCTTTAAATGTCGAATACAAAGCTTTATCGAACAGCTTGATTGAGTCAGAGTAAGTTTCTTTAATTTCTTGAGCAGTGTGCTAATAGCGAGTTCTCTAATGTCTCTACTTTACTGCCTATTGTTACATGTTGCAATTATGTTCAATGGGATAATCTAAAAATGAGAAAATTCTGAAGATACAAGTGAACAAAAATTCTGTTACTTCTAGAATTTTTAGGATGAATCCTGCTTCTTATGTGTGAACCTTATAAATATGACACATTTATGATTGTTACAGAGACACTGTGGTTGGACACACTGGAGTATCCGTTTCAAAATCTCTTCCGGAGTAAGTAATACTTGGAATTTTTATTACCTTGCATATGTCAAAACCACTTCAAGATGGTTTTTATTGAAATTGACATAATATCATCTTCATTCCAAATCAAATAGAAAGCACATGAGAAAAAGATGATTGTATTGTTATTTATGTCGGATGCTTGCAGCTTTGATCGACCTTTTGAAGAGGTTGTGTATCCAAAAGGGGATGCTGATGCTGTTTCAATAAGTAAGAGAGACTTTGATTTACTTCAACCAGACACATTTGTCAACGATACCATCATTGACTTTTATATCAAGTATGCTCATCCTTACCTCCTTTTTTCGCATGGTGCTTGGGGAATAGAGTTATAATTTTTGAAAATATGACAGGCACTTGAAAAATAAAATTAAGCCTGAGGAGAAGCATAGGTTCCACTTCTTCAACAGTTTTTTCTTCCGGAAGCTGGCTGATCCAGATAAAGATCCACTTGATGCTTCTCAAGGGAGGGTCGCTTATCAACGTGTGAAGAAATGGACAAGAAAAGTCAACCTCTTTGAGAAAGATTTTGTTTTTATTCCTGTAAATTATAAGTAAGTTTGTACTATGTAATGTTTATTGCTTTTACCAAATTTTTACTGTCAATTGATAGCTTTTATTTTTGATAGTTATCACTGGAGTCTTATTGTCATTTGTCATCTTGCGGAAGTGGCCACCTACAAAGGTATTTTCTTTTTCTTCATGTATATCCAGATATGGGCTCTTGCTTCTCTAATTTTATGATTCAACTCAGATGAAGATGCAAACGAGTCAATAAAAGTGCCTTGTGTTTTGCATATGGATTCTTTTAGAGGCAGTCATACTGGTCTAAAAGGTCTTATCCAAAGGTATTGAGTAGTATTCTTCATGCTTATTCAGATGATTGAATTCAATAAACAATATTATAATATGTGAAATATTTAAATAATTAAGCTTATCTTTGGATATGACAATGCAGTTACCTCAGGGAAGAGTGGATAGAGAGGCAACAGGTTGCGTCTGAAGATGTCTGCTCAAGATTCGATAATTTGAGATTTATTTCACTAGAGGTATGAATTAGTTTTGTTTAATTTGGACCGGTAAGTGGATTACATTTTGTTTCTTGAGTCATTCAATTGTTCTGTTTAAACCGATTTAAGTTGTATGTGTAATGTATGCTTTGTGCAGTTGCCGCAGCAGCCAAATTTATATGATTGTGGTCTATTCCTGCTCCACTATGTGCAACTCTTTCTGGAGCAAGCTCCTTTACATTTTAATCCGTTTAAGATCACGAATAGCTCAAGTTTTGTAAGTAACTCTCAACTTTGAGAATCATTATACCATTATTTCGATTGTTTGTAATTATAGTTAAAAATTACTCAATTGCTTATCTTTCAGCTAAATGTGGATTGGTTTCCGCCAACTGAAGCATGTCTCAAAAGGGTAGTTATACAAAAATTAATCTGTGACTTGCTGAAGAATCCTTATCATGAGTCTTCTTGCACTGCTGGTAATGAAGAACAGAGGCACCTCAGCCGTCCAACGAATGTCCACAAGTGTAGTGCTTCAAATTTACCCCAAGAGGGTTGCAACCCTTTTATGCCTCATCAAAACTCTCATGCTTCTCATGAAATTGGAATCTCTTTAACACCTTCGTCATCTGTACATTGTGCTGATGATCCCACCATAGCTTCAGAGTCATCTTTTAAGTCAGGATCATTTTTGGATACACCTATTCCAGCTTTCAACCAATCAACTAATTTTGATGCGTACAATGGTTCTCTGAGCCCAATCGAGGTAGTTTTAATCTTTTTGATTCTTCTCATATAGTACTTTCTTGTCTATCTAATGGAGGTGGAGAAATGGGCAGGTCAGGTAACGGGTCAAAATGCGTTCAGGTCAAATGGGTTATCTCTACGCTTGGGTCAGAGTGGCCGTTGGGTTGACCTGTCAAGACTATTCATTCTTTTTATAATGTATTATATACGTACAAATTTGTTATTAAACTAATATATGTTTTCAAACAAAATGATTTAGATGGTTGTAAGCAACTAAGCATGGAATTTTAAAGAAGTTTTTACCCGTTTAACCCATCTGGCCGACTTGGTTTGCCCAGTTTCATATAAATTTTTAGTGTCACCACCTTTAATCTCTAAAGAGAAACAAAAATATGTCAGATATGATTTTGAGATCTTTCCTGAATATTTCGTCATTCCTTGTAAGACTTTTCACACTATAATTATACATTATTACCTGTCACTATCATTACCCTACATTTTCTTATTTCTGAAGCAGGAAAATGTGGAAGACATTGGGCAGTTCGTTCATACCCAACCGGTATCTGGAATCCAGCAAGGCAATGACATCATACCCGATGATCCTTATTTATCCCAAGATTTTAGAACTCAGGAACCGTGGCAAGCTCCAGTGAACAATCTTGAATCATCACGAGAGGCATCAACATCTGGTTGCGAAGATTCCATAGAAATAGTCAATGAAAATGTTCAACTCGATTTTGAATTCAATTTGAAGAATATAGTAGAAGATCAACCAAGATCATCGGTACTGGACACATTGTCAGAGTATGTTCAGATCGTTGATGGTAATGGAGATGTTGATCCCACATCATCTTTCAGTTTTCCTGATATGCAAGTTAATGGATCCACTTGTTCAGAAAACTCCTCGGGTTTGGAATTAGATGTGCAGCACCCCACCAAAAAGATCCGGATGACAGAAATATGAAAGTTTATTGATACTGAGAAGCTCTGTGAATAGTGTTGATTGATTAACAGTGAATGGTGTTGCAGTAAGCATTGGTAACACTAATACATTTCTTTTGGGGATCATTTAGGGTTTGTACTTGATTTTTCATATAATCAACTGGCTCACTTGAGATATATCCCATTAAAAGTTAGGTCTATTAATTCTTTTGGAAGCTTTCATGTTGTCTTTAGCGTACATAATCTAAGTACGGGTGTACAAAGGTACCACTAATTCACCAACTTAGAACAATTCTCTATGGCTGCTCGATTTGTATTGTATTTTGTTCCAATTTTAAGGTTAAGAAGGAACAACTGATTGAGCACAACGCTTGTATGTTTTGATGAATAATCCTGTGCTATCTTCGTACTATGGTATAACGGTTAATGGTTGATGAATGATCCGTGAAATCTCGTTAGACGAAATGTACATTTTGAACATTGAATACCCAAATTGTCAACAAATTAACAAACTTATAGGTAACCAGGTCAATAATGAAACTCTGATTATGTTTTCAGATAAATTAAAGTTGGGTTCTTCATCTTCTCATTAAAGAACTATCTTAAATTTATTCAAATTATACCAAAGGTGGGACAAATTAACGAATTTCAGGTCCATAGCAGGGTAATCATGTCACGAGATGAAGCATAAGTGTAACTTTGCATCTTGCCATGATTCATGAATTTGAAGCACTCTTGACGTCCTTATTGTGATGTAATCAATGGTTCTCAATGATTATAAGATTGATATTCAAGATTTTAAACTCTATAATTACTTTATCCCACCGATGATGATATTGGTCGTCCTAATTTCTAGTTGTCCAAAGAGACTAAAATTGGAATAACTCATTGCTACCTTTCTGGCATTATTTTATGCTTCAACTCCTACAAATGGTTCATTATGTTAACTGTTTCCTACTGACCAGAGTATTTTCCATGCACTTTCATACGCAAGTCGTTCAGAAACAAATTGCAAGCATGATTCTTTCACACAGGCTAGTTGCAAAAGGAAAGAGTACAAACAAAAAAGTAAATATGGTCCTGCATAAAGCGACCAGCATAAAAAGAACTAACTTTATAGTCTTAACACCGTAACATTATTTCAGTAGTTGCAGGAACTTAACTAAATATTTCATTCCTGGCCTTTGTCACTGGTTAAGATTGAGCCCCGAAATCCAGAAGTCTAGTTGAGAAGCTACACAGTCCGAACCAGTGGAACCGTAAGAACTAAATTTCTTGATTGAATTTTCTACCCCGAGATAATCATACACACCCTCATCAAAAATTGCATTAATACTACGTAATTCTTCAAGACTCAGGTCCTGAAGCTGACAGTTTTTGTAAACACACAAGGCCACAGCCCTACCCACAATGTCATGTGAAGTTCTGAAAGGTATGCCCTGCACGGAAATACTATTTGTTAACACCAAGGAAAAAATTGTACCTGCTGTACATAGGCATATGGATCTATATGCGTTTGCATGAATGTATTGAACATTTGGCTTTCTGTCCCAACTAAACAAGCCTTATGTTCTTTTTAGATGCTTAATGAGAAACCAAATTTCAATTATAATAAACGAGCAAACGCTGCTGATTTACATAATTGTCATAATTTGACGGTATGCACACATAATATCTGTGTATTTTTAAGGAGAATTTCTTTTGACTTGCCTTGTGAACAAGATAATCTGCAAGTGTAGTGGCGTCAAGATGACCAGCTGGTAAAGCTTTCTGTATTCTGTCCTGATTATAGGTGATGTTTTGCGCAAACTCAGCTGACACTTCTAGCATCCCTATAATTGTTTTCACACTGTCAAATACAGGTTCCTTGTCTTCCTGTAAATAAACCAGAAAACTACTACACTCAGATTCACAGTCAAAGAGACCTAACCGGATTAAACATATCCAAAGACACAATTTCTCTTCCGTGGAAATTAGAAGTACCACTTTGACTTTCTTAGTTGAAGCAAATTGTTCAGAGTATTGATCGATATTCATCCAGCTATGTTTTTGAAAGCAAAATGTTCAGGTAAGGAGATACTGCTACCATTGTTAGCTGAAACTACTAGTTTTCTCCTTTTCTTTTATTTACTTTTTTTTTTTGTCATTTCACTTTCTGTAATCAGTCTGAATAATACTTTGAGGGTTTTGGATGTGTATTTTGAAACTGATTATGTTATATTTTATAAACCAAAATCTGATAATCAGTTGTATTAAAGAACATGAACGAACATGCTTCTCTTGTGTGAAGTTGTAATAATACGATAATGAACTGCTAGAGCGTTTGACAAATACTTATTATTTATACAACTAATAAGCAAAACCATCAAAAAGTACATACTAACATATTGTTAATGGTACAACGAATCTTAAATAAATATGTAGTACCTGCAGATCACGGTTGTAAGCGAGAGGAAGCCCCTTGCATAAAACCAAAAGTGTGACAAGGTCTCCTATAACTCTAGCAGACTTGCCACGAACAAGTTCCATAGGGTCAGGGTTTTTCTTCTGAGGCATTATACTGCTGCCTGTTGAAACCGAATCACTTGGCGTGATGAATCCAAACTCCTCTGATGCCCACAACACCCATTCTTCACCAAGCCGAGATAGATGCATAGCCGTAATTGAATTAGCCGAAAGAAGTTCCAAAACAAAATCACGGTCTGAAACTGCATCCATGCTAGTGCACGTAAAAAATGTTGGCAACTAATTAACCATTCAACAACAGATATTCTAATAAGAAATCTATTCTGTTTTACCTGTTCCTCACTGGAGCAGTAAAACCAAGAGCATCAGAAGTCATGAACCGATCTATAGGAAGGCCAGTGCCAGCCAATGCACATGCACCTAAAGGGCAGAAATTCAACCTAACTCTACAATCTAGCAAACGCCCAGCATCACGTTCAAGCTACACAGCAATAATTTGGTTATAACTTTTCAAACATGTTCTGCAGAAAGATATAACTTCTCACGACTTGATACACATCCAAACCTGTTCAACATATGCTAGAAGATGATGCTGAAGTAGAACAGGTTGTGCCCTCTGCAAATGAGTATAACCAGGAACAATCACACCGCTATTCTTCTTAGCCAGCATCACCAAAGAAACCTTCAGACCACAAACAATCAACATTTGGAGATTTGGTGAATAGTTAGCTGCATTTATATGCATCATATCACCATATTCACGTCATTTGCTCATATTCAAGAATACCCAGTTCAATGGTCAATCTTTACAAGCTACAAAAAGGGGAAATTTTTTATCTTTATTAGCTGCGTGATAGTTAGAAGATAATCCATTACAAAAATTAAATCTTTATTAGCTAGGTGCTAGTTAAAACATGATTTATTAATAAAAATTAAATCTTTTTAGCGGGTTCAATTACTAGTGGCATAAGTAAACATCAAGGATGTGTAAACAACCTGAAGATATTTAATGCGTGCAACAATTGTATCAATAGCATCACGACACCACAGACGAAAATCCGTCGAAACTTGATCATTTCGACTTCTAGCAGTGTGGAGCTTCTTTGCAGGTTCTCCAATCAAATCGGTAAGGTGTGCTTCAATATTCATGTGTACATCCTCTCTGTCAGTCCTCCATACAAAGTCTCCTTTTTCAATTTGTTTCTCTATCTGTTCCAAACCTTCTAGAATACTATCCCTATCGCTGATACTCATCAATCCCTACATATAAACAGAAGTAACAATTACAAATTTAGACAGTCAAATGTTAATACCAAGTTTCACTAGTGTTCCACCTAAGTAGCTATTTGTAGAACAGATTTAACCATTCAAATTTCAATTTTGTTACAATGTTGAGAATTGTTTTTTGAAATATAACTTGTAAACTGAGATATGGGATACAGCTAATGTCGATAAGGAAGGGAGGGAAGGAGCTCTTGCCTTCAACTCAGAGCAGAACGTTCCTTCCGCGACACAAGGCCTATTTCTTTTGTAGCAGCCACGGATGAGTTCGATCCATTAGGTTCATCGATTTGTTCAGAAAAGAAAGGAGAGACAATAAAACATCTTTGATTATGATTAAAAGGAACAATCTCAAATAGACCAAGATCCTATTTCGGGTCATTTCTTGGTGAACATGATCTGCCATAATCTCTTCGATCCCTTCATTTATGTGCCAGAATAAAGAGAGATTTGGTAGGAAAGTGAAAGTTTTTTGTATATGATAATCAAAGGGAGTGGGAAAGCTGCAGTAATTCTTTGGAAAAGCCCGCTTCTCTTTGTCTTCGAGCTTGAATTCTTCAATCCACTGATTCGTTCCTTCATATACCTCCCCACCAATAGATAGAGACAAATGGGAATAACCGAACCACGTCTACAAAATGCCAATGGGGTAAAATAGATGGCATCCTGCGGCATGTCATCAATTTTATACAAATGTGACCCCACATCGGATAATTCATTTTACACAATTGGCAGATCAAGTCAAGTAACATGATACCGGTTACCATCCAATTTTTCAAAAAATAAAATAAAATGCAGCATTGTAACATAAAATTGTAAACTTGAATGTTAAACCTCTACCATAAAATTGAATGACCTAGGTGGAATGAAACTTGGTCACTATGTTTTTAACTACATTCGTCTATTTTGTAAGAATTATTACTTACAGACAAATATTGAAATAATAAAGTAATAAGCTAGTAGAGTAATATAATACGGAGTATTGTAAATGATGGTAGTTGTACTGTTGTAGTACTCACCTGATTAGCAAGCATAGAAGCATGAGCACGGCTGCCCATAATGTCATGTTTATAAAGAGCTTTATCAAATGAAATCGATTCAGTAAACCTTTCGACAGCATCAGTCACACCTTCTTCAAACCGGCCTCCCCATAGCTTTGCTTCTTTCGCCGGAGCCGCCGTCATGTTTGACTGTTTTGAGGCGCAGCAAGATATTGACGGCCGCTTAGTTTGGGAAGTTAAAGGATACCATAAATTGGATGAATTAGGGTTTCGAATGGAGGGAGTTTGGGAAGGAATCAATGAATTGGGTGGTGATTGTGAGAAAGTAAATGAAATTGATTCCATGAAATTATTATGATGCGGCGGTATGAAGAAAAGAAAATATCAGTTGTGTTCACTGTGTGTGTCAAATGTCAGTAAACCAAGGAGCACTAAAATAAATGTTTGTTTATTCTTTTTATTTATACAAGAAATTTTATATAATAGAATAGAATCAGGGTCCAAAATAAAAATAGTGGAACGTTTAAACGAGATACACACAAAAAAAAATAAAAAAATCCAGACTTTTTTATTGCATCGTTTATAAGAAGCAAACATCACAAAGTACATTTGAATTTTAGCATTAGGGTTTAGGGTTGTCGCTCTTAAGGGTGTTTATGAGTCGAGTATATAACGAGCTACTTAAATTCGAACTTGATAATATTCAGATTCGAATTGAGTTCGAACAAAATTACTACTAGATTAGTTTCACAAGTCGAGTTTAAAAGAATATTATTCTACTCGTTTGAATGCTCGTTAAATTTTGAATCAAACGAACTAATTGAACTTAACGAGTCGAACAAACTTATTTTATATAACAATTTTATACATTTAGTACTTTAAAAAAATGAGTAATACATTTGAATCTAACACTTCAAGTATACATGGACTTATGTGAACTCGAGTTGAAGCTATCAAACGAGTTAATCAATCTTGAGTTTGTGAATAAACAACTTAATCTTGGAAAAGTAATCCGTTAAAGAAATATCTCGATAGTTAAACGAGCATTGAATTCAAGCTCGAACATTAATAAATTACTCGAACTCGAACTCGAACACAATTTTTAACATTTACTCGAGCTACAATCGAGTTAAGTTCATATTTCTAATACTCGATCTGATTCGGTTCGTTAACAATGCTAGTCACTGTAGCAGTAAAATCTAATGCACCAGAAATCATAAACCTATCTATATGAACTTCTGAAGGCTACTGCTATCCAAGGCGCAACACCTAGAGGCCACAACTTCAGCCTATCTTTGTGATCCCATTGACGCCCAAGATCACGTTCAAGCTACACAATAATTCATCCATAGTTAATATTTCGTGGTTATCTCAACTTCAAAATCATAATTTAGGATAACATCAAAACCTAATTGTATATATATACAAAAAATGTCACAATTTTCACAAATCATTTAGCAATAAGATTGACGGCATAACATGAAGAAGTTCGAAAAATACCGTATCTACATACATGATTTTCAACTTAACTGTATACATACATAATTAAGCATAAAATATAACACAAAAACCAAAAAATTGAATAACTTCGAAAAAAACAACATTTTTGTAAAACTTTTTATAGAAAAATATTATATATATTTACATAATTTGATAGCTTAGTTATATATACATGCATAATTGTATATATACGTAATATGTAATGTTTATAACTTGCATTAATATATTTAAAACTACTAGATATAATATTTGATATTCTATCTATTATGAGAACTCAATATTTTTATAAAATTATTATTTATATTTCTAAAATTATTAAAGAAAATGATTGTTATTACATTTATCACTAGCATTTTATAATTTTTTTTTTATAAAAATTATGAAGTTATTTTGCTGAATTTGATATAAAAAAAGGATGTAATGCAAAGATTAAATGTGACAATACAAATATATTTTTTAAAGAATTTTTTTTTACAAAAAGAAAAAAAGTGCAATTTTTCATACCACCTTCTAATAAATCTGTGTTAACTATTAGAAAAATGTATTTATGTATATAAAAATAAAAATAGGCCTAACAAAATAATTTACTTGGGTACATATCTTAGTTTAATTGGTAAATTAAATATGTACTCAGTAATGTTTGTAGATGTCATGGCGCAGCAAGCAAAACAAAGTGCACAGGGTGATGGCCGGAACGGCGACGAATCGGGCTGGACACATGTTTCATATCGTAAGAAATCTCATCAAGCTTACAATCATCACACAAAGGATCCATCCATCACTACTTTTTTTGTCTCTAACCTTCCTGATGACTGTTCAAATCACAGACTATGGAGATTGTTTGAAAATTTTGGAAATATTTGCGATACTTTTGTGTCAAGGAAGAAAGACAAACAAAATAATGTGTTTGGTTTCATAAAATTCAAAGATGTCACTGATCCATTCAGCCTGGAGACGAACTTAAACACAGTCAAATGGAACGACTCAATACTCGGGGTCAACGTTGCGAGATTTGATCGCAATCGCAAGCCAATATTCTACGGCACCAAGAATTCATCTTCATCTAATCCCAACCAATCTTTTAACTCTCGACCTCAGATGCAACCCCCCAAACAACATTCCAGCAGTTTTGTAAAGAATAATGGGATGTCTTACAAGGATGTATTCATGGGTAAGACTGTCAAGGCTCAATCTCTAAGATCAGTGACCATTAAGGAGCAGCAATACCTTTACCCTCAACACTGCATTGGCCGTTCGGTGTTAGGGGAGTTCAGTGATATAGATGCTTTCAAGAGCCTCTCATCAATGTTATCCAAAGGAGGTTATAATAATGTGGCAATTTCATACATTGGTGGCCTTAAGGTATTACTGGTTTTTAAAACGAACAACCTAGCTAACGAGTTCATTACAAAAGGTGCAAATGTTTGGAAGGAAACGTTATCCAAGGTCTCAATCTGGAAGGGAGAAATCATCCCGTTCGATCGGGTGATATCCATCAAAATTTGGGGGGTTCCATTTCATCTTAGAGATATAACCACATACGGATCCATCGGAAAACTATTTGGTCACAGATTAATATCATCATCCTTTTCCTGGGGCGTCGACGATAATTCACATGGCAAGTGCATCGTTCTATCAGACTCTGGCAGGAAAATCAATGAAGAGATCGAATTAAGATGGCGAAATAGTAGGTTTCGGGTGTGGGTTTCCAAAGACACAGATAACTGGAAACCTACATTCGGATATGAGGAAGGC
This sequence comes from Logfia minima, assembly GCA_963921325.1. NCBI lineage: Eukaryota > Viridiplantae > Streptophyta > Magnoliopsida > Asterales > Asteraceae > Logfia > Logfia minima. Next base: position 5,834,700 of record OY992774.1, on the reverse strand, counting down.
GAATTCAGAGTCTGCTCACCGGAGAAGTCGATTAGTCACCTGGAAACTAATCGTGAAGATGGAAAGGCGAACGTGCATGATTATGGGGAAACTCAATCCACGCATGTCTCATGTGACCGTACGGATCCCAACATTGAAAATCCAAACAACATGGGAGTTAATTTGAAAGACATCCAATTTTCAATTGGGCCTACTGCTTCCAATAGATCCAAGAAACAGGCTAGACACCTCCGTAGCCCATCTTCCTCTAGTCCAAATAATCATCCTAAGCGGCCCACTTGTGACACTAATCCCACCTCTCCAAACCCATTCCCTCAGCCCAACGTTACTATCCCAGATCTAAATATCTCAATTATGAATAATGTTCCCATTTCATCCCTGGGAAAGGTTTTTTATTCAAAATTGATATTAAAAAGGCCTTCGATTCGCTATGTTGGGATTTTCTCGATTCGATAATGGATCAAATGGGCTTTCCTTCCAAATGGAGACGTTGGATTCGAACAATTATCTCTTCTGGTCACGCTTCCGTTTTAATCAATGGATCCCCGACAGCCGAGTTTCAATGTCAAAGGGGTCTACGACAAGGGGATCCACTTTCCCCTTTTTTATTCCTTCTCGCCATGGAATCTTTGTCTCTGATCATCAAAAAGGCTTGTGAATCTGGTTTTGTTCATGGTCTTAAACTTGGAAATACTGATCTAACCTTATCACATCCTATGTACGCAGATGATGTAATCTTTCTTGGCGATTGGTGCAAGTCCAGCTTAGCTAATTTAAAACGTATCCTCAGATGTTTTTTTCTCGCTTCTGGACTTGGCATCAATATGGAAAAATGTTTCCTGTATGACATTGGAGTGGAAGAACTACAAGTACAGTCATTTGTATCGGAATTATCATGCAGTGTGGGCACGTTTCCTTTCATACATCTGGGTTTAAATGTAGGTGGAAATATGAATCTCATACGGAATTGGAAGCCGGTGATTTAAGTTTTCAAATCTAGATTGTCGATCTGGAAGTCCAAGAAACTTTCTTTTGGAGGACGCATAACCTTAATCAAGTCAGTTCTAAATGCTCTCCCAACTTATTACTTCTCGTTATACAAAGCTCCAGTCAGTGTTATCGAATCTCTTGAACGAATCAGGCGGGAATTTCTATGGGGTTTCGAAGACCAATCTAAAAAGATAAATTGGGTCTCATGGAACAAAGTCATCTCTCCAAAAACGAATGGTGGAATCGGTTTGGGATCACTTTCAGAAACGAATTTGGCACTGTTATCAAAATGGTGGTGGAGATTTAAAAGTGAACCAAATAAACTGTGGAGGAAAACAATTTGGTGTCTCCATCATAGTTCAAGATCGTGGAATTTCATACCAAGGAAGCTCTCGATACCCGGACCATGGAAGCAAATTAGCACGATCTCTGACCATTTGAAAGACACTGGCTTCGATTTACAAGCTTCCTTTCATGTAATCCCAGGTATGAACTCAGATTTGTCCTTTTGGCATGACCCATGGATCGCAAATACATCTCTGAGATCTTTGTTCCCTAGTTTATTCAATATAGAGGCTATTAAAACATGCTCCCTTAAGGATAGATTACTTTTTAATGATGGTGGATTTTCGATACATTTTCACTGGACTCGACAACTTAATCATGAGGAACATATTGGGGCAAATACTTTGGTGAATCTGCTCTACAATTCCACATCATGGGCTACTGATAAAGATATATGGAGCAATGATGTTTGTGTAATGGGAAAGTTCAATGTTAAGATGATCAAGAACAAAATCAGCGAGGTGCATGAAATACAATTGGGAAATCATTTTATTGGGCCAAGTGGATCCCGATCAAAGTCAATTTTCTTTTGTGGAGGGTTTGGCTAAACAGGTTACCAACAAAAGACAACTTGGCAAAAAGAAATGTAAATGTTAGCTCAATGGAATGCAAGGTTTGTGGCTTAGAAGACGAGTCCTTGGAACACATTTTCGGCACTTGCGGAATTTCCATAAGGGTATGGGATTCCATTCCGAAATGGTGTAGAATTCCAAATTTTTTCATCTTATCTGCAAGAGACTTACCGACACTTGCTTCGCAATTAAGGGGAGATAAAGATTGGAAACTCGGTGTCCACTTGATTATTGCAACTTCAATATGGGTTTTATGGAAAAACAGGAATAATATAGTTTTCAAATCGGAGCAAAGATCGGTGAACTCAATCATTGAAGAAATTCGGTCATTATCTTATTCATGGATCAAGAATCGATCTAGGTATAAAACCTTAACTTTGGAGAAGTGGCATGCTTTCAATTTTCATTTTTAGAAATGTAATTTTGGCGTTGTTTCTTTAATGATTGGTGTGTGTAACAATTTGGGTACCACAACGTTTTATTGTATATACTCCTTATAATGAAGCTTACTTTTGTTGGTCGTTAAAAAAAAAAATTGATAAATTAAAAAGAGATGAAAACAATGAGATAATTTTGATCATAGGGACCAGGTAAATCATTGGTAAAAGAAGCTCCACGCTAGCAACACAAAGGATAACGGTGGGCCCACATGCCACGTAAATTACACAGCTGTCCGCAAATTTTTGCCCAAGGAACTTTTCGACCTGACAACTTGATCAAAAGACAAAGAGTGCCACTTGTACCAAAAGAGATACAATTGTCAATAAAGTTAAAATTTACTGACGTACAAGCAAACGATGCACAAGTCTGCATTTTTCAGATTGCATCCCTCCACACACTAGAATGCCTCCTTCCAGATAGCAATAATTTTACTTATACCCTCATTAATGTTACAACATACAAAATGCACCTTGATGTTTAAATAATGTTACAAGAACACAAAAAGTTAATGGTATGGCTTAAGAATCCCGCGTCTACATTCAATAATGAAACCAATTTGACGTTTATGAGTGACTGGTAGCAACACTTGTGACAACGATCACTAAATACTAACTAAACGAAAGATGACATAAGTATCAAATTTAAAGTAAAAGGTGTATAAATAAATGCATATGATGTTTATAGACCATATACATTTAAGTTGACTATTTAATTCTAAAAGATATATTTTTAAAATAAAACTATTGTTATTCAGTAAACTTTAATATTTTAAAAGTAATTCGCTACCCTAAAAGCTTAGGAGTTTATTAAAACTATACTACTAAAAATATTTCTTAATGAAAGTACCCACCTAGTTTTGTACACATTTAGTGTAAATAGTAAAAGGAATGATAAAATTAACCTTAGTCACCAACACAAAGCATTTAAACAATTTTTATTGGTTTAAAAAAATAGTCCTAACAAATAACTTAAATAGTACACTTTGTATTATAAATTTGGAGATCCAATCTAATTGACCTAGTATCTATACTAAATAACACATCTTATTAGTTATGGTTCTATAAGTCTAATCAAGCACACTCTGTCACTAAGCATTTTTGAAACATGAATGAGACTCAGGGTTATCGGTAACCTAATCAAAACTCTATTTTAGTTAAATCTCGAGAGTTAGTAAAACAATAATCTTCTAATAAATATGTCTTTTCTAATATTTAAATACATTTTACTTATGTATTAAGAAATAGACTAAAACATGATTTTTCCCTAAGCACCTATATTTCTCGTGACGTACTTTTCACCTTTTCTCTTTACGAATAAGAAATGTATAAAAAACTGAAAACATATTTAACCCATCGATTTCTCAAATTATCAATGCTAATATACATATTTACAACAAGTCTCTATAATACAGGGGCTGGTTGTGAAACCAAATGATAATATTGAGGGTTATAAGTAAAAATATAATTTTGATATGTTATCATGTATCACCGAAATATTAATATTAAATACTATTTATTTTATTGTATTTTATTGATTGATTATTGATTGATGATTGATGAATTATTAAATGAGAGAAAAGCATCATACAACCACACGGCTTCGAACGTACAACAAAAAACCGTAAAAAATTCGCTTAAAATCCAATTGGGTCTATTTCGATTCGAAAGCTTAATTCAGGGTTCAGATTTACTGTTGTGCAAAGTTCAGGTATTTGATTTTATTCCCTGTTGTAAAGTTTGAATCTTTTCGTTAATATTATAAGTTTCAGCTACAAATTAGTATATCGCCTGTTGACATTTTAATTATTTAAGAATTTTGTTCATGATTAAATGTTACTAATTTGATTAGAAGGTAATTGTTTGTTGTAAGAATCTAGGTGATTTTATTTTAGCTTGAAATGAGTTTTTTTTCTTGGTCTAATTTTGTATTTGTTGACACAGAAGCTATTGTGTTTTTCTTGATTGATTTTATAGACTTTCCCATTTAATCAAACAAAGGAAAAATCATTAATTTACAAGCAGTGTACAAATTTTATTGGTGATTATTGAATATTGTAATTACATTATTCTTAGTATATATTGATAATTTCTTTTGATAAGATCATTTATTTGATTTTATTTTCCGAGGAGCTTTTTGTTCAAAAACTAAAAGTTAAAGCTCGTGCCAAACAGGGCTATGTAGTAGAGGAATTGAGATTATGGGTTTTCAGTTAACGTTATTATTTTCATATCACATGGAATATATAATGTTTTGTCTCTAAGTTTTCTTCTTGTTCAAGTGTGTTGGTAGGTAAAATGGCAGTAGCGTTTTCACAGTTTTCATGGTGGTCATGGAGCGGAAAACATCAAGATGCAAAAAATCACAACGGGTCCTCTAAGAATTCCACAACCACATCCGATGTAAATAAATTAGAATTCGAGAATTTGAAATTCCCATTAGTAAATGTGGCACCATCGACGTCTAAAAGGGTGAAAAGAAAATGGCATAGTCGAAAAGAACGTGAAGTTGATAAAGAATATGACGTTGTGTTGGTTCCATCAGATGGTGATTGTTTATCAGGATCAGAATCTGATGATTCTGATTGGTCGATTGGATGGTTGGAACCTCACGGTGCTGGTTTTTGTAGCGATGATGATGATGATTCTTCAGATGATAGTTTTGCTGTGTTGGTGCCTTGCTATGGCCATGGATGTAATGATATTGTTAACGCAAAGAAAGCGCCAAATGACAAATTCTTAGATACGATTGGACAAGTGCCAGACATATATTTTGCTGGTATTTCTTCTTATTGTGCTGCCTGTATTTATTGATCAGTATGAAACTTAGGTGCATGAGTGTGCAATATTCCAATAAATATAGTAAAGAGAATTCATATACATATAAATCTAAAGCCATACTTAGTAACATGACCTATTGTTTAATCACTTCCTAAACAAGTATATTGATGCTCTAATACTTGGTAACAACCTCTAATACTTGGTATCTTGTTAAGTGTACTTATTTTTCTTTTGCATGCTTTCGAATACCAACCAAAACATCCCAACACTATGTCTGTTCTTGATATCAATAAGGCTGATGATTTGAAATTTTGTTAGGACAAATACAACAAGGTATTGAAGTTTAGGTTATCATGTGATTCATCATCCTATAACCATAAAACACACGAGTCCTAACCATAAAGTTAAATAAGTCAAAAGCTAATTAGTTTGATATTTTTCTTATATATTTAGGGAAATATACTTGGGGAATTTACATTTTTTTGTTTTGTTTTCATTTTTAATAAGTGAGGAGGTGGATGTGTTAGTAACAAATCAAGGAGATAACATGTAGACATTTTGTTTCATCTTAATAAGGGAATCTTGTATTATTCGACTTTAATATTAATAACTCATTTTGTTTATAACTGTTCTGAATTTATGAAGTGAAATTTATCGCTCAATATGATTCACAGTTTACTTTATTATTTTTCAATATATGAGATATTGATCATAATTTAGTATTCATTGTATTAGAGCCACACTCTTATTAGAAATGGATAATGATGCAGAGAATGCCTTCGGGAGTCCAGTTCTTGTGGCTTAGCCACTGGTTCTTCGGTCAATATGTGAAGTCGAATGTTTTAACGATTCAAAGATTGAAGGGTCATAAAGAAAATTTTAATTGTCATATTCAATCTTTTATATTTAGTATTTATCTTGTTTTAATTAGGAGTATCTTTCATTTTTTTTTGAAAATATTTATCTTTTCCTTCAAGTTATCAGTTAGGGTTAGGAATCTATATAAGTATTAGTTTATTTAGGTTTTTATGTTAGGTTATGATGAATTGAAATAAGATAGTATCTCTTGAAGTCCGGATTTGGGCACCCGTTTAGGGTTTATTGAAATTCTGTTTTTGTTTATTTCTCTGGTTTCTTCTTGTCACAACCACCACGTCATCAGAAAAACTTTTACTACATGTTAGTTGGAGAAGTACTCTGACTTATATGTAACTTGTATATTTTTACATCATTTGTGTATATGCTTGCCCGCTTACTATGCTGGTAACTGACCCAGTATGACAATACAACATAAATATATACTGAGTTTTTGTTTGTGGAGCTCACTTACCATAATTTCTCATTCCCAACCTTTCTCCATCTAATGTTTTGATAATGAAATGGGACTCGCAAAATAATTATCTCAGGGGGAAGGATTTAGTGGGGAACTTTTCCTTTTCTTTTTATAACAATATGCATCAAAACGAAGTTATGCAAAATAGATTAACCCTTTTGTCTGACCACTTACCATTTAAGATATGACCAACTAGCCTTTTCTCAAAAATAAGTTAATGGTACAGGGTACTGGGATAGTGGGACGTGATGTGAAAGATTAACCTGTAAAAATGAAAGAAACATTTAGGGGAAGATCATAGGCAAGATCTGATCTTAGTAATGCTATGTTTATTACAAGTATATTTAAGGAGTTCCTTATCACAAGTCAAGAGTAAACGTGAACATACCGTTTATCTATCACAGAAATACCAAAAACTTTATTGAATATCATTACACAGCTCCGATAAATCTATTTTATCAGTTATGTCCTTACTGCTTATGTATTTTAGTTTAAGTGATATTGAATCGTTGTGTGTGGCTTTACATTGACACGGCATTTTTCTTGTGAAAATCATGTTAAGTAAAAGGTGTTTGCAAATAATGAGTCATTTAACAGATTGTAATAGGGTTTTTCTTGCAAAAAGCCAGCGTTCTTGCAGAACTGAATTAAAGATTATGTCTCGACCCGTCACATAACTCACCCATTTTTTCACCTTCTTTGAAGCTTATATGGATGAAATATGACTGTTTAGAAAATCATTTGTTCTTGCAAAATGCATGGGTACTTTTTTGTGTTTTCACATAAGTGATAGTTTGTTCGCAATATATAATCAAGCACATTGTTTAGAAGTACTTTGCTTCATGTCTCATATTGATCTCTTACAAATAAATGGGATCGTGGTTTGCAGAGAACGAAGTGTACATGGAACAATGGCTGTCATCTTTACAGCACAACTGAGCATTTATCATAGTCGATTAACTGTAAATATGTATCTATATGTAAATCTATTGGTGTAGTAAATGTGGTGGTGGTGGAGGTGCTGCTGCTTACTGTTTCGGGTTTAAAACGATCTTGATTTGTGATGACAAGAAGAAAACTGAAGCTGCATAGAAAAACTGACAATTCAATCATTTTGTCTTGCATTGATCTTGTTGAGAATCAAGACTGAAGAAAATCAATATTTGTTGAGTGGTATTTGTACTACTGTATGTAATTTGTGAGATGTAAATATTCATTGGAAGTTGAGGGTGAAGCCAGAAATTCCCTGAAAAAAAAGAAAAAATTTGATCATAGTTCTTGTAAATTGGATTCTATACTGAATGTATTCATAGATGGTTTGCTGCTGTAAAACCTTTTGTTGCCTCCCTTTGGTTTATTATTAGTGTTATTCTTTCTATTATTTTTATTTTTGCGACACAATGAAGACAGATATGCTGAAAAAAATGAAAGATAACCACATAAAGGCCTCCCCATCACCACTTCTTGTACACACTATTGAAAGTAGTAGTAGAGTAACAATCTATGGACATTATCTGCATATTGAGTTTAAAAGATATAATCCATTGGCGAAGATCCCAAGGATTCAATACTATGTCTTCAAGTCTTTCACCTTCACTCCAATTTTCAGTCAGCATAACGAATCAAAATATAGAAGGATATAAATAGGCAATTTCCTGAAACTATAATGGGATATCGGTCATTCTGGCATTTAGACTGAGAAACAACCAACGGTGAACGGGAAATTCAAAAGATAAGATAATACCACGACGGGAAAGCATTTGTGCATCACTTTCATAACTTCGTAAGTAAAGCTACTTGCCAATTCCTAACAAAACTGTTTACAACACCCAACAGGGCAACAAACAAGATACAACGTTACAATTTCTACCAAAACTGAACACAATATTGTAACAGACAACAAAAACCAAGTTTTCATGGTCACTATTGCTCTGGTTTCACGATTTCATTCTCACAGGTTTCCATCATTACAGGTTCAACAACAGGCAAAGCCGCATTTTCTTTAACTTCCTTTCCCAAAGTATCTTTAAAAGTCTCGACTTTTGCTGCAACAGTAGTCTGCTCCCCTTGGACCTTTTTGGGTGAGTTTGCTGAGTTGGAAATTGCAATACCATTTGTTTCTTGGGTGGCAGTGCTGACTGGATTTGATGGTCCCACATTTGCATTATGATCGTGGGGCCGTGAGGCATTTGGTGAATGGAGATCACGAAAGTTGGTAACACCTTGTTTAATGTGGATGGCACTCTTTAACTGTTGCTTCAATATAGCTGCAGCGGCCGACTGTGTAGCAATGCGGGCCCCGGCAGCAACTGCAGCAGCTTTAACTGGATCTGGGCCAATGGTGAGAGATTTTGGTGATGTTTTGGGTCGAATTTTGGGCAATGTTTTTGTTAGGGCAGAGTCCTCACAGGGCAGATCTTGAGGAAGGGTGGTAGCAGATGGAGTATCAGCTATAATAGGACGCATGGAGGCAATGGGATTGATGCTTGATTTTGTCCTACCTGTTTATGTTACGATTAAAAATCATATCAGTACATAAGACGTGTAGGTCAGGAAGGCTGGGCTATGGGTTGAAACAGGTCGAGTCAATGGGGTTGACCCGAAAACACTTTCTTGTCCATCTTTTAATTTCTTAGACATGTAGTTTAAGAAGAGTAGTCGATTGTGTGTCGAATATCTAAATAGGAAAAGTTTTTCATAACTTGGCAGTTGAAATTTACATGGGGCGGAAAAATTACAACTAATTCATGGGACTAATCAAATGTGCAAATCATACAAAATTGTTTCAAGAAACAGAAAGAGTTGTACCAAGTGATGAAGACGCCTTCAAATTATCCACTCCAGGTGGATCAAGAGCCATGTTAAGTGCCCGTCGAGCTGCCAGGTGTACCTCAGAAAGTTGTGATCCAGTTATCACATTTGAGTTGCTATTACGCTTCTTGATAATATTCCATCTCTGCAAATGTTAAATAATATTCCCAGTTAAAGTTTATTAGTATGATAAATACGTAAATACATAATCAAGAGTTCGAATGTGTATTTGGCTAATCAAGCATATGCAACTAAAATTATTTTGTGACAATGATCACCTCTTTTCTCAAAGTATATAACTTTTTAGGAACATTTGTATCTTTTAGATAGTAAATGTCCACAAGTTACAAAGAATATACCATACGTAAGAATTGCATTCAATTCTGACCAACTTAATATTACTAACATTAGGAAACACTGAAGAATTATAAAACCCACCGTTCACTCTTAAAACTCAATATGATTATAGTGTTACAGACATATAACAGGGATATGATCTTTTTATTTACACATACGAGAAACCAACCTGAGAAAGCTGTGAAGCAGTTCTATCACCCTTAAAATCGCCTTTTAAGATGTTAGCCCAATTCCCTTCACCACATTTCTGAACAGCGGCAAACAATTCCATGTCTTCAGCTGTGGACCATGGCTTTCTTTTCCTGCGAGGAGGCAAGTTGCCACTTCCAGCACCATTTTTATCCAATTCTTCTGTAGATGTTGCAACTATTGGGTGTGGCTGTCTTTGAACAGAAACTGGAACTGTAATGTTGGTCCCTCTTACATTTTGTTGATTTTCTGATGAATTTCCGGTTGACTTGCCATCAGGAATATTAATAGTCAATGGAGCCTCAATGGTCAATCCCTTTTCTATGCCGGAGTCGGATGTTGAACCAGAAGCTATGAGTACCTGAAGAATGCAATCCATGTAACAACATTAGAGTCTATCAATATAGTCTCACATTTGTGGTAATCAAACCCTAGCTTTAAACCTCGAATTTTATAGATAGCCAATAAAAGGTAGTGTTGAATTTGGAAAAGGTATAAGTGCGCAGAAATGCAATTAACTAAGGTCCGACATTCATTGTGTGTACCCAACTACACGGGCGTACGTTGTGTGTAAGACATAAGAGATTTTGATACAATGTAGTAACGGGCAACTTGTTCGAAAAGTTGCAGGTATTTTGTTATTTTTATCATTTAATTAAATATGATGTGTATTAAATCATGTGTCATTTCCACGTCATTAAAATATGTCCAACTAGATAGTTGCATTTTTTTTAATCTTTGTTCTCATTTGACTTGGAAAAAGAGACTACCAAACAGTCAAACACCCCCACTTGTTCCCTTTTTGTTTTTGTTTGCATCTCATCAACAGGTACAACAGCCACACAAACACAATCGTTTCTCTTGTTTCAGTCTTCATTAACCCATCCGGCCATCCCTTTCTATATTAATAGGTTCTACCACCAGTGACATCATCAACACCATAGCTACCTACAAGACACCATCACCGCCGATCTTTGATTTCTCCGGCCAAACCTGCAAGTCCAGCCAGATCTTAGTATTTCCGACCACACCTGTAACTCCGGGTCTCCAGCGAGAACATCTCCCACCAACTCATAAGAAACCATTGAAAAAACATCAATATAACAATCTTAGCAAGAAACCATTGTAAAAGATGAGAAACAAAACGTTAAAACAAAACAATTTTGCATATCTACCGGTGATCTGTCATTGAATCATATCTTCGGTTCAATTCATGTATCGCGCAAGCCAGTCTTCGTTGTCTCTGGCCATGTACGCTTGCAACTCCGGCCAAACCTGCGACTCTGGCCGATCTTCATTTGCTTTGACCACATCTATAAGTCCGACCAAATCTTCTTTCTCGGGTGTTTTTTCCATAAGGGTCTTCACAATAATACAATGGTGGTGGTCATGGAGATGTATGCAGGATGAGACAGGGAAGTGGAGAGAGAGTGTTGTGGTGGTGGGTGTAAAAGCGAACATAAAACCAAACACTCGATTTTCAGGATCTAGATCTTGGCAATGATGGTCTAAGACAATGGCGACGGTGAGAAATGGTGGTGTTGGTTTCGGTTACCTCGTGATTGGTGCCGATTATAGTGTGGGGATGACGACGGAGTTGGTGTGGGGATGACGGCCGGAGTTGGTGGGGGGGATGACAGCCGGAGTTGGTGGTGGTTGTGGCAGTTGAAGTTGCTAATGATTGTGGTAATAAGAAGAAGAATTTGGGTGTTGGTATATGATGGGCGGTAGTGGAGATTAAGGATGATATTTGGGGAAGAAGAAGGCCGAGTTTTAGAGAGATAAATTTTTTATTTTTTATTTATTTTTAATTTACATGTCATTGATTAGTTTAAAAATGAAAATAAAAATTGATTACTTTAAAAATGAAAATAAAGATTGAATTACTGGAATAAACATGGCATGAAACCTGATGTAGCCCATTTTTTACATTCATTCTATCAAAATATCAAGTTTTTTACACACAATGTATGCCCAAATAGTTGGATACACACTACGAATGTTAGACCTTAGTTGATTGCGTTTCCAGATACTTATCCCTTTGGAAAAATAATTGCTAATAAAGTTTTCTAGATATTCAAAATCCACCAATATGAGCAATTAATCAATACTTCTACATCCTTTAATAATAATAATAATAATAATAATAATAATAATAATAATAATAACTTCAGTATTTTTTTTACCTTCACACATGCCACAGCCTCTGTTGAAGCTTCAATGCTAACAGGTGGAAAAGCTTCCAGCTCATATTCGAAGTCACTATCATCATCCTGCCAGTAGGTATTTAACAAACAGCGACTTTATGTTAATTACGCAAAAATAAAATAAAAGAATTTAGCCTAACTCAAGCACAAAATCAACAAGATTTAAGAAGAACAACAAGATTGATCAATATACGAACTGCATGTAGTGGCATTTATTTTCCCTCATTATATCACATATTTATGCTACTCTATGGTACATTCATCTTTCAAAAAACACTATTATGTTACACGAGTAATGATTTTCTGAATTTTGCAAATGTATTTAATACGAAGAGAAGATTGTTTGTATTAATGCACGGGAAAAAGATGGATGTGTTAGTTGTCATATATATATAATAAGGTTTTCTGGATCAAATTTTGAAATACAGAAGATTTGGAGCAGCACAGATGTGTATATGAATGTAACGTACTTGTAAATAATCAAAATAATTCATTTAAGTACTAGTTGATCAAACTCGATTATTATGTGCTGAACCAAAAACATCAAAATCATAATCATCAACATGTATATGCTTTGAACCATGCAAATTAACAATTCCAAAAAAAAAAAAAAAAAGATTTTTGCCTAAAAAGAGCAATTTTCACTATCCAAAAAAAAAAAAGCTTTTCAACTGACCAAATGAGAAGTAAATTTGTCAGGTTCCCTGTGACACACATCTAACTAAGTTGCAACTACAAAGATTTGTGACATCTTTAGGTTCGTTAGTTTCACGATACAATCGAGAATTCTTATGCTAATTTCATAATCATCAATATGTATCAAATAGTATAAAACCTTTTCTAGACTAAACTCGTATGATATGCAGACGTTAACAAAAGACAGGCATACTTGTGTAATCACAAATATTCTCTCACGTTACTTACTCCTAACAAGTTACATGAATAAGGAACATCAACAAGAGAACTTTCTTTAAGTACCGTTACTAACAATATATATTCAATCACAAAAATCCACCAACAACACAACTAAGGTAACAGATCTAGGGTAAATTCTTAAAACCATATACTACGGTTTCGTTGGCCAATTTAAGTCAATACTATAGCATGTAATACAAGATTACAATTCACTATAAAATCAGCATAGTTTGCTACCAACTAAATCATCGAAAGGTTTGTTCATGTATATGGCTTACCAGAGGTTTAACCCCATCTTCTAACTTCTCTTGTAATTCGTCACGATAAGCTAAATGACGCCATAACATTTGGTATTCCCTCGGATTCGTTATACCGGTTGCCGTTCGTTTCACCAACGCATTCCAATCAATCTTTGCATCCTGAACTTGAGCCACCTCTTGAAGGAAAGCTAACACTGTTGTGGCTGTATACCTTCACAACCGCACAAAAAATCAACATTAATTCAATAAATTTAGCTTCTTTAAATATCATATTTGTATATCAAATAGATGTATAAAGCAAAATTGTGCAGGTATGTGTGTAATTTTGCAAACAACATCAACTGAGTAAAGTTATAAACCCTAAAAAAAGCACACACCTTTGTAAGATGGTGGAAACATCTTCTTCACTAATTGAGCCTTTTTTTTGCTTTTGTGATTTATCATTCATTGGTGATTGTTGATTCAGTCTACTGAAATCGCATGAATTTTGCAGTAGAATGAAACAATTTGAGTAAACTCTGAAAGTTAGGGTTTTTATAGTTGTTTGGGATTATGAAATTGATGACAAGGGGTAGGATGGATTTGGATTTTGAATGTTGAGAGCGAATTTAAAAAACAAATTAAATGAAATTGAAAAGGAATAATATTAATTGGACTCGTATCATATAAGGAAAATTATCGACTCCGGGATATCATTCAGTCAAACGTAACGCTAAGGTTAACGGTTAGATTTAAAAAGTAATAAAAAAGTCAAATTTAAATCCAACCAAAAATTTTTAAGAACGTTCCAATGATATCAACTTTTTAATAGCTTTTCTATTTACCACATCGTAATTTTTATAAACTATTATTTTCAGAAAAGCTATTAATCCAACAAAAACTTGTTGCTCAAATAATTAGAAATCATTAATATAATTTATGCATTCACACGAATTTTTTTTTTATTCCAATAATAGAAAGCTCTTTATTTTAAAAAGCTATCTCCGAAAACGCATTAAGAAAATTTGGAAATATCTTTGAATTGTAGATTTGATTACTAGCTATCGATATCTATAGTAGCTTTTTGTTAAAGTGAAACGATCCTTGTTGTTGAAGTTTACTACCGAGTAGGAATTTCATTGATATGGCATTATAAGTTTAGAATTGCTCGGAGTAGTTCGATATTGAAGGTATATAGTTTCATAGATCGGTATTGACGTGAGATATTTAATCATCTTTCTATTTAATGCTCTGATAACTTACAATCTAATACATGTTCTAGGTTAAAAGAATCATTGGAACTATGATTGTGAAAGAACATATATCATTATTCAACGACAATTTTAATAATAACTTCTCAGGCTTCATTTAAATCTTATCTAGACGTTGATGTGTCGATTATCTTTAATCGTAAAATGGTTGTGGGAATTGTGAGAATTGTAAGAATTGATTTGAGTTGGAAATGGAGCATCCTAGTGCCGTTACCTTATGTTACAATTTTATGCTTGAATATACTTGTTTTGTGCTACAACGCCTATGTTTTCAACTAAATCGCCATGTAATCCGAGAGTGGTATCTCACCTCACATACATACATTACCTTTGTGGTTGAATTCCTAAGAATCTGTTGAAGGACCACATTCTATTTATTAATTTTCCACAAAATTGCTTCAAGTCGGTGAGAGGTACATGAAGACAAACTAAGTATCCTTCTCTATATCAAGTTTTCTATTATATGTCTTCAACTTTTCAAGAAAGGAATAACTCATGCTTCATTAATATCGTCTTGATAGATTAAATTTCTACTTATTAAGGTTTTGTGAATTACTGGTGTTGATAACTTTAGAAAGTAAGAATTCGAGATTGAGGAATGAACTTCCGATTTTTTGTATATCTTGAATCAATCATCTGTGCAGGTATTTATACAAGAAGCCTACTAACAAACTTTTAGTCTACAAACTATTCTTTAGGATCTAGATAACATTTACAACTAACTACCCTTCCTTATCGTGCTCTCGTCAACACTCCCCCTCAAGGTGGAGAATGTATGTCCATCATTCCCAACTTGTCAAGAGAGCAATGAAACACTCTCCCACATACAGCTTTTGTAAGCATGTCTGCAAGTTGATCTTCAGAAGTAACGTGTGGAAGCTCCACAGTCTTCTTTTCAAGGTGATCCTTGATAAAATGTCGGTCTACTTCTACGTGTTTCGTCCTGTCATGTTGGACTGGATTATTAGCTATTTTCACAGCAGATTCATTATCACAGTACAGTTGCATCGGTGTTGTTAGTGTTATTCCCAGATCTCTTAAGATCCTTTTTATCCATAGCAGCTCGCATACTCCGTGAACCATTCCTCTAAATTCAGCTTCTGCACTTGATCTTGATACAACCTTTTGTTTCTTGCTTCTCCATGTAACAAGATTTCCTCCTACAAATGTGAAATATCCTGAAGTGGATTTTCCATCTGTTCTATCTCCAGCCCAGTCTGCATCCGTGTACCCACTAACTTGATGGTTTTGATTCCTTCCAAAATATAACCCTTTTCCTGGTGATGATTTGAGATATCTTAAAATTCTGTACACTGCATTCATATGATCTTTACTTGGAGCATGCATGAAGCGGCTAACTACACTGACTGCGTATGCTATATCTGGTCTTGTGTGAGACAGGTAAATAAGCTTTCCGACTAATTTTTGATACCGATCTTTATTAGTAGGAACTTGGTCTTGAAGTATTGACAACCTGTGGTTGGTTTCAATGGGAGTATCCGCAAGTTTACAGTCCAACATACCAGTCTCAGTCAATAAATCTAAGACATACTTCCGTTGGCACATCGTGATTCCCGACTTTGATCTGGCAACTTCAATCCCTAAAAAATACTTTAGGTGTCCAAGATCTTTGAGTTCAAATTCAGTGGCCAGAATTGTTTGAAGTTTTTCCATCTCTTTTGCATCGTTTCCAGTGACAACCATGTCGTCCACATACACTATCAAGGCTGTTACTTTTCCGGTGTTGGATTTCACGAACAAAGTATGATCCGCATCACTTTGTTTATACCCGATTCTTTTCATGAAGTTCGAGAATCTGCCAAACCATGCACGCGGTGACTGTTTTAGCCCGTACAACGCTTTCCTTAGTTTGCAGACCTTTCCATTACATTCAATGCCTGGTGGTGGATCCATATATACTTCTTCTTCAAGATACCCGTTTAAGAAGGCATTTTTTACATCGAATTGTTTTAGAGGCCAATCTTCGTTTGCTGCAATTGAGACTAGGATACGAATGGTGTTAATTTTTGCTACCGGTGCGAAAGTGTCTCCATAATCAATTCCATATTTTTGTGTATATCCCTTCGCCACTAATCTCGCTTTGAACCTGTCTATGTTTCCTCTTGAGTCGAGTTTTATGGTGTATATCCACCTACATCCCACTGTTTTCTTTCCCTTAGGAAGATTTACTAACTCCCACGTTTGGTTCTTTTGCAACGCCTCCATCTCTTCATTCATTGCTTTCTTCCATTGTTCGTCTTTCACAGCTTCTTGTAGGTTATTTGGTATAGAAATTATAGCTAGTTTATCAACTAGCAGTGCATGTGGACTTGTGAGGTGGTGATGTGATACATAGTTGTTTATCGGGTATCTTGTTTTCGCTTTTAAGTCTGGCATATACTGTTTCTTTGGTACTCCTCTGTTACTCCTAATTGGGTACCTTGGATCTGCTTCTTCATCTGAATCCTGCACATTAGAGTCAGACAAATTTCCGGTTACATTAGTACTTACAAGTGCATCCGCTACACTTACACCTTCTGTGATCGGGTGTGTTTCGGTGATGACAGGCTCGGGTTCAGCGGTGACACTCGGATTAGATTCTTGTTCAGCTGCGATGACAGGCTCGGGTTCAGCGGTGACACTCGGATTAGATTCTTGTTCAGCTGTGACATTAGGATCAGGTTCTGTACTATCAAAGAAACTGGCCTCTTCTTCGTCGTTGTTGGGTTTGAAAGATTCAGTATACGTGCCTTCGACAATAAACTCGTTAGTTTCATCGTTGTGGGGTTTCACTTCTCCTTGTCTCTCCCCCTGAAGTGAACCCTCATTATCAAAGTATTTCTCAGTTTCATGAAATGATATGTCTCGAGTTACATATATCTTCTTTCCAATCGGGTCATAACATCTATACCCTTTCTTGTAGTCTGCGTATCCCACAAAGAAACATCGAATGGCTCGTGGTTCAAGTTTTCCTATGTTTTGGTGAACATAGGTTGTGCAACCAAAGATTCTAGGTTCGAGGTCATTTCGAGGTGGCTTATCAACAATTTCATGCAGTTTTTGAAGTGGGGTTTTGAATTCTATTACCCGAGATGGCGTACGATTCATAATATATGCAGCAGATCGAACCGCTTCTCCCCAATACTTTCGTGGTACATTCATGTCAAACAGGGATGCACGAACAATCTCAAGGATCTGTCGATTCCTTCTTTCAGCTAACCCATTTTGTTGGGGTGTTTTAGCACACGATGTTTGGTGTCTGATTAAGTTTTCTTGACAAAATTGTTGCATGTCGTGGTTGATGTATTCACCACCGTTATCAGACTATAGGATTTGGATATCCTTCCTGTACTCGATCTTAATAGTTTTCTGTAATTCTTTAAATGCATGAAGAACTTCTCCCTTATTTTTCAAAAGGGATATCTAAATCACCTTAGTACATTCATCTATAAACGTTACAAAATATCTTGCACCACTTGGGGTAGGAATAGGAGCGGGGCCCCAAACATCGGAATGAATTTTCATGAACGGAACTGTAGTTTTATTATTGCTAGGAACATATGATATTCTTTTGTTTTTTGCCAACTCACATATTCCACAACTAAACTCACTATCAGATACATTCAAGAACAAATTAGGTTTGAGTTTTCTAAGATAACTAAAGGACAAGTGTCCAAGTCGGCGATGCCATAACATTGCCGTGGACTTATTTGCTTGAATTACTCCCGCATTAAGAGCTTGACTCCGATGATGTTCTTCAAGATAGTACAGCCGTCCTCGCCTAATACCATAACCAAGAATCCGATGTGTCTTTAGATCCTAAAAGACGCAATCATTTGGCCAAAATGTTACATAGCAGTTCAAGTTTTCAGTTATTTGACTCACTGATAAAAGATTTGAAGATAAGGAAGGAACAACAAGTACAGAGTCAAGCTCCATCGAACTTGACACTTTTGCGGAACCTTCTGCAGTTACGGGTTCCATTTCTCCATTAGCTGTGTGAATGCTAGCTTGTTTAGGAGGATACGATGTTATTAAGTTTCTAGAATTATTTGTCATATGATCGGTTGCCCCTGTGTCAATTATCCAATTATTTTGTTGGGTGTGATTGTGAGGAAACATACCAGAGTTGGCGGAAGTATAGGTGTTATGATTTTCTTCAAGATTTGGTGTGCTCTGATACCATTTAGAAAGTAAGAATTCGAGATTGAGGAATGAACTTCCGATTTTTTGTATATCTTGAATCAATCATCTGTGCAGGTATTTATACAAGAAGCCTACTAACAAACTTTTAGTCTACAAATTATTCTTTAGGATCTAGATAACATTTACAACTAACTACCCTTCCTTATCGTGCTCTCGTCAACATAACTAATCAAATGAATGACAAGTTTTCAAATTAAATCAAGTGATTGATTTCCATATTTGTAAAATGTAGCTACAAGAAAAGAATAAATTGAACTCGGATGACAAAAAAGATGAAGTAGGTGTAGCCGATATACGCAATGTGACCGCTCTCATCCATTGATGAAGGCCAAGAACGATGATCATCATATATGTGATGCATCATCAGTTCTCTTATTTACAATAGTATCCTTTCTAATAAAAGTAAGAGTTTTTCTTGTGGCTAGAACCACCGGTGTCTTTGCATAGCATTGACCGGACTTCAATGATTGATCGTGGTGGCTCAAGGTCTTTCTCTTGAAGTGCATGTCCAAGCAATTTTTGCATTTGTGAAGCAAATGTATCATCCAAAATCTGCAAATTCATTAAGTATTTATTAAAATTAAGCATCATAATAATGCTATATTAAAAATGAAGCAGCGCCTTACAGATACAGCAACTCTTGAGCCTTTGTACAATGCTTTGTTTTCTTTTCGGTTTTCAAGGAAGCTCAAAACATCCTAACATCAACACAATATGCATGTCAAATTACTAATGAATATTCAACTGGTTCTCTTATGTTATATTTTATATCTAGTGATTTAAACATAAAATTAAAACTTGCCTGTCCCATCCGATCCCAATATCCTCGACATATTGCTATGAAAACGTGAGTCTCAAAGATGGTATGGAGATGATTCACAGAGTTTGTAAGCTGCTCCGTCAGTGGTTGCATTCTGTTTCGAATCTCGGATTCTGCCACACTTTCCTTAGAATCTTGAAGAATTTTCTTTAGTTTCGTACTATTTTGCAATCTCGACTGTGCCATAAGAAAACAACGACCCCAATATTAACAAAAATAGGTAAAAGAAAGACAAGAATTAGAAAAAGAAAGTTTGCAAGAATGAATGATTTTGAAAAGGATGACTGTTTTTGTAAGAAAAAAAAGTCTCCCCAAGGTGTACAACCTCCTAAATCATTTGTACTTCAAATTATATTGTTCTTCTGATCATATACTTTCAGTAATCATATATCGCACAGATTATTTAAGGAAAATTTTAGAAATGGCCATAAAATATTAAAATATTTATAGTTTAATCCGACCCGCCCCATTTTGACCCATACTAAAAATTACCCACTTTGATCTGTTACCTTATCCGCAATAAAAGTAATAATTAAGTGGCACTCACATTCTCAACAAGTTTCTCTACAATTGATTGAAGATAATTTCTGAACTTTGATCTAAGCATCACAGTGACTTCACTTAGACGCTCTCCTGCTGCTATATTCCCCTCATTGGGAAGACAACACGAACCCCATGACTTGAGTTGAACTTCAATCTTTGGACGCAAAACATCTAGCATTCTCTTCATTGAGTTTAAGAGTATGCCAAGCTGAATCAAGATACAAACCCAAAACATTAAATTAAAATAGATATAAAAAGTTCTGCATGTCCACGAAAATATGTTAATTTAGACTTTTGATATGTAAAATACAATAAACCAATAATTTAGTAACCGGACATATGGTGGATCTTTAGCCTTTTCAGAGACTACCAATAAATCACATGAAAGTTGCCGTATTTCGTTTTATGGAATGTTTATAACTAAAACGACTCAATTTCTTATTATCATCATTAACATATACATGATGGTTTCTTACAATTTGCTTAAGACGAGTGTGAATGCAAGCGAATGTTTAAAATTTCATGGGACTCTCAAATATATGTAACGGTTGGTGTTGTACTCTAAAGTTATCTGTATCAAGTTTAAACTAAAGAATGGCAGGGTTGACCTTAAAAGTCAGATTACAAACAAACACGTACACAGAAATAAATATTCACAAACCTCGGGTGGCACGACGTAAGGATTGGTGGTTCGTTTGGTAAACTTTTGGACGTACTTGAAGCCAAACTTCTTCGGTGCTAGGTTCTCTTTCAAAGGTGCTACAACATCGGCAAATTGTTTATCCAAAGCTTCGATTACCGCCTTTTCAATGTCCACAATGGCCTATTTATCAATTACCAAATTAAATCATGGATTAGAAATCGCCATTTTGGCAAATTATATATTTTCTCTTTAGCATTATCATTTAAACAAAAGGTTAGTCATCGAGAAACGATGCCAGGTGTGAAAGTGAGACATAGTAAGGGTGTACATTCTCCAACGCGAAGGTATACTCCGGCCATCGGCATATTATGACATCATAGTCATTCAAAGTTTCTTTAAGCCGGTCATACATTTCATCCACAAATGGGGTTGTTGAATTCTGTGTCCTCACTCCAGACCATTTTACCTGCAATTTCGCAAACATATTCAACATCTAGAAAATAAGAACAAACAATTCTTTGAGTTACCTCCATTTGATAATAGATATCATCCGTTGACTTCTCAAACTTATATATGCAAAACTTATAGCCATTTTATGTCCATTACATTTTCATTAACCTTTCCCATCCGATTCATAGTACTTCTATAGTACTTAAATTTACTTGAGAATTAGACCTTTTACACCCAATAAAAGATGCATCATTTGACTTGACATACAGTAAAAATGCAAATAGTTGATTCAAACTGGAATTATCTGGAAAAAGGAAATGTTGCATTTTTTTCATGAGACAACTATAAACACGGAAAGGAACGTGAAAATCACATTCAAGTATCAAAGCACAAACTTTAATGAGGTCGATGTTTCAAATTTTATAACTTAAATATTGTTTCTGATGATATATGAACGTAACTCATGAAAACATTATGGGATACCTGACAGGTGGCATATACCTTGTCTAATTTACATGTCTCAAGCAGTGAAAGACGTTTGTCTTGAATCCAAATTATGATATAAAGATGAAACAGTTCTTTTGCATCAACTCCACCTTTCACGGGACTAAGAAAGACTTGAGTTAATTTGTGCAAAGAAGAACAATTATCAATAGAAACAAAGGGAGGAAAAAGATTTAATAATTTACTTGATATTCCAGCTTGAAAGATCCTTTTGGAAGTCTGCAGTTGCAATTATAAGCTCAGAAACAGGACGAGAAGGACCGGCTGGAGGGAAGGCAACGAGGAAGGATCGCAATCTGTTGGAAAGTTCAGCACTGTATATTGCAGATGAAAGATTTGGTAGGTCGATGAAACTGCAACACGGAAAATTTTAAATAAATAGCTGGTATATAAAAGAATTACTAGGATACTTTGACATCTACATTATGGTTGTGTACTCTCAAAAACGGATAGAAAAAAATAAAATAACTAGCTTAAAAAGGAAACGGGCCAAATGGGTTGAACTGGTCAAACTGATCCTACATCTTCCAATGTGTATGTTAATGGATACAACCTCCGCAATTGCTTTAAACAAGATTTTATAATATGAACAATCTAGCGTAAAAGATGTTGTAATTATGAAAGACAGAAAAGTTTACCTGGGAAGTATATTGCAATTATGAATCTGAATATCTGTAAAAATTTCATTCCTGATATTTAGGCAAAGGGATTTCATTTTCTGATAAGCCGTGGAGACGGTGACAGGATCCATCATATTTACCACTTCCACAGTGCCACTAAGATATTCATCTGTTTCAGTTAAGTGCCTTCTTGATCTTTTCTTGGCTGCAGCCTAGTAATATTTGAAAAATTAGATTATTATCGTACTCCGTAATAAGCATATTCTTGTAAGCATAATATCACACATTATTTAAAAGGAATTTTCAAAAAAATTGATAAAAAGTACTCCGGGTCAACCCAACCCCCTTGTGACCCGTCCATTTGACCAACTCTCTACAGTTGTAAAAAACTAATATTACTATGAAGTATCAACACTGGTAAACTCATGAACCTGGAAGTAGCTGTAAAGTTTATTCTGTGCCTCAGGAGATAATATATCATGAAGAAGTTTATATAATTTCACAGCAGGTTCCAAAACCGGTGCAGCAATCCCAGTAGCCGGCCCGAAAACATCCATGATGCCAGATGGAGACAGCTCGTCCAACGACTTGTAGTTCTCGAAAACAACAGCAAAAATTTGTTCAATTTGCTCTTCAATCTCACCCAATATTCTATTCTGCCAAAACCAAAAAAAAAAATAAAAAATAAAAAAAATGGCTTAGAGAAAGGCACAAGATAACCACTCAAGGTCTGTAAATCAAAATGCTCATATGAGTTTACCTCTTGATGACTAAGAGTGGTTTTCGTATTACCCTTCATTATCACAGGTAACAATAAGTCGTGCACTAATGAGAGACAGTCATTTGTTGGAGTGGCCACATCCATGATGTAGGAAAGGTATCTACAAACAGAAAATTATGCAAGAAAAATGTTAGCGGAAAAACAGGTCACAATGGGTTCAGGTTGGGCCAGAGAACGAGCCTTTACCTTAGCTTTGTGTAAGCATCTGAAACCCCATAATATGATGCAAATTCAGTGAGTAACCATTTCCATGGGTCATGTAACAATAAATTTCTTTGTTGAAAGTTCTGTTCTTTCATGGCAACCTCCATGACAAGATCATATGCCATCGTTTCAGCAATAGAACCACACTGTCAATTAATAATATTGTTTGATCAACTCCTTTTAGCTTTTTAGTCAATATAAGATGAGAAGAACATCCACTAGAAACTAAACTGCCCGCCAAAAAAAAAAAGAACAGAAAAACTTGGCAGATCCCATTTTTTGAGTCCCTAACATTCTTCCTTTGGTATAGAATCAAGCCAAATATACCACTTTTTCCCATTGTAAGCATTACAAAAATAAGATCCCTCTATTATGAAAGACATAGACAACTCACCTTGAGGTTACTTTCATCTAAACTAGTTGTGTAATTTATATAGAGTTGAACTTTGCCAACAAGCTCATGCTCTGGCTCTCGATATATAGACCACCATCTTAGTTTGTTATTCTGCAACAAAAAAGCATAAGCTTCCCAATAAACAAAACACAAGTCATTTTTAGTAAATACAATAAACGGGTATAAAAGAATCACCTGATCTTCAGAAATAGTGGCAACTTGGGCCAGGACACGCCCATAATGATTCCCTTTGGAATCTTGCACTTCCACAATCAAGTCATCCCCGAGGCTATCTGGCAAACTGTCATCTTATGAGTCAGTAACGTTGATTTATCACATTAGAGGTGGCAAGTTTGCTTTAAACGTAAGCAGGTCAAGCAGGTCTAAAGTCACCCAAAGAACGAAATGTATTTCTTAATGCGTTAAAGCTCCTAAAGCATTTTATCCAAAACCAAATATTTTTGTAATCACATTTGGCACATCAAGCTATTTATTAAAATAGTTTTTTGGACCATAAGTTTTTGTGTCAACCCAACCCAGATCGACCCATTTAGGCATGCACCGACAAGTTCTTCACTTTGACCCATTACCCACCCCGATCGACCTGCCATTTTGCCACCTCTACACATAGTACTTACAACTAGATGTTGGATTTAGAGGTTACTTACAATATATGGGTTTCACCAGAACCAGGTTGCATTCGAATGGCATCCCCTTCAGCTGAACTTTTAAGTCTTAGCAGACAGGAGTATGATTCTGGTCAATATAAAAAATTATTAACTTTAGCTACAAAAATTTGCTTCAAAGATTCACGACAATATCTACTAACATATTTTAAAGACTGCTATAGAAAATAGTTAACCTTGTACTTCATAGCCCGATGAACTACTGCGTAGCGTTGAGACCCCGATTTTAAGAAGGCCAGAAACTTGTTTAATGTACTGAGTGCTTGCTTGCATGTAAGCCAAACTATGGCGAGAAAATGAACCACCATTTGCAGGCACACTAGGAGAGAAATGAATATTTCGAACTGCTTGCCATCCAGAAGAGACTTTCAATTGTAATTTAGCAAAGTGGCGTCGAATTTTTTCTAATTTCACTTTGGGTGGTTTTATTGACGAAAAACTGCATCCTGTAGGTGGGTCCAACGAAATTTTCACCTTACGAACTGCACTCATACAGTTATATGTCAGCATTATTCCATATTAGTGATTACTTCATTTTTGTTAAGTAAAGAAAGTCGTAAAGATTAAATAAATAATAAAACCCAAACTAAAAGGTGATGTGTTATATACTAGAACCTAATACCTTGCACCTTCATCTTTCCAACCATTTTTTTCGGTTTTGGAGCAGCCCCTTCACTACCAACTTCAGATGAGCGGTTAACAAACATTTCTTCTTCTGATTGCAGTAATACTTGTTGCAAACTGTTCAGCAAAGATCAAGATTAATTTACACACACACGACTGATAATGCTTTGTAGTGTTGTAATTGGATATTGAAAATCCAGCATCTGTTTCATTGGTATCCAGTGAATGCCGATATTTTGAAAATCTCATGTTGACATTACCCATAATCATTAGAGATAGCCAAACAGTCGGGTTGGGTAACCGACCCAAACGGGTTCGGGTTGAAACAGGTTGTTCACAGGATGGGTCAGGGGGAGTTGACCCTAGAATTATCTTTTATCCAATTTTTATAAAAGATAATGCAATTGATATGATTACGAGGACTCGATCATTACTATACTAACTTCATTTTTTACAAATAAAACAACGTAGAAGGTTGTAAATGTAATGTAGATTTGAACTGCACATAAAAGAAAATGTTGCAATTTTGTGAGAACCCAAATGTGAAGTTTTGCATTTTTTTTTTGATAGAAGTATGTTAACTTATAAATACTAAATTGTACAATAAAAATAGAGTACAAGGAAACCCAAACTCACCCAAAGGTGCTTCGTAGCAAAGCACATTCGTTTTCCAGAAAAACAGGGGCTTCCATGCAACCCTTTGCCCAAGCATGTAAGCAGAGCCGAACACATGCATCATATGCAATTACACCATGCCACGGCCCGAGTGAACTAAATTTAATAAACAATGTAT
Source organism: Logfia minima (assembly GCA_963921325.1). Lineage (NCBI taxonomy): Eukaryota > Viridiplantae > Streptophyta > Magnoliopsida > Asterales > Asteraceae > Logfia > Logfia minima. The sequence goes on along the minus strand of OY992774.1, from coordinate 5,808,985 downwards.
AATAAGCTTAATGAGAACTTTATAAAGCAATTAATTTAGGCAACTTCTTCAATGGATTGTTTATGTAGCGTACCTAGCATGAAATGTGGGGAGACGAGTAGGAAAAGAACCTAAACCGGTTTTGGCACCAATGCTCCTATCACAAATAAAGTACAAGATACAAACAAATGTCAACAATGAGGTACACCATTAAGAGTCAAAACGCCCAAGGTTCAGTTGGGGTGACCATAAACATTTTTTCTCCATCTTTGTATAAATATTTAATGCAAGAATTAAGATTACTAGTAGACACTTTTTCCTGCAATATTCAGAATCTTTACAATAAAAAGATTTTAGAGGTTGTATGGAAAAACAGGTTTCACTCATACTACGCATTTGATCCATTTGAACCGTTTGAGATTAAACACACCCGAAATCGGAAATTATATTATTTACTGGTTGGCACCATCTTAAATGCACTCAATATTTCAAATTCAATGTGAATATTCTTATAAATCTACAATTGAGTGATGCTTTTAGTGAGTCAAACTGGACACATTTAAAGAAAGTAACCCGGACCTAGATGAATTCAAGGTCTCCTGTTTATGACTCGCACTCGTATCTAAAACATGAGTCTTCTTTTCTACGCTTGAATTAGCTGCAAATTCATGTGAATCAACACGAGATGATGTGCAGTTTGCTTTAGAACTAGGAGAATGCTCCTTCTCTTGCTTGATTTCCGTAAAAGAATCCGAAAACGGAGGTGCAGTGGGAAACTCTTCCTTAGATGACTGCCTATTTTGGATATTTTTACCATTTAACTCCTGCAAGAGAATTGATCAAGTGAAAAACCAGATAATATCAAACACAAAGACTTTTCAATAGAACCCAAGTGACACACTTCTGATTTGCGTTTTGGAATTAATTATTGTAATATTGTGACTTCAAATAACAAAAGCATATAGACACCCCTCAAGATGATAATGAAGCTACTCTTGTACCTTTCTTGAAGAAATGTCCCCATTGACCCGTGATGACAAATAACCATCCGAAGTATAAGCATCTTTACGTGGCAAGTTCTCAATACTAGCCCCTACTTGCGTAGTTGAATACTCCGAGCTTTCTAACGAATCATCCGACTCATCCTCGGTATAAACACTGCTTCTAACATGATACCGATTGGCTCCCCTCATCATCAATCTATCAGCCACATTCCCCTTCCCCCTACCTCGAGTTACTTCAATCGAAGAGCTGACATCGCTAGAGTACGCATGATACTGTGGGCGCCGTTGCACAGGATCATGGTATCTGTTATTACTAACCGAAGGAACTCTATCGTCTTGAGGAGAGGAGGAATCTAGCGAGTATCGTCCACCGTACACCTCTGTGTCTGAATCTGTTGACATGTCTTCAGAAGTGGAATTTGTATAGTCTCTGGGCAGGACTTGAGATAGTGGAACAACTCCGGGCAGATGCCCACTTTTGAATTTTGAAGGCGGGGGCAGTCCAACACTGCGGGTCCGGTCTTTTGGAGTCATTCGATGAGTTCTTTGCTTCGATGTGGACTGAGAAATTTCCTTTATAGCATTACCTGATCCCTGAACACCATAATTTCAAAAATTAGATAGATAGTACAAAGATGAAAGAACTACAAAATTCAATCAAATTCTCTAGCAAATGCTAAAAAGTTTAAAACTTTGATTCCGAAAAACAAAATTAACTAATACCCAGATACAAATTGAGACCGAATGGACAGAAATTTAATACTTTAGTGATTATAATGAAGTTTTACTCTAAAAAGAGTTAAATAATAAGTTCAAAGTCATTAGTTTCATCAAAGTAATAATAACACAAAACCCAAAAGCTAATCAGCTAAAAACCCTTGAAACAAAAATTAGTATAATCCAAAACACAAATTTTTCGAAACCAAAATAAATTGAACAGTTAACTTATTAAACTGGCGTATTAACACCAACCCAGATACGAATTCAAGATAATGAAAACATATACTATTAAACTAGATAAGAATCAAGTAAAATACAAGTAAATTCATAAAACCCTAAATAACCTTTCAAATATGCAAAATGAATATAGATAAAGGATGCAAACCTCTTTAACCCATCTAACAGCATTTGTATCAAGCCCTTCTGTAAACATCATGTACTTAATTCTTGAGGTGAAATTTCACATTCAATTAGCACAACTACAAGCAAAATTAAGAATTGGGAAAAACATCAAGATCTAAGAATCTTTAAAGAAATAAACCAAAAAAGGTAACAACTTTAATTAGCAGGTGAAAAGTAAGAGTTTAATTGATTACAAATTCAAGTTACATACAATGGTAATAGAAACTGAAGTAAGAAAATCAAGTGATTTTTCAGAAGGTGTAGTGTAGCAGAAGAATGTAGACAGAGATAAAAAGAGACGTTGAGAAACAAAAATTCAAAGAGAGAGAGAGAAAATGATAACAGTAAAGATTGATTAAATTAAATTTTTTAAATAAAGTGGAATTTAAATTTAAATTCAAGAAATAAGAAATGCCCGTGATGAGTGATGGTGACTCAAAAGTTGGACACTTTCTGGTTTGTTTGGTTTTTCTCATTTACTGATTTATTGTTTAATTTAAAGTTGGTAATGGTTCTTACACTCTTTGATTGGATGGTAGATAGGAGTATAACATAAACTCCATAATAAAATATGTGACGGATTATCTTGTCGACGAGTTTAAAATACATCTTTACTTTTATATATAATTAAAAATAATAATATTGTTGGATCTGAACCCTTTATTGTCTTTTACTCTTTACAATTTAACGATTTTAATTTCTTTCGTATAATTACATTTTTAGCCTCTGAACGATTTGATGTATTTATTTAAATTAAAAATTAGACCAAATATTTTATTCATTTATAAAAATTAAAAAATCTATAAATTATATAAGAAAATTGACCATAATATTTTATAAAAAATCGATCAAAATATTTTATTTATTTTATTAAAATTAAATTCGTTCCGATTATAGTGAGTTTATAAATTATAAAAAAATATCAACTAAATAAAATTTAAATTCAATCTGTATTATTGCAGGTTATGACTTTATAATTTGAAAAAAAAGCACATTAATTGTAATTTAACCTTAATATAATGACAATTCTAGTCTTTCACTATTAAAAAGATATTATTTTTGAGTTTTGTGTATATTTAAGATTAAGGGTAACATGTGAAATTCAATAATTAATGCATATTTATTTTTAGTAGTTAACAATTATTTTAAATCGGTTAAAAATAGTAAAATGGACAAATAAATTGAAAAGGAGGTAGAAAATTGATCATAATTGAATTTTATGTATATTATTTTCTAATAGTTTGTTAGTTGATAGGTACTAATATTAATAGATTGTGGATGTTAAACAAGAAATAACAACCTTTGTATAATTTTATGAATGTACCACAACGAAAATATGGTCATATATTGTGAAAGAACAAAATCTTTTATTTTAACCACTTAAAGGGATATTTCTATTTTATTACAAGAAGACATAAGTTATTATAGGGAGTCTGAATTTTTAACCTATTCTCTAGGTTTCAATTTAAATAGAAAAACACCCTTTTAGTAATCTGTTATAATAGAGTTGGTTATCTATCAAATATGGTTTTAATGAGAAAGAGAAAGAAAATCATACTTTCCTATCAAGTTTTAATGGTTGCTTTACAATTAAAAAGAAAAAGAAAAAAAAAAGAATCAAGAGTAACACTTTTTATCTTTTGATAAGTATTTATAATATAATTTAGTTAGTAAGATATATAAATACCAAAATTCAATTATATTGAAGATATGTTCTCTAATTTTATATGTATATTAAAGTTATAGAAATTAGTCTTTGATATCACAAGTAAGTTAAAAATGTGGTTCAAATTTTGTTTAAAAAATGGCAAAAAGAAAATAAAGAGACACTTCTTGTATGGAGCAAAGATTATTATTATTAAAGAGAATTAAAATAAATGAAGAATTAATAATTAATTAATTAATCAACAAAAAGCAAATGGAGTCGAACGTTGAGAGCCATTTGAGCGGTGTTTCCCGCTTGTTTAAGCAAAAGGCGTCACACTCAATCACATGGCCAATTCTTGGTGGCTTCCCACTTTCATTTCCATCCAAACAATATTTATATTAATTATTTTATATAACTTTATTATATTTTTAATTAACTTTATTATTATTATTTCAATTAAAAAGGAATCACTAATAAAAATCTCTTTTCAAAGAAATTCGTATAATTCTTTCCTTTTTATCTTAATTCAAGTATCTTTCCCAAATAACTTATGAATTCCTAAAAATTTATAAGCTACATAGTCTAATATTCAGGTAATTTACATGACACTTTTTTAATTATTCAACTTCAGTCATTAGACCCTAGAAAGTAATTAAGGTTTCTATTTGATGTTATGAAAGAATGACATAGTTTATTAAGGGATCGTTATGTGTGCAGACCACCACACACATAAACTACAAAAATAATGCCTATAAGACTAAAAGAATTAATATTTTTTACAAGTTATATCCTTGAATTATACATACGTATATAAAATATCATATTTTTACTCTTGAAATCACATAAATTAGGTATCGCTAAAAACACGTAAGTTATCTTACTTATGCCTAACGTCATACGTTAAGAACCATTTATTGAACTTTCATTTTCCATAAATAACAAAAATAGTAATTAATTCACATGTACAAATGGAATTTAAAGAGTTTAATAAATCAATTTTATGTTATAATTGAAAAGATTAGGTGTATTCAATGAAGTTTAACTTACGTCCATAATATTTATGTTATGCAGTAAAATATAATATTTTATTATAATTGTGATTAATCATCGTATAAATATGATAAAATTAATATCAAATAAAAATTACATAAGTTATATTTAAACATATTGAGTCTTAATTTTAAAAGTATTTGTACATAAAACACCAAAATATTTTTATATATTATATTAAATTTATAACTTTTATAAAGCATTTAACACTTTATTTCTTAATCCTTAAAAAGGGATATCAGAAATTACAATTTTACCCCTCTATTTATTTAATATATAAATAATTCAACTAATACTATATTTCACATAATACAATTAAATATCTTATTTCTTTTTTTATATCACATTTTTTAATTTACAATTACAATAATTATTCTTGTACCATTAAGCATTCATTATAAAAAAAACACTTTCATTTAAAAAGTAGCAAGTATTCTTGCATTCATGTACCATTAAGCATATGTCTGTTAACAGCAACATGCGAAATCTTCATCCGCTACTGCGCGCAGGGTCTGACGCTAGTATTATATATATATGTAAAGGATCCATAGAGAAGCTCCAAATTCTGAGGAAAGAGGAAAGCAAATCTCAACCATTTATTTCATCATTTATAACATTCATTCCAGATGAATGTTAACTCATATTTTGTTACTATACATCAATTAATGTTACTTAATATCATTTCTTGATGAATTTTTGTGATAACATTCACCCATAAATGGTATAATCAGTGTATAATAACATATATGGGTTAATATTTATCATAAATTAATTTTTTAAGAAAATATCAAGTTGAAATTTTGACTAACATTCATCACAAATGAATGATAAATGTCGATTTTGAGATTTTTTTGTTTAAAATTTAAAATTATAACAACATTGTTTGATTAAATGATGTATATAATCGATTCATTTATATTTCAAGCTTTAATTTGATGAATGTTGCTTGAAAATCATGTTTTGATGATAAATGAGTATTTGCTTCCCTTCTTTCCTTTTTTTTCCCCCTTTTAATCCCCACCCTATATATATACATATATCTGTGTTATATGTGTAAACTGATAAAAAGTCAAACACTTTTACTAAGTTTATTTTGGTAACTAAGTTTCTATGAATTAAAATATAAGAACAAGTTTGGATTATAAACTTTTTTCTTCAACGTCTAATAATATATATGTGAATCATGTTAAGTGTATTCTACATAACTGTTTGAAACGTTGAATGTTTGATACTTTTCAAATGAGATGTTATGTTCGATTCCCAACAGGATTGCTGTTTCTTAACGTTTCCAATTGTCATTGATGATTCATGTTAAATAATTTTGTTTAAGCTAAAGTAGTTATGACACTAAGTGATCACTTAGATACTTGAACAGAATCTACGAATATAATAACCATGTTATCTATTTTGCTCAACGACCAACATAAATTCGTTTCACTAGTTTTACAAACAATCATAGTAGTTCAACCATATTCATAACTTTGTATTTTAGTATCTAACTTCAATGTAGCTTGTCAAGTTATACACTTAACCTTAATTCATTACTAAATATCAATACTAAATAGTCTGATTATGATGAGATTATTTTTTAACACGAGATTACAGTTAACTTCAACATTTAAATACATTTTACTTGTAAACACAATTGAAAATTAATACTTGCTAAATGAAGAGAGAAAAAAAAGTGTCTTTCGGTATTATGTTGGTTAGCGACTCACTACCTGTCACCACCCAACCATTGAATGTTCAACAAAGACCGTATACTCGTATAACATGCTTGATAATTCTTGTAACACGTTAAATAAACTTTAGGATCGATTGCAACTTACAGTATCCTATGGGAAGACATTTTTAATTAATTTAATTTTAAACAAAAGAAAAACATTCACAGATTTCATGTAGTAACTTGTGATAACTTCATTCTGCGATTGAGTTCGATCATGTGAAATAAACAAAATCCAAGATCAAATTGTTGTTTCTTCTTATTCCAATAATATAAGCAACACTTGCAAAGACAGAGACAATAACTTTAAATTAACAAGCGAAATAAGTGTTGTGTTATTCCTCAAATTTGAATGAACATTCTTATTTTGTTAAGATCAGAATTTTTCTTTCAATGTAACTAAAGGAAAAAGAAAAAAAAGAAATATGTCACAATGGCAGTTATGCACACGCTCCCAAGAGCATGTTTAATCGTACAGCGCGTCAACATTACACTCCCCAAGGAAAACTTTGACACTTCGAGGTGAACCACAGTCGCCTTCAGCAATGATAGCTCGATCATTGGCAGCCATGTGTGCAACAATCTTGTAGATCATTTCAATCTGCCAAAAATGGAATATAAGACGTTAACAGGGGGGAAACGGTTGTACTTGTTGCTATAATTTTCCTTCAATCTGGATTTTATGGGTCTCATCTCAGTCTTGATTGCTAGTAAAAGTGACCCGTGGTCATTTGTTCATTTCTTTTCACACATATAGTGGTGGCAATTTCAACCCGTTTAGTTATCCGCTTGTATTAAATCTCATACGGAAATGAAAAGATTAGCATAACGGGGAAGGGCTCCAAATGAGTCAAAAAGGTGAAAAATCACTCAGTGTTATGATGCATGGCATTACAACCTCAAATTATTTTCCTCAAAAGATTTAAAACTTGCAATAGTATCGTTTTTGTAACCATAATTGATGCATGCATTATCTATGAACAATTAATAATGGACAGAAAAGTATAAGTGGGTCGACCTGCTCTATACATAGAACTTTTCACCCGTTTTGACCCCTTACCCAGTCCGCCACCCAACCTATCTTGCCACCTCTATCCTCATCTACACATGGGATCCACAAAATCTAAATAATTATAAAAAGCAAGTACATACATCTTCGGGAGAATGGCAGCGATCTGCTACTTCCTCGATTGATAATGGTTCAACGGGATCCTTACAGCTGGGAAATCATAGATACCGACCGCCAATAAGTGCATGCGTAATAAAATGGTTATTGAATTTAACACATCGTATTAGCAAGTTATGCATTTGCCCTTATTTTGTCATTATTTATAACATTTTACTAGCAAGTCAAATATTTATGGTAAACAATGCGACCCATCAAGTACATGTCTCAATTTATTAATTTCGTTTGGTGCCTTGTGCTTAAATGATGAATATATCAAATTCTTGCTTAATTAAAATGAAACCTTGCTTAATTATTCAAATTCATGACATAAAACTTAAATAACGTTTTACAAAGTAAATGCAACCCACAATGACGTAGTTGTTCTTCTTGTGCCATATAAATGAGACTCGGAAAACAAAAATTACTAATAAAGGAGAAAATGACCATTAACAAACAAGATATTAACATACCTGGCTTCATTAAGAACGGAAAGAACGCGCTTCTGTAGAGCCAAGACTTCACCTGCTGCTTTCTTCCCGGCTTCAACTCCTGATTTCAAATCAAAGGCATTCGAGATTATTTGGCTTTTAAGGTCAAACTTGTATTTGTCAAATATATAACATGTCTTCAGTTATATAATTGTTGCAGTTATTTTGGGTTCATAATACGTATTGTACAAATCATATTTCATGAAAAACTAATAATGCTCATATCGGTTTGAAATCAAAAGTTATGTCATGTTAACCGATATTGTGTTTTGGAACTAAATATCAAAGTATTGCCAATTGAAGTCGCATGAGTTAGACTTGATGTGTTGATAAACAATTCTAATAATACTTTAGATTCACCTGACTTGAACAATTTTATACCAGCTGCCACATAGTTGATTATATATCTAATGGTAAACTAAATACCAGGTTAACCCTTCCTTTAACATAAGTTGACAGAGACTTTTACTTGAAAATCAAAAAATGTCCCCCTTTTTTCTCAACAAATGTCAAGGTTGGTCATTCTATCCATTAATAATCAGGACGAGCCAAACACTTAACCCCAAACAGCATAAGCACATCCAAACTCCGTCTTATTGTCATATAATAATCACTTTTAAAACAAGAATACAAACATGAAACACCTCTTTTGTTTCGTAGGGACTTAAAACTGTAAATTCTCTGCGGAGGTTTTGTTCGTTTGTTTAACTTAAACCTAGCCAATAGTCACATCCTAGTTTGAATTTTCCAAGTTGAGCCAAAACGGTAGTGTAAGAACTTCCAAAAATACCCTTACTCGCCATATCTCATCGATAGTATTTGATTAAAAATTTACAGCTAAAACAGAATACAGAGAAAAGAATATATACCAGGTTGATGGTAAGCGTTGACATTCACAAGTGATGCATAAATACCAACCGCTCGTTCATAAAGAGCAATTAGAGCGCCTACCGCCCTAGGTGTCACTTCTTGCACGGTCACTGTAATAGACTCCCTCCCATTTGCATACAGTGCGGATCTTGTTCCCTGCAAATTAAGAAAAATACGTACCAGGTTGATGCTACGCAGTGTTAAACGACTATTAGTCGAATGTCTTTTATCACAATGAAAACATGAAATATTGTAGATCCAGATCAACAGGGAATATCTTCATAACGATGAAAATGACAATGGACAAGTACAGAGTACACAATTCTACCCTGCAATTTCATGGATATCCATATAATTATAGAGATTGGTTATGGTAGGGACCTGCAACATTCCAAACAAGTAGTCACCGCAAGTGACCCCTGGTTCAAGCTCCCAATCGTGACCGGGGGGCCTATCACGTAGTACTTCAATGAATGTTGCAAAGAAATTATTCACACCATCTCTCAGCTGCTGAATGTACCTGTTGCAATAGCAAAATTTAAGTTTAAATTATCATTCCTAATATAAATGGTGGACCAATGCAGACTGAAAACGAACGCATGCTGATCTGTGCTCCCTTTATTTCCATACACAGTAAGCCCTTGATTTACCTATGGAAACAAAGGATAAAATTTAAAAAAATAAATAAAAATAAGTTCCAGATAAGAAGTTGCACAAACAATCCATTATTCCTTATTTACAAACTTTCTGAGAAAAACCATCTATGTTTTGATTATTACTGTCAAGCCTCATATTTTTCAACTGCTAATAAACATTCTATTCAAAACTATATTGTCACAAAGTTCATCACATGGTTACCATCTGTAGTGAACTATTAAATGTAACTCCGTTGACAATTTAAACCGAAGTCCAACTTCTTTCTTGAGAGAGAGGATACAAGATACTAAAAGAATGCATTTTTACAGCTTGCAATGAAGACTTGAGGATAACTCGAAAGAAGGGCAGTTTGGCTATAAATATTTGAAATACAAAATCCAACTCTCTAACTTCTTTAAAACATGTCTACTTCTCCTAACTATACATCTTTATAACATGAGTAATTTTTCAGATCACAAATAATTATATGTACTGGAATTTTACGCCGACAGAGTCACAGACTTCTTTAAAGGAGCCTTGTCTTTATTGGCAGACATTTCTAAATCACCTTTTCCTCACAACAAACTTTAGAGCATAGCTTTTTATACTTCCTAGTAAAACATGACATGACGGATAACTACTCATGGTGAGATTGTATATAACCCTATTCTGGTCTCCAAGTACACGAATTTTCAAATGGAAAAACTAAAGGCTTGTTATTAAACGGTATAACATGACTTATATGCGCTTAAGGCTCTCGGCTGGGTAGCCGGAGCTACTTTTAATTTATTAAGAGCCCAAACGACTTCTTTCCAGGGGGCTATGTTTTCTGACAATCACAAGACTGATTTTAAGGAATACCAACTTTTATACAAGTTGGATGGAAATCAAACTTTCAGAAATTGAGTATTTCATGAACCATTTCCCTTTTCTGGGTAGAATTCAAATTAAGGTTCAATGAACTTTTACTTCTCCATAGACAATATTTGTCTCTCGGATTATGTATTTATAACTTTTAAGTTAGGCATACATGACATAGAAGTCTGGAATCTGGATGATATTGAGGGGGAAGGGATGCACATAAAGTAAATCATAGTAGAGATGACAAAGCATACCCTATTGCCATCAAGGTCAAATTCCTTCCCGAGGGACTCCATGACCAACTGCTGCAAATATCTGCTGAATAACAAAAGGCTGTCCTTGTATGGAAGTACCACCATATCCTGTTGAAACCCATAAAACAATCACATATTTTGTAGAAAAATTAATATCTTAAAAAGTCAATGTAGATCTGAAAAATAAAATGATTTAATATTGTTGAAATAGTAATTACCTTTGATCCTACACCATCAGAAGCCCAGTACCAGCATAATGCCATCAATGCTGCAGGGTTGTTCTTGACCTAACATAAACAACATTCATCAAGTCTATGCTTTACATGGATCCACATAATAAATAGTACTAGTAAATAGTAATGGTAAAAAGAACCATAATTCTATCTTGCAAGAAGTAAATATCAATAGAAGTTATTATTGTACCACAGGGTTCCTATTTGCTTCATCCATTAGTGATGCACCAGTAAGCATTTCTTTGATGTTGATTCCCTGAGTAAACATAAGGTATCTTAATATTTGTCTTACTGTAAAAAAAAGTAGCGAAACAGAAACTCCACTGAACTTTTAGATGTATGAGAACCTGAAGTGCTGCAGCGAGTAGACCAACAGCGGACATTTCAGAAGTTCTTCCACCAACCCAATCAAACATGGGAAATCTAGCTAACCACCCTTCGATCCTTGCAGTGTTGTCTAGTAGTGAATTCTCTTGTGTAATTGCAACACCCTGCATAATATGTACGCACAATAAGGAATATTCTGAAGAACGTGATGCCCCAGGCCATAAATTAGAACACATGAAGGGCTAAAATTTTGGTATGATCTTTGTCACTAGTGACCAAAAGGCAAGTCTAATAAATTTGGACAGTGAAACACATACACATCTGCTTTTTTTCATGCAACTAAGCCAAGATCCCGCTATTGTAACGCCCATGTTTTCTATTTACAGTTTTTGTGGTGTAAATACTTAATAGAGTAGTGATTTTCATTTAAACAACTGAAAACGTGTTGGGTATCTGTATTTGATGAAATTGTAAAAAACTAAAAATAAATAATATATATATTAAGGTGAACAGGGTTTAAAAACTCAAGTTTGTCAAAGTTAAATAGTCAAAACATGTTATTTAAAAACCAAGAATACATCACTATTAGTTAACATTTATAGCTTTTATTCACAATAATTTATACTGTTATACCCCATTTTGGTTATCTGAGACTGTAAGTGCTTTCCAAAATCCAAACACCATTCTTTGTTAAGTTTAACAAAATAAAAGATAAAAAAAATCCATATAAAGCCTTGACATTCTATGTGTTTGTACCGTTTATTCTACCCTCCATTACATGGGACGTATATTCATTTGTTCATGAGCAACTGAAAGGAAGTGATACCAAAATCTTTAGTTCTCACACCGGGAATATGGGTCAACAAATGAGAAGTATGATAAAAGCAATGAGATTCATAATCGCCAAACTTAGTCAAGCATCCACCCCAAGTGTCAGCCCATGAAAATCTAATAAAAGCTGAAAGAAGAACCTGAGATCAAAACCTGTTTTGCAAAGTTCAGTCCAGCTTCACGAAACGCCTTCTGTACTTCCAACAAACCGTTCCTGGTTTCTGGAGTGCCACCACTCTTGAGTCAAAGTTTGGGAACAAAAAAAAAATGTAAGCCGCAAGCATAAGAGTAGACTGTAGAGCAATGTAGCAGCCTAGCAGGAATGAAATAAGAGAGGGATAAAAATCAATTCAGACCTTTGAAACCACTATTACAAGTGTAGATGCTAGTTCTGCACCAAGTTGAGCAATTTGATGGTCAATTCCTGCTGGATCTGTATTGTCAATGAACCTTATCTGATAATCAGTCAACATTAGATGTTAATGATTTCAATAGCACTTTGCAGTTGACATATGAAGAAAACCAACCCAATGCATTAGTAACAGTATCATGAAAATGTTTTGCTGATTTACAGTTTACATTTCTTGACATGTCAAATTGGCTTTTATTTAATGTTTTGTAACTATTATTACTGTTGATGAATTCGTAAAGTTTTACTCCAATAGTTAACTACTAAAATGCTTTGGTGTAGGTGGCATGTCGAAATATTTGCTTGCAATGCCACATAAGATTTCATCAGAACAAAAAAGTAATATTGGCATAACTTCCACACTGACTTTTTGGAAATTAGCACGTGAACAAATTTTTGATTAAATTACGACGACATGTTTCATGAACCTGTTACCTTGAGAGGAGGATTATCAGGTGCTAAAGCCTCGGCAACAAACTGTGGTCCAAGAGCTGAACCTCCAATTCCAACAGAGAGTATTTGTGTGAAGCGGCCCTCTGGTGAAGAAGGGGGCTTTATCTAGATAATAAAGTTCAAAGATTTCATGAGAATGCAACAAAGAGATGTCAATGAAGCACTAAAAGATGTGTGTATATCGTATAACACGGACTAAGAGAGTAGTTGTTCAACTTAGCTTTCGTTTCTTACGACGTCAACACATAGAGATGTAACCTTATAACACTTGTATACAAAATTGGGTTACTAAGTAACCTTCAGCCAGTTGTATTTGTAAATCTTTACAACCTGGGTAAACTAGTATTAGAGGTGGTAAGATTGGCAGGTTGAAACAGGTCATTATTTCGTCCGGGTCATAACAGGCCACGTCAAGTTGGGTTGACCCACACATCCATTCAATCGATTTGTCTTTTATGCATTATAATTAGGCTTTGAGCTATTTTCAACCTATTTGACAAATTCGACCCATTTGAACCATTCCACTTTTAGTTTAAGTTTCTGATCAGACCTGTTTGGGATTAATCACAACCCAAATCTACCCCTTCATTAGTAAACCAGTCAAAATAGGTTCAAGTATCTTTCAATTAATTGCAGTTCTAACATGAATCCTTCGTAATTTCAATTGAACTGAAAGAAGATAACCATCATTGGTAAGGATGAATGTGACATTACATTTACTATTAACAACACTTATGTTAATATCAAAATAGACATACATTTTTTGTCTTTTTACGGTTAGTTAACCCATTTTCAGATTGACCATGAATATGAATTTCTTTAAAGTTGGGTACTAGTCCGGATTTAAAATCATTGTAAGAAAAGAAAACTCCGACTGTTCCAATCAAATGAGTTATCTTTTTAACCATAAAAGTCATGACTTCAATGTTACATTGAAGATCACAACTACTTTATTCATAGTACTATTTGTTACTCTACAAATTCTCTAGAAAAACAGTGTTGTCACTATAGTCCTGGTACATTTAAAAGACGCTTCCTTGTTTATCAATAAACCTAAATTTCATACGTATGTACATAGATACAAATATACTTATGGCTTAAATCCTACTCCCTCTGTCCCTTTTTAAATGTCCACCCTAAAAAAGCTCAAGTTTTAAGAAATTGTTCACTTTGGCAAGCAAATGACATTATTGCCCATGCACAGAGTACTTGTAGTACTTGATACCATGAACTTTACACAGCATAACATAGGACCATGTCTTTTGTTGTACTTAGTTGAAAGTTGATCAAAAAATTGGAGGCAAATGTTGGCGCTTTATTTTTCCACAAAATTCAAGTTTTCCCACTTTATGTGCATGCTTTTACAACTACTCCATAATTCTTGTAAACCACTGTGTAAATGAAGATGAATTCTTCAATACATTTTCTACCATAACCAAACTAATTTACGTGGCTTTTTTCTTTTGGTAATGGAACATAGTTAATCTCAAACACTCAAAAAACCTTAACTAACTATGAACGTCAAGCCATTTACCAAACATTGTTAGAAGAAAGTTTAGATGGCGAGTTAAAGAAAGGATCAATTGGAATTTTAGCCGAAAAATATTTCGTCTCTAAGCGGACTATAAGTCGCATTTGGCATCGAGCTAGACTTCAAGTTCTACATGGATCAGTTGTAGATGTATCATCAAAGAAGATTCACACAGTTGGACGTAAACGAATACAAATCGATTTTAATCAAGTTTCACAAATTCCATTACGTCGTCGCACGAATATACGAACTCTTGCAAAATCAATAGATGTTCCAAAATCGGTCGTGCATAGAAGAATCAAAGAAGGCGAACTTCGACCTCATACGAATGCCGTCAAACCATATTTGACCGATGAAAATAAAAAGGTGAGGTTACGTTTTTGTTTGTCTATGATTACACCATCTTTTCTAAGTTTTAGTCCTACATTTAAGGATATGTACAACATCATTCACATTGATGAAAAATGGTTTTATATGTCTAGACCAACAAAACGTTTCTACCTTGTTCCGGGTGAAAATGACCCATTAAGAACTTGTAAATCAAAAAAATTTATAACAAAAGTAATGTTTTTAGCCGCGGTTGCGCGGCCAAGATATGATGCATTCGGTAATGAAACTTTTTCGGGAAAGATTGGTATATTTCCGCTCACAACCTTAGAGCCGGCGAAACGTTCAAGTAAGAATCGGGTTGCCGGAACATTGGAAACAAAACCTACCTTATCGGTAACGAAAGAGGTTACAAGGTCATGGATGATACAAAAGGTACTACCGGCTATTAGATCGACGTGGCCACAAGGTCATACGGGTCCGATTTATATTCAACAAGACAATGCAAAGCCTCATATTAATGTTGACGATGTCGAGTTTCTTCAAGAAGCATCTCGAGATGGGTTTGATATAAAACTTCGTTTTCAACCTCCAAATAGTCCGGATTTAAATGTATTAGATCTTGGGTTTTTTCGGGCGATTCAATCACTTCAAGAGCAAGAGGTTTTAGAGACGATTGATGAATTGGTTCATGCGGTTAAAGAGTCTTATGAAAGAATGCCATCTCGCGAACTTAACAATGTATTTTTAACTCTACAAACATGCATGAAAGAAATTTTAAAGGTTCAAGGTAGCAACAACTATCACACACCACATATTGGCAAAGGTAGACTAGAAAGACAAGGAATATTGCCATTAACAATCGATTGTGAACAAAGTTTGATCGATCAAGTGATTTCTTATTTGGACGAATAAGAAAAATAGTGGAGTGAGGACTAGCAATTTACATGAAAACCAATATGGTTTGTTTCTTTTGTAAGCCACTGTATTGTTAAGTGTAGCAATTTACATGTAGCTTTTGGTTTTGACTTTCTTGTTTGCTACTGTAATGTGAAGACTAGGAGTTTATGCTCGTATGTACGTAGCTATTGGTTTTGAATGATATTGACAATAGCCTATTGTATTGTTATGTGTAAGAAATTTTGTGTACTGTACTAGATTTTGGTTTTAACTTTTTGATGTACTTTACAACACAATAATTAAGGGCAATAATGTAAAATCACCTTTATATTTTTATCTATTTAAGGTAGTGGACATTTATTTAGGGACAAACAAAAATAGAAAAGTGGACACTTATTTAGGGACGGAGGGAGTATAAAAATAGCTTGTTGGACCATAAAAAGTCAAAAGATGCTTCCAAGGTTTACATTCTCTCTCTCTCTCTCTCTCTATATATATATATCTTACAACCAAAACTTCCATAAGTATTGAAATGAAATAATCTTCTACCAATTATACCAATATTATAAATTTCTCAACTTTAACAATTCTCTCTAACCATAGAACTAAAAGAATACCAATATCAACATACTTCCTAACCAAAGTCAAGCCTCAGTCCTACTCCAAATTCAATCAGCTATCATAAAAATTACCAATTTAAGCAACTTCCAACAATCAAAATCGAAGTAGATTCAGTAAACAAACTAACCTTACAACCAATAATATCATCCGAAAACGAACAGATAGCTTCGAGTGTATTTTCAATCTGCAACCTCAAAAACGAATTAGGTGACAACTTAGGGTTCCTAAGCCAATAATGTCCAACCATTCTCCCTTCATCCGGATTCGATATCGCCCCCTTTTCCAACTCTTCCATATCCTTAAACGCCTTCATAAACTTAGGCTCCATTTCTTTCACAAACTCATCCGTAAAACCAATTCGACTCACATCCAAATACAACCCTAATTCCTTATGTTGATACAACCATTCAGTGTATCTCTCCCACAATAATTTAGGATCAGTTTCCAATCCTTTTTTCACAAGCGCCGGCGATCCATCGCCCGCGCTGGCGAAATTTTTCGACACGACATCGCGCGCAACTGAATGTGTTAACAGTCCGTTGCTGGTAAGTTTGTTACTAAAAGTAACGGAAAATGAGGGTTTTAGAAGCTCAACAAAATGTGATTTTGATAGTGAGTGTGATTTTGGGATTAAATTTGATGCTGATGATGATGAATATAATCCAGAAATTGATGCCATGAGAACGAAGGGAAGAAATCGATAAAACCTAGGGCGTAGTTTTAGAGAGAGAAAGCAGCTGCCATTGAAATGTTTTGAAGGTGAGGAGAGGAGCTTTTTGGAACTTTGTTAATAGTTTTGTTGGTTGTTGATGATTTTGTATTCAACTTTTTAGTTGTAGTTATTTTGTGAAGTTATAGATATAGATTTTTTTTATTTATACTTTTTTGTTACAAAATAAATAGTCAAAATAAGGACGTTTGACTAAATAGTCAAAATATTGAATCAAAATTTTCATCTTACCTCCCATTTCAAATTCTTACAAAAGTGTAATAGTTTGTGTATCTTTTTACATATATATGTATTAAAATTATATAATAGACATTTGACTAACTAAAAAGTTTTGTATTTTAAAACAAATAAAATATTTTAACTCCTTGATAATGTAACTGAGTTATACACAGTGTTTTCAAACTCGGGTCACTCGGCTGGTCGAATGGGTTGGACCGGGACCCTTAGGTCGGACCGAGTTGATTACAAGCGGGTTAACCTCGAAGTCAAACTTCGTCAAACCCGGCCGGTTTTCGGTCGAACCGGGGTTGACCCGGACCGGTTGGACTAGATCTTTCAAAAAAAATAATAATTTTAGGGACTAAATCTGGACATTTTCAACAGTTTGGGGACTAAATCTGAAAATTTAGGCGTGCGGTAGAACCGGCCGACCCGGCCGGTCAAACCGGTCCGACCGAACTTGGGACCCGGACCGGGTCAGTCAAAAACCCGATTTTTAACACACTGGTTATACATCAAGTTTTACAACTAAACATCTTAGAGCATAGAGAGTGAGAATAGTGTTCATGACAATATTTAGCGAAAACACTACTACTCAAAAAGGGAAGTTAAAACAATCTTCAAGAATTTATTTTTGATTTTTTTCTTTCTTAGAAAATTTAAATAATTTTATAGATAAAAATAAATAAATAAATATATAAAATTAATTCATTTTAATTTTAATAAGTTTTGACCTAATTACAATATTTTGATATATAAAACCCATTTAAAAAAATCATTTTAAAAAAGTTCTTAAATGAACCCATAGCAATGGCCCATTTTTAAAAACCCTACATTACTTCAGTCGCTTCTTCTTCCTTCTACTTCTTCATTTTCCTTGTTCATTTTATATTTCTTCACATATCTTCATCCTTCTATAGCCATTTTATTCTTCTATAAAGACAAGAGAAAAGAATAAACAAGCGAAAAAATAAGAAAAATGGAGAACACAGCGTCGGGGGGACGCTGACGCTGGAACGCTGCCAGGGAACGTCGTCCCGGAGTGCGGGAACACCGTTCCCGGCAGAGTTCTGGTGGGGGAACGCGCGTGTTCCTCCCCTACTTTGTGTGCTCTTACTCGTAAAAAATTATGTGGCATGTGATGGTCGTCTCTCTTTGTTACTACATGATTCATGACTTCCATAACTTTTTTGAAAAAGATTAATTTAAAATTTTCAAAATAAGCCTTGTTCGAGTGGTACAAGGATGCATTTAGTCACAAAAACATCTTATTTTTTTCGAAAACTTTATTCAAAAATTGAATAAGTTAGAAAACGCGTTTTGAATAGATTTTTGTAATGAAGTTTTATAATTCCAAAAATGAAAGTCAACCATACATTTGAACGTGTTTTCTAAATCGTTACTATTTTTCAAATCCGGTTTTTCGATTGACTCGGTGACACTCTCGGTTCTGGTTGGACCGGTCAGACTGGCCGATCCAACCTTTCTTATATTATTCATTAGCCTAGGCGCTTAGCTGGCCTAAGATCTTGATTGTGAAGCCCAATATCAAAAGATTCACTAGCGATCCAACAAATATCCAAACTAAAAGATTAGCCCAAACCCAATATCCATATCAATATCCAATATAACAAAATAAACACACAACGTCAAGACCTATCTATATAATTAAGATCAAATGGCGGGAGAACATCATATTTCTTTCAACATCATATACTCTCAAACTTGCCCCAAACATCAAAATCGCTAGGGTTCTTGAATTTCGGCCGACAATATATAACAACGAACACATATCGTCGTCACTACCACCATAGATACATACGTAAACCGCCACCAATAGCTACCACTGTCACCATTTCTCGCGTGCGGAAAAATCAACAACAAATGGAACCATTTATGGTTGTCTTATTGAAATCGGAGGTAGGATCTAACGTGACAACCAATTTGGCCTTATCTGAAATAACGACAACCAATTTTGCCGGATCTAAGTCTCAATTTGGTGATTTAGGACTTTCGACTGGAGATGGAGATTTGGGGATTTAGGGTTTCGGATTTGGAGATGGTCCAAATCGGGTCAAAGGCCGTTTCGGGTCACCGGGTCTGACCGGAAACCCGGTCAGTTCGTTCCGAGCCGAAAATCAAGGTTAACCTAATGTAGGTTGGCCCGGGCTCTCCTTCGGGTCGCTATCCGATCGATTCGACCTGGGTCTGAAAACATTGCTTTAAATAGAAAATAGAAGGTTGAGATATTTTTTCATAATAAACACGCCCCTAAAAATCTTTAATATTTGAATATTTCGTTATCTTCATTAATACATGAAGTATGCTTGAATAAAGTTCAAATGAGTACACATATTTATTGTGAGAATCGGAGAAGTATTCTCCACCATTGGATTAAATTATGTAAATTGACATAACAAAGTCAGAAACATGTGTTCTTTCATTCCATCTCCAATTACTTCTCTCTTAGCTTCCATTACCGAATAACTAGCTCGTGTCTATCGTTACCGTTGCAGCTAAGCACCGTCGTCGTCACCATCAACCTCCGTCCAACGTTTCCATCAACATGCGCCACCGTTGTCATTGTTGTGAACCTCTATTGTCGTCATCATAAACCTTTGTTGCCACTACCGTCACCATTACATAACCTTCGAATTTTAAGCAGAGGTTCATATGCTCGATTGTGTGCTTCTTCTATATTCACTTTTGGAGTGTTGTGTGTTCATGCAAGCTTCAATCTATTAGTAATTTTTCAAAATTTAATTGGTTAATTCATATCTATGGTTTTGTTGTTGCTTGTGTGGGTTGTTTATTTCAATTCCATTATGTTTTTTTTTTCATATTTGTTTCTGATGGTATTGTCAAGTTTCTTTATTTTTCTTATTTTTTTTGTGTTGAAATCGATTTTGGTGTTACGTGTTAGTGTTAGTTGGCGATGAAAGAATACCATGAACGTTTACAGTGAACATCATTTAGTTGAAAAACACTTGGAATGATTAAAAAGCTCAACATGGTGAAATCAATAATTGAGTAAAATATATTAAACTTTTACATCATATCTTGTTCAAATTAACCTTTATAGTATCAAGAAGTCGAAAAACTGAAAATGATTAACAAGAATAATATGAGTCAATATAAAAGTTAATACATGTCACATTTATATTAACCTAGAATTTATTAACCTACAAATATTTAACATGTGATTACAAATACTATCAAATGTGATAACAACTAAATATCACATTGATAACAAACTGATATCATATTTGATAATTAGTATCACATGTGATAACAGTTATAATCACATTTAATCATATATATCATTGATTGGTACGTAATCACATGTAACCATCTTTTGGTGTTATATTAACATGTGATCATTATGTAATCACATGTAAATTTCAAACTTACAAGTACTTGTTAAATATGACTATAAATAATATCACATGTGATAATAGTTAATTATCACATCTTGTAATAGTTAGATAACACATGTGGTAATATATTATTGATTAGTGTGTAATTCATGTAGTTATTTTTTGGTGTTATATACACGTATTTATCATATGTGATTACAACTATAATCACATATAATTATATATAAGTATTACTGTTTAAGTGTTTAATCACATGTGATTGCAGCTTTAATCAAATGGAACTTTAACTCACCGGTTATAATCACATGTGAATAGTTTTATTTGGCGATAAGAAATTTTGTGATAAAAACTTAGTTATAATCACATGTCATAAAATTTGTTATTCGGGTCGGGTTATTTGGATTTTTCAAGTTTATAATTTATCAATAAACCGAACCGAATAAGATTCAAATTGTTGGGTTTCGGATCATTCGAATTCGATTTGGATTGATTCGGATTTGGGTAATGTATTTTTACCTGAATAAGATAAAATTTTGTGTTTTGAATATAATATAAACTTCACAATATAACACTAATAGCTTTATATAAACCATTATAAGTGATCTATATGTACATTCTATATACATAGCCCATATAAATTATAAATAGCATAGATACGGAATTGTGTTTGTATATTTAGTACCTTTTCGGGTTGACTAAATTCAAAAATATTTATCCGTAATCCGATCCAAATAAGATTCGGGTTACTCGAGTTTGGATTATTTGAACTCCATTAACCGAATAAGTCAATTCGTTAAATCCGATTCAATTAAAATCGGGTCGGTTATTCCGATTCCACTTTTTTTATACACCCTAGCGAAAGTATAGAAGAGGTCCCTTGAGATATTCTTTATTTATACCCGAGTCAATGTAAGCGTACATGACTTGTGATGACTGGTGAGTGGAGTTCATGACCCTTTTGAGTTTATGGATGGCTACGTTAAAAGTTACAACATGGCCATATTTACAGGGACAAAAAGTCCTTTTAACACCCATAATTTGATAAGTTGCAATCTGTAAAAGTTGTCGCCATGACCCATTTGTTTAGCAAAATAATTCACCTGTTCTTAACATATTAATAACAAAAGGCTAAATTATGATCATGGAAATACATGATATAACAAAATGAACACTTTTAGTTATGTTACGGGTGATACTAGTCAATACTCAGAGCATGATTGATATAAAAAATGAAAGCTCTTGAACGAAAAAAATAAATATAGCTGATTACAAAATTATGGTGGATAGCAAATTAGCAATTAGCACTAGGGGATCACCGTGGCAACATAGTTTTCACAACAAAAGAAACACAGTTAAACTAACACTTGATGTGATATTGAGATTTACCCCGATCACATAAACAAAATCTCGTCGGGGAACCCAAAAAATAAAAATCTCATAAATTTCTGCCGCCGCATCTCCTCTCTTTTTATCCACCCCTTAGTTTACGAACCCATAAACAACGGCAACCACCAGCACGACAATGACATGGGAAGAATTAGAAGAAGGGGATTTCATTAATCACAACACCAACGAACAATACCAACAAGATCAACAACAACAACAACAAGACACTTCGCATCTCAATTTCGATTATCTATCTCTTATTTCTAAACCCAAGGTATTTTTTATTTCTCCAATTTCTCATCTTTTTCGCTTCTTATTATATGCATAAATAAAATATTTATGCGTGTGTACTTTTGCCTAATTTTCTCAATTAGGATTATTATCGAATACTTGAGGTGGATTATGAAGCTACCGAAGATGAAATTCGTTCCAATTTCATTCGATTAGCTCTGGTAAACGTCTTTTATTTATCTAGGGTTTTAAATTCTTACCAATTATATTACAATTCTGTATTAATGCATAGTGAAAAAGCAAAAAAGACCTAATTTTTTTCAATTAATATCTGATATATGTTGTGGATTGATTTCTACTGTATCAAAAAGTTAATTTTTGCTGTTTTTGGTGTTTAGTATTTGTGATGTTAGTGATTAAGGGGATGTTTGTTTATGGTGAACAGAAATGGCATCCTGATAAACAAAAAGGCAAGGATAGTGCTACATCTATGTTTCAAGAGATAAATGAAGCATACCAAGGTTGGCATTTTATCAGTCTTCTTGAATTTGTTTCTGTGTTTTGCATGTTATTCAACAATATAGAATTTATTTGTTACGGACAAGGCTTACTATCTGTGCATTATGCGCCTTTTCAATTTACAATTAATCAATTATCATCAGTTACGTGTTTATTTAAAGAAACTCGTGCATTATATTACTTTTGAAAGTACAACACACCATTTAAAAAGCTTTACTAGATTGAGGACCAGCTTGGGGCAATTTTGGTCTTTATGTAATCATACTAGCGATGAAATTTCATGAACGATATATTTAGAATGAATGCTTGAAGTTTAGAGGGAAAAGGCCACTCAGCCAATTTCTTTTTTGATGGTTTAGCTAATAGGGATGTATTAAGGAAAGTAGACGCATGATAGATTTAACTTAAGTATGTGCTTTTTATGCATTCAATGTATGACTGTCGAAATAATTTATTCCTTTTATTGGTTAACTTTATAGAAATTGCATACATAAGTGGTAAGTGCTTCCTAATTACCTTAGCATTTTAGGATTATAGAATGATTGAAACCTTATATTCACAGTTTCACACCTCTTATATCTTCGAAACAACGTTCTATGCAGCTTCATGTGTTTCTAGACATCTGCTATTCTATAGATGGTCACTTTCTACAAACTCCTACGAGTTCATGCCATGGCTCAGGAGCTTGTTTTATTTCTGGGATAAAAATTAGAAATTTATAATAGGTCTACTAAAATGAGAAATACAAAAAAAAACTCTTTGCGACTGCGATAAGAGTTCTACAAAGACCAAGGCTAAATGTTAAAGAATCAAAGTATACCAAAAGGACTTGTATTGGCAACATAACCTAGTATTTGCACCTTCAGTTTGTTACGAAATTTCAAGCTCTTGTTTTTTTTCATGGTCATATGAACTTCTGGCCTAACAGCGAGTAATCCAATGTTTAACAATCATATATTTCCATTTACAGTTTTAAGTGATCCTATCCGTAAAGAAGAGTACGACAGGAAAGGAACGTTATACCTCTATGATTACAACATCGTTGTAAGCATCTTTGTAAATCACTTGTCATCACAAATAAGTGAATAACTTCAATTCAATTACTTTTTTATCGGCTCATCTTAATACCCTGTGGAGTGCAGGATTATCTTAATCGTTACAAGGGCCTTATCTTAACATGCAATGGGCTTGGGATGAAGACCTCCATCTTGTGAAGCACGGACTTCGGTACATATGACGCAGTTGATGTTTTTGTGGTGCAAGTGCACAAGTGATGAATTTGCAGTTCTTGATTTATGTTACTACTGCAACTACTTTGTAAATCTTTGTATCACTCTGACTATCAACTTTAGCTTAATGCTTAAAAACCTTCAGCACCCTTTTCCATAGCCTTTTCTCCAGGATGGGAACTGACAAATCCGAAGTAGGATACTGCCACTGCACAAGTTGTGTATTGTTTGTACCTCCTACTACGGATTTGTTAAAGTTTGCTTTGGGAAAGGATTTACCCTGTATGTGAGTTGGTGTTGATGATTGTGCTGTGCATACTTTTCAGTATTCCATCCAATGATAATAGTGTTTTTAGACAATGATCCTGATGTTGAAACCTTGAAGTTTTTGGTTCTGGGCCATAAGTTAAAGGTGACATCTTGGACTCATCTACTTATGCTAAATGGGTTAGATATAAAACATATATAACAATTAATGAAATGTGTCAAATGTGTCAGACGTATCAACACGACATGACCCATTTAGGTTATTTCTGTAATGACATTCCATAATCAATTAATCATTGTAAAGCTATTAAACTAACAAATGGAAAAATAGTCAATGGGTCAAAACCTGAAATGACCATTTTTCATTCTGTGCTAACTTGCCTGATCTCCTCATGTTGCTACCTGTAAGACATAAGGATCGACAAATATGTTTTTCCAACTTAAAATTTAATGTTATTTTACAGGTCTCGTTTTATATGGTAATAGGTATCATATATAAGGAATATGCGATTTTAAGTCTAATTTATATAATGTAAAGCAAACGGATATTATGCATGAGAAATAATTAAATCAAGAATAGTAGAAAATGGTATAGGGAGAAGTAATGTGCATATGCAGTGGTAGAGGGGACTCGGAACTTAGCTGCAAATAGTACAAATCGATTTGAGTTGTAGCCACCTTTAATACATTAGCCTTTGAGTTGATTTGCCTTCAAATAAATTAATCAGATGTCACTCTTTTTGTACATAAATAAATGTTGATTTTTTTTTGGAAGGGCAAATTTATTAAACACAAGCAAAGAGCTAGAAAGATTACAAAGTTATGGAACTAGGACATTACATCCAAGTGATCCAATCAAAGTTACGAGTACATCTTCTAGAGCACCATGTATAAGACAATAAAACAATCTCGTCATAAAGAAACTCCAAGCGTGGGTGAGAACTACCAAACAAAACCTGATTTCGAAATCTCCAAATAGCCCACCACATGACATAGAAAACACCTTCTAACACATCCTTAAGTCCCTTAGTAAGACAAAGACTGATAAACCAAGAGACCAATCCGCATAAGAATGAAAATCTTGAATCTCCAATACCCACCAACGAGCGACTTTAAGCATAAGATGACGGGCCACTTGACAAGTAAAGAGAAGGTGCGAACTTGACTCCCCAGCAATACTACAAACGGGACAAAGGATAGACGGAATATCTATCCCACGGAGAGACAAATTTAACCTCGTAGGCAACTTGTCCAAACATAAATAAATGTTGATAGGAAGGCCATGTTCATTTTGTCTACGAAAAAATGGTATCTTTACTTTGGCCCATGTCCAAAGTCTGTCATGTTTCAGGTTTCATAACTTCTATCTCATTAACACAATCCAGAACTTCAAATTCTGCGTTCACTTGTATATCATACAGTGAAAATCTTACATTAATTTCGATTTTCACGACTTGATATCTTTTATTAACACATCAAGAAGCTCAAATGTAGCCATCAACCTTCTTTCCCTACACATTACCTCAATAAGCTGATTCCACACTCTGAATTCAGGATTAAACCCCATCTGCACCAACACCGTCAACACCATGGCTGCATCAGCAACCCTTCCGTCTTCACAAAGATTAACCAACAGCTCATTAGATGTTGCAAAATGAGGGATAAATCCTCTACTCGCCATCACGCCCACCAACCCTGTTGCCTTCAGCAAATCCCCTATTTTGATTATAGAATTCAACACAATTCTATAACTTGACTTATCCAAATAAACACCTTCGTAAGGCAACCTCTCTAGCATTTGAAGAGCTTCATAAGTCCTATCATATCTACATAGTCCCGTAAGTATAATATTATAAGTAATGGTGTCACCTTTACAATCTTGTACTTCCATTTCTTTTAAAAACCCGATTGCTTCATTGACCTCACCAGCTCTACACAAACAATTGATCAAAGTAGTATAACCGACCTTATCAGGACGTAGCCCGGCATCTTTCATTTCATTAAACACCCTTTTCGCCTCTTGTAGATTTCCTCCTTTGCAAAACCCGTTCATTAAGCTCGAGTAGTTGAATATATTTGGGTTACACCCATTTTTATTCATAAAGTCAATTATTTTCATAGCCCGATCAACCTTCCCATCACGACAAAACCCATTAATTAAAATATTGTAAGTCAAGGCATCAGGAACAATCTGATTTTTTGACACCATTTCCTCAAACAGATTGATTGCTTCTTCAAGTCTTCCTTTTCCACAAAGACCTTCCATTAAAGTTGAATATGTGATCAAATTAGGGTATGAGATTTCAGACAATTTCATCTCATTCACCACCTCAAAAGCAGAATCAAGATTTCCATTTTTGCAGTGATGTTTGACCAAAATGTTGAAGATGCAAGTGTTAGGATATAAACCGAGAGTCTTTTTTGCATGTACGAGGAAAGTTCTTGCTAAATCGACCTGATTCGATTCAACTAAAAGATTGAGACATGTGCTGACAGCTTTTAGCGACGGTTTTTCACGAACAATAGGTTGGATTGTGTTGAACATCTCAACAACCCTTTTATGAAGTGAAGACTTTGAGAAATGTTTCATGAGATCAAGGAATATACTTTCATGGAATTTGCAAGTTTCATAGGTCATTTGATGAAGAACAGAATCCACATCCTCGAATTTCTTTGAGCGAGCGAGCTTATGGAGAGTAACAGCATAAGTTGAGTGGTTGTGACTGAAACCCCTTTGATTAGCTACCATGTTAAAAATTTTAAGAACACGGTGCGGATCTTTTTCACGTTTGATCATCATGATAGCTGAGTCGTGAGATATATATTTTGATTTTTTGGGAGCTTCAGTTGAAGGTTCTGTTGGAGGGTCAGGTTTTGGGGATCTGGCTCTTATGTAATGAAGGGGAGAGATCCATGGAACCACAGAAGGTTCTTTGGAAGAAGTGGAGAACCTGCGGGTCCTACCAGCTGAAATTCTAAACGGATGCATGAGAGGTAGTGGGGTTAAATTAGAAAACTGTGGTCATCATTTCCTGAAAATGAGAATTCTTAGTGACCACCAGCTTGCAGTCATGATAATTTAGAGTCCTGCAAGATTATACAATATATGAGGTAAAAGAGATGATATATATATTATGCAGCTAATAGTGAAGATTTAAAGGATATTCACTTAAGTGTATCATAAGTAATGTTACTAAACTAGAGATTTGGCACGCTTGGTTCGATAGAATGAGATGACAAAGGAATGTACTCAAATGAGTGTGGTACTGGAATCAATGGGTCATTACCATTCCATTATCATGTTTGATTGCTTTGTTGGAATGGAATGAATCATGAATGCACGTTGCTTGATATGCATCGATAAATACTTGAAACGAGTGATTACTGAACAGTGACCAAAGTACCGCTAATCTAATGTGTAGTGCATTTAACGAAAAATTAAACGACACTAACTGGTTAAGAAAATTTGTGATCAATTACACTAAAATCAAGATGAATATAATTACAGTAAAAGATTATCATATAGCCATGGATAAACATATAAAAAGATTCAACAAAAATTGATGCACCAGCACCATATAATGATGGTTTGATCACCGAACACATAGTAACAAAGATACATCTAAAAAAGACAGTGGTTTTGTATAAACAAAAAACGTACCAAAATCAGTTTTTTCTTTCTCCTTCTTTTTTTTTTTTTTTTTTTTTCTTTTTTGTATTTATTAGCAGTATGGAATCTATATACAACAAATGGACGGAAATTCAACTTTAAAACCTACTGGTTTTTGTTCTAAAATGTGACAGGTTCCAAGTAGAAGTTTTGTTTGGAAAACATTTTATCAAACACTTGGTGTGCATTTCATATTGTCACATGTATGTTTAACAAGCGAATATGTCGGTAGGATCGGGTCATTAACATGTATTTTAAAAGCTTATAGAAGAATATGATGATATTCAACCCAGTAAAGGACACAAATATTGTTTTAATTCTTGCATACATATATACAGTTAATAGCAGGTATGAGCTATGATAGAAAGTAGTTACCTTTGACTATCATCAGATGAGAAACTTAATCGACGAACTATTATTAGATTCAAGCTTCAAGCAACGGAAGAAGAAGAAGGATCAGCAAGCAGCGTGAATCTGCTACACTGAAAAAGTGAAAAGAAGCTTTGGGCATGACCCGCTCTGCATATGGTTTAATTCGACCCGTTTAGACGTATAGATGACACAAAAAGTGCAAGTTTTATTCGACTAAAAAGTTGGGTAAATAACTATAATCACTGTGAATATGAAAAATGAGTGTTCATTAAATAGGTCATATTTAAATTGAAAAACAAAAACTCAAATCATTACTGAGGTTTTTTAACTGGTGCCGGCCAGTATAGGTTAAGTCATTAATTTTAAATATACTAAAATATGTCATTAAAGTATTAGCAATGACATAGGGCTGAGGCGGGTAACTTGGAGTTGACATCCATAAAAGAAAAAAGTGTTTGATACGTAGTAAGTTTTATTCTGTAAGTCTTGAGAGACATCAACGGCTATAAAATTTATTTTCTTCTCTTTTTTTTACATATAAAAACGTCTATAAAATTTAAAATACATTTTTCAATTTTAACTATATGTGTTCAAAAATATTCGAAAATTTAGATAGTTAAGATATAAAATCTGAAAAGTATATTTTTTTCACTTTTTTCTAATTTGGTAATTATATAAATGGATTTCAAACTTTCACTTCCACCCAGATCCTACTTTCTCCTTACGGCCTTACCCCTTGTATTTTTTCATCGCCTACTTCTCGTTTCTAGCAAATCGTCAAATCGACTAGACCACTAGGTATGTTTCGACTTTCTTTTCCTCATAAGATTTATGTCTCATAAATCGTTAAATCATATGTAAGTTTGATTGATTGTGAGTTACTATTTTTTATTGTTGGGTCTGTTTATGTATATTACTTGTTTGGGCTTCTAAATCCTAATGAGTAATTATTGTACTAGTGCACTTGTTGTAACTAGTTGTTCAATTCTTACACTTTAGTAATTTTTTCCTTTTAGTACTAGATCTTGGAACTTCTCTAAGTTATGAAGTTAAAATACCTTCTTGACTTTATGAATATTATTTTTCATGAGCTTGTTTTGGGATTAAAAAGGGATGGCTGACAATTAAAATGCAAGACGACTGGACCACTTCAACACCCTCTTTTTTTATGAATAAAATGGTTATGGTCTGAAAATTTAATAATACTAAGTTTTGATTTAATGCTTATAGTGTTAGTTTGTATTAATATATTAGGGTGTTATTAAATTGGAGTGTTACCTTATACGAGTAATTAATCTGATGTGAATTATTAGTTTCATTTATTTGAGTTTGACTTGTCGAGTTCTTCTTATTGTGCACTAGATGGATAAAAACAAGATGGATTTGGTTGATGACAATGAAGATTCTAGCAGCGAAGAAGAGTGCAAGTTTGTATCTGAAAATGAAGTGGTGACAACAACCCGTGCAAAAACGAATACTAAGGGAGTAAGGGGACGAAAATACAGACTACTAAAAAGTGCCCAAAGAAGAGAAAGTGTGGAAAGCCCCGCTTGTTCCTAGTACGAGCCAATCTCCTTCATTTGGAAAGCAGAAAAAAGATCTAAGTGGTGGAAGCGTTTTCAAGATCCCGGGATCACAGATGTTGTTGAACATATTTATTGTCTCCGACATATTGGTTGCTCATCAAAGATGGGGACGACACCTTTAAAGAATCACATTGGTAAACAATACCCAGTGAACATTGACAAGAAGCAGAAACTTATCGAACTTGAGTCTAAAACACGTGTTAGTGACAATGGCTCTGTTGAAACTGTTACAATTCCCAAGTTGTGGGAGTTCAGTTAAGAAGTTATAAGAAAAGTGCTAATTTCTAGGATGTTGATTGTTGATGAATTGTCATCTTCTTTTGTGGAGTGTGAATGTTTTCGTCAGTTTTGCAAGGTGACTAATCATCATTTTATGGTACTTTCGCCTGCCACCGCAACGAGAGATTGTTATGCTCTTTTTATTGAAGAAAGGAGAAGTTATCTGATTTCTTTTGTAATCAATCTTCTAAGTATATCCAAGGGTGTAAAATTCTTTAGGTGAGGAGTAGTCGGTCGGGACCTTGTAGCTAGCATTCGGTCTAGGTGGGGAGTACTTAGATTGACCTTTTTTACATTTAAATAATAAATTTTAAAATTATATGTGTTGGGTCACTGGTCGGTGACCAACTTAGTACTGGAGAAATTTTCATTAGAAATAATGAAGTCAAAACTCCTAAACTCGAAAACTAAAAAGTTATCCAAAAAGAAAGGTCAATCGTCTCAAAGTCAATCACAACCTCAATACCTCATTTAAGCATCCTCTAATTCGTCTCCAAATTACTTCATGTCATAACAACTATTCAACCAACTAACCTTTTCGATTCACAATCGTCTCACTATTCTCCCAGGGGTATATCAAACATTTTGTTGTTCTCTTCACCACCAAGTGGAATCCATAGGGCCCCATACAACCCTTTCTTTTATAACTCTTCACAAAATCCGTACAACACAAAAAATGAAATGTTTTATGTTGATTCCAATAATCACTTATGAGTTAAGTGATTTTAGCGTCACAATATATAGCTTTAATTGCGGAGGAGAGTGAATACAATTCAATTCTTAATTGTCATATTTTAAAATGCTTAACAAATAACAGAGTACTGATTGCAAATTATGAAAGCTGATAACAAGTACGACAATGAACAAATAACTTGAATGATAAATTTATTAATTACAAATTACATCAAAGTATTTAATGCGGAATAATCTAAGCTAAGGCAAAAGATTAATTCAATACAATTACAAGTTACTATAGCACTCACTGCGATAATAGAAAACTAAACACACAAGTTATTCTATTAGTCGCTGACTCGAAATTGCATTTAGACAAACTTTATCACTAACACACAAGTGATAAATGCAACTCGGTAAACGGCTAAGTACAATATATCACTTTATTTATAGATAAGATATTTCGCGTAAATATCTCCTGAATTCTAGGAAAATAGAATGACACGTATCACTGTGTGATTGGCTTCTTTCTAACTGATAGACGATTAGAAGGAATATTATATATAAATAACATAATAATTTGATAGATAATATATGTAATAAACGAGTTGACCTCGAGTTGAGTTTGAGCATATTAAATCTTTCACGAGCTGAAATTGAGTTTTACATATTAAGCTTAAAAAGAGTGTAGCTTGAATTCGGCTCAACTCGTTTACACGATTTGTTTTAATTAAAATCTTATAAAACATAAAACTATAATTTTTGTTTGAGTTATATTTTATAAAAAAAATTAGAATTAGATTTGGATTCCACTTTTAAAATATCATTATTTGGTATTATGTAAACCTTATATCTATTGTACCTAAAAAATTCGACACAATTTTACATGGTAGCCAATAACATAAAAATTGACTGATTTGGATATGCCAATATAGGAACACTAAATTCCCCTTCTCTTCTCTTCCCTTCCAACTCATGAACACCGGTTACATTCCCATCATAAATGTTTTGGATCAAACCTAAGACGGTTGATATCTGAATTTGACATAAATGTAGGCATCTTGACAACAACCAAAAGAGCTTGATCATTTTAAGTTAAAATGCACGTACAATTCTGCGAGTTAAAAATACACACAGTAACACGAGGCCATTTGCAAACTCTGTTTTATTGTGACAGTTATATAAGTTATTTAATAAGACTACAGTTTCAATTCATTTGCTTAGTCTACCAGTAATGAATTAACTTGATGCTGTTATAGAATTTGTGTATGTCTGATGGTTAAGCAAATCTGATTTCAAGCATTCTAGAATAAGAGTTTAGTAACTATACCATGCAGATCAATTGTTTACTAAATTTCTTCATGTTTTAGTGTTCAGTCCAAAGCTCGAGTCGATACATGTTGCACTCTGATTAAGCCCGAGTAAAGAGAAAAAAATGCAAATCGCTTGTATGGTTATAATTAAAACTACCATTTTAAATGATTTCAAGATCCTTTGTTTTCATAGAAGGATCTTAAGTTTTCACAAATTACACATCCAATGAACGATTTCTAATACTTTTTGTGCATAATTACTAGGGCATCAAGCCACTGTAATATCAGGGTGATGAACGTGACAGAAGGTACAGCAAACGGCACTCTGATGATTACCAAACACGTAGACAATCATCTATCCTAGCCACCTTGTTCTTTAATAAATTCTCACTCCACAAGGAACAACATCTCAAATATCAAACATCATCTTTGTAAGCAAGAGGAGACTTACTCCCTGGTGCTGTTTTGCAGCCATTCCAAGTAGGGAATGCTGCCACCGGTTATAGGCAGAGCAATGACTTCAGGCACACTAGATTAACATGAAGAAAAGCGAAATGAGTTCAAAAGCGCAATTACTTGAAAGATAAATCCTTCTCTCCATGAAATAACGAATTAAGTCACTTGTGGAAGGTTAACTGAAGATTACAATGTTTGAATAGGGGACATGGTCTCCAAAAACTGTCGACTTTCGACAATTTAAAATATCCTTGATTAATGAAACCACAACCTCCAAGAGTACCTTGTAAACTAGAATTAATGTGAAGCAGCAGATTGATCATTGTTACTTGATCTCCTTTGCTTGCCAAAATAAGTCATACACTTTCGAAATGACTTAGATAAAGGACACTTTTGAACCCCAATAACTCTATTGTACACTTCAAGAGGTCGTGATTTCAGCCATTTATAAGTGAAGAGGCAAATTCATGTTGTATTTGATTGGTAAAAGGAAACTATTTAAAATAAATATCTAGAAATAAAACAGATTGACTAGCACATAACAATTAGTACCTTTTTTTACCCAAAACCCTTTTTGGTCAGCCAGCCCCCCAACAATTAGTACCTATTTTGCCACCTCTAATTACACCTCTTTCCAGATTGGAGGTTGGATGAACATGCTTATCTATTCGACTTTTTTAGTACGTGATCTAATAACTGATAATGCCAACCAAGACTTGTAAAAGTGCAGACATATTACTTACTCGTATTCATGATTTGCCTTGACATGCTCGGTTAAAGCATTTAAAAGGGATTCTCTGGTTTTAATTATGAGCAGCTCCTCTGAATCTGTTTGTATCTGCACATCCATAACAAGAATTGTTAAAAGTTTACTTCATAGCATCTTATAAAACTCACAACAGACTGATATCTTTTCAGTAAACTTGTATTATTGTTGGATGTTGCAAACCACAGTAAAAATCATACCTCTCCCTGCCACAGATACACTGACTCGATACCTGCACTCCACATAAAGGATTCAGGACTAGAATTGATGCTAAAAATTTTCTGATATATGATATTTGAGCAGCAGGTAAATCTAAATAACAAATTGCCAAGAAATGTTTTTGTTTCTTATACAGATTATATGGCCCAAATCCAATGAAGCATAACATATTAGAAAGTAGAAAGAAGAAATGCGTAGCCACAGTTACTTGTGGAAATACATAGGGAAACCAACCAACTTAGTGAATCTGGACATCCAGTTCATTACAGCTAAATAATAATCTAGTGTGATTTTTCGAACTGTCATTGTTGCAAAAAAATCTCAAATGCGATAATTCTATGAATACGACTAGGGGTTCAAGAGAATAAGAGATCTTTTGTTCTACTAATATGTAGGTTTTGTTTCTTCACTTTTTTGGCATGCTCACACCAATAATCTAATTTCCTAGGAAAATACAAGTAAAATAGTTTAGAAGTCAATCCCTCCTTACATCCAAATCATTAATTACCAATGCCATCTTAGCAAATATCACCAGCTAGGACTTTAAGTGGTATATTGTCATGCTAAATATTTAATCTTAAACCTTTTTTCATAATATGTGTGCTTTGTTTGAAGCTACAACGCCTAGAACGTAGACCAAAGTAAAGTAAATCACATTTAAGTAAAATTTGAGTTATACAACACATGTAACCATGGTACTGAAACTTAAGTGTAATGACTCTTTAACTGATTTGAAGAATTCACAATAGTTGTCACATATACCAACCAAATATACAATTAGAAAATTATTAAGAGGGAGTCACATGCCTGGTACTCTATTTACACAAGCTGCAAGTTTTTCGTTGACAATGCTGGCTGCCAACTTCTTACCTAAACAAACGAAACAAACATCAAGCATAGACAAACAGATTTACAACTAGCATAGTTTATAAGTATGGAAGATGTAATCCTAAAACTCAAACTATGACTTCCAAATTCTTTTCTAAAGCTCAAGTTGAGCTCAAACTTGACTTGCAGCTTCGTTTGATAAACGAGCTAGTATTTGCATAATATGGATATGAAGACCACAGTATGGGCAAATATTTTGATTTATTCGAAATTATATATTTTATGAGAATTTATGCAAAAAAAAAATAAAAAATTACAACTTTTTTACTTTATGTTATATTTTTTGATTTTATGGGATATTTTTTGATCATGAGATATTTTTTATTTATGCAAAAAAACTTTAATTTCATGCGAAATTTTGTATTTACAATGAGGATTTGATTTATCTGTGCATTTGTATATGGGATTGAACCCATGCTTCAGACACTGAGCTCGATTCGGCTTACAAGCCTATATATGTGTGTGTATGTATGTATAATTCAAAATTATCAGTACATAATGAATACTTAACCTGCATCTTTGTTCGGCACAGTTACGTAAACAACAATACTTGGCACAGTATTATTCTGATTTGATGCTTCCATTTTCACACTTTGACTGCTAAATCCCTGCGTTTTGCTACCAAAACTTAATCTGACGCAGTTAAGAAATTATGATCAAATTCAAGTCGATACAATATGTACACAATTGAAAATTTTAAAGCACATTAGGGCAAAACTGAACCCTAGAAATTGGGGGAAGACAGAATACAGTACCGAGATTGAGGTTTAGAAGATACAGAAAATGAAGATTGAAGGTTGTGGAACCCTAAACTGAGCATACAAAACGCTCCGACTAACGGCAATCGCCGACGAACTATCGAAGTGAGAGTAGAAGTTGCCATTTGTGTAGCTTTATTTTGATTTCATTTATATTTTCTCAATAGGATTCAAAGTTTTCTAATTCTATTGGGCTCTTTACAGGCCCAATGGGCTATGACTTGTTGGGCTAGTAAAGTATTTTAAAATAGTGTAATGGGCTAATGGCATAGGTCGATTTAGAGTTATAGTACAATTTTAGCAGCAACCATTACAAGTTTTGAGATTATAAAACTGTTAAGTCGATTTAGAGTAATGGATCACGTCGCGTTTTCAATCTGATAAGATAACTACAGAAAATGTTTGTTTTCGTCTTTGATGCAAAAGGAAAGATGAATATATTGTTGTCATCTGTCTTATAAAGAAGTTGACTACCTATACTTACAAAATAAGAGATGACAAGCTCGATTGTGTTAACATTGACGGAAAAATGTTCCAACGTCACCAACTTCTCATCAAAGTAAACCATGGTTGATTTTACTATATGTCTACACATAAACAAATAGGTGCTTTTTTACACCACAAAAATTGATTAATAAACCACTAGTTAAGCTCCTTAACTGTAACACTCAAGCTTGCAAACTTCAAAAGTTATCTGACTACTCTCTATGGAGAGTGTCTTTGCTCTCTCGATTGCCGCCCACCCAAGACCCCATAGGCACGGGCGCATCTTTGATCCGTCTCTTGGCACATTGTCGTTCAAGTGAGGAAAGGGTGGGGCCCAAAGTGCCACGGACGAAGAATTTTTTATGTTTTTTGTTCTTGAGCAATATCTTTTGTGTTTGTTAAAATCTATAATAAAGAAAATTAAAAACAAAAAAGGGTCTCAAGTGAAGAAGTTTAACCAATGACCAGCAAATGAAAGAAAACCCTCATTCCATTTTATATGTGCCCAAAAAATAAGATAAAAAGGCTTTTCTTATCAAATACATACTTCTATTGGGCTCAGCCCATTAAAACCATATCTTTTAAATTTAAAATGTAACGATGTTAATTAATGTGCTTTTGTTTTTAAAGGTAATGTTTTCTATTTAATTAATGAATATATTTTATTTACAACATATATTTTAAAAATATAAATGTATTTACGTCATTGAAAAAAATATTAAATTAATCAGTAAGATCAAAAACATTAAGTTTTTTAAGATTTTTCGAGACGGCATTTGATTTTAATTTAGTAAATATGAGATGTGTTGATGTAATTTTGAACTGATATAAGTTATTAATCACTAGACATGAGTCACCTCGGATAATACGTTATTTTTCTGCCATTTACCCAACAAAATAATGTGTCATCTTAGATATTGTTTCTTATAGTTATTAATCACTAGGTACGAGTCATGTTATATTTATCTTGATCTTTTACTTTATGTATGTAGGTAATATATTTATTGTGACAAATGGAGATTCATATACCGACATAATAAAAATGTAATTTAGTAGACTAGCTTAGATTGAAGTTTTAATAAAATAATAAAATAAAAATAAAAAGGCTTAGATTAATGTGTGTGTGACTAAAGAAGTAAGGTGTAATTTATATCCTACAACATTGTGCGCACTTGATATAACTAATGAAAATATAAAAAATAGAAAGATTGGCAGGAGTAATATTTTGATTGGTCATTTCATTCTAAATATTTACTATATTATATGGTCTATATATTTATATTTATTGAACCTAGCAAGTCATGTGTTAGGATTTAAGTTCAAGTAGATCCAAATACAAGGTCCCCAACAAATGCAATCTGTTTTTGGGTGACTTCACCGTATAGATTGATGAATATGGGACGAATAAAATTCTAAGTTTTAACACATTTTTGGACATCACATCGATCAAAGAACGCTATTTCTTCACGGGTTAAATGGGTAATCAATCCATTCAATGCACGCAAAAGATAAAATGATTACTGCACTGGATTTTAATTTGATATGTAGTGGCTGAAGATTAATATTTAGAGGATCAAGTAAATATTATGTATTTATGTTTCATAAATTAGTTGGTTTATGAGAAGCAGTAATATGGGGAAATGAGAAGTAGTAGTATGTTTTTCAGGATAGTTAACATCTTTTGGTTAATGTCAGAAAAAAAACTTAATAAATGCTAACCATAATCAATAGTATGAATATTAAATTCATTTATAAATATTTTCTGTAAATTATAACATCAATGGATAAATATTATATTAAAAATCGTACACGTTCAACCTGACTGAATGTTACCAAAATGAAAATAAAGTTGAAGAATGATTAGCAACGTGTATATGACTAACATTAATTAAAAGAACATCAATTGACAAATATTAAATGATAAACTAAATAACATTTGTTTTTGGAGAAAGGGGAAAGATATGACATGTTTTTTGAGGTTCTTAACATTATTTTCGACAAATATCAAAAAAATAATATTTAATAAATGTTAATCATAATCTATAGTGCGAATCTTAAGCTTTCTTGATGAACTTTATATGTAGGTTATAACATTAACTTATGAAAATTATATCAAAATTTGTTAGTGTTCATCATGATTGAATGTTGCCAAATAATAATAAAAAAAGTTAGCAAAATGAAAATAAAGTTGAAGAATGTTATCAGCAGCGTGTATTTGACTAACATTCATTGAACAAAATCCATTAATGAATGTTAAGTGATAAACTCAATAACATTCTTTTTAAAAAGAATGTTATTTAGTTTATCACTTAATGAATAATTTTTCAATGAATATAAGTCAAATACGTAATTATCAATGATTTTAACTAATACTATCCATTCTTTAAAAGAAAGTTATTGAGTTTATCACTTAATGAATAATTTTTCAATTAATATCAGTCAAATACGTAATTATCAATGATTTTAACTGATACTATCCATTCTAGTTAATATTTAGTCAGGATGAATGTTAACGAGTTCCCTTAATATTAATCAACTAATGTTATAATTTATCGAAAAGTATTATGAATAAATATTAGTAGTTATAGCATTGGTTTTGATTGATATTTATTAGTAACAACATTATTTTTCTTTTTCACATTTGCCGAAAATAATTTTAACTACCCGAAAAACATGTTATTGCTTCCCCCGCTCCCTCTCTCCTTTCAACACAACACCATCTACACCAACCGTCGGATCTGACGGAACCGCCACCGAACCGTATGGTCTCTCTCTCGATCATGGTCGCTTTCGTTGAAAATCCTCGGCTTTGATGGTATTTTTGTTGACATCCGTTGGATTCAACTGTGATATGTTAAAAAATAGTCGGTTTTGGTCGTAGTTTTGTGGTGTTAAAAGCCAAATATGTTGCTACCATCATATTTGGTGGTGGTTTTGTGGTTTGAGATGATAATGGTGGTCTTGGTGGTACGTGGTTGGTGGTGGGATCTGGGTTTTTTGTTTGAACACATATGATTTCTTTTGTGTTTTAGTTGATTTTAGTTTACAAAATGGGGTCTTGATTTGTTGTTTCTATGTATGTGGTTTAGATCAGATATTACTTTTTTGGGTTTAGAGAATGAGATTTTGAAATAGCAATTTGCAATGGTGTATGGTGGTGGTACAAGGTGGTTATTGATGAATGTTAAGAACTCATTTGGTGGTTAGTGATGAACATCTTAAAATTCAAAAGACGAGATTTTAGCAAAACTAATTGATACTATCAAATAACTAATTGAATTTTAGGTACAAATTTTGTTAAAATGAAAATCAATGTTGCACAAAAACTTATAAAATATTAGAAAAAGACATTAATCTGTTATTAGATGTTATAGATTTATAGAAAGTAAATACTTCTACTCATCTAATAAAATATTAAAATGATAATATGAATACAAATGTTTGTAAAAAATATAAGTATTTTTATTTTGTTAAAATAATTTTTTTATAAAGATAAATCCTTTTATGATAAAACTTTTAATAAATATATAATGATATGATATTTTATAATAATGATATGACACAATCATATAGACAAAAATAATGACATAGCGTATACATAGATGTCTATGTGAACATCTACGTATGTAATTACCTGCTGACTCACTTAAAAAATTTATTACTAGACCAATGTATCTTTAAATGTATGTTTTTAGATTAGTGACTCATTTAAAAGATAATTAATTAATACTCACGAATATAAAAAAGTGTATTAATTTTTTATTTTTCGATAATTTATCGTTGATAAAATTCGGTAAGTAGCACTTCTTTTTACACAGTTACGCATTGTGATTTGTTAAAGTGTAATGTGAGTTAATTAAGCTTTTAGTCTATGCACGTACCCCATAAAAGGCAATCATATTGTAATAGGATTAAAGAGGGAGATGATCATATGCACAAGTATATATTTGACCAAAAACATTGGGGATTTCAATGTTGCAAAAACAAATGGATTATCAAGATTCAAGATGTGAGCTTGGTTTCATAACTTGCACGAGACTTTATTTCTAAGTGGTTTTCGAGATTAAACAAATAACTTTAGTTCGGTTACAAGACCGAAAGGGAAAGAAGATATAATTAATTAGTTTATGTCATAACGATCTATCATTTTGTCATAAAATGACAAAAGGCATAATAAGTAATTAAATTTTAAATACAAAAACTACAATCTTACTTAATTGACATCTGTTTTTTTTACAATCAATCATTCTTGTAAATGGCAGAAGGATTCTTATAGTAAACAAGAAGGAACCATGATAATTCACGAGCTAATCACTATACAGGCAAGACACCTCGTGATCTTCACAATTTTTATATTATGAGTAACCACCTAAGTTTTCAAAAAACGGAAATGGTAAATTAATCAATGAAATTTGGTTGATAGATTGAAATGTGTGATTAAATGTATGTTTAACAAATGGTTTGTTTACATGAAAAAAATAAAAAATAAACGACAATCAGTAAACGATGATAACATTTTTAGATCTTTTAGAAACATGTATAAGCATATGTATTATTAATTGGCTAGGGTTATAATTCGGGTTGGACCAGCTAATGAGTTTGAGTTGGCTAGTCAGAATTGGTCAATTCGAACCAACTTGATTTGATAAATGAGTCGAGTATTTCAACACAATCTATAAGTCACTTACTTTGACTCGATCCAAGTACTCCATTTTTACTTAGGTTAACTGAGTTTTTGGATCAATCTTGCGTTAACAAGTGGATTTCAAGTCAAATAGTCAATGTTGCTTATAAATATGAAAAATAAGCACAAAAATATTTATAAAATTATAGTATTACCTAGTTACATCATCCAAATTCAATACTAATAAATCATTAATTCAAAATTCAACTAAAACATTACTAGATTTAATTTAATAAAACATTAAAAATATAAATACGGAGTAACTTTTAAATTGTATACGGATAGGAGGGTCAACCTGGAAGTTCAGGGATGACCCAAACCCAACTTGAAAAGATAACAGGTTGACGGGTTTCGGTTCAAAAATCTCGACTCATATCTCATTTTTTCGGGTTGAGTTCGGGTTAGGTTGCAGGTC
The DNA here is from genome assembly GCA_963921325.1 of Logfia minima. Taxonomy (NCBI): domain Eukaryota; kingdom Viridiplantae; phylum Streptophyta; class Magnoliopsida; order Asterales; family Asteraceae; genus Logfia; species Logfia minima. The sequence continues at coordinate 5,768,028 of OY992774.1, read as the reverse complement.
GTGTCGAAAATTGTCACCTCTATATTAAAATATATTCTCATCATGGGAACTTACGAAAATACCCTTAGAGCAAGATGATTTTACGGAAGTGCCCTTAGAGATTTGCTAGTTTTACATAACGGTAGTTTTATGAGTTAGTTAGAAAAATAAAAGATTGGATAGTGGGGGTGAATGACACTCTGGAAGCTCAGATCTCAACAATAGGCCAGTGGCATGTACATAAATAAATTTATACATACATCCAACACTCCCTTTGACCATACTTTTTCTTGTATTGAGATTGAGGATTTATGAGAAGAAAGAATATAAGCATATTTACAAAACTGACATGCTCCATGCTTACTCCATTGGGAAAAGTTAACTGCTTTCTTAACTCAATTCTGGAATAATAATGGTTAATTATCAAAACCATAACTTTTTTATTATAACATCCATTTAACAATCTGTTAAGTTGATTTGGTAAATACCTTTTTCTATTTACTTAACTATGTGTCAAGCATTACTTGTAGATATTTTATAAGAGGTGGTGAAAACTGAAAAGGATTTGAAATATGTGTCCTAAAGTCCCTTTTGGAATTTATTGAGTTGAATATTAAGTGGGTTATAGTAACTTGCAAGCATCCTAAGTAAAATTTTGAATTACTTTTACCACTTCTATTTTTTAAATTTGAGGTTGGTTAAAAAAAATGCGCTTTTATAGCATCAAGTAAGTTCCAAATTAAATCAATAACATTTTATAAACCAAATTAAGCAGTCCTAATCATTGTTGGTTATATGGGTATTGATCTCGTTAACGAAAATTAGTAAGTTACTACAATTTAGTATTACTTGCTTATTGTCTTTTCTTTTTTTTGTTTGTTTATAATTAGGTAACATACAATACGGATCAGGGAGCTTACCAATCATTTAAGAGCGTCATAGTTACTTGTACTTTCGTTAATATGAATGGTGATTATTTTACGGGAGAATCAACGATGATTAGTTATTTGATATTATTGCTCGGGAATGTAAGTAATCAACTTTATTTTGATTTATTGTGTGTATTGAACTTTCAGTAACAACTATTCTATATGTCCGACCCCTTATTATTTGTAATCAATGATGTGACTCTCGTTTTTTATGACATGGCGATGACGTGACAACTTATACAGTTGACTCGTCATTTATAATACCGACTACCAGATGATTACATTATCGGATAAATATAATTATTAGAATATCTTATTTATGAATAATATTTAGATTAGTTAGTATTTATCTTTAGCTCATATTTGTTTAATTTAGATTATTTTGGTATCATATTAGAATTATGATCATGATACTTGTTTAGCAAGATTGTCTCGGTCTATAATATATATCGTGTAATATTTCTTTATCAATTCAATCAATTACAATAATAACATAATTTAAAGTTCGATACCCACAATATAGTTGAATTCACACAAAAAATTTAAATTATAATTTTATACATTCACAAACACTAATCAATAGTCATATAAGCCTCTCACTCTTATCACATAATAAGTCTTAATTCTCATTTGATACGCTTCAAATGACATATATAATATGATCACTAGAAGAAATATAGTTGAGTCTAGCAATATATATTACTCATAAATAATGTCCCAATAATATAATTTCTTTCATTTTTTTCTTTAATATATAAAAACAATATTACTGCTGAAAGTAGCAGCGGTATTCATTGAAGTTTATCATCAGACGTTAGAGACAACTTAAAGAATTCAATTTATCTTCTTATATAGAAGAGTCACGCTTTATACAGTTTCATGACAGTCATATTTAGAAAAAAGTAGGTGCGTTTTTAAAACTTCATAAATAAAAATAAGTACTCATATATGCTTCCAAAATGTGATCTTCTTTCTTGTGTTAACTATAAGAATAATAATGAAATTGTTGTAATATAATGATAATTAAAATTGTATTAGCAACAAAATATAAAAACTTTTGAGATAGGTTAGAGAATTATAAGAAATAAAAGAAGAAAGTATACTTTATAATGTAAACTAGGTGCTTTTTACTTCATAATATAATAGGATATTTATACTACTTACATAATACATATCTCACAATTTATTGAACAAGTAACATTGCATTGTTGATCTAGGAGATTGATAAAAGTGACAACCAAATACACATGTGTTTCAACTATTTTATAACACTCTCCCTTGAATGACACTTTATTCAATGTAGAGTCAACTTTGAAGTATTGACTCGTTAAAAACCTTGCTAAAGAAAACTCAACGGGAGAAAACTTAGGTACGGGAAAAATGGTGTAGTGTATAGTTGACTCCCTCTCATGTTGACAACCATAATGCATTATATGTTTCGAACATGTCGCATCCCAATACTATGAACGTGTTTTCTGAGAATTGCAGTTGGAAGTGCCTTCGTGAAAAGATATATTGAGTTATTGCTAGATTAAACATATTGGGTCTCATTATGATTATTCTTTATAAGATCTTGAGTGTATGAAAAAAAATCTTGGAGGTGTATGTTTATTTATGTCACTCTTGATATACCCTTCTTTCATTTGTGCAATACAAGTTGCATTGTCTTCGTAAATCACAGTCGTCATCTTTTCTTTCTCTAGTCCACATGAAGTCAAAATGAGTTACATCATTGACCTTAACCATACAGACTCTCTACTTCTTAATCCCTGCTTTGATTAGTCCACATGAAGTCAAAATGAGTTACATCATTGACCTTAACCATACAGACCCTCTGCTAACTTCATGCAATGCAATAAACTCAATGTGATTTGAAGATGTTGCAACAAGCGTTTGCTTTTGAGAACGCCAAGAAATTACAGTGCCTCCATTCATGAATACATATCCAATTTGAGATCTAGCTTTATGAGGCTCAGACAAATAACCTACATCTTCATAACCAACAAATCCTTGCTTTGATTAGTTAGAATAAAACAAACCTAAGTCAGTACTTCCACGTAGGTGTCAAAAAATGTGTTTGATCCCATTCTAGTATCTTTTTGTTGTGGTTGAACTAAACCTTGCTAGCATGTTAAATAAATCTTCATAACCAACCAATCCTTGCTTTGATTAGCATAAGAATATAAGATTAGTATGCATAAATAAAAGTTATCATAGTAAGAAAGTGTAGCTTATTATTAATTTTATATAGTTAATGTCATTGTTGTCCAAATGTTAGTAGTCCAAATGTCTATGACTAAACGTAACTTATTTTCACTAATAATTTTGTATAGTTATCTTTCTAGTATATATACTATAACTTATTATTAAGAAAATGCTTTCATTTAGTTAATAATGATAGTTATATTTCTAGCATATATTATAATTTATTATTAAGATAATGCTTATCTTGATTAGTTATCTTGATTAAGATTGATTACTTTAATCTTCCTTAATTAAAGAACTTTTGTGCTAATAACGTGTAGTAATATAACAAAAATTAAGACTATTAGCAATATAATATAAGAACTTTTGAGATAAGTTAGAGAGCCATAAGAAATAGGCGAAGAAAGTTTAATTTAAGATGTAAACTAGGTATCTTTTACTTCATAGTATAGTCGGGTATTTATATTACTTATATACTAGACATTTCACGATTTATGAAACAAGTAACATTAGATTATTAATCTAGAAGATTGATAAAAATGTCAACCAAATAGGCATGTATTTTAATTATTTTATAACAGAGTTTAACAAAAAAAGAAAAATATCAGTGTTTAGAAATATTTCAATTTTGATATTTCATGATGCAATTTCTTTTTCACACAAATAAAAAGAGGAAAACGTAAAGAATTGAAAGTGGGTGACTAAGTTTGTCACTAAAATAAAATAAACTTTTTAATAGGTTATGTTACATTTCACGTTATTATAAATTGGCTAATGAAGTATTATCAAGGAAAATTAGAAAATGAGTTTATGTGAGGATTTATTTGAGTAACCTTATATAAATTATTTTTTGTCTTTCAATTAATGCAGTAATTGGAGGTCATTGAAACAAGACACAAAAGAAGGTGGTTGTTGATTAGGATGTGATGTTTCATGTGGATATATATATATATATATATAGATTATATATGAAGGTTTTGGTTGATAAAGGTCTGAGAAAAAGATTGAATTCAGAAGAAATTAATAGCTGAAGACTTCGATGTTAAAGAATTACAAAGCTTTCAGACCATGCATTGGCATTGGCATTAACGGGGTTGTTGAGATGTTACTTGAATCGTGTATGATTATTTTTATCGAGTTCAAGCCTATGAGAATATGATTCGACTTATTATAGAATTTTTTAAACTTAAGTAACATGCATATATATGTTTATATGAATCTACGACTACTTTGAAAGTTGCAACTGATTTCATAATTAAGATATAGTAAATTGTCAGACCAATTTATAAGGTCTTTATCTACTAATGTTTAAGCTTTATTAGCTTTTATATATATAAAAAGTGAGATTTTTTATTGAATTATATTGTTAAATATGTTAGAACATCAAAAGTTATTTTTAAATAGCATTCCAAAATTGATGAAAACTCTAATTCATTTTAAATCATTTTAGTTAAACACGAGCTGAGCTGAACTTTAAATTTTATTAAAATGAGTGAAGTCATATTGGGTCCTTTTGCACTCAGCTCGACTCTCTTATAGCTCCATGTCGAATTCACTTTAACTAAAAGATTGTTTTATAATTTGAGACAAAATTGTGTGGTATTAGAAAATTGATTAATTCGTATTTCTATGTCAATATAAATAGAAGAAACATATTTGAAAATTAATACTATTAAAAAAAAATTAATAATACTTTTTATAAAAGTTTTAGGTAGTTACAACCAGTTACTCATCGGGGGATCAAATGTTGTCTGGTAGTGTGACCGCTACCTATCATGGTCTAAGTTAATCAACAACGTGATTGTTAACTAGAGTTCATTTTTCAACCGAATTCAACCAGTTGTCTAGACATTTTTCAGTATAACTTAAAATGAAAAAAAGGATTAACGATAATTTAGTAAATAAATATATCTTATCTTATCTTAATCTTAATAAATAATATATAAGAATCATACTTGTTACATCATCATCTTAATTCGAAATATTATTAACCAATCAGAAGCCATAATTTAATTAAAATAATTTTTTTAAATTGAAGAAAATTATGAATTTAATGACATCATAAATTATGATTTTAAAAAATAAAACAAATAACTATTTTAAAGATAAAAATAGTAAACAAAATAATTAGTAAATAATACTACTAACATTATCTAATTTTTATATTATTAATTTATTGATATTTTTTATATTTATTAAAAATGTATATTCAGGAACAAAAGGAATCGGATAAAAAATTATTGTCCAATTTATGTAACATTTATTTAGGTATGTAGCTTTGGGTTTTAAGATTAATAATCATATTTCACGAATTACACTTGCAATTATTTTCAAAAAATTTCAAATAGTATTATTTCGTATTTTTCAAAATGATCCGTGTTTGTACACGGGTATAAAAACTAATATATATATATATACTAATATATAAAGAATCTCTAATTTATACCTAAAATTATAAAATCTCTCAACAATTAAAAATACCATTTTACCCTTAATAGATTAATTTATCATATATAACTATCTTTGGTTAGCTTTAATTGTTTTTAATTATCTTTAATTTACTTGTCATATCTAAATTTTAAACTATTAAATATTATCTTAATAATAATGCTATATTAGAAAATATGATGAGTTGAAAATCATATTCTTAAAGTAGTTGGATTGATTCGATGTTTTTATTCGATCATTAAGTAATATAAATATGTTATATCATTACTAAATTTTTTAGGAAAGCAAAAATTTTATTAACGGACAAACAATTACATCTCAGCAAATTATGTACACACATTTAGTCCATTTTGGAACACTAGCTACTCAACACACACCTACTTAAAATATGATACATTTACAGGTCCAATTTAACACATTATATTAATAATACTCCTGCATGTCAAATACAATCGTTATAAACAATTAAACGTGTAAATTGACGATCTTCATCGTTATGCACAAAATATATATATATATATACATATATATTAACTATTTCTTCCTTGTTGCAGAGATAAAAAGAGATTTTTTTTAGCTGAAAGCCTTTATGGTGAACAAAGTAAATGAGTATACTATTAATGAATCGTGGAAGTTCCATATTCAGTCAGTGATAAGACAAACTATTAATATTGTTATACAAATAAGTAAATCTATCTATATCATATTAATATTAAGTTTACTTATTGTAAAATATAATATTTCTCTTTACCTTTACAGACTATCCGATAAATACACTCAACATGTTACAGTAATTTTTTTTGTTGGTTAAGATTAACAAAATCATTAACAATTAATCAAATAGTATTTAGTTAATGTATACATATAATTAACTAGTACTTAATTTCATTGCTTCTAATTGTTTTGATTGAATTAATTAAATAATATGCCACACACACACACATATATATAGTAATAGTAATAGTAATAGTAAGAACAATCCCACTTATACTAGCGTTCTGGGGATCATGTGGGATCCACTCAGTTCGTATAAAAATTTAGGTAAACATTGAATGTATCGAAAAGTCTTTTTCGTAACAAAAAATGATGAGTTAATTGAAAGATAAACTATGCTTTTTAATGTGTCCATTGACTAGATCTAGTGTGGGATCCCTTCGACTGCCTACACACTTTAATTTATGACCAAATTATTTCCTGAATGTCAATCATTATCAATTATTTTTGGGAAGCTAAAAGAAAATATAGAAAGTAGAGACAAAACAAACTTAATATATCGTGCTACAATTTATTTGTTTTTCCATGCGACACATTGACGTTACTTTTTGAGATCTTAGTAAATCGTCTTATCTATTCGAATAAAATAAAATTGGATATAAAAAATATGTTCCATCACAAATAACAATACCATAAAGAGTTACAAAATTCATTTCAGAATGAATTTGTATCGAACTGGTTTTTGCAAAATTTAGCAACAAATGGTTTCTTTCGCATTAAATTTTGGTTGGTGTTGTGAAAGGTCGAGAGGACCAAGGTTTACTGTAAAAGTGTGTACAGTCATTATTTCGAATTGCTGACGAAATAGTGCCACCTCAGCAGTGGATCAGCAGGCGGGTCCACATGTCATCTCCCGAAGGAAAAGACAAAAGTATACTATCTGATTGGTCAGCGTCCACCCTGTCATATTTTTCAGTTACTCCCTTCATCTTTCCAAGTTTCAAAATTTGCCACTTTTATTTATATTTCGTTCCATTGTATTCTGTTAGTCAAAAATTATTATCCGTAAACAATAAAACATATCGCTTTAGAATATCATAATTGTTACATCTAATACACAATAAGGTAACAATGTAAACCCTAGATTTGGGAGGGAGGAGTATCATTTATATTATATTGCAATTTCTAGAAATGAGAAAAAAGTTTAAATAAATTTAAATTTGTTTAACAGTATTGGTCTAATTGTAGTACCATCGATCACAACGAAAGGATAATGTTATGGAGACGAAAGGATAATGGTTACAGAGCGATCACACTGCCGTAGTCCGGGTTCAATGCTGAAAAAGCATCCGCAATCCTTTTACCCTTATACAAATTTGAATGTTTTTAAAGCATGTTAAGTAATATAAAAAAGTCAATAATGACTTTCTTGATTGTTTAGACTTCAGATCATAGTAAACTTATTTTAATTTTGAAATATACTATTCATTTTAATAAAACAAAGTTGGAAGTCTTTTTCTTCGAAACATCTGATACAAAATTATAAAACAGAGTCTTTGAGTAGAGATTTGAGAAACATAAATCTTTTTTCAAATAGGTCATCTTTTTTAATTATAGAATATTATATTATATTATTATTTAGATGCATTTTGTACTATAATTTTTTTATATATATATTTAAATTCTAGGAGTATAAATAAATATGTTACGTTACCTCATAATCATCACATGTGTTATTTTTAATTTAAATTCTACTTTTTCTTTTCTGATTTTGCAAATTTGTCGATATTGTTATTTATGATAGAATAGGATGCATAAAGACTGAACCATTAGAGCAGCGATATTTTAAGTTTCATTTTCAATAAGTATCTCTCTTATATGTTAAAAGAAAGTCATAATGATGTCATAAGTAATTCTATAAGTTAATCTTAACTCTTGAATATTTTTTTTGATTGTAATCTCACCATTAATTTCAATTGATTAAATTGATGATGTCATTGATTGATAATGTATTAAAGATGAAACTTTAAATTTTAAATGAGAATAGATTTTTTTAAAGAATAAAATTACCAATTAGAGAGTTACATTTGGCAAAAACCCATTTTCCCCCCACGTGCTTTAAAATTAAATATCTCAAAAATGGTTAGTCGAAAAATTATAAAAATTACACCACAAAAACAAGCGTTTTTTTCTCTTCGATTAGAGATCTCACATGATATACTTTTGACGAATTTTTTTTTTTTTTTTTTTTTTTGTGGGTTTTAGAATGACTAATAACTTATGAACAATAAAAATTTAAGTATTCTTATATCAATAATTCAATTATTAAAAGTTTTATGTGTAATCCGCGTAATTACGGGGTAAGTAAACTAGTATTAAATTAAATTGTGAATTAAAAAAATCACATTTTACAAATAAAATAATGCATAATTTATAGTGTATTTTACAAAAAATATGATGAAAATATCACCACCAAAATATTACTATTTTTATTTACATATATGTATTACCATACTCTTATTTACCGTATTCTAATCCATTATGATTGAGGTAATTACTGGTGAATTTTTTGTTTATTTGTTTATTTATTATTATTATTATTATTATTATTATTAGTATTATTATTATTATTATTACAATTCACGCTTAGAAATATTAAAAGACAATATTAATATACAATTGGACATAACCATCTATCAAACAATATGAAAATGAATCACCATCAAAACATTACTACTTTTGACCACCGATGTCGGCTAGCATTTTTATTTTTAGAACAAGTGCCAACAACTATCAATATCGCCACCTCTTCCATCAATGTTACTACTAACTATTACTATTGACCATGACTGCGTTATTCTCATTTTGTTGTCACGGTATACCGCGGGCAAATTGTTAGTATTTTAATAATCATCATTAGGTTCGAATCTGAATAATTTTTTTTTTTCAAGTTCAAGCTAGAGTTAGGTGCTTATTGTATTAATTGAATATTTTTGATGAATTGTTTATGGAGTTTGAAATTGTACTCAATAAACTCCTTTAACAACTCAACATGAAGTACAAATAAGTTCGTTTATATACGTGATGTTGAGTTTAAATCGTGTTGGTTATGTTCATCTAACTTTGAGCGTATAATCATATATTTATGTAATTAATCAACTCATACTACATGCAGTTATAACATCCATCGTGACCCATTGTGGGTGCCACGTCTGATTGGTATTCACTGCTGGCTACCATGGTGTTTTCACGACAACTCAAGACGGACAACAGGGACCCACTATTTTATTTGTTTTTTATTTTTCTTAAAAACACATTTAATTTTATTTAAATATAGAACACTATAATTAATTTAAAAACTACGTATTAATTAATAAAATAAAAAATACATTAATAAATAAATAAAAATATAAATATTTTTATATATTTCATTTTTGTCATAGATATTAAATTCTTTTAACATACAATTAGATTTTATATATTAGTTAATTGGGATAGTCAATCTAATTTTCTTTTGTGAAAAAGCCCAAAGATACAAAGCCCCATTAGGTTAATTGATAAAGAGAACTACTTCATTTTCATCTTCATGGTCTTCATTTTTTCCACCTCATTTTTATTTTTTAAACAAGAAAAGAAAACAAAAAATTAATTAAATAATTGATGGGGTTCATATTTTTTTAATCTTGAATCCGTAATTTTTTCGAAGACGAATTACCACGGAACTATTTCATCCGTAGTGATTCGTTCTGTGCTGAAACACGAACCAGTACAAGTGATCTCGTTAACATCTACGAGCACAAACTTATAAAAACAATTATACGAAGTGATTTATCAAAATAAAGTATAAAATCTACTTTTTGTCAAAAAGCAAAAGAAAAAGAGAAAATATTTTTTCAACACATTCTAATATAGTATGTGTATGTGCATGCATTTCTTTATTCCACTTTATATCTCTCTCACATAGATACACTCACACTCATAAATACATTTACCATATATATACATGCCCTACCTATAAAACCCCAAAAATCTCATCCCCATTTCTATCCATCATTCTCTACATAACATAAGCTGCATTCTTTGCAATAATTATTAGCTTCATTTCTGTTTTTAATATTCATACAACAAACTCCCCAGTTTTAGCAATATTCCTTGAAAGTTTCTGCATCTTTTGAGCTATTCCCGAATTTTCATTTATTATTAGCTCATTAAATCAACAACACCCAGTACAAAAAAATAAAAAAGTGTTTTTTTTCAAGATTTTGAAATGACACCCAGTCTTGATTGCTTAGCATCAAGTTTACTGTGTGTAGAAGATAATGACAGTATTTGTTATGATGATGAAGATTATGATTGTGATATTAATCAAAGTTATAGATTTGTTAATCATTTTGAAACAGAGCACTCTGTTCTTGATATCCCTTTGCAAACTGATGAGTGTTTGAATTTGTTGATTGAAAAAGAATGTGAACAAGTTATTGGTTTTTCTGATTATTTAAATAAATTGAAAAATGGGAAACTGGATTTGGTTGCAAGAAAAGAAGCTGTTAGTTGGATTACAAAGGTTTGTTCTTTAACATTTAATTGACTTTTTCTTAGAGCAATTACAAGATTCATTATAATTTTCAATAAAATTTGGGTTTTTTTTTAGTTGCTAATGTTTTTTTTATTACTTATTTTGATCAGGTTCATGCTCATTTCAGTTTTAGACCTCTAAGTGCAAATTTAGCAATAAATTACTTGGACAGATTTCTTGCTGTTTATGAATTGCCTGTGAGTTGTCATTTTATTTTTTTTCATAATTTATGCTTTATTTGTCAATTTGCATTTAAATTGTTGACTATAATGAATTAATTCCTTATGGTGTTTATTAATATAAGGCCAAAGGTTGGATGATGCAATTGCTAGCTGTATCATGTTTATCATTGGCAGCAAAAATTGAAGAGATTGAAGTACCCCTCATAGTAGATTTGCAGGTCAAGATTCTTTTTTTGACTAAAGTTGTTGACTTTCTTTGTGGGGTCAGAGTAAATTTGACAATGAAGTTGGATTCATGATTGAATTTATAGGTTGGTGGATCAAGATTTATTTTTGAAGCAAAAACCATTCAGAAAATGGAGTTGCTTGTGTTGACCACGTTGAAATGGAGGATGCAGGCAGTGACTCCATACTCTTTTCTTGATGATTTTATTAAGAAAGTCAATGGTGGTCAACCTACTTCAAAATCTTTGATTTTGACATCAACCCAACTCATTTTATGCTTAGTTAAAGGTAAGGTGATGATATTTTGTTTGATCCCATAAATTATGATTGTAACTTGTTGATGATGAAATGAGGGCTAAATTTTTAATTTTATAATGTAGGGATTGAGTTCTTGGAATTTAAACCTTCTGAGATAGCAGCAGCAGTAGCAATTCATGTGGTGGGAATGGGATCAACTCAAATTTCTGCTCTTGTTCAATATGTTCAAAAGGTAATTAAGGAACTAATGATCCAAAGATGCTGTAAAATTTGCTTCTTTATTTGTACATTGAACATCAAAGTTATACGATCAGCATATTTAGATGTAAATGGAGTTTGATTTCTGTTGTGATAACTTGACAATTTTTAATGATCAAAGTCTTTATAGATCAAAGTCGTTTAGCTTAATCTCTAGTGAAGCTTAGATCTTGAAAGATAAATTTTGCAAGCAAACAGAAAAGACAAAATCCAACACAAGTGATATGTGGACTAGTATTAGATGCAATTAGATGTTTTAAATTTTGGATTTTTTCATGAAAGTAATAACTTCACTTCAATAGTAGTATTGATTGATTGAAGATTCTTATTTTATCATGGGTTTTTGCAGGAGAGTGTTCTTAAATGCTTAGAACTGTTAAAAGAGTTAAATGGTGATTGTACAAGGAGCTTAATGAGTGGTACATTGACATCAATGCCAAAGAGTCCAATTGGTGTGTTGGAGGCAGCATGTTTTAGCAATAAAACTGATGATTCTGCTAAAAGGAGGAGACTCAACAATACATCCTATAAGTTGGAAGTTTAGCTTCACATTTAGTTGAAAAATAAATTTCTTGATATTTATTTTTTATTTTTGGTAGGATGGTATTTATTGTGTTATCATTAGTGAAAATTTCCCAAAAGAAAAAAATTTGAAGTCATGAGCTGTTAAATATTAGACTTCTTAACAGCTTGGGAGAAGAGAGTTAGGGTAATGTTGGAAAAGAAAATTGAAAACATATACATTACATTATGTATTTTTGAATTTTGAGTAGATATGGTTTCTTGTACACCTTACATTTTGATTGAATTTTCTGTGAGTTAGATATAGTAATTGTATTTCGATAAGGTCGTGGAAATCATTCGTATAGAAAGCTGTACATAAAATAGAGCTGGTTGATTTTGGAGATTCGAGAATACATCAGATCTTTTTATATCTACAACAAAATTTACATTAAGTGTGTTGTACATTGTGTATTAACATTATGATACTCGTTTTTTGGAGTAACTTTTGTACAAAATTATATGATTAAAAATGTAAAATTTTGAATCTATAACTTATATGAAACTGATAACATATATATCATGATTCAAATAAATAAACTGCTAAATCAATACTTATAACACTTACATTAGTATACGAAGCGTACATCTCTTGTACGAGGTTGTATGAATACCACATCGTCCCATCAGGACTTCTGTTGTTATTGGGAGATCAAAATGTATCAATTTTTGAGTTATTTACCTATTTAGCTATTTCTATACATGTATGTAATTCATGAACTTGACATGAGAATTTGTATTGAACAAAGCGTTTCAAAGACTATAGTTATGGGTATTTTGTTTTAAAATGAGATATAAACAACCCACTTATGATAAATTTTATCGGATGTACTGTCTTTTTTACTCGAAAGAAAAAATAAAAGGAAAAAGAAAAACCAACTTATAGTGACTATGTAATTGATGAACTTAACATTTTCCTTTTTTACTTGGCATTTACAAAGGATAGTAGTAATTCACTAATCAACTTGGATATTTGATAATTTGAAGGGCTGATTGCATCATTATTTGTTTACTAGTATCACCATAGCTTTTGGGCTAGTAGCTCTAGTAGTAGGCCGAAAAAAAAAATCAACTAACTGGGCTTATGTGAAAGAACATTTACTACTTTACACAAAGTCACAAATATTAGGAATATTTGACAAACTTTGAGTGGTGATGGACATTTAAGAGTGATAATTGCAATTATCTTAGTGTGGTAGTTGTATGTACAATAGGTGACCCTATTATATACATGTTATATAGTATTAAAATTATATACTATATTATGCTTCTACGAGTCAATTGATGTAATTGGATGCTTGTCAAAAATGTTTGCTAGCACTCAAATTAATGTTTTTAAAGCTCAAATTAGAATTAATCATCACTCACCATCTCTGCTATCCCTTAATTCTCTTCTCTTTACTATATGAATCTATGTGTGAATTGAGATGAATATAGACCAAGAAATTTCAATACCAAATATATAAATTCCGAATCACTTACATTTTGAGATTCAAACATCTTTTATCATGACCCAGAAAATGTACTTAAAAATATATTATCAATAACCCAACAAGCTAATTAAACACACCCTAGCTACTTAGAGCTTTTTACCAAGGGTGTGCTTGTTGTTATGCATCCACACTATAAAAGCCTGCCGTTTGATTCCACTTTCTTCACAGAATTCATTCACAGCACCTTCATTTTCTCTCCTCTTACACCACCCAATCGCAGCTGCAAACCTCAACATCTTATCTTTTTGCTCACGAGTAAACCGCGTCCTAAACCTCTTCTTTGTACTCGAAGTTCCATCACCACCACTCGAGCTAGGCTTACACATCTCTTTCAAATCCTCCCTTTCAGCAGAAGGTAAAGCAATTAGCTGCGTACGATTGTCTTCACAAGGCAAATGAGATGAAGATGCCACATGTAAGTTTCCAGCAGACACATAGTTGTGTTGGTAGTGATGAACAACGTGAACTTGTTGCTGCTGCTGTTGTCCTATTTCTTCCTTGCGGTGGAAGCTCCTGTGGCATTTGCATGCAGTGCAAATCATTGCTTCAAGGGTGCCTGTATCTCCACTGGGCATAAATTCTCCACAACCATCATATACAGGTTCACCATTTGGTGCAACGTTCTTCTGGCACTCACGATATCGGAAAACATTTGGATGATTTATTTCGTTCGCGCTCTCTGGGTTGGCATTGTTCTCTGCTTGTTGCACGTTTAAATCCAGGTTCATTGTCTCTGCATGTTACAAGGATTAATTCAATGGTAATGATAAAATATATATGGATAATCGTGTACACAATTTCTAGTACTACAATGCAAAAACAAAATATATTAAAAGTCAGATAAATGCTACACTTGGCCCAAGACTACAAGAGGTACATGGACCAACCAAAGTACCTTCTTTGACCTTTTTTGATTATCTGAATGGTTAGTACACATATTTTGTATAAATAATTTTCAAACATTTGTAAGTCTAACATGGATTCTACAGATTTATATATAGCAGTTTTTCACTGATAAAATATAGAAACAGGTGGTGTGACCTTATAAGTTATAAGTGTAGAAAAGCTTTAGGTTTGTATCATAATGGTATATCGATATGTTTGATCTAACACTCCAAAACTTCCACAAGGAACATTTATATTTATAAATAATAACTGAAATAATGCGAACCCAATAATAAATTTATCTGCATTGTGATAATATGTTATATTGTTATGTGTAGTCGTGTAGAAATGAAGCATTACGAGGTCAAAATAAGTCAAAAGTTGAAAAGTCAAAAGTTAATAGTCAAAAGGAAGTAAGAAGTGGAAACTTTGGTTATTGAGGGATTAAATGTATCAATTCGTGAAACTTGGCAGGGCTAGACAAAAAGGCAAATTTTTAGCTATTTCCTCCATTTCTAAATTCTAACAGAGTGTGCGTGTGAACTTTTATGAAGCAAAGAGGAAGAACAAGTCAAGTGTAGAAATTAATTTCAAGTAATCAACAAGGTGGTGATGTTTCAACAAAGAAACCAGAAACAAGGTATGATTGTATTTCTATAATTCCAACCCTAGGGTTTATGAAAAATTTAGTACTTTTTTTTTTAGTAAATTAAATTTATTGAGTCTTAGAAGTCGAATTTCATAGTATAGTATTAGATGATTGTTAGTTTTTAAACATAAGTATTTGTTGATTCAGACCTAAGTTAAGTCAAGATTGTGGAGCATGCAAGTGCTGGGTAGAAGACTCGAATCGGTCAAGGTGCAAAATGGGTCAAAAATGTTAATCATGAATTCATATGTATAATGTGTTATTAAGTTATTAGATGACAAAATAACCAGACTTTATTACTTAAACACAATTATGGGATGTTAGAACCGAATTGGAGTATTGAAATGAAATGAGAGTGAAAGTGGGTCAAAACCACAATTTTTATGAATTTAGATATAGTGATGGATAATTGGTTTAATTTGAGTTGTTAGAGTTGTTGGGGAGCTTAAATGATAGAATTATTACATAACTTGGATCCATAGCTTAGAATAGTGCAGTGACACGATTAAAGATTAGGTTTCAACTTCCAAACACTATATTGAGAATAGGGTGATTATGTTGTGATGTATTTTTTACATAAAAAGTTGATCCATTATTGTAACTGTAGAGTTAATATTTGTGTATTCACTATGATTTATAGGGTGCATATTTGTCGATGTATGGCCTTGTGCGATGGTGCACACCGAAGTCATGACAAAGGCAAAGTTCGTAAAAAAGCATGCCATTTCCCCATTACGGGTGTTCATTCGGTTTAAATCGAACCAAATAGACAAAACGAATTTTTCAGTTTTGAAAAATTGAAACCGAACCTTCCCAACTAAATAAAAAACCAAAACATACCGAACCAAATTACTATTCGGTTTGTTCGATTTTCAATTCGGTTTATGCTTTAATAGATTAATAAAAGCATTCGATTTCTATGAGTAGCAAAAAAAAGGTAATTCTCATGCTAAGTAAGTTCTTGACGAAAATAATATAGCTGGCAAAACTAAGGTATAATTGAGACTTTGGTGATAAATGATTATTAAAAGTTAATAATGCTATCATTTATACATACAATTGGGTGAGTAACTTAATGAAATTGTACATATTTAGAAAAAATAATCAAAATATATTCGAACCAAATAATCCAATCCAAATTGTCCACCATAATCAAAATATATTATGTACAATTGTAACCAAAACCAATCTAAATACCAATATAATTATTCGGTATTCGGTTTTGAACCAAACCGATCTAAAAAACAAATATTCGAACCAAATAATCCAATCCAAATTGTCCAATTGGACAATTCGGTTATGTCCAAATAGTGAACACCCTATCCCCATAGATCATCTTATTTTAATGAAACAACCGAGTAAATGTTGGAAGAAGTCTTTGAGAATTTTAACAAGGTCAGTAGTTGGGTCACTTATTATCTTTTCTAAATTGATTCATTCAGTCAGTTAGGTTAGTTTTTGTAAGGTTTTACTTTTACATTTACATTATAAAATTTGTTTCATTTCAATGTTTTCTTTTCTTTCAAATTTTAGCTTTTGGTGTAACATTCTCACATGATTATGCAAATTGCTTTGATTGTTTATATATGTCTAAACATGTTAGGTTAAAAGTATATATAATGTGAGTGAGTAAGTCCTCATGTTTTCTTTGACTTGTTGTGTAAATACTTATTGTTCGTTTTCTCTTATATATAATTCACTCGGTTTTAGGTATGTTTGACCCAACAAACGTTGAGAACTTAAGCATAAATAATTTTTTAAGTGACTTGGCTGTTTATTCGGTAAAATCATATGGAGTTCCATATACACACTAAGTAAAACTATACGTTTATGTGTTTTAGAGAATACCCTATCCATTAATATTAAATTGACCACATTTTAGATACATTGTGTACTAAAAACTTGAGTGTACATTTTTCTCATAGCAAAGACACCCGCACCCCCTAATACACTCTTGTTTCAAAGTGAAAGTTGTACTAACAAGATCTCAATTGTTAAATACTTGGATACAAATAGGCTACATGCATCTTAGGTTGGGTGTAACATTTATTTATGGATGAAATATAATTTGATTTCTAATTAATTGTTATGTCAACATTTATCATTAGGATTTGAAAACAATTCAAATTCTAAACACAAGTGAATTTATTCAAAGATTCAATAATTGTTAGTATTTAACAACAAATCTTTAAATCGTTTACAAAATCTAAAAGCTTCTATATTAACCAAAGCTAAAATCAATCAAAATTCAAAGATCCTTAAACGAAAAACACTATACTAGGCATCTAGATGGAAAAATAGTGAACTAACTCTAATTAAACTACAAATCAAGCAAAAATGTGACAACAAATCGGGATTAAAAAATGAAGATGGAGACAAGTAAATCGAGCGAAAATGAGAAAGAATTTATTTCAAACTTACCAACGTAGATTGCAAATTGAGCAGGATTGTATAGAGCGGGAGTAGTGCAAGTAAGTAGGAGTAGATCAAGAATGAGGAATGCAATCATTAGGAGATCGAGCGATGAAGATCAATTTGTATTTAGAGAGCGATGTGGATCAAGAATGAGCAAAATGAAAGGTTTACGATTTCGCGATTTGGAAAGGGGGCTAGTAAAGAACACTAGGGTTTCTACATTTATTGAGTCCATAAAGGGTATAATTGTCAAATGTTACCATAGGTTGCGTGACAGTGTTATAATCTTTAGGTAACGGAAGAAGTGGGATTCCGTTAAATTTTTGATTTCATCATTGGAAATCATTTAATCTTTCAATATTATCCATAAATCCATATAGAGTTAGTCCACTGGTTAACCAAGTGACTTAGAGGTGAACCTACGAGTCTTGGTCTAAGACCAATTGAGGAAAATCCTATTAGTTTTTCGATGCAGTGAGAAAGCATGATATGGATGCAATCGACCAATGTTGTTAAGCAATGACTCGTTTCTATGATTTACACACTCCGCGAGATAGTGCTAGATGTATGCAACTCTATGAGTGTGGAAGTAAATCACCCACATGCACTAAATTCTTATCTTTGACAACATGAAGAAGTCTAGAATACAAAAATTTTTATATGCTGACCAATATTGACTTCAATTAAGGGTGCGTTTGGTTCAGAGATATGTTAATGGAGGTACGTATTCAATTACCAATGAAAGATTTGGGTTAATGGGTTTGCTTTTTTAAAGTCAGGTATTAGACCCACAAATATTGGCATAATCGAAACCCAACTATGGTGGTGGATTTGAAAATCCGTTCTTATTCGTTTGGCAAACTCATATAGTCAGACTCATACCATCCCTAATTTCTAACAATCACCCCCTAAGAAGAGAGTTTATTTTATACAATCCATGTAAATTAATCTCTGCCATTCATTTTCAAAATTTTGAAGAATTCTCGTTTATCATTACATTCATACACAAGCACACCGCTGAAAAAAGCAACGATATAAAATATCCAAGAAAACTCATCGTAAAGTGCTAGTCTTATTTTATACTTGCTTAAATTGTTTACTCATAGAGATCCCGTCTTAATTTTCAACAAGGAGAAGTCATAGGTTGTATTGGTATTCATAAAGTTGTGTATGCATCAATTATTTGACAAGCTTTTGATTTTGATCAACCACCATAACACTATATATGATAAATAAACAAATTGAAAGGAAGAATAAATAGTAAATTACTGTCAGCCAAATGAAGCATCAAGATGTTACGATGCTAGTGCCGATGGCCTAAACTCTAAAGTGAGTTAGGCATGCATTCTTTGCTGTATTAGAGTAGGCTACTATAGAACTTCCATTGGATCAACTTAGAAACGGGAGGTGTTAATTTATACTTATGAGATTTCAGATAATAACTAAAGTAGTGGAATGATGATCAGTCTATTTGTAGAACAAAAAATAATAGCAAATGAAAAAATTAGACCAAAACAAGTACCGAACTTCCTCAAGTGGTCTGTTGGTAATCTCCTAAAATACGAAAGGCCATGTAATACCATACCCCACAAAATAAGAGCAACATATCACTCTTGTATATATGCATATCTAAAATATAAATTTACAACAACTATGAATCCTATCATTATTGTCCATCAATACTCAATATCATATATCTTTACTGTGGGACCCATCGAACAAAACACTCAATGAGTGAAATTTGGAATGTTGAAATGAATGTATAGTAGGACTACCAACCCAAAATATAGATGGTTCAACAATTTGAACTGCCAACGCAGAGAGGATATTGGTGTGGCTCAAGTGCACCCTGTAGATTTTTCGCTGCACTGTCGTAGTTTACAAAACCCATGAACCAGAACTCGTGTTCATCAACTGATATAACTTGGATGTACTTTTCTGCAGGATTTGATTTACTTCTCGAAGGGTAGACCTCTTTGAGTTGAAGAATTGGGAGGACCACCTATTTGTTGTTTCATAAGACATACTGTAAGTTACTGCGTTATGCATAATGATAAATATAATATTTGATATAATCTGTAGTCATTTTACAGACATCTTATGTGAAATAAAACATAACAGAATTAAGGAAGTTAACCTTGTAATAGCTCCATTTCTTTTCTGCGCCAACTTTATATGAAAGTGGATTATCACTGCAAAATGCGAGCTTTGCAGTTGACATGTACAGTACTCCCATTAGGGGGCCAACAGAAGTTGATAGGTAGCATGAATACGACTTCAAAAGTCGCTCACCAGGAATCGTTTGGAATGTTGATCGAAAGATTTTATCGTACCCACCTTCTGCAAGAGCTTTGGTTCCTTGAACAATTTTTCCAACAGCGGCATCAGTAATACTGGGACCCATTTTCACTGGTTCAAGGTAACTAAATATTAAATGAAAAGGTCATTAAATAAAGAATATACTCCTAATTCCATTTCCCTCGTTCCATTCACGCGCACCAAACAATCCCTAAATTCTTAACTACAAATTGAATTCAAATCAAATATTTGCATAACACTGATATGATCGAGCGTGACATACACAAATTATGCACGAATACACGTGTATTATCAAATGACACACCTTATATCCTATCGTTGATAACAATTTATTTATCATAACGATTAAAATCAACTAATACAATTATCAAAAGTTGATGATATAAATTAACTTACAATGTTGCCACATATCTCCTGCATATTCATGCCCATTCTTTGTTGCTTCAGCAACCTTCTTTGCCCATCTACCAAATATAATCTTCACCGTATCCATCGTACCTACAGCCCAGCAACAACGACATATAAAAAATTATTCAAAAACTGACGGCTTCACACAATAGCATTCGAATGGCCTAGTTATTATTCACATGCAAACTCACTCTTCGTTGAAGAATCTCGAACCGGCACAGCTGACACGTAAGGATTATCAGACGCCACATTCATTGTGGTTGCACTACCGTTGGAAATATTACCGGCAACCGGATGCGAATGGGGAACGGTGTCGTTCCGATAGTCTATATTATTAGGGTTTGTATTCACCGGATGTTGGCGTGTTATGTTGGATGATTGATTAGGATTCATCAGCCAAAATGTGGTTTAATTTGGTTGGAAATGAATTGAAAGAAGACCTAAGAATTGTCGAAACTTTGATTGGATGAAGATTTTGGAGGGTTTTGTTTTGATTTGATTTGACGGAGTAACCTTTTCGTTTTTAACAAACCGTTACACGGAGTACAATATGAGTTCGAAAATTTTCAAGTGGGTTACATATTTGGTCCATTGAGTTATGAAGAATTTACAAATCCTTCACCTTGAAAAAAGATTTTGCATTTTGATTATTCAAGTGACTTTTTTGTTGTTATCATTTAGACCTAAAATTCGATCAAAACGACTTGTATACCCTTCGTTTCAACTCGGAGATACGAAAGTAACAAAAGATACATGACGTCATTACTTTTGGATAAATTTCGAGACACTTTATCCGGAAATCTGATGTAGAGCATATATCCCATATTATTATATGTTGATCGAAAGCTATATTTGAGCTACTTTATTTCGTATAAAGGGAATGATTATTTAAATTAACCTCGTAAAGTTAAAGAATTGTCATGTGCAACTTAACGTACAAATGTCTAATTAGAAACATATAAAACATTTTTGTGGAGTACGTTGTACAATTATGGGATTTGGTCACTAACACTACTAGAAAAGCTAGCAGTACCAACAAATTCTTACCAACGACTACAAAGTTGTGGAAAAAATCTCAATTTACCAACAACGATACCAAAGAAATGTCATAAAATTGACATTTTAATTTACCAACGACCAAGTTATTGGTATATTTGTTGAAATCAAAATTGACATTTTAATTTATCAACGACCAAGTCGTTGGCATATTCATTGAAATTTTGGAGAGAAACATCCCGCCTCATTTTTCTAACGAATTTGGAAAATAACATTTCAAGAACTCACAATAATGTGTTACCAATGAAAATTGTTCTATGATTTATTACCAACAACTTGTATATAACTGGTGAATTATAAAACTGCCAACGACTTTACCAACTAAATATTGTAAAACAAGTTATTAGGGAGTCGCCAGCTTACCAACGATCTAAAGTCGTTGATAATTTAGTTGGAATGCTTTTTCTCTTTTTTCTTTTTGTTTTTATTAAAATAGTTTTCTTATATAAATTTACATTATTAGTAACTATTTTATTTTAAAACAATGTAATTTTAAAAGTAAATTGCGGTCTTTGTCATTGTAATTTTCAATTTTGCAGTTCAATTACATAGTCTCGTCCTTTTTTCCAGTGTCGGCCATTCTCACCTATTGGGCCATTAAATAAGTTTAAATAAGTATTTAATCCTTTTCATATTTACACGTTCCATCTCTTTTTATATGATAATTTCATTTCAAAGAAATACGTTATCTTATCTCTTATCTCTTAACTATATATAAATCATCTCTATTTATTTTCTTAAAATTAGACTCAACAATGATTAATGTCCAAATTACCTTAAAAATCATTAATTACTTTCCAAATGAACAACTAATCTATAAATTGCAACACTTAAGTTTTAAACATTACATATCCTTAAATTAAATTTTCAACAATATAGTATAAACAATAAAATATGTGAAGTTAAATTAACTATTTGTTCTCGCAGCTATGCGCGGGCACACTGCTAGTCTATAATAATATATAATACATTTTAATAATTTTTTAAGATAGATTTTACTATTTTACTTTTAAATTATTAAATTTTTAAAAAAAATTCATGAATAACTAACATAACCTTACATTTATTTAATTATCATTAATAAAAAAATTATTAAACCATAAACTAATTAACATATGACTTTTAATTTTAACTTAAACTTCTCTATATCTAATTATTATATAATGCATTTGGGATATATTTTTTTAAAATAGAAATGATTACATAAGAGAAATTTCGAAAAAGACATAACTTTTGAATCGTTAGTAGTTACGGGACATGCCAATTATGGACAGAATGATTGGGATGGGATGAAAGTGTTTAATCAAGGTTGGGACGAGTAATTCAAATTTTTGATCAAGTTTTAGGATTACAATGTAATGTACATAATATTTAATATCAAAATACAAAAAAACCTAAAATAAGAAATAAGTGAAAGTTAAACCTTTAGACTTAACAAACATCTCTACAACTCGCAACCTATCCATTAAGAACTCGAAATCTGGCACTCACAACTCGCAACCCGACCATCGAGTTTGCAATGACATATTATGATATATTTAATTTTGAGTTATTTTGTTACAACTTTTTTTAAAAAATGTTAAAAAATTGATTTTCCCATTTACAAAACAGTATACTTCGTGTATTATCATATAGTTTTGGATTTTTATAATGTTTCAGAAAATATAAAATTATATATCGAATGAATGTGAAGCTAATAAATTTTGTCCGCTATATTGCGCTGGTGTTATTCTATTCTAGTCTTTAAATATATAAATACCATACAATACAATTTGTGAAACATCGAATTGATATAAACCACCAATTTGAAGAAACATATACAAGCACCCTTTTTAACCATCACCAAGTTAGCCAAGTGAATTTTATAGTAATACCATTTAGGAGGATCACTAAATTTGGCCGGCTGAACGGTGCCAAAAGTATCCATCAACATTGATATCAACCGTCAAGGTTAGATGAAAAAATTCTTAATAGATATACTGCAGAGATAGGAAGGGTGACTTGCATGATTTTTTGGTTAAAGTTGTATGGAGTTCTATTAGACCGCTAAGCGAGGAGGTAACACGATACGATGTTGTCTGGTATTCTCATGTCATCCCAAGACATATTCTCATTGCATCCCAAGACATTATTTTCTTGTGTGGTTAATCATCGGGCAAAGTTTAAAAACACAAGATAGGTTGAGAAAATTGGGAGGTTTCACAAGAAACAACAATTGAAGAAGTTTGATGTTTGTTGTGCAATGTTACTGTCATAACCTTTTTCGACTCAACTCATCCAAAGCCTAGTATATAAGTCCATACGAAGTTCCACTCATTAACCAATTGGTGATAGAGGAAGTAGCCCATAAATTTATATAAATGCTTTGATTTCTTAATATTTCCGATGCGGGACTTGGATTTGCACCCAACAATCCTTCCCTCACACTCAAATTCTGCATTGGCCTCCCTTTCAATGAGACAAGGCGATCATTGAGATCATTGACTAGAGCCTCCCTTTCAATGATGTCCATTATTCTCGTGGGTCAGGAGACGTTCATCGGGATCATAGACGGAGTTGAGAGTTACCAAGGATTCCATCCTCATCAACACCGGGTTACAACCGTACCACTTGTTATAGTGTATGTCAGTGATTTGGAGGACACCAAATGTCCGCTCAACATCTTTTTGGTCCAACCAAATTCTAGACCAACAACAATGTCAAAATATTGCGCACATTGAATGCTCTTACATTGATATTTTAAAACAGTTATTATAATGGTTAATTGGAATCAAGTTGATGACTCAAATTAAATTTAGATACCAAGCGACGCATCCAGGAAGATGCATACATCGAATGCATACATCGATCATATCACATATTGAAAAAGAAAAAAAAATTTAAAAAGGATTTAAAAACGAATTTGGATTTGACCATTCACCACTTTTTGTTTACAATATAAGATGTAATGGTGAGCTGATGGATGCCACATAGAACAAGAAACATATTCAAATCAGTCAAGACAAAGTGAAGCTAATAGGATTTGGTCAAGCCCTTTCGGACTTTGAGTGCAATGGGTACCGAGTCTAAAAGGGATCGAATATGAATACGTCGAAGAAGATATCTCAAACAAATGCGCGATGCTTTAGCAATACAACCCTGTACACAAAAAGGTTCCGGTTCTTTTACACAATGGCAGACGAATTGTCGAGTCGCTAGTGATCATTAAATACATAGACGAAAAAATTTATACTAATAATTTTCTGCCCCACGATGTAGATTTTCTGGATCCGTCACTGGACGTTGAGGAGTACACAAGACCGAAAAATGATCAAAAGAAGCTCGTAATATTCTCAAGACTTTCATCAGTAGATTGGACCCAAACAGACCTTTCTCTGGAGATGAAAATAATTTGAGTTTTAAGGATATTGCAATTGCTTGGCTCGGAATTTGGTTTCAAGTACTTGAGAAAATATTGAATGTTAAAATACTAGACCAGGAGAACACACCATTGTTGAACAAGTGGTTTAGAGATGTACTTGAGGTTGATGTTATCAAAGAGTCTGTCCCACCCTTTGAAAGAATGCTAGCACACTACAAAGATCTTCATGAGCTGTATATTGCTACTACAAGTTAAAGTTTGAGCCGCGTACCAAATGAAGTTCTTGTGTATGTTCAAAGCAACTTTATTTTGTAATATTATACTGATATATAATAAAGTTTGAGAGCATGGGGATCATCAAAATTGAGCACTACCTCATGATCCATGATGCTTCCCTGGCCGTGAATGTGTGCCAAACGTTTTGACTCAAACTCCCCCCATTACAGGTGCTGCGGTTGTTCATTAGTTATTCCACTGTAATTGAGTGAAAGTATCTATTTTATGTTTCTTTCTTTAGTGTAGCAAGTGCCATACTAGGTGCCAAATATCAAAAAACACCAAATTTAGGAAGGGTTGTGTTCTTTTGTTAAGGTTTTCGGTTACGCTTATTGATATTCCCTGTGCCCTGCTCTATTCATGATAAAAATATCTCCCCTTTTAAACCCTGAAACATGTCATGGATATGATAAGCCATCCGGAACCCTAAAAATTGTTTGCACTAAATGAGAGTTAAATTCGGTCTTCCTCAAATGCATTTAGTTTTAATACAATATCCAATGGACAACCATTAAATTCCAACCTCACAAGATGATTCAAGGAAGATTCATACATCATGTCTCTAAAAAAAACGTGATCAAATATTAAATTGATTTAGAAGGAAAGAAGGGATCGAATAATAATTTGAATTTGACTGTTGATGACATACATATCCTTGGTTCCAAAAATAAAATAAAAGAGGAACATTCGTATTCAAATGACTCAAGATGCAGTTAAGTTATTGGGATTTTGGGTAAACCCTTTCACGCTTCGTTTGATATGGGCACTAAGTCTAAAAGGGATACAATACGAATACGTCGAAGAAGATTTGCATAGTATGAGAAACAATGTTGGCTTAATTTGATTGTTGTGATTATTTTTCTCATACTTACAAATGTTGATGAGTAGATAAGACCAGAAACTGCAAAAACGGTTCGAGAAAATTTCAATATTCTAGAGAGTAGTTTGAAAGCAGACAAATTGTTTTTTGGAGGCGAAAAGTTAGGCTTTCTGGATCTGGCAATCGGTTGTACCTGAATTTGGGCAAAAATGATCGAGGAAGTAGTAGATGTTAAACTTTTGGACGAGGACAACACACCATTGTTGAATGCATGGTTCAGAGATGTTCTTGAAGTTCCTATTATCAAAGAGTGCATTCCCCCTTTTGACAAATTAGTAGCACCTAATTAAGAATTTCGTAAGTGATTTATGGCTGCTAACACTTGAAATACGAATGCCTTTTTCGATCAAAGCTGTTCCTGTATTGTCTTGTTAAAGTAATAAGGGAGTAAAGGCATTTAGCAAGATCATGTATCTGACCTTTTTCCGGTTTCGTTGACATTCATTACCCGATAAATGTTTAGTTTGAGGGCGAAACTTGTATTATAGATGTTCCATTATATTGAGCTGGTTTCATTAAACCTAAAGACTTGGTACATCTGGTACACTAAAGGATCTGGGGTATGTTTTGTGACGGAGTTTATATGAATTTTAGCTTATTTTTTTGTATAATTGTAAACTTCTAGAATACTTATAACGTGATAAAATAAACTTCAGAAAAGCAAGATACTTAGATTGCGTTTGGTTCGCGGAATTTTTTTGAAGAAATTGGAATTCATCAAAGAAAGAGAAATTTCAATTCCTTTAGTGGAATGAATTTGATAGAAATTAACTTTATAAATTATTCTACTAAACAAACTAAGGAATGAAATCACAATTCCAATTCCATCAAATTCCAATAAATTCCGTGAACCAAATGCAACCTTAGAATTAACTTTTGATAAAGAGTCTGACCTTATAAAAAATAAAACTACCTAAATGTTTATTATTGAATTATTTATCATAGTTTTTACATTCTTTTATGTCTGACTCACTTTTTTAATTAAGTTCTAGCTTAAATTGTTTTATTAAATATTTATAAAATAAGATATAAATAACTTCAAATATAAATTACAACTATCAACTTCAATTATCAATTTATTAATCCAGTCAACAACTAATTTCTCTAAATATTCCTAGATAAAAAAACATAAGTTAATATTAATACTAGTATTAAGCCTTCATCGTATACTTGTTCCCCACTGCGAGAAAGAAAATTGCTCAATAAATACGAGTAGTAAGAGTTAAAATAGTAGACAAAAATAAGAAATAATTGCTTGATATTATACGCAAAACACATAAGAATAGAAACATAGTTACTTTTAAGTCACCGTTGACAAGTTGATTGGGCTTTTGAGTTTTTCTTTCAGCCTATTACTTCGGGCTTGAAACTTCGGTTGGGGCTTACCGTGTTCCAAAAGAAATCTCTAAGCACAGTACGACGACGTTTTCTGCTCTTCTAGCCGAAATGTAGCTGTTACAACTTCGGGAAAAAGACCAGAAGAATCCTCAGTGTTCCATTGTCTATTAATTGGGGTTAATTTTGTTTGTATGAATTTCGAGGTATAGCTCTTCAAATGGCCAGATTCAGCTGGCTAACATACCAGCCAAAATCAATTCTACATAATTTCATGGTAAGTCATTAAATCATGAAGTCATAAATATATCAAATATAATTGTTCACTTTCGTTATAATTAATTTGAGTCTTGTTTTTATCTATTTATTATGTGTTTCAGTATCGACAATATTTGCGTTCAGCGGAATCAGTATACAGTCATGTCGCTCCGAAATTTTTTCATCCAAATGTTCATAGTAGAGGTAATGTTGTATTTGAAATTAGGTTAAACCTCATATGAAATCAATGCGGTCTCATTATTGTGTTTGGAGCATGGTAATGTAGTGTGATAACTGATAATTATAGTTGAAATTGAAATTTGGAAAAACCCTAATTTTAATTAATTGTAGCTATACATGTGGATGAGTAATATCATTTTGAATAATTGTGTGATTTATTTGTCAGGTTTTTATAGTATTGGATATGCTGGAAAGAGTACAGATTTTGCAACTAAGAGAATGCTCATATTGAGGCGTTTTATTCATGCTACAGGTTTCAATTTATGATATTTTTGGAATATAAGTATGTGTCTACGACGTGCATGGTTTAATTGTTTCTAGTACTATGTATGTTGGAACTCTGCAGGATCTCATAAGTCGAGTGAAGGAGATTACTACCAAGTTTTAGGTGTTCCTCAGAGTGCTAGTAAAGATGAGATTAAGAAAGCTTTTCATGCTGTAAGTAGCTCCTGCATTCAGAATTATGTTTGTTTACACCTTGGCGGAACTTTTTTTCTTGTATCATTTCTGAACTTTAAGTACTCCATAATTGTTTTGATTTAAACATGTGTTTGGTTCTAACTTTTTAGAAAGATTAACTTACGTTCAATGAAAGCATACTGGTAAGTGGCTGAGTGTTATTGGGATACAATGAGACTCGTACTCGAGTACACAACACATTGATGTGTGAGAGAAAAAGACAAATGATAAAACCAGAGGATTTGTAAGGCTGGAGAAAAACAATGGCTAATGAAGAAAACCTGATATAACGGCATCGAAGTGTCTATATTTGTGGGAACTGGGAACAAAGTTTGGCCTTAAGTTCCTAGTATATTGAAGTTGATCAAGAGTCTGTGCCCCAAATGTTAAATGTTTCAGCTTATCATGTTGGTACTTTATAGAGGCTTAATTTTTTGTATAGCCAGATGGGATGAAGTACAGTGATAAGAGCTAAGAAGATACTGACATGACTCTTACTGTGAATGACGGTGTTCATAGTTCAGTTATAATGCTTGTTCAAGTGTTCAACTAGTTTTTCACATTATATCGTATCATAGTGAGGTGATAGTGTTTGAATTTTTATTGGAGGAACCCTTTGTACCTACTCATTACCATAGTTGTCAGAGTCATAGGGATCAACAGTTTCGCACTATGTATCTTATTGCTCGATGACATTGTATCCTCATTTTCTAGAAAGAAAAAAAAAGAATGCAGAATAATTTATGTATGAACCAAATGTCGGATCTGTTGTGTACGAAACGAATCTAGTATTTATAGTGTGTGAATTTCAAAACTTGTGCATTGGGTCTTGCCATCTGTAGATTCATTTCTGTCCTACTTGTATAGTAGTACCATATAAATTGTGATCTACATTATTTAAGTCCTTTCAGTGTTCTTCTTATTTACTTGTATTCTGTTTAACTTTTCTCTCATGGCCTATTACCTAAGTAATTGGTTCACATCTGAGTTGAGCTGAATGTTTAAGTTCATCTGACGTTTAAGTTCGTCTCAAATTTTACTTCAATGAGGAAACCTATAACACATCACTGAAAGCTGATAGATCATTAACGCCCTTGTAGTGATGTGCCTTGGATTAGCATGGTCGTGATTAATTGTAGATGCACATGATCCTAAATAACTTGGACATATGAAATACATTCCTGTTAAATCATTATTATGACTTATTAGTTTACAATTCCAAATCAGTACAAGAGGTATCACCCAGACGATTTCTGGTACCTACTTATTAGTTTGTGGTACCTTGATTGTTGCGCATACGATTTCTTATTCGTTCATCATATGTTCTGCAGCTGGCGAAGAAGTATCACCCAGATGCAAATAAAAATAATCCATCAGCTAAGAGAAAATTTCAAGAAATAAGAGAGGCTTATGAGGTATGGTTTTTTATTTATTTTTTGTCTCATTGATTAGGATGATTATGCACAACTTGGTGTGTGAGTTCACTTTAGTAATCTTTTACATTGATTCCTCTACTGTGGATGGGAAAATATAGGTTTTGCAAGATTCTGAAAGGAGAGCTGAGTATGATGAGGTGACGTTTTCTTGGGTTTATACATGATTGCACCTGCTTCTAGTCATGAACAAGCTCAACTAAACAGTTTTCAACTTAAACATTATGTACCTAAATGAATGAAATTGTCCGTAACAACAGATGAAGCAGCAATCTAGGCGTAGGCAAAGTACAAATTATTCTTCGGATGGTGCCAGCGGATTCAGAAATGCTAATAGAAGTGCCGAATTTTCTGACTCATTTCAAAAAATATTTTCTGAGGTCCTCTTATTTATATCTTCCTTGTATTACCTTTGTTGGCATGTCCAAGTGCCTGATCGTCTGTCAATAATACTAAAAATAATTATATTTTGCAGATTTTCGAAGAGACAGAGAATGTCACGAGTGATATTCAGGTTAGCTACATTTCGGTTGCTACTTATACATGCAATTACATTTTGAAAGCATGCCCAACATATTTATTGTTCTGAATATTTTAGGTTGATGTATCAATTTCCTTTATGGAGGCTGCTCGTGGCTGCACAAAACACTTATCGTTTGATTCAAACATTCTTTGCGATTCTTGCCGTGAGTTTTTGACCTTGGGAGATTTTAGCAGTTCAAAGTCGCATTTGAATTTGTTCATAGTTCAATATCTCTTCTTCTGAAAGTTATTATGTTACATACTTTTATTCGTAAGATACGTCCCTAAGAAGCGATAACTGTTATGTTAGACAATGGTCATACAGTAGATACTTAACTTACAAACAGAGGATTAATAGTTTGACACATGAAACATAATCTATGACATTTGATAGCAACTAAACTTATATTGTCAATGTTAATTGTTGTCTCTCCCCATTATATGTATATATGTATGTTTATGTATATGCATTACCTAATCGATATCTAGTACCTAGAAAATGTGAGTATACCATCTGCGTATATTACAATAATTCAGATTACTACACAGGTTCTAGTTTATAAATATGATTTGAACTTAAGTGAATAAATAGCAGTTAGTAGTTGTTTACACTGGTAATTACGGCAAGAATTATGAACGTGGTACTTCTTACAACTTCCTTCTTGTTTTTCCTTTCTTCTTCTTTTTTTTTTTTTTCTGTGATGCAGATGGGCATGGTTACCCGGTTAATGCTAAGGCAAAACGTTGTCCAACTTGTGAGGGTACTGGGACAGTAAGTGCCAGTATTAGTTTCATGTTGATGATGGCCACTGGAATGCTTTAACCTAGAATCAAGAAAAAATTGAAAAATATGCAATAATAACTCTAATATTTTTGTTGCTTACCTTATTCCAATTAGGTTTTCATTCATCCATTCATGGCTAGGTGCGGCACTTGTAAAGGGTCAGGCCATATCATTAAGGTTTGGCTTTTTATGACTGATGGAAGATGCTGAATTTTCAAATGGAGAGAAATCAAATTAATGGTTGTTAATCATTTGGTGCAGGAATACTGTAGATCATGCGGGGGATCAGGGGTTGTCGAGGTGGTCAAGGAGGTTAAAGTTCCCATACCAGCAGGTTGGTGTTGAATGTGATATTGATTGTTCTTAATCAATTTGAGATGAAAATTTTTCATATTTAAAAAATTGGTGGCTTTATGAACTTTGTAACTCAATCATTAGAAGTTGACAGAGGCACACCCATGAAACTATCAGGATACAATAGACCTCTTCCGAATGAATATTTTTTTGATCATATTATGCTTGGAGTCATCTATTTACATATGCTGTAATAAGATTAATTGATTTATTTACTCATAATGTTGACTACTGATCCTTTTCATTCTTCATGAATTAGGCGTAGACTCTGGTGATATCATATCTGTCCCAAGGGCTGGCAAAGTTGGAAGACGAGGTCAACCTGGCACCTTAATTATAAAGCTGAAGGTAATATAAGTGCTCTAACTTGTTGCTTACGTGTTTTCCTTTAATTAACTGTTCACCAAGGTTTTTGTAATCTATAAAGCTTTTGCAGTGTTCATTTTTCATTTTTATTATTCTGCCATTTAGGTTTCTGAAGACCCTGTTTTTCAGAGAGATGGGGCAGATTTATATGTGGATCTAAATGTCAGCTTTACTCAGGTGAAAACTAAATAATTCTGTAAGTTATTGCATAGACACACACACAAACACTTTTGATGAAAGATCATTTCGGATATAACTTTGTTTTCATGAGGCTGGGTTACTCATTATTAATGTACTAACATGAAGTACTTCCAAAATATACTAACCTTATGTAAATAATTTTTTCTATATTTCTTAGTGATAGAAATTTCAATGTTTGACAGGCACTTATAGGTGGTAAGGTTGACGTACCAACCTTAAATGGCAAGACACAAGTGAAAGTGAGTTTGTCCATCCCTACTAATCATTTAATTATGATCACTATTTGAGTTTCTCTCTTCTATAATATGGGCATCTTTTTCCAAAGAATTCTCTTGTATAATGAACCGGAGGTCTTATGTTGTATGCTTAATAGAACTTTATAAGGCTTTCTCGATTAAAAATAGTAAGACCTATAGATTACATAAAGTTATGTGTTAAATACATATATTGATAAGAGTATGTTTTCAGACTCCAGTGTAAAGAACTGTATAAATATATCTGGGTCTAAGTCATCTAACATGATACATCTATATAAGAACAGTTATGAGCTTGTTATTTTGTATATATGTTCAGAATTTTAAAGCTAGTGATGTTTTTGATCGGGATAAATTCATTTATTTATCTAATAACTTCACTAAGTTTGCAATTCTCGGATTTGTTATTAGCATAAACTATTGGGCTTTTAATGTCCACGAGGTTTTGACTATTCTCGTAATATCAATTAGTTGCATCTAGCAGCACTTGAGTAGTTTTAGATTTTATCTTAGCCTGGAAATGATAAAGGGTTTGGATATATTTACAGATCCCCAATGGGGTTCAACCGGGACAGCAAACAGTATTAAGAGGCAAAGGTAAATAATTTGTTTTCTTTCTTCGTGTTGATACACACACACACACATATGTATTGCATGGATAAGTACTTTTTACCTTGATGTGATAGGCTTGCCAAGGAAAGGCTTTTTTGTGGACCATGGAGACCAGTATGTACGTTTCCGCATTAATTTCCCTACGTAAGCATTCTATTTTACTCAATCTTTATCTTAATGAAATCTCACTCTCAGTTTTTTTAATGAAACAATATTTGAGAGAGCAGAACATATTTTGTATTCTATAAGAGCTCTTTCAAAGACAATATTTCAACGTACTTGGTAGTTAGTTCTTTGATGTTAAAAACTGAAGTAAACACTAACAAATCAACTAGAACTTACTTAGCATTTCCTCATCATTTGAATTGTATTAAGAGCTATATCTGAACTAGAGGTTGGCGATTTCGACCATTTTACTTATTAATCTCTAATGGGTAAAATAAAATAGAAGTTATATTCTAATCAAGAAATCTAGATATTTTTTAAATCATAGAATTTTGTGATCATATTTGGCACCCTAGCTATAGAAAATCTATTTTTTTTGGTAAAAAAGTATTTTGGGTCAACCCAACCTGTAGTTACCCCATTTTGTACCCAACCCGCCAATTTTGCCACCACTGCTAAAGGCAAGGCTTTTGGAGATGCCAACGGAGAGTATTGTTGTGCTCAGATGTGTTTTGTGGGTTTATACTACAGAGTAGTAAATGATCGTCAACGTGCTATACTAGAAGAATTTGCAAAGGAGGAAATTGAACAGGCACAGAACATGTCAGCCGAGGGAAACTGGTGAGTGCCTATTAAAGTTGGCTCATTTGAGCAAGTTTGGTTTTCATTTATCTTGTTCTAAATGTCTAATTCATTGAATGAGCTTTCAGTATTTGGTAGTTACCTGTAATTAAAATAGATGCAAAGAATTCTTTATATTATTTACTTCAAAAAAATTGCAGCTATTATCTTTCTAGAATATCTTGAAAAAGGCAAAATTTCTTATGGCATAGCTGTAGTTAATAAATTTAGGTGTTCAGTAGGTGCTCTTCTTTTAGTATCAAGATCATTTATTTGCCCCTTGGGTAATACAAAATATTGTTAGTGTTGATTGTTTTCCTGAAATTTTGCTTAGTCTGCCCTTGTTGAGGTTTATGTTAGATATTTGACATGTATAGTCGAGCTTCTTCACTTAATGACTTCATGTAATGATGAAATGATGATTGCAATACCTTCCTTTCGAGGATATCATATGAAATTTGGCGCTTTTTTTTTTTAAAGGAAATTTTCATGCTAAAGTTGTCTGCTTCCCATCATCCTAACTACAAATATTGCTCTGAGTTCACAATATAGATCTATTTTTCTTATTGAATGTTATTTTAGATATTTGATTAACGTTCAAATAATCACTCAATCACACGCTCAGTGAAATGCTTTTGGGAGTTCCTTCACTCTTAAAATTTGCAACATTTTCTTTTGGGGAAGCTTAACATGAAAATTACATGTATTCCTTATGATTATTAAGATTTTTCTTTATCATTGATTGCAATGTCTTATGGTCATTTGACAGAAACAAATTCATTAAACTATTATGTTGTTACTGTTTGGGACCAAGGGAATGTTGGTCCCATCTCCTTTTATCTTGACATAAAAAAAGTTACTGTATAATATGAAAAAATTTGAAGGGCATAAAAGTCCATCCTCAACCATTTAACTATACTTTAACTTTGTTTTTGTATGAATGTGTCTTCATTAGACATAATAGTGAATGTGATAAACATTCTGATAATGGTTAAACAGGCTTTACCAGCAGCTATCTACTGGTTGAACTTACAGGTGGCATCGTATAACCGAACACGCTACATCCCCGAAGTTCATGCTTGAGTTATCTGCGTTCATGCTGTTTCTTCTGTTCCTGAACAAAGTCTTGAGCTAGATCCTTCCCATGGTCATAAATGAAACTCAAAGTCAACTGGGAGCATCGTTGAACAAATTGCTGCCATGATCATTGCAGCACGGCTTGTACAGATGCCAATCCCTTAAAGAAGGCCTAGATTTGATCGTTGTTCTTACTGAAGTCCCGGTTCAAATGTGAGTTGCCTCTTCGATTATTTCACATTTTTGTAAGATGCATGCTTGTACATTTGTGATGGTTTAGCTATAGATAATGACTGCAAAATAATATAATTAGTATCCAAAGTAACAATGCTATTGTGACTTATTCCTTGTGCAATGGAAGTTGTACATTAATTAGGCCAGCCTGACAAAAGATACCAGAAACTTGGATATTTGGTTACTCTAACCATAGATAGATTCATTTTTGTGTTGATGTATTATGGGTTCATGTTGTGGGAACAGTTCTGAGTTGGTCGTCCTTTGAATTACCTCATTGTTTGAAGCAACAAGTGTATGACAATTTGTAGTTTGAGCAGTGAAACATTGTTGTACATGAATAGGTTCCACGTGAGGATAAAGCGGAAAGAACTTTGGTGTTGGGCTTCTTAGAGCATTATACTTAAATGATGTAGTCATAATATAATTAAATTATGAATTTGGGTACAAACAATTGAAACCCTTATTTTGTAGTTGGTAAAGTTCATTTGTTATTCGAATATTTTACTTCTGCTGCACCGTCTCTTTGAAAACATGAAAGAAAAACTAGTTGACTTTTATCTCAAAGAAATCATAAATTTAGAATGATATGGGAATCATTGTTTGTGTGTTTAGTTTTTGCAACCTCTTGATGGTAATTCAGCTAGAAGCATATAACCGTGGTCGGTTTCTATTTATTCTGTCTTGTTTACTACCACACCAGTTAGGTTTCAGATAGTGTTTTGCAGTAGTGAAAGACTGAAATGTGTACTTGTCAAATTAGAGGTCTATAAATGAAAACAACCAAATAAAGAAAATTAAAATAAATTTGCATTTTGAAGCATATAACTTGTACACAACAAATATATACATTTAGTAGGTGAGAAAACTATTTTTGTGAATTATCTTGTAATTTTCAGCCGCTTGTGACATTTGTAATAAAAAATCTGAACTAAATAGTTCGTTGTTTGTTATATAAATGCGTAAATAAAAATATTTTATAAACACATGGACAACTTTATAAAAAAAATGATCATTCTCATCAGAAAAGTATTTGTAAATTGTAATACTTGAATCTATTCTCATAATAATAAGCGAACCTCTTTTTGGTGTACACAATTTATGTCATTGTACAAGGATTAAGATTGATTTTAAATAAATCGAAGAACATAACAGTAACACAAACATAATTAGATCGAAACAATCATATATCTTTTTATCACAAATCTTCAATTTCACTTACAAGTATACATTGCAATGGTGGCAAACCACTTGACGTTATCAACAAATACAACAAATTCAAATTAATCACAACAAATTGACACACAACACTGTCCCTATTTCATTTTGTTTCGTTATTTTGTACCACAGAAGCTACCATATAAAAGTATAATAACTAGACTCATTGAAACGTTGTATATTGTATATATACGATAATTCAATAATCCTAATCATAACTTTTAAGCATTTCTTATGATACCAGATACTTTTGATTAACCATGATGTTCACCATGTTCTCCACCTGTTGGTCCACCATGACCATGTGGACCTTGTTCATGGCCATAAGCAGCCACCGGTGGAACAACGATAGGTTTCTTCTTCTTCTTAGCCAAACAAAAGAGTCCTGCAGCCAAAAATGCTAGAAAAAACACACCGCCAAGTGAAGCACAAACCGCAATGACAACAGTGTGGTGATGATGACCACCACCACCTGACGGTGGAGGAGTTACTATCTCACCTGATGGAGGGGTAGCAGAATAAGGCAATGGTGGAAGGCCACTAGTGGATGGTGGATAGGGGTATGTAGGTAAAGGTGGTAGTGTTGCTGGTGGCCAAGCGTGGGGAGATGGTGCTGGCCAAGGGTGGGGAGTGTAGGGAGGATAGGGTCCTTCTGGTGGGATTTCCGGTACACTTGGTGTAGGTGGTTTTGGTCCCTTAGGTGGACTAGCTGTTGGTGGTTTTGGTCCATAAGGTGTTGGTGGTTTTGGTCCGTATGGTGTTGGAGGTTTTGGTCCATATGGTGTTGGTGGCAAAGCAGGCTTTTCAGGGGTTGGAGGTGGTGGTGGTGAATGATAAGGATAAACGACTGGTGGTGGTGGCGATAGTGGTGGTGGTGGTGGTGGAGAACTATAATGATAAGTAGTGAGTTTTCTTGAAGAAACCATGTTTGATCAATAAATGTATATGCAAAGAGTAGAATGATGCTTAGTGTAAAGAGGGATGACAAATATATATACTAGAATAACAATTGTATAGTTTTGACCATGATCCACTTGCCAAAAACAAATCTTTAGAAGTTACTATTTCAACACCTAGATGGCTACATGCAAAGGCTTACATTTCAAAAATATAAAATATTTTGTAATTTACAGTTTTTTATAAAGGTAGAAATTAAACGCATGACAGATAAAGTTGAGTACTAAAACAAACAATAAAGGGACGAGCTTCCTTTGTAAAAAATAACTCGAGTCCATTTTTACTACTGAAGAAATAACGGCTAGCACAAATCGCCTTTAAACTCATGTCAAACAAGAGTGCAAGTGCTTAACTAATATGTAGAAAGTCGGGCTCTTTTTCTCTTCTACGAATCTGACTAATCTTTACTACCAGTAACTATAGTCACGTATAATTAATATTTACACAATTGTTACAATTGATACTTTAGCCTTAACCTTGAACTTCTGATTATTGAGTTACTACGATAGTTATAATACCTTTAATTTGTTAATTTACATTTAGGTTTTAAAAGTATAGCATTAGCATTACTTAAAACTATTTTAGACACGTTTGTGGAGTAATTTCGTTAACTTCTTTATTTGTTAGAGCATCTCCAATGTTAACATGAAACTTTAACATTAAGATAATGTAAAAATATACTTTTATTAGAATATGCTTGCACTAAATTTTACTCTAATATATACACTATATTTTTGCATTAAACGTACTTTTAAATAGTAAAAAGGCGTAATAATGCAATAAACATAAAGTAAAAACAAGATATAACAATATTGAGTTCATTTTAATGGTATCAATAAAAAACATATACGGAGTAATAATCTATTTATATAATCAGTTTTTATTGTTTGAATTAAATAAGAAATATATAATATTTAGTGCAATTGATAGTGTTGCATTATATTTGATGCAATTTGATCCATATTTGTTGCAACACTAAAATAATACTAACGTCTAGTGTTAACATTATAGAGATTTTTATGTATACTTTGTACAAGATTTTAGTGAAAGAGTATATTTAATGCTAAATTGGAGAAGTTGTTAGGAATATATTTTCCTACAATTTAGTTACAAGTATATTTAACATTTTAATGTTGATATTTGGAAGATGACTTTGTATGATTAAAAGCTAGAATATGTATATGATCATTGTCATGACTTGTTAGAAGATTAACTATCACCTTCATTCACACATTAATTGACATGTTGTTACCTATGAGCTGCCAAAAAAGTGAATGCACATGATAGCAGCCATATTATTTTTCAAATTTCCTATGGTTAGTTGGTTATGGAGTTGGTAAAAAGTCTTTGCAATATAATAATAATTATTTTTCGGATCCATGTGCTAATGCTCGACAAAATCTATATCTCATTGAAATACATTATTTTAAATAATTGTGTAGTTTACGTTTATTATATATCCTAACGGCAAAGTATACGATCATTTTCACTATGTTCACCGATATTTCACTAAAATATATATATAGATTTTTTGTTAAACTTGGCCTATAGTAAAAGTTAATTAAATAGTAATAAGAAAAATATATAATGAAAGGAAAGTAAATCTATTGAAAATAGAATGAACAAAGGATCTTAAAAATATATATATATATATATATATATGAGAAAGATCCATAGGAAGCTTCAAATTTTGGGGAAAGAGGGAAGCAAATCTTAGCCCTTGATTTTTTCATAAAAAGACGTTTTTAACATTCATTTGTGATGAATGTTAAATTTTGATTAACATTCATCACAAATGAATGTTAACAATATTCATTTATTATGAAATCAAGGGTTGAGATTTGCTTCCCTCTTTCCCTAATTTTTTTGGTAACCTCTTGATCCCTCCCCCGTATATATAATTAAGGTCCAATGTAAATTAGACAAATAATGAAACAAAGCATTAATATTTAAACTTTAAATAAAGCCAGCTGATATATATATATATATATACTTCTAATAATGTCCCGTCGTACTATATCATCTTGTATGCATTACTTCTAAAATGATTTTCGCACTTTTTTATTTGCGGAGCAGTTGTGTTTAAGAGCGTCATCATTTAATAAAAACAATTTGCAATTCATATACGTAATAACGGTCACAAGGCAATACGCTCGGAGATATAAACACTCAACACAACAGCTAATTAATGTAACAAGTCAACAGTTTTGGGCCGGGCCGGGTTGTTGCAAGTTGCAACGTAACTTATTACT
Organism: Logfia minima; assembly: GCA_963921325.1. NCBI lineage: Eukaryota > Viridiplantae > Streptophyta > Magnoliopsida > Asterales > Asteraceae > Logfia > Logfia minima. Next base: position 5,728,609 of record OY992774.1, on the reverse strand, counting down.
CCAGAACTTTATAAAAAATAAAATAAGCTGATTTTGTGTTTTTAAAAACGTAAATTTGCAGACCATACATTGCATTTTGCCATGTTTTCATATTTTAAAAGTATGAGCATAAGATATAAAACAAGACTTAGGAGTTTGATTTGGTAGTAATTTGAATAGAAATAACAATCTTTTGCTACCTTTCAAATAAAACAAGACTAATTATATTTATCTACACTTCTTCATCTGGTGCTAGCTTATGGGTCGATTGTTCATCGACATCAAAATCTCCATTTGATCCTCGAAAGAAACGATCAAATGGTGATCTAACTGATCTAAAAACCGTTGTGAATTTGTATTTGAAGTCATCAGCAAGTCATTTCCGTGTTGGTGTGAACATCACTAGACTCACCCCTCGACGTCTCACCTCTAGTCGTGAATGGTTAGACCGCTCGTAGTGAACATAATCTAGTCTTTTAGTCGAACAAACACTAATACTTCTAAAACTCATATTTTCACTACTTAGCACTCGATATACGATATGGGGGCTTGTGAGAAGGCCATGTGCCCCATTTGGTAACCGTAGTGTATATCTCTCAATAACTATCACCAAGATGGTCTAGTGGTTGATGTCATGATATCCTCACAAGAAGTTTCAGGTTCAAACCTCACTAGCTACACATTTTGGGGTGGTCAGGGAAAGGGTCGGAAACGGTTACGAGGATACCGCGGTTAGGCCGCATACATCTGAGTAAAAATACGTACTCGTCCTCCGTGAGTAACCTGAATAGGAAAAACCTTCTCCGTTTAACCCGTTTAAGTATACATCTCTCAGTTACGTGACTGAGTTCATCGGGTCTGACTACAAGACTAGTCCGACAAACTAGGCACGTGACATGTGAAACCAACATGTCAATACCCAATGGAACACGTGGCTACATTTTGGTAGCAAACGTAAGGTTTCTTGATCTAGAAACTCATTTAAGCACACCGCACATTCTAGTACACTTTGCCCTAGGTTTATATAATTATATCCTTGACACTAGCATACGAAAAGGTCGCAAATTTCGCGATTACTGCACGGTCAAGTCCAGGACTGCTGCCCTCATCGATCCGGTTTCACTTTGCTGAGTTGTGTTTTCAGCAAGTCTAAGGTGTCTTTCAACAAAATGGCGAAAGTAGACAGACACCACAAAAATAATGAAAAACGCATTTAAAAGCCACACTAGCACAATAGCTATTGTGGGGTTGACTTTCGAGCAACGATGCCATTGGTGGTCCTCCAATCGCGTCTTTCGCGGTTGCATAATTATTAGATGAGAGTAACATAAGTAGTAAAATGACATCCCATTTGATTTTGTTACAAAATCTAATGGTTTGCATGAAGGAAGAATATGATCAAGTACTTAAGGGTACCTTATAACCTATGACTCGGTTGTTATTGAAAATAATCATGTTATGTGTTTAACTAATAAATTAGGTTTAGTGAGCTTCAAGGAGAAGGTGATTGGAAAATGATATATTTTGGGCATGCTAATTAGGAGATGTGACAAATTAAGTATGAATGTCGTGTTGCTAAGAAGATTGACATTTTGGTTAGAACACGACGAAGTGAAGAAAGGAAAAGGTTTCATATAAAGTTATTATTTCGATTATATCGAGGTAGATAGAGAATTTAAGTGTACGAATAGATTATCATATCATGCCATATTAATGGCGGCGGTTTGTTTTTTCTTAGTGCAATATTCGTCAAGACTTGCGATTATAAGATAATAGTAAAAAAGAAAAACTTAGTATATAGAGTAAACTCAGTAAAGTGTTAGTGCACTAAAATGTGTTATATTAGGTGTTATTGTGAGTAAGTAAATTAAACCATTTTTTACCGTGATATTCGTTAATCTTTTACGAAGTATTTTGAAAACCATTTTTTACCGGATATTCGTTATTCTTTTACGAAGTATTTTGTATATTTGCTGACTCGACAGTTAGATATGTCATCATATCATTAAAACAGACTTCATATCACTGATTTAGAAGTTCTAAAAGAGTAAATGCATACAAAATAATTGATGGAGTTTACGTGTAATGCAATGGTATTCTATATTTAAAGTTTAAAAGTCAACATATTATATTCGTATTGATTTGGTGAATGTTGAAACACAGGTTCAATTAATTATTTATACGGATACTTAAAAAGACGTTGCATGTCAATATATATCTTCACATTATAGATAATTATGTTTATATGTTGTTCTTAAAACATGGTTTGCACCTATAATTAGGAGATTTGGAAACATATGATTTTTCTTTTTAAAACAAAAATCTGGTTTGTTGCGTTATTTTATTTATAATATTTATATTTATATATCGTTATTGAATTTATCTATTAAGAAATGTATATAAAATTTTAAATAAACATTTGTACATAGTTTCATATTTCATAGTGAATCAGTAGTTATTATTTAATTAATAATTAGTTATTGTGTATAATATTTAAATTATAGTAATTAAAGAGTTATTATAGTTGCCTAAATAATCTATTGTTTCTAAGTTTATTCAAATTAATGTTAGAGCTGTTTTAGTATTTCACATCTTCATTTCAGTAAATTTAAAGAAAAGAGATAAACTCTTTAGAAAGATTATAGATAAATGATAAAAAAAAAAATAGAAATGATAAGGTTACAATTTAACTCATATTTATAATAAATATAATTATATATATTCACTGGTCGATCATATTGAGCCATTAGGAAGTACATTCGTTATTTATAGAATGAAGGTTTGTTAAATAAGGTTGATGCGTGTAACTAATCATTGAAATACACTATATTTTAATTGAAATGATTACATGATTTAAAAAATATTGGATTGGTTAGTCGTGTAAGTTAACGGATGACGTAGATGTTTTCATTTAAGCGATTATCGGATAACCATCGATGAACACGCCTAGCTACCGTCAACAAACTAAACCAATTTATTCAATGAAATGTTAAGTTCAAATAGGATAATTATGTGACAACCTTAAAGCTAAATTACTAGACATACATGCAACAAGTTCAAGCAGTACTTATTTTTTGTTAAGCCACTTATTAGACATTAGTCGGGTCTTACGCAATAAAGTAATTATAAATAAAAAATATGATAATAATTGATAATGATAATAATTATTAATTTTTGTTTTAAGTTCATTTATATTTTATGTTATTATAGTAATTGTATTTTAATTATTATTTATTTTATATTTTAAATAAAAATAACTATAATTATGAGGTATATAAACTAAAAGAAACATTTAAGTATATATTGATTTGATTTTTAGTTTCTATATTTATATATTATTAAAAGGGATATAAATGTAATTTTTTATCTTTCAATTTTAAAAATTAAGTCTTATAACTAAATGCTTTATATAAGTTTATAATAATTAAAAGTTGACTACACAAAAAAAGTTGTTCTAATAACCAAAGAGTTTATGCTCTACGGATATGTGAGGAATCCATCAAATAGTAAGTTGTGAGTTCAAGCGCCGTAAAAAACATTTATATATATGTATGATATACTTATATATTACGTGTAATGTTCAATTTATAAAATTAATAAACTGTATCAATTAATAAATGAATTATATATATTTTTTTAATTCTACTTAAATAGATCTGTCCAGTAGCTCTATTGCCTCTATATATCTACCAATAGGTCCAATCTATATTTTCATGAATGAGTGCGTTGGGTGTCCCATGTTATGCAGGGTGTTGGCGTGCTATTTAAGTGGTTTCATTATTCTTGAAAGTCCATCTAATAATAGCTTAAGTTTTGTTAACACAGTGCGTTACTAATAGGCCCAACAAGATAAGGTTTATTAAGAAAGAGGCCCATCTAACTTATAATACATTATTTGAACATTTTAGCTTAAACTTTTAAAAAGGTGCAATTTCAAATTACTTTTATACTCCTTTAAGTTTTAATCAACTTATTTATTGCTCCAACGATTTCAAAAGAAACCTTTGGACGTGTTAACACACATATATCTATAACCTATACTTATAATACGTACATGTACTCAAATTCTACCTTAACAAATTGTGCAATTCTCGTTTTTTCATGATTTTAAGCATTTATTCACTTTTTTACTACACTTCATGTCTAACACTAGACGAGTCAAATGAGCATCATCGGTTCACCGCTTTACAATTCGTAACATTTTGTTAGTTACAACCAATTTATTCATGCACACATTAAATACTCTTATTTCTACCCTTTGTTCAGTTTCTACTTTTGTTATCTTACAACTATTTTAGGACCAACAATATGTCAAATAAGGCGTGAAATTTGTAATTTTGTATACAAAGGTAATAACTGACTCCAAAGAATAACTGTGAACCCCACACATAGTGACTTGTAAATTCTACCAATTAGTCTTTTACACGTATACGGACGTACAAATTTGAAAAATATTAGTCGTTTAGTGTAAATTTTTGCATTAGCGTTAACCTGTATAAATAGTTAGTGTCAAATATTTACACCCTTATACAATATAATGATACATTATACGATACTAACACGATGTATGCGGAATGAAAAAAATCACGTTTCAAGACATGACCATTCAATAGTACGTATACTATGTCAGTATTAAACGAACATGAAAAATATTATCATCTATTTTTCTTTCTTTTAAAAAGTTATAAAAATTATAGAAATGGTCACTATGTTTAGTGTGTTATACCGCTCTTTCTAATGTCTGTTCTTTAGTTAAGTTTGTTTGTAGATTGAATGTTCTATTATGTTTCGGTCCCTCGTACCACATGAAACGGCTAAAATATACTTAAATTTAAAAAACAAAAAACTAAAACATCAAGGGTATTATAGTCCTATCATATGGATGGAGGACTAAAAATATCGGGAAACATGATGTTTAAGTATTGAACATGTAAAAAACATGACTAAAGAATAAAAATTAAAAAAAATAATTTAACAGGAGGATCATTTTTATGATTTAACCTTATTTGATGTTTTGCCATAATAATAATAATAACAATAATAATAATAATAATAAATGAAAATTAATTTTTTTGGATCAAGATGCGTCCACACATATATACATGAATATGATACATACATGTAAATCATGTAAAAGAAAATACAAAATTACAGGAAACATCGTGATAATGATTTAAATCAACATCTCTAGCATTGTTATTAACTTATTATCCAACAAATGTATAAAACAAAACCAACAAAAACCGGAGTCATATATAATCTGGATCTCGAAAATGTCTTTAACGGCATCGTTTTGCAAGCTATGGCAAGCCACATGCAGACAGAGAAGGCCGAGTGTGTAGGTTCTGGTGAACCGTGGTTCACGGTGTAAACACATGCAATAATATTAATTAGTTAATATTTCATAATTAGTTAATTGCATCTAAATCTTGATTAGGTTTGTTGGTATCTTAGACTATGAGTTGTAATCACAATTAAAGGACTAGAATATACATTTTTTAATCCACTTACTTAATTAGGTTCGTACCTTATTTAGGCTTAACTTAATCTGTTGAAAAACAACGCCTACGACAAGAATTAATATAGGGTTTTGTGTCTCCACCTACCATGACAATAGCATGATTTTTGTACTCCATAAATTATTTAATACACATTTCAGATAATTGTATTTCTATTTTTTCAATATTACATTTACTATATCAGAAATTACAATAACTTTTGAGTATTTTACAGTAAACACGACTTTTGTCTGCGAAGTTTTAATGTATCCATCGGTTTCAATTAAAACGTTCAAGCACATTATTACGTTTAAAAGGTTTGTGAGTTTATACACCATCAAATTAGGATGTATACACCATTAAATACCATGTAGATCGATCATTGCTCTTAACAATATGTTTAATCTGTACATTTTAATGTCACAACCAATTAAAAACATACATGAGTCAAATATTATATTCGACAATAGCGTAATAATTAGTCAAATATTATATTCGACAATAGTGTAATAATTGTAGATTACTTAAAGTGTACGCATTTTTGAATAAAACACTTAACGGGGGTTATATCAAGAGTTTTGCAGGGGTTTTGCTTATGTGGAGTTGTATGGTAAAAACTTTTCCACTACAAAGTGAGGATGTGGTAATGTGTATATACAAATATACAATAGTTTATTCTTATGAACCCATTGTATATACTTGTATAGCTGAATCTATACAACTTATAGAGTTATATGGATCACAATGTTATAAACAAAAGTTATATAAATTAGTTAAATGATGATATAATATTTCATTACACTTTTAAAGGTGGTCATTACTAATGTTTTATAAGGGGACGGGAGAGCTGTATATTATGATAACATTTTGTCTACTACCATTTTTATACAGTAATTGAAGACTCTCTAATATATTCATCTATGTACGTAGTTGAGTTGTTATACTATAATTATTTTATTGGTATTTTTTACTTCATACATCCCAAATACAAAATAAGTATTCAGCTAGTCTACAAATAGTTAATTAAACGTTTGCCTCGTTTCATTTCCTTTAGCAAGAAATTTATTAAATAATTAAATATGAAAAACAATTGTAGCAAATCTAATTCTAATCTAATGAAATAAGAAACTAATTAATGGACCTAACTATATTGACACCATTTGTTTGAAAAGCATGATTACGGAAGAAGTTGAAGTTGTCGAGATTCGAAACTTAAATTTAAATTGGAGAATTTTAAGCAATCACAGCTCGACCACCTATGGGTATAGGCCATTGAATCAATCTTCTTTTTCTTTGTTTCTTTGTTCCTTTTAATTAATAAAAGGGTTAGATACCTAAAAGTATATCCAATTTCTAATGAACTTTTATCGTGTATATACCAATTAAAATTATTTTCATTGTATGTAATATATTTTTAACTTTTCTTATTGTATGTATCTCAATCACTTATTAATTAAATACTTGATAATTTTGGTGATGTGGAAGTTAAATACGTTGAAACGTCATCTAACACGTCATCGAACCTATTACCAAACCGTTTACATATTATAATAAGACATTAAATACATACAATAATAATAATTAAAAGTTATTCAGACACAATAAGATTCATTTTAGTTGCTAAAACACGTTAGAATTTCATTATTAATTGAATACATTTATAGAAGGGTAACGGTTTGTATACCATCGATTTATATCAGTACACTATTAAATATATTATATAATATTGTACATTACAACATCATATATATAATATGTAAATAAGAATGATGGTGTACAAATTAACACCATTTCTAATCACATAAACCTTCGTATAAATGGTTAAACGTTTGACACTCTTACTAAGAGTTTACAATGAGAACAATGTTGTTCTTTTGCGCATGTAGGAAAAACCTTTAATGTATTGTCTTTGTCTTTAGCTCCTTGTATAGTGCTTAATCAAATTGTAATTTAAAAAAAAAGGGGTTGGAAATTTTTTTAATGTAAAATGACAAATATAGATTTTGACTATTATGAGACCCAAAACTTTATAGTAATAGTTTTTTAACTGAAAATCTTTATTTTGACTAAAATTTTTACACTTGAGAATTTGTCACTTATACAATATGTGTTTATATTGTTCATACAAACTTTTAAAATATGAATTTTTTCTTTGAACTATTAAGATGGCTAACAACTTTTCGTAGTAAATCGTTGTACAATATATCTTATTATGTTCATTAACTTAATAATATATTTGATTTTTGAGTCACATAATGACTAAAATATAATAAAGGTTGAAAGTAAAATGAGGACATGAAACATTAGAATATACATCATCTAAAAAAACAAAATTGAAAACTGGCTGTTTTTTTTTTAAAAAAAATTAACCGTTAAATATATAACATTCACATTATGCGTAATGTTTAAACTTTAAACTATATATGATTAATTTGAATGGCTTTTGCAAATAAGTTGTCATCTGAATTTTGTTTTTATTGACCGACAAGTACATAAGATATATATAGCCAAGTAGCTAATTAGTTAATTTCATATTTTGAATTAAAAAACGAACAACTTGAAAAGGTTATTCTTCTCCATTGCATTTTCTGAATTTCAAGTGCATATTTTTTATTTAATAACTTGTCCTTAGTTATTAGTATATATCCATCGATTCTCTTCAAAGATAAACCGCTGTTAAGAACATTTTTAGTTTAATTAATTAAAAAAGAAAACGAATCAAACGTTAACTAACTTGCTTAAAGACTGCAAATTGCGGGGACACGATCTTCAAACGTAACATCAACCTTGATCCTATCATTAAATAGACATTTTATTCATTAGGAATAATTAAAATAATAAAATATTAATTGGTGAAATTATGAAGAACCAAAAAGTCCTATTAATTAAAGGTCAAATTAGTTAATTTGCCAAGTTGGGTGTAAAGTTCTCTTATCGAGTCTGATAATATGTTTAGGGTTTTGCCATTTTGTGTTTGGATTTTGTGTAATGTTTTTGTTCTAAATAATAAATAATAATATTAAGAAAAAGGTTAAGGGAAATAGTAAAGAAAGAATTAAACAAATATTAACATAATTTGTGGACTTAAATATTCCATTGGAAGCAGTAGTAAGTAAGGGAAGACCCTTTGGAACACATATTCAGAATGTCGTTTTTTGTTAAAAGTGATGTACCTTTTTAAATCCACAAAAGCTTGGAAGTAAATATTGTATTAAAATAATAAACTAGCTGAGCTTTCAAAGTGTCAAATTTGTCATATATATCTATATTTATAGTGATATGTAAAGCATTTATCTCCTTTTCATTCTTTCACTTTTTAAGATTAAGATCAAGTGAAATAAATCTTTACCATTGAATTTTTATCACTTTTAATTTCATTCCTTCATTTCACTCTACTCTATATACATAATAACACACCAAACAAATAAAGAAACATTTTTAACCAAAAATCTCACACAATAGCTTTATTTATCTTCGTTACATACTTTTTATTTGAACATAAAAACACCTAATAAACACCATAAAAAACAAACACATCGAATACTAGTAAATATAATGGCAAACCAAATCATTTGACTCTATTGCTTTGCATAAGTAGAAGGCTAGTCATATCAATATACATATGCATATAAATATATAAGAGTCTATCTTAAAACTTGATATAATTATGAAAATGTCACAAAATAAAGCTATATGTTCATAACAATGTATATGTAGATTTAGATATATATTATAAATAAACTTTAATATATATCTAAAATCTAATACCGGAAACCCACACAAGCACACGGGAAGGGGATCAACTTTTGTTTGTCACTACTCACTACATCAACTTCAATTTATTTTATGTCTTGTACAAACACTTCAACTACTTTTAGCAAGACAAATATATGAAAGAAAAATGCATGTATGTATATATATATATATATACACTACAATTAATCTAGTCAATCTGGTTTTAGTACAGTAATTCCTAACACGCAATACTTAAACTTAATTAGCATTTTTTCAATGTGTTCTATAAAAACCTACCTGTCAATATAAGGGCTCATCGTATAAAACAATAATAATGTACTTTTATTTTCTTATTTTTGAGTCAACCTAGATGTCTCATAAAACCAATTAACAAATTTTCAACTTCCTTTCTTTTGAACCATAACTAAGTAACCGGAAAATTGAATACATTGCGCTTGAAACCGAGAATCTCCCCATCTCCTAGACCTTATAACACTTATACGTCTCATAACTTCACCACATAAAATCTTTCATGCTTTGTTGGAGGAGGTAATCACTATTAGAGATGAAGATATATATCCGGAGGTGCAACAACGATTTCTTCATTGGCTTGCTAATAGGTGTTCTAAAAAAGATGTAAATTGGCGTCAATGGATGATTAGTCAGTATAACAATTTCGAGTGGTGTTTCTAATGGATCATCATGCAATATGCTTTATTATGTTATTTCTTCCAACAATGTATTCAGTTTTTCAATTCCGTAGTAATTTAAAAAAGATAAAAGTTAAAAAGTCAGCAGTTTTGTGAACCATAAAAATATAAATAAGCTCGAAAGAAAAAGTAAAATAAAAGTAGGTTGTAAGTTTAAGTAAAGACTCTTGATATAAATAAAATATTCTTTTATTTGAAAGTGGTAAAAGATGGAGTAACAGTAAGTATGCAGTATGGTTTGTATAGTCACATGGATTCTCCTGCAGATGCCCTCTTAACACTTTCTTCTTTTCTTGTTGCATAACATAACATAACATATACTTCGATGATATATGTACATGCAGACAACTATTATGAAGTCAATACCCAAATACATAATCCCCACGTCTTCTGCGCTCCACCGTTCAATTTTTATTCATTACTTCATTTCAGTTTCCATACATACGTGTGTAATTTTACGTTTACCTAACGGGTCCTGCCCTATATACCTAGCCACTACGTACTTTGAATCAAAACCATTACATATTCGACACTTTTGATTCAATAATATCTTTAGAATATGTATGAATAAATTAAATGACATAATTGGGTATGGTAGAGGCTAATCGGTTAGGTTAGGTTTCATGACTATTAGTTATATCGCTTTGTTACGCGGTTGTATAAATATGTGACTGAATCAACGATACACGTATACATTACTTCAATTGGTTAGCAGATTCCAAAAATATAACATAACTAATAGAATGATGAATAGCTAATGGGAAAAAAGCAAAAGAACTTTAAAGAAAACAAAAAGACCCATGAATTATTTAAGTCAACACAAAAGGTTAAATTTTGAAGAGGTAGTAAATTAATTAGGATTTAAAGCTTATACAAAAAATATCAAATATCGTAATTATTTGAATCAAACACCAATAGAATTTTCTAAATGTCTAAATAAAATCTTTAAGTATGAGAAATGATTGATGCGCTAAAAACATGTACTTAAAACTAGATCTAGGTATCGTATTTGTGTATATATATATATATATATTAAAATGATAAGTGAATATAATAAAAAAGAAAAAATGAATTTCATGTGTAAATAATTATATATATCGTTAAGTATATATTTAAATCTATATTTTTAGACATGTTTAGTATTATTTATAGATATTTTTGGTATGTTATTATTGCAGATACTTTAATTTTAATAATCCATAATCTAATATAAGTATTTGACCAGTTTTTGGTGGGGGTGTTCCAAAGTCCGACCAAATTATTTTCGAATGAAACCAAATGACCGCACATGAATTGCGGGCACGTCTTTTTTGATACGTACAAGATGTATGTTAAAACAATGTAAGCGTACGCCACCTTTTTGTTTTCATCTAATGTCCACTAACTTACTCACCCCTCTCCCTTTTTTATATACATAACAGGGTAAAGGTAAACTATTCTTTTCATATTTTTACCCTTCAAGTATTCAGGGTTAATTTTCTTTTTGGTACGTACTTTATCCCATCACTGTAGTATATTCGTGAATTGTAGAATCAAATTCGCCCTTCTCGTTTCTATTGTAAGTGGTGACGCAATTAACTTACTTGACTAATAAAGTGACCATCTGTTTTAATATAAATTTTGTTAGCTAGACGGGGAAAACAATTCCCTTATACCCAATTCCGTCGGAGCCAACATGATGTAATGTACTTTCAATTTTAGTTGCAATTAAGGAAATTTTTGACGACGACTAACTGGAGCTGGAACTGGAATTGGTAGCTCGAGATAGCGACCGGTGCTAAAGAAATTTTTAAAGGATTCTAAATTTTACTTGAAAAAATATTTTATTTTGACCTATTTTAGGGGTCATTTTTCAAAATTCCCCATTTATTTTTGTTGTCAATAAGACTTATTTTTCAAAAGAGTTTGATCTTATAAAAACTAGAATCTTAATCCTCTAAAATTTCCCGAAATCCCCGAAATACTGATGTCAAACACACAAGTACAATGAGAAAAACGTGACTTTTACAATTTTGATAAAATCATAAAATGCTTGGTAATGATAACAATATATTATTTTCGAGTTATAACCGATATTGCCACCATCAATAACCACCGTCTCACTCCCGCTTTAAAACCATCACCTTCCCACTGTTAAGAACCAATAGAGCTGGCAATCTTTGCTCAGTCTTATGAAAACGGGTCAATATTGGACCAAACTATAAAGCTTTTGGCTCGTTTTGAGCGTCTTTATATTGGAACGAATCATAATAAACATAGATAATCTAAACACATACCCATTTTGACCTGTACTCGTTATTACCTGCTCACCCAAACTGATATGTTCACCCATTTTGCCACCTATAAGAACCACCATTGTTCCTTCCGCTTTCTGCTAACAACCACCGTTGAATACAAGGGTGAATCTACATTGAGTTTACCTATGTCAATGGATACACGTTGATTATATAAAGGGTTCTTTAATCAAAATTTAAGGGTAATATAGCTTAATTATTAATTAGTTTGAATATATTTTTTTATTTTTTTATTTTTTGGAGCTTCAGATATATAGGAGGTATTTGAGATTGTGTTTTGAAAATAAATTATGCTTAATTATCATAATCGGATTATTTACTATAACAAGATGTGCTGCAAGAATTTATTGTTCGAATTTGATTATGTTGTTTAATATCGCAATAATCAAATAATCATATTTTTATGTGTTTGAAAAATTAAATTCTTATAGTAGTTAAAATGTAAATGACAAAATTGTAGATTTCTATGTATTATTTCAACATATAGCATTTTGTTTTGGAGACATAATCATAATTTAATTTAACACAATAGTAACATCTATAATTCCATCTGTCTTTGATCTAATCTTCACAATCATAATATATATAAATTTTTTTCAAGGCTAATAATGCAGACTCAAAAACTATAAAGAAAAGAAAACACGTTAGCAAAATATGTTTCGTAAAAATAGACGCGAGGCAATCCAATGAATTCTAAATAGTAAATAGATTTAATATGTTCTCCACTTTATAAGGGGTAATTGAGCTGGTCGTAGAGAATCAAGCAATAAAATGTACTAAGATTGAAGGGCACGTAAGTAATTGTAGCATTAAATCAAAGCAGCGATTTGGTGCAGTAGCTACTTACCAGCTTCTCCAAATCTGGGTTTTCATGGCCTCTAAACGCAGATAATTACTTTTAAAATTTTTCTCTCCAAACAACTATTAACAAATTATTAACGTCTTCAAAATGCTATATCTAAAATCACCAACATAACGCAATCTCAAACACCCTGTTGTTGGAATTTTAGCTTCCAATTTCAATTTCAGTTTTCAATTCTAGGTCTAGTGTAGATCAACGTGTTGTAATATGTTCATCATTCTCATCTTAGAGTGCAATGTGGCGAAATATACATCATGAACGTTAACAAATAATATATTCTAGTTCAATTTTGGTTTATTTTAATTTAGTTAATTTTTATCAGTTAGAAGTAATTGCGACTTGATATTGGATGGTATTAGTAACGGACCAGCCCTACTCAACCTTACCGGCCCAACATGCACGAGTTGATTATATGTCTTCTAAGTTTAAGTGGACGCCGTGCACTACACATTGATTTACATCCTAGATTCATCACTGATTTCAAGTGTTAAAATATCTATCTATTTATATGTCAGTTTATCATATCCCATGTTCCTTATGTATCGTTAATATAATGGGATTGATCAACAATTTTCACGTTTGGTAAAAGTGGATGGCCCCTCAAAAGGTGGTTACCCTTTCACGAAGATTGCGAGTGTCCACCATTTTGCTAGTACACACTCAAAGTTGCTTTGTTTCCTTAGCTCACAATAGTTGGTCAGTGAAGGAGCCTTGAAGTAGTTTAATAGTTGATCAGATGATTCACATAAATCCTTGTCAATATCCACCAGATTCTTGAGAAGACCATCAATAAGTTGATAATAAAGCGTATAGTAAGTATAGATCTCGGTATTCAACCTATATGTTTAATAATCAAGTTCGATACTATGATTTGTTCAGATCAATTGTATTATATATTGCTAAATTTGTAAAAGATAAAGCCTTATACATATAATCATAATGTCTCACGTACTGTCGATATATTACTACTACTTAATTATTTACACAGCGAAACAATAAATGCTTGTTGTGTCTAAAAATATAAGCATAAAACTATTATAAAGATTTGATTATTCAAATAATCGGTTAAAAAATAAACTAAATGCTTAGCGAAAATAACAAGTTTGTATGATTTTCCGTGTATTGTTATATATGTCTAAACGTTCATTGATTAGAATATAGATAATTTCACGTATCATCTCTCCTCCTTAAATTTAACAATTAGTTTCATACGTGTACTAATAATATTACTAGTTGGCTTCATACATAAATTCAAGCTCTCTTAATCATTTTCCTTATTATTCATATCAAATAATAAACAAGTTTTGTTTAGTTAGCAGAAAGATGAGTGGCCCAACCTATGTTTTCACGTGTAACATACAGTAGATTCTTTTCGTCCTTATAAGTAGAAGAGACAGTACGACTCACACAACACCCACAATACAAAAAACTCGTCAAACAATTATATTTGATCTTTGATTCTTGTTCATATACTTTTAATCTTTGTGCTGATCACCATTCGTTTCTCAAGCCTATCACACCAAAACAAATTCAAAAGAATCAATTTTTTCCCCATATTTATATAAGATCCTTCAGTCATCATCCACTTTATTCTGACTAGCTTGGTCAACATTTAAGTTTAAAGGATCAAGATAATTAGGGTTCATTTGCATATGAACAAATGGCGTTAGATACAATAGTTTACCCACAAGATCAAATTGGAATATTGGGTTACGATTATTTGTTACAAGATGATAAAACTCTTTGTGGGTTTTTAGAAAGTAACAATCTTTATCAAAATTATGGACAAGTCCATGCAAATAATTGGGATTACAGTTCATCTTCTTCAGTGATGCAAAATAACAACAATTGCTGTTATGATATGAAGGATCATTGGGGTGTCACTATTTCTTCGCCAGACGATTGTACTGGCGGTGGCACCCGAGTTGACCATGCAATGATCGAGTTGCCTGTGGCAACTGTGGGCCCCACTAAGGTGGCGGCCGTAGGTAGGAGAAAGCGAAGGCGTGCCAAAAGTGGGAAGAACAAAGAGGAACTGGAGAATCAGAGAATGACTCATATCACGGTGGAACGCAATCGTCGAAAACAAATGAACGAGTATCTTGCGGTTATTCGATCATTGATGCCATCTTCATATGTGCAAAGGGTAAATATTTTTCTATACTATTTAAACCAAACATTTGAAGCTACAAAATTATCTAATAATGTATGATAAGTAAATTTAATTCGAGTATGTTAAAAGATAAAGTACAATAATTTATTCGTTGATGGCATTTCATTTTTGGAAAAGAAGTTTTGGAATTTTTTGAATCGTTTTGTATAGAAAAAATGGTAATGTGTGTTTGACGTTTTCGTCTTGATTTAACTTAGGTTTGAATCTATTTTTTCAAATTAAAAGGGATGTTACATCATACTTTTAGCTTTTGAAATTAATTAAATATTGATGATATTGATGTTACTTTAAATTGCAGAGCAGACCAAGTCACATCCACCGAATTGTTGTCGTTCAAATTTACGTACAGATCGATCGACTACTTTTATAAAAGAAATTTTATATTTTTTTACGATGTTTTATAAAAATAAACTTGATAATGATAAATATATAACATATATATATGTATATATGTTGAAATAGAACATGGTAAATAAGTTCGACGTTATGTATCATGTGCCTCTTTGGTTGCATGTTCGTGATTAATTCAAAACTGAGAATATAATTTTGTTTGCTGATTGTAGAATGGTATTCAGGGATGATCAATAACAATTATTGTACTTTCAAATCTATTTCTCCAACCAAATCATTGTGTTCACATCATCTTTTAACTTGTTACTCCCTATTACTTAATATCTCTAACAAATTACTACTATTTCTAAGGGTTAACATCGCAAATGTTAAGTGTCGTTGTGTGCAAACTTTTTTATTAACATTTACATTTTTTGTCTTCTAAGTATTGTAATTTATGTTTTTATCTCTCCTTTTAGTCTAACATCACCTAAAGTTAGATGTTATTAGCTGCATATGACATTTACCCTATTTTTATACAAGTATTAAACTTGTGTTCGATAGAATTTTAAAAAACTAGTGATTAACATTTTCAGGGTGATCAAGCATCAATAGTTGGAGGAGCCATCAATTTTGTAAAAGAGCTAGAGCAACAACTACAAACCCTAGAGGTGCAAAAAAGAGCCATTGATCAAAAGCCAAATATCAACAACAGCAATGGCTACTCTCCTCCATCACTTCCATTTAGTGAATTCTTCGCATTCCCACAATATTCTATTCGATTGGCCAACGAAGTAAGTGGTGTTTCGGCCACGGTTCCAGATAACCGGCCACCAGCTATGGCGGAGATCGAAGTGACAATGGTGGAGAACCATGCGAACCTAAAAGTATTATCAAAGGAACGCCCTAGACAGCTTTTGAAAGTTGTGGCTGGGCTACAGTGTTTGTGGCTTACTATTCTCCATCTTAATGTTACCACCGTTGAACAAATGGTACTCTACAGTCTTAGTGTCAAGGTTAGAACCTAAACTTTATGTGAATACGATTTTTACTGCTAGCTATATACAATATGTGTACTGTTACACGTTAATTAGATTGTGTATATATTTCTTTTGATAGCAAGTTTATAATTCTAAACTTGCACGTGGTCTAACTTGTAGCATGTTGCGGGTATTTTCGTACAACTAATAGCACAAATCCTTTTCTCTCATAATCTATGGGTTTATAAGATTTGAACAATTGTTATCATCTTTATATTTAATTGTGTTTGTTATATAAATACAGAAGTTTTATGATAAAAATATAATTTGACATTTTAAGAATTCTTATGTTATTATTTTTTGTTTTTTTTTTGTTTTTAACTATTAATGGTTAATGGTTAATTAATTGTTTTGGGATTGATAGATAGAGGACGGATGCCAGCTAATTACAGTCGATGAGATTGCTGATGCAGTTAATTGCATGTTGGCAAGAATTGAAGAAGAAGCTCTATATTTAACGTAACCCAATTACAATCATGTTGTATTTATAATAAATATATATTGTTTTTTATATATATATTTATAATTTATAATCTCTCTCTCAAGTCTTATTCTCGAGGTCATATTAGTTATTACCTTTTGTTAATTACTGTATCCTAGTTATATAATTGGGAGAGAGTTGTGTTCATTAACTAATATATGTACCATTTACAATTATTTACCATATCATTTCCAATGCTTATTTATCACCATTCACCAATTCTAGTATTTTATAACCACTTAAACAATAAGTAATGCACTACATTTTTTCCTATCATGTATTTTTTTTTAGTATTAAATTTTCTGCAAATAGTTTTGGCATGATGCAGTCAAACTCTTTTATCTGGAGGAACATAAATCTGGTTCATTACAGAGGTTGCACGTTAGTTTGGGTGAAAGATGACAATTTTGCAGGCTGAATTTTTTTATAGTATATATAAAGAAAGATTCATAGATAAAACTTCAGACTACATTATTTTCCATATTTAAAAAAGTAAAAATTATATATGTGAAACTTAATTTCTTCACGTTTTATCTTGCTTAGAAAATTATGTTTCAGTCAACAAATAATAATAAAAAATAAAAATGTGAACAAGTTCCGAATTTATACACACTTTTAAGTTGTTGATATTGTTATTTATATTTCTTCACGTTTATTATTGTAAACATTTTATACACATGAATAAATGTGAAAAACTTGATTATATTATTTTACACCTTCTAAAAAGGTGAAAAAGATAGTGTGGACAATAACGTATTTGTTGTAATGTCATAACTTTAGAGTTATAAGGAACCTCAAGTTCTCTTATCATACTGATATAGTTCACTATGTTACGTCTTTAATCTGTCTTTCTTCCTCAAAAGAACTCCATAGGCAGCAATCCAAGTTCTTGTGTCTTTCAAAGGAAGGTGTCATGGGAGAGATGGAGGATGACGAAGGGTGTGTGGAGGCAACCTACTTTTTTTTTTAGTATATATAATAAATATATTATTGGTAAATGTAAAATTCGAAAAAATTCAGTTCTTCAACCTTTATGGATAGTATTTAATTCTTGATTAGTTTTCTATGAACTTGTTAACATAATATTGAATTGTCAGTTCAGTTATTTAAGTTTTTATATTATTATAGTGGGTGGTTTAAGTACTACGTTAACCCAACTATGTAGCACTTTATGGACCCTAGCTAGCTAGCTCGTACAAACTCACATAACTTTATGTCTTGATCACCGAAATATATATGTATATATATATTTGATGACGATACGATGAGCCTTTAATTTTGGATGTTTTTGTTTGACATATGTCAACGAAGAACTACATTCCAACAAAGTAATAGTATGTACCCCCAATGAGAAGGTCCAACAAAATTAATTTAGTTTCTTTATAGGCAATGATCACAAGCACCCTTGATGAGTACTCCACATAGTACTCCTTTCTCGGGGGTGATTATATTGCTGTAGGAGTCACGGAAAAATACTGCATTTTTCCAAGAAGAATAAAAATGATGAAAACAATGACTTGGCTTCTTGGGTAAAGTAGAAATTGATTTAGAGAAATAGAAGCAAATGGTAGTCTAGCTTATATCAATCAACCTCTTAATGCCAACTAATTATCTGATTTTGTGTACGCCGTTGAGGTTTACTGATGTCGTACAATAAGGAACATATAATTTGCTATGAAGTGATCACGCATTTTCAAATGTCACTAATACCTTTAAAAAATCAGTTTAGTACATAATTTGAAATGTATTATTTACACGTGTGATGTGTTAAGACTCTTTTATGTTTTAGCAAAAAAATTAACGATATTGGTCACTCTATTAATTAATCAGTGATTGTTTGTTGATTGACCCTTCGGGTCTAGCTCATGAATAATGAGATGAAACAAAGAAGAAAAAAGGTGAATACTTACGAAACAAATCACAAGTTTGGTGAAACGTTTTTCAACAAGGTTCATTCCAAGTTTGAACTCCAATTATTGAAACTTGGTCTTGCACTTGCTACTCAATACTTCCAGTCATTTCTTAAATTCTTGTCATTGAGATTTTATAATGCTTTTTCATTCAAAATATTCTTCGTAAACCGAGCAAAACCAGCACATGAATGATGAACCTACACGTCTTCATAGAAATTATTTGTACGGAATTAATAAGTGGTTGAATGGTAACAAATCAAACCAACATTCATGGCATCCTTGTTTCTTCAATAGTTTCTTTTGATGATAGCAACTTCTTCAAGCTTTCAATAGTTGGATAAATAATTTTTTTTTATCTTTTCTATTTTACAAATGTGTTCTTTTTTTTTAAAGCAAAGAAATTATAATAAGCTCAAAGATTAGGCATCAAAATCCTTACAAACAAGTATTAAGGGAGATAATAACTCCACATATCCAATATTTACAAAAGAGCTAATCGAAAGCAGACTACCATATTAATACGCAATGGTCTAAGCTTTCTGGGATTAGACCACATAGCACACAAACATCTTAATTTAAACTTGCTCCTCGTCAACTCAAGTTGACCCGAGAAGGAAGACAGTTGAAAAAAGCACACCATACACATCTCTTAACTTTTAGGGGCAACCATGAGTTCAATATGAATTTATCTTCATTTGTTGTCTCTTGGAGTAGTAGAGTTTTTTGAATCTTTTGCGATAGTCTCTTAATCGAGAATAAACCATTTGAGTCTAATTGCTAGAACCAGTTATCAGTACCTTGTGAAGAAAGTGTGAGATTGTCAATCGTGGTTTTTAAGAGATTAAGTTCATTTAAGACCCCTCCCTCTCGAAGGTCGTCTCCATTCCCATCTACTACTTCAACATCCATCGTCCTGAAGTACCCAATGATCCTTTACCGAACAATTTTTATTCGTTTCAAGCGCAAATAACCTTGGAACCAGGTCCTTTAGTTTACATACTGTATCACACCATATAACATTCCAAAATTGAGTATGATCCCCACTAACTACCTTACGAGTAATTGATGAATCAAACGAATTCTCAAAGTGTCAATGCTATTACAACTTTGATTGATATTTCTCCGAACTCTATGCTTTTAAATTTTCAACATCTAAGGGTCCAAAACCACCCACCTTTACCATTAAAACATTCAATAACTTTAAGCTAAAGAGCATGTCTCTCTACATTATATCTCTATTTTCATTGCCCCAAGAGCGCCAACATTTTGGCATTTAAACTCCCAATGTCTAACTCATTCGAGCTTTTGCAAGAAAGGGCTTGGTGCCATTTTACCCATATAACTCTTTTTTCTTCATCTTTAAATCCATAAAAAATCGTCTTTTGTTAGTTTCTAACCACCGGTAACACAGAGAGCTCAAAACAAGGAGAAGAAGTAAAGTGGAAGAGACCCGAGACCTGATTTAGTAAGCGTAAGACGACCAACAATTGATAAAAGCCCCGAGCTTCATGAAAACAAGCAAGAATATCTACCAAGTTAGCTACATTTATCCCAGACCACTTGCCGAAAAACAATGCGTCATCCGCAAATTTGAAATAATGATAAATTTGAGCCATCACCAAGGCAAGGACTTTTATACAAATTTATATTACACGCCTCTAGGATAAACACTTCCAATGCTTCCGCTGCAATGAGAAATAAAAAAGGGGAAAGTGAGTCCCCTTCCTTTAAACCGCGTCCCATTTTGAATTCTTTTGTTGGGGACCCATTGATGAGAATTGATATAGAGGCCAATGAGAGGCATCCATCAATCCATTTACACCATTTTGATCCACAACCCCTTTGTAACATAGTATCATGAAGGTAACGTCAATTCACACTGTCAAAAGCCTTCCTCGAAAACAATTTTAAAGAGGGATATGGCCATACAATTGTTAGAGGCGTGATTTCATTTGCAATTAATGAACCATCAAGAATATGTCTGCCGGCCAAGAAAGCTATTTGGTTTCGGCTAATCAGCTTGTTGATAACCTTGGACAACCTTAACGATTGGAGCTTAGCCAAGATTCTGTACACACATTCAATTAGACTAATGGATCGGTAGTCATCAAACGGGTCATTCCTTTTAGGGACAAGGACAATGAACGATGCATTGCATCCTTTTGCAAGTTTTCCTTTGGATTCAAAATGCTTCCCAATACCTTTTATAGAATTTAAAATTCAAGCCATCGGGGCCGGGTGCCTTAGTGCTAGAACAATTCCAAACGACATGCTTTATTTCCTCCATCTTGAAAGGAAATTCCAGAATATTCGCATCTGTTGGATTCAGCCTTCGAAAATAGGTGCTACGAAAGAGAGAATGGTGATGTGTAAAATGTGATTTAAAGTGGTTAAAAGCAGCTGACTTTCTGATCTCCGACTCTTCTGACCAAGCTCCGTTCATTTTAAGACCTTTGATTATATGCTTTCGGTTTCTCTTATTCACTAAAGCATGGAAAGATTTGGTGTTCTCGCCCGCTCAATCGCCCATTCAATTCCGGATTTTTGCTTCAATCACTGTCGCTCAACGTTTTCAATTGAAGACAACTCGAAAAGAGTTTCTTCCCTGCTTCTAATATCATCATGTGATATTTCCCGGGCTTCTGCTTTACAATCCCATAGCAAAAGTTTGTTTAAAAGGTTGGATTTTGCTAGTGAGTTCTAGTGATACATTGAATTGCACCAGTTGTCCAGTTTATTATATATAGAATATAAGAAAAGACTAGAGTTTTCGGTTTCTATTTAAGTTAAATAAATAAAATATGACATAAACCCTATATAAACATGATTTTGAACTAGACAATAATCGTATCATACAAATTTATGCAATGTAGAGTTTGTTTTATACTATAGCTTTAAAGCCTAATTTTCTTTGCAAGAGAGTTCTTTTACCATAACTTGAATAGGTAATAATTTATGCAAACGAATTCATAAAGGTTTTTCTCACCAGTACACTGACTATAATTAATTTTAATTTTAATCAAGGATACATGGTAGGAAGACTATTAAGGTACCAATTTGATTTGTTCATAAGGTTCATTAACTATAGTAATAGAAGACTGTTTCCATATTGTCATATCAACGTGTATTTTTAGTTTTATAGAATCTCAATAGTTCGTTTATCAAGAATAAGTTAAATGATGCTCTTAAGGATCAAGAGTAACGTTTAACCAATGACACCACCATGAAACGTTTAGTTTCTAAATTCTCAAGGCAAGAGAGAAAGAGATGCAAATCTGAAGTTCCATCGGGAGGTAGTCCACACTTGGCTCTTTAAGTCTCCTTTTGTGTAGTTTTTTTTCTTTCAATAACATAAGATATTTAGGATTCGTTTGGTTAAGTTGGAGTGGGCCAAAGATATTTTGGGTTGGGCCCATTAATTAATACAGATTGTATTAAATCTAAAAATTAAGAGCAATGAGTCACCTAATTAACACAATTAATCAAACAATCGTGAACGAAAATAGAACCCAGTTAAAAGCATAAAACTTACATTTAATAGAGCCGAGTTTTAAAAAAGGAAGTCTTAATCTTGATATTCATCTTCTATCTTAAAACAAGATATTTCCCCTCTAATGATCTTTTCCATTATACGTCAAATATATATATGCAATATAGAGATTATGGACCGAGCCCTACAATACTAGCTATACAAGATGGGTTATGGGACTAAAATATGATAGACTAAATACATATGAAATACATAACACGTATATAATGTAGTTCATTACACCTCCCTAGTTTGAGCGGCAGAACGTCGGACACTTAGCCGCATAATTGAGAAAATCTTGATACCCAGGAATTGAGGACTCTGAAAACCGCACCAGTCGAAAAAATATTATCTGGCTTCTAATGCTAATCTGCATCGAACTAACATATGGTTGGCCGATTCGTCGAACAAACCACAGCTCCTGCATGTGTTGGAGGGAATAGGGATACCCCTGTGGGACAAAGCCACAATTTCATTATATTATGCTTGGAAAGAAGATATGCTACTAAATATCATGTTTTGTCTCAGACTGATTTCATGTTTGCTCAATTCCATTGAAACTTTAGAAATCATAAATAAAATGCATACATGAGTTGTGAGTCGCATTAATCGAAACAAACAAAGTTATCTATGTACTAATTTCGTTGAAACACATACCATTGATTTAATAGTCCCTGATTTCTCGAATCTTCATTGTGGTAATCTTTGGGGGTGTTTGGCTTGTTTATTTGTGATGGGCTTTACCGCTACATCTTTTATTTGGAACTGTTCTAGGGTTATATCCATTAAATATATGAAAATTTCTTCAACGTTCACAAGTAATAGAGTTTCTTCAAGATCAAATCGATTACATTTGATAGAAAAATCTTAATCGATGACAATGGATGAAAAAAATTCTAAATCACTCACAAATGTACTAATAATTGGAGACCGCATGATTTCAAATTTAAATTGGATACTAAAGCTGTATTATAAGGAGTTTTTTAAATCTTGAATAATTAAAAACTAAACACGGACAATTAACAAATTATTAAAAGAGTAGTTTTATCTTTGTCCATTACTTATTTTGCTATTTAAGTAGTCATCTTATGAAAAGAAGATTTATGAATCTTATTAAAAGGATTAAAACATTCTAGGGTCAAGATTAATTTATAAGGACTTAATTTAAGAATGACTACTTAATTTTGATTTTCTTTTATAAGTAAAGAGAGATGAGAGATTGCATGATTGGTCTCTGTGATTCAAACATAAAATGTAAGGATATTTTAGTCTTTCTAATATATTTGACGAATGAAATGTTAAATTTAATGGAAGAGGAACCAAATGTGCAACAATGTTTGACTTTTTGAACTATTAATGTAAAAAAACAAAGTACGAAAATTGACGATGCGAAGATGTGTAAATCACAAGAACCAACCAAACGGTTAATTCTTAAATCTGAAATAAGTTTTAAATATAACGCTCTTCTATGGTAGATGCATTTAAGAAAAACTTCCTTTTAGTTACAACTACAATTAATTCTATTGCTACAGGAAATATACAAATGCATGTGATAGAACAACCAAGCTAAACAATATACTGCACGTTACAAAATATCTTTTTTCATATAAATATCTTCAAATACAAAAGCTATACCAAAATACAACACCATGTAGGACTTATTTATTTGATCATTGTCTCATTATCCTTGTATGAATTTGCTCTTTACATTAAAAAAAACCCCAACTTTGTCTTACAAATAATAATAAAAAAATGATTATAACAAGACTTAGGAGTTACATGATCGATCTCCCACCATATGAAAATGATCTCACCATCATCATCATCCTTCTAGTTCTTGAATTCGTCGTATGGTCTAAACTCTGCAATTCAATAGTTGAATTACTCAAAGTCGAATCTGCAACAACAATATCCACAGCTGAATCCATTGAAAACGACCTTCTTAACGTAACAACAGTCTCAACTCCCGGTTTTAAATCTTGAACTTCACTCTCTTGGACATTATTCAAATCCAATTCACTAACATTTTCTTGATTTTCCATTTGGGTATTTTGATTCAAACCAACCCAGCAATTTCTATGTCAATCACTCAATCCCAAACTCACATTCGAGTCATTAGAAACAACCGGTGCACGACAAACAGGACAATTTGTATGTGACCTTTACCAAGTGTCAATACAATTAATATGAAACACATGGTTACACTTAGGTAACAATCTCAAATTCTCATTATTTTCAAACTCAGTCAAACAATCCGAACAATCTTTGCTTTTGATCAAACTATCACCTTTTTTGAACATAACAACCGTAATAGAATTGATCAAGGAAGGTTGTAGGCCAATAGTTGTGATATACCAAATGGGGTGGTCGACTTCTGGTTGATGATCTTCATCTATATAGTTTCTAGATTGTTTGTTGACTTGACGTAATCGAGCACAATATCTAATGATGATAAAATAGTAACTGATGAAAAAAAGAGCGCTAGCAATTAAGGATGCTATGACTATCAGACAAGGTGAGATATGATAGTTGTTGTTTGTGGTGGTTGATGGTGGTAGTTGTGGTGGCCAGTAGAATGATGTGTAGTCACAGTTGTATGGGGTGGGGTTTGTAGGTTGGCTGGAATATGGATGTTCCGGTGATAAATTGGAAGAATTAATGAGGGATTTTTAAGTTACACGTTACGATGAGGGTTGTAAATATAAAAATTCAAAATTCTGATGCAGAAGAACAACAATAATACATAATTCCATTGAGAACGGAATACGAGGGAGGTGAAATGTAGACGTTATACTCTTATCCGAAGATAAAAAGATTATTTTCAAAAAAACTTTGACAGACGCATAAGTATGTATAACAATAATAATAATAATAATAATAATAATAATAATAAAGACATTAAAAATAATATCAATAATAGTAATAAATACAAACGATAGTATATATTATATAAAAATAAAGATACATAAGTATAAATTTTTTATATAAATATATAAGAATATATATATTATGTAAGTATATAACCAAGTTAAAATAAATATATATTATACGACAAAAATTTATTTAAGCATGCATTTTTTTTAAAGTATAAGAGTACAAATCTCAACTGTTCATTTTCATCAAAATGACAAAACTCCCACATTTTTAAAAATTAAATATCTCAAAAATGGCTAGTTAAACAATTATAAAAAATGCACCATAAAAATCAACGTCTTTTCCTTTTCGATTAGACATATGACATGCCATACTTTCGAAAAAAAAAATAATTTTTTGGTGGGTTTTGAAAACTGGTAACGCATGTGTTATCAACAACTAACACTTGTGTTATAACAACTAACACATGTGTTACCGGCGACTATCACATATGTTACCACCGACTATCGTTTGTAACACATGTGATAGTCCCTGATAACACATGTGATAATCGCGGGTAAACATTTGTTGGTCAATGGTAACACATGTATTATCGATTTTCAAAACTAATCCAGAAATAGAAAAAAAAATTCCTCAAAAGTATACCCTGTAAAATGTCTAATTAAAAAGAAAAAAATGTTGATTTCTATAATGTAATTTTTATAATTTTTTGACACATATGATAGTTCTTGTACTCAAACAAACTCACCTATATGTTATATACATACATATATATAGGGTAAGGATTAAGAGGGAAGCAAAAAAATTAGAGAATGAGGGAAGCAAATCTCAACCCTTGATTTCAGCATAAATGAATTAAAAAAATCATAAAAAATTTTAAAATTTAACATTTATCACAAATAAATGTTAAAAATATTTATTTATGAAACAATTAAGAGCTAAAATTTATTTTCTAAAATTTAGATCTTCTCTATGAATCTTGTTTCTATATATATTAGTATTATTAGTATCAATATAAAAATAAAAATAAAGATAAATATATAAAATTATGGGGATAGGAATAGGAATCGAAACCGAAATTCGAAGAGCGATCATTATCATAAATTGACGTCCTATTTTGTCACTCAACCAATGTTTATTAAAGTTATATAATGTGGATATTTATTAATTATATATTTATAAACGTAATTGTAGGTGGTTGTAATTGGTGAGGGGGAAAACTAAAGTACTTTTAATGGTGTTTTCATTGGTGGTATGTTAATGCCACTTGACACTAATTTTACACATACCATTTTTCAATTATCTAAGTTACATTATGCAACTATTAATATGATTACTAATTTACGTTGTAATTATTTGTTTCGAGAATCTTATACATTAAAAGATTAAGTCTCATCACTAATGTTAAGTCTTATTAATTTAATTTAATATATTAAATTTTATTTATTAATGTTAAATCTTATTAATTCAATTTAATTTTCAATTTAATTAATTAATGTAAATAAAATGAAAGGGTGAACTCAAACTTCACATATATTATCATATCATCAAGTCGTCAGAAACATGGTAACCTACTTACAATTATATTGGGTGCTTAATTTTTATGGATATCAACTCAACCATTGATTAACTCTCTTCTCAGAGTCAAAGAGAAAAGCTTTAACATATGAAAAATTATCGGGAGGAATATGATGGGAGTTTTAAACCACTAAATGATGTTAAATGTTACATGAATTGTCTCTTGAGTTTCTTCTTATTGTTTTGTTAAACCTTTTTTTATAGTTGTATGCGTTTGAGCTTCGTTTAACTCAACATATTTTATAGCTATTTAACTAAACATTACGATATACGTTTTTAATTAGATGCACCATCATATTTATGTTTCAACAATTTACACAAATATTACGTAATGAACAATTTTATACAAACTATGTGCATCGCACGGATACGAAGGACTCGTATTATTATAAACTTTAGTGAAGTTGCGAATTGTGTAAGGTTCGATCCACCGTCAATGACGTACATTTTGTTTCACAAGTTGCCTTCCTCAATTCAATTGTTAATTGGATTACTTGCAATCCACCATCATTACTACGTTATTTTATTTATTGAGTACCTGATTTAATTATATTCAAATGACCTCATTTAATATTAAGAATTCATATACCAATATGAATATATATATATATATATAATAACATAATCTAAAATGAAAGAAAATTTTGGGAAAGAAATAGAAGAAAGAATAAAAAACAAGTATGATTCAACAAAAAAATAAATATGATTTACAAAAATGTTTTATGTGATTCAATAAATACTTATCTATGATTCAAAAATTATTTTCATTAAGAAACATTTTTTTTTAATCAAATGGTTAATTTGATGAATCAAAGAGTTAATTTGTTGAATCAAAGGGTTAAATGAACTTTTCTCCCATTTATCATCAATTTTTCTTCTCCTCTGAAACCTCTTATATATATATAATATATATAATATATATATATAATATATATATATATCATCTGGCCGAGAAGAGAGTACCAAATATAAATAAAATAAAGTCAATTAGTGTCAACGCTTGGTACTTATATTTTTATAGTGAATTTAAGAAAGCGGAGATGAAGAGAGACAATGATAGAAGTTTAACAATTAAAGAACAGATAGATTTTTATAACTAAATAAAATTGCTTATCAAATCGATACATTAAGTTGCAAATTCTTAGATGAAAAACTATAATAAAAAGAACTAGTGTTGTCTCAAAGTAAATGCACATGCGAGGCCTTGACATTCACTATTATAAGATTAATAGTGGCATTATATATAACAGATTAACATCAAATACCATTTTGTAGAATATTAATAGACAGACAAAATAGTTGTTCTGGTGGTGATCCTCCTACCATATATGTCTATTTTTAACTAAGACTCAACTAAACGTAGTATGGAACTCTAAAACAATTAGTTGCTATAAAACAACCCATAATAATAATATTAAACCCAAAAGTAAAATAGGAAAAGTTCATTACGAATTTTTAGTTGTATATATCACACTAAAGTATACGACGTACAAAATTATTGTATTAGAAACATACTTAATTTTAAATATGTACTCACTATAATTTAATATCAATTATTGGTTATAATCAGAGTAACTAACTTACATTGCCATATCATGTGGAGAATGTCATCTTCTAAAAAGATGGATATTGTGATACACGATTACCTTCTACGCCATAGGCATTGACTATTGACCCTAGAAATCTTGATATGTATCTATTATAATTGTTGGGAGTTAATTGTATATATAGTTTACGTAGTTTATACACAGTAGGACACTTATTTTGTATACTTTATTTTTTTATTGACAGTTTAAAAACTCAAAAGTTGTTATGTGCTCAGTCTCTCATTTACAAAATTTAAATTTTCAATTGCTAGATACAATGAAATGACCAAATTACCATAATATTTAAATTTTATAATTGTTTTTCCTTTTTATTAATACATCATTCTTCTCTAACCACCATCCAACCCTCTCTTATTTCATTTTCTTCTTGAATATAATTGTTACTTAACTAAAGCACACCCTCAATCTTACTTATAGATATGAAAATATAATAATAAAATAATAAAGTATAATAAATTAAAATATTTTTAATTAAAGGATCAAAGTTAGATATAGGTAAAACTTTAAGGATCAAAAATGAGAAAAGGTTTAAAATGTTATTTTATTGTATTTAACGGTTAAAATGTTAAATTTAACAAAGTAAAAATTAAACGTGCAATAATTTTTATATTTTTAGACTGACAATATAAAAAATAAAATACATGAACTAAATATGTTACTGTTTACAAATCACAAAAATCATTCATGTAATTAACTCTAGTCGTTATTTTGCGGTTATAATCCTTTCTAATCCTCATACCATGATGTATAGTTCATATATAATGACGTAGGTAGGTGATCCTTGGGCTAGCTGGCTGCTCGAGTACTCGATCGGTTAGGTACCAATTCGCATATGTTCACATCACATGCAAAAGGAAAATAAAAATAAAAATAAGGAACTTTATTAAATTGAAAGGTCAACACCTTCGTTGGACTTTTATTTATAACATGCTAAAAACAAGTGGGAGAAAATTATACTCATAGTATAAGACTTTTGGATGTTCAAATTAATCATAATTGTAACTTATCATCTATCATCACATCTTTAATTTATAAAATTCAAATCCTTAGTTCTCGTTGATTATTATTTCTACTAATATGAATTATTCCTTTATTATATGTATACACCATGAAATGGATTATATAAATTATTGATTGATGATTGATTATTGATTACGCATGCACTTGTAATTGTACATCATATGCACTAATCCAAAAGTTTGACATCAAGATATATTGACTCTCACTTGTAAATAAGTATTCATCTTTTTATTTTAGCTTATTTCGAAATAAGTGTTCAATTTTAAAAGTAATATACTAATTTTACAAATTTATTTATAATTTACTTCTTCAAAAAACTGATTATATAAAACCGTGTAAAAAGTGAGAGTAACACTGTCATTTATCTCTTGCATAATATATTGATGAGTATTGATCAAATAAGAATACTTCAAAAATAAGAACGGTAAGAACGTTTCAAATTTGCACTTATACTCGACAAAATCATTGAATTCACATTTATATATCTCAAATATGCAAAGAAAAATGAATGCACATTTCTAAAAATGTATACAATTTGAGAAAAACGATTGATGCGCAATTTAACATTTTTCATCTAAATTTTTTTCAATTTTTATGCATTTATAAGGATGCACATCTATTTTTCTTCACATATATGAGATGTATGAATTTGAATATATTGATTTATGAAATATATTTGTAGATATGAAGTGTTCTTATCCATTTTTATTTTTAAGGTGTTTTACTGGAATTCTTCCCATATATTGATTATGTCTTTTTAAAAAATTTGTGTAATTCGATGTAAATAAGTATTATAAGACGGAGATAGTAACAACACGTTATAGAATAAAATAATAAGAAATTGCATGTTGCAAGGAACCTCCATCATTGACCATAACAAAACAGGGTGTCTTAGGTCCGGTTCTATGACCCTTTCGTTAAACTCCCATGTCTTATTTCCTATATATACGCATAAATAATATTACACTATTCAATTCTTCAACGACCCCATTTTCATCTACATTTATCATATTTACAACCTTAAAACCTTAATTCAAACCATATAAAATGTCAATATCCATTTCAAGAATCATTACTTCTTCATATATATCAACATTTCCAAGTTTAAATTCAAAGTGTATTGCAATTAAACCAAATTCTCATGCATCCTTCTCAAAGAACAAGGATCTTGCATCATACATTAATATTTATGGTTTAAATAGCAGAAGCTTTCAATACGATCCAATGTTTACGATAACACGAAGAAATTTTGTGATACGTAGTAACATTACTCCGCCTCCCGGAGTTCCTATTCCTTCTGGATCACCTTCCGGTTCTATGTAAGCTTCAAAAAAGACCCTTTTTTGTATTATTTAAATTAAAATATTATTTCTTGAAGTTAACTAATGTGTCTCTACTTATGATCTAAACAAATTATTTATGTGTTCCTTATTTCAGGAGGAATTGGATTGTGGGTATCGTGTTAACATTTGTTTTACCATTTTTCACGCATAAATGGGGGCCAATACTTGCATTAAAAAGTAAGAATAAAATAATTTCATGACATATCGTCGATATACATATTTGGATATATACGATTATGAACTGAATGACATAACGCGTGATCATGTAGATAAAGTGGACGCCGCGGTAAACACGGTTGAGTATTTGATAGAAACGATCGAAGAGGTGGCTACGAAAGTTGATCATGTGATTGATGATATTACAGATGATCTTCCTCAAGATAGTCAACTTCGAAAAACAATGGAAGCTGTCGATAGCTTAGTTGAAGGAGTAGCCAAGAGTGCTCATATCGCCGATGAGATCATAGATAAGGTTCGATTATTACCAACTATATACCGTGCTTCTTCATTATATACTCGATCTCAATAACTAGAACTCGAACATTAGCATGGCTACAAACAAAAGCTACGTAGAAAGTGTGAAACATTTTCAAAAAATTTATGTAATTAGGACAAGTTATTACACAATTTGGACAAGAGTTCATAAAATCTATTCCAATTATAAGATTTCTTGCATATTTTAGGCTGGCAGCCATCTTGCAAAATGATATGGTAACCGATTTGAGTATTAAATTATATTATTATATTTAAGCATAAGCAATAATAATAACAATATAAGGTGTACGTACTACTTTTTTCTTAATTGTTATATTAAAAGCTAAGTATGACACTAATCTTGTAAAATAATTGTTATTACTCCATTATATTATTAGAGGAAAGTTTATCAAAGTATGAAAAATTTTGAAAGTATGAAAGTACAAATCTCAATCGTTGATCTTGATCAAAATAACAAAATCCCCACATTCTTAAAAATTAAATATCTCAAAAACCGTTAGTCAAAAATTTATTAAAATAGCACCATAAAAATCAGCGCTTTCTCCTCTTCGATTTAAGATCCCACAAGGTATACTTTCGACTTTTTTTCATTTTTTGGTGGGTTTTGAAAATTTGTAACACATGTGTTATAAACAAATAACACATGTGTTACATTTTACTAACACATGTGTTAGCATCGACTATCGATTGTAACACATGTGATAGTCGTTGATAACACATGTGATAACCGCGAGTAACACTTTTATTAATCCATCATAACACATGTGTTAACCCACAAAAAATAAAAAAAATAAAATTCGTCGAGAGTATGCCTTGTGGGATCTTAAATCGAAGAGGCGAAAACGCTAATTTTTATGGTGCAATTTTTATAATTTTTTGACTAACGGTTTTTGAGATATTTAATTTTAAAAAAAAGTGAAGGAAAGTAAGTTTTTGTCACGTGACGCATTTCTATTGATACTTTAATAATTTAAAAAAAAACTCATACTTTAATGATCTCACCACTATATTATTATTATTATTATCATATTTTCTACTCGTATTTAATCAACATTACATGCTCAGAAGTGGGAATTTATACATACACTTCTTTTTAAATTCTTGTTTATTGCAAGTGGTCGCTTGCGAATCTTAAGTTCATGATATTTTTAATCCTTCGAATTGTAAACACGAAGAACATTTCCCTCAAATTAAGATGTTGATACTTGAGTATGATATATTAAAAATTTAAGCATATAATCTTGGTAAATTGTTGAAAAAAGAATAACAAAATACGAATCATGTTTGTTGTGAGATACATAATATTGTTACCGATTTATCGATGCAAAAAACAATTCAATTGATTATATAGTTGAAAATGACATTTTATACATTTGAAAGTCAAAGTCAAAATTAAAGTCTGTGTTAATGGAGCAGATGGAAGCCGTTGAGGATAAACTAGAGGCGATAATTCTGAAAGAAGCTAAAGGGGAGGAGAAGGTGGTTTCCAAACAAGTTGTGATTGTCACCAAGGAAGAAATTACTACGCAAGAACAACAAAGTGGTTAGAAATTGGATGAAAATATAATAGAATTCTTGGTCAACGTTTAGGTGTTTGACCATTTGGTTTTGGAAGTTAAAACATCTCCGATGGATTAAACTTCTCTGAGTTTAAAGCACTGATACATTTGGTATTGGAAGTCAAAAATGGTTCAATTGGTATCTGTACTATAAGTTTATTTGTTGATTGGTTTATTTATTTCCGCATCTGATTAATTTGTTAATAAATCATTATTATTACCTTTGGTCTGGAATTTCTTTTGACCAATTATATGTATACAACTTATGGTCAATACTCCAAAATGTCGTTGAGTATTTGCCAAAAATAAATAAATAAACACGTAATAACCTTCACCATTGTTCTACCTCAGAAATTTGTTCCAAGCCTTTTAAACACTAAAAAAACATAAAAATATATATTAAATGCAACTCCATACAACTTTTTTATATAAATACGTACTCACACTTTTATATACGCACACATACAACACTACATTTCATAAAATTCTACATTATGTCAATCACAAACTTTTTGGCTTCCCATTCCCAAAACACGTTCACCAGATATAATAACTTGCAAGCAAACACAATATCTCAAGGATTTTATGCAAATCCTTTTTCTAATTTTCCGATGAATGCCGTCAATATCACCACCAACAGCATTACTACAAACCGTGTTGCTAGAAGGAATATCTCGTTGATCGTTTATGCTCACAGAAAACAAGATGGAGCTCCGCCGCCACCACCGGCGTCTCATCCTCCTTCAAGCACCTGGTAATTAAATACAAGTTTTATGCTTCGTGTTTACAGGTTTTATGCAACTGAACAATCTTTTTGTTTTTTCTTTTGATGAAGGAAAAATTGGGTTATTGGATTTTTGATGACATTTATAGTACCCTTTGTCACCACCAAAGGTGGTCCTATAAAAGCATTAATACGTAAGTACTTATATCTCATGTTAAAACTCTTTTTAAGTTTAAACTTTGATAACATATCGACTTCTCATGATCTATCATGTTAATGTTAACGAGGGGATTCTTGCACTTGGATTCATTTTCTAACAACGATAAATTTTAAAACGATACGCTTATTGTAAATAGTACATATGTTTATTTAGTACACTTTTGATCTATCATTTTAAGTATAGATTAAATTAATTTGTGAGAAAAACGCACTGTAGTGAAGGTTGATAGTATGCTGGACACAGCTGAGCAAATATCGGAGGTGGTGGAAGTGGTGGCGGATAAGGTGGATAAGGTGGCGGAGAAACTCTCCGAAGATATGCCAGAAGGTAGCAAAATAAAAAACACATTGGATTTTATTGAACAAGTGGCTGAAAAACTTGAAAAGGATGCGCATACCGCCGGTGATTTCATTGATAAGGTAATTTGGATTCTATAAATGGTCCCAATATAGATTACATTCATTTATTTATATATAGTTGCCCGTTTCATAACATGCTGATACGAATGCATCAAAAACGTCATTTTAAGACCTATAAATGCCAGAACAAGTGCCTAGTTTCTCATCGCAATTTTGTTTTTTTGGAATTATTTGTAATGATTTTAAGAACTTGGCTCACAGAGTTCGCTAGAAACTCAAGTTAGTAATATCTATCACAAAACAAATATTTCATTATGATTGGGAGTTGGGACCTATCTAGCCCAAATAATAGGCCCATATTTCTAATGACTTCAACCATTTCAGCCAATTGCTTCTCCTTCGGGTCAGGCCTTGGAGCCCGACGCAAAGCCTTTTTACTAGAAAGATCTAAACAATTTAGGTCAGAGAAAAACTAACAGGAATTTTGGATATCTTGAATTCATTTATATATGCGTACTCAAAACATAAAAATGTAAAAAGTAAGATTATGAATTCAAATAATACAAATCTTTTCTTAGTTAAATCTTTTTACTTTAGATTAAACTGTTATCGAATTGACTTGAATCGTACGTAGTGAACCAATTATCTTGATGTTTTTTCACCAAAACACATGCAGGTTCAAGAAATGGAGGATAAAATTGAAGAGATATTGGAGCCCATACTCTCTGAAGCTAAGGAAGTTGAAAAAGATGTGAAACATAAAGAAAAATCAAAACATACATAACTCTTTTTCTTTCGTTGAATGAGTTACACCGATACAAATAGTTTTACGGCATACGTGGTCTATCTAATGTAAAACGAAAAGAAGTACGTGGTTGATCTCATTAGTAGCCTACATATATGAGACGGAGAACTCGGCAAGATGAGATAGAAAAAAAAAGAGCCGACATTCTTCTTTTCTTTTTTCTTTTGTAAACTGTCCACATTCATAAGATCACGAAATTACAAAATATGATGTAGGTACAAAATGATCGTAAGACCGTTTGCAGTGGGTCGTGGTCACCATCCGTAGAGCGAGCACGGGTTCAACACGAACGGAGTACGTCCCATGCTCGTGTGTCGTCGTTAAGCCAACCACAAACCCAGCACGGAGAAAAAGTGGGCCCACATGGTTTTTGTCTTTTTCTCCTTTTCTTTCTATTTTCGGTTTCTTTTTGTTGTTGTGTGTATTGTGTTGCTTTGTGTTGTTGCAAGAAAGAAAGGAAAAAAAAAGCGAAGAAGAAAACAAACAACTCTAAATAAATAGATTTAATTAGTTTATAAAATAGACTTTTAATTTTGGGCTACACTTTTTTTTAAGCTATACTTTATTAATTCTAAAAATGTAATGTTTTATAATTACTTTTGTAAATACTATGATGATTTTTTAAAATTTAATTTAATAAGTTTCTTATTTAATTAAAAGTCATCGTTTTTTTTTAAGAAAGTAGAAATTAAATAATACAATGAGATTTAAATGGTACTTGTTACTTTTAATTTCTTGATATGTCGTCGTGATTGTAAGAGCAAACGGAGTGGGAGGTCCAAAGTCATCATTCACCATCGAAAACACCGTCAGAACATTGTTCTACCACTCTGGAAGGGCGTCTCTCATGAGAACGTTGTTTCGAGCATTATTTATTTTCTTTGTTTTCTTTTTGTTTGTTTTTATAATAGCTTGTGTATTTGTGTGTGTATTATTGAGGAAGAAGAAGATGATGATTTGTCTGTGCTCTATGTGTATAGTATAAGGAAGAAGAAGAAATAATTAGGTTATTAAATGAGTCATTTCATTTGAATGCGTTTATTTTTTTAGATGGGTTCAGTTTATTAATATGTGTTAATTTTAAATTATTTTTAAATTGAGTTAAACTCATTAAAATTAAAGTAGACTAAATTAAAAAGAGTTATGTATATATTTAAAAACTTGAAATACTTATTTTATTTTTAATGAATTTATTTCTTTTATTAAATTTCTTTTATTTTTTATTTCTACTTATCAAATTATTTAAACTTTTTAATGAATAAAAAATTAAAAATAAAACTAATAACACTCTTCTGTTCTTATTTTTCACTTATTCGGTAACAGTATTTCTCCTGAATACTGTAACACCTAAATCATCACTTCAGTGTTCTGATCGTAGGAAAATTACGAATCACGACTTACTGCAGGTGGTATTATGTAACACTTTTACCCTATTTTATTGGACTTCCTATGATAACAACAGTTGATTAATTGAAAATTATATTCAAAAAGTCATGATACTCGAAAAACAGAGTAGTCAATATAAAACTCACACTTGTTCAAATAATTAATAAAAAACTCAAACCGCTTTTATTTTTTAATTGTTGTGTATAAGATCATTGACTTGCCTTCATACTTTCAGATCTTACTCCTTAACATTCTTTAACATATTCACTTCTATTTAAATTAAATAAACTCAAACAAGTGATCATTAATAAAATTTGTGTAGCTTCAATGGCAGCAACATGTTTAGTAACATCATGTGGTATGAATACCTTTCATAAGGTTTCATATCAAAGATTTGATCCCCTCTCATCCGCCATCATTGCCGCAACTGCACTTCCGAAAAAGGTGGCAGCTGGTGGGTGTTTTTCGCTAGCTAACCGGAGGTATCTCACCTCCGGTGAACGAAGATCCAGATCAAAGATGTAAGTTCTCTTGTCTATCAAAGATCCTGTGTTTTTATATTAAATATGTGATTAAAGTTTATTTTTTTCTTCTTTTTTTTCTTTTTTCCAGGGAGTTTGTAGTCTACAGTGGTGACCAAGTTGCAGAACTCATACCTTTAGGGATTCATTTGCCTGAAAATTGGTTTGTTTGTTTTCTTTTTCTTTTTAATTTTAAAGAAAAAAAAGGTCTTTTCATTATTTAAGTGAGAATTTTAAAGTTTATTTTTGGGTTTTAAGTGGATTTATAAACACTTATATTTAAACCATAGTCATTGCTAGTATTATTTAAGTTAACACGTGATCCCCTCTAGTAATTAAGTAAATAATATAAAAAATAAAAATCTGTTTTTAATTACTTTTCCACTTGTTGTCCATACTCTAATGACATTAATTAATCTATAGAAGTTATCACATATCATTTTAAGCTTATTTAAAACATTTTAGAAATTGCAATGAATATTGTAGCATCAAGAATTGAATACATTCTTTTCAAACAATTTTTTGTATGTGTTCAGGCCAGCATGGATCCCAGGAGTCGTATTGGCTATAGTTGCATCATTTTTCACACATAAATTGGGGCCTTTCGGAAAAATTAAAGGTAAAAGTTATACATCAATGTAATATTTTTATTTGTTTATTTTTCTAGAGAGAGCAAATTTTATTATTACTCAACCAAAATCACAATCAAAGATACAAATAAGACTCACCCAACTTAGCCACTCCAATCTATACTACATTTCTCATGCACAAAATATATATAGTTCTAAGCAGCCTTCACCTGAAAACTTCTATAAGCCCATGTACAGCCTTCAGATATATAATACTCGTCCATTACAGTAAGTCACACAATCACCGGCATGCATAATTCTACCCTGCAGAAACTGCTTTGTGACCCGTTTCACGTTACACCTGATGTAGCCACAGATTTTAGATCAATACCCATAGGTTCCACTTTTTAACACTTTCCCTTTCACCCTTGACTTTTTCCACTAGAAGCTTCTAATTTGTACTTCTTGAAATAAACCCGCTCCTCTTAAAACCTTCTTTCCAAATACATTATCATTCCTGTTTTTCCAAACTAAATATGACGTGACCCATATCACCCCTTTTCACATATCCTTTAACAGATTATTAGAACCAGACAAACCTGAATCAAATAATTCTCCCACATCCAACAATTCACATCTACCTAAACTCCACCAATTAAACACCTTGTCCCAAACCGTTCTTACTTCACGATGCAATATTAAACAATGATCAATTGTTTAAATAGTCTCTTCAGACCATGGACATAATAAAGAAAGCATATTGATCAATTCCTCTTTTGTTGAGTTCCACCTTAACCGGCAACCGCTTCCTCCTTGTACTCCATGCAAAAATGTAAATATTGGCTGGTACTAATCTGTTCTGTTTAGTTTGTTGTTCATTTGACCCGCCACCAAGTAACACTCCATCTACCTGATCCGCTACACTACTGACTTTGTACATTTGTTCTCCATCCGCAACCCATTTCCATTTATTTGTTTATTATTCATACAACTCAAAATCTTCTCAGTTTTTAGTAAGATGAGTCATGTTCTCGTAAACCAAATACTTCAATGCGCTTACTGATCTATATTAAAACATCGAGCCACAAACTTCTTTTTTATTGACTATATTATTAAACTTTTATTACACTCATTAACTTTTTTACTATAGCTTCCATAGTAACTAAAACGCCAAACAGGAAGAATAACCGAACAACCATTAAATCTTGATTTTAGAACCAACAGATATTTGATCTTGTGGTATGTGAGGAACTCATGAGTCAAAAGATTGTTAGTTTAGTTTTAATCCCGTATGAGACAGTGTATATATACATGTGTGAATCATACATAAATGTGAGATATGTCGTAGGTTTACATTGGTAAAAAAGGTCTTGATTTAAGATAGCCATTAAGAAGTATTTTTAGTTAATTGCTACCTATGGATTGTTTGTAGAGGACATAATTTAAGCTTAAATTAGATAAACTCAATAGAGTACTAATTAATATAAAGTTTGCTCAAGATTTGCCATTGGATTGACAGAGGAACTCGACAAGGTAGAGGAGGCGGTCGATAGTGTGGCAGATCGAGTGGAAGAAATTGCGGAGAAGGTGGAAGAGTTTGTTGGAGATATTGCGGATGATCTTCCGGAAGGTAGTCAACTTAGACAAACGTTGGAACAAGTTGAAAAGGTTGCTGATACCATCGGAAAGGATGCTAAAAAGGTTTCTGATATGGTCGATAAGGTAACGTGCTTCAAATCTTATAACAAATCTAAGAGTTAAGTTATTCCATTCGTTAATTTTAGACGGCAACCCAATTTGATAATAGTAACAATTATCATGACGTAAAGGTCGATAACATATAAACTTTAGTTTAGTTATAACTTATATACATATAATCAGATATTTACTCTGACTTCAAAATCAGCGTGATAACATATTTTTGCAATTTCAAGCATTAATACGAGAACAACTATTTACTGGTACAGTTAACTTAATTAGTACCCCCACTTGTTCAATAATATTAAAATAAAAACATCAGCTTGCCATTTCTATTTATAACAATATTATCTTACTAGAAAAATTATATCAAAATTAATACATTATCTTCCCAAGAAATTGAAATTACAAAAGAATTAGAAAAAGGGCAAGTGGAGATCGAGTAGGTACATATTAAATAAGTTGGATACTACGTAGGATTCCTCGCTCTATTGTGGTTTATTGGTTTAACATACTATTTTATTGAATATATAGCATAGCATGTATAATAATTAAGATGAATTAATTAATTGTGGGGAATGCAGATGGATGAAATGGAAGCAAAATTGGAGACTATGCTCGATAAAGCGAGTGAGAAAGAGAAGACTACACCCAAAGATCATGTAGAGCCACAATAGTCTTAGATTCTTAAACTTCATTTCTCATCAAAATCGCCGAACCAAAATTAAAAATTTACGCTACTGGATTTAAGTTAAAGGAGGTGATAACTACACTAAAACTTTTAATGCCACATATATCAAGTTTTCAACACCGTAGGTCTTTCACCTTAATGCGTATTTTCAACAGCTTAATGCATACATTTGATGTATTTATTAGAAAATTTATCGTATTTATCACATCCATTGGATAAGATGCTTTCAAGTTGTTTTTTCTTTCCGTCCATATTTGTGGATTTTGGAAGAGTGACACTTATTCGTTTATTAGATCTTAGATTGTTATTTGACACGTTATCTTATATGAGGCTTTCTTTTCATTTTTTTTTTTTCATAAAATTTCTCATGAAGAACCTCAAAGACGTAAAACTTGTTAAAAAAGATTTATAAAAGATTTCGTTGAAAAAAAGAACCCAAAATATTTGGTTATGATTCGGTTTTCTTAAACCATAGTAAGTAACGCAATAGTAGGAGGGAATTGGGCCAATATGTGTTCCTTAAGTGTGGTATAGGAGGGAGTCATGGGCTAACATGTTTGGGCCGATAAAAAGAAGCCTATGACGGCAGATAGAAGTGTGCTGACAGGTAACAGGCTTTGCCTGGTGACTTAAATTTAGTTTGAGAATTAGTTGTCATGCTTTTATTTTATATCAATATAAAGTTCTTTTTCTAGTATTAATTAACATAAGAGTGAACGAATGATGACTTGTCATGTTTGAAGCCGGGTAATATTAATATCTGTCTACAACAATAGTTTTATGTTTTTTTAATCGAAAACAAAATGAAAAATATTACTAAGAAGATTTAAACTCGATCGTTAACTAGTGTAACATCTTATAGAAACGACGCATGCATAATTCACTTGTTTAGCTTCGTGATACATAGTGCCAGTATCATGTCTACGCTACTGTGCTTTGTTTACTTGATTAAGAATATTAAGTAATCAATAAACTTCTTCTAGATATGATGTTATTATAATGTCCTTTTTATTCCAAATAGTGGAAAGATAACACGTACCTTTTTTACTTTTTATGCATGATGGCTTTCTACAATATTAGTATTAGTATATATATAAACAAGCAACCAATGAATCGGATTGGTATTTTGTATGATGAGCCTCTACTTTTTATTCATTATGTTTAGACATAGGACCCCATCTAAAATTGCTTTTAGTAATTCTATTATGTTATTTCCTCATCAATATGCTTCATTTAATTATGCATACTAAATATGTGTTGTTGATTTGAAATGCCACCTAAATTATTGCATGACTTGAGTACATTGCTTAAGGTTGTATACTTGTATCTTTAAATTGGTCAAATCTTGGAACAATGTCTTTGACCTTTTTATATCTAATCAACTACCATTTGAATTATTCTTCAAGTTATCTTGTTACCATGTGATGTGATAACAGTGTATAATAGAATCAAATTCTTTCATGCTAACTGTATATTTCAATTAGCACTATAAGACCTCTCCCAATAGAAAAAGCTTCTTTCAAATTTCTTCTAAGCTTCTTTCCTGCTACATCAGCATTACGTCAGCATTTCTTCAGAAAAAATGGACCCTACAATTTACCAATAATACATTTACTACAAACAGAAAACAAAAAATAAAAAATAAAAATAAAACAGAAATGGCCCACTTTGCAGGCATTTCCTCCGTCCTCATACTTCTTTATCAAGAAGCAAACATGGAAGACACCCAAGGAAGTGTTGGTGCCAATGGTGTCTTCATGAAGAAGCTCTAAAAACGCTTCAAAGAAGGACCGTTGGCACGAATATAACCATCAAAATTATGAGTACATTTTTATATTTATTTATCATGAGAATTACGCTTTTGACTTTATAACAATAACAAGTACTATGATGACAAAGTCGGAAAGAAAGGCGTCCGACTCGTAAAAGAAGATAAGTTAGCAGACAGAATTTGGTAGGTGCGGTTGTTAGGCAATAATGCTAGACCCTCAACCAAACCCCACTTCACTATCATAACATTTTTCTATTACTTCCTTTACCTTCTCAAGTCCACTTTTTGTTACTCCTTTTTCTTTTCATAAGAAAAGTCGTTTGTTTTAATCTTAAGGAAGTGAAATGAGATCATGTATATGTATACTTACATGACCAATTCAAGAAAGTTACAAAGAAAAATGATTTTCATTTATATGTAATATGATAAACGCTCAAAATGTTATATGGTGATACCATCGTTCTCGCATAAGTTACAAGAAATAGGTTTTATGATTTGGTATATACTTTTTTTATATGTATCAATCATTTAACCTCTCAAAGATGATATTGTCGACATACCATCATAATAGATCGAATCGTGAATCAAATATCGCTAACAAACACTTATAATGTACGTGGTTCCAATGAACTAGAAAAAACCTAATGCAACTATCAAACAACAAACTCTCACAACGAATATTTGTTATGTTAATTACAGTTTTAGTATTGTCGTTATCATTTTTCTAAAACTTAAGTATCAAATTTGATATTGTAGAGTATCTTTGACTTTAATTGTTCTAATAGTAAAACATCTTGCACGTCTAGTCTTGTTAAAAGTCTTGATAGTAGTTAGTTTACTCATTAGCAAAACTTCATGAATGTAAAATATAAGTTGCTTTAAAGTTTTGAAGATACACACGCGCTTATTTTATGTTAATAAAACGGGAAAGTAATAATAATAATAATAATAAAGGCTTATTTTTTTTTTTTTCTAAGTTAGCATAAACCAATAGAAACCAGACACCATGTTACAAGAAATTGTCAAAACTAGAATAATCGGAATTTCCTACTTTTTCTGTAGATCAAATACAGTACATAAAGATAAAATACTACCGCTTATCCTTTCTTGTGCCCTATGTATCTACTACGTACATAAAGATATCATGTGCTTACGTTTTATTTAGTTTGGTATACTATAGTTTTATGATAAGGTTTTCATCAAAAGCTGATCAATTATAAACTTATTAACTCTCTGTAAGTACAATTAATCATTTTCAATGTGTAAGAACATTAATTAATTGGTGCTTTTTTGGGTGTCTCTTGATTATTAATCATGCAAACCAATACACAAAACCTTACGAAATTGACTAGTGAATATTGTTGTATGGTTGATATCTTAACAACTTAACAATAATACTTATGTTCAAAGTTTGAGTTCCATTGAATTATTAAATTTTAGGATACGTCACATTTTATGCTTTGGTGCTTTCTATTAGGTCAGTAGATTATGAGGACCCGCCCTTAATTGTTTAATGGGTCAAGCCTACTAATGAGCCAAGCTTGCTAACGCTATGCATATTTTGATATGCCCTGTAGTTAGAGTAGGAGAATAACGAACGATCAAAATGGGTCTAAAGTCATTGAACAGATTAATAGTTACACGATTGTCTAATAGGTCAAGCCTACTGATGAGCCAAACCTACTAATGCTATGCATGTCTTAAAAGCAATAACTTATGACACGATTAATTTATTTCAATTAATTTGTATTATTGACTAAGTAATTCATAATTAACTAAATTGTTTAATTTTGTTTAAAATTTAAATTTAATTCATTTATGTTATCACTTTCAGTTTTATATACACACAATTAGTTTGAACTAATTAATTAGTTTTAAAACAAATTGATTAGTGATACGAGTCAAAACTAAATGGTGTTACATTTTGAAATAAGCTACTCGTACTATATTACTTCTTCTGTCTTAAAAAAGAAGTCTACCATTAAAAATAAAAAAAGGTTAATTTATATTTATAATAGAGTAATAAAATGATACATACGTTTATATTGAAGACAAGTTTGATTTAAAAAATTAAAAAATTAATTATTAAAAAAATAAAAGTAAATAAATTTGAGAGTTTAATAATAAATAATAGTTTGCTTGTTAGTAAATAATTTTTTGAAACAAACATAAATAATAATACGAACATTATTTTTGAAACGAATAAACTGACACTAGTGCTATAAACTCTAACAGAAGAAAACAACCCTCAAACAGAATTACATGTAAACATTTAATGTTACGTTATTAATTAAATCGATGAAAAAATGGTGTTATACATTTTGAAGCTACTCCAAATTGAATAGAATCTTCCTTTGAGACATTACTTTACTATTAATTTATTAAATACTGGCACAAA
This sequence comes from Logfia minima, assembly GCA_963921325.1. Lineage (NCBI taxonomy): Eukaryota > Viridiplantae > Streptophyta > Magnoliopsida > Asterales > Asteraceae > Logfia > Logfia minima. The sequence goes on along the minus strand of OY992774.1, from coordinate 5,684,447 downwards.
ATATTACATTCGATTTAAGAAGCTTTTTTTCATTATCTAAAAGTAAATACCTTATACCTATATGAATAAACACTCAATCCTTCCCTTTTAAACCCTTATAAAACCTCAACTCTCCCACTTCCATTAAAATCACACAATCCTCTTTCTCTCCCTTCAATTCTCTCGTCAATAATACACACTAAAAACACAAGAAAATGAGAATTTATAGTATTGGAGCTGTGTTGTTGATGATATTTTTGAGTTGTGGTGTACCATGTTTAGCTAAAGTTTATACCGTTGGAGACACATCTGGTTGGTCACTCGGTGTTGATTATTCTACATGGACTAGTGACAAAACATTCGCCGTTGGAGATACCCTTGGTAACAATTCAATTAACATGTCTTTTTTTTCCTTTTTTTGAACTTACTTTTAGTATAACTTGGTTATTAACATTGTTGGTTTAATATAGAAACGGTACTCATATTAGGAACATAAACATGTCATATATATATCTAGGTTTTTGTACGTATTATGTGTTAATTATGTTTATTTGTTTGTGTTTGGTTAGTGTTCAACTATGGAGCTAGTCATTCGGTGGACGAAGTGTCCTCTAGTGACTACGGCACTTGCAGTGTTGCAAATTCAATTGCGTCATACACGTCCGGGCCCACCACCATCACCCTAAACACCACAGGTACACATTACTTTGTTTGTGGTGTGGTTGGGCATTGTAGTGGTGGGATGAAGTTGTCTGTCCCAGTTACTGGCGGTGGTGGTGATGCAACTCCAGCTACACCTGGAACCAGTACTTCACCCACCGCCAAGCCTACTCCTACCCCACCAACAAGCACCACGACAGGGAGTGTCCCAGCATCATCGACAACTATTTCTCCTGTTGTGGTGGTTGCTTTCAGTTTGATTTCGTTGGTGTTTAAGTTTGTTCTTGTTTGAATTCTCTAGCCAGGATAGAGGCAGTGCAATTGTGGTGTTTTCTGATTTTTATGTATGTAATTCCATTATTGATCGGTAAATAATTTGTACTAATCTTATGTGTTTTGGTTTTACTTTTAATAATAAACCTCGTTTCGTTTGGTCAAATTTATCTAAATCAACATGAATCATTTTCGCAGCTAAATCTACAACTTCATATTCATGAAAAATTTCTATAACAATGGCATTAACTCGTACACACATCCCTAATGTATACACAAAAGTTATTTAACATGTTACCATGGAATATCAAATATTGACTCTCAAATATCAATTCATCAAGATAATTTTCGAGGTAGTGACGGGAACAACTATTTGGGCTATTCGGAGGTGCCGGAATGACGTGACAATTAACATGTCCAAACGGAAGGGCGATACTTTTGGTGATGAAATTAAACATCAATCTTTTATTTGGATTACGAGTTAGGAATGTTACTTTAAAGTGGATTGACTGGATTTGCAATTCTTGTTCTTGTTTCGCTATCTCCATGTACCTCATGTTTCTAGCGACGTGATAGTTTAATTCCAAACACCTCATGTTTCTAGCGACGTTTCTAGTGACTTGCTAGCTTAATTTCATTTACCTCATATTTCTAGCGACTTGCTAGCTTAATTTCAAACACCGTTCATTAGAAAAAAAAAAAAAGACATATTCAATTCAGCGAATATTCGCAAAGCAATTGTTGTAAAAGTTTTTGAATAGGAATTTTTTTTTTTTTGTAAGTTGTTTTGTTGTTAAAGTGTGTATTTTTGATAAAACTATAGACAAATAAATAAAGCTATAGTAGAATGATTCATTTATGTACTAATAACAGTATGATGAAACAATGAAAAAGAAAGAGTTAGTTGGAAAGCAACATTTAAGTTATTATAATGTATATCTTTGGTTGTCATATCCCCACCAAAAACAATCATATTTATAAGAATGAAAGTTATATGAACTTTTTATTTGTATAGATTCAAAAACGCTACCACTTTAACATGTAGAAGAAGTTAGGACAATGACCACTCGTAACTCCAATCTAAGTTTAACATGTTGAACCGGACCCATATGCACCATCCGTACTATTTCATCTTCTTATAATGTAACATTCATAGTGAAATAATTATTAATTATATGCATATGCACATGCACTTACTATTTTACTAATTAATTATATCATTTTTTGAAAATAAAACTAGTTTATCTATTATACAAAGCAAGTTTTGCCATGAGAATAAACGATAAACATAAAGACGCAAGGTACAAGTCATTTTCTACCCGGAGACATGTGGTTAGTGAAATGAAAAGTAGTAAAAGATAAGAGTAGGTTGCTTGTCTTCGTCAACAAAATAAGGTTCAATCTTTTTGTTGCTAAAACTAGTAAAAAAAAAAGTTTATATAAATATTCAACACCATTTACATTGTCCACTACAAACAAAGTTCAACTTATTAGTCAAAAAAAAGTTTATATAAATATTTAAAAAAGCTTATAAAAAAGAAGTTCAACTTATTTGGTAACTTAGTAAAATGAATATTTCACGAGTCATCTTCTTATTATGTCGGCTGTCCAAGTTCAACACTGCAACATGTCATAGAATCTAAACATGTATATATAAGTTCGTATGCTACTTATTCTATCACCGATTGACATATTAACTTTATCGGTATATTTTAACTGAACACTGATCTGTCAATATAACAACACGTACTGATGAATGTATGTAAGATTATTCCTTCATTCTATGGGTAAGAGAGTTTGATTTAGCGTCTAAATGTTTGTTGCTTACTTAGAGGGTATTGGACCTACCGGGCTACCGGTATCCTAAGTGTATTTTAAAATTATCTTTCCCTGTATTCGAGAGTTCAAGACCTAAGTGTAGAGCAAATATGCTTGTGGGTTTGCTGTTAAAGAGTAACGTTTGTTATATACCTCGACTTCCAAAACCTACAATAACGTTTGTTATTTTAATTGTGATATACATCATTCTCAAAAATGTCTTGCCAATAATAATGGCCCAAAAGAAATAATGTTTAATGAGAATAAAATCTGATATTGGGTTTCTCCTATCATTCTGGCCTTTTAAGAAATTTTTAAAGGCCCAATCTGTTAGTTTAGTACCAAAAAGGCGATACATATAAATACTTGAATTTTAATGTTATTACGTATTTACGTCACGTGAGACCTCAATACGTATTTGGTCACGGTTATCAAGAATTAATGATCACTTCGAATGTCACATTTAACGCCCTTTATGTTTAGCTGTAAATTTGCATTCTCTATTTTGCGTTTGATAATTCTTCCATCCTAACTAGTCTTAGTCAACATAGATAGGAGTGTTCGTTAGGATGATCAAATTGAATTCATTTGAATTTTGGTTTCATAATATAAATTTGATCTATCCAAATAAATATTGAATTCAAATCGAGCTGAACCAAATGATTATTTGGATGAATCGGTTTTAATCATTCGGTTCCTCGTGAACTTCTCAGGGGTATCGTTTGCATTCGTAAAATGGAAATGTCACGAGGGATATCAACGGCTACTTGTTGTTGTGTTACCTTGAGCTTTTATAAAAATGTGAAGTTAGTTTTAAATTTCGAAAGTTAGAATTTTAAATTAGTATATAATGATACATACAATAAAGTTAGCTCTTCACAAATAGAATTTTGTGAAATTATCTATCACATTTATATAAAAAAAAATATGATCTTCAACATCATCTTCATCAAAAGCACAAAATATATAGATAAGTTACCAATTGAAACAGTTATAACAACGATGATAATGAGTATATAAGACCGCACCCAACGGTGGACGGGGTGGACGGGGAAGACGTTTGTATTTTGCAGTGGGTCCCACCCACTCTCGTCCTTGCGCTTCTTGAAGGAGATGAAATCGAAGGACGAAGACGGGAAGATGTGTGAAGACGGGTGGAAGACGTGCGCTACCGGTGGAAGACGCAAAGGATGGGAAGAAGGACGGGAGGAAAAACCTCCCGTTGGCAGGGGTCTAAGTATATGTTATATACTATTCACATGCAATTTAATGAAACCATATACTACTTTTATAATTAGATCCCAACTTGATTTAGATATTTATGATAAATTAATAATGTAGTAAAGTATTTTGTATGTGTATATACAATATTTGAAAAATTAATAATTAATTCTTATTTGATTTTTTTTTTTGGACAATCCTTTTTGAAATTTAATAACCAAAACTAATCCGTGATCTAAAATGATAATTTTGGTTCTAGTCCAAATCAATTCGAAAATTCAATTATCCAAGTCATATGATCCAATTCAAATTATCCAACCGAATAATTTGATTTTATCCGAATAGTGAATAACCCTAAATATAGCATCAAAATAAAATATGACAAAAACCGAATTGTGCATCAGCAACCATCTACGTATTGTTATTTTGCCCGTGACCCATATAATAAGGCGAAACATAGTGCAATGTAATTCGTGACTACGATCATCACATCAGCTTCCTTGACTTTGAATTGTAATAGATACATCACTTGGTTAAACCGGAATAAATAGACGTGTTATTAATTTCATGGTTAAAACTTCATTTGGCTTAAAAGAGAAGTACATAAATAACGAAATTACGTCTTGAAAGTTAAAACTGCTTGTATACTTTTCAAGAAAGCGATGTATCATTCCTATCATTTATCAAGTACTTTGAGACTGGAAGGTAGGAAATATACATCACGTCGTAAGGTCATTTTTATTAATCAATAACGATGTGGCTTGTCATGCAACCACCTTTAGGCATTTACTCACGACTTGAAATAAATTTTGATTGATAAAATGTTGTTCAACGGTGCCGGTGTCTCTTTAAAATCGTGATTACAAGTTTTTTGTTTCTTTCAAAGACACGGAATAGTAATCACACGGAATAGTAATTGGAAAATGATAAAATCACAAAAAAAAAAAAAAAAACTTATAAAATAACATGAAACAATGGTGTAAAAAGAGATAAATAAGACAAAGTTTTTTATTTTTAATAATATAGACTAAGAGATTCAAAGGTAGAGTTGGCATACGTTACCCAAACCAAAACTAGATTATCTAATTCATGCGTCATCACTATATGTATGTTTTTTTTAGAAAGAGGCATAAAAACTTTATTTAGAATCTCGAACTATGTACACTCTATGGTACTTTACATACGTTACAATTTATTGATCACTAAACTATTTTATCTGTGTACTATACCACTTTCATATACCAACTCACATTTTTACCCATACAGTTTACACTACACTCCGAAAATTTCAAAATGTCATATACTTCCATATCAACAAAAATGATCCATGTGTTTAGACCTTGTCTTAAGTTATAAAGTTGTGGACTGAATACACAATGAAACTAAAGGTGAATAAACGTCTAAATCATGTCTTGCGTATATTGTATAAAATAGACACCGAGAGTTGATAGATGAAAAATGCACCCACCATCAATCAATTAATTAATGTACGGGTTGATAGATGAAAAATGTAAAGAATAATGCCTAAATTTTTAAATGTTGTTCTTCTTTGCACACCAGGAGTTCCACACCATCCACTCTCAATCTATTGTAGTGACTAGTGAACACCCTTGCTTAAAACACTATGCGCGGTATTAATAAGAACACTAGTATACACATTATTCATACAAACACGTTCGTTAATTCAAAAAGATCCCATACTAAGTGATGTTATCTAATCAAAATTAATCCCACATACGTATTAACCGAATTTCAAGAAATGGTATGTCAATGTCACAAAATTTTATGTGTTTCAAGTGAAATATGATCTTTTTTAAATTGGAATTCCACCGAAACAAAAGTAAAAGGAAAATGAAAAAAAAAAAAAGAATAAAGCAGTGGGGGGATTGTAAAGATGAGCACAAATGCACATGCTCTTCTATCATATCCAGCTGTAACACCCACAACATTACTGACACCTCAACCCAAACCCAAAAAAACTAAACAAACAAACACAACCGACCACTTTCCCCTTTTCTTCCGTGCTAAACGACACATCTCCACCTCTTACACGCTTTACCTTAACATAACTCGTTAACGTAACTTAATATACATCTTTCTTAAGGGAAAAGAAAACCAAAAAACAGAAATTATCAGCTTAATAATATCTCCAAAGTCGTATTGAACGTTACGAAACGTCTATATTTGTGTTTATTTATCTCCTTGATACTTTAACTTTCAGGTCTTTGGTTAGCTTAAAGGGTTCACAAATCATATTTGCCGTTGTTTTGCCCTACGAGTTCCTATGAATGCTAGTTTTATTTTTGTACATCACTAAACCGTACGACTTCGCAATGCAGGGTTACATATAAAACAATAATAATAATAATAATGATGATGTAATGAGAGAATCCATAAATCCATAAATATTTATAATAACAAAGCTAGTAATACATCGCATGATTCAGTATATTCATATAGTCTATGTACTCAACCAAGTAAAATAGACATATAATGATAGTAACGACGATAATAATAAACCTAAATCCGACTACTAAAAATTAATGATCATCATCATAAATAAGTAAATAAATAAATAAAAAAAGTATCGTAACAATAATAATAAAACTCCGTAATAAACATAAAAAATCTCTCAGAAGATTCCAGATCTCTACAGAACAAAAGCCGCAGCTAAAGCAACCACCGCAACCGATCCGGCGGCGACTCTGTTCAAACTAGCGGAGTTAGGAGTCGAAGTCGGAGATCCAGTAGGAGCGGATGTGATTGACGGAGACGACGCGGGAGCAAGACCGGGAGCGGTAGGTGGAGCAGGTGGAGAAGCAATCGGAGATTCAGTAGGCGAGGCTGTAGGTGCGCTCTTCGGTGGTGACACGACGACGGAAGGAGGAGAAGCTTTTGGAGAGGCTGTCGGAGATACCGTCGGAGCTCCGGTAGGTGATTGAGATAAAGCAGATCCGGCGATCAAACCGAACAACAAAATCATAACAAGCGATGAAGACCCCATTGCTGATTTGATATAATATTCAATCAATCACAATATATTCACAAATAATGTGGAATTTAGAAAGGTATAGTGTGATTTTAGAGAGAGAAAGTGGAAGATGATTGAAACTTTGAAGGTGATACAGAGGGTTGAGGGTTTATATATACAAAGGGTTTTAAGTCGGTTAGATGGGAGATGAAATCACAGCCGTTGGTTTATTTTTGTATGATGCCGCGTGAAGTGAATCAGCATCATCACCGACTTACACGTGTCTAGGATGAAAGAATCTGGGCTGGACAAATAAGCTTTATTCTGGGCCGTTGGATTAAAGGGCTGAATTTGCGTTAGATCGTTGATTAAGGAAATATAAAATGTTGTTTATTTGGTTTTATAGTAAGGAAAATAAACAAATAATTGGTAGATTCCAGGTTACCGTTATAATGAGGCACGTTGTATAGCTAATTGTTTAAATTATTTTGGTGGTTTCCAACGGGAAAGGGGAACATAGATCATAACTTGGAATACTTTTTACTTTATGTTCTTTTAATTTATAGTGTTGCTTTCATTTTTTGTTCTTGCATTTTGTGCATTTAACATAGCTAACTTTATATATTCTAGTTTAGAGAAATAATCTATTTACAAAAATTTACAAATAAACTTTTACAAAATAATATAATATATTAAATGGTTCAACTAAATTTATTATTTTACTTTTTTTTTTTTTTTTTTTTATTATTTTGGATCTGTTTGGTGTGAAGGTTTTGGGAGTTTTTAAAAGCTTAAATTTTTAATTTTTGAACAAAAAACTCCTATGAAAATAAAAGTCTTATTTGACATGTATAAACTGTAGCTTTAGAATTCAATAAAAAGCTCAAAATCTCGAAGTCGTTGAAAGTAGTTTTTCATAAAATTAAGGAGTTTTAAAATCCTACAGTTACAGCCTAACAAGCTACCTCACCAAACAAACCTTTTATGTCACATCATTTATTTAAACATTTTATTGTATCCTAAGTGTAATATATATATACATATACATATATATGTATATGTATATTTTCATTTTGCATTTGTAGATGATGTAGTGTAGTACATGATAAAATATTGGATTGATAGTATTTGTTAAGCTTCATCAAAATATCTTTTTTTAAATATATATATATATATATATATACTAAGATAGCTACTCGCCTACTCATGTCGATAAATAATGTATTTCTTTTTAAGATAGCTACTCGCCTACTCATGTCGATGTATCTTCCTATAATAAGTTTGCTAATGTCGCTTATTTGTATTATAGATATATACATATATATTATGGTGTAAAATTGAGTTAAAAAACTTTGAAAATAGTATTATTGTTTATTAATTTCATCCGTCTTTTATTTAGTTCCTTGGCGACTTTGCATGCATAGTGATAATTACTTATTCAACGTATTTTTACTTGCACGCATTTTATTGGTTACTTTGCCATCCATTGGCACGCTTGCATCACGATATAATTGTTTCTGATTCCTTCAAATTCTTTTTCTCCATTTTTCCTAATTTTATCATGTATGTATAACTTTCTTCTCTGCTACTAGCCTCGATAACAAGTTCTATATGTGTTTGACTGATCTAATGAAAAATTGTATTTAATACTTCTTTCCATCTCTTTCTTAAAGGTTTAAATGTAAGGTTTTTATCATCTTTGTAGCACTAGCAGGTCCGGTTTTGATCTATGATGTTGCTAGTGAATCCTTGAAGGAAGACGATGATGATTCCAAAGGTGAATTTATGAAAATTTAAGGTACTTATATGACCGTTCAATTTCAGGTTTTTTTTAGTCCTAATTAAATTGCGTTGGTTATTATCTGTTGTTGGCTATTGCTTCGTAAGCTTTCTATCTCCCTCTCTGCATTATAATATTTTTGCTCCTAAAAGCGTCATTACATGATTTATGCTTTGTCGTTCTAATTTGGGTTTCGGTTTAGTTTTGGTAAGTTTTAGTTATTGTCGGATTTTCGTCTGTGTGTGTGTGCTTTTATTTATTTAATTGTGTGTGGTACTACTGTGTTATTTATGTATGACAAGTGTCTATAATAATACTATAAAAATTAAGTTCTTTTTGTAATAAATAATAGTATTAAATAACTTATTATATAAATAAATTAAATCTCTTTATAATAAATGATATAGTATTAAATAAATTATTAAAACAATTTAGTACTAATTATCTATTTTATGTTTATATTTTGTATAGTTGTAAAATTGATAATTTTAAGTATATTTTTCAAGCAATATATATTTTCTATGTAATTTGTAATCATTGTATATATATAATAACTATTATTAACTAATAAAACTCGAGTTTATGAATAAGTAATAGTATTATATACGTTATTTAAACAATGTAATATACTTATACTTAAATAATATTAGTTGTACGTAGTAAACGTTTAAAGTTGAGTCTTTCATAAATGATAAATGAAATAATAAAGTATCTAAAGGTTTCAAGTTAATTAGCGACGCACATAATAAAATTAACGGCTTAACTTATCTCGACCTATTTTAACTAGACTATGTTTGATTACATAAAAAAATGAGTTTTAAATAAAGATGTTTGACCTATTAGTTGATTCACTCATCTTACAATAAAGAGATCAACTTAATAAAGTATTCATATGTTAAATTAACTTAACATTATTCAATTATAATTTTATAATATCTAGAATCTATAATAGTTAACTTTTGTAGCTTTATTTGTTTCGAAGTAAAATTATTGCAAAACTCAAGGTAGATCAGATATGTTGAAGATCAAGTTGCAAAATGTCAAATGGTCTTAGATGAAAACATGACATTACTTTAATCGGGTCATAACGGGTTACAGTAATAAGGCTCTGAACACAGCCACAATTAAAGTAATTAAATAATCAAATAGTTTATATCTTTATTGTTAAAGTGATTAAAGATCGATAGATCAACTTGACATGATCTATTTTAACCCATTATGTTTTACCCGCTTAAAAAAATGACTCATCTCAAGTGATTAAAACTCAAGTGTTCATAAGTATAGAATTGAACCACAATTCGTTTAGGGGAAGTAAAGGTTGTAAATATATTACAATTATATATTAATTAATAATATGTAACTACTGGAAATTTTTTTTAATAATGTGACGATTTTATCTTACTTTAATTTTCACCAAAGAAATAATTAAAGAATGCAATGGTTATATCGCATACGTTTCTTAAATGTGATTTATAATTTTTAATTATTTTTTCCTTGTAATATTTAATTATAATTATATGATATTATTAGTTAATATGTCCTTTAAACTTAGAATAATATACATGTTCCATAAATAGCGTTGAACCTTGATATTGGTTATTTAAATATTACAATATATAATATTTATAATTAAATATTGGTATATCTAAACTAGAAAAAATGTACTAAAAACAAAAAGCTGACGAAATTGCTAAATTGACACGAAGCTAAACAAGTTATGGTTGGATAAGTCAAGTCGTTAACTCGAAACTTTTAACCTGTTTAATTTTCAGAACGTGTTCAAATTGATATAGGTAATTAAACATGTTGATCCGCCATATCAAGACATGTATATCTGAACATTGAATCATATATACAATAAGTGAAATTTTTTGACAATTAACAAAACCCGTACATCGCACGGGCCTATGCAACTTGTTTGATAAAACGCCTGAGTTTAACATACAAGTGCTGTCTAATGAGCTACTAACGTTGCTAATCAACGACCATGTCAAATATTGATAGTAAATTACATGTTATTGGTTTTGTCTGTATTAAAAGTACATTTATGAGTAAATTTAAATCTTGATTTTTCTATTCTTATACAAAGTTATTGTTTTATATAAAACTCATTATTTGCACTTATTTAGTGTAGATATCAAATGGAAACAGAGGGCTAAAGCTATAACAAGAAGCTTAAAATGCAAAACTTTATGAAGATGAGGGATTGGATTGTAAGTGCGTGAAAGATCAAGGACTAAAGTGAAGATAGCTTAGTTAAGTCGGTCAACATGAGAATGTATATATTCTTTTCATTAAATGATAGAAAAAGGGTGTGTAAAAATATCTGTAACTTTCTCTCTTGTTCTCTATATTCGTTTCTTTCACCCACAACTTAGGGTTTGTATTTCTGTTCATGTACAGATTCATAAAAATGGTGAATCATTAGGTCTAGCCGTGTGGAGTGTTTTGGTTGTAAAGTGAGGATTCTTTTTTTGTCTTATTTTTGGACTTTAAGTCCGGTTTTGGTATTAATAGAATTTACTCCGTTAGTTGAAGTCAATCTTGGTTGTTATTGTTCAATTATCGTTTTCTAACAGTCTCTATGCTTTGATGCTCCACACTTTTGTGGGTGAGTTATAACTGACCATGTTTGGCCTCAATTTCTGTTTGTATTGGTTGTCCATCTATTCTGTTTCTTTATCTTCTAAATCTGTCCAGTTTTGTTATACTTTGACTAATTTTATATTAGTTTAATATGTTTAGTTTCTAAGTAGCTTTCTAGATGTTTAGCTGCTGTGAGAGTATTTCTATGCACTGGTTAATGATATCCAGGTACGTTTGAAGGGGAAACGAGAAATATTCATGTGAAGGAAGAGATCCACTTGTCAACTATGTATTTATTTTATCAGTTGTGATGCTTATGAGGCTATAATTGAATAAAAAAAATGTTTTTTTTTTTCAAAAAGTAATGTGTTTGCCTTTTGTAAAGAAGTTGATCACAAACAAACAATTTAGGCTAGATGTTAGCGGAAGGTTATTTTGTTACTATGTTTTTAGAATTAGTTGTTCCAAACTTTATGTACAAAATAGATGTTCTATAAGCTTGTTTTTTCTTTTCTATTAAAAGTGACTGTATTTTTTCTTTTTAACTTTTCTAGGTGACAAGTTTATTTATTTATTTATTTTTCAGAAAATCCATCTAAAGTTATTAGACGATCTCTTAACCTAACGAAAATCGATTGGTCAGTTTCTGTCAACTTATCGTCACGTCAGTCTTTTTTCAAAACTGACTGAAACTGACTAACAACTGACTGACCACTGCCAACAGTCACTAATCAGTTTTTATTTCTGGGCCTCACACATTATTTAATTTACATATTTAAAATACAATTATTAAAATAAAATACATTTCATTAGAATACAAACATTACATTAATTAAAAAAAACATTACATTTATTTTCAAAAAAGTTACAATAATAAAAAACAATACAACAGTAGTGATTGTTCATGAATTAGTGAGTCAATTAATTAAGAAAAAAAATTTAAAATTTAGTCGTTGAATAGAAAATTTAGATTTTTTTTTCAAAACGGATAAAAGAAAAAGAAAGACAAAAAAACTTAAGCTCCGTCAGAAAATCGACGGTTTCAATCGATGGGGCTCTGTGCTATCGGTGTCGATTTCATGAGTTGAAATGATGACTAAACTGACGAACGATAGGAGTGCTCTTATATCGATGCTTTTTATCTTGTGACATTTTTTTTGTTTTGTAAGACCATTGCAACTGGCATGTAGTATATATTAAAGAGAAAATCAGACACATCTTTGCACCTACACTAAAATAATTCAAATTTACGATACTACTCATATTTTTATGCACATTTGAAACCTTTTAACTACAAACCCATAAGTTAAAAAATAAAATAATAAACAAATAACTCTAGTGGCTAACACAATATTCTTCAAAAGGGTAAACTCTAATAAAACAAGCAACGATTGTTCACATGACTTTTAGTGGCTCTAAGACATTGTTATCTTTTATACAAATACAAATATATGATGACAAAAGGACCGATCTTCAATTCATAGTAATAAATAACAGAGATAATTATTAATTTTATCACGATAAAAGTATGTTAACTTTTTGCGAAAAAGTTTGGAAATGAAATTCGACAACTTTTTAATCTTAGAAACAAGTGTAAATTAGACGGACAAGATGAGAAAGTGTTAACCATTCGATGTATGTATATATATAGGGTTGGGATTAAGAGGGAAACAAAAAATTTAGGGATGAGAAAAGCAAATCTCAACCATTGATTTCATCATAAATGAATTTTAAAAAACATATAATTTCAAAATTTAACATTGATCACAAATGAATGTTAAAAATATTTATTTATAAAAAGATCAAGGGTTAAGATTTACTTTCCTCCTTTTTCAAAATTTGAAGCTTCCTTATAGATCATTTACCTATATATATAATTAATTAATTAATTGTTGACAAAGAAATATTGATAACTATATTTGATACAGTTCTGTAATCATATGGTTTTTTTACGTAAACTCATAAAGATAGCTGACATATAAAGAGTGGTCGAATTCCTAATAATGATTCGTAACCTTTTTGTTGGTGTGTTATTAATTGGCCTTTTATTGATCATTTGTAGTGTCTACATTAAGCAAGCCAACCTATATGATTTATTTAAACATGTCTTGTTGTCATGAAACATCACAGATATACCGACCTATAACTTAAAAGTTGAAAAGTAAGATCATAAATCTGTCACCTGCTCACTAAATTAGCACATGTAACCACATATGTGTAGTTCACCCTATCAAGTAACGTGCCCATATTCATATCACATCAATTGGCATAAATTTACAACATTGACCACTATCACAACTCAGAGCTATGAATAATTTATCTTGACCTTAATTAAGGCTTTGCTTGAAGAAGAATCGAAGAGTAGGGAGCGACATTATATGTATCCCCAATGCCAGCGATACCCTCGGGGACAATATCATTAGGAGACTCAAGATTAGTGTCCACCTTAATCAACAAAACAGAAAAGGGACGGCGCGTGAGATTCTAACAATCAATGTAGAAAGTAAAAATCATTCGATAATGTCAATATACAGATGATATATGCCTGCATTTCTTTAAAAATGAAAAAAGATCATTTATGTCTGCATTTGTAAAAAAAAAAAAATGATTATGTATATGCATATGAATAAAGATATGATTGCATATGCATATGCACATACATACACACATGTATGTAATGTGTGCATGGATGTATCATGCATGTGTATGTGAATATAAGACTTGAAATACTTGCCCTTCCGAGTAATACTCGACCAGGTATATACATTACATTAGGTGTGAGGGCAACATTGATGATCCCTACCTTTACCTTTTTCATAATTTGGTAATGTAAATCAAGTTGAAAATTTTGCTTTAAAACTGAAATCAAAACACAATTTTCAAGACTAATTACATACTAAAAATAAGTTGAAACCTAAAATGTAACTAAACTGCATTTTGGTAGGCTTAAAGCCTAAACTTCATTGTAGTGTCAAGTTTTCAATTTATATATGCTTTTTGTACATACTTGTACACCGAAAATGGTTTCCTAAAAGCGTGAATGTCACAACATGATCATTTGTTCTAGTTGTCAATAATGATTAAATCAAGATAGGAAGACTAACCACTCTGAGCCAGCGTCGTGCCTGAGGTGGTGCCGGTATTGGAACTTTAACAAAATAGTCGTGTGCATTGAACGCCAAATAAATGTCCCCTTCATCCCCATCATGAAGCCTGTAACACAACTTATTGTTAGTAAGATATATAAAATTGTTCTCTGTTTATGCAACTATGACTGGTCTAGCAAAATACAAGATCCCTTTTGTACTGTAAGAAACAAATCATCGCTACAAATACTTTCTTATAAATATAACCTTACGTGAATGCGATAAATTTGCTCTCATAGTTCTCCCAGTTATCTTCGTGCCATGTTATCTCATTCTGCAGTTGGAACGAAACCATGAGCAATATGCTTAAGAACAAACAGTTACTAGATGTCCAATGAAATTTTAATAAATTCTATTATCAAGTGTTTCATTGACTTCCATCCCAGTTTGGCAAACTTTTGAGCTGATTTAATATAGCCGCCCACAGTGTAGTTTACAAGTATTTCTGATTCTTAGCGGGACTGAGGCCTATGTACATAAAACTTAATGCGCTAAACTGGATGAAGAGCTTATTCACTCATTCATGTGAAGATGTTCACTTGAGACTTAATAATTATAGTGTCTGACCAAATAACTTACTCGGTCATCCTAAACACCATACTAACTTTCTCTTGAAAACAAAAATTAGACTCCAGACACTATATTTATGACGAAAAAGGATATCAACATTAACAGATAGTCGAGCACTAGTGTCAATTTTTCCAATTTCAATGACCGGGAGGAGTAGAAGCACCAAAATATGTGGGTTCGGTAACGGGTCAAAACAAGTTTGGGTTGAAACGGGTCATTTTGTTAATGGTCAACACGGAATAGGTTGGGGGACCAGCAAACACTTTATTGGCCGCTTTATAAAAACTTCACATGAGAGTAGCTGCATAAGAAGCATAAATATGGTAGTTCAGAATAAAATGAGAAGAAAAAATATGAAATTTACCTTGCTGATGAAACTTTCTTGTCTAAAAACTTTATGCATTTGACGAAACTTGATCACCTCAGCAAAGAACCTGAAGCACTCATTCTTCCGTGCATCCAACTGAATGGTCAAAGTCAAAGACTCAAAGGTTTAGGAAGTATAGATCACGGTATCACGGATCAAGTATTATAAATAGGGAATAGGAATATGTACTTGTTCCCACTGAAAATGGTTTAAAGCAGTATCATGTCCATAGCTATTGTTATTTCCATGACGAGTATGACCATATTCATCTCCCATTAGCATCATTGGTACACCCTACATCAGAAGATAGAGTATGTTACAGTAAATATACGTATGAAATCATGGGGAAAAAAAGATATTAAACCTTTTAAGATAATCACATTCAAAGTCAGAGCACAAAAACAGTTACATAATCGAGTCAAATGTGGGATGGTGGAGCTAACATCGAGTCGATAAAGTTAAGTGGAAATCTACTACACAAAAATAGTTATGTAATCAAGTCAAATGTGGGATGCGAGAAGTAACTTGTGACATATACCTGAGATATCATTAGTGCCAAATGAAAATTCTTCATCTGCCGGAACCGTAGGGCTTTGATATTCACATCAGATGTTTCCCCTGGAAAGTACAAACAAAATAAAGATAACTCAATACATACACTTAAACCTAGAGCCTAAAGGTGGAAATATGGCCAGGTTGGGAAATGGGTCAAAATGGGTAATTTTGCCACATGTGAAATGAGTCGTTTGGGATAGGTTGACCTGGAACACCTTTTATTCAATGATTTTTAATTCTTACATAGATAATTATTGGGTAGGGTAAAATGTGATCAGAAATATCATATTACCTTACTTTGGTTTTTAAGAAATAGTATATGACTATAGGAGACTTTATGCATTAATAATTAACATTTGGGCAACTTTCGTCCCATTTGACCGAATCGTGTTAAGTATATTAGGCTAACTTGATTGTATGGCCCGTTAGAGATAAAAACATAACCCGGATCGACCCATTTGTAGGTAAATAGGTTGTAATCGCCACCACTGCTTAAACCCTTGGTCGACTAACGTTTTCAGATTAAAACTAACAGAATGCTGATGATTTTGTGAAAAGCCATTCTGAGAATTACCTTCATGCCCACAATTCCAGCTAAGGTTGTCATTGCTTCCATCATTGCCACCTTCTCCATTAGCATCATTATGCTAACAAAACATAGAAGATGATAAGAAACAAGTACATATCATGGAAATAAAAAAATGTGTGTAATTCGATAATACCTTGTGATTGTATGACACAAGGTCATAAAGAGTAAAGCCATCATGTGCTATAATAAAATTGACTCCATGGTATGGCTTCCGATTGTTTACCTGTAAAGTTTTTAACATGTTATTTTAATGAGAATGTTTGCTATTAGTCAATGTCTAAAAATACCCCTCAAACAATGCATAGTAAAGAAATCCTGTTGGCCATAACTGAAAGCTACATTGTTTTGGACTTTTAGCATTTACTGATGAAACAAAGAGAAATGTTGTATTTATATTCCAACATCCCAGATTGAAGTTGTAGTAGGATGGAATATGAATGTTCAAAAGTCAAAGATAGCCACCATTGATGTACTTACTTTGTATAAATCCGCAGAACCAGCAACTCGAGTTGCAAAACCTCCCTTCATACCTGCGTCACCCTATAGTTTAATCAAATACATAAACTCATCCATCAAATACATACAAACCAAAATACCCCCAGCCTTCAGCATAGCTGGAAAAGATTAAGTACAAAGTACATGACTGTTGGCTTATACGTCACTTACCTTCATAAATCTTCTCATGTCATCACGATAAATCCCATTCCATTCAGCCCACCTGCCAAGTTAAAGCAAGAAATCAGAAACAATAAAATTTTGATCAAGTTTCTGAACTTTTATACTTGGCATTTAATTGCAAAGTAACCTAATGACCATTCTTGTGAAAATACCAAACAGAACACTAGTATTTAACACTGATCAATTTTGTAACACCAAATATAAATACAATTAATATGTCATTCCAATCCTCGTATTACCTGTCCCAGTTTGGGAACTTCCCAACAAGATATAGTCCTCCACAATCCCATGGTTCAGAAATAATTTTACACCTGGAGAGTCTACTATCTTTTGCTATGGCCTGCTCCATTTTAATGAAATACATGTGAGCAAAACGGTATAAGAATAAGAAAGCAATGAAATCAGAATTATCATCTTTATGTCCACAAAAAGAACTTAACTGACCTTAATAAGTGGGGGAGCATCAAGTGGAGAACCATCTGTTCCTCGACAAAGAACACTTGCAAGATCAAAGCGGAATCCATCCACATGATACTCGGTCACCCTTCATTTAGTTACCAAAAAAAAATAGTAATAAATAAATTACATAAAAACCCACTATAACAAGATTAAGTTTCACATAAAAAACCATTATACCGCACAAAAAAATTCATAAAATGAAATATATAATAAACAAGAAGCAGCAAGTGATTTAACAAAACAGAAATGGTACCAGTGCCTTAGGCTGTCAAGAATAAGTTCCATGACAACAGGGTGGTTACAGTTCAGTGTGTTACCTGCTCATCATCAATAACATACATCAAGAGCGAGTGAGCGACTAAACTGAAGTTTGAAAACCATATTTTAAGAAAAATATCACTGTACGACATTTATTGTTCGAAAAGAAAGATACAGTATAGAAAAGTTCATGTTTAAATAATAGATCTAATTACATTCAGGGGTTACCATGCAAGCAATATGCAGTGTTGGTCGAATTAATGTACCACATTGTTTTACAAGATTCCCTCCAACCAAAATGATGAATTCAAACTTTTTATGTAACAAACATGCCGTGTTAGTAACTTTAACATTAGACTGACAAAGAATTTAGCAGCAAGTTATATAGTATGAAACAGACTGTGAACTCAAGAAAGATATGGAGGAGGATGAAATTACCACAGCCAGAGAAGTTCATTAGTTGGCCATTTCCGTCCACCAGGTAATATGTCTATAGATGAACAGACACAAAATCAATACCCCATAACTTTTGCTTCAAACGATGATAATACAAACCTAATGAATTATGTTGTCACTGTATAAAATTAAGTTAGAAAGCTTTAAAGTTAATACCTTGTTGTCTATGCCTCGGAATGATGTAGTATAGCAGTTCTTATCATCAGCCTCATTAGTATGATTGTAAACAACATCCAAGATGACCTGTAGGTTTAAAGACGAACAAAGTTTAACAGAAGGCACTTAAAATTGCTAGTAACCAGTATAAAACAAAGGTGACTAAGCAGAAAGTGAATACCTCAATTCCTGCAAGGTGCAAAGCTTTAACCATCTCTTTGAACTCACGGGAAGCACATATTGGTCCTCCACCAGAACTGGCATAGCGGGTCATTGGGGCAAAGAAATTTATTGTTGAATAGCCCCATGTGTTGATCTGCACAGTTGTTATTTTAGAATATTATGTATAAGATTAATTGACAATATATGATAATCAAGAAATCAAGTATTTGGAAAGTGGAGAAAACTTTGGGCAGATATTAATAAAGTTCACCATGTGATCTCTAGGGTTTGGATGTCTCTGGAATTCAAACTCATCGAACTCGAAGACTGGAAGCAATTCCACTGCATTGATGCCAAGTTCTAAAAGATGTGGTATCTTGACATCAAGAAAAATGTCAGTAACGTGATGTGAAAAACATTGGGTTAACTACAAAATAGAAGTTTGAAATATGGGTGGGTCAGGCCGCAAGTGGCAGACTGGGTAACACGTCATGGCAGTTCGAGTCAAAACGGGTAGTTTTTGTATGGGTCAAAACAGGTCGGGTCGGGTTAACCCGAAACATTCTTATGTCCAAACAAACTTGAAGTTCTTTATAATCAACTAGCATGTTAACCAAGATTACTAAAATTCTATTATTTTAAGGATAACCTACCTTTTAGAATAAATGGATTGAGGAGGTATGCTTGAAAAAACACTTATTGCGACCCGTTTGACCTGTTGACTTTACTCATTTTATCTGTTAAAGAGGAAATTGAGACTTAACCTGGATTGGTCTATTATAATTAAATGGCATGAAATCATCACCTCTAGTTTGTATCATTACCTTCTCAATTACACCAAGGTAGCTACCCCGAATATTTTGTTCCAATCCACTAGATTTATCAGCTGTAAAAGCTCGGACATTCATTTCATATACTACAAGATCCTTCTGCAATAGCAACATCAATTGTAGCAAGACTAAAAGAGAACTCAGCCCAGAAAAAATTACAGCTATAAGATCAAAATGGTAGCATATAAGCTTTTGGCTCTTCCCTTATTTTCTTTACCTCTGGTATGTTTGGTAGGGCATAATTGTCTCCCCAATCAAATGGCAGGCTACTAAAATCATAAGTTCCATAGAGTTTAGAGAATTTATCAGTCGAATCCCCAAAAATCCGGCGACCTTCAATCAATTTTGCGTAAGGGTCTATAAGAACAACATTGTTGTCAAAACGATGCCCTTGATTATAAGCTTGAGGACCATCTACCCGGTAACCATAAATGGCATTGCTTCGAGGAAGTTCCTACATTTCGTTGTTCATTTTGTTTAAGCATTTATTAAAGGGACAAACATAACGTGTAAAAATGAAACTAAAAATGATATTACCTGAACACATATGTGCCATATATCTCCAGTTTTGTTTACATGTGGGTCCAATTTCAGCTCAATCATTCCATCATTTGGAGATGTATCATTTCCCCTAAAAGAAATATTTAAGTAAAAAACAAAAAAGAAACGATGAGAAAGCAAGCAACATGATATGTACTTGTAGTTATACCCCATAAGAAAAACTTTTAACATAGAGGGATGTAAAAGGGAATCTTTTACTGATAATACAACCTTCTGCTATGTTTAGATGGTATTTGATCAGAAAAAATACAATGTTATCTTATGAAATAAGCTAAGATACACTCTCACCTATCAGGAAGAGATAAACAAAGTGTAACTGAAGTTGCATGTTGTGAAAAAAGAGCAAAGTTGATTCCGTTTTCCGTTTCTGATACCCCAAGAGGATTTGGTAGGCCTGAGATGCTTTTGAAAGATGGGCCGGTTTCTGACATTACTGCAACTTCATCCTAGAATGTTTCAAAATGGAATTACTTGAATTACCAAATGCTATAGTTCTTTAACAGAACATCCGCGCATTCATGGATAAGATTACTATGTATACCGAATTATGTAAGGAAGCGGCACTTCCACATTTCCTTGGCATGTGAGCATAAAGACTACATTATATTAAAATTTGACAGATCAATTACTTCATGCAACATACCAAAAACAAGTTTATTTTCTTACGAGTTATATGAAAGCATTTTAATACTAGAATACACAAAATCATTGAAACAGTGCCTATTGTCATTTCTAAAGTATTTTCAGACATAATTACATCCTAAAGATTATTCAATTAAACGAAGGATTACCTAGGTGTAATGTTCGCACTTCACAAGTATTTGAGTATACATTTTCACGAGTTTCCCCAAATATATTATATTAGTTAAAGAACAAATAACTCTATGTTCTGACCAAAGGAAAAGTACCTCAATTACAATCTCCTCTGCACGCTGACTGTGTACATAAACTGACTTATACTTAACTTGTTCTGACCCTCTAACCTGAGTAAACAGTTTAGCCAATACCAACTGTATGTTTGGTTGTAATAAAACAAACTGTAAGTACATAATAATCCTCGGTATTAGTAAATGGAAATGGAAGAGAATGAACAGATGACCGAATACCTGTCCGGAAAATCCACTCGCAGAAGATTTACCTGATGCGTTTCTACCCCAAATTACTCTATTCCGAAAAATAAGATTAAAAAAGAATAAAAAAATAATTAGAAAAACTACAGCCTTTTCAACATATAGATCCATCAGTAGTTAGGATTACAACTAAATGAATCAGCAGAAGTAATCAAAACAACTGATGGAAATAACTCAACTACTTTATGAACTTAAAAACGCGATTCACAATTGAATAATGGATGAGTTTTCCCTGTTCATGTTACGGGGAGGGCGAGTATTTTTACCCGGGTGTACGCGGTCTAACCAGTATTTCCGTTACCCTTACCGTTTCCACCCCTATCCCTGGCCACCCCGAGACAAGATGTGCAACTAGTGATTCAATATTGAATGTGATTTCAAATTCCCTGAATTTTTGATGAATTTTACTGAATATACCATAAATTAATAAAAACTCGTGAGCTGACTACAATACCGTCCGAGGTGATTTTTACACGGAAAAGTTTATGCATACAAATAAACTGCATTATTTGAATTCTAAAGAAACAGAAACTTATGATGTATAGATACAATGGTGCCATTGCTGTGTAAACACGATATGGAAAAGTGTAAAGTATGTTAAATGTCTCAAATAAATTTCGTAACGAGCTGTAGCATTTCAAACTGTAATGAAATAGCGAAATTTGAAAGAAAAACATACGGAGTATAACATAAATAATGGACGTAATTTTATACCTAGTGGCAGCAGTGGAGTGAAATGTTGAAATTGAGAGAGAATGATTACGAAATTTTGACGGTGAATTACAAAAAGATGAATTTGTTGTGTTGAGAATCATAATGTTGATTTAGCGATTAAAGTTACGCATCTGGATGATATTAGTAACACACAGTGACTACACTAACTGTGTGTGTGTTTTTTGATTGAGTTGGATTGAAATTGAAGGATGGAGTGAATGAGTGAGTAATCCTAGAGAGAGAGGCTTTCAGAGTTACGAGAACGGCATAGAAGCCGCGGGACGACGTCTATTTCATCACATGTCTGCCACGTGACGTTTGTAATTCATGCCTATTTTATCTTTTTTTTTCCTTCGTTTTTTTTCTTTCTAAATATCTAACCATTAATGTCTTTTTAAAGAAAAAAACCTTTCAAAGCATCTCACCATATTTGTAAAGTTTTTTTTTTAAATGGTGCCATAATTTTTTCTAAAACTAACTTTATAAAAAGTCTTCGCTTAATTAATAAAAAAAAATTTATATCTTTAAACTAATAAAATATAATATATATAATATAATAATAAAAAATAGAGTGTGAAGATTTGAGATTTCTCAAGTCTTTACGTTTTATATCCTCAATATATATTAGCTTTTCATTGTTTTAAGACGATGAAAAAAACACATTGAAGGTATGATTTTTGTAAAGTAGTTTAAAGAAAAATTGTGACAAAATTTTTAAAATAAATTTTGAAAGAAGTTTAAGTAAATTGATCATTGGAGATGCTCTTTTAGTTGTAGAAATAGACATCATTATGTGATTACAAAAACTACATGTATCGTTTTATGATCTTTTTAAAGAACCCTTGATAACAATTTGCTTTTATGCAAATCGTTGTGCGATCTTCTTATAGAACCTTTGATATCAATTTACTTTTAATGAATTAGTTGTGTGAAAATACTCGATGTATTTGCTTGCTATTTTCTTTACTTTTGTAGTTTTTTATTAGTTCACTATTTAAAATTAAAAGTTGTATTCCGTTACGTAGGACGTGCTAGTTTCAATTATAACTTTAAATAATAATGATGTTAAAAAGATTCTTGCAAATCAAGACATCATCTCAACCTTCACTTTTTTGTTATTATACCTGAGATTAACATAGCTAAAGATACATTCATTTAAAAAAATTTGGTACAAAGGGAACAATATAATTGACCCAGAAAAACACATCTCATTTCTGATAATCACAATACAGTAAATACCTCTTCGCATTGCCGGTTGTGTTGAAACAAAATGTTAAGAGTATGATAACTGAAAATTAAACCATGCTGCAGTAAACAAGATTGAAATAGTACATTTTGCATTGCAAGATATTCCAAAGTTTGTTAACAATCACTGTTCAAGCTATGTACAATAACATGCATCTACTGATTTAAATCTACTCGTTTACAATCAATCATATAAAAAGTAAATTCAAAATTCATAAGATGTTCCCTAGTTCACACAAAATTTCAAACTTCAATCACCAGTGTACCATCCACTAACAAAACCCACTAATATTTACTCTTTTAACGACATTTTAAACGTTATAACACATGAAAGATAGCCCATTGTAAATATGCTAGTGGTAACAAACACTTTTCTAGCATATAAACACCAGCGTTGCTCATCAACCAGAAACAGTTAACAGAAGAATACAAAAAAGAAAAAAGGAACAAACAACAGAACATGATACGGCCATGCAAATCCAGTAATTGACATATTGTCATTCAATGTACACTGAAAATAACAAAGATTGACTTGCAATCTAGATAAATCGATGTGCATGACCATTAAACGTAACGAAAAAAGAAATCAAATTAATGACAACATATGGGAAGGGTAAACGTAGTTGAAACCAGTTCCTAAAACATCAATATACCCTTAATCGTCTCCTTACACTATGTGCAAAACGCAAAACACAATTTTGGGTGCCTATGGACATTATCCAAGTTCATATATGTGTCAACAAAATTTGTAATTAACAACAATGTATCAACTTATACCTTGCGCAAAAAAGGGTTAAACTCTGGATTTGGCAATTTTTAGGTGGAAAACAGCTAGCATAATGCCTTGTTTTTCAAATTAAAGTCTGGCTTGATATGATGTTCTTCATTCACCCAAGACAAACTTGGAGCACCTCCTGCATAAAAGCAACAGCATAAGGAGCCTAGTTTGAAATAATAGAGGCAAATTGGGGTTATATGAAAGACAGTTAGATATATGTCCCTCCCTGTGAGTACCAAACTATTTCATAGAACGAATACATGCATTTGGTATGTGGTATAATGGATGTGATAGCATGTCAAGGTATAGATACAAAAATACGATACAAAAAGGACAACAGAGAAAATTATCAGTGGTACAAGGCATATCACATGAGGTAACAGGTTCAATTGCTGCTATGTACTACTTACTTTGAGGGTCACTACCATAGTCGGAAGGTCTAATTTCGGTTGCATTAGTAGACGGGGCACATGTAAAGTTGGCAATTTCATGGGTAATTTCCAGTTATGTCTATAACGGGCAAATGGGGTGAAATAAAAATAATGATAAAAATATTTAAAAGAACAACTAGCTAAGAGCATCCACATTGATATTAAAAGTAGTCTTTAACAGCTTTTTAGTTACCATATCAAATAGCTTTTCATAAAGGCTACTCCAATGAGAAAAACTAATATCTTCAAACGCTATACACTCAAATTGATAAAATAAGATAATAAATAAATATAATTGCTCAAAGGCTTGAGATTTCTCTAGGTACTAGTAGAAAAAGTCGTGTGCTCCAATGATAAAAAAGCTTTTAAAAGACATTTTTGCTCAAAATAGCTTTAGGAAAAGCTATCACTGGAAATCAGGAGATGCTCTAAAAAAGAGAAATGAATAAAATGGTCGTACAGGTTGCAAGTAGCCCAAAGTGTAATGTTAAGGCATAATATAATCTAAATTATTTTCTTCAAAAGATTTGGACTATTACTGAAATAATAACACTTTTCTAATCAAATTCGAGAAGCTGATTGTTAGAAAGAAAATTACAAGGTTTAGAGAAAGAAATGTTTTGGATAAAGCTATACTTAACAGTTTCGATATTTACAAATGTACCCGTATTGACCCAACCCATTCATTTTGTAACCAGTAACCTCAAGTCAATAGTAGTAAACACTAACATAACCGAGAGAGAGAGAGAGTACCTCTTTCTTTGCCATAGACAACAGAGCTTGTGTGAGACTGAAACAAACTAGCAGAAGCAAAGCACAAGGTGACAACTTTATCCCAGTTAGTATAAAGAGAAGCTCTTCTATGTACAATTCGGCAACTAACATGGTAGCTGTGGGGCCTCCTATTTGATTGCAGCAGAGACTGCTGAAGCCTCTGAAATCAAAGATGCCGGTTGTCGGGCCTGAAGGCAAGCCCCTATATCGAATGGACGAAGCGCAGATCCATCAAACAGAAGATTAACACCTGGCAGCAAGGTTTCTCCAGTGTCCTTATCATCTGATTCAGCCTTACTACCGTCTTCATTTATTTTTGTGGCGTCTTCATAAGCTGGACCCAGGGCATAGGATCTGCAGCGTCCATTGGATGTTTTAAGAAGAAGAAACAATGTTTACGAGTTATTACAAAGTGCAAACCAGAGTTCACTAATGACCGTGTCACCGTCTTTCAAGCCGAACAAAGCCAACCTATCTTTTCACACGGATGTAAAATTTTTGTTCTTAAAATGTGTTATACTAGAGTTTGATGCCAAGGGGAGCACATAAAAACTAATGGAATAACAAAACCACAGTTGAGAATATAGGTGGCAATTCATCCCATTAACTTATAAAAAATTATTCAGATACATAAAATCTCCAACATGCCAGCCCTGTCCTTTTCTCACCTCTCGTTTAACTCTATAGGAGACTAAGGAGCATTTCAAACAAATCAGAAATACATATCATAACATACCTTAAAAGGTTACCATCAAAGCTCAGGACTTCAGTACGACAACGCTGCCTGTTGGCAAGTTTCAATCTCTGAGAATCACTCGTTCCCGAAATTGGAGAAGAGGGTTCAGTAAGAGGATTCCATCTTTGACTCGCGTATGTCATAAGTTGACCCTTTTGAGTCCTCGGTTGATCCCTTCGGTAAAGCATCTGTGCACTAGAACCAGATGACTGATATTCAGAGGAGATGTCATTTAACCTTCGTCTTAGTTCTTGCATCGAATCATGATAATTAGTAAACGAACTTGTTTGAAGTAACTGTGAGGAAACCACTCTTTTACATATAAGGTTGCATAACTTTGGACTGAATAAAGGAATCCCAAACTCTACACATAGTGGAACCCATTCATATTTCACATCATCAGATGCAAACGCGTTTGTTTTTTCTTTGTATAACTTTAACAAACGAATATAACCAACAGTCCATAGAGACATTTTATCCGCTAAATCACGCAACAAGGAGTTCAAATTCAAGCTTTCATCTGTGTCTAACCCTAATTCCTTGCTTACATCAGCAAATGAATTATCAGAGTTCTTCAACGGCAGGGGTACATCTATGGTGTTCATTTTTCCTGACTCACTAAGGTCAAACTTGCTAAAAGGCTGCACTAATATGGCTGTGTGTTTGAGAAGTGAATTTAAACAATGTAGAAGTATACTTCCTTTGACCAGATTCCCTTGAAACTTGGCTCCTAAACCTGCAACTGCGGAACCATCCCAAGACCATAGAAGGGCTTTCTCACAACCAGCCAAAGGTGCGGGAAGCAATCTTAAACATTGACCCTTCATTAGAACGACTGAAATAGGCCCACAACTGATAGCTGAGTGTAATACTAAATTCATCCATGGTGACATGGAGGAATGTGAAGGCGGACCAAAATGAATCGGGCCTTTGGGTCCCGGTAATAAGGAAGAAACGGGAAGGGGAACCATTGACACAATAATGTCATAGTCACGTTTAAACAAACTATCGAGTGTCGTTGCCGGAAGATTAGCCAAGCTTTCACACCGCAGGATATCTACTCTGTATTTTCTCACTTTTGTTTTCACAACTTTTTCAACATCATCGGTGTTTCCATTTGCAGTGGTACCAGAATTGTTGGTAAGTGAGCCCAAATCACTCATAGCAGGTCCCGAATCTTCTTTTAGTGACAGGTCAGCAACCATAGACGTAACTTCTTCATTGGTTGAAGAACTGATGTCAGCTGTGTCTAATTCATCAGGAGAAAGTCCTCCAGATGTTAAGCACTCTAGAATAATTCGAAGGCTAAATGCATGGTTGGCAAATTCCTGCAGCTCTCCCTCAAATTTTGTTCCTTCTAATGTGCTTAGATCTTTGCAAAGATCTTCAATACTAGCATAACCTAGTTTTCCGGCTTCATATAGTGTTACCGCATGAGATTTTAAGCCTGAAAAAGACATAAAAAGGAGATAAAATTTGACTAAACAAATGGGATGATAAAATAGAAGTAGAAAGAGATTGAGAAGTGGAAACTAACCAGGTGAAACAGAACCCATCATAAGATATGATGTTATGTTGGCATCAATTACAAATGCAACACGTGCATAAGCAGAGTTTGAACCATGGTTTTCTATCCCTAAAGTATCTTGTTGAAATAAACCAACATCGACAGACTGGTTTCCAGAGCCAAGAGTAGCAAGAGAACCTTCTTCGTCAGTAAGGGAATTAGTAGTTTGTTCTTGAAGAATGGATCCCGGGTCGATTAGTTTTACTGCCCATCCTAATCGACAAGCAAAGGATGCAGCAGCCTGCAGCTGAGGAAGTTCAGCTTGTAATGTTGTCGCCAACTCAGCAACAGTTGAGTTCTCACTTGAAACCACAAAAACAGCATAAAGCAACCTGTAAAGTAAAGTTAGCACTGCACAAATTTTCACTAGACTTCTTTTAAGTGGCAATATGTTTACATCGTGTTTTATCTCTGTCAGGTCAAATGGGTAAAATCCATAAGTTGAAGCAAAAAAGACATCACAAATGATGCAAATGGGTTGAAAGTTGCCCAAAGTGTATTTCTTATATATACAACCCATAATCATTTTATCCAGAAGTAGGGGGCGTTTGGGTTGTTACAAGAAATCACTATTGGTATGGGTTCAGTGATAGAATGGAATGGAAATGTAAATAAACTTATAAACACAACGACCTACTCCCCTATGAGCGTTTATGCCTAGCTGGTGGGTTTGATATCCAATTAAAAGCCCAAGCCCCTTAACCGAACACCTTCATTAGGAAAGAAAAATATACCTTGAAAACCATTACCATAAACCAAACACTAGCTTAAGTTAATTTTCGTAAGTTGTAACTATGTACTTTTCCTTATGATATAACACATTAAATATTAACTAAAAGATCAAAGGCCTAGACCAAAGATAAAAAATATTTTTCCTTTTTACCAGTTGCCAAACCCACCCACCCGCCCATTGTGCCACCTCTAGATGAAACGGAAAGCAAGAAACTCATACGAAAAGACCAATGACTTACTCCTCAATAGGGTCTTCGTATGACTGCTCTCTGTTGGAAACAAACCCTTCAAGCCTGGACACTGAAACAGTAAATTACACATCAATATTTGAAATTTATAAACAGAATAACAGGTGAAGTGATGTACACTCAACCATAAGATATTATAAAACCGAGTTCATTATGTTACCTTTAAAACGGTCATCAGCATACACAGGAACATCAAAGTAGACTAGCCCTCGTCGATAAAGACCCTTGATGACAACGGGATCAAAAAGTATAAATGCATTTGCTTCCTCCTTGCAAATCTTGTCAATTGTTGCTGCTTCTTCTTCTGAAAGTTTCTGCAACCAATGCATGATAGAGAAAGAAGCCAAAACTAATTAGCATACCTCTATTTGTTCATAACTAGAAGCCACAATCTTGGCCTGAATGTACAGAAAAAAAGTATGTTTGGAATTATTTTTTTCATTGTTTCTTAATTTTTAGGTTTATTTTGGGGTAAACAACATATCAAAGTGTATCCGAGTGGGCTAAAACTAAAAAAACCGCTTGTTATTTTGCAGGTTAAAACGGGTCACGATTGTAACAAAGCAACTTAAGAGCATGTTTTTTTCTTTTTTGACCCATTACATTGCCATTGTAATTAGTTCAATGCTTCTGATGCTAGTATGCTAACTATTATTCTTACAACGAATAAAATTCTGAAATCACATTGTATTGGTTATCATAAACGTTCAAAATGAAACCAAAAACAGTGGGTCAACCTGACCCAACCTAAGCGCATTTAAAGTGCCTTTAAAATGGCCCATTTTGACATGTTGCCCAACCCGCCTGTTTTGTCACCTCTAATAGCCAACAAAGGACAAGATTTCATCTCGAATGTTTCAAACACATAGAGATATTGAACTAATTTACATAATACCATGACTCCGTTAACAGTTTTATGATGAAAGTTTCATCAAGAATCTCACCTTAAACTCTTCCAAGGTAAAGTTGACAAGGCAAACTCCCCACCATGGTTCAATTGTGAAGTCCACAGGAATTGTAGGCAATGATTCCTTGGCTATGGACTTATTCAGCTTCCACATAATTTTCTGGAGAACTCCAAATCAGTATGGATAATTAGATGAAACCAGAACAATGTGTCCAGCTACAATTAGAATGTAAATTGCACCTAAAACACTCGCGATCAAGAAACTTAATTTAACTATACCTTAGATCTACATTTGTTCATGATATCGATAAATTCATTTCTGCCTATACCAGTGAGTCGCAGGGCATCTGCTGCGCTAAAATTTGGAATGCTATCGTAAGGTTGCTCTGCAGATAACATGAACATAAGACTTTTCTTGGAAACAAAATGGAAACACTGAAAAAGGAATGATGAGAAACCACTAGAAATGATGCATACATCCATCATCAGAGTTTAGAAGAAAAAACCCAACATGAAGAGTACTTCCTGATGGCTGACTACTTATGAGATATATGGGTAGCATGTAAGTTACATATCCACTTGTAATGCATTTGAATTTCGATCGCTAATGTTACACCCATCAATGGAAAAAGGGCATAGCATTATAACATTTGTAACAAAAGAAAGTACTCCCAAATATCCTTGAAGTGTTAAATTACTAAAGGTGACCGAAGGCCTCAATTTTGTAATTACTGAAAAGAATAAAGAATGTCTCACTGCACTAGCCATACAGGTAAGCATTGTGCTCCTTTTTCTTATCAAGCAATAACACAAGCTATCCATTCAACAATAGTATTGCCAACACAGATTATAATAGTCTCATTTCCACAGAAGTAGAAACGAAATCAGATAAAAATATGTAACAAACTAGTACCATTTTTCATGACTTCGAATATCATATCACAATAGTATCTGAATGGAGAAATCCTCATTACACGGCAAACGTAATCAGCAAGGTGATAAGGAAACAGCTGCAAAACCAAAATATATATATATATAATTTATAGTGTGCAAATAATTTTGGAACCCAATTACAGAGAGGTGAGCATGTCCTTCATTTTGCTTAGTACACACCGCTAAGTTCCTTCGAAGATAACGCATCATATCCTCGTAATATTCTGCTTCTCTGCATACTTTGCGGACAAAAGATGTGTTCCATTGGAGCCTTTTCTTTATGCAATGTTCTGTTATCCTGCAAAAAATATGTTTTCATCAGGACCATTTCCCAAGGAGAGTACTCTAGCCCTAACAATAAAGACGGTACCAAAAAAAAATTGACATGCAGAGGTTCTAACTACTTGCTTGTAAGTTAATACTAATCACTAGCCTAAGAAATAACCAGGAAGTGACATGCCACAATTTCTTGAGCTGAATAGTATTTCATAGAGTTCAACTAATATGTAGCTGAATTTCGTAAATCTATATCAACAACAATTGCTTAATTGACATGCAGAAGTTTCAACTACTTACTTGTAAGTTAATACTAATCACTAAACTATGAAATAACCAGGAAGTGTCATGCTACAATTTCTTAGACCGGATAGTATTTCATAGAGTTCAACTAATATGTAGCTGAATTTCGAAAATCTATATTAACAACAGTTGCTTTTAGTAATTTTACATGACATTTCTGTCAGATCTGCATTTTCCCGTCTCTTTTACGTCTTATTGCAAGTAGTGACCAGTATCATTTCACACTAAGCCTAAGTTGTTTTCTAACAGTTGTTTCCAGCTATACTGCCATATATGTATGTATACAGATATAGATGCAGAGATACAAGACTGATCAAGTAAATGCATGATTTAGTACCTTCGATGCCATTCATCTTTGGAATTCAAAGTTGATTGAAGTCTCTTAGGAAGACTCTCCCAAGAACATTCTTCTTTAATTGCTCTCAATAACAACTGTTCCTCAATCGTCGTCGGTACGTGCAGCATACTAAATCACTCTAATTAATACCTGTAACTTCTCAACTGAAGATGAACACCTGCAAACAAATCAAACGATCGCTAATTTATATATTTCGACTAAAATTATAAATTCAAACTAAAAAAAGTTGCACATACTAAATCAACAGTATGTTGAACATAGAATGCAATAACTCATCAGAACGGATGAGAACATTGTTTAGTAAGAAATGTGTATCAATTAAGAAATTGAGAGAATTTGTACCAGTAATTTTGCGGGTAGATCGATAGAAGTTGAACTAGGGTTTTATGAGATCTTGAAATTGACGAGACAAGAGACCGAGAGAAGTGTTAAATTTGGAAGCACTGTGGGTCCCACTTATTGAATTCCGTTTTTATTTCTAGGTATTATTCTGTTTTTCTTTATCATCTGAAAATGAAATTTGAAAAAAATAAAATAAAATAAATAATAATAATAATAATAATAATAATAATAATAGAATGGCATAGAATTTTATAAAACCACGTAAAGAAACATTACACGATCCTAAAATATAATTTTGCAATTTGAATCTACATCTTCAATCTACAAAAACGCACAAGTTTAAACGGTAATTTTGTTAAAAATAAATAAATCAACTCCTCAAAACATGAGTAAAAAGTTTAAAGATAAAATATAGTCAATACTAAAATGAAAAAAAATGAACTTGGTGACAATAGGGATGTCAATGGGTAAGATCGGTCAGATCACTTAGTGATTCAATAAGCCTCAAGATCCAACTAGTTGGATCTAGATCTGATCCATTAACCAATGGGTCTTGATCTGGCCCATATCCAACTAATTAATTTACATGGACCTAGATCTAGATCAATCCAATTACCTCAAAAATTATTTAGGTACAGACAATGTGATTCAATTGGCGATCAATTTGAAGAAATACCCTCCGTCAATTCATCCGCGATCGATTTGAAGCATATACCGTCCGTCAATTCATCCACGATCGATTTCAAGCATATATCGTCTGCCAATTCATTCGCTATCGATTGATGCATATGGCATCCCTCAATTCGTTCGTAGTCGTTTTGAAGCATATATCGCCCATCAACTCGTTCATCCAGGTGTTGAGTTCAAAATCAAAATTGATACGACATGTAGATTCATCATTTGATTCTTAAGATTTCGTCTATATGTTTAATATGTTCTCAATTCGCTCGGTCATATACTTAGGGTTTTGGTGTTAATCGATGTATTAGGTATTTTGGTATTGTGGTAGTTAGTTAAAGATCAAATTATGTATTTTGTTATTAAATAAGGCAGTAGTGACAAGACTGCTTCAGAAAAGTTGTTTGTGTCTCATTTTATGCAAATTTCATGAATATGTTTGATTGTATTTTTCTCGATCGGGTTTAAGATATATGTTTGTGTCCTCTGTTTATAGTTATGGTGCCTTGGGTGTTATTTTAATTTCATTTTCTTTACTGCTAATCATGATCCCTTTATGCAGCTAATACACGTTATGTGTATGTAATTGTTATGGTTGTGTGTTATTTTTGGTGGGTGTTAGTCATAGGGTTGTCTTTTTTTATTCTAAAGAAAGATTTATATTCTTCCTATTTAATAAAATGTTCATCCAGCTTTTGTAAATTGTTTAACATCCACATTATAGTTCAAAACTTCACTTTTTCTTTTAACCCAAATTTGTCAATTAGATAATATATGCAAATTTAACCCAGTTTTGTTTATTAGATAATAAATTATCATTTGTAGTGGAGCCAAAACTCATATATAGATCATGAACTGTTATGATTGTTGACCAAAGTTTGTTGGTGAAATATGATAATACAGACATAATAACTATGGCAATAAGTTTATGATTATAGCTTAATATTTGTATATTACTGACTTATATTTTTCGTATTATGCATATTGTAGTAAGAAACTTTTTTGTTATATATGGCTAGCGTTTCAAGTTCACGAGATGATGAATCTGTGACCGGGTTCGATGATGTTGATTTCTTGATCCAAATGAAGCTAACATCTACAGTTTGGCTTTCTTTTAAAAAATAAAAGAAAATAAACGGGGAATTTGTTGCAATTTGTAACTACTGTAATGCAAGCCTTGCTGGAGATGGTGATACTAGTCATTTGAGAAAACATCTTAAAAGGAAATATAGAGAACTCATTGATGATTCAAAATCAACTTATACTACTAATTATTAGTTTGATCAACAAAAGCGTAGAAAGGATCTTGGAACCATGGTTGTTAAACACAACTATCCGTTATCTATTGTTAAGCACAAGTGGTTTCAGAATTTCGCTCATGGTTTAAACCCAAACTTCAACATCATTTCAAGAAATACCTTAAGATAAGATATACTCGACATCCATAAAGAAGAGAAAAAGAAGATGTATGATTTCTTCGAAAATCTTTCCTGCAAGGTAACTCTTACAAATACTTTATGGACCTCGGATCATCAAAATATTGCATATGCATGCTTGACTGCTCATTAAATTGATGATAATTGGGAGAAAACAAATAAAATTCTAGCATATAGGTATATAGAATACCCACATGATGGTACCACCTTGTACAAGTTTATGTGAGAGTTAATTTTAAAATGGAATTTGGATAACAAAGTTGTTTGCCATGGTGGTTGATAATGCTTCCTCAAATGATGTTATGGTTAGATTGTTGAAATCTTGGCTAAAGGAAAACTTGTTGTTGTCTTTAAATGGGGATTTATTCCATGTACGATGTAGCGCACACATATTAAATTTGATTGTACAAGATGGACTTAAAGTAATTCAAGGACTAGTTGAAAAGATTCGACAAACTTAAACTTAAACTTTAGAACAATTCTTATATTAAGAGAACTGTTGGGATTCTAGTGTGTTATTTTGATGGTTTGTGATCAGGATAATTTTAGGCAAACCATGTAATAAATTGATTATGTCATTTTGTTTTAAAGTGTTAAATTGATTTTATTGGTTTATTAAGTGTAAATTTGTTGAATTTTTAATATTGCATTTAAATGGATTGACCCGGATGTGTCATAGGTTGCTCCAAATAAGATCCATCTAAATGGATCAACCAATTAGATCACTTGTTGGGTCTATGGATCTACTTTTCTGACCCATTGGATCACATAAATGGGACAGAGCGGGTCGGATCTAGATCAAGATCTGTCCCATTGACACCTCCAAATGAGGATAAATTATTAAATAACTATTGTACACAATTGTTGATTTCATTTAGCTTAACCCACCATTAAACAAAGTTGCACGAAATGTGTATAAACATTATCATCTGTTAACTTTTCGGTTAAGTACAAATAATGTAAAAATGAACGTTAATGAGTTCAAGTCTTTTGTCTCTTCAATGCAATTTGAATTTTTTGTGAGAGTGTCGATTCGTGACTCCTGAGTCGATTGAATCACCTATCCTATAATTTTTGAGTTCTTGAAACAATTAATATGTAATAAATGTGTGTCTAGTCTTTATTATTATATTATTATTATTATTAGTTATTACTTATACTTATCTCATGAACAATCTATAATAATAATAATATTTATCTTAATCTATCTATAATAATCCTATAATTTTTGAGTCTTGACATTATGAATAATAGTAATAAATATTTGAATTTTATCATTAATTTGTGAAAACTACAAGTTATGTTGTTCTTTAGTGCATCAAATTTATTTATTTATTTAATATTGTGAGTTATGGATGTTGATATATTGTGTTACTCATTTTGATATTAGATTAAAAAAAATTAGGCTTTGAAAAGTTACGATTCCTTACATAATCTTTAATTTCTAATATTACTTTCATCATTATAAAAAATAACAAGAAAAACAAGTTTTATGCGTCATACACATTTTGTAATAAAGTTAAAGTTGATTTTTGTAATAAATAATAAATGTTGATACTAAATTCATATGTGGACCACAAATAAAAAAACTTAAATAATACACTATTATTAACTTTTGAAGTCTCAACGTTATTATTATTACTCAGTAATACAAGATCCTAACATAAAACAAAGTGATAATATTGATACACATAGAAACTTAAATACCTAAAATAATAAATAGATCTAATTTTTTTACCTTAAAAGTTTTAACGTTAAATTCACTTATTAATTTATAAATCTGTGAGTAGCTAAAGTTATTAAAAGTCGCGTATTTATAAAACTTCAAAAGAAAAACAAGGACTTAAGTTTTCCTATGTTACAAAAACAATTCATTTTAATCTAACGCTCAACTTTTAGTTTTGCGATACATAGTAGTAAAAATAAACTTATTACACCTACAATAATTATTAAATAAAGTGATTAAAATTAAATAATCTATTATTTGTTAACTTCTAAAGTTTTATATAATCTCGAAAAACTCTTTTAAAAGAATAACACATAACTTGACTATCAACTTAACTCAAACTTATTTCCTTGACTTTAAAAAATCGATCATTTAAACTGGAAACCGTTTTGACATGTTATTCGGGCGGTTTATTTTGCTCATCTACCCAAACCTTCATAAAATGCAACACAACCCTCCTCAAAATTAATTAAATGACATGAAAGTTAATGTAAGTATTGCTTACACATGTAAAGATTTCAAACAACTTTTCAATATATTATGAAATGATTATAGCAAAAGAAGTTTTATTAATGTGAAATATCTTCAAACTACATTTATATATGATTCAAGATTATATCTTTTATTATTTTCTTTTTTATCAAAATATTAGATACTCAATCTAAACTAGAACATAAGATTAATATAACTAAATTAGAAATGACAATGTATATACATCAGAGATGCTTCCCTGTTTAAATACCAAATTTAGGAAGAAATGAGGCAACACCGATAGATAAGATTTTAAAAACATTATCTTTAATCATCATCAAACAACATCAGTTTTCATATATACAGTCTGTAATAACTTAACCCTTTCTTTTATCCATTATTAATTTTATAAACTGTTTATTGAATTAAAAATTTTATATTTGTAAGTTACAAAATGTACATTATGCAGGTTAGCACTCATTTGAAAACAATACCCGTATTTGATTTAAATATTCAAAAGAAAAAAATATGATTAATATTCGTAATCTATAATATAAAATTGTTTTAGCAAAACTAAAATGACAGGCATAAAAATCGAAATACATTATATTGTTGGCATTAGTAAGCTTATAGGATTAATAGTAGCGACAATTATCAAAAGATGTATATAAAAATATCATAACATAATAAAATTCGTGCATCGCACGGGCCATCCCACTAGTGAAAAATAAAGAATGGGTTACCTTTACTTATTACCATTACTAGCTTCTAAAGTACACCCAAAGTTGGATGAAATAGCTTGAATGTAGGCATTGAGTAAATCGCGTTGGAGTTAGTTGCTCAATTTCGTATTAATATAAAAAAGTCAAAATGGTGAATTTGACTTGTTATTATTGGGAAAGAATATTCTGTTTTATGTCCTGCTAGTAAAATCTTTTTTCTTTTACATATATGTCGCTACGAATCAAGTCACATAAATATTTTATATGCTTATACAAACTTGATTGATTCTTCTTATTTCAATCAATTACTAATTAATCAATATTTATTGTCAAATACTGATAACTACCAACTACTTTTATAATTCACTAATACAAAATAATATGGAACACATTTTGAAAATTGAATTCTTTAAATATATGGTATAAATACAAGTTACACCACATTGACTCAAACCTCAACTTTCTTTTTTCTTTGTTTTAGAAAGGTGATTAAAACCTCACCTATATATTACTCGAGCTTTATTTTAGTCACAATGGTTTTATGCATCGTTGCTAAACAAGTAGAGCGATCTCGTTTTACTTGTTTACTTGCAAATGACAATATTTGATTTCGTATACAGTGCAGTTGTCATCGTCCGTATGTCACTTAATTCATTTAATCAAAATATAAAACCTTCACCTTGAAACGTTGATTTTGGTATATTAAGGATATATTAGATTAATTAATATTAATTAACTATAAAGACGTACAATGTTGTTGGGTTTGGGTGGTTTGAGCCCAAACAAATATATGCATTGTCGCACCTTTTTGAATAGTGCATAGAGTAGCAAAGGCCCGTATTTTTTACTTGATATCAAAATCCACGATGTAATATTTAATACTCTCAAATAAATTAAAGGTGTGGAATAAGAGGATGAGTTACATTTTAAGTGGATGGATGACATGATATTTTAACTGTTGATTTTTGTAATTAACGATTCATATTTGTAATATTGCATTTACGTGTACACTGTATTTTACGTGGAATGCAGTGTTATTAAATGTAATGAATCCGAACTATTATTACAGAAATTTACGGCTGAAATCATATACCCCTAATTATTTTTAATATGCATTTGCACTTAGAACCTTAATAATAAAATATATTCGATCTCTCGATGTTAATTTTATTTCAAATAAGAGAACTCTTTTGGAAAGGTTATGATTATTTTTTGATAATATAGATTAAGAAAAAGGGAAAAAACCAAACTGAGAGAGAAGATTGAAAGCAAAGAGAACGACAAAAACAAAAGAGAAGGTGACATGTCCGTACGAGGTCGCAATAGTTGCTAAGTCTCAATCAATTCCCAATTAAGTAGTCGTATACACAATAACAAGCAAACAAGATAAATAACACGATCAATACGATACAAAGATATAACATTGTTATGTTCGATCTCCAATTCTAGAGATTGGTTTGGTCCACGGAGTCAAACCAAAGAGTTTATTTCATTAAATTCGTGGTTCAGGGTTATAAATATACAGGATAAATTTATATATGATAAACCTAACTTAGTCAATAAGAAAAAACCATTAAATTATGGCAACTCGAAATCACGCCGCGATTGTACATATGCCAACAAATTGCGCTGCAATTTCTCCCCCTTCAGAAAAACTCAATTTTCTCTTTGTTAAGTTTCACAATCCTAACCGTATTAACTATTAATCATTTGCCTTCTGCCAATCGAGAATGGACTTAGATTCAGAGAAGGGCTGATGCATTTTCATTTAGTTGGATAGGCTATCTAAGACTTTTTGCGAACTTGGATGCGCTACGTATAAGTTATATATCGTCTTTCATTATGCATAAATAAAACATGCAAAAACACTTCAAATAATTTAATACGGAGTAATATAAAGTTTACAAAACTTGTTGAATACTGAAATTGTCATAGCTAATTGGATATTATTGATCGATCATATATAAATTATTTACAAATTATTATAAAAGAAACCAAAAGATGTGACATATAAGCAGAAAAGAGATGTGGGCACAAGGTCAACTACTCCCACGTGATATCAATGAGAAGTAAATATTGAAAAGGTGGTTAGAATGGCCACCATTTTTTACCTTTAATTCGTTTTGGGGCCATCATGATCTTGACATTTTTACCTCATCTATATATTTACCAATGTACGTTGCATCTTACGTAATTCAAAACATGTAGCTTTTTCATCTTTTAAACTACAATTTGTAAATAATTTTAGATAAAAGAGACTAAATATAAGTTAAGCGTCTTTTCCAACTTGATCAAATGTTAAGTTTTTGACCATGATTTCTGCTTAAATGCGTATAGTTTGTTGTAGATCGCAGTTCTTAATTATGTTCATAAGTATCACCATTGTCTTCAGATACTTCAAATTCTTTCAAGTTTCTCTGATGGTTGATGCAGCCAGTTTCTCGATCACGGTAATACATTTCAATCAAGTTCTGATTAGAATGGGATCGTTACTTTCGGAATCACGGTGCCCATGTTGAGTAGACTTACTCGACAAGTTATTGATTAACAATGTATTTCAGCAACAGAAGTCATTAACGATGTTGCAAATACTCCCTCAAAATTTTCTAGTATATGGCAGGACAACATGATAATTAAATATGTTAAAATAGTCTATCCTAAAGGCTGCAAGAAGGTATGGAATGATATCGACTGGGAAGATTGTTTCGCGCTTTGCGCATAATCTTCCTTTCTAGGAGGAGGGTAGGTTGAATGAAATAAAAGGTGTGAGTTTAAAGTGTATTTCGTGCGACTGAAAGTAAATGTTTAATTTTTATATAAAAGCTTTTTGATTGGATTAAAATTGAATAACTATGAAACGTGTCAAAATGAAAAGATGTATAATAAATTCAAGAAAAATCGAGTAGTATACTGTAAATGTAAAATAAATTGTTTCTATTTTTCTTACTAAATAATCTTAAACAAATAAATTAATTTAATATAATAATTGATTGATGATATCATCCAATATTTAATTGACTAATAAAATTCTTTAATTTTTTTAAATTGATTAAAATTAAGAAAAAATTAACATAATTTTTAAAAAATTAAATTCTATTAACAAATTAGGACTTTTTATTTTATTTTAGTTTATTAAATTAATTATACTTAATTAAAGACTAAGCTAAATTTATAGTTAAAATCCATATTAATGATAACATTTAAATAACTATAAAAATTTAGAATACTTTCATGTATATCTTGATTGTAGGTTGCATGTTATTTTATCCAATTTTTTCAATTTAAAATTACAGGCTTGGGATATTATCCGTAGTGTCCAAAAAGTACACTTAGCTTATTCAGTTGCATTTAAATCGATTAACACTTTCAATACAATCTTAAAAATTTAAATTAGTTTTTATAATGATAAACATAAGTTATTATTTTACTATTACTATTATTGAATAACATATATTTTACAAAATCTTAGTTTTATCTTTATTATTAAAAGGACATCTTAATACTTTTCTAAAAATGACCGATTTTAAAAAATTCCTTACCCGTTCACCTTACATATGAGTCAAAACTTACAAACGCATTGAAATCAATTTAAAATAGAATATCATTCCTCATTAATGTTGTCATTATTACTATTCTGTATATATCACACTTATAAGATTGATTTTTGGAAACATATTATAATATCGTCCTAATATTAAACGGTCTGTGTACATATACACCAACTTAGAACC
Organism: Logfia minima; assembly: GCA_963921325.1. Lineage (NCBI taxonomy): Eukaryota > Viridiplantae > Streptophyta > Magnoliopsida > Asterales > Asteraceae > Logfia > Logfia minima. The sequence continues at coordinate 5,644,134 of OY992774.1, read as the reverse complement.
AACTACCTAATATTATCAATTGTACTCTTTCAAAAAGTACGTATAAGAAAATCAACTACCTGAAATAATGGATTGCGCTATTTCAAAAAATGCATAGAATAGTTGGTTTTAATGGGTAAAAATGAATTGAATGATAAAAATAACGGGCTCTATAATTACAATAAGCTTGCTGGAAAAAATAAAGTTATATAACCCCAATTGATTTTTAGAAAAAATATAGTAACCCTCTAGACTCATAGTTGTTAGACTCTTACTAGTCGAGTCAAAAATTCAAAAAATGAGGCGACTTGGACCCCAACTCTTAAATGACTTTGACTCTTACGGGTTGTTTATTGACTATTCGGAGTCGTGTGTGACTCTTCTGACTTTTGTGTGACTTACGAGTCAGAAAATCGGACAAACTTTTAGTGAAATCTAATAAAAAATAAAAGGAAAAAATAGAAAAAACATGACTACAATACATTTTAAATTAAGCCTTTGTACTGATTTTCGGTTAACGACTTAGCTATCGACTCTTACCATGTTTTACTTCTCTTAAAAACAAAAATCATTAACAATAATATACATATACATATAAAAATATATATATTTATTGTAAAATAGTGACTCTTACGAGTCGAATTGGGTCACGAATAACGACTTAAAAATCGAGACCACAAATCATGAGTCGAGTCATGAGTTAGCCTACGCCTTTAGTGCATTAACTTTTTTTTTTATTTCAAGTAAACGCTAACAAAATACACTAAGGATAACCGAGACGATAACTTTAATGAAAATATGATTTTATCCATAACAAAATTTAATTGATTTTATTTTTATCAAATCAATCGAGTCGATACAAAGTAAGTGGTATTATGTATATATTCCGATAAAAGAATTTAATTTATCAATTAAGTTCTTTTATTTCATCAAGTCAAAAAGAAAATACCCAACTTAATTATGTTGAAAATGAATTTTCAATAAGCCACCGTACTTTAAACCATACTCAACTTCAATAAGAACTTTTCCATATTGCTTGTTTATTCTGAATACACTTTTTAGAAATTTAATTAATAAATTATTATGATTAAGGAAACATTTTTCTTTATCAATTTAAATATATATTCATATGATATAGTTGTATATTATGATCAATAGATTGAGATATATAAATTTTTGTATAAATGAATCTTCAGTCTCCTGCTTATTTTCTAATAAAAACCTCATTAGAGTACTTACTTATTATCCAAAATATTTTAAAAGACATTTTTGTGACTTTTATCACCGTAGCGATATAAACTATTTTTAATCAAAAAAAAGTACAATCACATATGCTTTTATGAAGAATTTCAAGTTGTATCTCAAACATCTCACCAATAATATGAATTTTGACAACTTATACTCAGAACTCGTGTTGAAGAAGACAAGAAAATGAATGAAAATGCTTATGCAAATTCGATTGAACCAGGTGAGAACTTGATTGTAGAATCTTCTACTTTTAAATCAAAGGGAAACAACAACATGTTCAAAGGAAATAATCAATGTGGACAGAATTCTAACTAGTACCGGAAAAATTCTCACACCCAACCAAAGGTCAAAAACTTCAAAACTAAAGCCCATTGTTGGGTTTGTAGGAAACAAGGACACAAACCAAAGAATTGTCGCCATAAGAAAGATGTAGGAGGCAGTAATTTTGGTGGGAATTTTGGTGGAACACCCATCTTGAGAAACAAGGAGACACCAAGCCTTTTACTCTTCTCTATTCCATCTTTTACTCTTCTCTATTCCATCTACCAATGCAGCACTATCTACTCCCTAACTGATAGGGGGAAAACATTAATGTCATGCCCAATTCTCTATTCAAGAGGCTAGAGCTAGAGAACCTTAAACCAGCCAAAATGATTGTCTAGTTAGCTGACGAATCCGTTCAATACCCCAAAGGAATAGTTGAGAATGTCATGGTTAAGGTTTATAGATTCACGTACCCCACATACTTCGTCGTAATGGACATCTAGGAAGAAATCCATATTCCAATCATCCTAGGACGGCCATTCATGAACATAGCAAGGGCTATCATCGATTCCTACTCTCATACCATCTTCTTGAGGTCTCACGGAGAAATAATCACATTAAAGATCGACCAACCTGACCGTGCACAAATGGAGCAATCCAGATATTCATGTTTTTCACTGGCAGAGTTACATCGGATGATGCCACCTCTTAGCTAGAGGATGCAGAGATGGCAGACATAGCCTTTATCTTCTCTTTCGACATTAAGGAAGAGGAACAAGAGGAAGTGATGGAAGAAGAAGAAGAAGAAGAAGAAGAAGAAGAAGAAGAAGAAGAAGAAGAAGGGAGATTGGAGAAGAAAAGAACATGAAGAGGTTAAGGAAAAAGGAGAAGGCAACCCAACATCACCTCGGAAATCTACTCTTGTAATTCAAGACTATTTTATCTCGCTTTAATCTACAATCATTTCTATCCTTTCTCTTTTTTTTTTTTTTTTTTAAATGCATGTTATTGTTATATGCGAGACTTAGGAATTGTCATGATTAGCGAGTAGTTACTTTACTTGTTTGTTGTGATGCAATTAGCTAATTAATTATGAGATAATGTTTCTATAATAGAAAACTTTGTGTTTTGAATTTACTTTCTATTCAGAATTTTTAACCGTATTATTATACTATCGCCTTTCCATCGGTAAACATGACAACAACATTGTTATTAAGACATCGCAAACCTTAATATGAGGTAATATGTTAAAACTATGGTAAGACATTCCTGTAGAGTACATCGTGAGATATTATGGAAACGTTGTAAAGTATCTAGTTAATTACTTGGAGTATGAAACTACGGAAATACCGTTGAGTACATCAGAAGTCACCATGGAAATACTATGAAATATTGAATATTATTGGTTGGCATTACCTACATGAGATTAATTTGTGATCGCATCTTTGGGAACAGTTTGGTACATTCTCTAAAATTCTCACGGAGAAAGGATATGTTCATGACAAAAATGAACACAACGGTAAAAAATCTAATTATATCTAAATATCATATGTGTGATATTCATTGTCTAGATTTAGTACAAAATGTGGCTAGTTGAAGACTTATGTTCACTACCCATAAAGTAGATCTGATGAATATTCACTAAGAAATGTTCAAGTGCAAAAGACACATATTCTGATGCTTATCATATTACTATGATGGGTCAAACAATAATTAATTTTTTATTCTATAATTTACAATTCAAATATGGGTAATTGTTGGAGCTTGAATAGAAAGTGTGGTGTATTGTTGGAACATGTTTTATCTTGCTTATGTGTGTGAATTTGATTGCAAATAGGAGCAAGAACAAACTTGTTGTCTCCTTATAAATCCATACATCTAACTAATACCAATTTGGGTTATCACATGAACTTGGGCTTGGTTTGGTTGGTGTAGGTTGATTGGGCTTAATTGCTTGATAATTAAATAATATATATATATATATATAATTAAATGGTCAAAAGATGGGCCTTAGGCCTCTTGGGTTCTTGTGATCAATTCTAAATCCTTTTCTAACCCTTTTGTTAATTCATTTTCAGTTATTTTTGCACCATTTCATAATAGTCACAACTGTTAAACGGATGCAATATTTATATATGTCGTTTTTGGAGATAGACAAAAGAAAAATCAATACATAAATCATGACTCTAATTCAACCATCATGTTTATTAATTAGATTTGTCATATTCAAGTTTATTACTTAATTAGATTGTTGTATCCTCTAGCGAACGCATATGGCAGAAATTTCTATCTAAGAACACTGCAAATGTAGGCCTCAATCTCATTTATAAAATCATTAATCTTTGAATCAAAGTCTGTAACTTTCGATTATGAATTTTGTAATATATAGATATATATGTGTATTGATATACTTTACAATTATATATATATTTATTCATTTATTGTCATTAGTATTATTTCTAGTAGTTGTAGTTTATCTATTTTTTTTTTTTGGACCGGCTATATTATAAAAAAAACTACCAAGGAGTTAGAAGAAATTACAAAATAATATTACTTGATTGCTACATCCAAGTATTCCAATTAAATTTAAATTTATATCGACTAGAACACCATGTTGTAGTTTATCTATTTCCTAACATGTTTTAGGTAATTTAAGTTGGTTGAATCATTGTAATTGTAATTCATTTATGTAAGTTTTTAGTTTAATAAAAAAATATGAACCCTAAAAATGAGTTCACAGTGATTCGTAACAAAGTTCAGGTCACTTTTACATCTGAATAAGTAGCAATTTAAAATATCGTCATCGAAAACCTTTTAAAATAAATTTTAATTTCTTTCTGAAAATAAAGAGAATATTATATGTGTCATGTTTTTCTTTTGTTTTCTATTTTAAAATTTATTTATTATTTATTACTAGAAAAGCTAGCTAGGTTGGCTGTTGTAGCTTTTCCAACCACAAATTCTCTTGTACTATTTCATATATTATATTATTCTTTTAGAAATTTGTAGTTTTTGTAACTTTCATTTAAAGCTTTCTATGCGATACACAGTGTATTTATTTACGTGTGTAAGTTTTTGTAACTTTCATTTAAAGCTTTCTATGCGATGCGATACATACAGTGTATTTATTTACGTGTGTATAGAAAAACATGCTAAGTGAGAGCGTAGAGCGTTTGTATTGAAATTTTCTTGTCGAAGTTACACTCTTTGCTTCTTGTTCTTTTCCTTGCATTTTAACTAATTTTGTCTTTTTGGATTTTTATTTAAATTTTTTATCTTTGTAATCTTTATTTCTATCATTTTTGTCCCTCTATCAAACTTTCATTAGACCACTCCCATGGAAAACATTTCTTCCAAGCTTCTTTCGTGTCACATCAGCGTTACATATACATTTATTCAGAAAGACTAAATAAAGACTGAACATTGTCAACCGAATAAGCTTTCTTCAAGGAAAATGAACCCCACTATTTACCAATGATACTTTTACTACACACAAAAAAACAAAAACAAAAAAAACACAAGGACCCACCCATGCTCCGTCTTTGGGTTTCTTCATGAAGCTGGAAATGAAAGACGCAAGACGGGAGGACGGAACGAAGACGGTTGCTACCAATGGAAGACGTTGAGGAAGCGAGCAAGGATGGGAGGATGATCCTCTCGTTGACAGCAGTCTTACATTTCTTTGTTAAATCTATTGAAATGACCGAAACACCCTCTCTTTCTTTTACCGTTTCCCTTTTTCTTTCCTACTTTAAACCCTAACCCTAACCTTTTTTCATTTATTCTTTTCCTTTTTTTCTTGTTCTTTTTTCGCTTTTGCAAAATGGAAAACACAAAAAAAAAAAATTATCACAAAAAAAAAAAAAAAAAAATCAAATTCATCATCCTAAAGCTAATTTTAGACACACACAAATTCAAATAAAATGTTAATATTCTTATATAAACAGATACATATAGTTTGAATAATTGTACCAATCACTCAGAAAGTTAATCATAATTGCAACTCTATCAAATTGACTTTCAATTAATTTCCCATGAACTAGTTCGTGCACGGTAAGACTCCTCCCATCAGTATTATTTGGTGAGTCAGATCGTTAGTAAATATATTAAAGAAATAAAAAGGGTGACAATCTAGGCCATGCTGCCAACCCAGATCACAAGCAAGATCACATTGATTTTTTATTTATTTATGTCATGTGTAATTTTAATAGAATAAATTTAATAATAAAGTATTTTTATTTAATAAAATATTAAATTGAATTGGATTGTTAGGCTTTGTTTGGCACGGAGCTTTTCGGAGCTTTTAGGAGCTTTAGCTTTTAGTTTTTGAACAAAAAGCTCCTGTGAAAATAAAAGTCTTGTTTGGCATGTACAAGCTTTAGCTTTAGAATCAAATAAAAAGCTCAAATTTCCAAAGCTACTAGAAGTAGCTTTTCGCGAAAAGCTCCGAACGTAAAGCTACAACTACAGCCTACAACCTACAGCTACGACCTACAGCTACAACTACAGCTACATCTACAGCCTACAGCTACTTCACCAAACATACTCTTAATATGTGTGAAAATTTAAGTCATGTTGACTTGTGTAAATAAAAAGTAGAAAAACTAAATTTTTAATAGAAAATGTGCATTGAGTTGGATCGATGAGAGGGATAGTCTAACGTCTAAGCCACTATGATCTATGATTCTCTATGTACAGTAACCCGTGACTCTACCACCACTACTAATTCGTGGCTCAGCAACCACCACCATCAATAACCTGAATCTAATTGAAACCAAGTCGGAGTGCCAGATATGGCCGGAGTTGGAGTGCGATTGCGCCGGTAGCGGTGATTCTGTCGCTCAAGGGCACGGTAGCAACGTCGAACTCCGACAGCGACGTGCGAAGATGGAAACCAACATCGTTTCGTTTACGAGAAAGGGTATCGGATCTGGTGACGGAGAATATCTTTTCGCAGGACACCAAACCTCGTCGGACCCCAAACACCATCGCGACATATCTGTATTTTTTCTCGATTAAACTTTTAGCTTGTTTGGAGTCAACCTAATTTTCAACTTGCTTTGTAACCAGTTAACCAAACTTTTGCAGGTTTCCATTTTCGTTATATTCAAGTGGGTGTCTCAGATCTATCACTGTGTGTTCTATGTGGAATTTTTTTGTTATAATTTTCCACGTGAAAAAAGAAAACATGTTTGTTTTTAATTTCTGTATTGAGAGAGAAAGAGATACCAGTATTTTTGTAATTAGCGGGTGTCTTAGGGTTACAAGGAAAAAGAAAGAAGAAGAAAAAGGGTATTTTTGTAATTTTAGAAACAAGATAAAAAGTATATCGGTTATTTTATTGAATTTAACATAGAAATTTAATGAAAGTTAGATGGAGAGAAAAAAAATTGTAGAAAATAAAGATCACAAGGTTAAAATTGTAAAGAAACTTTTTAGATGACAAAATTAGTCAAAACGCAAGATTATAGGGACGAAAGTTACAAATTCCCTCTTATTCTTGTATCCATTAACTATACTATATTACTGTATTATATTATATATATATATAAATATGGGGAGGATCAATAGGGAAGCAAAAAAATTAGGGAACGAGGGAAGTAAATCTCAACCATTGATTTCATCATAAATAAATTTTAAAAATTACAAAAAATTTCAAAATTTAACATTCATCATCAATGAATTTAAAAACATAAAAACATGTTTTAATAAAAAAATCAAGGGCTAAGATTTACTTCCCTCCTTCCCCAAATTTTGAAGTTTCCCTATGGATCATTCCCCTATAAATATATATATATATATATATAGAGTGGGGATCAAGAGGGAAACAAAAAAAAAGGGGAAGGAGGGAAGCAAATACTCATTTTCATCAAAACATGATTTTCAATATCAAATTAAAGCTTGAAATATAAATGAATCGATTATATATATAATTTAATCAAACAATGTTGTTATAATTTTATGTTTTAAACAAAAAACTTTCAAAATCGACATTTATCATTCATTTGTGATGAATGTTAGTCAAAATTTCAACTTAATATTCTTAAAACATTAATTTATGATAAATATTAACTCATATATGTTATTATACACTGATTATACCATTTATGGGTGAATCTTATCACTAAAAATTTATCAAGAAATGATGTTAATTAACATTTATGGATGTATAATAACAAAATATGAGTTAACATTCATCTGGAATGAATGTTATAAATGATAAAATCAATAACTGAGATTTGCTTCCCTCATTCCTCAGAATTTAAAGCTTCTCTATGGATCATTCCCCTATATATATATGTGTGTGTGTAATATTAAAATAAAGTTAAGAGATGTTTTATACTTTCATATGAAGGAAAAACAGTAACATAATATATGCATTAAATTTATTTATCAAAATATATGAAGGAACAACAATAACATCATATTTGCCTTAAATTTGTATTATCAAAATTAATGCGATAATCAGCTATCCTTTTTTTTCTTTTTACAATTACTTGATATCTACTTGAAACTCATTTCATTATAATTCTTGTCTTGCAAATCCCTTCTGATGCAGCACTTTCGATCAGATAGCAGACACGAAATCATATCTGAGTGACTTATTAGAGTAGTGATAATACAGGATTTGAGCTTGATGCATCTCGTGTTTACTAAGTTAGAATCATTGGCTGCAGTTCTTACATATGGTATGAAACTGTGAACCATGTCTTAATTACAACACATTTTTGCCTAATAAGTATCTCATACGTACGAGACAAAGAGATTTATTCGTGATGTTAGATGCTCATAATTAGTCAAAAACATTGATGATTAGTTTAGGTTAAGTTTCACCTGGTGAATCTCTATAATGTAACCTCAGGCTAGATTCGAGAAAGATTTACTATATTAGAGCCAAAAGTGAAAAGCTCAAACATTTGAATAAATACATATTGTTTTGATAGTTTAACGTATACCATTTATGTGTAGAAATCAAATTTAATAATCATAACTATTTTAAATATTTGTAACATTTAGATCAAAACACGGCGAAGAGTGAAAATATTAATGATATAATAATATTTAGATTCAGGAAAATAATTAGTTTCAAATTCTTTATTATATCATTATAATTTTATATACATACATAAACTATTTTCAATTATATATTAATTGTTAATTTGATTTTTAAACTCGAACTCGATAAAAATTGAAATCGTTCGATCTCAAACTAGAATCAATCTCAATTTGCATGATAGAAGTTTTACTAGTTTGCACCAACAATCTTAATGGTCGGGTGTACAAGGTTAGGCACGTAACAATAACTTATGTTAGATAAATCAAGTTCGCAATAAATTAAAGAAAGTAAGACATCCTCAAACATAGACTACAAAAGATCATTTATAAAAAGTCATTTTGTAGGGCATGTGCTTCAAAGAGCATCGTTATGTTAAGTACACAAATTATGACCATGATGGAAGGCAAGCTACATGCCTATGTACTCAAAACGGGACCAGGGTCAATATGTAACATTGGTTAGAAAACATGTGATTTGCCCCAAAGTTATTAATCAACTTACAAGGGAATGTTTCTTACCTACAATATTCCTACAAATTGTTTATTTCATATTTTACACCCTCTATAATGTATACCATCATTTTAATGGACGATTGTCATCAAATATCACAAAAAGATCTCTTATCATTTTAAAATGTGTTAGGCCGAGACTAGATGGATATCTGCTTAATTGAGATGTCTTAATAGCCAAGTGCATGATGCATCTTTGTACCGTTTTTTATGTTTGGAAATAACTTTTGTAATAAATGCTATTATTTTTGTTATTTATTATTTCTTATTTATTGTTGAAATTGTTAGAAGAAATAAGCTACTTGTAGCTGTCCTCGATTCCTAGCCACACATATATTATATATACTATTTTATATTTTATTATACATATATTGTTACAAGATTTCAAATAATAATAAAGATTAAATGATCTAAGTTTTGAATTATATACAAAAATGTCTAACAGCATATTCATTCCACAAGTTGAGACAATTGTTTTATCATTCATTACATTAAATATAAAATAAAATATGTTTATCTTTTGCAAATCAAGAACAATATTTTAGAATAGAATGGTATAATAATGAACAAATAACAACTTGTATATACGAAAATGACATTTAAAAGCCACATGTTAATGAGAATTTGTTAAATTAAAGAAGACTAATCGTGTTGTAACATTGTCTTATAAATGGCTCAAATTGTCGAACCTCATTTGTTCACAAATTTGCTCCTTTTCTCATGTGGACAAACTTATACTTGTTAATCATTTTCGTTACTTTATTTTCAATATTAACGTGACACATTTTAAAAATCGATATTTCATTCATCTTAATTTCGTTTTAGATACATATTACTCAATTGCAATGACCTCATCAAGAAGAACGTACACAACCCAACAACACGTTGGTTAAATAGATCACAAGAATATGTTTTTGAAATTTGTCTCTAAATTTTCTAAACTTATAGCGATATTTATACTTTCTCACAAGACCAGGTTCATCCAAGACGTTATAATCCAAAACTTAATGTAAATTTAATTGTTTTTCTGTCTTTTCATAATATTGACCCTGAAATTGTTTCTACATATATACATCTTCACTGTTGATAAGGACATATAATAAAGTCGCACTCCATATATTTAGATCAGTAACGTTCACATTAATTCATCGAACATTAAAATATCAACAACAGTTGACCATAAAATATATAATAAGATTTCATATTGTATGTTTGCATATAAGCTCGATCTGTAGTCGGTATACAAAATAAAGAACAATTATTGTATTCGATGAAACTTAATGTAATGAGTAGCAATATTATTATTATAAGACATAATTCATGTCAACTATATATACATAGCTTATTTTACACCGCTGTCTCAACTGGAACCTGTACTTTTCAATCACATTAATAAAAACTTTCGAGATTTATTTATTTATATTTATATTTGTTATATAAGATATGATATTCATATAGAAATTGTCGTGAAAATACGTATTTCTAGCTATCAAATAGACAAATATATAACCCAATGGCTCTTAGGGCCATATTCAATGTCGTCTCCATACTCATCTTCATCTCCAAATTTGGAGAACAGAAATTGAAAATATACAACTTCAACCATTGCTCCATGAATGAAGAACTTTTTTTTGGAGGAAGCCATCATTTCTCCAAATATGGAAAAAATTATTCAATCGTTCAAAAAGTATTTTTTCATTTTTACTTAGTTATTCATCATTTCAATCTATTAGTTAGTACCAAGTATAAATACATTGTTAAAAAATAGTTATAACCCATACTAATTAAAGAAAAATGATACATATGTCTAATTAGGCATATATGCTTAAAAATGTGATTAGTAGATGAGAAAATGAATGGATGAGATTAGAAGAGAAAATAAGTGCAGTACACGTGTCAAAAATTGTATGGTTTGATTAAATTAGTCATATGTCTAATTAGTCATATATAACATTTTAAACTAATATATGGTAGAAAGATAAGCAAAGTTAGTGTAAAAAGTTTTGGAATTGAGGTTTTTGGAGTAGATGATTAGAAATGATAACTTTTGAAGGAAGAAGATTATTTAAGATACTATTTTTTCTATATATTTGGAGAATGAAAAATGACGTATCGTCTGAGTAAGGCTTTGTATGCCATAGTTGATGTTAAAACGTTACAAATGTTCGATACTAGTATTATTTATAGTAGTTTTAGAGGTAATGTAATTGTTTATAATATAAATATGTAAATAGTGCGACCAAAGTATCGATAATTGTGGTATAAATTTAATTTAAAAAGGTGACATATTATGATACACGTATACATAAGTATCATAACTCATAATGATATTAAATTATTTGAATAGAAATTTAAATAAGTATCTCAAGTAAAATATGATATATTCCAATAACTATTGTAGATTTGTTTTACACAATGTGTATTGACACTTGGACCTGTTGATGAAGAATAAAACATAGGTAGACTAGAAATTGCAACATATAAAGCAATGCAAACCAATAGTCATCACACTGATTGTGCATCTTTTTCTTAGTCTAAAGCTAATTTTTGAGTTACTTTGTAATCTTTTTCTTTTACGAATAGAATCAACATTTTAGGTTGGAGAATTTTTGAGTTCATTACCTGCATAAAAACAAATGTTATCATGATTATATCAAGTTATCTTATTTCCTTATTGTTCTAGTCAAGCTCACTGAAAATAGTGGTAGATTACCCAGTCTAATAAAAGAACTTTGTAATATATATTCCAATCAGTAAGTGGCATGTTACAAAATATCAATTAACTGACATAATGTATCTTGTATGATACTTTCAATCATTACCATTTGTTTATCTGGACAATTCCATCAATATGGAAGAAACTTATGCAACTTAACCATTTTAGGGCTTTTAACATTATACATTTTAACTTTTAAGTTTCGTCACTGTTTAGCCTTGTTTAGTTGTAGAACAATGCTTTATTTTTCTAGACAAATTTTAAAGAAAACTTAAAAATTAAAACAAGGAGTTTAAGATGAGTGTTTTTAAAAAAATAATTTAAAAAAATAAAAACTTATTTTTCCATATTATAACTAAAAGTTGCAAAATTAGAATTCTCCTCAATTGTTAACATTTTACCTTTATAACACTTACTCCATTTTTCTAAAAAACTACATTACACGGAGCGTCCTTAAATTTAGTCATTTACTCTTTAAATTTTTCAATGTCATCCTCTAAAAAGTGATTTTGCACGCTGATAACCCTTTATGTCGTTAAATTTAATGAAACTCTGTTAAATATTTGTAAATGATCAATATGACATTTTTAAATTTTCACCTTGAGTCCTTTAAGTTTATACTTGATTTCATTAATAGTCTTTATACATGTAGGTTATCTTTTAATTGTTTAATATAAACTTAGATATAAATATAAATTTAGAAGAGAAAGATTTCATTGAGGATGTTGTAGTCGGATTTCACCTCAATGCATTTCAAAAGTAAAAACTAAATGAACTACATCTGGCAAAAAAAGAATATGAAAGCACTGAACCTAGAAGAATAGTTATATATCATATGATTACTTACTTTTTTGTTAAATGCAATAAAAAGAGTGTCATATAGGAATAGGAAATGATGTAACACAAATCTATTTTATTAATCATTTAAATCTTTTATAAGAAGAAAAGGCCAATGAATGACACCCCACACCACCCCACAACTTGTTCATACACTGTTTCTTCTGCTTGTGTCTCTCTTGGTTGTATAAAACTCACTCAGATTTTTGAAAAATATTACAACAAGAAAATTCATTTTCTGTTCTCTCATCCTTTCAATATTTTTTCTTTTTATATTTATAAAAAATAAAAATACCTACAAAACAAAATTCTTGATTGGTGTGTTCTTATCAATATTCTGAATTTTCAAAAACCCACAAAGCACACTCTTGATTGGTGTGTTGTTATACAAGTTTTGGCTTCAAACGTTAGTCAAAGTTATGAAGAGGAACTTCAATTGCTCTGATTCTTTAACTCAATTTCTATCACACCCACTTGAAGGTATTCATTCAACAGTGGTTAATTGATCCAACATAATATACTTGTACATCATGCATTTAAAGTTGTACCTTTTACTGAGTTTGCTAGAATCATATGTTCCAACCTTTCTTGCACAATTTTGAGCATCTCCATTTTTTAAAAATCTCCAATTCAGCATTATTTGTTTTCAGCTTTAAATTTTAGCTATAAATAAAAGGCTCAATTTCGTACATTTCTTACTCAAAATGATCTCTTTAAATTTCGAATTTGGGACAAGAAATTTCACCCTTTTAGCTCTAATTAATGTTAAAAAGGAGAGTAATTTGGCTTCACAATAGTCAAACCTAGACTTTTTAACCTCATAAATAATCCTTATATATTTTCTTGATGATTCAGGGGAGTTGAAATCAGAAGGTGACGGTATTTACTCCGGTGGATTTCAGTCAATGGTGGACGGCGGCGGAGATGGGGAAGACTTTGGTGGTGAAGAAACAGGACAATTCGGTGATAAAAAAAGAAGATTAAGCAATCATCAAGTGAAATCATTGGAAAAAATATTTGAAGTTGATAATAAACTTGACCCGGATAGGAAAGTCAAAGTGGCTCACGATTTAGGATTGCAGCCGCGGCAGGTAGCGATTTGGTTCCAAAACCGCCGTGCACGGTGGAAGACTAAACAACTGGAAAGAGATTATAATCTTTTGAAGTCTAATTACGATGCTCTTAAGCATAATTATTATAAACTTGAGCAAGAGAAAGAAAGCATAACGAAAGAGGTAAATTTGTCAATTACACACACTAATTTTGTTTTAAAATGTTTGAATTATGCATTACGAGTTTACAAGGTGTTTTAGATTGGTTTTTGGAGTAGATTATCTGATTAATGTATTTTTAGGTCATACATAATCAGTTTGAAAATATTAAGTTAAGCGTCTTTGGTTATGAAAAAATTTATTTCACCTTTCTTTTTTCGTTTTTCTAAAGGACATGGAGTATTTTACTTCTTTAAAAAACAGAAAATATGTTCAAATATAAATGTTGATGTTTTCTTTTCCCTATAAATAAAATAGATGGAAAATTCTGAAAACGCTTTCAAATAGTTTTCAATTTTTTATTTATAAAATGGAAAATAAAATATTTCCTTTTCTTAGAAAAGTTTTGTAGAAAACTCAAACGTGAACTTATTTTCTAATTTTTTCAGAGAAGGCTTTTGAAAAAGTGGAGAAGTTTTTCGTAACTAAACGCGTTATTTTAAAAAAAATAGAAAAGCTCTATCAAATTACTTGGTTAAAACTTAAAAATGTGTTTTTAATTTCAATCAAGACATATTTTTTGTTACATATCCGATTGTACGTGATTAGTAAAATATAATTTGGAATATGAAACACGCACAATTCGATATGTAACGTCATGAATAATACTTTCTCTGTCTTAGTTAAAGTATTATATACACACAGTCTTACGAGTATTCACTAAATACACTTTTGACCAATCAAATAACATCGCTATTCATTAAAGTATATTTTTATTTTGATGGATTGTAACATGAAAATAATACTTATTTGAGATAACTCAAAATAGCAATATGAACATTTTATTGAAACTGAGAAAACATGTGTATAACAACATAATGATATCTTATTTTATTTATAATAAAATGATAAAATTAAAACACACAAAATTAATTTTGTTTGTAGCTATATTATTTACCTTTTCTTATATATGATCATTGATATAATAAAAAATGAAAAATATGAAATAAATACATTTATTGATATTTTTGTGTTTTATTTTATTTCCAGTTGGTAGAGCTAAAAGCAAAGCTTCACGAGGACACAACAAAAAGAAATGATGAATTTGAGGACGGAGAAAATGGTTTGTTCTTGGGATCTGATCCAACCAATAAGAATCATGAAATTTACACAAGTTTAAACTATGACAAAACTAGAAAATTACTTGACATAAAAGATGGTTTTTCAGATAGTGATTCAAGTGGGGTTCTAAATGAAGAAAACGTGAATAATGTTAATAACCCCAACGGAAGTCCGTTACTAAATATGGCAAGTTTTGGACTCTCGCCGCTATGTTCATCGTCTGCTACGACGTCAAATCACACAGAGCTTATGGACCCTTTTGAGGCGTATCAACAACAATCAGATCCGTATTTAGTTAGTAACGTTGAGGAAGAATCGTGCAATATCTTTTTGGTTGATCAAGCGCCGCCTACTCTTTGTTGGTATTTTCGGGATCATATGAACTAGTAGCTAAAAGGGCTTATATAGTTCATAGTTTAAGTTTAAGTACGAACAAGTTTATGAAATTGAATAATTTATGTAATATGTTGGAAATTTTATGTAGTATATTAAAATAGTTGAAAAGTAATGTTACATTTTATTGTTTTTAAAGTTACAAATATTAAAAAGTTCATCGAGACATGCACTACGAGTGTGAGTGTGAGTGTGACGATCACTCGAATGTTTATTTTAAAATATATTATTCGACGTTTGCAAAATAAAATAAAATTTATATATGCAGGTCGCTCTTACGTCGTCCTTTTACTTTAGAAAAAAGTACTCGAGTAGTGCTAAAAATTTGAATGAATTTTTTTAGTAAGCAATTTGCTCGTTGTCTAATTCTTTATTATTTTTGATTCAATTAAGATTAGTATTTTGATTACCAGATCACTCTATATCGAGTGAACAAAGATCCAACGACAATGAGAACCTAATTTAATTTGAACCTACATATGAAAATGGAGATAAAAATAAAATAATTATGACGCGTTTAATTACAGGAAACTTCTCATGTTTTTTAGAAAACTTTTTAGAAAAAACTAAAAAAACTAACACATTCAAATTCGAATATTTTAAAAAGTTTTCTAAGAAAATAAAAATTCTTATTTTCTTTTCCATAACTACAAATTAGGAAACTCATTTTCAACTTTCTTTACAATTTTCTAATTCTCCTTTATGAAAAAGGAAAACTTCATGCCTCACATCTAAACGCATTTTCTAAATTTCATTGTTTTTCTAGGGAAGTAAATTACTTCCCCTTCCCTTGTAAAATGGAAAAAGAAAAATGATAAAAAAATTTCATAACTAAACGCACCCTAAGTGTTTAACAACTGGAAAATTGTTTACAGATAAAAATAGCATTGTACCCGTAACGATAGTAATAATAATTATACAATAATTTTTTTTAAAGAAATGAACATCTAGGAACAAGATGATTGAATTGAAAATGTCAATAAATTCTTGCGGAGTTCAAAAAAATGAAAATAAATAAAATAGGGGTTTAAGGTTGCGTTTGATTCACGGAATTGATTGGAATTTGATAGAATTGGAATTGAAATTTCATTCTTTAGTTTGTTTGGTTGAATAATTTATAAAGTTAATTTCCATCAAATTCCTTCCACTAAAGGAATCGAAATTTCTTTTTCTTTGATGAATTCTAATTACTTCAAAAAAATTCCACGAACCAAACGCAACTGAAGTATTCCTAAAATTGATTTTGAAAGTGTCTGTTTGGAGAGTTATAGATGTTAAGGTGTGGGTTTGAAACTGATATATGTTTATTTTTGTAAGAATGAGTTTAAGGATATTGGGTTTGAAGTTGATATATGTTTGTTTTATAGTGACGAGTTTAAAGAAACCTATAGAGTCTACGTTCATATAAAGTCATTCCTAATTTTAGATTCAATAGCTATGTTTAATGTATGTACCAAAAGTCAATTTAAAATAGTTAAACGTTGATGAATTATTTGCATATCATTATATTAGTGTTAAAACTAATCTGATGAACAGCTTCAGACAATATTTATATGTGACATAATTTATTAATACAACATTTATTTTATGATTAGTTACCTTAACATCTTGATCGTAAATATAACTTTTGAAACTGACGTAACATGACAAATTAAAAAAAAAGTGACTACAATCTTCATTAGTTTCATTTATATATGATATTAAAATATTTTTTTTAACGGCTAGATAAATATATAGAAAAATTAGAGAGAAACTAGCAAAATTACAAATGCATATGTAACATTGGGTTTTGAATCCATAATGTCCATGAAGTGTTTCGTTTAGCACATCTATGAGAATACTAATTAAATGAATGAATAACAATAAGATCGAATACGTGACCTTTCTTCATACTCGGAGACTGGAAGACAATGTTATTCCTAAGACACCATATCATCCAAATGGTTGTATAAACAACCACCTCTATAATCTTCTTACTTACATTATTAACTCTATATAAGATACAATTGACTACTATATGATGCGGTTGAACTAATAATAATAAGTAAATCATTTCCTTAGTCATGTATAATAACATGAATATATATAATAATGACATTTCAAAATTATATGTTATATTTTATGTGATCATTAATAAATACTAATTACCTTCTAATATTATAGGTTTGTATGACGTAGCAAATAAATTTAACAAGAAAACGAAGTTACGACATGTATGTGAAATGATGCGAATACTCGAGTCTTACGAACAAAAAAAGTATCTAGAAGATGTCAAATATCCTAAACGTTATTGAACAAATCAATAAAGATTGACAACAATGAACTACAAATTAATTCATATATGACATTCGAATGATAATATAAATTATATCTAATTAAGTTGCTTTTGAACCTAATTATCTGAATTTGTAATTTAAATTATGAAAGATGGAAATGTCTTATATTAAGTATAATGAATGAATCATAAACATCCTAACTTCTAAAAAAATAACATTTTCAAAGTATATGATCAAAAACTATAATTTTTCTATAACTAATAACTAAATGACCATTTTGATGTACGATTTAAATAAAATAGGATCGACGTGTTAGGTTAGTAATCTACATAATATTAAACGTAATACATTTTATAAATATCAAAATCATCACTCAAAATCAAATTCACTACATAGAGATTAGAAAGATGAACATAACATAAAAATTCAAATTCTCATAAAACATAGACATCAAAACTTTTTTAGAACATAAATGTTTAATTTAATAAACCAATTTTCATCTATAGACGTTAGAGTTTATTTTTAGAAGTGATCTTTATTCGATTATTTTTGTTTCTTATTTTTCCTTATAAGTATCAATGTTTCCTCAATATATTCTTGTAAATGAATGCTATAAATTAATTGTTTGTATTAATATAATGAATGCATAGCTTAATGTGATTCCAAAGTTTCTACCTCATAATCATCATGTTCCTTTTTTAAAACGTTGAAAAGATCTTTTCCTGTAATAACACCATTCAATATTTTCTCCTAATCAAAATCACATCTTACAACGAAATAAAAAGTCATTAATATTGAAATTTATGATGTAATGTAAAAAAATAAAGAAGTGTAAGAAATTATACAAATAAGTTTTCTCTGTTTAATACTTATTTTTCGTTGATCTTATTAACGGTTTTAGTTTATTCTATTCTTTTACTTACTTGAAAACGATTAGTAAATGTGTTAGTCAATGATAGAAATATAATGATTAAGTTTTAGAAAATTATACGCTCTTATTATTATTTTAATTTCTTTAAGTCCTTCGTTTTTCAAAAAAACACGATATTAGATAACATATATGTTACTCAACACTCAACAATACATGAGAAAACATGTGGATATTACATTTTTTTCATTTACTATATTACATGTAATGCAAATAAGATCATGAAAAATTGAAAACAATTATTAAAAGTGAAAATGATGTGCTATCTTCAAATTGTTAGCCACATTGCTCTACCTTCAAATTCATTATAAATTGTGCAAATGAAAAATAACGTAATTAATCATTTCTAATAGTGATAGAAGTTTTATGCATAATTTACCAATGTCAACTATATATTTTTTTAAGAAGTTGAAGACATTGTCACATAAGATTTTTTAATTAGTTATTTAGATTGTTAACTCTATATAAGGCATAGTTAACTATTATTTAATGTAGTTGAACTAGTAATATAAAGTCAAACTATTTTTTTGATCGTATATATTATTATGAATCTATAAAATATGTAGTAATGAACTTCCATAGTTGTAAGTCAAAATTAATGAAGATATTAAGACACATTAATTACCTTCTAAAATTATAGATTTTATATGATGTTGTAAAATAAATTTAGCAAGTAAACAAAGTGACGACACGTATTTGCTTAGGTCTCAAGAGAATAAGCATGTCATATATGAAAAAAACCTTCTCTGTCAGTTATATATAGAGATTAGATAAAGACATTTACTTCAAAAGAAAATGTCATATAGTATAATTTAATACTAAAATTTCCTTTAATTCGTCTACGGAACTTTGCATATAATTAATAAGTGTAATTATTAGGGAAATCAAATGCACAAGGTTAGGATTCGATCCCGTAACTACAACTACAACTGTCGAATGAGTTTGATATGACGATCATAAGTAGTCGACTATAGACTAATCAAAATTACTAATTATCAACCTTCTACTATAAAATGTACCTAACACATTTCACAATATAATGCCGCACTTTATTTCTAACGACCTTAAACAATTTATTTTATCTTTATTTCTTATTTAATGATTCTCATAACATGTAGAATACTAAATATAAATACTTTTTGCATGACAAATAAACCATTACAATCAAAATGCTTCTTTTGTCAGTATAATATATGAGAATATATACTTATACTATATTGTTAACATCACAATTGAAATCTGTAATTCACCGATCAAAAATCTTAAATTCATAGTCTTAACTCTTAATCCACTAACTCTTTTAAATGTAAGTTCCTATTTTTAATCAACCTGTTGGCATCATCATCAATTTCCCCATAATATATACGTACTTATGCCATTCGAAAAATATATATTAGTTATCAATCAATTATCAATTTAATTACTCTGTAGTTTGCTCTGTTAGAGATACATCTGTCTTACTACAGAAAACCCAACAACTTTTTTTTACTATGATAGGAGATTAGGAGAATGTAAAGGTGGTGAATGAACGAGCCGATTGGTTTGAGCGATTGGATTAAAATAGGTCTGAATTACAACGGGTGCGAATCATAACGGGTATGAGTCCAAATGAACATACATAAATAAAAAGATTTGTAACTTAATTTTTAGTTTCGATATAAATTTATTAAGTTATGTATATCAATTAAATCGAAAAGAAATCAGAAGGTATCACTTATCAGGCTATCTTCATTCCGTACTCGATTTCGATTTTAATAAACTGTAATGAACTTGGAAATTGGGTGGCCACTATTTGTAGCATTATTTTAAATTTGTTCATTTTTCTTTAACATACAAAAAGAAATTATACTTTTTTAATTGGAGTATACTTTTTTCTCTAACTTTTACCCAAATAAAGTAAAATAAACACTACTTTACTAAAATAGTGGTTAGATGAATGATTGAGTGTTTTAATCTTAGGGTATAGCTTGCTAAACGATTTATTGAAATAAAAGGTTACAGATAATTACAGAGTTCAAGGTAATAGTTGGAAACATTCTTACAAAATAATTGTCTCTCAACAAAAAGGTTTCGATTATAATAAAAATCTGTGCTATGTATTATGCATTTCAACCTTCCATTTTAATTTTTTACAAAACCTTCATCTTAAATTTTAACATTAATAATAATATTTTTAGAAATTTTATAAATTCAATTATTTAATTACATCTAATAATTAACTCATTTGCTTCTTTTGAGCTCACTTCTCCAACAATTTAAACTTATCAAATGAGTGTACTATTATTATTTATTCAACATCATAGTAAATCAATCGGGAAAAAATAAAAGAAAGATAATTTAATACCGTCACAATTCACTATTGTTTATAAACTTTATTTTTTGTTATATTGCGTGGGTATTTTATTAGTACTAATAAATAATAAAAGAGCAATGATATTTTCATTATCATTTTTGAAAATTCTATCAAAGTTGTACATTAAAATACTTGTATTGTATATGTAAACAATACACAAATTCAATAAATTTATCAAAAATAATAATAAATATATCATTCCATAACAAAAATAGTTGATATATATAATCCACAATGAAATATAATAATAGCATAGAATTTGTTACATCCTACCTTTATTATTAGGAATTAAAATACCCTAGTAGCCAAACGTTAAGTATGAGGGTAGCTAATGCTATGGTATAAGTTATTATTAGAAAAATAAAGAGGATAGAAGCAAGACTTTAGAATATGGTAGTGGGGTCACCAACTCACTACAAAACCATATATTATACTCTCTAATTTGATATGTGGGGTCGCTTCTTTTGATCAACCCATGTGGTGGGTGAAAAAGAAAGACCTTAGTGGCTTAATGTATAGCCTAGTTCCCCTGATGGCTTCAATTTTCATATTCGTTATATGCTACAAATATTGTACCTATTCATTCATGCTAGCTATATGGGGTTCTCAATTTGTCTCTTCTAATCCCATTTGTAAGTAATATAACATGGGTCCTTTTGAGGGTTAAGGTCAATCGGATGAATCTATAACAACTGAATAAAGCTAAAGTTTTATTAATTAACTAATGATAATGATTATTACAGAGTATAAGTTTATATAGTTCATTCCTATGCTACTAGTTCCATGCAAACTAGTATGCAACAAATGATAAATGAGGAATATGATATATTTTTGAGAAACTTTGAGAGTTAAAAATTGTAAACTTTCATGTTACTTTTGTCTTTGATACATCTGACTTAGTTCATCTAAGTTAAATATTATGAAGTATATATATTGTTAATCACTAAATATAGCATAAAAATGTCCCTAAATATGTTTCAAAAAAGAGGCACCAAAGTTCAAAGAAAAGGTCTATTCCTACTCCATTAAATTTGAACTTTATAGAGGACCTATAGGCTATCTTTTTTCTAGAGTTTATTTAATAATAACACTTAAAAACCCCTCTTAGTTTCTTGACGTGCATAAAGCGCATACATGGGCCTTGTATTGAACTTTGTGACCCCTTATACTTGTGTTGATACTTGATACAGTGAGCATACAACAACCTCTTATTATTTTATCAGAGAGATTTCAAATTCTTTTAATCAAAAGAGATGTTATGAGTATAAGATGACTTGATGTAAAAAAACTTATACGAAAAGAAACTATTTTTTTACTTTAATGGTTGATACGGATCTATCTACATATATTAGCAATACTTTTGATAATAATATAAGCACATGATATATCATCATATCATATAAATATGTTTATAACTAAACTTCTCATGAAAATTTCAACCGTTTAAAGTTAAGTTAAATGACGCATTTAGAAAGACTAAAAAGATGAAAAAGAATCTAAGATTTTTATTTCAACGGTGAAAAAAGTGACTGTCTGACTAGATAAGGACATGTGTTGACTTAAACAAAAGTGGGGGGATGTAAAGTGTAAAAGAAGAAATTTAGTTTGGTTGAGTCACGACTTTGTAAATTTCAGTGGGAAATAGACAGAAGTGTATAAGGAAGTAGGACCCACAATGACTTTTGTGAACGTCTCCAAAAAAGAAGGGGTTTTCAATCGTTGTCATAGCAACAATGGGGGACCGAAACGAAACTAAAAGAATCTTATTCTATTTTATATTTAATCGTTTCAATTTAATTTAATTTAATTTTATTTTTATGTTAAGTTACAAGACAAACAAAAAAATGTTACTGTAAAAATACTTGACATGAACTGTTTAAGTGCAAATCTGAACGTACGAGAAAGCAAAGAAAATATCTAGTTGAATCTGTCTAAGTTGATAAGACTTTTTAAGAATAAAAAGTAAGTTTTAATTTATAAGTTTAAAGGTATATTTATATAAACTAGTTAGTTTATAGCTATAAAATTGTAACTTATGTTTATATATAATTGTTTTGCAAAATAACTGAAGCTGAAGCTCCGTTAAGTTACGCGCCAAACGTACACATCTTGTTTTAGGTTTTATCCGATGGGTATTAATTGCAGCAATGGATGATAACCAAAACGTTACATGAGCGAGTGCTTTTTGTTGCGCACTTTTTAAAAAGTGAAGTTAGTACGACAATTACAATGGGGTTCACAAAATGAATAAATCATGATACTATGAAGTTGTAAACTATCAACATTAATAGTTCAGTATTCATTAGATAAAGAAGTCTTCTCCTATAGTTCCCCTCCGTACACCGTCGTTTGCACTCACTATACTTGGTTTATTCGAAAGGGTTATATAAACTATAATGATGATTTACTATTGAACTGTAATCCTTTTGATGGCCATTTAACATTAATCTGTAAGAGTAGGGGAGAGAGTGGACCCTTATTTGGATAAATGGATTAATTTTAAATGTTTGTTAAGAATGTCTTTTAGCCTAATTTGTAGATAAATCATTTTTCCTTATTAATTAAGCTTCTATGTGTTGTGATGTGATGGTTATGACTTATGATGACATTAGATGAGAAATGTTTATGTATGTTCGAGGTCGAGGGTTAGTAAATATTATTTTCAGAATTGACAAGAAATGTTTTATTGTCAGACCGGTGCCTATCGTAATCTTCGTCTTCTGTTTTGCTCGCCATCTAAGCTTCTTCCTCTGTCATGTGATAGGCACAATCCCGTCTTAGGGACTGTCCTGTAGGTATCTGTTCTAGCCAGAACGGTTCGATTGGTTCGTCTTGCGTGCGTGCATGTGAAGAAATCAGAAGACAAAGTTAGGGTTTTCACAGGGAAGGGAAATGATACATAAATAATACAGGGAATGGATGATACTGCGTGTTTTTGTTTATAAAGAAGATAGCTCTAAAATCTAAAATTTTATTGGATCAAATAAGTAAGCTCAAGTTTCAATTGCATTTTGAAGCCCAAAATTAATTTCTCCTAGTCTGGCCCAAATACGATAAAGATTAACCTTTCATAGAGTTTTAAATTGGTTAAAAAAATTAATTAACTACTCGTAAATTTCATTAAATAATTATACACTACGTTATTATGAATGTAATGTACTTTTTTAATTATTATAATTTTTATTATTAATATAAATGTAATTGTATTGATATTTAAGAGATGATGTGACGTTGACGTGGAGTTCAGTCTTCAGTTCTGAGACGTCAGGATATGCAGTGTTTAGTTCTGGGTTAATCTTCAATCCTCGTGTTGATGTAGCGCTGATGTAGAGGAGAGTCCTCAATCCTAAAAGCGTCACGATAGAGAGTAGTCTTAGTTGATTTATCACGTCGATTTTTGGTACAATCAATTATTTTCACCACGAATTTAAAAATAAAAGTAAACGCGTTTAGTCAGAAAGTTGCATGTCATAAATGGAAATTAACTCTGATTAAAAATCAATTTCTTTTGACATTTATTCCAATTCCAACTTAGTTTTTGGGCTGTAAGAGTGTAAGCTAGGCTTCTTTAGTTTGATGAAACTATAAGGAAAGGTCTATTAAGATGTGCAAGCCCAGATCCAATACCCAAAAGACAATGAAATGTTGCATCTTTCAAGCCCAATAAGGAAGTCCAAGAAGGTAGCCTGTGAGGCTGTGACCTTCTGTCAATTACAAAGTAATTTTAAAATAAAATTTACATATCTAATCCTTAAACTTTTTAACATATACGACATGATGATCAAATTCTCGTTTATTTTTATTGCATGTAACCATTCATGTAATTTGCATCACATTATTTATCCATAATTAAATACCTTATTATGAACCCTTCTTTTATAAGAAATCCTATAAACGTTTATACATGCCCATCTCAAAGAGTTTTTTTCGTGTTTTTGGACGGGACTACATATCTCTTATTCACTTTCACTATTGTATAAATAACATAAGAGTAAATCATAAATTTGCATCGTTTAAAATAATCAGGTATATACTGCAGCACCACAATGATTTTGAATATAAACATGATATATATATATATATCTATGACGTCGGTAATTATTTATAAATTCATAATTAAAAATGTTAGGAACAAAAATAAAGCAGTCTACGGATACAATATTTTATGTCATTTTCATGTTAAAAAATCAGTGATGGACAAAATGGTGGTTTCATGTATGCATATTCCTTGTGGTATCTCGTATCCAGACAAGTTTCTTCTTATATATAATTTATTTATTTATATTTATATCTTTATATATACTAAAAGAGGATATCATATTGCTTATGTGGTTCCAATCATTGTTTGCCACATATGCAAAAATTTTAGGTGTCAATCATATGATTTTTCTAATTTTTTTTACCATATATACATTGCTTATGTGTCGTTATATATCATAAAAGTCAAATTAATTGCAAGCATTGACTACATTAATTAATATAATTAAAGACTATGATTAAATAAATTAATAAGCATAATTAATTGTTATTATTTTTTTCATTCTTAAAATATATTAAATAAATTAATGACCATCATTAATTGTTATTGGTTTTTTTTTTCGTTCTTTGAATCAATTATATTAATTTCTTTAATATATTCGTTAATTGCCCAATCTATTTTTTCAAGTGTTATATTTATCACATAGTTAACTGTCAATTAGTTAACTGTATGCTCAAATTGTAACTTTATTAATGCATAAACTTTAATAACTATACATATTTTACTCAATACATAAATAATATTATACTACCGTGCATCGCACGGGTTTTAACACTAATTTATTATATATAAACAGATTTATAGATAGATTTTCAATACTTAAATGAAAAGTTTTTGTCCTACTCATTACCGGTTACATTAATGTTCACACGCTGTCAAGATTATTAATACTTTATGAGAATCCCACATTAATGGTGTAGATCATGAGAAATTTGAAATTTATAAGTAAATCATTTCTTTACTAGACCCAACACGCTTTGTATATCTTAATTATGAGAATTCTGTAGATCAGTGTGTTTTTGGACGGGAACATACTAAGATACATAACGTTTATAAAATCTTTGTCATGCAACAAAAACAAAGATGTGCAACTACAGACAACATGCCACAAACATCAAATCTGAGCAAATGCATAAAAATAAAATAAAACTGACAATATTGTGACATGATACGTGGCAATTTTCAAAATAATCATGATGACATGGTAAAGTTATAATTGTGTTCATTATTTGTTTAAAAATGTACAAACCTAACTAGAACTAGAGATTCACAACCTTGGATAAGTTTTCAAAGGTCTTGATTTTAAGTTAGTAAAATCAATGAGTCTGGTGTGAATTTGGTAGTCATCTCGCGACCAATGACAACACATAAAATCAAGACCCGGAAAGGGGAAGGACCAGTGGTGAGCATTTGGTAAAGTTGGGCAAAACACAAGGGGAGGATCAAAGAGACAATTGGTTTAGTAGTATTTAGATGATCAAACAATCTGCGAGTTCAAGTCCATATATATATATATATATATATAATATTTATTGGGTGAGGGGAAAAAATTTCTTGGAGAAAGGTGGATGATGACCAGAAACATCCAATACGAAACACTACCTTATTGGCAACTTGAGCAACCAAAACGCAAGCATATCCCCATGCATTATAAAGTACGACCAGCGTTTTTTGGTCTTTATTGCAAGATTTAATACGAGTAGTGGGCCTGTATTCTTTCAAGATATTAACCAGATGCAGTTGATAGACTGATAGTATTTAATATCAAATAAAATTCTTGCATTTTCATTTTATGATCAAGATACCGGATCATATAACTACGCTTTTGAATTCTGATCACCAGAAACATCGTACTAGCTACTTTCCATATAGATGTAAAATGTGACTTTCTTTTTAGACAAACGATATCAGATTAGATCTATTATTTCTATGCCAGTTTTAGCACGTCGACCCGGCCATGCATTTTAAGAAGTGCAATAGCAATAATCCATGCATGTTATTAATTATAAAGGTTCGAGTGAAATTTACTCTCCCAATTTTGTTCATTTTTATCATCTTGCATCGTGAATATTAATTTTTTTAAAAAAGGAAAAGATTAATTTATGTAAAACATGACTGGCGAACATATATGCTGGTTCCACTAGGAAACTATAAAATAGTGCTATTACCCGTCCCAATAGACATTGATTTTCAACTAGAAGGTGAAGTTCTTAAACCACTTCCCATGGGGAGCTATCTTTCACAAGTCTTTCATATCCTTCTAAAGACATGATTGAGAGTTTTTCTTGAACCTGTCGTAGAAGAGACGAGGAGACGGAATTTTTGTGGGTCAACTTTTTATTTTTGGTTTTTTACATTTTATTTTGACTATAAGAAATGTATTATTGGTAAATGTGGGGTTTAGAACTTCAGTTTTTCATGTCATCATTGACAGTCTTTAGCCTTTCTGAGAGAGTGCTGATGTGACGTTAAGCTGACAGTTTAGTTCTTTAGTCTTCAATTGAAAATGGTCTAATAAATTACTAGTTGTTATTTATTTTGTAAACCCTTCCATAAAAGTAGAAGACGCATACTGTCTCTTTACAGCTTCAAAGAGTCGAGAGACCTTTATATGCAAATTACTTCTTTTCAAAGATGGATATGTTATTTAGAAATAACTTCGGATTCTTTATTTTCTTTTTGTTTTTTCAATTATAGGTCGATCAAGAAATATTTCGTTGTAATATTGAATAAATTAAATATACTGTAAAACATATACATAAGCTTCACATAGTATACGCGTTATTTCTTAGCTCCTTTAGAGAGAAATACATATATTTTGATAATTTTATCGACAATTGTAGTTTCAATAATACAGAGGTACAAGTGGAAATGAGTTAGAAATAGCAAATGCTGAGACACAACTAGTATCATTATCCGTGTCCACTTTATTGTTTTCTTCTCTTTATAATAATACGGAGTAATAAATTTGTTTAAATGCCTATTGTGTTGACCCAAAAATTCGACTTCGATTAAAGATGGTATCACCACGATCAGTTTACTCAAAATACTATAATTATACGTATTTTCTTTGCCCCACCGACTGTCCTCTAATAGCTTATTACATATAATTAAACCCTCATATAATTTTTATAAATAAAAGTGTATAATATATATACACTTTTATTTATAAAAATCTCTCAAAGTATACCAGGGATTTGTATCTAAATCTCCAATTTTTCATTTTTCATTGAATAGTGTCGATTTTTAAGCATTAGTCGAATTATAATTGTTGATCAAACATATATAATCAATACTTTTAAATAGATTATTGTCAGTTTTTATCATTATCAACCCTTTAAATCTCTCTTTTGATATTATGAGCTACAAATGTGACTTCAATAACTTAGATATTAAAAAATTTATTATTGCTTTTGGCACGGGTACGTAAAGTTAAAGGATGCTTTGTATGCAAAGTTAAGAGACTGCTAGTATAAAAATACTCTATGTGCAATCACAATGTTTAGTAAACATAGAATATCAATATGTCCTATGTTGTCATAAGGTAAACGTATTCTCAATTAACTTTAGCTCAAAGTAAAGTCATTTATGTCGATACAGATTATCGGCCACTATCTTCGAGCGTGTCTTGAAGATAACATATATACAAAATTATAAAGTGTTAGGTGCAAACCTGACCTCACATTAAAAATTGAAAGAAATAAATGATATATTTATTTAAATTCATTAGCTACTCTTCTATTGCTAATTGATTCTAGACCTAAACCATTTAATCTTATCTGTTAAACATGTTATTGAACTAAGTTATTATATATCCTAACAACAATGAGGTGTTGGTCATCAAACACACTAGAAAATCGATTAATTAATAAATTCCTTCAAAAAATAATTTTTACATGTTCCATTCTCGAATATAGAGTGTTAAATTAATACTCGATTAATTAATAACTAACTTAATTAATACATTTAAGTGATCTTATAAATATTAATTTATAGAGTTGTTACTATAACAGTAACTAATCGGATATAGTTTTTATTTCGACATGATGAGAGCTAGAGTAACTAAAACAATATCTAAAAACGATGATTTTCGTGATAACACATGATGTAATGTCAATATCCACTACTACTATGCATATGTATAAATCAAATTATTAGAATTCATGCACAATAATAATAATAAGAGCATGTAATATATCGATACTACGTACGTACTGATAATCTACAAATAGTCCACGGACATTGCAAAAGAATTTTACGTAAGCATATACGCATGATTAATTTATTCGCTAATTAACTTATTTCTATTGTGACAAACAAACAATATAAAAGTTGAGTATCATGTGAATACCATAGTTTTGACTTTTGATGGCAAATGAGAATTTAGATATAAGTTGATAACGATAACGAACTATTTAAATTTTAAACAAGACCATAATATCAAGGGTCTTATTGAAAATGCTCACTTGCCCAATTCATAATCCTGACCGTCAAATTATATTAATAAGTTAACCTCAAATTGCTCTCCCTACTTTTCCAAAATACCCTATAAACCGTCAAACAAGTCTTTTTTATGCAACTCTCGCGGAAACTCCCTTGAACCCTCACAGAAACACAACCTTCAAACACTTCTATAAATACAACCATAAACACACTTAAAAAAACACCAAGATTTTATCCAAAAACATATAATGGAAACCCGAAAAGTAACATCTTTGATGGCAAGTTGCAAGAAACACCCTAAGCACCAGCAATCTCCCGGGGTTTGTTCATTGTGTTTAAGAGAACGATTATCAAAGATATCGGGCTCTTCATTGCAAGTTGTTTTGACTGTATCTTCATCGTCTTCATCATCTTCGATCTCTTCGGTATCTTCGGTTTGTTCATCTAATGTTCCATCTAACACGGCATCTCCCATGCATAAGTATGGAAATCAACGTAAAAGTAATCATGATCATGTGGAAGGAAAAGGGTATTTTTCTTTTTTGAGAAAGAGTAGATCAATGGCTTATGTTAGTGAAAAAATTGTGGAAAATGATGTGAAAAAGAAGAAAGGAGATGGATTTTGGTCAAAATTGATTGGGTTAAAGAGAAGTAATATTATTGTACATAAGAGATCAGTGGAAGAGAGTTCTCCAAGACTCATTCATTCAAGAACTATGCGGGAAATGTTGACTACAAGGATTTGACTTTTTTGTATATATATATATATATATTTTTTCTTTCTATATTTTATATACCGGATAGAAGAAAACGGCCCCTTTTGGGTTATATTATTCATTGAATTATTTGTAGATGGAAGTGGTTTGGATAAAACTTAGAGAAAAAGTAGTGAGTCAACATTGTACAAAAAAGAAAGGATAATATATCAATACATTTTTTTTATGTATCTATGGTTTGTTCACACACGCAAAATAGTATTAGGGAATTCATAACGTGATGCAAATTGTTGCTGTCAAAGCTTAAATTCCAAGATACTGCTAGGAAAGTTACCATGGTAATTAAGTAGGTGACTAATTCATCATCATCATCATCATATAGTACGAGACGAGATTAATCTCTTTAAAAAATGACCCGGCCTTTAGTAGGGAAAATTGATTGATTGATGGATGGTATTTCTATTTATAATAATAAATAAAATAATAATACCTTTTTTATAAGAATATATACATATACACATATATATATGTTCTATTTAAACCTCTCTCGTTTTTAGTTGCCTTTTGATTTAGGGTAGTCTGCGGACTAAGTTTATTGTAACTCACAAAAGCAGAGTATTTATATGAACGTCAACGCATCCGGGAAAAAACGATTAATCTCTATCAATAAACCTGCCAAAGAAACGAACCATAGAGTACTTAGTACCGGTGCCACAGGGTTCTCCCAATAACTAAAAAGTGTAGCATGCCTGAATCTAACTGGGGTTCGCGGTGGTGGAGGGACTGGATCGGAAAAAAGAGCGATTCTAGTTGTAAGATATCTAATGAAACCGTCGCTGGAATTGAGATATTATTCAAAGAGAAAGATCTCAAATATCTGGAGGGTACACTTGACGATATGAATCATTTGCAAAATAAACGTATTTCAACATGCCAACGATTAAACAACTTATTAGAAATACAAGACAGCCAGGTCGAATCCTTTATGAAATGGGTGGAGTAACAGAAAATATAGCCAGAAGGGCTATTTCAATAGCAGCGTCCAAAATGCCTATACGAGCTCAATTCATAATTTCGGGATAAAAAAAAAAGAAATAGGCCTTAAAAATAGCGGGTCCAGGTGAATTAATAAGAGTTAACTATTAGAGCATACAGAGTGGGCCGGAATGTACAAGTGGCCTTCATCGGGAATACTGTCGGACGGCGTTTCACCACTTCAAAACGACATCCCACCCAGGATGCTGTTTGACCGTTATTTTTTTTTCTTCCATTTTTTGCCTCTTCTTTTATTTGTTCTTTTTTGTGTGTAGAATATGTGTGTATGTTTTATGTGGAGGAAGAAGAAGATATATGATAATAAGAATCATAAATATGTATAACACCCCTCTTTAAGTATAAGAATATTATATTAATAAACACGGAAGCATGAATTTAAAATACATTAAACAGTTTACAATTCCCAAAAATACATTAATTTCAAACATTTTAAACTACAAAAGGCGGAGTATTATAAAATTACAAAACAAGGTTTATTACAAAAACCATATCAGAGAACCAAAAGCGCAGTCAAACATTCCCTTGATCAACCAATCACCTCCCGCACCCACAATAATCAAAACATATCCTGCAGGAAGTAAAATGAAGGGTTAGCACAAAGCTAAGTGAATAGATTCATCACACAACATTCAACTTAGCATAACCAGTTGTTTACACCAAATAATCGTAAACACACATAATTTCAATGAGGATCGGTGGCTCTGGGGATATCATAATACCCGGGGATTCCTCCAAGAACACTTACCGTCAATCCGTATGGCCAATACAGAATAGACCGATAACTATTGGTTATTAAACACATACACAGGTCTCAAACACAACAAATGAATCAAAACCTGTGTAAAACACATAATAACCAGAAGTCCAACTACACGTTGACCTCAATAACATAGTACACATAGTTCACATATCACGTAGATCAATAATCAATAATCAAGACTAAACAGTCTAATACACATCTACGTTTACTTGTTGTAACCAAATATTTACAACTAAATCAAATGATGAGTTCCGAATCCACTCACCGATACCTCTGATGTCTGCACACTCAGTATTCTTATATCACTGAGTCTTACGTTGATCTGAAACAGAAATCAAATACAAATCAGAAGTTCGTTCCATAAATATCATTATAGTCTAATTATCCAATCAGGTAGTCCCTGAAGTTTAGGCAAACAAAAGTTCAATCAGAAATAAACTCAGAAAAAGTCCGCAATACCGCTTAAAACTGAAAAATGCCATTTTCGGGTCCTAGATGACCCCGGATGGCCAAAAACTGCCTAGGCTATTAGAATATAGCCTTGATTACTAGGTCGTTTCCAATTGACTATGCGAATTTCAATTAAATCCGAGTTAATGAGATTTTCACAAAACCGCGTCTCCAAAAATTTGCAAAATAAAATTCTTTTATAATCTCATGCGACACTACCATTGTGTCGCACAGCAAGCCCTAGCGACATAACCACTGTGTCGCACAACAGAATCCTGCGACACAAACGTTGTGTCGCAATACTCAAAATGGCCGCCTTTAGCGACATAACAACTGTGTCGCAGAACATTCATGCGACACAACCTGCGACACAAACCTTGTGTCGCAATGAAGAACAGACCAGATCCCAGATTCAAAATTCACGAAATCAAACATGTAATACTCAAATTAACCTATATCAATCTGTGTAATTCACATATAAACAATAACAATACATAATAATCAAACTCTTACCTCGAAATCACTGTTCAATTAGCTCAAAATGAATCAAAACCCAACTTCTCACTTTCTCTCTCAATTCTCTCTAATTCTCTCTGTTTTTTTTTCACTTAAAAGTTAGCTTAGAACGTATAGAAACTATCTGGAAGTGTTTAGGCGGTGTGTATATATATTTAACATCGAATTACACTTAAGCTCCTTACTTAATTTCAGTTCAGCCTGTTTTGCGACACAGTCCTGCGACACAACCATTGTGTCGCACAGACAACCTGCGACACAACCCTTGTGTCGCAGAAAAAAACTTACAATTTTGAATCTACTAATATTTCACAATAAAACACATAATATTAAATAGTTCTAAAACAATTAAATAATCAATTAAAATAATGGAAATTATCAGATTGCGAAATAGGATGTTACAATATGTGTGTGTTTTGTACACATGAAGAAGATGATAGAATTAGGACTACTTTTTTTTTTCTTTCTTTTCTTTTAAATGGACTTTTCTTAAAATGGTCTCATTTTCTAAAAAATAGCTCACTTTTAAAAATGAACTAATTTTTAAAGTGGGTTAATTTTTATAAAATAAGTTATTATTTTAATTGGGAAAAACTCATTAAAACTAAAATTAACTAAATTAAAATGGTATATGTATTTTTTAGAACTTATAATATGTATTTCTTATTTTAATGAATATATTTTTTTATTTAATTTATTTTGTTATTTATTTCAATTTATTATATTAATTTGAATTTTTAAGAGAATAAAATTTAAGTTCATAATACTTTTTAAAATACTGTTCTCACCCACTACTTTTTTAATATTAATATTTTTTCGTTATCTTAAAATATTTAAATCAGAAGTATCAACCTCTAAACTCTTAATCAAATGAGAAAGTAAATTTACATTTTCTCATGACATTTAAAAAATATTCTCTTGATATATGATTTCACTTTGACCGACTTAACTTGACATAGCGTAATACTCGCGCTATGCAGCGGAATACAATGTTTAATTATAAATTGTCACTCGACGATAGTCTTATATTATTTTATATTCTTCACGGATTATTTATAATGGTGACTCAACAACACTAGTTTATTTCTATGTAGAATTAAGCATTCGGGATACAATAGTGAGTCTTATTAATATAATAAAATTAATATTAAATAAAAATTATATAAGTTATATTTAAAAATGTTGAGTCTTAAGTTTAAGAATTTTTATAAATAAAACACCAAAATGCTTTATATATTAGTATAGATATTCATTTTATTATATCTCATGATATCTCATAATATTCCACTCTAATCTCATTCGTCTATATTATTATTGTGATTACTATTATTATGAATATTCTATTATTTTGATATTAGTATAGTTTTATTATTAGTTTTAAGAAGTACTAATTTAATATACTACCATTATTATTATTATTGCTACTATTAGTATTAGTATTAGTAACATTATTATTATTATATTATAATAACCAAATTTCCTAAAGTTTTTGTGTGACAGTGTGTTATTATAAATTGTGAAACTTCTTTATATTACAATGTTAACAAAAGTAATATTTTTATAATATAAATTTTGAAACTTTTTGTACTACAATGTTAATATGAGTAATACTTTTATATAACTTAAACCTAATAGAAAAAGTTTTTTTTAGTTTAAATTAGTACTAATCTATGATAAACTTCTAATCATAATGCAAATAGATAATAAGTTAATATTAATGTAGCAATTGATATTATTATAAGGAGTAATTCAACTAATCTTTTTACTTGGATGAAAATAATTTTAATAAAAGTAATTTTCTTTACATGAACAACGACCTCAACACTAAAATAGCTAATGAAATTAGTATTATGTGTGAACGTATTATGTTTCTAGCGATTATTCTTGTTTCATACTTTTAACCTATTCCTGTGTTGATACTTCTAACTTACTCCCCTCGCAATGCATGCGAAGACAATATTAGTCCTCGTTTAAATAAAATCATATGGAATGAATTTTATTATTACAATCGTGCAAGTGACATGATACGCACAAGCGGAGCTACAAGTGGGACTGTGGGAATGTATTAGTGCTCTAATGCCATCAAGTCATGTACTAGTGTTGTACATCTTAATTGTATAGTGTAAAAAAAAAATGGTCCAACTTCGGTCAGAGGCCATAAGTGCCATTCCTTGTTCGGGCCTGACACTTCAAAGCTTCTTTCTTCGCTATCTTGGCTACGACCTAGCTAGTGTGAACGCAAAGAGGCGTTGTGGATAACGTAACGAAGGTAGTTTCGTGAATTGGGATTCTAATTAATGTCTTCATCAAACTCGTTCTGATAACTTGGATAGAGGACCGCTAACGGACCTAGATGGATTGTTGGCCTATGAAGTGTTCATTTGGGAGAGTGAGCTACCTCATCGATCATTCTCCAAGAAAATT
This sequence comes from Logfia minima, assembly GCA_963921325.1. Classification (NCBI taxonomy): domain Eukaryota; kingdom Viridiplantae; phylum Streptophyta; class Magnoliopsida; order Asterales; family Asteraceae; genus Logfia; species Logfia minima. Next base: position 5,608,837 of record OY992774.1, on the reverse strand, counting down.
AAACTACGCCTACTTTGTAATAGTAGAGTGTGATTGTGCCAAGATTCTTGATCATGTATGATATACAGTACACTAAAAAGATTAACATATAGAATTTGGGTCCAATGCTTGGGCTAAACCACTTATTGTTATTTGCAAGAGAACCCATCCACTAGGACCTTCCAACTTGGACCCACTGGGCTGTAGTTTTGCTTCTATGGCTCATTTTCTTAATATAATTTTGACCTTGTCTTTTTGCCTGATAAATAAATTCTTTTATTATTTGTATACAGACTTATAACTATTCTTCGAAATCTTTCAAACTTTTCATGCTTAAATAAGTGTGTTATTATAGACTAAAGAAAGAACATTAAGAGACAAGTATATCAAAATACTGAACAAAACACAACACAAACATATGTGTGCGTTGTAGATGATTGTTGTTGGTTACAGAAATTATAAATAGAATAATGTTGAGATTTAATTTACTTTAAAATGCAAGTCGAGTCTTATTTCTTATATACATGTATCAATTAATCTGCCTAAGATATTATCGTGACTCTTGAACTAAGATATCGATAGCTCTCTCTCTTTGTTGGAATTGGGTTCAAGTCTCAAATTGAGATTACATGTAGTTTTTTACGTGTTAGAAAATAGTTTTAACAAACACGACAAGAACTATTGAAAAATAATACGTTGCATGTGGTAATATATATACTATAAATTCTTGTAAATTTTGAGGCTTCAAAAACTTAAAGATCCGATCGCACCATTTGTATATCTTTAAAAACGGCTCTAATCAAACATGATAAGACTTGTCTACGGCCATAAAGGATATTCATCTCACAAAAAACATGACTGGAATAAACACTATAGACATAATTAGGAGGTTGTTTTATGATAATGCCGACAAACATATTAGACCACTCTCATTCGTTAGTGTGTCAGTTTTGTGTCACATCAGCACCTTTCAAACTGACACTCCTCTATCAACAATACATGTGTCAGTTTGGTTTCTGGGCCCCACACATATTTAAATAATACAAATTCATTAAAATTAAAAATCTTATACTAATTAATAAAAATAAAACATTACATAAATTTAAAATAAAACAAAACGTTACAATAATTTAAATAACAAACTAAAAATACAAAACTATACAGTACGATTTCAGAATTTTGGAGGGAGGTGTCAAATGTGTTCAATAAGAGCGTTGCGAAGTTGATGATGAACTCTCGCGTCGCTTAATTCCTTGTCCATACGCAATTGTGTTTGAACCCTCTCCGTCCACGAACGCGTTGGAATGTTTGTCGGGTTTGATATAGAATCTTCCTCGAGTTGACATATATTGTGCCCGTTGTCCTCGGTTATCATGTTGTGTAAAATAACACATGTGTACATGACGCGACGTATTTTGTTGATGCTATATGGTCTTGTCAGGTTCTTAATGATTGTCCAACGTCCTTGAAGCACTCCAAATGCTCGTTCGACATCTTTTCTTGCAGTTGGAAGTAGTAAAATCGTGATGAAAGATGTGTATGGATTATATAGAATATGTGAGTTGAATAATGTATTTGGAAGTAGTAGAAAGATGATGAAAATTGTGTGTGAATGGAAGTTAAATTGTATGTATATTTATAGTGTGTTTGGGGTAGGATAAATAGGTTAAAAAAGTTAAAAAAATATTTTTTTAAAATAAAAAACGAATATATTACTGTTATAAAACGGATATATTTTTATTTTTTTTATAAATCTAACGGTCAACAGAAAAAAACACATTTTAAACATCAAACCGGACCCACACTCGCGTCTCCCACCTTGTCGGTAAAACGGTTAGAAACAACCGACGCACCCGGCCGACGCGGCGGTGCCATCGGTGTTGGTTCAACCGACGCACGTTGGTTGAAACTGACGAAATGGATGGGAGCAATCTTATAATTATTAACGGCTAACAGTGAGATGAATAGTATCATTTTTGTCTTTTGTTTATTTTTCTTGAAATCTTAAAATTTGGTGTCACTTTGTGATTTTTATTTTAAATCTTACAACGTATCTCTGATATATGTAAATTCAAAGTAGGTAAATGATGTATACATGGTAATCAATTAATTTTATTTATACTTCTTAATATTTATATCATTAGTTTGCTTACTATTATGATCATTCGTGTTTTTATAAAATTATATATGTATTATACAAATAAATAAATGGCAAATATGATATTTACTTAACAAAAGTATCAAATTTATCTTATATTAAAATTCTTATAGGTTAAATCATGTTCACGAAAAAGATAACGTGAAATCGAAATATCAACAAAAGAGATTGTACACGATCTAGATTAGATAGATGATATACAGATGATAATGTGTATATTAAAATAACTGTAATACGAGTTATGTGGTGTAAACTATTTTCAAGATTGTTATTGGATTTGTGTAACTATTTAATAGAACATTATTTATCATCTTATTTTGGGCCAAAGTAGACGTAACAACATTCAAATACAAATTAACTTAAATTTATATAGAATTGATAACCTCTCCTGTCAATTTCTTATTCATTTAGGGTGCTCGGTCGGTGCTTTTTTTCTCAAACTAGAACAACTCAAACATTTGAGAATAAAAAACCTATTAAATTGAAAAAAAAAAATCAAATTATATCAATTACAAAGTGGGCATCTCAGTTAGAATTTTTTTTTTAGAAGTTTTTAATGTCAACAAAATCTTTGAAAGGTTTGTTTGAATACATTTGTAAATATTGAGTTATTGTCAAAAATCTTTTTCATGAGTTTGTGTGTGAATGTGTTGAAAAAAGCAACTTTTGAAAGTTTCTTTCGTTAAAAATAGAAACTTTTTTGATTGTATGGTTGTTTTATATGTTAACTTCTACGAAGTATTATGTAAACACGGATACTTACATTATAAGAATGTCTGATCTGATTAGTTATATTTTTTCGATAAGTAATGATTCTAATGTTTATTTCAACCATCAATATATGTTTAACGATGATAAGTTTGAAATAGTAAATGTGATTATTATCAAAATGTTTGATAGAAAATAAGTAAGAACTTTCAATATTTCACATAAATTAACAAAGAAAAAAAAGATTAACCTTAAAATTTACCCAACTGTATAAATTAAGGTATGAGGCCGCAACCCACCTAGGTTCTCTGATTCGTTAGAAAACATAGGTGATAGACTAGACTTGTAAGGTTACTGGGTTAGAAAAACACTATGGTAGCTGTTTGTAAGTTAAAAAAGGGTATGCCTAAATGTACCCTTTATTTTCACTAACTAAACACTAATGATGATATAATAATTTGTAGGACCCTAATCATTACTTTATTTTCACTAATTAAACACTAATGATGATATAATAATTTGTATGACCCTAATCATTATATTTTTCCTAAATATACACTTTATTTTAACTATTTGAACACTCATGATGATATAATCATTTAGTAGGACTCTTTTACTTTTTCATTAAAATTTTCAAATGATTATTTCAATCATTATTTATATTAATTGTTTTACTTATCCAAATATATATATATAAACAAATATATAAACATAAAATTCGAAATTAAATATTACAACTTTTATTAAGTAATTTTCACTTACTTTTTCAATCACAAAAGTGTTGCAAAATTACATTAAGTTATATCATGACTTTCAGAAGCACGATAATAATATTCGCGAAAATCATTTTGACGAGTAACATATTTGTCTTCCCACCCAGACGCAATATCACTTCTATATGTGATCCAAAGTGGATGAGTTAACGGTAAAGGGAAACATTCCCGTAATGCAACTCTAATATAATGGTTATGATTCACATGGGCAATCACTATGGTCTCATGTGAGTCTGATTGCGGTGGATTGGACCAAAGAGGAAAACTCGTAGTACAACATCCATCGTCGGAAAGATTTACAACTACTTTGTTATATGCCGAAGCAATAACCAAGCCCGTGTTTGGCATTTCCATCCATTTTCCAGCAAATTTCACGGTACTATAGATTTCTTCATAACCGATAGTTCTAAATATATACTTGTACTGTTGTTGTCGAGACTCTAACTCGCGCACCAAATCGGACCGAATTCTAGGCCAATGATCCTCAAGGAGACCAAGACCGAGAGCGACTGATCTAAATCCACAATTTCCATCCGGCAAGACATTTTGTATACCCGAGTCCGAAATATAAGGATGGACAACTTTCGGAATTTGTTTACGAAGTATTTCTGTCTCACTTAGTAGGTCCATAGATGAATCATGCCACGTAGACGTTTGACTCACAAATGAGCTATGTCTTGGCGGTTCTTCATTTAGGTCTGGGATTAAGTTATGCGTCCGACCTGTTTGAGAGTTTGAAAATGAACTATGTCTTGTAGGTTACATATTCGGATCCACGTTGGAGAATCTTCTAGTAGCTTCCACGTTGAATAAAATGAGTCCTAATCACGTTGTGTCTTGATCATTGGCCTACAATGCTTAATAATATTTAGATGAATGTGCCATCTACAAAGTAATCGAGTAGAATCCGAAAAAACTTTTTTGTAAGCACATAATACACATAGGTTATTATTACATTAAACAATGGTTGCACGCATGTCTTAAAAGCAATAAGTCATGCACATGATCAATTTATTTCAATTAATTTTTATTATTGACTAAGTAATTCATAATTAATTAAATTGTTTAATGTTATTTAAAATTTAATTCATTTATGTTATCACTTTCAGTTTTATATACACGCAATTAGTTTGAATTAATTAATTAGTTTTAAAACAAACTGATTAGTGATACGAGTCAAAACTAAATGGTGTTACATTTTGAAACAAGCCACTCGTATTATATTACTTCTTATGTCCTAAAAAAGAAGTCCACCTTTAAAAAAGTTTAATTTATATTTATAATAGAGTAATAAAATAATACATTTGTTCTTATATTGAAAACAAGTTTAATTTAAAAAATTAAAAGATAAATTATTAAGAAAAATAAATGTAAATAAATTTGAGAGGTTAATAATAAATAATAATTTGCTTGTTTGTAACATATAAAAGATTCTACATATTTCGTAATAGTGAAAAGTGAAGCTTTCGTAATCGATTAAAAAATTCATTGATTATAAAAGCAATATAAGACATTTCATTCTAAAATGAAATTATTAAACAAAATGTTGTAGATAGACTACATGTTTAATGCCACCAGTTCCTTTCTATCGTGAGATTTGTAAGTGCTTTTAAACACGTCCCTTTCTATCGTCAGAAACTCAGAATCTATATATAAATATAATAAAAATTCTTTGCTATAATAAATAATAATTAATTATTTAAAATTAATGTTAAGAAACAAAAGATAGTTACCTCACCGATTCTCTCTTCTAACGCCACCACCTCCCTTACAGATCTGCTGAACAGAGCAAATAATTTTCCTTTTTAAATTGTAAATTGTGAATAGTAAATTGTAATAATACAAGTAAGTAAATCTTCTCATTTTATATCCTTTTAGTATGCATGTCCCACGTAGTAAAATTGTGTCCAACATTTAAAAAAGTTGACTACAAAGTCAAATTTTAAAATATCAAAAAGCTGATTAAAAGGTAAATTTAAAAGATCAAAACATTGACTAAACTTTTTACGTACATTTAATAAAATCCGGGTATATTTATAGGACCCTTAAAAAAATGTGTTGCTCAAAGGCCTTTCCTTTTAGATGTGTTTAAAAGAGTCATTAGCACCATGTTCATTTGCGGATCTGATTTTATCCAATATGAAAATGGGCCATGTTCTAGCGTAACTAATAATAAGTAGAGTAAAATAAAATATAGTAGAACAATTTAAATCACGAATTGTTTTCCATTTTAAACACGTCTTCACCTTGAATTAACGGGAATCTGATCCTCAGTAGCACGCGGCGAATCCGCGGTTACGATTCTTTTTAAACCCCACGCGCCACCGTCTAATTGCCTAAACATTACGCAGAAATCGCGCCTTTATTCTCTTACAATACACACACACAAGTAACAAATTTATTTATTTAGATATACATACATTAAATCCCTAAAAATTACTGATCGATTCAATGGAGGTTGACCGCGATTCACAATTTCAAATTGTTATGAGAGATCGAAGGCCTGATGCACTTGGTGATTTCAGTGTTCTTTCAGACGAAATCGTTTGTTCCATTCTGAATTTGTTATCACCTCGTGATGTTGCTCGTCTTGCTTGTGCTAGCAGGTTTTCAAACACTACTTTGTTTTGTTTTAATTATTTAAATTTCATTGTGTATTTTGTGTGTAAAAGTAGAAGAATTAATCAATTCTATTGGATACTGATCGGAAGGATGAATTTAGTACTTGAATGAATGGATTTAAGTACTTTAAGACTGATTGTTGATGTGATGTTGAAACTACGTTTATTAAGTTTGTAATAAAAAGTTCAAATTGAACTTAGATCGATTAAAGGTATTGCTGCATATAGTTTTATAGCACCTAAGGCTGTGAGATGATTGGCAAAGTAGTAATCCTGTCACTTTCTTGCAAAATTCGTAGCAGAAATGTTGATTTTTAAGTGTTCGAGTGGTGAATTACCTTCTATTTGTAGGCTCTCCTTAGTGCTATCTATATCCTATTCCATTATTCGTACAATCCTAATCTCTTTATGTATCTTATACTTATAGTTAAGATGTTAGTTCAACACTAAAAATTTCAGCAACACTTTGAAGAAGAAAAATAAAAGCATTTTTTTGGTGATTATATTCACTTAGGCTGTGTTAGTATGCATGTGAAGCTAAATATCAGTGTGGACGGAGGTTATTTGTTTTATGGCGTGTCGTCAGTGACTTGCTGCTGTTACGACAGAATGGAACTCTAGAATGAGCATTTTATAAGAATTGAGAACAACAGTCAAGTGTTGTTTCTATATTGTTTCATTGTTCGGGTGTGTGCTAAATTTGGGTTATGGTGTGCAGTGTGATGTATATCCTATGCAATGAAGAACCTTTATGGATGAACTTATGCCTTTGTAAAGAAAATCGTCAGTTTCAGTACAAAGGATCCTGGAAGAAGACAACATTGCATGGGTCATTTTCAGACTTTTTTTTTTTCTTTTTTGGTTTTCTGTTTCCTTTAAGTCAGATTATATGAGATTAACGCTTCTTCTAATGTGGTTACAGACTGCAAGTGCTGAGTAAATGTGATCCTTGCAGAAAACCACTACAGTTTGATGGTAATAGAACAATTTTTCTAAGTCTATGCTTTGGTTGCGCCTTTTTGTACTGACGTTTATTGTGCTTATTTACAGGATTTAACTCCTTATTCCTGTATAAACGATTATATCGTTGCTATACCCGGTTGGATGGGTTTGCTTTTGATCAAGGAAATGTTGAAAGAAAAACAGACCTTTCACAAGAAGAGTTCTTTCATCAGTATGATGGACATAAACCTGTATGTATTGATCCTGTACTACGGAGTAACAATTTCGCTGAAAATCTCTTCTTATATATTTGTTATTTCAGAATATATGATTGCCATTCCATTATCAGTGGAAGTGTTTTAGAGATTTATGAATTTTAGAATGTTCCGTGTAGGTTTTAGTTTCGGGATTGGCTGATACTTGGTTGGCAAGAAAGACCTGGACTCCTGAACAATTATTAGTCAAATACGGAGATACATCATTTAGAATCTCTCAAAGAAGCGCCAATAAAATATCCATGAAGCTTGCAGATTATGTCTCTTACATACAAGAACAGCATGATGAGGATCCTCTCTACATATTTGACGATAAGGTGCACTGTCTTACTTGGACTGCTTTCCATTTTCCATAATTACCCCTTACACAGTAACCTTAATAATTAATGGATGCAGTTTGGGGAAGTTGCACCGGATTTATTAAAAGATTACAGTGTGCCTCATCTATTCCCAGACGACTATTTTGATGTATTAGATAGTGATCAGCGACCCCCTTATAGATGGCTCATCATTGGACCTGAGAGATCTGGTGCATCTTGGCATGTTGATCCGGCTCTTACCAGTGCCTGGAATACTCTTCTGTGTGGCCGTAAAAGGTAGATTTAATAATTTTCTACGAAATTTGAACCATGAAGTATTTGCATTACTCTTTATTTTACACATATATAGGTGGGCCCTGTATCCTCCTGGAAGAGTACCTTTAGGTGTGACGGTACATGTAAATGATGAAGATGGCGATGTCGACATTGAAACTCCATCTTCATTGCAGGTAATATTGTGTATAGATATTTCTATCGACGAGGTTACATTTTGGTGATTTTATTTATTTTTGAATTTTCAGTGGTGGTTGGACTTCTACCCACTTCTTGCTGATGAAGATAAGCCAATAGAGTGTACACAGCTACCTGGCGAGACTATCTATGTTCCAACTGGATGGTGGCATTGTGTTCTGAACTTGGAAACAACTATTGCTGTAACTCAGAATTATGTCAACTCAAACAATTTTGACTTTGTATGTTTGGATATGGCTCCTGGTTATCAACATAAAGGAGTTTGTCGTGCTGGTTTGCTTGCTCTTAGTGAAGGCACCTTTGAAGAAGATGGGAAACTATCCATGGATACTAATATGAGTTCCTCGGAACTGACTAGAAAAGAAAAAAGAGTCAAAGTTGATGAAGACATGGAAGATTCAAGTAGTGAAGTTGTTACAAATGGGTCTGATTTAGAGTTCTCTTATGACATAAATTTTCTGACTAAGTTTTTGGACAAAAACAGAGACCATTACAACTCATTATGGAGCACAAGTAATTGTATTGGACAGAGAGAATTGAGAAATTGGTTATGGAAGCTTTGGATCGGGAAACCTGGACTAAGAGACCTAATATGGAAGGTAGTGATTTTCTTCTTACCCTGATATCGAAGGTATTCGTTTTGTAATTGTATAAGGTGGTCGTTTTTATTACATAATATGGTGAAATTTCAGGGAGCTTGTATTGCATTGAATACCAACAAATGGTCCAAGTGCATGGAAGAACTATGTTCTTTTCATAATATCTCTTTGCCCGCAGATGAGGAGAAGTTTCCGGTGGGCACGGGTAGCAACCCTGTAAGTGATTATAATTTTTGAAGTTCACAAAAACTAATTATAACGAGCTTAGTGGAATTTTGTCATGTTATATGGTTATGTTCTTAGGCTACATGCATGATTAGGTAATCAATTTTGGTCCACTTTTTATTTTGAGTGACGCTCTTTATTTGCACTCACAAAGAGGCTCTTTTTAAAAGTAAATTATGTAGATAATCTATGAAATTAACTGGTTTTGAAGTCGTTAGCAAAACGTCAACATGGTCAAAGTTACTGACACATCAACTGCCATGTCATCATTTTTACTGGGTAACCTGATCATATTACCTTAATTCAAAGTGTTTGAAAGTTTGAGTCTTATCAAGCTTTGTGAAGTTGAGCCAATTTGTGATTAATTAAAAGGTTTCTTACCCAAATTAGAAATTGGAATAAAGTTGGTTGGCATTCTGTGCGATAAAGTAGCCCTATGTTGCTTTGCCAAATTTTGGTAAATGTAAGTCCATAAATACAAGTGACTCGGACTTAAAAGTTTTGACTATTATATTCATGAAAAAGGTTATTATAACATGATATGGTTCACGCATGCAACAGGTTTATCTTGTTGGTGACAATGTTGTTAAGATTTTTGTGGAGGACGGCTTACAGGCTAGTCTCCATGCCCTAGGAACAGAGGTATTAGATCACTGATCTCTTATTTCTTATTGTATGTTTTTCAGTGTAAATAATTCTTATGGAATTTTGTTTGTATCCCTGCAGCTTGAGTTCTACAGTCTAATGCAGAAGTCAGAGTCTACGTTGAAAGCCCATGTTCCAAATATCCTAGCAAGTGGTATAGTATGTCTTGAAAACGGAGCATATAATATCATGCCTTGGGATGGAAAAGGTGTACCTGATGTAATTGCAAAACATAGTATAGTTCAGGAAGCTTTTCCCAACACTGAATACCCATTTGGCATCTGGAGCAAAAAGCAATTTGAGTATAGGAAAGCTGGTATGCCATTAGAGGAATTGGTTAGTTCTGGTGGACACTCAAACACTTGTCCCTACATCATAACAAAGAGATGTAAAGGGAAAATATTTGCCGAGTTGTAAGTACCTGGATTCTCTTACATTTGCACCATGTAATTTAAAAGAGGTGGCAAAGTGCGGGTTGTGTGACAGGTCAAAATAGTTTCATGTCAAACTGGTCATTTTTTATGGTTGGCGTGGGACACCTTTAGTGTGTCAGACCATAAAGTTAGTATGCTTTTCAATAACAATTTAATGTTTAGAGTAAAATGTTTTCCCAACCGTTTAAGCTGTTTCGTTATGATTTTACCTGTTTGAGATATGATGTAATCCTAACTGAGCCCTTGATTAGTAAGTCAGTTGAGATTTCCTCCTACATAATAGTCAGGATTAATTACAGTTGCTTACTGAATTTGCAGAAGGGATGCACTCTCATCGGAGGAGGTCTCCAGTCTAGCTTCTTTTTTAGGGAAGCAGTTGCATGACCTCCATGTTTTGCCTGTTACTCCTCTGAGTAATTTGTCCTATCTGCACATGGAGAAAACACTGGAGATCGGCCATGACAATGGTTTTATGGAGAATCTCACCGAGAAAATCAATCTACCCGCAGCATCAAAAGTTTTCTTCACAATCCTAAATAGGAAAAAGAAGGATGTAAATAGTCGCTTGACTAAATGGTAAGCTAATTGCATGTACGGTTACTTATTGATGGTATAGCTGACTCTAGAACATCATTCTCTTATATGCTAATTAAACGTCACAATTGAGTCAATTATTTTCCTGTTCCTTTTTGTTAATCAAAACCGACAGTTTGAAATTTAAAATTTCTGCTTCATCTTTGTAGGGGTTATCCAATTCCAAGCACACTGATCGAGAAAGTTAACGAGTATCTTCCGAATGACTTTGTAGAGTTGCATAGTTTGTTCAAGGTTAGTGTCACATATCAGTGATTGCTATTTACTCGATTTTTTTTTGTTAGCCGTCTTAAGTTGATGTTGGATGTGAAATATAGTACTTTGAATTTCTCAATTATATTCTAGGAAAAATCGGTTATTATATCAAAATGTATGGTTAGTATTGTTAATATATATAGTAATATCTATAATTATAGTACAAGCTTATGATTGGTTATTGTCTATCTATACTAAAAAAAAACCGCCTTAGCTCACAGTTTTTTATGATTTATTTCGCTCCTTTTAGAATGAAAATGGCTTGTTCGAAGTGCGCAATTGTTGCTCTTGGATACACACGGATATAATGGATGACAATATTCACCTGGAGCAATGTTTTGTTGATTCTCCTGATGCTTGTATGGTAAATAGTGATATGAACAGATCCAGCAATGGGAGGGAGATAACATGGCGTCCTAGCTATATCTATGATTTCAGCAACATGTCTCTAGGTAAGAAAATTGAGTTGATTTAATGATTTAAAGGAGTGATTAACTTCTCCAAGAAAGGTACTTCACTTTTTGTTGTAAACATACCATCACTCTTGGAAAAGAAAAAAACAAAAAAACACTGCACTTCGTGAAAATGACTATTTTAATCTATTTATTTTTCAACTTTTTCAGGCGATCCAATATTGGATGTGATCCCGATCCATCTAGACATATTTCGTGGAGATCTGCAGCTCCTGAAGCAGCTATTTGAAAGCTACGGACATCCTTTTGGGAAAAGAACTTCATTACATGATGGCTCCAAAGTCAGGCGAATATCATACCTAGCCATGTGAGTACATCGTTATTTGTGTTTCATAACGCGCACTGATTTCTTCAAAGATACAGATAGCAGTATCGCGGATTTGTGATGTTAATATATAGTATGCTAATACAACAACGACTCTTCCAGAAAAATACTCTTAACTTTTAACATAATATGGGAAACACATTAAGAAATATCAAAACCAAAAGTATCTTTACACGAGAGAAGGATTAAATCAATTGGGTTCAAGTACCAATTTGAACAAGTGTGTCTTGAGTATTTGCTGTTAAAGAAGTGTTAAATCGATGAACATGGTAAACAAGGTTAAAAGAATTATACATTTAGAATAAGGGTTGAAGAATAATATGAATTGACTTTTACACCTTCTGGGTCGTAAGGTTGAATAGTTGAACTGTAGGCCTATACCTGGTTTTGTAACGTGAAGTTCCACCAGCTCGGTTATTGAAAATATTTTCTTACTGCAAAAATATTAGTTAAGTTTGTTTTGATTCATTTTGTGCAGGTGCTATTGTATCATACATGAGGAGAATATACTGGGAGCGATTTTTGGTATGAGGAAAGAATTGAGGACGGCAAACTCATGGGAGGACGTTGAGGAAGCTGTGTGGGGAGATCTGAATAAATACTTCTAGCTTTTAGGTAAGCTTCTAACATGGAGGAGTTGCACTTGATTTAATGGCATAATAAATGATCACGTATTCTGATTTATATCATAAATTGTATATGTATTACTTTTAACATTCTACCAAAGTGCCAGTGTTTTGATTCCTCGTCCTGAGATTTCTTTGATTTACTATATATATACTTGTATTAAAGTCGAATAAAATAAATACCTTAAGATCCTTGAGAAGTACCATTGTTATGAACTATTCTACTGTTGATTGCGGCATTTGCTTAGGCTACAGCTTTTTAAGAAAGACGAATAATGAAAAAGCCGATTCAGGCCAATCTTTAAGCTAACTAAACTGGCTTTAATGGTGAAACGTTAGGCGATAACGTGTTAATCATCAGATAGTTAACCGTAAAATTCAAATATAAAATCTTTATTCCTATTATGATAAGCCAGGAATTTAGAAATCATTAGTTGGTATTTGGTGGTAAATTTGAAATAATGAAATCCTAGGATTTGAAATCCTGGTGATTAATGCATTCTTTTTCAAAATAGATGAACATTATTTTGGAGCAACGTAGTTGAAATCAATGAACGTTTTACAAAAAAAAATAATGTATATGGTGGGAATGTGTTTTTGGAATTTGATTTAGCTGAGGCAAGAAAAACAATATTGCTTTAGTTTTTTACTCCATATAATTGAAATTTGATCAGAACATGTACTCAACTATTCATCAATGAAAAGCAGTTAGTGAACCAATCTTTCGGAGTATTCATTGTAAAACTATGCGGAAGAAACAACAAAAAAATTACAATTACATCGTGATGTTTTCCCTTTGCTTCCTCAACCTGTCTTTTGGCAGATTCTTTGTCCTCTTCTATGTCACGAGCTTCAAACTCCTGAGCTGCTTGCTGCCATTGCTTTCACCGCAGGATCTCTTATTCTTCTTCATCTCCAATCTGAAATAGACGCCGATCATTGTCATTGGATAGCAACTTCATATCGTACTCCAACTAAACCAGTAAACTGTTATTGCAACGAAACCAGTAAATTGTCATTGAAATAGACGCTGATCACTGTTGATGCTAAAACCTATACCCGTTGACCCAAGCAATTTGTTGGTCTAGACATCAGAGAGCCCTTAGAAATAATAAGAAATTGATGACTTGAAATTGCTCCCTCTACGACAACTATGTTCTGCAATACGGGTAACCGAATATATAACTAAGTTGATGGAAAGTCAACCCAACATGAACCGTTTTGATCTGACCACTTTACCATCTATACAAGCATTTGAACACACACTTGCACTCTCTAAGGGTGATCCTGCTGTGTCACAACGCTAAAGCAAACTTTTAGTTCGAAGTCTGAACTATTTTATAAACTAGTCCCGCAGTGTTTGAAAAAAAGTTATTCTCTAAGCAATTGATCTCACAAAACAATATCGTATTACAGCCTTCAAACTCAATGCATTTAATGTTTGATGATGTAGATATAAACGAGCAGCAACCTAACCTATAAAAACGAATTTTGCAATTCTCAAAATCGGGTAGTTGAACCCATGAAGTTGTCTGACCTTCACGGCTGATTAATACAAGATGAATCAGGTTGGAGTTGGAAGTTTCTCTAGCAGTTTTGATTCCCCGAGTGTTATAAATGCAAGATTGTTGATAGTTGCTTGACCTATAAATTGATCACTTTTAACCTCTCCTTGAAATGATTACTTTTAGTCAACTCTACAAGGCATGGCCCGACCTAGGTTCAACCTAATGTCTCATACCACCAAGTGACTTGTTTTAACTCGTACAAGCTTCCAACCACCCGATCGACACATATTACCACCGACAGTCTGCTACCAGTTAGCGTTAATTTTAAGAAAACGTCAAACTGATGTTTTTTGTTAGCCAACTGGATCTATATTCTATTTTCGTTAGCACACAATTAACACACTTATCATACAGAACCCAATCAGATATACACATCAGTTTATCCTCTTGTGGTTTCAATATACACAAATCAATAACATTTACATGGATTGGTGCCATGTGAATGGCATAAAAGTAGAATGATATACTACCAGGTGACCTTAACATAAAAAACTCATTCATTAAAAAAGTAACGGCAAGACATCAGATTCACAATTTTGAAGTTGCCATCAGGCATCAACTACTACCCAAATAAAGAAACCATAGATGTAAATGCTAATCCTACATCAAGTAGTGTTTCAATTTTCAACTGCAAAATCCCAAAAACAGTCAGACAATAAACAAAACATTGAAGAAGTTGAAAAGTATCGCTCTATGCTGCAATGGATGGCTTAGAAGCAGCAGAAAGCCTGGATCTCTTCTTGGCTAAGCTCTCACTACGCTTCTCTCGCTGCTCCTTCAACCGACTAGCAAGAAGTTTCTGATACTCAGCTGCCTCTGACTTTGCCTTTGCAATTCTCTTCTTCTTGTCTGCGATTCTTGCTCGTTTCCTTTGCAAGGTCAAAGGAGTAACCAATCTCTGTATTTTTGGCGCTTTACTCACCTCTTTCCCTGTTCACAGAATACAAATATTATGATCCGAACTTTTGGCTATTTATGAATTATTATAATTTACATGAAAGAACAAAGTGTAATTTGAAGGCAGGATTTAAAAATTTTAAACCTACCAGCTTTGTTGGTGAAGGTTCTGCGGTATGTGTTGACATACTTTCTAACATCATCCTCTTTGGAAAGGTTAAAGAGTTTGCGGATTTTGGATGCCCTCTTTGGACCTCTCATCCTAGGTTTCTCTACATCAGTCAAACCAGGAAGATCATTTTCACCCTTTTTAACGATAGTCAAGTTCAAAACTGAGAGATCTTGGCTCACAATACACCCACGAACAGACTTCCTTCTCCTCTCTCCATTCCTCCTTCCGTACCCACGAAAGCAAGGTGTTCCTAACAATAGCATAAACAAAAGTCAGCACCTTCAGGATTTTTTCAATGGGTAGGTTAATGTCAAAACAAGTCACTTTCAAATAAAGGTCAAAACATTGGTCCATCTTCAAAACAGGTTTATAATTAGGTAACCTGTCAATGATAGTTACAAACGTAATATAATATTCAAATAAAACAAGTTAAAAAGGTTGTATACATTGAAAATTGGAGTTTTTAGCCAAAATAGTGGGGAGGAAAAACATATCTCCCAATATGGTGTTATTTTGAAAGTATTTAATATTAAGGTGTTTCGTTTAATAAAAATGGTGTTTTTTTTCTTTTTGAAAATAAAATTAAATAAAAAGGTTTCTTTTCTAATGAAATTTTAATTTCTTATTAACCAATAACGATTAATAGATTTTAGTTTTTTATCAACCAATAATGAAATTTTAGTGTCTTATTAACCAATAATGATTAAAAGGGTTTCTTTAAATTTGTTGAAAGTTTATTTCACAATATTTGATTGATAAGTTAGAAATTTAAACAGTTAAGATAAGAAATAAAATAAACTTGTTAAAAATTCCAAGAAACTGTAACCATTTTATTTTTGCTAATAATTAAAAGTTGAAAATTGCTAAGGTTGCATTTGTTTATAATATTTGAAGTTGTTTGTCACTAATATTTACCTAGTAATTAGTATGTTTGAAACTATCGTATGCGAAACCCAATCTTGTGATTTGAAGAAGTTGATCAAAATGTATATTTCATTGGTGCCCTGGTATTGAATATAAATATGCCACCATGCCACCATATATATTTCTAGAATTGAGAACATGTATTTGCTTCGAACATTAGAAACATGATATGATTTATCCATTTTTTTAGTTCATATGAAATTTTGGTTTACGTAAAAGGATGTACACTTTGAAAAATACATATAAAGATAAGATTGAAATAAGTAGAAATCTTAGAAGAATGGAGAAATTTAATTGGTTAGTAAATAGTTTAGTCAAATAAAAGGTTTTGATTGGTTAATAAGAAATTGAAATTTCATTAGAAAAGAAACCTTTTCATTAAAAAAAAAAAAAACTATTTTTAAACAAAACACCTTACTAGTGAATTAGTCAATACTTTCAAGATAACACCATATTCGAGAATATGTTTTTACTCCCTCCCATTTTGGCTAAAAATTCTTGAAAATTGATTGTGGGCGACTTTCAGCCTGTCGGGCCAAATTCCCTTTTGGCAAAAACCTAAATAAACCTAAATAACTCATTCATAAGTAAACGAGTAGAAACTGCCACCTCCAAAATTCAATCATTAAGATCAAGATATCAGTAATCATACCTCTTACTAAAAGAAGACGAACACGCCCTGGAGTCAAAACTCCTTGTTTCATGGGGAACCCTTGCTTGTCACAGCCTCCCATGATTTTGAAGACATACCCTTTAAATTCCTATGATATATCGACAACTATAAACTAACAGAAAAAAAAAAATAATAATAATAATAAGACTGATTAGAGAATCATATCATATTTGACAAACAGATAGAAGCAATGTACCTCTCCCAAGGCATCTCCACTAACTTCCTGTGAGATCCTCTTGTCATAGAATGCTCGCCTAGACAATATAAACAGATTTTTTTTTAGCATATTTCACAAATTTAAAGTGTAACCTGATGTTTTGTAAACTTGGTACATCATAAAAGCATATATTTAGTTTCACGTTTCTTATTTTAGGATCTCAAAAGATATATATTTCCAAACAATTTCACTGCGTCATAATCCATTTCCGCATAATCTTCTTGATTGTCATTCAAAGGTTCAACAACGTATAATAGTATTATATATATTAGAACGATCTAAACTATTATATTAGAACTATCTAACTGTATTTTATTTTGTCAATAGAAAATACAAGGGGTATTTGATTCCTGTTAATCAATTGTCAGAACTTCAACTTGCAAGACTTACATATCATAATCAATACTACGAAATTACCAAAATCATATAGGTTAATCGCCATCTTAGACATCATGTTTTTATAGGTATCTTTTGACAACCAGCAAATAGTTTTCTAAATTATTTTTCTTTAAGTACTTAATTATATTTCATGTCTCATATACACACTAATTCCTCATTTTATAAATACTACGAGTTCATAGCAATCGTAAAAGTAACACAATGACCTAATTTGCCAATCTAAAAACCAATAAAATTCATGAAATTAGATCACAAAACAATAATTAAAACTTACAGTTTCTGATCATCATCAATCTCAAGCTTCTTTTGGCACCCAGTGGTTGGATTGGCAATATTGAACTTCATAAAGAAAAGAAACAAAGAAGAGATTAAAATGCAATTAACATACACATTTAACAGCAACACAAACAAATATCGTTGGAAGTTTTTATAAGAAAAAACAGATTTAAACCTTCATTTTTCACTCGGATTCTTGAAGCTGCGGCGAGCAAAAAACACTAGGGTTACCGCTCAACAGTTGAAACAAACCTGCTGTTGAGATGAACTTATTGTCCACAGTTTTGTTATGTTTCCACTTTTAGTCCTTAGACTTTAAAAATTGTCTGAATTGTTTACCCAGGGTTTTAAGAGTTAACATAAAAACCCTTAACTTTCTTTTACTTTTTATACTTTACACCAAATTTACAAACTAGTATATTAAAATTTCAGTCTCTCGTCCCATGTAACCCTTCCATATATTAAATATATTCAATTATTAACTAGTATCCATAATACGAATAATGCAAAATAGCTGACTCATTTTTTCATACCGTGTATTACACTTGTCCCACAAACTTTTGCCATCTCAACTCACTCCAGCCGTTGATGTACGCTAAGCAAAATTATTTACTCAAACGTTTAGCTCACTGATATCACAACCCATTTCTTGTCATCGCCATTACATGTTGTACTAAATCACGATTTGCTTAGCAACCGATTTGGAATAATCAAAGAAAACACAACAATATGTAAATATATATCACACATTAAACAAGTTGTAAGATTAAATTGGATCCTAACCGGCCCTTGACTCTAAAAAGGGTCGTTAACTTGTCCACTATCAAACTCGTTGATGCAACAAAGAAGAATTACTATGTGCACCCTTCAATACATCACCGGTTTACCTGGGTGTTACCCGAAAGAATGATCAAGTTCAGAAGCGAGGTGGTTCATCGCAATGCACGTGAGAGATATGACACTCAATCTAAAAATTATAACTATAAATAATTGATAAAGAAATACGAAATGTCAAAAAAATTGTGTGAAAATGTAAAAATGTTTTCTTCTCTTTATATAAATTTTGATATTATTCCCAACAATCTGTGGTGGCTTCTTTATGGTATGTACGTCATACCGTACGTGCTCAAGCTAATGCCCATAAGATGGTTCACGTTCTTCATTGGTTTTTGGGTACGTTTTTTATTTAAATCAGATTTGCAACCAATATTTTACAACAATTAATGAGACTGAGGTACAACCTTAAGTATAAAGTTTAGCACTTAATTAGGTGATACATAGTTAGGTAGTTAATTAGTTACATTACAACTGCCAATTTGTTTAAAAAAAAACACAAAAAAATATCAGATACAAGTTAGCACTCACTACAACATGAAGGACCTACGGTGATGGACAAATCCGTCAAAAATCTGTCGCTATAGGTCTATTGCCATAGAAATTGAGAGTATAAAATACGTGGCAAGGGTCATTTGTGACGACGATTGCTACGGATTATACTGCAATGATAGCGACAGTATGCTGTCGCAACACAAAACGACAGATTTTGATGGATTCTTAGACAGAGTTTTGTAAAATCACACTTTCTGATGTTGTTTTTTGCGACGGACCTAATGAACTTTGCGAGATATTTTGCGATAGACTATTAACATAAAATTATATCAGCGTGTGTCGCTAATTTTTTGCAAAACGCAGCAGAATTCTATAAAACCAAATCTTAATTTCCATTTTCCAATTACCGAAATCGTAGAACTCTAATTCCTCAGCCCAAAATATATAGGAACCAGTAAAGAAATCGAGTTTTAAAAGCGCAAGACATCCCAACAAAACTTATAATTACCGTATAGCAGTTCAAGATTCAAACAATGTTTACCTACACGGTACTTTCGAAATCTAACCTATTACAAGAGTTCAAAAGTTAGGAGGGGCGGGATGACCCGGAGGGCCTGGGGCAATCGTGAAAACAGTTGGGCTAGCCTTACTCTCTCTTGCCATTCTCAATCTCTATCTACTGTAATTTCCTCCATCATCTTCGTCAATTATTCAACCTACAAAATCATAAACAAGTGTATCAATTAACACATAAATACTGGAGTTTTATTTGCGTGGGTTGTTACCTGTGATGCTGTGAACCTCACTATTTACACATACACACACTTATAGTTTAACTGTTCCATTGTTACATATAAGCAAGCATTACACATATATTACTGAACATATACAATATTAAACGGACCTGCATCTTGGTATGTGCCATAAGAAACCGAGATGCCATAAGAAACTACACGACAAAATAACTTACAATCTTCTTTATAATACGGAGTAACAACATAAAAACAACATGCAAATGGCACAAAAACAGAACCAAAGAATGTCGTTTTATGCAGCAAAAAACTGTATAAAACTTCATAAAAACTACGGTAATTCTGAATTGCACTTTCTAACACCAAAAAGCTGCATAGAAACAACAGAAAAAACTGCACTTAACTACAGGAAATCAATACATAATTTAGACTAAGCAAACTGCATAAAAACTGCAACATTATTGAATTTTAAAATATAAGTACATCAAAAAATTCCAGAAGAAAGGTATAAACACTGCCAGAAAGTGTAAAAAAACATACCCCCACTAAGTCTTACATGGATCCATCCTTGGCAACTAACACAACTAATAATAATATACAAAGTATAATTGAAAGTAATGAACCCACATTTATTATGTGAATATTTTTTCTCAAGTTGTTCACTACTATTCCCTTAAAAGTCTATTATTTCAATATCATTCGTTTCAATTGCATTGGGAAACTCACAGTGGGATCCATTATTCTCAATGAGCATTTTAAATAGACACCAAAGTTCGAATAGCTATTAAACTGATTACATTGTTTCAAACATGTAAACTCATTTCTACTAGTGATGCAAGAATAATTACATAAATGAGTATGTACCTTGTTTGTCTCAGATAGTGTCAGCAGGGTTAGTTGTTTCTACTTGAGAACCTCATCTTGTGACAATGGTGGAATAATTAGCATTGCCTACATATCATAAACATAACAAAATTTATTTCCTTCAGATGCAGTAATATAATAACGATATTACTGATTTACATTCCACGCTAACATTACACTATACAAAATTGATTTCTCGTTAATTAGTATGTTACAATAATAAACGTCGTCATTTATAATTTTTTCATAATAGCATCAGTCAAAACATGTAAATATCATACTTTTATACCTAATTAATAAACGTTCATAATTATGGTCAATCGGTAAGGATGAAACCGGTCATAACCTATTGCACAATAATCAATAATCTGGTACTTGAGTTTTGAGAAAGTATATTCTGGTTAATTCAGTTAGTAACGAAAAAAATTATATAATTAATTCATTAAAAGTGTAATGTTCCGTTATCAGATGTTCCATGTATATAAACTATCTATTTTATATTTTAGATATGCAACAAACTGAATAAAAAAAGTTGTCTAAATATACTGGTAACCGATTACGAGAATTATATGGCTTTTTCCTTTAATTAAGTTATCTGAGTGGGTTTTTTTCTTCTTACCTGACAATATCATAACTATTGACTACTTTCTTATTATTTTTAATCAAAACACAAGCAGACAACAATCTATCATATTCTTATTCATCATCATCGTGATTCACGCTCCTCTCCGACGATCCAAATATCACGAACATATAATCCAAACATATCAGTATTTCCTTCGTTGGTCAAACCTCTCATTTTCGTTCGCTGGACTTTGATCTGTTCGTCGCTAATCTCCGCTGTTTGCCGCCGTTAAATGTCCCTTGATTTCGCCGTATGGATTCCGACAGCCTCTGTCCTAGATAAAGAACACTGGAGTCAAGTAGAAGATTCGTCAATGCTGTCGGGAACTACTATTTACTCTGGCGATGATGGGATTAACGACAACGACATCGTCTGGAAGGGGGTAAACCCCGACTATGGTGATAAAGGAAATGGTTGAAGTTCCAGCCAAGGAAATTGGTGGCGGCGGCGGCGAGTAAACGAATAGATTGGGATAATGTAAAGTGATATATGGTGGTGTACTTTCCAGTCCATTCCGCTCAGGTCGTTCAGACCACAAGTAGTCGAGATCTAGGGTTTTGTTCAAGCTTTTGGCGGCGGAGGTCATAAATCCGAAAGGTGCTGTATTTGTAAGCTTTTGTTCAAGCTTTATGGTCGTCGTGTTTGTAAGCTTTTATGAATAATACTGTTATTACATAGATTCCATTTGTTTTTTATTTGTTCTTTTAAAACATATAAACCTGTATGTATAATGAAATTAAAATTGATGTGTTTGTGTAGTTAAAGATTTGGTTTAATTGAAGTGTATGTATGTTGGTTTTGATTCTTAAAGAACTTAAGTTACTGGACATAATTTTTGGATTTGAGATATGAGTTGTTGTTGTTGGTGCTTATTTTTTAATTTAAAAGGCAACTAGAATAGTTTTTAAAAATGACGTGGATGTCAAGTATACCAACTACGTGGCACAATTTGTCAAGTTGGCATCTTACGTGGCTTTCAAATCGGCAGGTAAAATATAACTTTGTAAAGATATAGACAAGTTTTCTTTCAGTTTGTTATATACATACAATATAAAATGAATAGCTTGTATATATGGAACATTTGATGATAATATGTTGCACTTTTAATAAATTAACTCAAAGTTATATATGACAACAAATCAAATAGGAGTTTAGTTTTAAGCAATGAGTACCTCTTCATAGATAATCATAATAATCAGAAATAGTTTCCTCATTTCTATATACCCGGTTAACTATTGTAGGTCGTTTGATGGAAAAGTAAACATGAGTTTCCCTTTAGACATGGTGATTAGTTGAGATACAGATACTAATCTTACTTTTTAAGATTTCGTATGATTCAATATATGTTGGTTTGTTCCTTTTTACTATTTTCTTTGATAATCGCATAAGATATGATTTGTAGATTTTAATGGATGGTTGTGTTGTCTTCACATGTCATCGCATAATTGTAGAATACATCTGGATCTGCATGTCCGGTGTACATTTATATGTATATAATTTGTGAGAGCTTATTGAGTATCTCCGTATTATTCGTCTGGTTAAAAATTTTAAGTCGTAACGAAAAATTTAAAGCTTCAGTTTAATTTTGAGTTTAAGATATCTTAATAAGAAGATTTATTCATAACTAAAAATGGTATTAGTTTATAATTTATAATGCTAGATAAGTTGATTAATAATGTATATGCATATGTAGATTGAGAGTGTTTTCCGAAAAATAAACACATCCATTCATATCCATACATAACATTACATGATCAGATAATTAAATTTAGATTAAAAAGCTTAAAAATACATGTTTGTACATGTTATATATATATATATATAATCGTATTTGTGCTTTTACGATCAAGAAAATGCAAAAAATTCCGCAGCAAATTTGTAGCAATCTTGTACGTATTTGTGACGGATTTACGACAATTAATTTTATTTTTATTTTTAAAAAATTTGTTTTAACAAAATACACACGCTTTTATACATATTACTATATCCTTAGATAAGTACGCAAAAAAAGTCAATTAATATACATATACATATGTAACTATGAATTTATATCAACGTCAACAAATAATAATGATATACATATTTGTTTGTAATTTGGATATACATACAACAAACATATTAAAATGTATAAATATTGTATCTCTCATACGCTACAGTTACATAGACACATAATTGATACTCGTATGTGTCTATTTGTGCTTTTATGATCAAAGAAAATGCTACAACCTATTTCTTTTTCATTTTAAAACATTATTTTTAACATAATACACACACTTTATACATACTAGTATACCCTTAAATAAGTATGCAAAAAAAAAGTGAATGCATATACATAACTATTTGTAAGTATACATTTATATCAATGTCGAAAAATAAGATTTATATACATATATGTTAGTAGTTTGGACATACATATGACGAACATATTAAAATGTATAAATCTTATATCTTCATACGCTACGGTTACATAAACGCATTATTGATGCTTGTATGTGTCTATTTGTGGCTTTACGATCAAGAAAATGCAAAAGCGCAAAAAAATTCGTAGAGAATCCGTAGCAATCTTATTCATATTTGTGACGGATTTACTACAATCTTTTTTTTTTTTTTACTTTTTTTTTTTAAATCTATGTTTAACAAAATATGCACATACACGTTTTTGTTCATATTACTATATGTTTAAATTAGTAAATAAAAAGTATAAATTGAATTTATAAATCTATATATGAGTAAACGTCTACGTCAACTTCGACATATAAGAATGATCTCTTCCGCAAAACGCTGTCGTGGTTGCCTGTTTCTTGTTGTAGTGACTAGTTAACTTATATAAAAAATATCATCATATCTATACTATTATATAATACATTTTAATATTTTTTTTAGATAGATTTTACTATTTTACCCTTATAATTACTAAAAGCATTTTTAAAAATATATAGAAATGACTAACATGCCCCTACATTTATTAAATTATCATTAATACAAGCATTATTAAACTATAAACTAATTAATATGTGACATTTAATTATCATTAGTACAAGCATTATTAAACTATAAACTAATTAATATGTGACATTTAATTATCATTAATATAAGTATTATTAAACCATAAACTAATTAACATATGACAATTAATTTTAACTTAAACTTCTCTATATCTATACTATTATATAATGCATTTGAGATATATTTTTTAAAATATAAATGACTATAGATGAAAAATTTCGAAAAAGACATAACTTTTGAACCGTTAGTAGTTACTAGACACACGATTTATGGACGGAATGGTTGGGATGAGATGAAAACGTTTAATCAAGGTTGGGACGAGTAATTCAAATTTTTGATCAAGTTTTAGGATTACAATGTAACTTACATAATGCTTAATATCAAAATACAAAAAAAAAAACCAAAAATAAAATAAAAAATCAAATAGACTCAACAAACAACTCTACAACTTGCAACATGTCTATTAAGAACTCGAAACCCGGCTATCGCAACTAGCAACCCAAGCATCGAGTTTGCAATGACATCTTATGATTTAAATTTGATTTATTTTATTACAAGTTTTTTTGAAAAATTGTTAAAATTTTGATTTTTCCATTTTACAAAACAGTATACTTTGTGTATTATCATATGGTTTTGAATTTTTAAAATATTTCAGAAAACACAATACTATACATCGAATGAATATAAATCTAATAAACTGTTCCCGTTACATTGCGCGAGTATTCTGCTAGTATATATATATACAGATAACACGTAAACAAAACAACTTGTCTTAATAATACTACCGTTTTCTTGTTAAGGAACTTAAAATGAAAAGAATAACAATATACCCTTTCTAGAAGTGATGACGTATGAATGTTTGGAAAAAGCATTGTTACTCTGCACTAAGTATATCTAATCTTATCATATCATACATATAGACAGAAATCATATAGTAACATTATATTAGCTAATAATTGTAAGAGGACAAAAGTTTATTACTTATTTAACTAATTAGTATATTATACACACATGGCGAATTAATATAAGTTACCGAAAGCACTAGATGCAATGGATCTGTTTAAAAAAGGAGTAGAATAACTACGAAAAACAGGCTAGGACCTTGTTAAATTACAAGTTCTCAAAATTTCATTTCACATACCAATTCAAGCAGTACAATCTGTTTGATTCTGTATGGCAACCAGTTTTTCTGATATCGATTCGAACATCATTCAGACACACATCTTACCACGACTCGATGGCCTATCTCTTTCCACTACAGCCGTTGTATCATCTCATCTACAATCCCTTTGTTCCGATCATAATCTCTGGTCTCCTACCTCTAGATCCACTTGGCCTTCTATTACTGATCCACGTGTCGATGACGTCATCTCCACATTCCCAGCCGGCCACCGTTCTTTCTTCCAAGACTCTTTTCCTTCCCTAATCACCAACGTCAACCACCTTATTCAACAACAGCCAAATTGTTCTTCATGTGATCTCGACAGCTCATCTCATTCTTGGCCATCTCAACTCATCTCAACCGTCGATATACACTACCAAAACGACATCGTTTACTCCAAAGTCGAGTTCACCAACACCACAACAGATTTCCTTTCATCCAAGTTAAAGATCGAATTAAACGACCAACCCGACTGCAACGAATCGGATTCCAAACAGGTAACCCGAATCTCCCATAATATAGACGTGAAAGTCGATGAGCTAGCAGGTGCAGATATAACAACATTATCACATCTAAAAGAATCACTCACATTAAACTGGATCCTAATAGACCCGACCCGAAAGCGGGCAGGCAACATATCAAGCATTAAACCGGTTAGTGCAAGGCAAGCCTGGATGACTAATGATACGGTTCTCCAATACATCACCATTTTACCCGGATGTGATCTGAACGAGATGGTACAATGTCGAATAAAGGTGGTATTAGGAGTGGACACCCAAAACATGTGGTTGTACGTGAAGAAGGTTGTACTAAAATTAAGGGACGTGAATTACACTTGTTTGAATGGGAGGGACTTTTTGGTGATTACACAAAGGGCAATCTCGGAAAAAAATAATGTTACAAGGAAAGTGGTGGGTGCTGATGAAGAGAGATGGAAGAGTTACAATGAGTTTAAGGAATTGAAAAGAAAGAAAAAAGAATTGGTAGAAAAAGAAGAAGAGAAAAGGGAGATTGCCATTAAGATAAATTATATTGGCATTTTGGTGTCGTTTTGTTTTTCTGTTTATTTTCTGATGATATTATTACAATAATACCTTAATTTGTCATTAGAAATTGTGTACGGTTTTGCTCAGATTGCTTTCATTTGCAAGACGATAAGTTGTTTGAATCCCTTGATTCTCTTCAATTCTATATCATTCCATTTACGTATAGGTTTCAAACAACTTGTAGTGTTTGAAGTGAAAGTACCTTTTTTCTTCTTCTTCATTTATACTCCGTATGTTTTTCCTGCAGCATTGTTTTTCGATATTTTACAAAAATAATTGATTTGATCAGTTAGGCTAAGTGTGTCTATCAAATAAGCCTACCCTATTTGTTACGTCACACATATATATTTCATCTACATCTTTTAGTTTATTATGATATAATCAAATGGACAATATGGTGGTTTTGAAAATTGAGAGGTAGAGGAGTGTGTCGACCTTTGTTAAAGTAAGTGACGATTTGCATGACACGCAAATTGTATCTTTATTGACTCTTAATAAAAAGATCGGCAATGGTTTGACAATGAGTTTTTAGCATGAAACTTGGCTTGGAAGTATCTCATTTAGAATTCATTTTTCGAGGATCTATATGCTGGAAAGGAATAAGGATTGTCTAGTGTCAAATTGTTGTATTGATGTCTCATGAGTTTGGAATTGGACCAGACTGTTGTATTGATGGCTCATATGTTTGGAATTGGACAGTCAATTACGTGACAAAGGGGCTACATCCATGCAATTCTCGGCCTTGTCTGATCTTCTCGATGTGGTGCAGCTCTCGGATAGGAGAGATAGATGGGAGTGGGAGCTTGGTGATGAGGGGTTGTTCACAGTTGGCGGTACTTGAAAGCATATTGACAACATGGTGTCGGCGGATAGTGTAGTTGCTACTAGATGGTGTCGTTTGGTGTCAATCAAGGTCAATGTTTATATTTGGAGAGTCCTCCTAGATAGACTTCCAACTAGGGTGAATCTTGTTAATAGAGACATTGATATTCCTTCGGTGATGTGCCCGTCTTGTGACAAAGATATGGAAGATTGTAATCATGTGTTCCTCTCTTGTGAAGTTGAGGGTGTAATTTGGGTGAAGGTGTTCAAATGGTTGGATTTACAAGTTCCGGTTATCAATCATCCCCTTGAGTTGATCGAGTGGGTGGAAGGGGCTACATTGCATCCGGCAAAGAAGAATATCCTCCTTGTCATTGTTCTTACGACTCTGTGGGTGTTGTGGCAATATCATAATAGTATCGTGTTTCAGATGCAGAAAATGAGGAAGAGCCATATCTTTGAAAGCATTTTGATTCACTCTTTTGATTGGTTTTCTAATAGATGTAGCAAATCTTCTATTTCTTGGATTTTGTCGTTAAAACCACATGATTTCTAACTCTCTGTAGTTGGTGTGTTCACTAGTCTCTAGCTAGCCTTGGTTCTTTATAAAAATTCAACTGTCTAAAAAGAACTATTCAGATTAGACTGTTAGGTCGGAAAATTTGATTTTTTGGACAGGATCAGACGAAATCCAAATTAATATATCAGTTTTTGGATTGGTTTTGATTAATACGATTATAACCAAATAATCCAAATAAACCGATAGTTATTAATAATTCATGTAATGGTCTTGTTTATCCATAAAAATAAATGTTAAATATTTGTTTGATTATTTTTCATATATATCACTTTATCATATAATACGCAATGTTAATATATTTTATTGTATACTAAATTAAAATATTAACATTTTGAATTTAAAAACTAAATTTATATTCATATAAACCCTCAACACAACACGACAATACATAGTCTTTGAATCTCTTTGACATTACCATTTCACGAGTAAAACAATATACTCTTGAAATCAATAAAGAAATCGAATGGTTATATCTGATTCGGTTCGAATTTGGTATTTATCTGAATGGATCGGAATCACTTTTTAAAAATCAAAATAGATTCATGTAATTGGATCGATTAATCTGATCCATCCAAACAAACACCCCTAATTATATGCACTAATATTTTTTCAGACTTATTTTTAAGTATACATATTAATCAAACATTTTTCATGATATTAAACTATTGGTAGGCATGGTTAAATTGTGTAGGAGCGAGTTTTAGCCAAGCTGGCATGTATAGATTTTAGGAGTATATTCCAGAACATTAGTAATGTATATAACCTTTTTAAGTTTAATGATTTGTCGCATAAATATTTCATTAATTTATAAAAATTTCTATTAATAGCTTTAATCAATACAACTTCACCACCCCTTTTTATTTTTATTTTTTTTGGTATCAAACTCGTTTATCAAATACTTTATAGTATGTACAACGGTTTCATCACATACCAACATTGTATTTGATATAACGTATAATTCCACATCATCACATACAACATTGTGTATAGATTATATAGTCTATACATAATTTTATAAATGTAATGAAATTGAAACAAACACGATATTAGTGGTAGTGTAAAATTTAAAATATGTCTTACTTTCTGTCAAATGTTACCACCCTCCCCCAACCGGCTTTTACAGTCACTGACGTTTCACATATAAATATATATAGGGTCATCTGATCGGAATCATCGATAATGTTGACGATAACTAGAAATTAACATCAACATCTTTATTGGACCATTTGCAATGTGTCTATGGCCACCTCCATGGAGCCACCACGACACTACCATAGACGATGTAGAGACTGTTGTTTGGTAGTCCGTTGTCACTCCATTAGAATAGGTTGATCCATTGAAAAACTCTCCGACCCAACCAATTACTCAAGATATTATTACATTTACGGTTTTAAACTTTAATTGTCTTTAGAGCGGAAAATAAAGGTAAAAGTATTTAATTTAGAGTGGAGATCAAGAGTAAAAAAGAGTTAATTTAATTTTCTTATTAAATACGTCACTGTAAAACTTTCAGTTATATTATCATAGGGTAATGATAAATTCATCATTAATATTATGTATTGAATACAAAATGTATAATTTTATTAAAATTTATTAAAATTGTTGGTGAATTTGTTATTGTCTATTATCACAGCTTATGTACTCGAAAATGCATTAACTGATTTATTTCCTTTTCTTTTCTTTTGCTTTTTTAAAAGGTTACTTCTGTTCTTTATGTCCCGAAATATGATAAATTTACATCTAGCTATCTTTCTAGTTTTTTTTAGTTTTTTAAGTGTAATGGTTATTTGACCCATCCAGAATTTGATTCAGGCTACGCCACCGTAACGTTCTTTGAAATGTCAAAGGTGGGACCCTATGTAAATCTCTTTTTCATGAAAACAGTCAATCATATCTTGAAAATCTCCAGGTTGAATCTCCTAGAATAACAATTTCCTTTGAATACTTTTACCAATATATATGCATTTTTTAACGATAAATTTATCGTAACAAAGCATTAAGAGAATAAAGGCAAGACAGAAACGACAAGAGAATGGCGATAAAATTCATCTTAATGGCAAACTCCCTTTTTTCTTCTTCCTTTTTCACCCATTCTTTTTTCTCTTTTTTCATTTCCTTAAACCTTTTGTGACATTTCCATCTCTCTGCATCATTCATCACTTTTCTTATTACGTTATTTTCTTCCAAAATTGCCCCTTGTGTAATTACCAAAAAGTCTTTTCCGTTCAAAAAATTACAATCCAAGTCCAGTAATTTTAAGATCACCTTCTTCACGTGCAAGCCCACCCCTCCAATACCCACCCCTAATACCACTTGTATTCTACATTCCACCATTTCATTTTGATCACGCCCTGATAAAACAGTGACGTATTGGAGAACAGTCTCGTAAGTCGTCCAGCCGATTTTTGCACTAACCGGTTTTACGCTTGACAGGTTGCCTGATCGTCTCAGGTTTGGGTTGATTAAAATCCAGTTTATTGTTAGAGATTCCTTGAGATATGATAATGTCGCTTCATTTGGCCCTGCGAGCTCATCGACTTTCAAGTCAATGGATTGGGATAATCCATGTACACCTTTGGAATCTGGTTGGTCACAATCATTGTTTAATTCAATCCATAACGTCGATGAAAGGAAATCAGCTGTGGTATCAGTGAATTCAACTCTAGAGTAAATAATGTCATTTTGGTAGCGTATATCGACTGTTGAGATGAGGTGTGATGGACGTTCTAGATCGCGAGATAACATACAAACCGAGTTCTTAGACATAGACCATTTGCGAGGGCGGTTGTTGAGGTCGTTAAAGTTTGTTGTTAGAGAGGGAAAAGAGTCTTGGAAGAAAGAACGGTGGCCGGCAGGGAAGGTGGAGATGACGTCATTGACATGTGGATCAGTAATAGAAGGCCAAGTGGATTTAGAGATGGGAGACCAGAGATTATGATCGGAACAAAGGGATTCTAGATTTGATGATGCAGCCGCTGTGGTGGAAAGAGATGGCCCGTCGAGTTTCGGTAAGATGTGTTTATGAATAATATCCGAATGAATATCGGAGAGACTGGTTGCCATATTAAACAAGAACTAGTTGTTAAGTTTATGTATGTTAATTTTGGGAACTTGAGGTGCTATATTTATAAATGAGCAATAGGCCGGTTTTCGATTACTAATTTGTTTTTTCTATTGAAAGAATCTATTTTTTGGAGCAAACAAAATTCCAAACCCTGTTCTTGGAAAACATAAATGCGGTGTTCTTTGAAATGTTCATTGTATCAAAACGCACCCTTTACAAGATTAAATTTGGAATGTTTGAGAAAGATACAGTTGTTATAAAAAGTGAGTAGTAGTAATTCTGTCTATTAAAATAAACAATATGAAATATATAAGTAACAAAATTAATAGCAATATATATAGAGAATAAGTTAAGGAATATTCAGGTCAAAGCATGCAAAACACGATGTTCTTAGCGAGAAAACACCTCATGGTGAATATATACACAATGCGTCTCCTCAAATAAGTCAACGTACCCTTTCAAAGACGAAGTTAGAATTACTAGTTGAGGGGGTGTCTTTCATCATCGTGTAACACTCGTAAGTTTTAATCCAATCACATTAACAAAATAAAAATACAAGAACACCAGAAAAACTGTTTTAATTAAAAAAAACTTACAATTTAACTCTTTCACGGTATTACTTCGATTGTAGTTATAATATGAACCAAAACTTCCTTTTAACTTAACACCACCATAGTATTTTATTCAATATTCATTAGTGGTGCATAAAGAATAAATAACATAAGCATTAACTTAGATTCTAAATTATTCATAAATACTTTTGTAAAATATTTTCCAACAACAATAATGCAGTGTCCTTTGATGTATAAATCCATATATACGCACCCTTTTAGAGACGATTTTTGGGTAGTTTAATATTGAATAAGTTATAATCAATAATACAGTGTACTTTTGATGTATAAAATAAATAAATTCATACGCACGTTCCAAATGAAAAGGTCCACTTGTTTTAATTTTCAGTCTTGAATGGATTTTTAGGGTTTATTCACAAGGCTAGTAGATAATAATCATTATTGCTATATCTTGTAGCAAACAGAGATGGGGTCTGAGTTTGAATGAGCAAAATTTATTGAAAAGTTCTTTTAATACATATTGTATAAAGATTTAGACAATTGATAGTATAATCTATATCATTTCGACTTGGTAATATTTTAAAAAGTGTAAAATACATAGTATATTTTAAAACAATTGCTAACAAAAACCCTAAAGGCTTTCAAGAAAAATAAGTGTTATGATTACACTCAATATTTCCTTAATAATAATCTAAAATTTCATTTAATTTAATACATTTTAAAAAGAAAAATTCGAGTGTATTAAAGTTCGAGCGTATTAAATTGAAAATGATTGTTCAAGTTGATCAATGCACCTATTTTATTGAAAGCCCGAGTTTTGTTAGCATAACCCTTAGAATCGTACATTTCCCTTAAATTATCTAATGAAACAAGGAGACCCCGTCAAAGAGACTGGTCATATACTTATAAGCACACCAACCTATTTACGTATATAACTAGTCTTTTTGTACTATAAACAACCGGTCTAAACAATTTTTCTGGCAAAACTTAAACCGATGGAGACCGGACCAGTTCATAGCTTAAAATCAGTCTCTATGAACTTTTTAACTGCTCTATTTGACCTGTGTGTAGTAGCGTCTCCCATTGACCAATACAAATTACTAAGCCATCTATATATTATAAAGAAATAAATTGACGAAAATTCTTAGGAGGCATTTGTTTTGTCAATGGGTATGGATTATGGAACGGTTATTGCTTTAAAAGATATTAGAAGAGTTTGAAAAATATTTAAGAGAAAGAATATATGTATTTTAAAATATATTTTTTAAAAAGGTAGAAATTGAATTTTAAGTATTATTTTAAAAAATATAAATCAGAAAATTGAAAAGAAACAGACTAAAGAGGGTTGATGTAATATTTAGTCAAGAAGCCAACTTAAAACCCACCCAGGTGGTATTCAAAATCTTATAAAAAATCATATCATTCCTAATCTTGAGCTATAACTTTTCACCCCCAACATTATTTATCATCATCAAACCCAAAACCCATTACAAATGCTACTCAAACAAACACCTCCTTAATCTTAATCCGTCGAAAACGTGTAATGTCATTCTAAATTAATATTTAAACGTGGACAGACCTATATACATATCTGATATCACGTCATCACTTAATTTATTAATAAATCAGTTAAACCAAATGACCAGATACATTGTATTCGAAATACTTCATCTGTCGCTGAGATGACGCACTTTGCAAAACTCGATGTGAAAGTAACTTACAACTTAATGTTCTTCTAATTATACTATGTTGTGTTCATAGTTCAGTTACTTTTTACTTATCTCTTTATTTTGTTCATATATATAAATAAATTATATTTTGTGACCTGTATTTTTACACTGAACCATCTCATTATGTCTTCAATTTATCGGTCGTTAATATGCAGCGACGAATCCAAAAATTTATATGATAAAGAAAAATTATCACCTTAAATATCTTTTTAACATATAACTAAAATTTGTAAAATAGACTCTTTAAAAAAAGAAAATCATAATGTACGAATAGATAGGCCATTTAATATTTGTCCATAAAATTGAACTGTTTTTAAGGGAAGTCTAATCATGTTGGAGCTAAAATTATGTTAAAAATTATATATAATTTTACAATTAAGCCCATCTTGATGGGGCCATGCACCCCCTTCTAATGAATTGCAACAAATTACAAGTTTTACAGTAATGATAACTTCAGAAAATAAACAGAAAAACAAAACGATACCAAAATGCCAATATAATTTATCTTAATGGCAATCTCCCTTTTCTCTTCTTCTTTTTCTACCAATTCTTTTTTCATTCTTTTCAATTCCTTAAACTCATTGTAACTCTTCCATCTCTCTTCATCATCACCCACCACTTTTCTTGTTACATTAATTCCTTCCGAGATTGCCCTTTGTGTGATTACCAAAAAGTCCCTCCCATTCAAACAATTGTAATTCACGTCCCTTAATTTTAGTACAACCTTTTTCACATACAACCCCATGTTTTGGGTGTCCACTCCTAGTACCACCTTTATTCGACATTGTACCATCTCATTCGGATCACATCCGGGTAAAATGGTGATGTATTGGAGAACCGTATCATTAGTCATCCAGGCTTGCCTTGCACTCAGCGGTTTAATGCTTGATATGTTGCCTGCCCGCTTTCTGGTCGGGTCTATTAGGATCCAGTTTAATGTCAAAGATTCTTTCAGATGTGATAACGTTGTTATATCTGCACCTGCTAGCTCATCGACTTTCACGTCTATATTACGGGAGATTCGGGTTACCTGTTTGGGATCGGATTCGTTGCACTTGGGTTGGTCGTTTAATTCGATCTTTAACTTGGATGAAAGGAAATCTGCTGTGGTGTCATTGAACTCGACTTTGGAGTAAACGATGTCATTTTCGTAGCGTATATCAACGGATGAGATGAGTTGAGATGCACGGTCGACATCATGAAATAACAAACAATCTAATCTTTGAGAAGTGGAACTTTCACGAGGGTGGTTAAGGTCGTTGACGTTGGTCATTAGAGCGGGAAAAGAGTCTTCAAAGAAAGAACGGTGACCGGCCGGGAAGGTAGAGATGACGTCATAGACACGTGGATCAGTGATAGACGGCCAAGTGGATCTAGAGATTGGAGTCCAGAGATTATGATCCGAACAAAGAGATTGTAGATGAGCTGAAACAGTGGCTGTGGTGGAAAGTGATTGGCCATCAAGACGTGGTAAGATGTTTGTCTGAATGATGTCTGAATGGATATCAGAGAAACTAGTCGCCATAAGGAAAAAAGATCTGGTGCTGAATTTAGGTCTTTGTGTTTCTTTATGGTATATGGAACTGGTGGAGGTTGGGGCTTTATATATAAAGAAGATGCCTTGAGGGTTTTTTATTTTTTATTTTTATTGTATTGTATTAGGGTTTGCTATACGTCCATGTAGCTTAATTGACTAAAAATATCCAAAAGATAATAAATTTAAACTATAAAATATTTCAAAATAATAATAAATTTAGACTATAAAATTTTTCAAAATAAGTTAATTACACTAGGAGAAAATATATTCTTTCATTTTCAATTCTCGCTAAAACAATTGAGGTATTATAAGAACTTAATGAGTTTTCTAAAAGTTAAATTGTATTCAAAAATTAATTTTGTAAATAAGAAAGGTAAAAGAATAGATTACAGTTATTACATAGTATGAAAACAATCATAGTATTTGCATGCTGTAATCGATTTCAAGATTCATGTGACTAGGACATGTAAACATTTAAGTCCCACTTGTCGATTTATTACAAATTTTAGTTTGCTAGATTATAACAATCACTACATCGTCATAAATTTATACGTCATCTCCTTCTAGAACATTTTTCTTACCTCGTCGAAAATGACAATCTATTTTAAAAAATTTTCCTTTAAAGTCACTGAATTTTCTTGCTTTTGGAGTTCATTGAAGCTTAACTTTTGTGTCCTTCAAAATCATTATTTGTAGTATATATCAGAAGATTCGGTAAACAATTAAGGATGTGATCAAGTATATAGATTTGATTTTATGACACACAATTGTAATTTAAAAACGTAAAAAGGTACATATGAAACAACATCGTTTTATGTAAGCAAAATACTTTCGATTTCGAAACAGAGTTCCAAACTACGTATAAGTTTTAATATGTAAAACGATGTCGTTTCATTTGTATTTTTATTATTTTTTAGGTTTTTAGATTATAATTTCCTGTCACAAAATCAAATTTATAAACTTAATTATTTACCAGATCTCCCGATAAATAGTGCAAATAATGATCTTGAAAGACAAAAAAAAAAAAGTTTCAATTACCTTGAAAGACAAAAAGAATACAATAGCTAAAAATGATAAAAGTAAAAAAATAGATTGTTATTTTAGATAAAAAAAAACCCTTTATAATACTACTAGAATATTTGTCCGTCAACTTGCTTTATAAATGGTTGGTATTTGTTACAGCAAGTTGCTCATTTGTCATTTATAGATGAAAATGCAGTTTAGTATTCTCAACATCGATAATTATATACTTTCATACTAACTAGCTTGAATCATCAACGTACGGTCTCACATGGTATTCTGAATTTGAAAAACTGTTGAATATTGACCCTTGACTCTTTTAATTTCGATCATGTATGGTTAGATGACTTACTTGCATTAGGTATTTTTTGGGGGTTGTGTTTGCTCAAGAGAATGGATTCCTCGTCAAGTTAGTTATTTTATGTTTTTTCGTTTACATGTGTGTGGACGTGGTTGTAACGTGATGTTCAAAGATAAGAACTCATGGTGCATGTCCTAATTATAATCTAAGAGCATCTTCAATACATTCATACGTCAAGTTCAAAGAAAACGTAAGGTGATCACCTGCCGTCTAAACCATTGTGATGGCGGGGAACACGCTGAGTTTTATTGATGCACTCAAATAGCAACCGATTAACACTTCCTGCACCCAATTTCTACCTATAGTAAGTGACTAAAAATATTTTATTGATGCACTCAAACTTCAATGTCAATTAGTAGATTTGTTTTTTTCATAAAAATTAGGATGCTAAAGTACCGGTTGTTTTTTTCAACGTGTAATGCCTTTTAAAAGATTTAAATGTGGTTGTCGATTTTATAGTGCAGTTGACCCAAATGACCCCATGCATATGTGGTCTTAATAATTAAAGTAATAAAGTTCATTTGTGTTGAGAATTCAGATAATGCAACTTGTGTGTAGGAACACGAAATTTCTTCCGACCCTATATTATAACGTGGTATCAAAACAAATGAAAATGATCTTAAGTCTAAGAGGTTCAAATTTCATTAGTATAGCTTCTTTTATATGAAATCATGTACTAAAGTTGTTCAAATTTAGATCATCATTTAAAAGTTTTATAATTGTATAATTTTGACTAATGAAAATGATTTTGATTTTGTATAGAATTTTAAAAATATAAACTATATTTAGAGTTTCAATCTTATCCATAAAATTTTAAGATTTAGATCTGATCCTTATTTGACTTGAATTAATAAGCTATCAAAACAAAAATATGCCTATTTTGTCATATAAAAGTCTAAGAGGTTAACTATTTAGTTGATCTACAAAAATATGCAAGACACTAGAGTTTATGAGTATGATCTTAAGATTTCAATTCGATTTTATGATCCCGATCTTACAAACATGAAAGCGATCTCAGTTATGATCTCAATCTTAACAACCTTACAACAAACAAGTACTTTAAATCAAAAGACAAGATTTAGTTTATAATATATAGTCAAATATTTTTTTTATTATAAGTATTTCCAAAATATTTATCTTTTATATTTCTTTTTTATAATGTAAATTTTGATTGAACATGTTAAAGTTCAATTGCCTTTTACTCTATTCTAGCTTTAGTTCTAGCTAGTACCTTTTTTCTATAAAATATTTCAGGATGTAAATTATATACGAGCCGAGTAAACTGATTAGAAATCGTGATTACACTTACTGTAGGTCAAGTAGTGTTGAGGCATACCTGACTTTCAAGAGTTCACTAAGAATATTTGCAGTGATGATATCCGTCGTGACCCATCATGGGTGATACAGCAGCCATGATGGATTGACACTCACAATTAATCACAGTAGTGTTTTAACGACGGACAATTGGGACTCATATTTTTTACAAGTAAGTTGTACCTTATTCTTTATTTGTTATACAATTTTTGTTTAAAACGAAAAAAATAATTAAAAATACACAGGGCCCGCATATATTCCGTGTTGCTTCCGTGGTATTCTTGATAACAACCGGTCACCACAGTCACCACTCCGGTCGTGGTGATCCGTGGTCGGAGCACGAAACGTGACTACAAACCACTTCTAGTGGTTTAAATAATGACTATTATATTCTTACTTATACAATTCTTCCAAATAAACTAAGGAGACAACCATTTAGTATATAGAAAAGATTAGCTCTTTACTTGTTATATAGTCTAAAAGTTTATTGTTGTTTAGAAAAAATTATTTCTTCAAGTAGTTTATGATAAATATATGTTAACTTACATATATAAAATTAGAAAAGTATTTGTTTTTTAATTGACGAAACCTTAATATAGAGTATGTCATTCTTCATGTCATTGTTTCTTCTGGCATGAAGCAAAACAAATGTTAATAGAAATAGGCCTGCTAACTAAGATACCTTCGTAATTAAAGATGAGTAGCACTAATGGATTACGTACTTTGGGGATTATTTATGTACTAAATAAAGTATTGTGTTATTACAAGCGCAATCGTTTCTTATATGTTTTTTAAGGATGCAAACATCATCACGACTTCGCTTGGAGGTGAGCTAAAATGGAATGATTTGGGATGAGTCGATGGGGGCACGGAAATTTTTAAGGTTGGCCTCTTTTTTCTTCATTTACACTATATTTTCGAGTTATTTATTGGATGGAAAAAGTAAAGGAAAGGAAAAGATTTATAAACAAAATGCTTTTCTTGAGTTTTTTTATGGAAGGAAGGAAAGAGAAGGGGGTGGAAGAGGAAGGAATGTTATAATGTATTTTTTCCTTCATCTTTTCCTCCCATATTTGGAATGAGTGGGAAGAAATCACTTACGTTCCTTTCTTTTCCTTCCATCTTAAGAACACAATTTTACAAGTTTCCTTATTTTCATTTCTTTTCTTTTCTCTTCTTTCTTCTCCTCTTCCCTTCTTTTCTACTTAATTTTTAACTCGAGAACATAATATTACTGGACTAGACAGTTATTATACTTTTTTTTAAATTTAAATTATGATGTAATGTTATTAGTCTAAAACTTATTGTTGTTTAATGTATACCCTTGTTTAATTAGTATAACAAGATGTTGATTTATTCAAGTAGTTAATAACAAATATATGATAACTTAAAAAATTAATAATCGTATAATTTAAGGAACGACGTACCTATTTTGATTTGAACTCATTCGATTACTTATTTTATATCTTATTTTCGTTAATCATATATTATTATAAATTTGTTTCCATGGTTCAATTCAAACTTATTTGCAGAGCCGTTTCCGAAGGTGTATAAGAGGTGCAGTCTTACAAAGCCCCAAAATGTTTATGACCTCAAAAGTAGGTTCAATACTAGTGATTGTTAATGATCGGCACGAAATATCAAAAACATTTGTTGGCTCAAAGTTAAGAAACCAGCAAATAAGTTGCCACTTTATTAATTAGTTTTGAAAATCACACTGAAATTATGTAAGATTTACTGGTGGGGTTGTCTTTCGGAATTAAACGATGAATTGAGTAAGCTTTTTAAAGATATGAGTGTTATTTGTGACATTAATTGAGAATTCTGTGTTACATTATTTTTCGATGGTAAATAAAAATTTGGGTAAGCAAAATTCTCGGGACGTGGCACACATGTGCCATTCTTCTTTCTATGTCCTTCAAGTTTCGATAATACCTCATTTGACCTTCAAAATTATTAATGGGTCTTTGATTTATTTCACTAAAATGTCAAACATCAAACCAATTGTCTCTGATGACTTAATTAATACGCATCAACCATTTCTATCTATACAAATATATTTATACATATTATAAATTATTAACACCTTTTCTTTGTAACGTTAAAAGATTTAAGATCCGAAATAACTAAATTACCCTTAACCAATGTAAGCAACAACGACAAAAGTGAAAATAAAATTATTACCCACCACCATAAACTAAAATCGTCTTTCATACATAATATACCGCTACATTGCGCAGGAAGTTTACTAGTAATATATAGTACATTTAGCATTTTGTTTTAAAATCAATTTAAATATAAAAAATGACTACATTGCTCATATTTAACTGATACAATATTTCAATTATCTCAACAATTCTACTTTTCATCAATAATCTATTACTACTATTATCTAATAATATATATAAATCAAATTTCAATCTATTACCCTAAT
The DNA here is from genome assembly GCA_963921325.1 of Logfia minima. Classification (NCBI taxonomy): domain Eukaryota; kingdom Viridiplantae; phylum Streptophyta; class Magnoliopsida; order Asterales; family Asteraceae; genus Logfia; species Logfia minima. The sequence goes on along the minus strand of OY992774.1, from coordinate 5,569,070 downwards.
ATAAATAAATAATCAACACAAAACTCATAAAAATGTACATTCAATCTTTAAAATAATATTTTGTTTTTATCGTCACATTGCATGAATATTACACTAATATTTATATACAAATATACAAATGTAAATTGATTTATTAAAATGGCATATTGGCATCACAGTTTAGGAACAGTCATTACACCGCGTCAATATACCATATATCGAGTATGTCGTACATTTTACGCGTTCAAATGGCTTAGTATTGGTTCTTTATGACATATCATATCAATTAACCCGGCGTAATGATTAGCACGAGTATTCATATGTCAAGTGAAATTAATATTTATTAATAACATATAATTAAATAATGATTATTCTAAATACTTAGATATATTTGTATGAAATGTTAGAAAGTAATCAAATAATTACTAAAATATTTATACGACATATTACACTTAACAATAAATTTTTCAATTGTGAAAAATGATCAAATAAAAATGACAGTTACCATTAAATAAAACACATTAAAGTTGTGTTTTTTGTTATATCGAGTTAAGTAATTATTATTTTTTGGGGTAAGAGGTTTTAAGACCCGGTAAAAACATTACTTTAAAAACGTTTAAGAACAATGGATGTGAGTGAATCTCGCATCTCAGCTCGTTACATAGGCGGTAAAACTAACATAACAAGAGACTACTCTTCCTATACGGATGATCATACTCATAACCTCTAGAAATACATTTGACATACCAAATATAATCGGGTGTTTGAAATTTTATGTAAAGTAATATGTATGCATATTGCAAAACATACAATCTAACAATTGTAACTAAAATATACTTCCTCCATCCGAAAGTTATTGTCAGCAGACAGAAAATACACAATTTTAAAAAAATGCATTTATTGCAGTTGACAACCAATAAAAATTCATCTTTACCATTTTGATTAGTTGATTTTATAAGCGAACAGTTATTTTTGGACATACCAAAATATAAAGATGAACAATAATTTTGGGATTGTGAGAGTAATAATCTTTTATAGTCTTTATTTTTTGTAAGTATAGTAAAGAGAACAATATTTTTTAATTAAAATGATTCTTTTATGTATTTAAATTTTAGTTATAACAAATTATTATATTTAATTATTTAAAATGAATACATCAAAATTATATAGTTTTGTAAATATTAAAGATTTAAGAAAATCACTAAAGATTTGAAAAAGAAAAAAAAACCTTACTAATTTATTGGATATTTATATTTATCCCGATATATATGGAGATTTCAGATTTAAAGCTATTTTATATAATCGTAAGTAGGAGTTTAAAAAAACCAACCTGACCCGCACCCAACCTGATGCTAACCCTATCTTCAAGCCGTTTCTTCCGATCAAAATCTCTGGTCTAATCTTTGCTAGTCCACATGGCCAACAATTACCGATTCACGTGTCGATGACATCATCTCCACCTTCCCAGCTGGCCACCATTCTTTCTTCCCTGACTCTTTTCCCACGTTAATTAGCAACGTCAATCACCCTCATCCCTACCGGTCAAATTCACAAGAACCGAATCGCATGCCATGTCATCCTTGTGTAGATCAACTCATCTCAATTATTGAAATACGCTACCAAAATGACATTATTTACTCCAAAATTGAATTCACTAAAATCACAAACTGATTTTCTTTCATCCGTGTTATGGATAGACGTAAATGAAGAATGTCCAACCAACAACGGATCCGGATGCATTCATTTGAAAATTAAGGAGAATATTATAGATACTAATTTAGCAACATTATCACATTTGAAAAAATTCTTTACATCAAACTAGATTCTAATTGACCCGACCCTTAAGCAGGCAGCTAACTTATCAAGCATTAAACCGATTCGCACAAAGCAGGACTGGATCACTAACGTGGACTACTGGATGTCTAACGAGGACCGGATGACTAACGAGACTGTTCTTCAATATGTCACCGTTTTACCAGGGTATCATCCGAATGAACCGGTACAATGTAGAATATAGGTTTAATTAGAGGTGAGTAATTGAGAGGTATTGATGTTCCATGTGAAGAGAGTGATACTAAATTTACAAATCCTGAATTCTATATAAGTTCGAATGGTAGGGAGTTTTTGGTAACTATACAAGGGGCACTTTTTGAAGAGAATAAGGTTAGGAGGAAAGTGATGGATAAACGGCAAAGGTTTTTCCTTTTCAGTTTATTTGGTGAAGACAAACTTTTTTTACTTTGATGTATGCGGCCTAAAAAGGTTATCCCATTACCATTTCCGAACCTTTTCTTGGCCACCCTAACATGTGCTACTAGTGAGACTTGAACATAAGACCTCTTATGAACATATCATAACGCTAACTACTAGACTATTTGAGATTTTTTGTGAGGAAAGTGGTGGATGACGATGAAAAATTGAGGATTTACGAGGAGTTTAAAATGATGAAAATAGTGAAAGAAGAGCGGGTTGAAAAAAAAAAAAAAAAAAAAAAAAAAAAAAAAAAAAAAAAAAAGTTTGCCACGAAGATGAAGTATATTGTCATAGTGACGTTACTCCTTTTCATTACATTTAATATCTTATAAGATGAGTTGATTGTTCCGAAAACTTATATTTTAGATTTACTTATCACAATAATTTACAAGATTTTGATTATCATGTACAGATGTAAGTTATAACCAGGTATGTATTAATGTACATGCCAAAGAGTATTCTTCAGCAAATCAAAGATACAACACCTTCATAGTGACGTATCAAATAATTCTATGTATGTTAATCACCTCGCGATACGATATGATATAATTATTCACTGATCCTTTTCTTTTTCAATTGAAATAAAGCCCTGCTCTTGAATAATATAATACAGGTGTTACATACTTCAGTTCAAGGCTAAGTCATGAATGCTATACATAAATGTTTTGATATTACTTTATTAAATCCAGACAGCGTCACACAATTTATATCCTAAAGTATTATGTTAAATTGAATATAACTTCCTAAGTCCTAAGTATTATACAATCTCAATTTACGAAATCATATTATATAATCTAAATCATAAAATTTTCTAAATTATAAAGTAATAAAATTATTGAATATGAATTTAATGTTAAGAGAATTGGTACCTGATAGTTGAAATTAAAGATGTCGGCAAGTGAAAAAAAAATTCAAGTTCGTCGAATTATTGTTTTATCGAATGACTATACTGGTTTCAATTTTAAATAACTAATAAAAAGGAAAATAAAAGGGGCCAAAATCAGCAAATTAAAGCAAGCAAATTGGGCCATTAATTATTGGGCTAAAGTTATTTGTTAGATATATTGTTGGGTGTAAAATAAAAGGCCCATTGTTGGGTCGTTTGGTCTGCTTTTACCTCTTTTAACTGAATTCCAAGCACGTGAAATGTTAGATATACTTTGTGTTGTATTTGGTGCCGTATTCACATGCAATTTCTGTTCCAACGTTTTTGTACTCAATCTAGCATCTCAATACTCTTAATGGGAGGCACTTTGTGGTAATTATGCAAGGGGATTTTGGAAGAAAATAATGTAAGAAGAAAAGTGGTGGATGTCGTGGATGATGCGATTAAGATGAGTTGTTTTTTATTTTCTAATAATTTTAATTTGTGGCATTAGAAGGTCACTTATAAGACGCATGTTAAACTCAAATAAAAAGGTGAAAATCTGTTTCGAAGTTGGATGTGTTCTTTTATATATTATTATTGTTCTCTTGGTTTATTATCTATTGGGGGGGAAAATGCATATAATGGCTCATAATCATCTTTCTATTTGGGGTCCTTCACGAAAGTATAAGTTACTTAATGAAAAAGAAATGATATTATGTTACATCTTATAAAATAAAGGTACATTTTATATCTTATAAAATAATTAATAAATGTGTAAATTTGGGAGAAACTTGATATTGAGGGTTTTAAGTGACAAAATTGACTCAGAAAGCTGAACAAATCGCCTGTCAAAATGCAAAGTATTTCATGATATGGGCGATCAACTAAATTTTGATGAACTTTCATTTCAATGTTTTTCCTTCCTATATTTAAGCCTAGCCTGATACCATAGAATCCCCCTACTTTGGTTTATTAGTATGTATGCATGGCATTATTGTTCTATTTGACAATAGCTACCTTTCTTTTGTTTCGTTAGTCACTCACATCTCACCGTTGTAACATATACTCTAACATATGCAATTAAGAAGTAAAAAGATTAGATTAAATCAAAAACTTATACATGTTATGTTGCAAAATTGCTCAATGTGCTAACATCGTTAATGTGTAAGAAACACATGTGAATAACAAAAATATGAAAAGACAATTAGGATTGTTCATTGTTCAAATAAAATTAAATTATTCAATTGAATAATTTGGATCAGATCATATGGTTTAGATAATTAGATTTTCGAATTGGTTCGGACCAGAACAAAAATTATTATTTTGAATCATGGATTGGTTTTGGACTTATGGTTACTAAATTTCAAACCAGATTACTCAAAAAAATCAAATGAAAAATAATTTATAATTTTTTAATCATTATATTTTGATATATACATATATGAGGCAACTTTTTGATTAATAAATATTTGAGTATTTTCTCATACTTTTATCTTTCTCTTGTCTCTTTGGTGAATTCCTTTGAATGGCGATATCATCTTGACTTATCTAGCAATTAGAAAGTCGTTAATAACGTCACAGACTGATTTAGGTTGATTCCTTAATTATTCTATTCGTTCCCATCATAACATACCTAAGCCATTACTTTTCAGTATCATCTTTACTGTAAAATCAAAGTTGCTTGGAAAACTAATGTAAATCAGCCAGTTTAAAAGTCAAAAGTCAAACCCAAAACTAATTAGAAATTTCAGTTTAGATTGTAAACCAAACTCAACCCAAAGCCATTAACCATACTGAAACTCAGAAATTCGAATTCGATTTGCTACATGTTTGGTTTTTGGACTTTAACCTGAATATTGAACACTGACAGAAAATACTCAGAGGTGCAAATGAGACTAATCATGTGTTTTTAGCCATTTTTAGGTATATTTTCGAATTTTAACCATCAAACATGTGAAAAATAATATACAATCAAGATGGACCTGTTATAACAATGCGCCCACTATTTTTAGAAAAGTAAAAAAACAAGATGTATATCAATTCCTTTTTAACACTTAGAAAGTAAAATATGAAGAGTCGGACGACTAAACCATCCATACACAATGAAACAACTTAACGTGTGTGGTGTTTGGTTGTATATTTTATTTCTTTTGGCTCTTGCTTAAAGTTATTTTTGTTTTTGTACTTTTAACTTTTGCCTTTTTACAATATCTTTGCCTATTTCAAAAAAAAAAAAATAACTTAACGTGTGTTGTATATTTTCGATAGTTGTTAACTCATGACTCGATTAGTGACTTAAAAATTATAAATTTCAACTTGTGACTCCACCCGTAAAAATTACTCAAATGAACAATTATGGTGAAGTGGTGGACTGACAAAAGACACTACTACTTAATTCAAAACAAACTCTAGTCATTTATTTTAATATTTTATTCTTTTTCGACATTATACTAAAAGTTTGCCTATTTTTTGACTCGTAAGAGTCAAAGTCAGTCAAGAGTAGGATTCGAGTCGCCTCGTTTTCAAGATTGTTGATTCGACTCATAAGAATGTAACAACTATAATGTAAAAAGATAGATTTATGATAAATATGATTATATGAATATAAATTTAAATATAAATATAAATATAAATATACAATCAAATGTCAACGAACATTAAAAAATCCTAATAAATGATAAAGAATTGAAAACAAAAGACTTTTCATCACATGCTCATTGTTATTCGCATTGTAAGTTATAACATCTCAACGTCAAAATGCATTGTTTATAAGATATATAGCATGTATCGGGACATTTGATTAACTACTACATCAATGTAGTTGCATCACATTTATTATATGTTTGAATAAATTATTTTTTACATCAATGTACTTTCAATTAAATCTTTTGAAAGACGATAAATCACATAATGCTCGGTGTCAAGTTTTTGCTAAATATTAAATATTCTTTTACATGTATTGAAAGTAATTCTTTTTTATAATAGCAAATTTTGGTTTATGTAATATAAATTATCATGTACCTTAAAGAGTTAAAGTAAAGGTCTATTTATAGTAAATAAACCTCTAAAGTCTTTACAATAAATTATTGGGAAAGTTTGACTTTGATCGACTTTGCAAAACAAAATACGGATGCAATTGAACACTCAATCATTGACGTCAACTTTTCTTCTTCTAGAATGTGATACACGTAGGCTTACGTCATCTACTTTGTTACGTTAATTTGTTATTCGCATATTTTATGAGAAATATTCAGCTTCTCGAATATTTAATTTCTACCGATAAATATTCATAAATTTTCCTTTAGTATATATTAGTAAAATTAGTAATTAGTAATACATTAATGATTGTTTCTTAGATAATTACGCTTTTGAATATTATTGATTTCCGTTGTCTCTCGACAAATGTTATATCTTCCTTGCTTTGAGCATATTTGGTCAGCTCTTTTCAAATGATACTGTTTTCACGTTTACTTTCTTTCCTTTTTTATTTTCACTTATTTTACTTCAAGTTGGCTACGTAGTGAGGGAGCCACGTTCAAGTTAGGAATAATTTTTATTTTTTTTAACGACAGAAATATATTATATAAAGTTCTAGTAAGATACTAGAATTATAAAAAAATTCAAACAAATCTAGAGTTGTACAAAACCACTACAATCTAGAAAACCTTCCGAGACTTTAACTACGAGGAATACAAAAGGGTTGAAAAAACTCTTGTCAATTACAGATAACTAAGACAAGAGAAAAATCCCCATCCACGGAGACCGTGCTACCGATTTTTATGAGTAAATTTTAATTGTAAAATATAATCTATATCAAAAAAATTGTATAATTAATTGTTGCTATAAATACAAGAGAATTAGAATACTAGCCCTATGTACGATGAGTCCATTTTACGATTATAAGTTTACGAAATAATAATTAGATCAATTCAGCTTCTGTTGTATACAAAGATTTATGTGACTATTTCTTGTTACTCCAATAGATAACAACTCGCTCAAAATATCTATAGTCAGCCTTTTAAGCACGTCAATTATTAATGGCATAACAAATCAAAGTACTATTTAGATACAGTAATATCCTTTTGGTGTACATTTTTGCCACAACCTGAGCTTTGTGTCTTTTGAGAAGCTCAACTAATTCCCAAGAATGATTTTATCACATGTACTCATCTATTCCGTCCATTGCTTTGATCCATTTTCTCGTTGTAGGATATATGGGAGTTTCACTAATATTTGTACTCATCTCATATCGACACAGAGGTTCTCTTTTTGACAATTGACATTCCCTCGAAACATATTCTTGGTTTCTCAAATTGCTCCCACTCGGGTTGACATTTTCTTAAAACGAGTTCTTGGATTCTCATATTACTCCTACTCAGGTTAAGATTTCCTTTAAACGAATTCTCGGTTCTTAATTTAAAATTACTCTCATTCGCAATATGTTGAGGAATTGACTTAAATAAACAAAAAAATTCTTCTTAATTTCTCAAATTCTCCCACTCGAATAAAGTGATTCTATCGTCTCAAATAAGAACTAATATTTATTTGCATCCCTTCGTTTAGAAACGTATTTTCCAATAATGTGGCATCCGATATTCAAATTCGGTTACACTTCCACTTTCGAGTTCACCAAGAAACACATTACCTTTTGATTGTTTAATTTAATGATAAAACATTTCTTTTCTCTTAGACCGAAATTTTTTAAAAATTATGAGGAATCGAATAAAATTTTTTACAATTCCAAGGTATAACTCATTCGTACAAGCAATCTATAACTCATATAGCGTGGAAGATATTGATTTGAAAGACACTTGATTAAGTATGAATATATAAGAAAATAACTAACCATCACACCAAAGATGATAGACATAGTTATCTTAACCATCACTGATTTAATCATTTCAAGAAGTGTTCTACTCCTATCCACAACACGTTTATGTTGTGAGGACATACGAGTAGTTAGTTAACAATGAATACCCTAAACATCACATAGTGCTTTGAACTAATCATATAGCTATTCATGTCTTCAATTAATTATAACTTTCTCAAGTTTTATCTTAAGGTTGATTTAAAAAAAAAATTGTAACCTTTGAGAACCATCCAAACGATTCAGATTCAAAAAGAATTAAATAGACGTGATCCATTCGAGGAAATACTTAATAAAAACTATTTAATAAAACACTTTGTGCCCTCGAAAATTAAAAGGACCACATGTGTTTCATAACGAATCAAGTCGTAATGGATAACCATTCCATATGGTTGTACTTAATCACCATATTTACATCATACTCAAAACTTATTTGAAAATAAGGAAAAACTTGAGTTATCGCGTAGATCACAAATATCCAAAATGATAATCTCATTTACGATATAATCAAAAGTATAAGATTTTGTTAAACAAAATTTAATAGCATTGCCTTGGAAGTACGACATAAGAATTATATCCACAAAGGATAAAATTCAATTAAGAAAACATAACTAGAAACACAACGTTTGCAAATTTTGAACCATATGATTAAGTCTTATCAGAGCTAGGTCATGACACATATAACTTAGTATGTGGTTAAAGGCCTCAAACATATTATCTTCAAGCTATAGAGGTCTTTATGTTTTCATTTTAAGTGAGGTTCCAAACTTTTAAATTAGGAAATAATTACATATTGAACATGTAGTTCAATATATAAGAATATTATTTATAGTGAGAGATCTCATTTTGATCATAGATGTGACTCTAAAATTCAGCGGTCAGTGCCGACTTCATCTATTTAGCAAGATCAAACTCGCTTAAATCAAATTATGAGACAATCATACTGCTCCCCAACAAAATACGATCAATGATGTTCTTATGACTTTCCTTCGATCCTTGATTCTTCCATGAAATAAGATCATTTTGAGCTTGTGCTTTTCCAGATATATTGAATTTTATGCTCCATAAGTTCAACAGCAAACCCTTTATAATGTGAAAACGACTAGTAGTGAACACACCACTGTCTAGTGACAAGCATATAACGAGGTACACATTATCTCAAGAGTTATAATTGACAAATAAACAGATTGTGGTTAATATCCATCACATGAACCAAACACATATACAATTTTATCAAATAAAATTATGCAATATTGTCTAACAAATTATTAACGGAGAAATAAACATATAGCTATAGTACCAATGTTTAAAATAATAGGATTCGAAAGGTACTTGAATACCATAGCAGAAACGGAAGTGACGAACCAACGTTTAGATTACCGGTTAGGATAGCAATCACAAACAGAAAACTTTCATGGTTCACAACCTAAGATTCTCTTATCGTGTTTGCCTCATACATACACGAACCACACGAGTGCTCACTCGTTTCTCTCAATGTGTATACGGAGAGATGTATCAATTCTCTTATCCAAACCTTGCATATGAAGTGCTTTCACTTTACATAGTCATCCTTAACATAACCAGCAAGGATATGTACGGTCACCATTAATCACAACTATAATGGGTATTCATGGGCATCAATGAGTATTTAACTACAAAAATTATAAGATTTATGTTGAATAAGATTTATGTTCTAACAAAATCTTGAATCTTGATCAATATATAATTTGTATCTAAACTTTGCAATATACCTATATTGTTATATGTAAGTTTACTTAATTAGTATTTTGCTAATTTTTTATTATATACTAGAAAGAAAAATATGTAAGTCTATCTTTCGTATTTTTATCTCGTAATATTTGAAGATAATGAATTGATAGATTAATCATAAATGGACATTGACTCAACAAGTATGGGCGGGTGGTAACCTTTTCGGTGAACTGCCTAAATTTATTACTCGTAAAAGTCACGACTCCGTTCAAGTATCGCATCAACTTTTTGCTATTTTGAATGTAGACACAAGGTAACAATTTAATCATTTGTACTCTTATGATCAAACACTTGTGAGTTGGTGGAATGTCCACTTCAACTTGTTTCAAAAGATCGATGATACGGTAAAACCATGTAATCAACTTTGCTCACGTCGATATGAATTGTAGTAGAAATTAAAAAGCCATGTGGCCCATGTCAACATTCGTTCGTAAAAATAAAAAATTCCACGTGGGGATATAATTAATCACCATAGATAGTATAGTTTGTTAGTAAGTGTTGAAAATTATATCTTAATACTCAATTTTAATATAGGTTTATTTTTTTATCCAATATTCAACTTTAACACACACATATATGCATTTTCTATCGTGTGATCATGTATATTTACTATTGATTGATTTTACAATGTGTTTGAGTTACGTATACACTTGGACTGATATAATTAGCTAGCTAGGGGTATATATATTAGCAGAAATTGACATCGGCCACTTATTTTTTACTCTATAAGTTTATAAATTATCTATAAATGTTTGGATTAGCTTATTAAAGTAATTATTAAAATGGAAATAATTTTTAAAAGGTACTGCTTCGATTTCTTTGTTTTCTTTAAACAGTTCTTATAACTTATAACTTTATAATGATCATTTAATTTGGGTAACATATACTTATAACTTTAATGGTATCTTTCTTACAAAGCTTATAAGTAATGGTTTATATATATGCATGGAAGCTTAAACTTTTATTTTTAATATACTTCAATGATAGGCTAATTTTTCTTATTTGGAAATGATGACTGTTAGTTTAACAAACAAACGTGTTCATTCAATTCAATACTTAATAAAAAGAAAAACTAATATAGTATAATAAAATAAAAGGCAGGCTTGACATTTGTGAGCTACTTTTTTCATATATAAATACACACAAAAGCAAAGTACCACAAAAGCAAATCCAAACCGCTACGTCTGTTTATTATGGCACTAAATACCACTCTGAATGATATTCCTTCAGATATCATCCAGACTCACATCTTACCGAAACTCGACGGCCCATCTCTTTCCACCACAGCCACCGTATCATCTCATCTACAATCCCTCTGTTCTGATCACAACCTTTGGATTCCTATCTCTAATTCCACTTGGCCGTCTACTACTGATCCACGTGTCAATGACGTCATTTCCACCTTCCCAGCCGGCCACCGTTCTTTCTTCCAAGACTCTTTTCCCGCTCTAATCACCAACTTCAACGACCGTAGCCGCCCTCACAAGCGGTCCACTTCTCGAAAATCGGATTGTTCCTCATCTCATGATCTAGACCGTCCATCTCAACTCATCTCAGCCGTTGATATACACTACCAAAATGACATCATTTACTCTAGAGTCGAATTCACCGACACAACAAGTGACTTTTTATCATCGGCTTGTCGGATCGAATTAGGAAATTATCCGACAAGCAACAGAACAGGATCCAAAATTGTACAAGGAATCTCGCAATCTATTGACTTGACAGTCGATGAGATCTCAGGTGCAAACAAATCAACATTGTTGCACCTGAAAGATTCCCTGAAATTAAACTGGATCCTCATCGATCCTGCCCGAAAACGGGCAGGTAATCTATCAAGTATCAAACCGGTGAGTGCAAGGCAAGATTGGGCAACTAACGAGACTCTTCTACGATACGTAACAGTTTTACCTGGGTGCGACCCGAATGAGATGGTACAATGTAAGATACAAGTTGTACTAGGGGTTTGTGAAAGAGGGGTCGGGTTGCACGTGAAAGAGGTAGTACTAAAAGTACAAAGTTTAGATTGCAATTGCTTGAGTGGGAGGGAGTTTTTGGTAATTACACAAAGGGCAATTTCGGAAGAAAATAATGTAAGAAGGAAAGTGGTGGATGATGATGAAGAGAGATGGAAGAATTACAAGGTGTTTCAGGAGATGAAACAAGACAAGAAAGAGTGGGTGAGAAAGCAAAATGAAAGAAGAGAGCTTGCCATTAACTGTAGCTATGTTGGCATATTGTTCTCTTTTTTCTTGTCTATCTATTATATTATTTTGATGTTATAGAAATAAATTAGTATTCTATTGTTTTTGTGTGGTTAGACACGAATCTGAGTTAGGTACAAAGAATTGTTCACACCCTTGATTTTACGTTATTAAGGACAAAATGAACAGTGAAACTGTGTTTCAACGTTGTGTACAGTGTTAAGAAGAAAAATATTTTTAAAAAAGGTAAAGGGTTGTATTTTAATGTTCTGAATAGTGCTCAAAAAAACTATTTTTGTAAAGGTGAATAATAGTTTTATGGACCTATAACTCTTGTTTTTTTAAATTCTAAATAATTTAATAAATTAAAACAAATAACAAAATAAATTAAATAAAAGATATACATTCATTAAAATAAATTATAGATATTACAAGTCCTAACAAGATATATTCGAGTATCTCCCAATCCAGATCTTCACCACATCTTTCACGAACTTATTACTTTCCGCTTTCTATTATGAATTTGTTCTGTTCCGACAAGTGGTCCGTCGGCATAGACAGAATCTGGAGCTCGTCTTTGTGTGATTGCATGTCGTGTGATTGCATGTCGGGTTGTTGCATGACGGGTTGTTGGGTGTTTTGTGATTGTTGTCACATTAGGAAAGCGTAAGGGACTTGGGTTTGAGGCATATGGTATGGATGACCAAGACCGGAGATGTGAGGTGTAAACATGTTTGAAGATGATAATTGTTGTGGAAACGGGTTCCATTGGAAGTGGAGGTTGTACGGGTTGTTTGGGTTGTAAACATGTTGAACTATATATATACATACTATATATAGACTCATCCAAACTAAACAGGTGTCAGGTGTAAGACCGAAGATGTCAGGTGTAAACAGGTTTGACTATATATATACATACTATATATAGACTCATCCAAACTAAATAAACATCAGTAAATAACCAAATGGACCCACACTTATCCCCAAATGGACCATCAAAACTAAAGGACCCATCAAATTAAACAAAAATCAATGAAGTTTTCCATTTAAAACTTCTTTTGTAAGCTTAAAAGGGCTTCATATTAAACAATTAATGATATTTATACATAACAAATCAAGGGTATGTAAGTATAAAGAGCTGTAAATTTCAAATTTTGCAACCGACAACAGTTCCTTATGTTCGAAAAAGGAAGACAGATACCTGGAAAGGACTATATTGAAATTTGTATGTAGTCATTTCATTGAACACCTTGAGGGCATCCAAAAATCCTTCCATAATTAGTTGATTTACTATATAACTAAAGGAAAAAACCCATACTATTATCATTATTAAGCCTATTATAACAAAGCCAAGTAACAAAACTAAATAGAATACAATCAAACATGTTTTATTTTATTACTAATTACCTGGAAAAAGTCTGATGAAGATGGTTACATCTTCTTTTTGAAAAACTCCGACGAAGATGGATAATCAACAAATAAAAAGAACTATAATTGAAGTTAGAATTTGAAACCTACAAACACAAAATAACAAATGTTCAGTATGAAGTTAAAAAACAACATACATTATGGAAAAACGATGATTCATCTCACACTAATTCATGAAAAAGCAAATAAAGGTGATAAAGTAGTTATGATGTGAACTTGAAAAATCGAAAAACGAAGAAGCAGAGTAGAATTTGTAGAATCGAGATACATGAGTGAGCTGAAATCGTATTTACTAATATAAATTCTTGAGATAACAGAGAAAACATGGTGATTTTTCAAAGAAGGGTGATATGAAAAATGGCAGATAAACCAATAAGATAAAAACTTCATATGTAAGTTTTAATATACCGATGCAACTCTGAAAAGTTTTATGTTAGCACACAAAACAGATGGCGTAAAGCAGACTCGAGAATGCTTAAAATAATTATTGTCATGCAGTCTCGTCTTGGAAATTACAAAAAGAAAAAGAAGGATAAAATTAAATAATAAGAATACCCCTAAAATTATTTATTCTCGATTTGTTTTCCACATTTTTACATTAAATAAAACATATTAATGACATCATCCAAATCACCACAAAGTGACACATCATTATAAAAAACTATCTTAGGAAATGACACATCAGCTTAATGACATTAGCTGAGGTGTCCTTTAATATATATTATAGATATATATTATATTTCAGTATTTGATCAGTGATATACTTGTAAATATATGATATGTGATATACTAATGTTTACACTCGCCAATTTTTATTTTATATTTATTTTAGTAAAAAACAAAATTTAATATTTGAGTTACAAGCATGATTATTGCAATATAAATCTTTTATAACTTTTCACCGGCCCTATTAATATTTAGTATATATTATAATGATTATATTTTTATATTATTATTTAAATATTGTATTTAAAAATATTGTTGTATTTGAATAATCAACGATATTTATATATTTATATATTTAATATATATATTCTTTATTTATATTAACTATCTACATCGATATTATATTTTTATAAATTTTTAATTATATAGTTATTATAATTATACATTATATATATTATATTACTGTTGTATTTAATAATTAAGTATTATTATTATGTTTTTATTTTTATTTAAAATAATATTATTATACTTAAATAGATAATAATTTATTTGTATTTCATAACTAACTATTATTATTATGTTTTTATTAGATAAATAATTGTATTATTATATTTAAATAAATAGTAATTTATTTTTTTCATTTCAAACTCTGTAATTTTTAAATAATAATAATAATATTTTTTAATTTCATTTTATGTCAACTCATTCAAATTTCAATTTCTTCATAATTCAATTTATTCAAATAGCAATTTAATTTACATATTTATATTCCATTTAAAGCATTATGTGAAACAAATGTGTACTAAGATAGCGGATGATGCTTCAATAGGTAAGGTACAACTTACAACTATAATTATTTTTTAGTTATCATGGTTTGTTTGAACTCATACAATAACAAATCATGGCTTAACTAATACTGAAGCGGACACATATGATGTAATCCTCAGTCAAAATTTCCATGTTTTTCAGTTATCGATATAATCAATATTTGAGCCATTTTGATAAAGTGAACTAGTGCATAAGTGATAAGTCTAACTTCAAATCCAATACCTTCAAACTTTTAAATATCGTCGCAAATAAGTACTCTCCACTTTGACTATGCATTAACTATACTCTTCACCAATCAAATATTATATATACTTATTAAAGTCTCTTATAAATGGTTGAAATATAAATCTGACACTTATTTTGTAACAAACAAAAATATAAATGTGGACACTCTTAAAATGGAACGAAAAGAGTAACTTTTTTTTTTTATATTATGTTGAATTATATTATACATGTATTTTATTTTAATAACTTTCCAAATTTTTCCATGGATATGTACTCTATTACAATATATTTTATCACTACCTATCGCATTTAATTACTTTTCCATCCATGTTATTAATAATCTTCATCACTCCTTTAAGACCACATGGAGTAGTAAAACTGTTTTTTCAGTATTATGGACAGTGTTACGGGACCATATTGTTGCTGAAAAGGTGGAGAAGTGGAGAACTGTGTTATGGACTTTTAAATTTACATTTTTTATAAATTAAAATAATTTAATGAACTGAAACAAATAACAAAATAAATTAAATAAAAGAAAAACATTCATTAAAAAAAAAATACTTATTACAAGTTCTAAAAAAAGACTTAAGTAAAATACATTCATCAAAATAAAAGAAAATACATTCAAGTGTGTCATAATCTCGATCCTTATCCTGAGCCGAACTTATACCCCATCATCTCATGAACCTTCTCTTTTTCCATTTCTATTATGAATTTATCATGTTCAGACAAGTGATCCGTTGGTATATACAAAATTATGAGCATGACGTTAGTGTCCTTGGTGCGGTAGTAACTATGTTTTCCTTAACAGATGCTTTCAAATGTTGATGTGATCGATTCATCAAACGAAGTGCGGGAGGATGCAGTGGAATCAGAGGACATCTTTTGAAATTTTGGTTTCCTTGCTTTTCTCTGTGGATGTTCAAACGAATCATCACCAAATAGCTCAATTCGGGTTTTTATTGTTATCTTCCAGTTCCTCGTCCAAATCCAACACGTCCAAATCCATTATTTCGTGGCATTTTGAAATGTTATGCCATCCGACGACAATGTGATCGAGAGTTAACCACTTTTGGTGATCCTTCAAAAAATTTTACGCTTGAAAATGTATGGAAGATTTTAAGCATTCTAACCTATATTGAGCACCGCCTGCAACCGAAAGTTATTGGCATCTTCCCCGCCTCTTTGTTGTCCTTGAAGCCGCTTCAAAGTACCTCCCCACTTTTTTATGCCATATTGAGTTTCGACCACTTTGAAGACAACATGTTATTGGGTCTGTTCAAATGACGAGTTCCGACTATGGTACTCGTTCATCACAAGATACCAAAATGACTCATTGGCCATGGTGTTGACGGGTTTGAAGATGATGATACATTTGGAAACGAGTTTCATTGAGAGTGTAGGTAATTTTAAGTTGTTTGAGTTGTTCAACATTGTGAATTATAGAGTTTTTGAATTTTTGAAGATGAAAATAAGTATTTTGAATTGTATTTAAAGTTTATTATTTATAGATATAAAAATAAAATTTAGAAAAAACGCGATCAGACAATGGTTCAAAAATTAAATGTTTTTTATTTTTAAATTTTCCGCTGAAATTTTAAAAAAGAGAGCGTAATACACCATCGCACACCGAATGATATTCGGGAACGCCTTCTGATGTTTTAGAACGTTGTCCATTGGCATTCTGGACTTTGAACTGTGGATAAAACGCACTCGGTATACTATAAGTCCTTTATTTAATATTTATTTTATTTTATAATTAATAAATACAAAAACCCATAGAACTAAGAGGATAGAATAGTGCATTTTGCAGCTTTGAGCTTCATCTGCTTCTTCTTCACAAAAACAGAAACAAAAGACTTGAATGGGGCTTCTTCACTGTTGTTTCGGTGGAACCACCATTCAAACCCTTAATTTCGCATCAATTCCATCCACAATACATTCATCATCATCTTCAATTTCCTCACCTTTAACTCTCTTCAAAACCCTAACTCCTTCACGCAAATCTATTCACCGTTTTCCGTCTCTCATCACATCACTATCCTCAGTGGCGCCGGGCGCCGCACAACCTGTTGTTGATTCCACCACCACCGCCACAATCGATTACGGTAATACTTTTCAAATTTATTCATCATTTTCCTTTCTACTATGCATTTTGCATTTGATATTTTATTTCATGTATATGTACGTATAGATATATTTATATAGTTTGATTAGTGTTCTTGTTAATGAAATGTTGTAGCTGTAAAACCTCAATGGAAAGCAGCTATTGATTTCAAGTCAATTATGGAGAATAAATCAGCAGTAGCAGAAAACCTAAAGAACAGGAATTCTAATGCCAATCTGGAATTAGTTATTGAGCTATACGAAAAGTTATTGGCACTTCAAAAGGTTAGGGCTTTATCAATTCAAACATCACATTTGAATTTTAGTTATACATTTCACATGTGTTAAGTGAATACACATTATTTCAATTATAGTTTTAGTGCCTAGATATGACTTTAGTGGATCGTAATAGTTTGTTTGTGACTTAGGTTGATTCATTGCATGTTCACATTTATTTTAAAGAGACTGGTTTATTGTGGTGTAGCTAATTGTTGCTCGCAGATAGCAGGAAGTTGAAGATCTTCGTTATGAGAGAAATACAGTTGCAAACAAGATGAAAGGAAAAGTAGAACCATTAGAGCGTCAAAGGCTCATTGAAGAAGGTATACATTGTTTCTTTTGTAATTTTCAATAGGTATACAGTATACTTCTCTTTTGTCCTCAAACTTTTAATACGATTTCTTCAGGAAAGAATTTAAAGGAAAAACTTCTTACACTAGAAGAGGATCTTATTAAACTAACTGACGCACTGCAAAGGGAATCACAATGTATACCGAATATGACACATCCAGAAGTTCCAATAGGAGGAGAAGATGATTCAATAATTAGGAAAAAGGTATTTCTCTTTATTTTCCCCCCTATTTCATCTCATCTATATTATTGGATTCTTAGTTATCACATAATTACATAGGTTGGTGCCCCCCGTGAGTTCACGTTTCCAATAAAGGATCATGTACAACTTGGTAAAGAACTAGATCTTTTTGATTTTGATGCTGCTGCCGAGGTATGATTTCAAGTTGATAAAAGTATATTCGTTTTGTACAAAATTATTTTTTTGGTCAGCTTGCATTTGTTTGTTCAGGTTAGTGGTTCGAAGTTTTATTATCTAAAGAATGAAGCGGTTCTGTTAGAGATGGCACTTATAAACTGGACTTTATCAGAAGTAATGAAAAGGGGTTTTACTCCTCTTACAACCCCTGAAATTGCTAGATCTTTAGTGGTTGAAAAATGTGGCTTCCAACCTCGTGGAGATAATACTCAGGTTTACTCTATAAAGGGAAGTGATCAATGTCTTATAGGGACAGCAGAGATCCCTGTTGGTGGCATACACATGGACTCTATCCTTGCTGACTCATCGTTACCTTTGAAGTATGCTGCATTTTCCCATTGCTTTCGTACAGAAGCTGGTGCAGCTGGAGCTGCTACAAGGTATTCATTGGACCTTCTTTATTACGTCACTGATCCTTGAACTGAAATAATTTTTTTAACCTATATGATAGACAGTTTGAATAACTTTCTTTAATTTCAATAACCCATAAATTTAAAAAGTTCATGAAACTATGTCTATGATCAAACTCTGTAATTTCATGAGATGGATAGACCATTTGATTTCCATAGCATTTCCTATCCTCAACCTTTACATATTCTTTTCGTATTACGTTGATCTTAACCCATTTTGAGTCTATAAGCTTCGGTTTAGTATTCACGAGGGTGGCACTTGCTATTTTATACATCTGTTTTTTGTTTGGTTGACATTAACACACTTCAGTTTATAAGCTTCAGTACTACTTATTTCAGGTGACAAGTTTAACCCATTTACTTGGGTTGATCGGGGTTTTGTTTTATCTTAAATAGGTCAATTACCAACAATGCATACCCAAACCGTTTTTATATGAAAATCTAGCTTATTGATGTAATATTATTGCTTTTGTAACCGTAGTTGACACATTACTCATGTATAAGTTTTGTTTTCCCAAAAGTTGGACAAAGAAGTAGTTTCGGGTGAATCCTATATGACCTGGGTGTACTGAACAACACTACAAAGGATCTACCTCAACCCGAATCCTCTTTGACCCATTACCCAACTTGCCTGACCTACTCATGTTGCCTTCTAAGGTTTGGTTCACTAATTATTTTTTGGAGCAGGGGACTATACCGAGTGCACCAGTTTAGCAAAGTAGAGATGTTCATACTATGCAGACCTGAAGAAAGTAATGCATACCACCAAGAGCTAATCGAAATCGAAGAGGAACTCTTTTCAAAATTAGGCCTTCATTTCAAGTAAGGTTTTCATTTTTCACTTCCTTTTCATATCTTATGTTTTAACTGAATATATCATCAATTTAAAAAGACAATGTTGAATCTTAGTTAATTATATAGTTTGAGTTTCATGACAGAACTTTGGATATGGCAACTGGGGATTTAGGTGCACCTGCTTATCGCAAATATGATGTCGAAGCCTGGATGCCAGGATTAGGACGTTATGGCGAGGTGCACTTTGTATAATTGATCATTTGTAAATTCTTTCGTTAAATTGCCTTCAAATTCATTCCAAGTCTATAACCTAGTATGTGATTCTGAACTATAATGTATTTGTAACTGAATATATATTTCTCAGATATCAAGTGCGTCAAATTGTACAGACTACCAGAGCCGAAGATTGGGAATAAGATATCGTCCTGAAAATTCAACAACTCTCGCAAATACAAAGAAAGGTAAAGGACGTAATTTAAGCCCACCTGAATTCGTGCACACGCTAAATGCGACTGCATGTGCAGTTCCTCGCATGATCGTGTGTTTGCTTGAGAATAACCAGCAGGAAGATGGATCTGTGGTTATCCCAGAACCATTATGGCCTTTTATGGGCGGGATTCAGGTCATAACTCCCAAATCAAATTAGACCATCAGGAAAAAAAATTAGATTGCCTTTAATTTTTCATTTTCATAATTATATACTTATTGGTCCGGTTTTGTAGTTTTGACAGATTTTTGCAAACACTTGGTAGAAGTGCTTAATGTTAATTTTAAGTTACATATTTCATAGCGTAATTCAAGTACTTAGGAGTGTTATAAATGTTAATTTCGTGATCATATCTATGGTTTGGCGGTCATGGCATTTTATATACATGTTAATCACGCTCTATTAGATTGCATTAACAGAATAAATCAATATCAACCTTAAGTTGGATGTTTAGAGATCCTTATAAATATAATATCAATTATGTCTTATCCAAGAAATGTTTAACATCGTACACTTGCTCTTATAATCTTTTATGATGATCGTGCGACTCATTTTTGTGTCAAGTAGCGAATCAGTCCACCATGATCAATAAGGATTACAAGATTGTAATGATCTTATACTTATTAGACATAGATATCCATTTTATTAATTTCTTATCATGTAAACTGAATTCATGATGAATCCCGTATGTAGATGTAGAAGAAACCAGTTTTTACATTTTTTGCTTTAATTTGTAGTATCGTATATAATAAAAGAAATCATAGGTATGTATTGTGTAATGAAATGATAGGAGAAAAGAAATACAAATTTTAAAAGTATATCCAATACACGTATTCGTCTGACATGTCCTATATCCTGACACGTCACTTATATTTATACACTTTCTTAATCACACGAGTGTCTTGCAAGTTGAAGTCTTGGGGTCCCACATAGCCGGCAACAAAAACTTACGCTGGTTCACGCCTTGCGCATTGTAGCTCACTTTTGTCTTTTTATCCGTCAAAACAGTTCCCGGGTACCCGGGAAAAGCACCCGACCCGAATATACCAGTACAAGCAGTTACAGCCTCCAATGGAGCAGTACTTGGACCCTGAAAATAGCCGTTGTCATATGGGTTTGTCACGGTTCCTGCTAGGACTGTAGCCAAGTTGATTATCATCCCGGCTACACCAACGTCACCATTGGGCGCTACCAATGGTGGCATTTTTGGGCCAAACATTTGTTGAGCGAAAGGCCAAGCGCATTGACCAGGACATTGAGTTCCCGAGTTACCCACCCACGCGTAAGCAAAATTATGTCCTTTATTCACCCGGGTGGAACCGTGGACCCCGCACCGGTTCATACAAAATCCCGCCACATTGACATCAGCAGACGTCAACACAACGCTAATAACACCTAAACCTTTACCTTTTGAAGCCAAAGAAATAAGATTAGAATCTTTAAGAGATTTTCCAAGAGAGTATTTCTCGTCGGAAACCTGTTTTCCAACGTGAAGACTTCTAAGCCCGCCTTTGTAGCTTGAGGTGGTTTGCCACCATGAAGCTACAGAAGGCGTAGGTGGAACATGGTTGTTAAGTGATTTTATAAAGTCAACGATGGCCAGTTTTTGAGCTGGTGAAAATTTGCCGTACCATAAGAGGTTGACCGTGATGTTGCCATGGAGGACGGATCCTTTGTGGTAAGTAAGGACGGTTGCTGGTGTTTGAACTACGGCGAGTCGCCTAGGGATGGTGGCGGATGATGGGTTGGTTAGGATTGAGATGATTATGAGAAATGAGGCGAAGATTGTTATATTTGAAACCATTGTGATATGTTTTTGTATTTGAAATGATGAAGTGTTTGAAGCTTTGAATGGAGTAGAGTATTTATATATGAGGATTGAGTGGGATGCATGTTTTTGATAAAGGAATCCGCGTTGTTACTTAGAGTTTTGACATAGTGCATAGATTGTACAAAGGAGGTTTTTGAGGCTGTTGGGATTTTTTTATTTTATAGTATATATAAAATAAATTAATGTTTTACAAACGTTATAGTTTTTAAAGGTATTTAATCAAAGTTTAGATTTTGAAAATAGTGTTTGATGTGTCTTCTTGTTTTTGCTAATAATCCTGGTAAGATGTTTTTACTTCAATATGGTTTAGTTTTTGTGAAGTCAACATATACACACATCATGTTTGTATCGATTCTTGGATTAGTGGATATAATTTAATAACCCAATCTTATTCTTTAATCATCATCGTAATGTATTATTATCCGTATAATATAAAACCGGCTAGGTTTTGTCTAACAAAATTAACTTTTCCATATAGATATAAAGTACTTCATTAAACACAACATTTACAATTCGGATTTTATTCAATTACATTTAAGAAAATAAGATGAGAAAACTGAAATAAGTCCTACCGTATCCGATTTTCTTCGCACCGAGGTGAAAATTTCGATATTTAGTTTGACACTGGTAGCTTCGTTAATTGTTCTTTTTCTTTTAGTTGTTGTTATTGTTGTTGAAAATAAGCTTCATTAATAGTTGGATGAATCACTTTCAGCACCTTCGACGAGGAGTTGGCGTTCACCGCTCTCCGTCAAAGTTCAAGGGCGGCGTTCAATTCCAACATGAGGAATTGAATGTTGCGTTCTTCCTTCTTCTTTTTTTATTTTCCTTTTATATGATTACTTAAAACCATTTTTGCGAGCCTATTTAAAGTCTGAGTTGAACATCGAACAACTCCTCTCAAAAGTTGTACCCGTGTTAAATTCCAGTGTTCAATAAAATGTTTAACTGAATATTGAGTTGAACACCGAACACAAGAACAACCACTCCTTATGCTCTTGGTCTTGAACAGTGCTTATATTTCATCTTTCAAATAAATCATAACTGTAATAAATATTTTTTATTTTATTTTATTCTCCGGGGTCAATATGATTTTATGTAAAGCTATGTTTTTATTTTATCCTGTCGATCTCTATGTCTTTTTATTCTAGCGAGTTTATTTTGATTTTTGAGCTAGGAAATATTAAGTGTAGAAGTTGGTGTTGATGTTTCAGCTGCACATATTGGATTATTAGGAGAAGGTTTTATGTGAGCTTATAAAATCCAGCTGTCTAACACCATTGAAGTCAAATGCTTTAAAACTTTGGTCAATTATTGTGAATGTGATCAAGTAGTATGTTCCATTTATAATAAATATTAAATATTAATTATATATATATATATATTTTTCTAAATTAAATACTTACTGCTGTAGTATCACAAAATATGCATTTCAAAACAAATTTCCCACGAAACGGAAGGGTGGATAACCAAAAATATTAAGATGAGTTACAAAATTTGGTATTGGTAGATTAGGGATCCCTTAACAATTGTATAAACAATTAATTAATGATTAAGAAGACTAATATTAAAATATTAGATTCACATATAGCCATATACCCATTGGGACGTACTACGTACCATCTATTTTTAATATAATCTAACTTATGTAATGGCCCAAATTAAGTACATACTTGGTTGTTAAATTGTTAATAATCGCAACTAAATCTGTCTGCTTTAAACCAAACAATAGAATCTGAACGTGTGTTCCATGCGCGTCCGTTAAGTCTTGAACATAATAGTTATCCCCATACCCACCGGAACCATCCATGAAATGCTAACTTTTGACTTTCCTATATTTAGCTAATTCCAATATATTGTTATTTTAATTTTAATTTAATTGAAATTTGGAATGAATGCAATTAATGTATTCAAGAAGATTCATTGCAAGACAAAACGATCTTTACTAAATTTATCAAACCTGATAATTCCTCCGTTCATTTTAAATGTCCGACTTACTATTTTTGTTTGTTTCAAAATAAGTGTCAACTTATTTTTAAAATGAACATTCTAACTGGGAATGATTGAGTACTTCCAAGAAGATTCGACGCTAGAGTAGAACAAGAGGCCACTCTATCTTGTATTATTGTGCTCATATATTTACATATATATGTAATATGAACTGCTAGGAAATAAGGGAATAAATGTGAGCTGTTTGTGTTGAGTTGAACTAAATCATAATCCATATAAATATTGCAATCACTGTCAGCATAGCTAGTGAAGTTGTGAAAAGGATTAATATACGAGTATACATACTTATGTTAAGATTTTAAACAGGGTGATCGGACAGAGCTTTTAAATTTTAGAAGCTTCAAAATTTATTCCAAAAATATATTTGATACATTTAATAAATATGATGATATAAGAATTGAGTAGCTTATACTAGTAAAAATTAATTAACAATGAGACCCTCTAAATATATGTGTTCTTCGAAATTTTCATCGATCGGTACGAATTCGTTCATAGAGAGGATGACGGGTCCTGGGCCACTGGGAAGGCTGTTGGAATGAAGTTACAAACCCATTATCAAAATTGGGCTTAACACATTTTTTTGCTCTTGTGTATGAGCGGTAGTTTCAAAACCAATAATCAACGAATACTTATTTTAGATACCTTAGATTATCCTCGTCGGGGTTTCTTCTCACCCAGCTCACTACTTTTTTAGTAAACAAAAATAGAAAACTAAATTGTTTTTGATGGCTTATGAATATGTTTGGTGAAATAGCTGTAATCTGTAGCTGTAACTTTAGGTTTGAAACTTTTCACGAAAAGAGATTTTAAGGGTGTGTTTAGTTGTGGAAAATTTTCTATAATTTTTCATCTCTAATTTTCTAAAAAATGAAAAGAGTTTTCATTCTCTATAAAAGTGTTGAAAATTTGGAAAATGTGTTCAAATGTTATTGTATTTTTCTTTTTGGAAAACTAGTTAAGTGGAAAAGTGGAAAGAGTGTTATAAAAGAAAAAAGTGGAAAAGTGGAAATCTTTGTTTTCCAATTCTTAGTTATAATATGGAAAAGTGACTTTTCCATTTTCTTAGAAAACTTTTATGGAAAATACTCATTTTGAACGTGTCTTCTAATTTTTCACTTTTGTTAGAAAATTTTTCTGGAAAAGTGCCCATTTTTTCTTCAACTAAACACATCCTAAATTTTTTTCTAAAGCTACAGTTTGTACATGTCAAACAAAACTTTTATTTTCATACGAGCTTTTTGTTCAAAAACTTAAGCTCCGTACCAAACATACTTTTAATAGTTTTTAATAAACAAAGTTCATAAAGTTTTTTTTATTTTTTTATCTAATGCCACCTTTTTCTTTTATCTATTTTTATTTAATTATATATTTAAAATAAATTATTTATTTATTCAAAATAAAATATTTATTTTTAATATTTCTTATAGTTTTTAATAAACTAAAAATAAATATAAATTACATTTATTAAATAAAAATTTGATTTGAGTTGGGTCGCTAATGAGTGTAAGAAATTCAATTGAATTAGGTTATATAAGTAGAAAATAGACAATTTACTTTTTAGTAGAAAGATTAAGTTGAGTTAGATTACTAGTAAAAATAGTTTTATTTCTTCATTTTCGTACTCACCAACCAAACATACTTTAAACTCTTATAGAACAACTTTTTAAGAAAATGAACGTGCATTTTTTCCATAAAGTTAATAGGTTTTAAATTTGGGTTTCCGTAAGGTTATGGGTTTCTAAAGATGCATGTGTATTGTGTTTTATTCACCTGCATTGTCCTGGCTATGAACTCCAACCTACATGGAAAAGTTTCACAATATTATTATCTTATTTTAAAATAAAAATCATGATATCGACATCAATTTAAATGGTCACAAATTCACAAGGATATACACAAAACACCATCACTAGGTTACGTCATTGAAGTTAACTTAGAGCATATGGGGGTAGTTTTTTTCACCGTTCAAGCTTGAGAACGTTCGTCACTCTCTAACAATGTTTTTTATTAACGTTTGACTTGAAACACTAAAAATACATTTCTTTAGAAAGAACATTGAAACTCAATATCTTTCGCTTTTCAAATTCTTAACTTCAATTTTCTTCTCATAACACTAAAAATTCAATATCACTACTTCTCGTACTCAATATCTTTCGCTTTTCAAATTCTTAACTTCAATTTTCTTCTCATAACACTAAAAATTCAATATCACTACTTCTCGTACTCTTATTATAGTTGACACCATCAATTAGATGATTTAATTAACTTTAGACATGGAAATTATCACTTATATTATACGGAGTAAGCTATAAATTAAGATCACTTCACTCAAAAGTTAATTAATCATTAATCCAAAACCTTTCTACACTATATCAAAAATATAATATAATAAATAATAATAATGAAAATGAATAAACGAATACATAATTTTCTTGTTACATAATACCCCCTCTTTCTACACTATATCAATTTCTTTATTTTTTTAAACTTATACAACACTTTTTTTTCTTTCTTAAACTTGTTACACCAAAGTAGAGCATGAAGAAGTAGCTGGATCAAACATAGCAGGAAGCAAGTACTTTCTTCCATTTGTACCATGTGCATTATAACTTGCACCACTACTCGAATCCACCAACAAATCCCCTGCATACCCAGGATACGCCCCTTTACCATACACCCCAGGACACGCGGATGCAGCTTCTAACGGTGCACTCGCATCCCCTTGATAATAACCATTTCCAAATGGGTTCGTAGCCGCACCAGCCATCAAACTAGCCAAGTTTATAACCATCCCATCTAGACCCACATCGTTATTGGGTGCGATCAATGGTGCACTTTGTGGTCCGTATATTGGCTGGTGAAACGGCCACGCGCATCGACCGGGGCATTGACTTTCCGAGTTACCAACCCAAATGTACGCAAATTTGTTACTTTTAACATGACCGTGGGTCCCACACCTACTATAGCAGAATCCATCAACTGCCACGTCATTGGCGGTCAACACGACGTTAATCGCGTTACTTTGTTGACCCTTTGAAGCTAATTGGATTAAGTGTTTGTTTTTTAATGATTTGCCTAAGGAGTAATTCGGGTCGGATACTTGTTTACCGAGTTGGAAGGATGGTCTTTTGGTTTTGGTGAAATATTTATCGGTCGTTTTCCACCACGTGGCAACAGATGGTTGGGTTTGGGATTTTAGTGAGGAGGTCGTGAGGGATGTGATGAAATCGGTTAAAATGGCTTTTTGCGACGGTTTAAAATTACCGTACCAAATGAGGTTAACGGAAATATCGCCGGTTAGAAGGGCACCGTTATGGTATTGTAAAAGGGTGGATGAGTCGTGGACTAACTCAGTGAGTCGTCTCGTTGCAAGTGTGAAGTGGAAAATGGATGATATGAAGAGAAGTTGTATGATAAAATGAGTTGAAGTCATTTTTGGGAGTGAGTTTTATGAAAGTGTGAGGTTCTATTGATTGATGATGAAAATGGATGTAGGAAAATGGGGTATTTATAGGAGTGAAATTGGGTTAGTTTTTATTGAATTTTTAAATCAAATCAATCAAAATAAATAATAAAAAAAGGTAAATTGATGGGTGGGTTTCTGATTTATGGGGTGAAGTAGCTGCCCATATAAACCTCACAGAGGCTGCTTCCGCGTTGTTTTAAAAGTAAATAAAATACAGTTGTTTTCTCTGAGTTTTTTTTTCCCCCTTTTTATTATTATTTTTATATATTTTTTAAGAGTTTGGCTAATTTATATTTTTAGGGCACATTATTAAGTGTTGATTAATATATAAAATTTTGACTTAATCAATACTGTATTTTAAAACTTCTATGAATAGAAAGTTAATTCATTTTTTTTGTGATGAAAGAGCTTACATACCTAAAAGGCTAATATTGATTTAAAAAATTGGAGTATCAAAAATATAAATTTGATAGATTTAAATGTCTTGTAACATCTTTTTATCCTTTAATCAACTTAGATTCCAACCTCCAAAAAAATTTATGGATCTTAGTAAAAATATAAGAAAAAATGAATAAAATGTCACCAAAAGATTAATTGTACGTATTATATTTTCTGTTAAAGGAAAGAAGTACAATATGGAGTTTAATAGTAGTTGTACAACCGAGTTTAATAATAGTTGTACAACTGAGAGTAACATCAGTGGAGTGAAGCGGGGTGTGGGCATCATATGAATGATGGTTCAATGGGAGCGTGAAGAAGCTTCAATATTTTCGGCTAAACAACAAATTATATTACCGCAATCACGACTTTGAGCATAAACTATTAATTGGACGAAAATGACCTCACTTCGAGCTCACTAATTTCAAAATCAAATACTAGCTTTTTACGAGTATTTTTCTTAGCTATGTAAATTATATTATTTGTTTGTAATATTTGCCAAGAATATAATAAAATCGATAACGATGTTAAACTTTTGTCGTGTCAAATTTCACAAGGAAAACCTTTTCAAAATTGTAAATTACATTATCAGTATGTCACTTATTTCATCTCGATTTCTAAATCATTTTTTTTTGCATGTTCAGTCTTTTAACTCGATTTTTGTTTCACTCCCAATATCTCATCCATATAAACAATTAAAGAATTTTCCTTTATCTTAATTGAAAGAGAGATCGGAAATGAAACGAAAACTCATATCAAGGCAATAAACCCACAAAAAGCTCAACCCAAGAACCGATAATAAAACGAGTGAAACAGCAGATAGACTGGGAGCGTAATTTACTCTTTTCTAATCATAGGAGTAAAAAGATCTTACCGATCTTAAATTGATTTATATTTTATTTGATTGAAGGGCAGTTAAATCAACATAGGGTACATATTAAAAATAAATAGATAATCATTTGTTTTGATAATTATAGTTAGTTTTATAACTTAGCCTTAAAAACATAATAACATACAATTATCTATAGTCAAGTAAAGACTTATAACAGTCAAAAAGAATTTTCAAATTTGTAATTTTTTTGGGTTGGGTTTTTTAAGTTTATTCCTTCAATTCAGATTTTTATTTCAGTTCTGATCCCTCTTTTAATTAAAATAATCTTTTCTTTTAGTTTTTTATGTGAATGAAGATCATAAGTGAAATTGAAAACCCTATTTATGCATTAAAATATCAATCTTTTAATGCAAATAGTGTAATATTATAATTTATATTTCTAATTTCTAATTCTAATAAATATAAATACATTAATAATGTAAAAAAATATATATATACTGTAAAAATTATATGAGTATGAGTATTATTTTACGATTCTTACAGAATTTACTGTATTAGAGTATTTAAAGTTTAAACTGTACAAAACGGGTCGGGTGCATGCCGGATAAGAAAACGAGGACGATGACCCGAATTAAAAACACGCACTCTACCTCGTGACACTAGATAAGTAGGACAGCTAGATGTCCAGCTGGATCAAGCTTACACAAGACAGTTGTACTACCAGATTCACCATTTTTCCCTACAAAAACGACCAAAATTTATTGTTAAAGGTTTTAAAACTTTTAGCCTGTTAAGTAAATCTACGTTTATAAATTGTCTTCTTTTGGTTTGTTCGAGTCCTCTATCATATTTAATTACAAGAATAATCTTTTATTTTAAAATTTATGACACTAATCGTTCTTTAGACCTCAACCAACGCAAGCGCCGGCCGGGAAACCGACATGCGTCGGCTGACCGACGCTATTGGCAGCGTCGCGTCGGTTGGGCGCTTCAGTAAGGGTGAGTCGGTTTGGCGACGCAAGAGGGGACGCGTCCGTGGGGCCCACTTTCATTATTTAATTATTTTTTTTTCTTTTTTACCGTTTGAGAGTTTTTTCTTTTTTTAAAATAAAAATTTTAATTATATCCGTTTTCCAACGGATTTATATCCCTTTTTTTCAAAAATTTTATTTTTTTTATATTTTTTTAACATATTTATCCTAACCCAAACCCACTATAAATACATATACAACTTACCTTCAATTCACACACAACTTTCATCATTCTTTTCTTACTTCCAACTACATTATTTCACCCAACTCAACAAACACTATAATTCACCCAACCCAACACTATAATTCACCCAACCCATTTTATATAATTCAAACACTTTTACTTCTCATTCACCCAACCCATTTCATATAATTCAAACACTTTTACTTCCCATTCACCCAACCCATTTAATATAATTCAAACACTTTTACTTCCTATTCACCCAACCCATTTATATAATTCAAACATTCTTACTTCCACACAACTATCATCTTCTTTCTACTATATTTACATACATTATTCCACACAACTCTTCTACATTCTTTACACACAAAAACATGTCTTCAAGCTCAAGCTCCGATAACGATTACGAAGAGTTTTTGGCGGTGACGGCATGTTACGATCCGGTCGCGATGCTAGACTTAGTTGATAGGTTGGATGAAGAAGATGAAGCCGAAAGTTCGACTCGGCCGCCAAGAGCACCAAGAAGATACTTACCGAGAGATCGTGTCGCGGCGGCCAAACGTTTGTTCAACGATTACTTTTCTCCAACTCCAACATATCCGCCGGATTACTTTCGTAGACGATTTCGAAAGAGTCGGCCATTATTTCTCCGTATATGCGAAGGTATATTATCTTTTAATCAACAACCTCTACCACAATATTTTGATTATTTCCATAAAAAATTTGACGCTATCGGTAAAATTGGTTTCAATATTTACCAAAAATGTACTTCCGCCATACGCCAATTAGCGTACGGTGTCGCAGCCGATTCATTAGATGAGTACTTACACATGGGTCAGCAAACATCATATGATTGTTTGGACAATTTTACCAAGTGTATATTTCATTTATATTCCACCGAGTACCTTAGGAAACCAACACTCCTAGATGTTGAACGTTTACATTTGGCACATCAAGAGTTACATGGTTTTCCGGGTATGCTCGGTAGTATCGATTGTATGCATTGGCCTTGGAAGAATTGTCCAGTAGCATGGAAAGGTCAATATACACGAGGTGATCATGGCCATCCAACGATCATGCTCGAAGCGGTTGCCTCTTACGATATGTGGATATGGCACGCTTACTTTGGTCCGGCGGGTTCAAACAACGACATCAACGTCCTGAATGAATCGGATTTGTTCAACGATTTACTACAAGATAGGGCTCCTGCCATATCATTTAATATTGCGGGGACTCAATTTACAAAAGGATATTATCTCGCCGATGGAATTTATCCAGAATGGGCAACCCTTGTGAAGTCGTTTAAATGTCCGATTGAGGAGAAGAATATGAAGTTCAAGACTTTTCAAGAAGCTGCAAGAAAGGATATAGAAAGAGCATTCGGAGTACTTCAGGGACGTTGGGCAATTATTAAACACTCGGCAAGACCATATAGCATCAACAAAATACGTCGCATAATGTATTGTTGTGTTATTTTTCACAACATGATAACCGATGACAACGGACGCAATATATGTCCACTTGAGGAAGACTATTTGTCAAACCCGGCGAATATTCCAACACGTACGTGGAGGGAGAGGGTTGAAACACAAATGCGTATGGACAAGGAATTACGCGACTCGAGAGTTCATCATCAACTTCGCAACGCGCTTATCGAACACATTTGGCACCTACCTACTACTTTCCGTTAGCGTACTTAGCTTTCGTAATTGTATTCGTAATGTTTTATTTTAAATTATTGTAATGTTTTTTAAATTTTTAATTATTGTAATTTTTTAAAAAATTTTAATTGTTGTAATGTTTAATTTTAATTAATTAATGTAATGTTTTTAATTTAATTAGATTGTTTTATTTAATTGTGTGTGGGCCCCAGAAATCAAAGTGACACACCCTAGGTTGGCAGTGGTGTGTCTGTTGTGTGTCAGTTTTGTGTCAGTTTGGGAGGTGTTGATGTGGCGCTGACGTGTCTCAACTGACACGTTACTGACATGGTTAGGGTTGGGAATGGTCTTATAGTAAGAGTTGTTAGTATTATCCGGTAAATCCTAACACAACCTTACACATGAGGAAACAATAGTCTTTTAACCTTTTTAATTGCCTTTTCTATATTTTTTTTCATCATCATCAACAATCCTATTATATACGTACAACTTTTTCATTTTCATCTTCGATACATAAAACTAAATAACAAGATTTATATAAATTCTTCATATATATATAGAAAAATACAATGTAAGTCTAAACTTATAGGACTAAATCTAAATTTAAATATGTAATTGATATATGAGAAAAATGATCGAATGAGATTAAAAAGGAGAAAAAGTTCAACCAATAAAAAAATTAAGTCTATATTTAGTCTCATGTAAATAGTCATATATAACATTACTCATATATATTTTTGCCCATTTCAACACTAAAACAAAAACATATCTCTCTGTAAAACCCACTTGCCTACACAAAACAAAACCATCACCGATCGCAAAGGAGGCGACTATGCCGGTGAGTTTATCTAGCTAGGCAAGCGACATAAACTACCTGCAAATTTACATTATGATTCCTCGTTGTTACTTCTGGTCGAATTTGAGCACAATGGTCAACCGATGCTGTCGTAAGTCGCTGGAAATACCACCAATTCTTTTGGTGTTTGCAAGTATAGAGAAAGACAGTAAGAGGCAGTGGTGGCCGGGAAAAGTTGAGGTAAGGGGCGGTTGTGGTCTTGCAAAGAATAAAAATGAAAATGATACATTGTATAAATAACGAACACAGATTAAACTTGTTGATTCACATAATACTAGGTTAATATCTTCTAACGCACGTTGATTCAAAGAATATCGCGATTATGAATGATTTCAACTCAAGATGAACACAATTTGAGAGAAAATTTAGATTTCATAAAATTGACAACTAACTGTTTAATGAGCACAACCCAACCTTAAAAAGGAAGCAGAAATTCGAATGAGCCTAATTAAAGCTACAGGGCAAACACAAGTCCAAAAACAAAATTCAAAAAAGTCATAAAAGATCATAAAAGAGGCAGATCTCCTTTCTGAAGGCGTATTTGGGTCTCGAAAGTGGGTAAGCCGTCTACGACATCTTATCATTTTGTGCTTCTCGATCCAAGCTTCAATTCAACAGGTCATGGGCCTAAAACGGAACTTTGTAGCTTAAGTTATAACTATTTTCGTGAAGTTCATTTTGTCATTCAATCATGAACCTCCAAAAACATAAGGACCCGATTCACAACATTAGATTCCACGTCAGAAAATTTAAAAGGAAACGGTGATGTTATTTGAAGCTGAAAAATTCGTATGTTAGTTGTGGGGTTTTTTAGAGAATAAGTCTTTTGAAGCTGAAAAAGAGATATGTTTGACTTGTATATTATGCATAGAATATTGTACATTTGTGTCCACCGTTGCCAATTTTTTCACATAACATATGATTCGCCTCTTTGTTTTTTTCGGCAGTTTGTGAGTTTTTTTTTTCCAATAAAACCAAATTATTTTGGTTGTAAGTTAAAAATGATCCTTGTAATTAAAAAATGACAAATGACTGTAAGTGAAATATCAAACAAACAAAAAGGACCATTCATCTAATTTTCTCTCGACTTTTTAACACTAATTGTTACTCCGTATTTCATATTAGTATCATATTCTTTTTCTTAGTAATCAACTTTTTTGGTATTTATTAGAGTCATCTTAAACACTTATAAAGAGTTCAACTATTTTCCTGAATGTTTAAAAGTATAAAAAATGAAAATTACATCTATATGCCTATTACATAATCACAATCATATAAATTAATAAAAACAAATTAACTTATACTTACATATTTATATTTATTTAAAATTTAATAAGTAACCAATGAAATTCAATCCTTTGATTACATTTGATCAATGAAATGAAATTAAAATATATGAAAATTACAATATGAGTTAATACAATCATTATTGTTACGTCAATCATCATTATAAAAGAGTAGATATTGTTTTATTTATTATTGTCGAATTGTGCGAGTTTTTACGGGTAAATTAAAATCCATCTACTTAAAAGTTTTCTTTCTGTTTCTTTTGCAACGAATGAATTTGCTAGTATCTTTTAGGAGAAAAGTATAATCAAACTGAGACACAATACCTACCGAGATACAGTAGCTCAGTATATACAGTCAAACCCTCTATTAAATGTAAAATTATTTATAGTGTAAGTTTAAAGTAGTTAAAAATAATATTTAGTCAGAATATAATAAAGGTAAATACATGAAAGTGAGAACCGTTGAGTGCTGATCCATTGAATTTGGCTTCAACTCATATATATTTTTACAGCAGCGAGAATCATGTAATTCTATGCTCTTTAATCTTTTAATAATCCCTTTATTCTTGTTAAACCCGTTAATATTTTATTTTTATAAGGTCGGTATGTTAGATGCTTTCAGTTTTTCTTATTGTTTGGATGTTAAAATGTAAGTTTTAATATTAGTTTTTAAAATTAATTGGCAGTGGCAGTACCTTGTGGTTGTGGGAATCCGAAACTGATGTCTCTCGAGGTATCAATCTAGATCTAAACTGTGTAGTAAAAAAAACTAGAAAACCAATTAAACAAATGCAAAATTTGGGCAACGAGTATTCTCAATGAACATTTCTACTTAACGATAAAAATAAAAAGCAGATCATTTTCTTTATAATTATTATTGTCTTAAAATACTCGCAAATGATATCATAGAATGTAATTTTACTTAGAGCAAATTACCTGGATTATTTTTGTGGCTTGTAAGAAATAATACTGATCGTCCTTTTGTTTTCAAAATTACGTTAATCGTCCTTGTAGTTTGTAAGATCGCACGCCCTTTGCACATGTTAAGGGTTAGCAAACTTATCTAGTAGCCATTAGGTGAGAGGACTATGGGCCCATAAAGATAATCCGTGTAATTTTAAAAAGAAAAAAACGATCGGTGTTATTTTTTGCAAACCATAATGATAATCCATGTAATTCACTCTTTTAATTATAACGGTCAATCAACTATTATATTGAATTTTTTTTCTATTTCGGTGGATCAACTATAACCACTAATCATAGGCAAAATATGGTGAAGGTAAATGGGGCCTTGTCCCTTCAAAAGTCCAATATAAAAGTATCAGGTATAATTGAGTCGAGTCGAGACGATACAATGATAAATTCGAATTCAATTCGATTAAAAAATTTGAAACTCGATCAACCTTTTATATTTGAGTTCGAGCTTGGCTCGATTATGTAACTGATACTTTGAGTGAGTGATAGATACTCTGTTAATTTCTAAGTTACAATAGAAGAGTCACTGCTAACAAATGCAGTGACTTGAATAGACATTCATAAATATTCTAAGTATCGAGGTGTTTGCTGTTTAGCATGAGCAACGAATCACTAATGCAAAGTATATTCAATAGTGGCTAGTAACACATGCAATAACTGATAGTTAAGGTCTCTGACCCAACACTATCATGCACGACTCGACTCAAAATGTATTAAAATTACGGTAAAT
This sequence comes from Logfia minima, assembly GCA_963921325.1. Classification (NCBI taxonomy): domain Eukaryota; kingdom Viridiplantae; phylum Streptophyta; class Magnoliopsida; order Asterales; family Asteraceae; genus Logfia; species Logfia minima. The sequence continues at coordinate 5,533,833 of OY992774.1, read as the reverse complement.
ATGTTAATATTCGTGGGTACAAATGTAAAATAGTTCAAACTCAATTAGGCTCTCGAGCCGCGTATATCAATACTCAAGCTCGAGCTCAACTCAACTTTTTTACGTAATTTATTTTGAGTGTTTTTCAAGTTGCTTACGAGTTGTTTTGTCTTGTTTACCCGTTAAGAAATAGTAGTAACATATGTGCACATATTATGAAGACTTAAAACGAAAATTTGTTACTCTTTTACATATTGGCCTCCTCATAAAATTAGAACCTGCATTTTACCAAGTTGTAACTTAGCAATTTATGAGAGGTATTCCAAAGAAAGAGAGAACTAACTTAATCAACCGAGTTTATTATTTATCCCTCGATGGCTCAAGCAAAGTTCCATCACTGTACGCTAAAATAGGTGGTTGATTAAATTATTTTGTACGTTTGAACCGAAAGGCATCGTCACATTACCATGAACCTAAATTCACGAGCCACCAAAATACTTCGTTTATGTTAAATACTACTTAAAAAAACTGGTATTCACGAGGCACTTAACTTATTTTAGTAATAATGTAGTTACTTCTAAATTGCAATTTTTGATTTTAAATTACATTATTGTAGGTTACCTATTTAGAAACCTTCTGTTGTTATTGTTATATATGCTCACTGTTTCAATTAAATTTATAAAATATATAAACTTGATGTAAATGATTTTTGACAATGCGAGAACGGTTATTGTAGTTTTAGTTTTTTATAGTAATAATAATAGGATTAAATTTTTTATTTTAACATTAATCAATATTTTGATTAAAAAATTTATATTTAAATTATTAGAATTTTATGTTTTTTAATATGAAATATTTTTTTAAAATATATATATGTGATATACAAATTAAATTTGTGTATCACAACCTTTATAATTTTTATGTGTGATACACGACTATTAATTTTTTAGTGTGATACATCCAAATTATAAAGTTGTGATACACAAATTTAATTTGTATATCATATATGTATCTTTTTTTGAAAACTTTTTATTTCATATCAAAGAATATAAGATTCTAATAATTTTGGTAAAATATTTTTATAAAAAAAAAATAGTTAATATTAAAATAAAAAATAACGAAAATTCAATCCTACTATTACTACTATAAGAAACTAAACTACTAGAACCTTCTCCTATCTTTATTAGTTATATATAATTAAAAGAGGATATGATGGAGGAATCTTAGCCCTTCATTGTTTTCCACCTTTTACGATCTAACGATCTTAATTTTTTTTTTGTATAATTACGCATTTGGCCCCTTAAATATTTGATGTATTTATTAATTAAAAATTAGACTAAATATTTTATTCATTTATAAAAATTAAAGAGTCTATAAATTATATAAAAAAACCGGTCACAATATTTTTTTCATTTTATTAAAATTAAATTTGTCCCGCATTATAGCGGGTCAATAAACTACATAAAGAAATACACCAAATAAAAATAAAATTCGACATCCATCATCGCAGGTTTATAAACTATATAAAAAAATCGGTCACAATATTTTATTCATTTATAAATATTAAATTCGTCTCGCGTTATTGCAGGTCTATAGACTGTATAAAAAATCGACCAAATATTTTGTTCATTTATAAAAATTAAATTCGTATCGCGTTATCGCGGGTCTATTAACTAGCAATGATCAACAATTTTTTTCGTATATTTACACTTTCGCACCTTAAATATCTTATGTATTTTTTTAAATTAAAAAAGTCGGTCACAATATAAAAAATCGAGTAAATTTTTTATTAATTTATAAAAGTTAAATTCATCGCTTATTTATCGCGGGTCTATAAACTATATAAAAAAAATGATTAAACAAAAATTAAATTCGACTGGCGTTATTGCATATTTGTAACCTAGTTAATATAATATGTTCCAAGTTGCTTAGCGCAGTGTGAGATAAATTAATAAAATAAATAAAGCGTGTTTAAAGGGTTGTTATACCCGTCGACAATGGTTTACCTCATGTTTATTTTGTACTTATAATTTATTTTATTTATGGGAAAACAAAAAGAAATATTTTGTTGCTTTGATCGTTAGGATATCTGTTTACTTAAATGATAACTTAATTATATTTTCTAATGTCGACACATTATTTATTTTAAACGGTATTACCGAAATGAATGGATAAGATTCAAGAACTCAATCAGTTAATCATGCCTATGAAAGACAGCAAATTGTATTATAGTATACTATTAGTAGTACGTAAACTAACTAAATTTTTTACAGCACAATCAAATCTATTTTCTTTTATTTATTACTCTGTAAAACAATTATAAATTATTTATTAATATGTATATATTTTTGAACATCTCTAACAATCAAAGGTCCTAGAGCACTTCACTCACCTCCAAGACAGCCTAAAACCCCCTAATTTATGATTGCATAACCATTATATAATATGTAAATTGCGTAACTCACACAAAGTAACATGGGTTAATGTTGGAAGGACAATAAACGATAATTACGAAAAAAAACCTGGCCCTAATAAACTACACAATCAAATGCACCCTAACACATAATTCCAACGAACATGATCCTAACGTGTTATTAACACCTCTAAGCTAGTCTAACATCCAGCTTGACGATATAAACGGAATTTGTATACATCGACGGTCAATCAAATTATTTAAACTTATGACCGATAAATAATGGGATTAATTGACATTAATATAATATTGTGTTAGTAAGATAGTGGTTCCTGTTGATAGCGTTCCAGCAAGTGATGTTGGGATAGAAGTAAGCATGCAGCCTGTCTCTTGCCTTGCGACTTGTAATTTGTTGCTTCCCTTTATATTCCTTAATTATTTTATAGTTATAATATAAAACATTTGGTTAACAAATAATTAAAGTAACTTGATCTCAACATAAAAACAACTAATCATTTAATTTAGTTTTTTTTTATATCATGATCTGGATGCCTTTGACCGAAACATATGACACTACCATTCGATGCATACTATGCTACAAACCCAAAGAATCTATGGGTAAGTATAAATGATTGTGTCCATGTATGGGCAAGTGGTTGAGTTGTTGAGCCATAATTAAAGGATAACAAACATTTTAATACATGTATTTTTATTTTTACTAAAACAAGTTTTGAACTTTCAACTATTTATAACTATTTATATATAAATATAAAAATACTTATATTTAATTATAAAGGTATTTGATTTAGCAGTATGAAAGAGACTCATCAATCAATCAAGAGATTATAAATTCTAACGCTTAGTTAAGACAGTGAGTGTATATTTTGTCATGCTTATAAATAGTGCTCGTTAAGTTGTAGGCTTGTCGGTTTTCAAAAAGAGAATCATTTTTAGCTTTTATATTTAGTGCTCATAAAAGGGAAAAGAGAACCTAGATCACCTTGAACTTGGGCTCGAGCTACAAGGCCCAAACAGATAACCTATATATAAGAAACTTTTCATACTTGTTGATCCATGTTCAATCTTTGATACTCCGTATTTAACAAGTGTCCCGGTGCCGGTTATACTTAAACGAGACTTGGACCACAAACCAAATCATGTTACATTCATCACCGATTACCAAAAAGGTATTTGTAGTTTCTCAGACGAACCGAGCCAACTCACTATAATAAACGGACCTTAAATCCGTCACGTCCTTTGTATTTTAAGGCATTAGAATATTAAAATTGCTTAATGTATTATATTCACACAAAGTAACTAGCTAGTGAATGGTGTAATTCGAAAAAAGTGGCCTCTCTTGTCGAAAAGAACTAACTTAAATGTGAGTAGTAAATCACAAAATGGGTAAATCACATGGATGGTCGATCATTTAACACTCTTGAAATTATTCAACGGATGACTTAGTTTGAATTCATGTTAGTGTCAACTGTTTGGGTGACTTTTTGTATACATTACTACTATAAACATATTTCATTTGTTCTATTTTTTTGTCACAAATTTGTTAAAATCTTGCATATTCTTTTTGAAATGATGCAAATCTTGAGGGATCATGTTTCATAATCTATAAAAATACGCTTTTGATCATCATATTCACTAACCACTTCATAAATAAAAAATTTCTGCAATATATAGTACTCGGTAGCTTATCAGGTATTCAGGTGTTGTTACTCATTGTTAACTATGTTTGTCAGAAAATGGAATAAAACCAAACAAACAAACAATTGTCGAAAGGTAGCGTTTATCGGTGGTGTCAAGTTGGTGCGCCTGATGTTTGGTCAATCTCGGAATTACTTTCGTGGGTCGATCAATATAGCAATGTGCATAGTCGAAAGGTAAGATTGGAGGTCATTGGATTGAATACGTGTTGGATTCTATGGTGAGATAGAAACTCGGTTATATTTGATGCGGGGAGGATATATGCATAAACGGGATTTATTTGATAGTATAATATTGTTTTCATTTACTTGGTTAAACCTTAGAATCCAAAATGAAGTGTTAATTGGGTTGAGTGGTTAAAAAATTCCTTCTATTTGGTTTAGTCTAGCAATTTGCTAGGCTTATTTATTTATGAAATCATGTTACCGTTTAAAGAAAAATTGTTGAAGGGAATGACAGAAAATACAATGGAGAATTGCAATAGTTTTTTCTTTTTCTTCTTTTGCGAGTTGTATCAATCTATGATTATAAATATTAACATGAGTTACATGACCAGTGGAGTATAACTTTACTATACATAATACACATAAAGATGAACACATGATGCTAATTGTATTGGTCGATCTTATAGGATTTGATAGAGGAATATCTTACACTTCACATTTCACTAAAGTGGGCTTTTAAATACGGCAGGCCAACCCAATATGGAATTAGTTCTAAATAGTCACTAGTAAATTACCTCTCTAACGCGGCATAATCATTTTTAAAATCGATCAAACATAAGTGATTAACTGTTGTAAATGTGATACGAATAATATTTTTTAATATAAATGACATGATAAAGGTCGATAATTATGTCATATTTATATGATTGTGTAAATATATTATATTGTATAAATGTTTGACTTTCCATAATAACATGTCATATTATTTGAATAGATGAAAAGGTAAAACAGACAATTCGCATTTTTCTTTCTTAAACATTAAAAAAGAGAATGTTAAATAGTTTATAAAGGTTATAAATAAAACAACTGATAATTATTGGTTGAGGTTATACATGATTTTCTGATAAATCAGTGAATCTTATTTGATCGCTAAAATAAAAACCACATAAATCAATCTGTATCAACTTTACATGAAGAAAAAACCAAACAAAACTTAATCAATACTTAAACCATATATGAAAAATGCAACATTATTTAATTTCAGTTAATTGCCTACTAAAGATCTATCAAGTGAAAAGATGGTGGTGCTGGAGCATGGCCAACCCCAAAAGACATAATATGGTCTTTTAGCGATCTCTTGTGCTTGAAATCGGATCCACAAACACATAACCACCGTTTTCCACAGTTCTTTTCATGCGTTCGCCAATCACCTCTCACAGAAAAGCTTTTCCCGCACTTTCTGCATGAAAAACACTTTGTCCCGTGTTTCCTTTTGTAATGAGTTTGAAGTGTCCTAAAATCCTTAAGTGGCTTAGACCGCGGATGATTAATGTTGTTCTTGCAATCTTCCTCACAACAATAGCATGGCACACCTATCATTGCTCGTGGTTGTGTTCCACGAAGTGACTCCGCTCCTTTCCTATATTCTGATCCATGACCCCACATGTGCATCTAGCAATTACTAGAAACCACATATCAATATACATTTACGATATAAAAATACGATTTCTCATGTCAAATTGAGGCGACATATATAGATGAACTAATGGTGGCTCAAAAATATTATTGGGCACGTAGGGTGCATGTTATATATACAAGATGTATTGGTAACTATTTAAATTGTATGTTTATAAATGAAACTTATGTGATGGCTTATAGGGTATGTTATAGCATCTATAAGGCAAACAAATATACACAATTGTAGGTTTGCAATAGTGTCATTTCACAAGCTAAAGAACTTTTTATATATTGAGTAACAAAATAATGTTGTATAGAGCAAAGAGGGTATCGATCACCTGAAGATTGTTATAACGAGTGAAGGTTTTATGACATATATGGCATGAGAAGTGAGTAAAACCAGCGAGTATTTGACCACGACTAGGTATCCAATATTCAACATTAGCCGACATATGTGTCACCATTTTGTTTTTGTTATCTCCATTTTTATCATTCTTCTCATCATCATCATCAATGACAATAAACTTATCGTTTATGGTAGAAAGCCCAATACGCAATGCCACATTCACATCTTGATTGTCCTCAATATTATTAGACGAGTTTGAGTTACTTTGAGACTTGCACGGATCAAGTGAAAGAAAGCTGAAATAGGGTATTGTTTTCATTGAATCTTCTTTCTTTCTATTGAAAAATTCGAATGGCTCAGAAATTGCGATGTGTGGTTTACTCGAAGAAGGAAAAAGGTCCATGTTTCTTAGAAAATGAGTGTTTTTTGTTTGAAGCTGAAGAATGGGAGTAAATAGAATTAGAGAGGGATAGTAGCACGAGAGAATGAGTTGGTTGGAATGAAATCTTGAATGATGTAAATAGGACACTAATCCTCTAAATTAGGATGTAATTAATTTGGTCTACTTTTGTAAGATTAATCTATTTTTGGGTAAAAAAGGTAAAAACCTTAAATACCATGGCCCACACTTGTAAATGAATCCGGTAGAATTTTGGCTCAAACTCTCTTGCAACATTTGTTTTTCATGTATCCGGCGGTGCAAGAAAACTAAGTATTTATGATGAGTGTTTCCGACTAAATACAACTTCGGTTCTGGATAAGTATAGGAGAATATATTATCTTAGGTTAGTATGACGCATTCAATTGCATAAATAAGTTAAGGTACGTCGTTAGAATTTTTATGTAGCCTTTGTACTCTATAAATAATTATTAATATAATGCGTAATATTTATGGAATTTTCATTATTCAACGTCAATATCAAACTAATACTTTAAAGTGCTGATACACACATAAGAAATTTATATTGTTAAAATACGATATTAAGGTACACGCGACCTTTAAATTCATCTGACATTACATGCCATGCATGTATGACTTGCATAGCAAGTTAACAAAGCACCGATGTTCTTTTTTTGCTTTTTCATTCTTTTGTTCTTTCGATTTAAACATCAAGATAATTATTCGTATTAGATAACTTGAATATCCGCAAGCACTTTGCAACATTACAAACAAAACTAACTACCATAGGTTGTGTTATCAACTCAATCGCTTAACAAAGATCCATTGGTCGATCGACTCAAATACAGAGCTAAATTAAATTAGGTCAAGAACAAATATCTAACCACAACTAGTAATCTACAAGAAAGTAATTTCGACTCATATACAACGACGGATAAAGAATCTAGGAGTCTGTTTTATCCTCGATTATCGCAATATATATTGATCTCGATCAAGTAGCTAGCTAGCTTTAACAGTCCACATCACAAAATAATTACCACCCCTTCCTGATCAAGCCCAATAATGCTGTACCAATGCTGCAAGTCTTTGGTAAATAAATGCATAAATACTTCATAAGGTAGTTGTTGAGTACAAAGTTATACATATTAAAAACAGTCGGTTGTGAAACTTTAGTAAAGTATTTATTTCATGTACTATCAAATATAGCTCATGTAATTAACTTTTATCCTTCCTCACGCGGAAGCTGTTTCCTAAAATACTTAAGTTATAGTACCATATATTTTATGACTTTTGAGTTAACACCTATTAAAATCCTTTACCTGTTTTCCAAGCTATACATATACACACGCGAATGCGTGCATGAGGGGCGCTCTTCAAAGAAAATATTCAATATCAACAACTCTAAATTTGGGAATTGGTGAGTTGTTTTGTGACACCAAGCTGTGTCGTGCAACATACAGGTCTATTTCCAACGTCCACATGTTGCAAAGACTATCTTTCTTGAAAGAAATTGAGTTTGATGGGATCATTAGCGCAAAAAAACAAAATACAGTTTTGAGAAACATAATGAAACTAAAAAATTTCAGATAATATTATTTAGGGTGAAAATTACAATAATTAAACATAAATAAGGAAAAAAAAGTTGGGTAAAAGAATGGTGACTCTCAATGTGAGGAAAAAGAATTATCAGAACGACGAGTAGTTGAGTAGGATCGGTCCAGTTCATCTTTGTGAACAAAAAGAGAAATTATTTATGATTCTTTCAGAAAAATTGAAGAATACAGAGAGTTGAAGGACCATTGATGAAGATATGTCAATATTGTATTTTGTTTTCTTTTTAAGCCACCATGCATGTGTATGTTTTTCATCAGTTTTAGGTGTTTGGACTCTCTGAAGTAACTGGACCACCTTCTGTTTCAGTTGTTGTATTTTGTGGAGTCTGGGAACCTGAAAGCAATAGCACATTTAGACATGGTCAAACATGCATCTTTGACTTACAATGTACTACTATTGATTCATAATGTACAACTCAATAATACATGTAGCCAACTATTGGGAAGTGGTCACATGCATACATTTGTAAACATTGTATGATAAGGGTATAATAGGAATTTTAAGTCTTGAAATAGATCTTGTACAGATTCTTGAAAAAACAACTTTTTTCTCTAAATGGTTAAATATACACCGCCTGTTAAACAAGTGGTTTAATATCAAATTCAACTAACATTGGAAGTAAGTCAAAAAGACAAATCTAACCTTAGTAAACACACTCTACACTTTTACACAAACAAATGAATCTTGAATTCACATGGACTCCTAAATGTTTGACTGTTTTTGGTTTACTAGCTCATTCTGTACATCTGGCATCATTTTCCCATTGACCCCATTATGGGCCTATGACCATCACCCCTTACAGTTACAGCTCATCTCACATGGTTCTTATGGGCCCACCATTACCACATATATATATATATATATATCTATATTTATATTTTGGTGTACATGAATTCCTATGTTATCTTCAAATGATAAGTTTCTACACGTTTAACTTTAAAAGGTAAATATTAATAAAAAATTAAAAGTTAGTGAAAATATATATAAATTTATAAGTTATAACATAAAGCTAGTGAAAAAAGAAGAAGTGTAAATCGCATTTGTTTATGATGCTATTGGTCAATTGCAAGGACATGTATGGGCAAACACAAGAGTCATGCGTAGTAACAAAAAAGGAAAGAGCATATATTGCTATTTAGGATTTGTGGACATCAAGTATATGCAAGAAATATGTAACATGGTAAATAATTTTTAAGAATGAGTTTTTGCAAACACACACAGATATATACATATATATATGTATATATATAGATATATACACATACATGCAAGGTTATGAAATATTGGGCCCTATGACAAGCTGTTTGTGAACTGTAAACAGTAAAATATGGTACTTCAAGATTTTGATGTAGTAAGTGTTAAATAACATAATTGCTATTTCTTCACTTTTGAAATAATTAACGCTATTAAAATGAAACCTTATGTCATACGATGAAAGAGTACTAAGTATAAACTTGTTGAAAGCATGTGGGTTCTAATAGTGGCCTGGGTCAGCTTAAAGTTTTCTGTAAGCACAATTATTCGGTATTAGTTCATCATCGGCCCTACAAGTTGTGTATAACATTGCTATCCACAATTGGTGGTATAAACAACATGGTTCTAATGTCATAACGTACATAGATCGAGCTACATAGTTAACCACTATATATCATCCAACCTATATTTATAGTAATAACTTTGCTCAAAGAACTGTTTTATCATGCGTATACATATATTACAAACTAAAATCATGCATGTGAAGTCACTGTTGGTCCATTAAAGGACTTGCACTTAATTAGTCGCATCTAGCCAGGATTACTCATTTGCCAATGGTGCTCCATGATTCCAATATATGGTGGCTATATGACGAAATCAAGATAGGGACTAATTGGTTGTGGATAGGTTTAGTCTTTTGAACATTAATATAGATTTAGTTTTGTTACAAATACTTGTTTAGATACAAAACTAAAAGAAAATAATATTAGGGTGTGTAAGTAACACAATGAACGATTGTATTTTATTTTCTATTGTTACTATGCAACGAGGTAAATCAAAGGATCTTGGCCTAGCTAGAAGAATGTAAGGGGTCCATCAGCTAATTAAGTTATGAGTTCAAGTACTCTCGTTGAAGACTGTACTAACGAGTGAGATATGTTGTAGGTTTTCGTTTCTAAAAAAGTATGCAACAAGCTAATAAATACGATAAACAAAACTTATCAATTTATCCTATTTTACTACCATAATTTTTGTATCTAACAAATATATATTGGTACGTTTATAACAATAGGGTTTTGTTAATGACATAAAAACCACTTTCATGCATTAATTATGGTAAAGTAACCATCAAACCAACGATAATGACTTATAACTGTAACGTTAAATAATTTTAGACATAAAACTTGTTTTTTGTCATTAACATTTCTCATTAAAACAATGTTATAAAACATCAATATAAATATATATACATATGGATGATGAGAGACTTGTTAAACTTACCTGTGGGAGAGGGAGAAGGAAAAGGATGCCTCGTGGGGAGTAACAAAGTGGGAGGTGGTGGCGTAAGATAGCCAGGGAATGTTAACGGGTCCATTTGAGGAGGAGGAGGCGTAGGATAGTAAAGATAAGAAGGTCCTTGCACACGCTGCGCTTGACCAAATGTTCCTCTGGGTGAGGGAGCATAATAATATGGTGTGGACACTGTTGGACCTGTGGGCCCATACACTTGATGATAGTATGGCTGCTGAAGTGCTTGATTGTACATTGCCTGCTAAACACACCCAATTTCATGTTAATATCACTTGTACTATTCTTTAGCCTTTAGTGTACTATACAACTTCAATAAACCATATATTTTTACTCGACTTTTGTGGACTATAACTTTAACAATGTATTTTAGTTAGTAATTGAATTCAAATTATTTTTCACAAAGTTGACAAATAAATTGATTTGGGTATATAAATTCGAAAAATAATAAAAATCTTGAAATTTATTTGTACCAATGTAGTACATTAACTAAGTCAAAGAGAGTACGCTAATTAGTTAATTACACCCATTTAAATAATGTCCTTAGTTCTAGAGTGTTTTTAAAAAATGTAATTACTTACACTGCATTATTACGAATATATATATTAGTTCACGAATATATACAATTATTCTATACTCAGAATTTAAACGTCCAACCTCATAGTTACAAAAGTCATCACGATACTGATAGACCAATAGTCTTTTAATCCTTGAGCGTTTATTTACCATATCTTCATAGAATTTATATATTTGTTGTTTGAAAATGCAAAATACAAATAAATGTTACCAAAAATGACAATGCAATCAACTAAAATGTCTCTAGTAATAGTGTATGTATGTAAAGTAAATTAGTCAATATTAAAACATAAATATTTCTATTTTATTACTATGCTATTAATACATCATGCATATTGTCTTTTTAAAACCTTCACGTAGTGTTCTTGTGTTATCCTTTTTAACTGTATATTAATTCACTTTTTTCTATTTATTTAAATTTTCTTTTAACTATACTCTAAAGCTCAGTTACTCTATAAAAATAAAACGTTAAATATGATGATTTAGACAATGTACAAGAACTTACTTGTTGGTATGCATAATCCGGTGCATATGTCGCATATCTGCATTGATAAAATCCAATAATCGTTTAATCAGAACGCGTTTAAGAAAATATAATTATTTTTCAATGAGAAACAAACAAAATCTCAATAATTATAAAAATCAGACAAGTATCCTTTATTGTCGCTATGAAGTTCACTGATCAAAGACTTCAATTTTAAGGTTTTTCTAGAAAAATATATGTTTTAATTTAACCAAATAATTAAAATCGTATACTTTCATGCTTAAAATAAAAGAAAATGGGACCATTTAAAATCTGTAAAAGCTGAAGGTTGTCTGGAGTTTTATGTAAGCCTGCAATGGCAGCCAACTTGGCAATAAAGCAATACTTTCTTTTACAATAATAAAATAAAACCTTATCTTTGTATTTAAGTTACTTAATTACTTCAACCCTTAATTACAAACATGATTTAAGTAGCACGTAAACAAAATAATGTTTATAACAATAAAAGTGTAACAGAAGTTATTGAATAATGAGCTTAAGAAAATATTGTTGCCTTGGTTGGTATAATGACATGTCATATTTAATTATTTAAAAGTTTGTTTATTAATGTAATAATATAATATTAACTCGCATACCATAACTTTGAGAATAATAAATTTAAAAATATTATTATCATTTTAATCTCATATTGAATCTTCGTCATAATTAAAAAAGTCAACACTGTATGCAATTTAAGCACTGGCAAAACTTTTGTTTTGCCAACTCATTTGTATGTGCCCCCACACCCACTTCTCTTCTGTCAAGACCAACTGTCCTTGAATATATAAATGTTTTTTGACTTCACTTTTTCACCCATTTTCACAAAAAAAGAAAAGAAAAGTAAAAAATGTATAATAACTCACCCATACGGCGGATACATGACGGATGGTGGTGGTGGAGGTGGCGGAGGATGACTTAGTGGTGGTGGTGCCACTCCACTATATGATGATGATGCACCTTGTTGCCCCATTGTATTTGTTCCTTGAAATGTAATATTGCCACCTTGATTCCTTCCTATGTTTTCAATAACAATAAATAAATAAAAACATTAGTTTAATTATGAAATTATATTATATCTTGGTTTCATAAATCTCGTAATTGGAACGCAAGAGGTTAAAGGACGTCATATCCAAAAAAACATGTTAGATAAGTTAGTTTTATCTATAAAAAATATATTAAAAAAATGTAAAAACAACCTTGAGGAGATGGTCGAGGTCGCCCAAGTGACGCGATATTACAATTAGCTCTTCTCCCATCTATCATAGGGTTGGGGTCCTCACAAGCCCGTTTTGCGGATTCAGGATCTCGATAAGTTACCTGGTGTTGAGGTCATCGGTCATGATGTTATTTAAACGACAATTTTATTAAGCATTTTATGAAGAAGTCAGAGCTGAGAAAACAATTACAGTACCTCAGCTCAAAAGTCTGAGTAATGTACCGTTAAACAATTGTTCTATTTACATTTGTATGTGATATTTATTCACTTGGTATCTTAAATGTCATTTTCGCTACTTTCCATATTATCTAATATGACTTATCATACTTAGATTCTAAATATCAAGAAAAGTATAATAAAAGTGTATACTTAAGGTAGGCCTATTTTGATATAAACAAGTCCATGTTAAAACTACAAAATGATGAATATAATAATAATAATAATAACTATTAGTAGAATATACAAATCAAGATCATCGATTCAAGTTTCCCTATCCCTCATTTAACTTCTTACAAAACGCACAAATTATAATATGCATGACAGTTGTCATGTAAGGTTTGAGGTCCAGCAGTTCTCTTCAACAAATACTTAACTCATTAATTAATAACGGATTATGCTTTATTAACAATTAACAATATATATAAGTAAAATAAAAAGATCGAAAATGCTAACCATAGCCCTAAGGGCTATGGTTAAGTTTACTATATTTACAAACCTTCTAAAATTATAACTAATTATTTCCATAAGTATTAAATATTTACATATGTATATATGGAATGTAAGTATAAATATAGAATATAATCACTTGTAATTATTGTAAACTAAGTTGTTGATATTATTTTAGAAAAGCTTAACCATAGCCCTTAGACTTGCCAGTGATTTTATCAGTGATGATAACAGCTTCAAAAATGTCACCAAATTGTATATATGGAATGTAAGCACAAAAGAATCATCACATTATTCATCATATTGGCCTCATTTCGCACGAAAAATCGAGATAAATTAAAAGAAGTAAAAGTATAATAAGAATATGAGATAAGAGAACTTACAAATCCATAACCCTTAGACTTGCCAGTGATTTTATCAGTGATGATAACAGCTTCAAAAATGTCACCAAATTGTTGAAAATATGTACGCATTTCATCCGTTTGTGTCTCCCAAGCAAGTCCACCTACAAACACTTTAGTTAAAGTTGTATCGCCAAATGGAGATCGATAATGTTGGTAGCCTGCCATTGATTGATCGATCTTGAAAAGTTTGCTGATCAAATAATAATAATATGATTATTATTTGTTCATGCAGAATCAAAAGTACTATCTTCTAGTTTTCGGTTTTGATCGTCAACTTCCATGGATATCGGTTCTGAATGCAAATTAGAGGTTGTTATTTGTGTTTGATGAAAACTAATAAAATAAAATAAAAAAAGTTAGAAGAATTAAAAGAGTGGTGGAAGGAGAGAGAGATAGAAAGAATCCGACAGTTGCAAACTATTATTTGCTGGACATCAGAAGAGAGGAGTGGGGTGAGTTTATGGCTTTGTTGTAACAATTGACAGCTGCTTCACAAGAGAGATATTGAGGGAAATATATATACGTGGTATATTTTAATAGGGTTTTGTTAATAAAAAGTTGTTATTAAAATATTCGGACATCTATAAATAATTATGCATATTTAATCAGTATATCGAAGGTATAAAGTTTATTTTGATCTGAATACAAATATAACTAACATCTCCAGATGTATACCCCTTAAAATTGTAGTTATCATTTTCAATATTGATATTAATATATGATAAAGCTAGTAATTATTAATAAATGTATATGTATATTTATAAACATGGGAGAGAAGAGATGAAAAAAGAGAGAATAGTATTTGACTGGATCCTCACTGTCTATCCCATTAATATAATTTCATATCCTCATCTTCCTTGGTTGTCTTTGAATGCCTAGTGTTTTTCGCTTTGCATTTGGACTCTCCCTCTCAATCTCTTCCAGGACACACATACATTCATATATACATATATGCCCATGAGTTCATATATTTGTATATACATTTTACACGTATAATTATACAAGAAAACTAGCAAATACCCATGGTCAAATCCGTGGGCAAACATGGCTACCGATGGATTATCGACGGATTTGGTCTGAAGCTAATAATGACGTGGGTAATTAACCTTCCGTGAGAAATCCGTCAGAACTGTTTCTTCCCAACGAAAGTCTCCGTAGAAAATCCGTAGGAAATCTAATTTTATTCTTTTTAAATGGTCCGTGAGTAATTTGAACGTTACCCACGAATTTCTCACGACTTGTATCCCACAGATTTCCCATACAAAATTTTCCCACGATGTTCCTACGGGATTCTCACGAATACATCTCCCACGAGATTCTTACAAATTTCCCGAAAATAGATTTCCCACGAAATATTTCCTATGCCTAACAGATTTTCCCTACAGATTTCCCACAGAAATTCTCAAAATTTTTCTAATAATCGCCCTTTTTTTCATTTTTTCCAGCGTTTTATACCTGCTTAATGTGATACCAAGATATAAATAACATACGTCTAAATAAGTCAAACATCAAAAATACACAATACGTATCCGAAATACGTCAACTATCAAAAGACTAGCTAAACTTTACATTGGTAAAAGTTAGTTTAGCTTTACATTTGTCAAGTATCAAAAGACTAGTTAATAATACTATTTAGTTAAGCTTTGAACATGATAAGTATCGAAAGACTGGTTAATAGTTGGTTAAACTTAGCAAAAATATTTTTACTTAACCGGCGTCAATACTAACTAGGTGGTGGTGGGAACTTTTCCTTGTAACTCTTTGTTAATAGTGCAACTTATTCTTGTAAATTTTTAAGCTTCTCTTCCTTCATCTGATCTCGTTCTTCCCTCACTCGATTTCGCTCTTCACATTGTGCAAGTTTAGCTTTCAACTTTATAAAAAGAAAATAATTTGTGCTTCTAGTAGCATGTAAACTTGGGTGCATACTAACATGCTAAATGAGAGGTCACTTTTTGTATGTTTCTATTAAAATGAATGTGTTCATTTTATCTCATATCACTTGATTTACGTGTTTCTAGCAACAACATATGTTATATGTTACCGTATAGTATATATATTGAACGTCTAAGTATAAAAGAGTTAATATACATATAATCAAGACGCACACAAGTGTCATCTCATCCCTAGAATATAGGCATGGTTTTTTAAATGTCTCAATTTGGAGACCGAGAGGACATAGAAAACGGTAGACCAAGCACACAAAATATAATGTTTAACTTAGTACATTTTGATACAAAAGGGTACAAAGTGAAGATGTAATTACCTTTTGGATTTCAGTTTCTGATTCTATTAAACCGACCAAAACTTTTGTACACCAAGACAATAATGATCATGTGGACCCTTCATAACTAGATAATAATTTCAGTTAGTTTGTACAATACCAACTCATATAAGCATTTATAGGTGGATTTAAATTAAATAGACAAATTGTAATATATGGTTATCAAGCTTTGGAAATTATTATATTGATGATTAGGTGGCTTTGATCTTTGGTTAATATTGGACACTAGCGATATTCTTTATTGCGTTGATTCTCTTTTTTATTTTGATAAATCAATAATATTCTCATACACATGCTTGTCGCAGCGTATTTCGTATATACAAGTCATAAACATGACCATTAACGTAATTGATATCGACTTTCCGTTACTTGGACTATGACATCCATCGACCGGCCTACAAACAAAATAACAGAAATATATAGCTTGATCGAGTATGTATTATATTGAACTCGTAACCCTACACTCAAGTTCGACCCAAATTTAATCAATTTAGCTATGTCATTCTCTAATTGGTTTGATCTTCGTACTAGTAGTATCGGGATGATAGCCCATCGGCCAAACAAATTGTGAGTTAAGTCTTACCTAAGATAAAATATGTATATAATGTGAGTTATGTATAAATAATACATGAGTTTATTAGTGGTGTGTGTTTGCCGTTTAAAGAAACGAGAAGGGTTACTGTAAATAGTTTAGTATTTCTTTTATATAATTATATTTTTAGTCTCTTAAATATTTAATATATTTATTTATAATTAAAAAAATAAATTAAATATTTTATTTATTTATAAAAATTAAAAAGTCTATAACTTATATAAAAAAATCAGTTATGATATGTTATTCATTTTATTAAAATTAAATTCGTCCCACGTTATAGCGAGTCTATAAACTATATAAAAAATTGAACAAATAAAAATTAAATTTGTCTCGCGTTATTGCGGGTCTATAAACTATATAAAAAAATGGCCACAATATTTTATTAATTTATAAAAATTAAATTCGTTCGACGTTATCGCAGATATATAAACTAGCAACGATCAACATTTCTTTCGTATAGTTACACTTTCGACTCTTAAATATTTGATGTATTTGTTTAAATTAAATAATTCGGTTACAATATAAAAAAATTGACTAAATATTTTAATCATTCATAAAAGGTTAATTCGCCGCGCCTTATTGCGGGTCTATAAACTATATTAACAAATCGATTACAATATTCTATTCATCTATAAAAATTAAATTCGTTCCGCGTTATTGTGAGTTTATAACCTAATATATATATTACGATAAAAGAATAGGTATATGGTTATTTAGTAAAAACATACTCCGTATATGTATATATGTGAAAAATGTTTCCCATAAATAGAAATGTCCCAACAGTTGTAACACATTATAGAATCTGATACGTACAATAATATTGTCCCTAAGTACGTTGCAACATTTATAATCACCTTAATACGTGTTTGAATGAGGCAAACATAGCAATATGGTTAAATCAAGACGAGAAAAAGTTTAAGACTTCAATCGACTATAATATATAAAAATATGTGAATTTTAATGATATTAAAGTATAAACACGTTCAATTATAAAAAGAAGTTGATATCGATTCTTCTCGCACATTATCATAATAACTTGATGACCTATAAACAATTGTTATAGATTTCTTTTATGTTGCTTAACTAATTTTCTAAACATATATGAAAAATATACATATACATATATATATATATTAATTAATTATATACTAATAGTTTTGAACTTCTTTTTTCTACCAGTCAAAATTTTTATAAATTAGCAGATGTTAGGGTAAATACAAACAAAATGAAAGAAAAATCACAAGGAACATTTACAATGGGGTTATAGCAACATTTACTTCAATTAATTTTTCTTTAAAATTACTCCTACTTAACTAAAAAAAACTCTTGTGATTGCATCCTACTAAAAAAGTCATTTAAAAAAACACTTGTGATTGCATCTTACTAAAAAAGTCATTTAAACCATTAGAACCAAATAAAAAAATCTTTTTATTACGAAAGGCCCAAATAAACTAAATAAAATTCTGATCGTTACGTTAAATCCGACAAGAACGAAAGCAGTGAAATCCAAAGTTTATTCCCATTTTCAGAGCATCAGGAATTTTGAACTTTTAATTAATTACACATTAGAGTAATACGAAGTATTTAACATTATAAATAAGAAAAAGAAAGAAGTTAATCATGATACCACGTTCCCCTAAATCAGTCATTGCTCATTAATTAGCATGGAAAATTCCCATATAAGTGCTCAAATTTGAGTTTAATTTCTTCAATTTTTGTTTCATATATGTTGGTACATTTAACTATATAATTAAAAAGTGCATTTTAAGTTAAGCAAGCATGCATATATTTTCTTGATTTGGATTAATTTTTGATATTTCTTTAATCTATTGAATATATTATTTCTTTATTAAAAGTTTTTGGATTGATAATTGAAAGTGCTTTCTAGGACTTGGATAACAATTTCGTATGGCGTTCTTTTACATAATTGAGTAATATACTATCTTGTTGTATAAACATGGTCGATTACCAATTTTCTAAGGAATTGTTTTTAGATGTGTAAATATATAGTTTTCGTGGATCGATGATCATGGCTGAATATGTAACGGGTGTGGATGCCCACAATTTACAAAACCCACTAGCTAAAGAAAGCACCAATGATTTAAAGGTGCGATATGGTTGTAGTGCAGTGTGCTGCAAAGAGCTAGCTTTAATTAGTACATCAAATTAATAGTATGTTGATCAACTTCCTTTTTATCCTTTTCATTAAATGTACACACATATGTTTTATACTTTTAAATTTCACCCCCTTTCTTTTAAATAGTTTTTGGTAGGAGAACGAAACTAAGTAAAATCAATTTATTAATAATTTCAGCATTAATTTAAACTATATATATAGGAAGGAGTTCGCAAGAATGAAACTCAAAGGAATTGACGGGGGCTCATGTTGGTTAACCGTATTCTGAAACACGGAAAAAAATCATTGGCTTATCAAATTATCTATCAAGCCGTGAAAAAGATTTAACAAAAGACAGAAACAAATCCACTATCTGTTTTACGTCAAGCAATACATGGAGTAACTCCGGGTATAACGCCCATGTTGTGGCATGCAATTCCACCCAGAAGGTAGTGGGTTACTTCTACATCACGTCCTTGTATACACATGAAAGTTTCAAATTTTGGGGAAGGAGGGAAGCAAATCTTAGTCCTTGATTTTTTTCATAAGAAAACGTTTTTAACATTCATTTGTAATAAATGTTAAGTTTTGAGTAACATTCTCACATATGAATGTTAATAACATTCATTTGTAATGAAATCAAGGTCTGAGATTTGTTAACATTCATCACAGAGAATGTCAATTAACATTCATCACGGTGAATGTTAATTAACATTCATCGTGACCAGATTAATATTCATCGTGACCAAAATTAACATTCACCGTGATGAATATTAACTGATGATTCATATTTGCTTTCCACTTCTCCAAAATTAGATCTTCCCTCTGGATCATCCATACGTGTATATATAGCAATACCTAAATTATAGTTTTTCTTTCTCAAAAGAAATATGAACTTTGAAAACTAAACTAATGTGTATTTATTTATTTATTTATACTAGTTAGCTGAATTGGTGAATGATAAAACCACGTAAATGTTTTGTTTTATTTGCATCTAACTGTCCATCTAGATTGGGATAGCTTGATAAATGCCTCTCAACAAATTTTAAACAGTAAATATTTCGCGAACTGTACTCTAGCTAATATTAAGACCGTGGTCTTCTATTTTCAGATGGTGGAATTTAAGAATCGATCGAGTTACCAAATAATATCAACGAAATTCGTACTCTTGGTAGAAAGTCGCTATCGAAAGGAAAAACTCTAAAAGGTCTTGATGCCGTAATCCAGATCGTCATATGGAGGCTTCGTAATTCTTTCACCTTCAGTTCAAAGAAGCCAAATCGAATGATGTTATCTGATGAAGTCATGTTTCTGTCATATTCTTCGAATAGTGAATCTGAGCAAGAAAAACATTTTGAGTTGGCTAGATTGGCTTCGTAAACCCAACCTTGTTTAGGATCACAAGTTGCAACTTTTAATGCGTCCCTAGTTCCTTACTAGGGTAGGAATTTTTCTTTACATAATTCTGTCATTTTAATAGGAAAAAATAAAAGATTTTATATTTCACCATCCTTTTATTAATTTATACATCTTCCTAACACGACAGCTCGAAATCCTCGTTAATTAAAACACATAAACCAAACTATAACTCGTCTACACATATCCATCATATCAAAGATGTTAAGAGAATATAGCAAAAAAATGTAAATGAAAAATAAAACCAGAAAACAAATGTCCATTAATTAGTAACCCCACAATATCCTCCATCCGAAAGGGCTTCCTAAAACCATAACATTTATTGTCCTCTCCTAATATCTTTCTTTATGGCTTTCCTGCATTCGGGTGGTCCTCTTGCAACTCCCTCCATGGAGGACCCTATCCCCTCCATTCAACAAACTTATTTCCTTTTCATTTTCGGGTTTGTAATGTACTACGTTCTTGCGAAATGATTACGCAATTCATGTGAAAATTATGTGATATATGATTTGAGCTTTGATGATAAATATGTTAAACAGAACATCTTAAATACTTTTCCTCAATTGATTTATCGACCATTTGCTGTTGGTTGATCAATTTTATGATAGAGATATAATCATTATTAATTAATTAATATATGATTGAGGGCATGCATGAGATATGAGTTGTTTGCCATGCTTCGGAAACAAGGAATCGGAAAACAATGAACAAGAGATTTTGCCTGTTGCTCAAGCAAAAGGACACCCCTCTTCTCAATCTCCTGGTAATCTATGCATGCATACAAGTTTTCATCATATCTCTTTTGTTCATCACTAAACAATGCAATATGTATTCTTACCTATATTTTATATTTTGAAATCAGATTGATCCTAATCCATATATTTTTGGAAATTTTTAGTCAGAGTAACTTACCATTGGATCGTTATCAATAAGTTGATCGATCTTCTGAATTTTTTTATTTTAGTGAACACTACGGACTCGCCATCAGGGTCTGCTAGTCAAGCCAATAACCAAAAACAAGAAGATTCTGTTGCGATTGATATAAATGAAACTGATGAAGTTGCAATTAGTTCAGCTTGTAACTTTGGTTTCCGAGATATGGCCATGGCCACCAAGAATTTCCGCAGAGAAACTCTATTAGGTGAGAGTAGAGTTGGAAAAGTTTACAAAGGAACTCTCCCCATTACTGGCCAGGTTGGTACTTGGTGAACTTGATCAATTGCACGTTAACCGATATTATCATATTTTGGCCTGAATCATTTGTTAAAAGTGTGTTTTATATAATCCGTGAAACTGTTTGTATGAAGGTTGTGGCTGTGAAGCAACTAGATAGACATGGAACAAAAGCAAACAAAGAGTTCCTTGCAGAAGTCATGATGTTGAGTCTTCTTCGCCATCCAAATCTTGTTGAACTCATTGGATATTGCGCCGATGGAGATCAACGAATTCTTGTTTATGAATACCTGAAAATGGGTTCATTGAAGAATCATCTGCATGGTATTTTTTTCCTCTTTAACTAGAATTCAGAGTCTAACTAATTAAAAAGATGAAGTTCATGGAACTCATAATATAATTAAGAATATTAACCACTATACTTTTTTAAAAGAGGAAAAAATAGTATTCCATTTAAATAACTTGAGCATAATTATGTCATTCTATATAATTATCAGTTTTTCACTGCAATAACAGAGGTTCCACCCGAGAAAGAGCCGTTAGATTGGATCACAAGGATGAAAATAGCATCTGGAGCTGCACAAGCTCTCGAGTATTTACATGAGAAGGCAAATCCACCTATTCTTTATCGCAACTTCGCGTCTACAAGCATTTTGCTAGACGAAAAGTTGGAGCCAAAGCTCACAGATTACGGGCTTGTAAGGCTTGAAATCGAAACTGGAAATAGTATGCAGCAAAGGATGGTGCATAGTGTTGGTTGTGCTCCAGAATATGAACAAAACGGTGAGCTCACCCCAAAATCCGATGTTTACAGTTTTGGAGTTGTGCTACTAGAGCTCATTACTGGACGAAAAGCCCTAGACACCACTCGCCCGACAGACGAGCAAAATCTTGTCATCTGGGTAAATCTCATGGGCCTGATCACTTCAACAAATATGTAATTTCTCAACGATTTCATGTAACCTGAGAATTCCTAAACTTATGTCACATTTACACAGTAACAGTATATTAACGAGAAACTAAAATCTACACTCATAAATGTATTTAGTATTAAAAGTTCACATTTATGAAATATAAATGATTATGCACGAAGATTGTATAAAAATTCACACTTATAAAATCTGTAGATTTGAAGTTTTAATCTCTAGCTAATTTTTATATACAGAGTGTGGACATTTAGGTGATTTGATCACATTTTTTTTTTGTTTATGAGTTTCCCAACCTTTTAAGTGTGAAGTTTAAACACAATCTGAGAAGACATGTGTTTCTAAACACTTGCTAGTAACTCTGCAGTCTGCACACAGATAAGTGATTGAATATATATCTAAAAAGTGTATAGAATTATTTCATTTGCTGTAATGTCTCTTTATATGTTTAAAAGATATCATGAAATATGTGAAAAGTTTACATTAATTTTATTGACTGAAACAGGCACAACCCTATTTTAGAGATCCAAAGAGATTTCCTGAAATGGCTGATCCAAAGTTGAAAGGAGCATTTCCAGATAAAAGTTTGAATCAAGCAGTTGGGGTAGCGGCAATGTGTGTACAAGATGACTCAACTGTTCGACCCATGATCTCCGATGTGGTGGCTGCTCTTAGCTTCCTCACAATGCCTCCTGCACCACAACCACAGACTGATCCTGCTCCTTCTTCTACCAATGATCAACATGACAAAACTCATTCATCATGTTCGTCGTCAGAAGAAGAAAAGCCCAAAGAAGAACATGAAGTAGCATCTAGTCAGAACAACGACGATGATACGAAAGATTATAGTGATGATGATGATGACGAAGATGCTGATGATGATGAACAAATTCCTATAAGAGTCAAACACAAGACTCAGTATGATGAAGGTAGAGGTGGCACTTCATCATCTGAAAGTTTATATAATGAAGATGATTATGGTGAGGACGAAAGTCAACAAGAAGAAATGAGCTACCTATCAAAATCAAAACCAAAAAGTATCAAAAGAAAAGTTACATTTGAAAAAGAAAAAGGAAGTGTAAGTAGGAATTCATCGAAACGAAACAACAAGAGCTTCAAAACACATTCAGGTTCGAGTATGAGAAAGAAAAGCGTGAACCGAAAATCATCAAGAAATGACACAAGGATCGATAATGATCAAAATGGTAGTGAGCCCTACATATCGAAAAATAAATCGAGCTCAAGAAGCATCAAGGGCTTCAAAACACATTTAGATTCAAGTTCGAGCAAAAAAGGTGTTTGTAGGAAATCATCAAAAAACAATGGAAGAATCGATGGTAATATGAGCAAGAAAGGTCCCAACGCTTTTGAAGATGATCAAAGTAGTAGTGCGCCCTATGAATCAAATAACAAGTTGAGCTCAAAAAGAAACATGCAGTTGAGCTCAAGAAGATCAGAAAACAAAGAAATTGAAAATGGTGAAAGCAGCGACTCATCATTCTCATCAGATAGTGGTGATAACAGTAGAAAAGTTGTTGCTTACGAATCAGCAAGAACAAACTTCAGTGAATCTATTCGATTGTGAGCAACAGTTTACCATAACTCTGAATAGAATAAAGGGTTAAATGCGTGCAAGTTCAAAGGTATATATACATACGCTAGAATTAGAAAGTTCAGTTTAGAATCGTGTTCAGACAACAAATGAGTGCGTGATATATGTTTGTATGTAATTTTCATCAAAGGTATAATCTTTTTCAGGTGTATATTTTGTTAAACGTAGAGTATGTTCAGGTTTTTAAGATTGACAAAGGTCAAAATTTATTTTGAAGTTGAACTGATATATAACGCCTAGACGAAAGCTTTTAAAATCGGTGTTTATTTTGACATAAAGTATGCACAGCTGTATCACAACACCAATTTCATAATATATCCCCAGCTTCTTTTTTGAAAGTTATGTTCTCTAGCAACTTTTGGTAGTTCACTAAAAGATTATCTTGGTCAGGTAATAAAAGATAAAGATTTGTTTATGGGTCAGGTTTCTTTAAATAGATGAAAAAGAGTCAGGACGGGCCCCATGAAATTGAGAAAAGATAATATTTAATTTCACCTCCAATGCAAGTATTGGAGGAATTTGAGACCTTAGATCATGCCAATTAATTGTTTGGAAGAAAGGATGATCTTTGAGAGAAGCATAACCATCATGTCCTGCACCTGGTCTTCTTGCAGGATCAGTGTCCTACATTGTTGCATTTCAGTTAACAAGTAACAGACATATTAAAAAAACAATCATAGTATCTGCAATTTACAAAAATATCACCAATCAAGACTTTAGATACCAACGAAAGCCACTAGCCCAATGGAAAAATTGCACCATCTTATAGCTTACTAATAATGATAGAAGACGATTCGAGATGGTCAATCTCCCAAGAACATTAACTAGACTAAGAGAGTAATTGAAACAATTTTCTTTTCTTTCCTATCCTTTTAAAAGCAAAACTACATTACTTATAATGAAAACAAAATAACTAACTTAAACTACTGGTTTGACAAGTTCTCCCCACTCTCCTAAACTTACTATTAACACTTGAAAATAAATAACTAGCAAATAAACCATGATCTCATTCACAAGACCATGTCCACTAAAATACTAATTTATTCTTGCAACTAATAAACATGCATATTGACTTCTCTTCCCATGCACGTATCAAATAACTTATCAACAAGATCTCTAGCTTCATCTGAAAAATAATCCGGAAATCTGATATCTCAGGCTACAATTCGTTGGAAAATCAGCCACTTGCTTGCATCTTTAAATGGGGAAGTTCCTGATATTATCTGATACAACGTGCAGCCAAGTGCCGGCATATCATTTCTGTACACGTGCAAGTTTTTTAATAACTATTCAGTGTTGAACAACACTTTGGCAATATCAAAATATCAGAAAAAGAAATCTTTACCCAATGGTTGCATGAGATGAATTTAGTACTTCCGGAGGGACACAAGCTGCCGTCCCGACAAATGTTCATGCTTTGTCATCTAGAGAAAAGTATACCAAAGCTTTAACATGTAATTATGCAAGTAGAGGTGACAATATGGATGGGTCGGTGCAGGTTGGATAACGTGTCAAATGAATCAAGGTTGAAACAAGTAAATTTGAGTACAGCTTGACCCGGACCAGGTCAGGTTGGGTTGAACCAAAAACACTCTTTTGTCCGTTTTGTAATAATTTATGTATTAAATTATAATTACCAAAAACAATATAATTTCTTCAATAATATATCTCTTTGAATAAAAAGACTTAGGGGGTTGTATGCATTACAAGATGGGCGATTTTCACCCCATTTGACTAGTTCAACCCATTTGACCTGTTGAAGATTGAGCACATCGCAGATAGACCTCTTCATAAGCAAATGGGTGGAAATTACCACCTATGAGTTATAGCACCTTAGACGACTAAAACAGGAATGCAAGTTACCCGATGCTGCATTTGGAAGGACTGTTATACTGCTATCTCGCATGAGCTTTACGTTTCCAAAATCAGCAATCTTGATACGTCCATCTGATGTAAGAAGCAGGTTTTCTGGCTGTAAATTACACATTGTTAGTAATATCTCAAAAAAGTACTATCGTTCAGCTAGTAATACCTTAATATCTCAAATTATCAATCCCAAATTATGAATGAACTCAAGAGCATTTACAAATTCAGCCACATAAAACCTGGCTTCCTCAGCCGAACGACGTTTCTGCACAAACAAGTTTGAAGATCGTAACATATTATTTTAATCAAGAGGCATTGATGAAAATTTGAAGGGGAAAGAGTTACAAACCCATACCGTCTCCATTGAGACTTGAACCCAAAACCTTGGGTTGATGGTCACCCAAATATTGCTGGACCAAAATTCTTTTAACATAAATGCACAACACAATTAGAAATGCAACAAAATGATTAAATCGTCATATTAATATATTACCAAAGCCAGCAAAAACTAATAAATACACTGGGAACCAACTGCCTCGATTGATACTTGGGACCTAATTCTAAGCCAACAAAAAGATTACCATAAATGTACAACAAAAATAGAGATGCAACAAAATAACTAAATCATCTTATATAACCAAAGCTAGTTAACATAAATATATATAACCAACATAATTCAAACGAAATACATTACAACTAAAATTATAAAAAAATAACCTTTGAATAGGAACCAACTCCATAGATCCTGCCCAATTCAAAAATCATGAATGGTGAAATTCTCGAGGTGCCCTAAAAGCAAAGGTTTTGGATCTAACATTACTATTAGCATTGTTTTCTGAATTGCTTTCAATGCTTAACTTTGAATCAATATCTTTCTCCATTTCACCAGCATTTCTGCCTTATTTTTAATACAATCCCATGTTTAGTTTTCTAAAAAGAAACCTTGGAAACAGAGGCTGTTACACAGACTCCTACTATTAAATAAGGAAACAGAGGACTGTTGAACAACTGACTGAAAAAGCCAAGTATCAATTGAAACAAACCCAGATAGAAAAAGCAAATCTTGATTTCAAAAATGTATGATGCGAATTTTGTTTTATAATGTCCCAAGATATTTTGCTTGGATGTAAATGTGTATTCAGCCTAAAAAGGAGGGAAATTTTTGTCAAGTTAACGTTGGTATCAACTTTCTTGGAATAAAACTTCAAATTTTATTTCATGCATAGAATATTAATAATGACTTCTCATTTGTAACAGTAACAACAATCGTAGTCAAATGTTTTTTATTATCAACAACTTCCTGAATCATAAACTTAATTGATATAGTATATCAATTTAGTGAACCAAATAAACTCGAATAGACACATTACATAAAGGCAAGAAGACCGTGACCTATTCACCTGATCTAGATCATACTATTGAAATTAAGTTTAAGATATGGAAAATTACTATTTCATCGGATATGTCTCTTCTTTTTAAAAGGTAAAGACAGTTTCATTGGAAATTGATTGGTTACATAGGAATGATCAAGGAATTTAATGCAAATACATTCATGCATTGGAATTTGTCATGTAAGCAAACGACAAATATAATTCTATGTACCATGTGCTAACTTACTGATGCGATCGTAACTGGAACATATATTGGTATGTCATGTCATTTTTTTGCATTCAGGAATCAGGTTACATGGAAACATGGAGTGGAATCAAACTAGTCTTTAACCTTTTACGGTCACGACTCACACAAATATTAAAACAAAATAGAGACGCGAATCTGGATGATACCATATTAGATTTTGATATAATCCACATTAATCGGTGATAATATAATACTTAGAGTGTGTTTGGCGCAAGAGATTCTTGTAGGTTTTAAGTGATTTAGATTTTAGTTTTGAAAATCTCCATCTCTTGTAAATATAAAAATCTTTGTTTGACAACAAAAGGTGATAATCATTTGCTTGAAAAAGAATCTCTTAGAATTATTTTTTATAGAAGTTTTTCCAAATAGTTTCTCAAAAGAATCATCAGCTACAATCTCCAGCTACCGACTATAACTCCAGACATCAGCTTTTGAAGATTTGTTGTCAAACACCCTTATGCTCATTGTTTCTTCCATTTTCACCTCTGAAATCCTCCTCAAAGGTCCGTTGCATTCGTCCAAGTCTGGCACACTTCTACCATTGATGCTTGAAGTGAAGGTTCAATTGAATCAGTAACAATTCGATGCATATTGATCAAGTTACTCACAATTATGGTTGAGCCGAAACAGTAATCGAACAATTGAAGCAATTAGATCTGAGATTTGCGAATCAATTCTTTAAATTGACATTGGGACGGTCAATTCGATGCCAGAATCGAGCTCTGATACAACTGATACATCGATCTAGAATCGGTTAACAAATTGAAGTCCGATCAAGCAATTCACAATTAGGAACTCAAGGGTTTAGGAATTGAATTCGAAATTGCTGTTAGCTGAATGATTGATTGATAATAGCTGAATGTTTACAATTGAATACCAAATGAATTACAAGTAGGAATGAGAATTCCTATTAACGGAAATAATAGAAAGAGACAGAAATAACCGCCATTGACTTCTTGAGCTGCCACTTGACTTCATGTGCTATACACGTGTTCATTTAGCTTCGTAACAAAGACAGAGACGTGCATGGCGTCTTCCTGCTTTGGACGGGAAGCGGAGGAAAAACATAACGAGACCTCTTAACGATTGTTTAATTTTAAAAATTAAAAGGTTTTCAAAGTTTATGAAAATACTTTATATTTAATTATTTTATTACTCGTGTATTAACAAGATAGTGCTAATGATTCTAATTAATCGTATTAAATACATTAGCTATTGATACATATACAAAAGAAGATTGGGAAAAAAAAAACCCTAATATTAAATTAAGTATTAAATTTAAATATATATTTCAGTATATAATTTATAGTAAAACTGAATATGCATTTCAAAATAGTTTCGTACTTTGAAGGATCAGCATAAACTAATTATTCAACCTCTTTAACACCCTACCACTAGCTCATTCCTTGTTTCTCACTACTTTAAACCGCTCCCACTACTCATTTCTTTATCGCCTATTTATTACGACTGATAACTGGTAGCTCCATTTTGACCACGTTAAAATCACTAATTTAAAGATCTAACCGGTACAAAATTACAACAAAATAAAGACACCCTTTATCTTCAAAGGTATATACATGTTACCCTCAAACCACAACTAATTAACATTTCAAATTCTTTCAACAATTAACCTAACCCACACAACCATTTTAACAAACAAAATAATTCACACTTCTAAACAACTCTAACCATAAAAACAAACAAAATGTACCATGACCCAAAAACAGTTGGTGCTATAGATCCCACCCATCCTTCCTCCTATTGAAATCAACCTTTCTATCTGATAAACCACCATACATCTTTGTAAACTTGTCTAAACAATTACTTCGAACCCGATAATGTGCTTGCGTATTTTCACTTATCGCAACCCCCGATAACTTTGATGTATCGATAGCCCACGCTGGTTTCACGTACTCAACACTCGGCCCTGAAGTAGCATTCGCGTTCAAGAAATTCATCAACACATCTTCACAATTAAAAAACTCGTCCACTACCGCCCTCCCTGCTTTCGCTTCTTCACTCCAATACCTGTCAAACGCCACTCGAGTATCCATAAACGCTGCACCGGTCAAAATCATGTTATACCCATTAAACCTCCGGGCGTGTTTCTCTCCACGGTACACCAACGGGCCCAGCCCGTTCACAAGCCGTGGATAAAATCCAACTAACCGATCTGGATTTTCTCGCCATACTTTGAACCCGCGTTCAATATACTCACAACTCATCATGATGTCATCGTCTAGCTCGAGGACGGCCCGTGTCTTTATCAACGGGTCAATTTTGAACCGGTTGTTTAACGAGTTCTTTTCCTCGACCCGGATTCTCACTGGGACTGCTGAGTCAAACTCGGATAAATCAGGTGGTGTCCCTTTATTCCATACCACCACAATTTCCCGAACTGAAGGACACTGAGAATAATGTTGGACGTACCATTTTAAGTTCCATAATCGGGCATCGTACGTCATGGCCACCATTGTGAACTGAGAGTAACTGTTGTTGATTGTGTATGGCTCTTGGCCACCACTTCCTCCAAATAAGTATCCAATTCCGACAATCATAAGCGCAATAGAAACTATGAAGATGACTAAAAATGCAAACCGACCAAGACTAGTTTTTGGGTTCATCTTACACCGAAGAATAGAACTCACACGGTTCAACCGGCTCAAGTACTGCCTTATCATAGACGACATTAAACTTGATCTCTCCCAAACCAAAAACGAATCGCTTCGTTTCTTTATACTATGCGGACACCAGTTAAGCGGGACAATGCACCTCACGAACCCAAGCAACATGCCCATCACGAAAACAAGCAAAACCGCAGCTAATATCAATAAGCACCCAACAATAAACCTTCGCGAAAAATCCCCTGATGGGGTTCGATCCCCATCTGAAACCGCAATCCACTGCCCAGACCTTAGCTGTTGCAAGTCTAGATGGTGCGACCGAGCTCCATTCCATGCGTTCTTACCTTTTGTTGGTTTTTGAAACCCTAAATCGACTTCAACTTCTTTATACTTATAAGGGGTAAGAACTTCAATTTTGTACACACGAACACGTTTCCCATACGTCTCGCCATCATCTTGTCCCGGCCGATACACATTTCCATTGTAAACAAAGGGTCTACCACCGTTTCGGGCTCCGGTTTTTTTGTCCCAATTGTAAACCGGGTTTTTCTTATGTTGTTTCCATGGACCCAGTGGTGTGTTGCTATACCAGATTTCAAGCTCCCCATTCTTTTTAGTGTTGATTCGGCTATGATCTGACCCAAAAAGCCAATACCTTGATTCGTATTCGATGATAAATGAGTCGATTAGAGGTCGTTTCAAAATTATCTTTTCGAGTTTCCACTTCAACGGAAACTCAACTGCTCGATAAAGACGAAGATCGCCCTTTTTACTTCCTTCAGGCATCATATATATCTGCGTCAAGCACATAAAAATTAGTGATACACAATAACAATATAAGTAATGATATAATCTATGTTGCTAGCAATATACATTTTGCGTACTTTTATATGGATACTTTTACATGGTTGGTTTATATTTCAGTGACCACGCGGGGTCCACATTTAAAAGTACACAATTTTGTTAACAGCACATATCATTTCTCACAAAATTAACAGTTTGAAGATCATACTTGACCGTCGTAGTCGAATACGTATGGATACGATAGATGCCATTCTTCATCCAACACGACCCCCATTTGTTCCCATGTTGCTCCGTTGTTAAGGCTTCTTGCAACGCCGATATCACCTTGCATGGTGATTGAATTTTTGGTCTCGAAGAACAGGTAGAGAATGTCACCCTGAAACATGTTTTGACTTTCAACGTCAAACACACTACTGTACTTTTGTTTCTTGATCGATTCAAATAATTACAGATCACATAAAATAATATAAAAAGTACAAACATTAAAGTACAAAATAGAAAAAGAAAGAAAAAAAGCAAAAGGTTTATATCCGAAATCTCATTTCCTGGATTAAAGTTACTTTCGTCATATAAAAATAGAAAATTTGGATAGTGAATATTGACTTCTGAAGATATGCGCTGAAATAAATAATATACTAATAGCTTTATTTATAGTAATATATAATATTTCTTTGAAATATCATTACTAAAGATTTTTTTGGTTTTGATGTGTCTTTTGATACATTACATTTAAAAATAATGTATAATTTTTTAATGCATTAAAGTATAAATAAAATAAAATTATGAATAATTCAACACTTGTTAGGTTTAGAGAGCCTTTTTAGTTAATGATGTCACATATTTCTAGAATCTTAGCATTTATTCAATTTACATCAAAATAACTCAGCAATTAATCATTGTAGGACGGTTATAGGACATCTAGCACATTGCACCCGTAATATAACAATAACTTATTAATCGATTAATGTTATAGTATGTTTGTTAAATGAAATGCCATTTTTAAATGGTACTTTGTAATATTTTTTTAAAATTTTATAGATAATGTTTTAATATATTAAACTAATTATTTATATTAACAGTAACTTTAATGATTTGTACTTAATTAAATTCCAAAGGAATAAGAAATATAAGGTACACTAAATTTAAAGTTATTAAATTTCATTATAACAATATCAAATATATAAAGAAGTAGTTTTGAAATAATAACTTTCTTATTTCATATATAATTTAATAAGGATAACTGAATAATTATAATTTTATTTTGAGAATTTAAGATTCAACAAGTAAAATGCATTATTAATAGTATTAGATATTAGATTAGATATTAGATACATACAAAAGGGAAATACTCAATTTCAGAAGGTTTTATCTAGATTTATTTCTTACTTTTAATCTTTATGTAAACACGATTTATGTGAACACATAGAAGATAACTACCAAAAACAGAAGCTTCTTCTAATACATAAAATAATACAAAACAGTAGCTTCTTCTAATACATAAAATAATACAATATGTATTTACCTTAATTACTTCTTTTTTTTAAATGGATATAAATAGTAACAGTTCATAAGAAAATGAATATATGTTACCTGTCCACTCATACATAACAAAAATAACAATTAATATTCATGTTGCCATAAAACTAAATACTTTTAAGGAAAAAGAAAACTGTGCTAAATTTGAAGTTTTATAAGTATAAAAGTAAAGCTAGATATGTGCATATATGAAAGTTAATGAATAAAAATATAAAAAGAAATTATTTTTTTTACTCTGCAGTATAAAACTTGTGGGATATTCACAGTACACTTTTTATCCCCAATATTTAATTAATCACCTTTTCACACTTTAAATTCTTCACCTCTTCAAAAACTATTTCATTAGACCAATTTCTCCACTCAAATTTACGGTTTTTACCAATATATGCATTTTAAGCATATGCGTATAGCTAAAAAAAAGTATGAAGTCAATCAATTTGTTTTATTGGATAATTCCGACCTGAAGACAACAGTCATCTGAATGATAGAAGATAAAATCCCAAACCAAAATGTAAAAAGACATCACCTTTTTAACGGCAAATAGCAAAGCAGGTGAAAAAGAGGTCAAACTCATATCACAGTTCACAGGCAATATCCACATCCACATCATAGTACAAAATAAGATGCCTTAGCAAATTTAGTACATACATAAAAAAAATGAAAAATTGATTCAAATATTTCCCTTTCCACAAAGATTATATATCCATCTTTTGTAACCAAAAATGCCAAACACTATTCATATTTCTTGTTAAACTCATTAACGGAGTATAATTCTCATGTGTAAATTACAAGTAATAAAAAACAATTTCAAGCATCAAAAACTTTACAAAAAAATTTGTTTTTATACCTGAACATAAAGAAACGGATCAGCAACAAAATTACTTGGAAACCCGGAGTCACTAACCAAACCGCAAGTTACCACAGGGTTAGCCACAGGCCATGCTGCACTCTTGTTCTCCCAAATATTAA
Organism: Logfia minima; assembly: GCA_963921325.1. NCBI lineage: Eukaryota > Viridiplantae > Streptophyta > Magnoliopsida > Asterales > Asteraceae > Logfia > Logfia minima. The sequence goes on along the minus strand of OY992774.1, from coordinate 5,500,297 downwards.
TCTGCAACCAAATCATTCAAGTTTTAATCTTTTTTCAAATTTAATCATAACCCATTTCATTTCATCAAAAACCCACCAAAACCCAACAAGTTTTTTTTTTAAATTCAATTTTAAAATGCTACAACTATACAAAAAGAAGAAAAAACGTAAAACACTTACATCTTCAATTGGTTTGAGTGAAAACGGTGAATCCCCATAAAAAACACCAATTGACCATGAACCTTCACTGTCCTCTTGACAACCGAATGAATTATTTCCATACTTGTTCATGTTTGGGTACTTATAAAACGTATAAGTATACAAAAATCCAAATGAACTGAACACCATAAACGATACAAACAAAAAAGAAATAGTAGATGAAGCGCCGCCATTATCATTCACGCGCCACCACCGTTGCCGGTAAGTTTTCTCGGTTGTTCCGCCGGTTACACCACCAGTTACCATTTTTGTACAAATAAATAAATAAAACTTAACTTACGCAAAAGGTGACAGAAAACAATTAATTACAACTAACCACCGAAAACACAACCATTTCCCATATAAACATAAATATGAATATATACCAATCAAATACTAAAAAAGGAAAAAATAATCACAGAGAAATTAATTAAATGGTGGTTTTTGATTTGTGTCTGAAATTATGGAAGAAAAGGAAAAGTGTAAAGAGAATAGGCAGTGGGTGTAATAGTTATAAAGGTAGGGGGAAAACGTGGCTGCGTGCGTGTATTTGTTGACGAATTTGTTTGAATTTACATCTTTGACCAACATGGAGAAATAAAAGTTTTCTTTTCTTTTTTGAAGTAAAAGTTCTTTTTTCTGGCTTTTATCACGTTAACCGTTATATATTATACTATAATACCTCTTTCAATACTTTTAAATGTATTTTTAACTAATAATGAATGAATATTTTGTAGACATGATAGCTAGAGAAATAACTAATTTAATGAAAAGAGATTATTTATTATTTGTGTTAGGTTTGGATGGATCTAAATATAACATTTCTAAGTGATCAAATTTTGCTTATTAGGTTTGGATAGATCTAAGTATAACACTTTTATATTATCAAATTTTGCTTATAAATGAACGTGACATATGATTTCATTACCAACTACATTAATTTTTCTTCTCTCTCCCTGTTATCACTGTCTCATTTTATTGTGTTACGACATATGACATATGATTTGGTAAATATAATTTTGTATGTATTGTATTGTATTTGAGTTTCATGTTTAAATAATGAGCAAATATATATATATATATATAAGTATTGTAACTAATTAAATATTAAAAATAACTTGATGCCACAATGAAGATTATATGATTCTTTTCTTTATCTAGTTGGTTATGTTATAACTACAAAGCTTAACTTGTCATTTTGCCAATAAAAGGTATTATGCTTTTAATATTGTCTTTCAGAGATTGAAGAGGTATTTAGCATTTAGTTCTGTTTTTAAATTATTATTTTTAGTATGATTGTGAAACTAATTAGTTAATTTACTTATATAAATGTGTGTTGGAAATCGTTGTTTTAAGAAGGGGTTAAAGTGAAGATGCATGTAAGATTAGCTAGGTGGTTGGGACATCTGAGCCTGTGAGGGTATGGTAAAAATGTAAAATCGCAATAAATTTTAATACAAAAATAGCCTTTTTATTTCAAAAGTATTAAGGAGTATTTTTAGTTTTTTACTAAAAATAATAACAGTTGTTACAAGATGTACGTACGTTATAAACTATTAATTAAATACGGAGTACGTGATATTAAAAAAAAAGAAGCTAATTCCGATCCCTATGAAAAGATTGCATGAATCGCATATTGGCATATTGATGATTTGCCGCAAACATTGAATTGCTGGTTGTCAAATGACGCAAAACGATACTTTAAATGCTCGCGTTTGGTGTCGCCGTAGATATAATCAAGTTTTAGCTTCTTGATGATGATGATCATTATAAATTTATAATCGCACTAGAGTTTTCACTTGGTTATACAAAATTATCATTATATCCGCACATAGCAGTTAACGATAATAGTATTTCATTCGTAAAGTATGATAAAATTCAAATATTAATACTATACGTTTGTATCTTAATTATATAAAAATTAAATTTTTATGTCTTAAACATTAACCTCAACAACAATTAATATCTAAATTATCCTTCATTTAATTAATTATTTCCCTTATATGATAATTATCTTTTTATTTAAATCTTTATTTCTTTATCAATCTACGTATTTCCTTAATTATATCTAATCATTAGACATCAAATAATTACATAATATTTATAATACTCATCACTATTACGAATATAATCAATTGAACGTGTACTATTTAATAGTTAATTTTAAAAAAAATCAACTTTTTACACCAATATCATAAGTAAATGAACTTATGCAATGAGAATACTAGTGTAGTATCCGCACTATGAAGCGAAATACAATGTTTTATTATAAATTGCACTTGTATGAAGTCGTATATTATTTTTGTTCTTCACGGATTATCTATTATTTATAAGGTGACCCAATAACGGTAGTTTACTCGTATTTACAGTTCAGGATTCAGGATACAGTGGTGAGTCTTATGAGTATTATAAAATTAATATTAAACAAAAATTACATAAGTTATATTTAGAAATGTTGAATCTTAATTTTAAGAGTTTCCATATATAAAACACAAAAAGGCTTTATATATTAGTATAGATATAGAGATGTAAAAAAATTAAGTTATGTAATCCGAATATGTGAAATTCATTTAGTTTATATAAATTACGAGACTAAACGTAATATATGTCTTGTTGTTTTGTGCAGGTATTATACTGATACTGTAAATAAGTAATTGATAGTTTCTATATGAATATATAGTGTGAAATTTATATATAGCCAACGTCAATTAAAGTTTGTCAAAGACAGTTGAATATTATAGTTATATTAAAAATTAATTTTAATAAAAGGTATTTCAAAAAAATTGAAAAGCTTAAGCTTCTACACAGGTTAAAGTGTTTAATTAGTGAATATTAAATTACCATGTTGTGATTGTTGTAGATGACAACAAAACGTAAAGGAAGATATCTTGGATGGGATAAGTACAAACGGTGAGGTTTTCGAGTAGGGTACTCTTATAAATAATTTGCACATTTTATACTACTCCCTGTATATGACCCTTTATAGCTCCATGTTTTGGAACCACTATTATTCTTAATTTGCGGCTAATTATTTATCCACCATGCATTTATGTTATCAATATTCGTATATTGCTTACTACAATCTATGTGACATCCGTTTTTAAATGATTTATTATTTTATTTATTTTTCGAATTATTTAGACAATGAGCAGAGTCCCTTAAATATATAACATTAATGTTTGTGTCACACTGTCATTTCAACTCGGAAATTCATATAGTATGACATTAATAACGACGTCGTTATTTAGTAAATACGATGAATCGGATATTTTATATTTGTCGAGATGTGATCAAACAAAGAAAAGAAAATCCCTATTTTTGTTTTGTTTTTCATCTAAGAAACACGTTGTCACTTTTATAATTTTCATTGTACGGAGAAAATAATGACGATAATATTTATCATATTTTTATTTTATTTTTACTATTGGTAACGTATAGATGATCATTGTATTTTGAGTAAGGAAACTAATTATACCTATTATATATATGTTTTAAAATAGATCGATTAAAAATAGACTTGAATGTAAATCAATAACATAACACCTGTATCCATATATGAGCTTTTAGTCCGAGCGGTGAAGCAGAAAAATTAATTTATCATTATGGTATTTTTGTGAAAATATTAATTAGCTGGGAGTTTTTCACATAAAAGTGTACTGTTTTTCTTGTATATTTCTACTAAATTACTTTCAGGGCTTATTTCATTTTTTTTTTCTTTAAATGAAATTGTTCTAAATAAGTTTAGAATATATTACATTCAAGATCTTGTTGTATAATATAGTAGATATATTCTTTTGAAAAGACCACTCCAATCAATAATCGATCTTTAGAAAGACTGAACTCACCATTTAACAAAAATAATTTTACTCTACACACAAAACAAAAAAGAAAAAAATATATATATTTATAATGGGGCCCTCATGTTATTCGTCTTGGAACTTTCTCACGAAGAAGAAAATTGAGGACGAAGTTGGAAGACAAAATGAAAACTGGATAGTGTCAACGAAGGATGACCTAAGCCGTGCAAAAACACTCCAAAGACCGAACCATTAGCACCGCTCTTTATTACCAGAATAAGACACACACATGTACACATCACTTTAACCTTCCAAAAACCAACTATTAATTCCTAGTTACCTAAATACACAAAAACATGACATTTTCTAACACTGACCACATAGTGTAGCCGAACATGATCTACATCTATCGAGAGCTACTTCCCACAATAGTTTAATATATTTGACATAATTATACCCACACAAATCTTAAGTCAAATTTAACTGTTAGGAGATCAACATTCATAACATCAAATAAGATTCATAAGATCAACATTATAAGTCTACTCAAAACATTTCTAAGTCCAAAAAATTAAAATTAATGTCTTTAATAACATTCAATAAAACTACTTCGGAAACTACTTAACTCGAAACTAATCTAAAAAAAATAACTTGAAACAACAACTACTTACCATGATCTAAAGTTGTTAAAACTACTCGACCTTCCAAACATAAATAAAAATATACCAAATGTTAAGAATAACTCATTAAATAATATTATAAGTAAAACTATTTAACTAAATTAAAAAAAAAAAAACATTACAAATATTTTATGAATTGTTAATCGATTCTTGTGGTGATAAAAGTTAGTTATATTTTTGTTGAATGAAACAACTTTTAAAATAATTCGATAGAAAATTTAAAAAGAAAACACTATCTTTTTATGTTAAAACCATCTTATCAACTGATATTTTTACGAAATCATTATAATACTAATTAAATTTTTCTTTCCGACACCTTTGGTTAAAAACTCTGTAATACACTCCATAAACTTGGATGCGACAAATCCATATGTAGAAGATCGAATTCAAATATACCATTTAAAGCAAAAAAAGTGTTCGAATTGAATAAAGTAATTAACGTGCATATCGCGTGATGATATCTTAGATTTCTCTGCTAAAAGAAACTTTTGAACGTGAGAAATGGAGTGGTTAATTTTTCAGGAGATCTGCATGGTGTGCTCGTTAAAATAGTTCATCAATAAGTTGACAATGGAATTCAACATATCCAAATTTAGTCATTCTTTTTCTTTTTCTTGAAAGTCAAGAACTTACATACGCCGTCCGTCTTTTACAATCTTAATTGATTTTTCAATTTATAGTTTATATTTATATTTATATTTATTATATTTATCTAATCTATTGTTGAATTCGTTCAAACAAATCTGTATATTTTTTTCATCATGAATGAGTTTATGCATACAATTAGAGTTTAATTTATTCAGCAATTTCAGATAAGGTTTTTTCATTACATAATTTGAGTTTTAATGAAATTCTTTATTTGGAAATGAAAACAACAAAAGCAAACTAATTTCAATATACATAATATATAAACTAGCGTCAGACCTCGTGTACAGCAGCGGATGAAAATTTTGCATGTTAATGTTGATAGACGTATGTTTAATGGTACATGAATGCAAGAATAATTGCTACTTTTTAAAGGAATTTTTTTTATATATTAGTTTAAATTATTGTAATTGTAAATTAAAAAATATGACATAAAGGAAGAAATAAGATATTTACATGTATTATATGAAATATAGTATTAATTGAATTATTTATATATTAAATATATTGAGGGATAAGTGGAGGGATAAAATGGTAATTTCAGATATTCCTTTTTAAAAATTAAAAATGAGACTGTTAAATACTTTATAATGGTTATAGATATAGATAAATAAATAATTGAACTATGATCGTCATTTAATATCAAATTTTATAAAATTGACATTTCTAAAATATTAATATTCATTTAAATAATGAAAAAAACATTGTTCAATGACTAATAATCATTGTTATGAGTAATATATAGTAAATGAGTATTCATTAATGAATATCAACCACGTGTTGATTAAGTTCCATAAGTTTTTTAAATTAAAAATATTTATTTCGATGAAATTTAACTTATAAATCAATAGTATAATACATATTAACAAACATTATAAATTAATATTTATCAATAAATTTTTAGTTATAATAATTTTATAAATTAACATTCATTAATGACTTAAGTTTAAGAATATTAACTAACATTCATTTTAATGAATATTAAACAATAACATTCATAATGATAAATATTAAGTAATTTAACATATAAATTTTATAATATAACATTCATCAAATAAATGTTAACTTTATAATATGTAACTAAACATGTATTAACAAAAGATATAGTGTAACATTAACTTATAACATATATAAATTAACTATGATTAAAATTCAACGAGATAAATAATCCTCCTTAAAAAAGACAATCATTAAGAGCTAAATATTACTAATTGAATAATCACTACTTATAACAATAATTAATGATTATTGAGTAATATTAAATTATTGTTCCGATTAACATTTATTTAATGAATTTTGATGTTCTGGAAAAATTTTGAGTTTTTAAATCTGATGATAAATAACATATATAATTTGATTACTTTTTTATTTCTATATTTTATATGATAAAATTATTTTAATTTTATGTCTTCATCTGCAAATTAAAGATTTCGTAAAAATTTGAAAAATCAAAAATCTCATAATTAGTTAAAATTGACTTCAAAATTATTTGTAATTTCTTTTATTTAGTGCGCAATCTAGTTTCGTAATGAAATTTATGTAGTTTAAAAACTAACATACGCCCCACAGTAGAGCATTGAGCAACAACCACCAAAATATACATACAAGCAAGACATATTTTGTAGCGAATCATATTAAACTTATATCTTGGAATAAATATGCTAAACAAGTACTTTTATTATTTTTATATATATTGACTGCAACTCGAACATCATTATATTCGGATGCTAGTACAAACATTTTTATTATTAATACACAAGTGAAAGAAGGTATAATCACACAATGAAACAAGTGGTAACCAAAGATTGGCATTCCATTATATATCCTTATTCAAAGGGGAAAATACATAAAATAGTTTATCAAAATGGAGACATGAGTTGTAAAGTACGCTTCCTGTATAACTGGAGAATCGACATTTCTTTCTTTTCTTTCAAAATACAAGGAAAAAGGTTAGCAAGTTGTAATAAATAAAGCTATAATAAAATATATATTTTTCTTTTATTAGTCCATTTCTTTTTATTTATAAATTGTCACAATAGAATAATTAAGTTCCAGATATTCGGTTTCTTCCTAAGTATGAGGTTTTTTTATTGTTTGACATTTCCACATATAATCACTTGGTTTCTTATTAAGTAAAATGCCAACCCGGTCTACACTAAAAAATAAAATATTGACTTCTATTCAATTTCCATGTATATATGTATCTAAACTAAAGGGAAAAAAAAGAGATTAATAGCCTACAAAAATGATTTAACCTAATGGTATGTAAGGAGCTTACCAACTAAGAGATTGTAGATTAAAATCTCATAAAAAGCATATGTATACGCATGTGATTTATATACTATGTGATTTAAGTTACTTCATAAGTTTGCGGCTTTCTAAACAAATATAGATGGAGACACTGCCGAATAACAATGATTTCGGATGACAATGTGGTGCTTGTTACTCCGTAAATTTCTGTTTGAGATGTATTTTATTGTTTGCTTTTAAAATGAATATGTAGTTTTAAGTTGTGTTTGTTGGCCCGTAGGTAGTTTGTCTTTTGCTGTTCACCATTTTACCCCTTTTAATATGGTTGTAGCATGTCACTTGTATTATTTCTTGTATTTGTGATGTTATGAGTCTTTGTATTTTTATCTAGTATTTTGTTTAAAGGTAATAAAAGTCTATTTTCCAAAGAAAGAGGGTAACTAATTAATAGATACGGCGCATACAAAAGAAGCAAGAAAATGAAAGGTGTACTTTCAGAGGTTTATTCAAGGTAATACTAGGGGACAAACCTCTCAAAAACATCACTTAAGGTCAACTATCTGACAAGAAACACTTTGTCAACACCGATGAACATTTAATACATGGTTTCAAATTGTGTTGCTTGACTACCGTATGTTCTGTCTTTACACTTTTGTCTAATAAAAATTAATCAGGTCATTTGAAGCTCTTTTGGAAGGTAAAGAAGGATGCATTTATTCAGTTAGTAATAAGTTGGTGCTTAAAGTTGTTTGGAGTTTCGAGTTTAGTTTGACGAAAGACTATTTCGTTGTGAATTATCTCATAACTCCCTACCTTTATGTTATAGTTAGGTTTGGAATCTTTAGTTGTGTTTTAATATGGTATGACTTTTGTCTCTGTCAACTTATGTTCGATTAAAATGTTTTACGATTTAATATTTATTTTTCTCTACAAATAAAAAAAGAAAAACAAGATACGGCACATATAGAACAAGCAATGATTTTCAAGAGTTTTTCTAAACGAGAAGTACAAATTGCAAGTTTTATTTGTTATCGCTATATAAAACAAATAAGTCGACAAACCCCAATACCACAAGGATCCTATTATGATGCAGGCCGGCTTCAATCTTTTATTCTATAACAATAAGGCTATTTCGAAAACATTACGGAAAACTATCTGATAAAATAAAGTAATAATAAATAATAAATAAATATGAAAACTAAAAATCGGAGAACATAGTCGCATTAAGTAGGTTAGTGCGAACGTACAATACCTAAATAAGAATGTCGAAGTCGAGAGAGAATGGAGGTTTCCTGAAGAATTAAAATATGAATTTAAATACATATATATATCCTAGTATTAATTAATGCACGTACATGGTATAACTTATAAGAGGGAAGTTCAAATGAGAATGGAAATTTTAGTGAGAATGAAGGAATGAATCCTGGCCATTCATTTTGCAAAACCCAATTTTCCCCTAAAGTTAAATATCTCACAAACGGCTAATCAAAAAGTTATAAAAATTGCACCATTGAAATCGGCGTTCTTTTCTCTACGATTAGAGATCACTCATGACATATTTTCGGTAAAAAATAAATTTTGTTTTTTTTTTGGGTTGAAAACCAGTAACACATGTGTTAGTGGTTAGTAACACATGTGCTAGTTTCGGTAACATATGTGTTAGTGGCATGTGTTACTAACTACTAACACATGTGTTACCGCAGCTAACACATGTGTTACCGCACCTAACACATGTGTTACCAATTTCGAAACCCACCAAAATATGAAAAAAAAAAAAAATCGTCGAAAGTATACCTTGTGAGATGTCTAATCGAAGAGAAAAAAATGCTGATTTTTATGGTGCAATTTTTATATTTTTTTGACTAACTGTTTGTGAGATATTCACTTTTTAAAAATGTTGGGGGTATTATTTTTTTGATGAGATGGATGGTTGAGATTGATTCCTTCATTCTCACAAATAATATCCATTCTCATTTGAACCAAACACTAACTTATAAATATATGTTTTTATTTTTATGTATAAGAAACTGGTGAAAATCTATTTCCCAGTAGATAAACATAGAGAAAGTGTTATTAGTCAATTGCTTGCGGAGTAGTGTCTTGACTATATGTGGCATTAAAAGGTCGCCACGTAAGAATGACATGCTGGTAGCCAACTCTGACTTTTTGACGGCTAGTGCTAACTCTTTTAGCTGTCGTAGACTTGTAGTTGCCCCCCCCCCCCCCCCACTTTCTAGAAGCATAGGCCCGTAGTATATAAAGTTCAACTTTCTTGTTTTATCTTAGTTGGTTAAGATAGGAGGTGTCTAGAATTGTTTATTTAAATATTATGTATTTATTTATATTTGTTTACTTTAATAGAATATAAATAAATTTAAATAGCTTTTAGAAATTTTTTATCTATTTATTTTTTAAAGAATAAACATCAAAAAATAAGTATATTAAAATATGTTTATTTTTAAGCACATAAACACTGATAAATAAACAATGTCAAACATTTTCTAAATACTTTTTTTTTTTAGTTTTAACGTTTATGTTGTTAGTTTAAAGAAAAATGTTTGGTAGAATTAAAATTAAACATGAAAATTAACAGTGTAAGTAATAAAATAATTGATGGAGAAAAAGATAAAATTAACTGAACAAATGTATTATGTATTATATGTGGCATACAATTTTTTTGGATGGCAAACATTATTAAATTAACAAAAAGCTAAAACATATTTAGATTTATTACTTAAGTATTATTTTAAGTTGTGTTAAATAAGTATTTATATTCATATTTTATGTTATAACCAATATAAAAAGACAAAAGAAATAAATATGATATTTTGATGAAAAATGACATAATAATTACACATATTTTAGACAATATACATACTCAAAATGAATAATTAAATTATAGAACGAAAAAAGTGCCATAAAACCACATGTATCTTTCCAGTACTTTCTATTTATACACGTGTTATACTTATATAATGATGTTCAAATACTTTTAACATCAATTCATCTTTTTGGTCGATTCCAATTTCTTCTGTGGTTAAAGGTATTACGACTAAATTGAACAAACTTTTCTTTCTAGCTATATGTAGAGCTACTCACTTTATAACAATCTTTTCTACTATAAAATTATAACTTGCAAATTCGTGAACTGCCATATAATTTTAATACGAAGTTTAGATTATATTTCTATTTTATTATGTACCCTTTAAGTTGTTGATATTGCATAAATGTTTTGAATGGAAAGGAACATGTATATGTCTTAAGCTTATCATATTTAATGAAATTAGAGTAATTGAAATATATCTTTATTTATTAATAATGCATCCTACATATTATCAATGTCAAGGATAGTAAAACAATCAAATATTTTTTTATTTACATTATTCTAATTTTAGGAAATTACTGAATATTAATAAGACACCGTCGCCTGATAAAAGATAGAAGAAACGGTTCAATATTGAATAAATAGCTCCATAATTGAACATCAATCGAACACCATTTGTATACTAAGTCATAAAAATCCACACAAAAAATTATTTATCAAAAAGAAACATTTAGTAAATTTTCTTTTTATCCTGCCATTTTACCACTTCCACTAAGTTTGTTCCACGGGCCTAAAAAGTGATAACTTCTTGCAACTTCATGGCATAAAGATGACTATTCTTTGAATATTTCATAATCTCTATTACTTTTCAGTTTATATTATCTCATAACCTTTTCATGTATGTATTTCTTTTTGGTTATATCTTATATTAGGAGATAAAGAAATAGGGTTGTCAGCATCAAGTTGTGTCCATGTTGATAGAGAATTTTCAATTTTCACGAAGCAAGTTCCTCAAAGGAATTAAAATCAAACCAAATATCAATTAAAGACTTGCACACCAAAACCCCCCTCTAAATAACCAGTTTTATAGTAAAGGTATCAAAGTTAATATTTGACCATAAAGTAATCATATAATGAGAACAAATACATAATTGTCTTTGCATTAATCGTGAAAGTCACAATTACTATAAAATCAATTCTAAAACGTAAATCCAAACACAGCCCGTGGAGAACTTAAGAACTTACATTGAACTACTGAAGCATAAAGAACTGTTATGTCCAAAGCAGGAGGCCCAAGATAAAGAGTGACAACTTGTTCATTGATTGAATTCTGCCATTAACCGACACTCACTAATTTAGCAAACGAACTATATATGTTAATGAAACAATAAATATTTCAAAAAGAAAAAAAGAAGCACCTGAACAAAGTGATATATTCCCGGCGTTTCATAAGATCACCACCCATTACATTCAACCCAAAATCTACATCGGGCTAAACATACACAATATAATATTCATCTACGTGTTAATACATTGTTCAATCTAGTCCCAAATCACACTTAAATGGCACAGATGGTTTCAAAGTTTCCAGAATTAGTGTCGTTATCGACATATCTATCAATTAACAGGAAGAAAAAAAAAAAGCCACTAGATAAATGAGATAATATAAAGGATGCTCAATCTTGTTCCATAAATTTAAATATATCCTATGGCATACAAACAAAACTCTCTTAACCTGAATTTTAATTGGTAAATATGACACGTTCAAATTTCAAAACCAGAGTTACGTTGGGATTTTCTGCTTTTTTGCCACACGTTCAATTTTTCACTACCACCTTTTTTAAGAATATATCACAAAATGTGGCAATACACTTGAACTTCTGGCAGAACCCTTGTTACATAATATTTTAAATGCCTCTTAAAGTGCCTGCTAGAAAATTTACAGAGATAACAATAAGAAAATCATGATATAGTCCTTGAATTACCTGATTATTTGATTTGTTTCTTCCACCATTAGCTTTTACACCGGCATCCTGCACACATGATTGATAGAAACTTATTTAGAAATGTAACGACAAAATAGTGCCAGTGGAGCAAGAAATATACACGCACCAAATTTGCTTCAACTTCAGCTAATTCTTCAATTTAGGGGTACCAATTTCCAGTTCTTTAGTCCACCGATGCATTATGCAAATGTTCCCAAATTTGACCACTTCCGCAAATCACAAGTATATATATGAGGTGTTGCCCATCCTCCATAGTATCATAAAATATTACTACAAATTAAGGGAGAAATGGCAATGAAAAAAACATCAACAAAATAAAGTCCATCTATTGTCTAACGTCTTTTGACATATAGTAAATTAAATGGAATATTATAGATAAACAACAAATGCACAGTTCATATCAAATGAAATATTTAACACCTTCAAGTTAGACAGATTTCTACCCTTGATTGGTTTCCAGCCCAACAAAATTTTAAAAATACAATCCAAATGCGTTGAACTCGTATATATAACTCGAAAATTGTCATTGACATTACATCAAACACCTTGTGTCGCACGTCCAATAAACTTCAAAGATGGAATACATAATACATTGATGAAACATAGAGAGATCGTATACTAATTTGGGCTTTCAAGCAATAAATTAACAAAATTAGACAGACAAAGAGTAACAAAGAAGAGAGTGATAACCTTTGATTTGAAGAGAAAAGTCGATTCTTTACCTAAAATTAAAGCCTTCATTACTTCAACAGTCGTCATCATCAACAAAATTTCAGTAGAATAATGGGTGAGAAACAAAGAGAAAACCATCTATGCATTGAAATTCAATACCAGAAAGTGAGATATGCTCTCAACTTTTAATATATGGGAATGATTTAACTAATTAAATGCAATTAGTTATTTAGTTATTTGAATAAACCAATGCAGATCTCTGCTGATGACAACGTGCGTTCCTACTCCAATATTTTAGTAAATTTGAATTTGCATGATTTACAGGTACTCTCTCTTTAAAGATATTGGCGCGTTAGGTAATTTGAAATATTAATATTAAATTTAATAATTGGCAATTAGTTGATTTATAAGAGGGAAATATAGTTATTTTATGATTTATGAAGTACTTATTGAAGAGACTAAAAGAGGGATAATTGTTATGTAAATATTTTTTGAATTAATGATTGGATTAGTATTGATTGAAAAGTATTTAAGAGTTCAAATTGTTGGAAATAAAAATATAAGCTGTAACGTTGTATTTAATAATTAATTTATATTTATTGTAATGGGTATAAAACTCAAGCTTATTTACAAAACATGTAACCTTTGTATAAGGTTTTTAATTATAATTCGTGAATGTGTGTTTATTAACAGTTATAATATTCAAACTCTCTCAAATATTCACGATAATTGTTCAATCAATAATTATCAAATTTACATACAAATTCAATTTAAATTACTATACATATTTTGTTATAAAAAATATCTAAATACACGTAATATTACTATTCTTTTTATTTTAAAAAAAGGAGAAGGAGATTACATTTATAATTACTACTGCAAACTAAGATTTTACGTCGAATTTTAAAACCTTTTTAATAAATCCATTCATGAAATTAATGAACAAATATGGATGTCATCATACAAAAGTCATAATGCGAAAGCTCATGACCATGACCCACTCACTAGTCACTACTCTATTGCATGCATGCATTGATTCCGTAGGTCGAATAAACTATTACGGAGTAATAAACAAATATATATATATATATATATATATGCAGGTTCAACATGTGTTTAATAATCTAAACGGGATCAAGATTAAAGATGGCTTTCAGAACTTTGACGTTGAAAAATCAAATACGATATGATACTGATTCTCTTGAAAATATTAAAATCAGTAACTATTTTGAGTTGAATTTTATTCTTCGATATTATTTTAATTATATATTAAAAATTATAATAATAATTAAAGTATATATTAAGCTACGACTGATTACGAACTAAAATCTCTTTCATGAGGAGTAGCTAGCTTGTTAATTTCTAAACTTTGAAGGATCAGCCAAATAATCAAAACAAAAGACCTAACTTGAGCCAACTCAAACCAATGCTGGCCAGGTCAAGAATCGAGTGAAACATTCAAAGTAAAGGTCACGGATCAAATCCCAAAACTCATATCTCTTTAAATGGGCTACACAACTTACCAATTTCATATTAAGCGTGGAGCCGATGATCGAGACCCCCCATGGGTGGGGGTCATCCCTATTAGAACTAGTTAAGCAGTTGAACAACTATACATGAGGTTTTGTCGTTTTGATGTTGTTCGGTAGGATTTCAGATCAGCTTATTGGTTTGAGTATCATATAGAACCGTTTAAAGATAACGATATGATTAATTTTATATGGAAACACGTGCTATAAGAATAGTTATGATCTCAAATAGTTTTGAGTCAACGTTCAAACACCACCACCCGTTATTAAAAACGAAACTGAATTCGTACCTGAACTCGAATCCGAATTAGCCAAACGGAAAAAGGAAAGGAAAAGGTAAAAAGGTGATAAAACCAAGCCAACGAAAAAAGTGTCCAAAAGTATTTTGGACCTCGGAAGAAAGCAAGATTTTGACGGAACAGTGGGTCGATGCTTCTCAAAATGGAGTGAATGGAAATTCACAAAATAGTGACTCTTTATGAAGAGTCATACGAGAAAATTACAACCGTTATTTTGATATTAAACGTAATATTAATCAAATAACCGGTAAGTGGTCAAAACTTCAACGAGACGTCAAACTTTTTCAAAGCATCTACCAAAAGTATAAAGATGAGTGGGCAAACAGTACGAACGACGTCAAGCTTTTTCAAAGCATCTACCTCATGAAGGATTTAAAAATAGTACAAAAAGGAACTTCAATTTCGAGTTGGCATGTCGTGTCTTAAAAGATATCCAAAAGTTCTTTTTTCTGGAAGGTGTTATGAATAATAAACGATGTATGGAAGATGCTATGATCAATCTTGAAGACGAAGACGTTCTGCTTCGTCCGACCAATGATAACCCAAACTTTGACCTTTTATTTGTCGACGACCCGATCCGTCGCCCACCCGGTCGGGCTCAAAGTCGCAAAAGCAAAAATAGTTCGAGTTCATCAGATGCTGCTTTCTCATGTTGTTTAGCCGACGAGGTTTGCGCCCAACTCTTTAGAACCGCACAAGCTCAACACGTAACAACGGAACATTAGCCGAGGTGTCTAAAAATAAATTAATGTTCAAGGCATTCAAAGTTCTCAGCAAACCGATTAATTCAAACTCGCCACTCAACAAACAAGCATTTCTCCATAACATTCGGGAAGAAGTGAAACGAGATTTTGTTAAGTCTCACGAACGAAGACATCGACTCGGACAAATTGTAGTACTATTAACATGACGTACTACTTTTTTAATTAATGCAATTTTTTTATCAGTGTAACATACTTTTTTTTAATTAATTTAATTTTTATTATAAGTGTAACATACTTTTTTATATTATTATTGTCATTTTAAAAATATAAATGTATTTGTATAGTTAATTAAGAAATGACGTGACGCTAAAAAGTTCAGTTCTTTAATCATCATAAACAACGTTCAATTCTTCAGTTCTTGTGTTGAAGTGACTGTTAGTTCTCTAGTTATTGGTTGCATTGTAGGGAGTGGTCTAATGATGCATGTCAATCTCTTAAGTCTCATCACTCTGTCGTTGTCACATTTAGACCACTCACTATAATGCAGTCCATAATTGGAGAACTGACTTCCACCTTAGCGACACATCATCACAAGGACTAAAGAACTGAACCCCGCGTATAATGAAAGAAGAACTAAACTTTTCAGTGCCACGTCAGCATCCACGTCATTTCTTAATTATTAATACAAATACATTTACAATTTTTATAAACACTAATAATAATAATAATAAGTACGTTACATTAATAATAAAAATTACATTAATTTAAAAAGTAGGTTACATCAATAATAAAAAATACTATACAATTAGTCCTTGTCCGTGTCTTCGCTCGTGCGTTCCTTATACGTAACATTATTTTGAACAGGAAAATTTGACAAAACACTCCAAATGTGTTCGATAAGATTATTTCGAAGTGAATGACGCATTCCCCTGTCGTGTAATTCTACGTCCATACGATCATGAACTGCCACCCTCTTTGACCAAAGACGACGCGGAAGATTTGATGGGTTTCAGAGGTAGTATTCCTCAAGTTGACATATATTACGTCTGTTGTCTTTGATTGTTATGTTGTGTAAAAATCATACAAGTGTACATGATTCATTTTATCTTGTTGATGCTATATAGTCTTGTTGGATTTTTAAGTATTGCTCAACGACCTTGAAACACACCGAATGCTCGTTCCACGTCTTTTTAAACAAGTGTTACGTGATATTTTTATTTCATTAACACTAGATACCATAAATATATGAAATTTTGTGTCAATTCGAATTCTTTTTGGTTAGGTCCGAATTGGGATGTATTTACTAGATGGAATTCGAAGTGAAATATGTTTGAAAGTGCTTTAAGACAAAAATTAACTTTAAAAATATTTATGACCTTCTTGCGGAATGTAATCGGGTTATACCTTTTCCGGAGTCGAGTTGGCATACTATCCAACTAATTACCAAAATTCTTTTTGGTTTTAAACAAACAACTACCTTTTTGTCGGGTGTTTATTATCCGACTAGTTGTTTTGTGTTAAACAAAATATTTTTAGTGTGTTACAAAATAAACGAGTTTGAAATGAGCGGCGACATTTTTGTACACATAGTACAACCAATGAAAATCAAATTGATATAAAAAAAAAAATTAATATGTCTCTCGTTATAATTTATTCTGCCGATTTGAACCCGACTTTAAATGTTGGTGGGGTCGAATCTCTACGTCAAAAACATTTCTTGCAATTTGGGTTTGTTAGAGGAAAACCCTAATTTCGCGGCAAAAGAAATTTCCAATTTTAACAAAAGGTTTTGAAAGTTTGTTTGATATTTATTTGTCAAAGTATGGTACTACCACATACCTTCTTGACGCTATTCGAAATAAGGGGGCATCCGGATCAAGCTCCCACGATAATAACGAAATGATGCGATATGTAACACTTTGAGAAATGAGCATACCAAAATAGCTCGATCAAGCACTCCCAGTAGCAAACTAGGAAGGTATATTGGTTCTGAATTTTTGGCATACATCACTATCGAAGAGTGTCGTAATTTGGATATTTTGGTTTGGTATAAAGAGCATGAATCTCAATTTTTGATTATAGACGCTATGGATAGTGATCTATTAACCTTCTAAACTTTTACGGTAGCTTCGGAGTCCATTTTTTCGGTTAGTGGTCAAGTTATTTCACCAAGAAGAACCACACTCACTCATTTGTCGGTGTAAGTATGCATTTGATTTAAAGACTATCTCGACGACGTTGAACGAATACAAAACATTTCACCACCGAAGGGGAAATGTTAAGGGATTAGCAAGAAATACATGAGGAAGAGATAGAAAAAGGATTGTCGGTGCCACTTACCGCCAAAGAGTTTGCTTATGAAGAAGACTTACGAAACATGGATTATGAAGAAGACTAAATAAATGACGATGACTTGAAGACTTTGTTTTATGTCTTTATGTTTGAATATGTATTATGTATTTCCGAATATTAGTTTGAATGATAATAAACAAGAAAATTGCCCCAAAAACGTGCTTTGTACATTATGCATTTGTTGGGTGTGAAGATTAAACAAAGAATGAAACAACGAGTCCGAAATTTTGAAGTCGATGTTTTGATAAGAGAGAACCTATCTGGCGGATAGGTAGTTTGAGAGAAAAAATCAGTTTGACTCCACTTTGAAAACTGGTTTAAAACCGAACGGATTTGAGCTAAACCGGTTTTGACTCTGGTTGACCCAAACCGATCCGGTTGTAAAACTGGTCCGGTTTGATCCAAAAACCGATTTTACCCACCTTTAAGTAATGGCGAAATCGTGTTAAGAAAGTTTACTGTTCCAAATGCATATTTCAATTTTTTCCTCTAAAAATATTTGTTTAAAATGTTAAACCTTGTCTAATATATCCAATTAATAACTAAGAAAGAATTTATAATCAGTAAACCTAGTAATATAATGTGTTACGTATATGCGATTTTTAATAGTTTGTAAATTTTTTAATACGAGCTTGATTTTATATCAAAGTAAAAGTTCTTTTGAAATAAAATTAGTTGTCATCTATTATTCAAACAAATAAATCAATTTTGATATCAACGGTGGAGGTTAACGAATTTGACACATTATTCTTAAAATAGATTAAAAGACGTGACATGGTGACATTTTTATATCTCGTTTGGAATTGCTAATTATATGGACGGATGTGTCAAATTAGGTGGAGCTAATATAGAGAGGCACATCAAGTAACACTCAAGTCTACCACAAGAAGTAAATGACAATTTGCAAGAAGTTAATGTTGTCACATTACATTCAAGGTTCGGGTACCTTTTTGAATAAAGTAAATATCATAAACCATTTGTGAAAATAGAGTATGATCGACATTAAAATTAGAGTTGCAAATGACTCTGAATATTTATCAAGCAATTTGAGCTAGCTCAAATTTTATTGAGTTTAAGCCTTGAAATATATATCGAATCTTATCGACTTTTTCACGTCTTAATTAATGTACATGGTATATTTAATGATATGTGTGATTTCACATCTAAAGATGCTATTAATACTATATTTTAATATTGTTAAACTATAAAATTTTAAATAGCTTTTACAATTTATTTTTATTATATATATTAAAATGATTTTTTGGTATTGATATTTTCAAATTATGAAATAAGTTTGAGTTTAAAAAATTATTCGTATATAAAACTTCCAACTTTTCGAGCCGACCTTTAATATAACATTTTTCGAGTCGAGTTCGGCATGTATCATGAAAGCTCGTCGAGTCATAAGTCGAGCTCGAACTTATTCCAAATGAGTTAGGCTAAATTCAAAGCTTGTCAAGTTCGAACTCGATTCGACTCGATTACTGTACTACCTAAAATGACTTACTTATTTTTCTTGTTGAAAAATGTTTGATGTGCTTAAATATATAAACTTAAATTTAAGTCTAAAAGTTAATTAATATGTCAAAATAATTAATAAATATAAGAAGAATAAAAATGTAAAATTTATATATGTCAAAAGTTATATAATTAAATTTTAATTTAAATTATTTTTTAGATATATTTAGTGATTGAGTGATTGGTGATTTAGTGGTGCTCATTGGAGTAAGATTAACTCAGTGTATCACGTGCTTGGCTTAGGGAAATGCATAATGTGACACGTGTACGTGTCTTAGGCGAATGGCAAAAGAGAATGGCATTTAAGAGATTCTTGGGAAAAACAAACCTCTTTAGAACTAAACGTAAACCAACGTATATAAACAATCAAACAAATCTCCCAAAAAAATCTAACTTCCTCCTCCCTCTCTCCACAGCTCTCAGCTTCTCAGATTTCTTTTTTGCAACATGAATTGTCTTCAAAATCTCCCAAGGTTTCTTTCATTTACAACTGATTTCTCAGTTTAAAAAATCAAATAATTGCTCACATTTCATCTTTTTGTTCCAGATCGTCTTCAATTTTGTCTTCACGAAGCTTCAGAACTCAATCTGCAATTCAACCGTGCTTTGTTTACTTGACGGTCTGATTCAACTTCTTTTTTTCTTTTTAAAATAAATTCGCACATATTTATGTCTTAATTATGTTTACTACTCTCGATTAACTCGTAATTATGAATTTTGTATGTTTAGAGAAATCATTATGAGAAGCGGATTATTAATGCTACTCCTCTCCGAAGTAGTTGTTCCGTTAAGGTACTTTTCATTTATTTAAGTTCATATTTTATTGTTTGAGATTGTTAGTAATATTTAATTATTTTGTGTTAGTAGTGACCGAATTCGATTTTCGTCCCAATTATTAAATGCTTTGTATTATGTTTAACCTTAACAAAATACAATTACGTCATATGAAAAACTAGAATCTAGGCATGTGGATCATAGAAACAAAAACGATATGCAAATTAAAAAACTCATATGATAACTAAACCAGCATTCTGGATGAACAGAGATGATATCAAAGGAATATGGATAACCTGCAAATAGAGATTTGACTGGAACAAGTACAACAACTATTATTATTTTTTTCAATGCAGAAATATATTTTATGTATTTTTATATGCTCTTATACTTTGCTTTCAGTTTTTCTAGAGGCATCATCCTCTTATCATTTTTTGTTCGTTTATTTTAGGGTTAAATGTCTAAAAGTGAATCAAAATTTACACAAAATGCCGTTGTGTGTATTCAACTTTAAAAGTTTCTATTGCATTTGTCTTAACTGGTAAATTTTGTTGACATGATAATAATTGAAAGTTTGATACAAAAAGTATAAACTTTTAAAGTTGGATATAACAATATAATTTTGCGTAAACTTTGATACATCTTCAAACACTTCACACCATGTATTATACATATGGTATCTGCCTCATAGTTTGAGAAACTGAACACTAGTTATGGGTCAACTCTGTAATTATGGTATTGTACCTGGAATATATCTCATATTATATGAGATCACGAACCTTGGGATTTTAAGGGGCAAAAACTAATTTCCTACTTAAATCTACAAGTGATAAAGTGAAAAGGATGTGGATCTTTATGTGTCAATATATTTGTTTTCCTAACCATTCTTCGATATAACAGAGTTACCTGCATTTGATTATGTAGGCAACGCCTAGTTCGACCTCCGATATCGACATGGAAAATGCTGAAGAGAGTGAGGAGAAATCTGATGTATACAGTAATAACATGACTGAAGCAATGGGTGCTGGTTAGTCTCTGTATAATTCTAATGTGTATAGGTAAATAGTCTTTAAGTGGAAACAATGCGTTGCTAATAACTTGATTTCAGTCTTGACGTATAGGCATGAACTAGGAATGAACTACGACTTCATTTCTCCAGATTTAATTGTTGGGTCATGTCTGCAGGTGATTTTCCTCTATTCTAAATTTGGTTTTTTACTCTTGGGTCATGTATACAAGTTCACACTTATTTTTATTCATATGGCAGACTCCTGCAGATGTTGACAAGCTTCGGAGTATTGGAGTGAAAACCATTTATTGTTTGCAACAAAATTCAGATCTCGAGTATCCAACCTTTTCTAAATAAATTATAAAATTGTATGTATATGAAGCCAAGAATTAGCTGGCAATTGTTACATCAATTTGTAAGGTTTATAAGCTGTATACAATTACATATAATGTTAGCTGGAGAGGGCCACTTTTTTCCCTTTACTTGTATTCCAGATATTTTAGTGTGGACATCGGTGCTATTCGCGAATATGCCAGCACATTCAACGACATTGAACACATACGCGCAGAAATAAGGTTGGACATGATTTGTTTTATGTTCTATTTTTTCTGTTTGGCATAATTTCTGCAGTTCTCTGCATATCCTTGTGTTACTTTTCATTTTAAGTCAAAATTTTATAAATCCAATTGGTGGAGCAGGGACTTTGATGCATTTGATTTAAGGTTGCGTCTTCCATACGTAATAAGCAAATTGCACAAAGCTGTTAAGCGAAATGGGGGAATAACTTATATACATTGCACGGCTGGACTTGGAAGAGCTCCTGCAACTGCGGTATACTTATATGCAAAACGCTTTTCAGTTATCTATAATGGGAAATATACTAATGCAATTTCTTTGAATTACAGTTGGCATATATGTTCTGGGTTCAAGGTTATAAGCTAAAGGATGCAGTCACATTTTTATTGGTAAAGTTATTTATCATATAATATCAAAATCATTTGATTGATTGATATGTGATGTAATGAGGGAAATCATGCATTTTAATATAAGGAGATAATAGCTCTTGCAAGAATAATATGTAAAAAACAACGCTATCTAATTCCCTCTTCCTTTCTATACAGAGTAAGCGTTCATGTTTTCCCAAAGTGGATGCTATAAAGAGCGCGACAGCCGACATTGTGAGTCATTCTTGCTCATAATTTTATAAATCGACCAAGTACAACTTGTAATTTTCTTTTCTTGCATGAATGTAGTCAGAATAATTCTACAAAGTGTATTACTGTTGAGTGATTGCATAAAATCAAACTTTTTTCACAGCTTACAGGCCTAAAAAGGAAACCTGTCACGTTGACATGGAAGGGCGAGGAATGTTCTACTGTGGAAATATCTGGACTGGATATTGGATGGGGTCAGGTAACTATGAAGATCTCAGTTTCAACCTCAAAATGACTTTCTTTTGTTTTATTTTATCACCATCCGGATTTTTTTTTTAATTTTTATTTAAAAAAGTTTGTGGTGTCATTGATGTACCATATCTCCTAATGTTATTTAAATTGGATTTAATCATGAAACAGGAAATTTCTTGTAAAATACTCCCTAAAAGTTTCTACAATAAATTCGGGTAACACACTGGCCACTGTGTGTGGTGCTCACTTCTAATGTTGGGGGTTCATTGCAGAGAATTCCACTGAAATATGACGATAATCAAGGCTTGTGGATTCTCCAGAGAGATCTGCCGGTAATCATCTCCTCTGTTATATAATCTATATAGGTCAATGCGTGAATATAGCAGGCAAGTTATGCTACTAAGCAACAAGTCTGCTCAATTTGGGTTTATTTTTGTTATCGTTATCGTTATCGTTGTGCTTATTGTTATTGTTGTTGTTATTATTATTATTAATATTAGGGGATTATATATTTGGAGGCCACCCAAGTATATCATTTTGTTTTTGTAGGCCACCCATATTTGAAAATGACTTTGTAGGCCACCCATGTGCGTATGTTGTTCCATGTATACCAAATCCGGCTAAAAATTCATTGGGAAAGTGTAAAATGACACAAATACCCCTGTATTTGAATAAAAATAAAATAATATAAATAATGTCAATTAAGAAATACATTGGTATTTGTGTCCTTTTACATTTTTATTATGAGTTTTTTGCCAAATTTGTTATACATGAAACAACATACAAATTTGGGTGGCCTATAAAATTGTTTTCAAATATGGGTGGCCTACAAAAACAAAATGATATACTTGGGTGGCCTCCAGATATATAATTCCTTAATATTATTATTATCATTATTTTACTCTGTTACATGTAGTAACAAAGTACAACTTATCCATTGAATGACTGATACAAAGTAAATGCTTACATTAATGATGATTCATTACGATGGTTAGCTTAACATTATGACTGATAAAACAAAATTGAACAA